>OY748328.1:16488371-18888371 GCA_963556525.1 Cochlearia excelsa
GTGTTCTTGTTGCATCCCATCCAAATGCCTTGTCCGGGAGCTCCTTTGAGATACCTTAGCACTCTATCCACCAAGTTCCAATGGTGATTCTTCGGTGATTGCATGTGTTGTGAGACCTGGTTCACGGCAAAACAAATGTCGGCCGAGTTATAGTCAAGTATATGAGCTTACCAACAAGTCTCCTATATTGCTTTGGATCCTTGTATGGCTTGTCTTCAAGCTCCCCCTTGCGGATATCTTTGTAGTTCTCCTCCAAGGGTGTCTTTGCGGGTTTTGCTCCAAGCTTTCCTGTTTCAACAAGTAAATCAAGAGTATACTTCCTTTGGGATAGGAATAGGCCTTCTTTAGACCTACACACTTCAATACCAAGGAAGTACTTAAGCTCTCCGAGATCTTTAATGTCAAAAACAGATTTGAGATGAGCTTTGGTAGCCTCAATCCTTACCTTGTCATCCCCGGTAATGATGATATCATCAACATACACGAGGATGACTACTATACCCGTTCGGCGTTTGCTTGTGAAGAGAGTATGGTCGGATTCGGATTTCTTGAATCCTTTGTTGAGAAGAGTGGTACTCAGCTTGTGGTACCAAACCCGTGGTGATTGCTTTAAACCATAGATAGCCTTCTTCAATCTAAGCACTTTACCCGGAGTGATCTTGTCTTTGATACCCGGAGGAGGAGTCATGTACACTTCATCCTCTAATTCACCTTGTAAGAATGCATTCTTGACATCCATTTGCCATAGATCCCATTCAAGGTTTGTGGCAATAGAAAAGATAACTCTCACCGTGTGAAGCTTAGCAACCGGAGCAAAGGTCTCAAGATAATCCTCACCATAGGTTTGAGTAAAACCCCTTGCCACTAGCCGAGTCTTGTGTCTTTCTATCTCTCCGTTACTCTTGTACTTGATAGTAAAGACATACCGAGAGCTAACCGTCCTCTTGCCTTTGGGTAAGTCGGTTTCATACCAAGTGTCATTAAGCTCCATGGCTTTGTCTTCTTGGTCTATGGCTTGAACCCATACTTCATGTTCCATAGCTTCTTCATACGTCTTAGGTATCCAATTCTCATCAATGCTAGCCATAAAGACTAGATGCTCTTGAGGAAAGGATACCATATTGCATACGGCTTGGATTGGATGTGCTACGGCTTTATTGTTGAAGTAGACTCGAGTATTGACCCAATTGGATGGGGGGTGCTTGATTCTAGTGCTTCTCTCCGTAGAGGATGTTGCACTACTTCTTCATTTACACCTTCTTGTTGATTCTCTTGAACCGTATCTTCTCTATGATCATCTTGATCATGAACCGGATCGGCTTGAGCTTGAGTTTGAGATGAATCTTGTACTACATGATCCTCTTGATCATTCATAGCCGATTCTTCTTCATTCTCCCCCTCATGATCAAGATGAGGTTCTTGGGGATTTGATGGTACTTCACCATCATTATCATCACCGAGGTTTAATCCGAGATCCTCCATAAGTCTCTTGAGGTTTGCGGCTCTATCTTGAGAAGGAGTGGATAGATCCTTGATGCTCTCCCAATTCTTCTCTTCATAGTAGCCTTGTCCTTCAAGAAACTTCACATCTCTAGAGACCATTACCCTTCTTCTTTCGAGTATATAACACTTATAACCTTTTTGAGTTGTGGAGTAGCCGATGAACATTCCTTTTAGGCTCTTTGCATCTAGCTTACTCCTTTGTGCCCCTGGAATCAATACAAAGCAAACACACCCAAACACTCGTAAGTGAGAGATAAAAGGTTTAGAATTGTTTAGAACTTCAAATGGAGATAAGTTATTGAGAATTTGAGTAGGAGTTCTATTAATGAGGTAGCAAGCCGATGTCACCGCGTCTCCCCAAAATCTCTTTGGGACATTGGTATGAAACATCATTGATCTTGCTACTTCCATAAGGTGCCTATTCTTCCTCTCGGCTACTCCGTTTTGTTGTGGTGTGTATGGGCAACTTGTTTGATGAAGTATCCCATGCTTTGCTAAGTGATCTTTGAACATTTGGCCCATGTATTCACCCCCATTGTCCGACCTAAAACATTTTATCTTGGCATTGTATTGGTTAGATATATAGGTTTGAAAGTTTTTAAAAGCGTCTAAGACTCTATCCTTAGAGGAAATAAGAGTTAACCATGTGAATTTGGACTTCTCATCTATGAAAGTAACAAAGTACTTGTGGTTTTCTCTAGAAACGCACTGAGAAGTCCATACATCCGAATGGATTAACTCAAAACAATGCTCATAAACTTTTAAAGACTTTGAGAAAACGGTTCTATAATGTTTACCAAGTATGCAAGATTCACAAAGATTATTATCAAAAGAAACACGAGGCAACATAAGCTTAAGAGCTTTAGAGTTAGGATGGCCTAATCTAGCATGCCAAATAGTATTATTAGCCTCGGATAAAACAGTTTTAAAAAGCAAAAGATAGATGAGAGCTTGTCGGATTTGTATCAAGCACATATAGATCTCCCTTGGTGCTCCCTCTACCAATGATCTTCTTTGAGTCAATATCCTGAAATGTTACACCATTAGGTCCAAACACAACATTGCAATTCAATTCATTAGCTATCCGTTTTACCGATAAAAGATTAGAAGTGAAACTAGGCATATAAAGGGCTTTCATATCTCTATCAAACAACCTAAGATCTCCTAGTCCTTTTATCGGTACTTTACTTCCATTAGCAACAATGACATTACCTAAGGCCGGTTTAACATTTCTCATAAGATTCTCATTACTAATCATATGGTGAGAGGCACCCGAGTCTACTACTATTGGCTTGACTATCCTACGATCATTGTCTATCTTAATAGCGTTTAGGGAATATGAAGCAATACCGGACCCCTTTAGGGCCTTGATGAGTGCTTCAAAATCCGACTTCCGGACATACTCATCGATGAAAGGGACCACGGCTAATGCTGCTTCATCTTTGCCTTGGCTAGAAGTGCTTGCTCCATTAGCCGAGTCTTCTTGAGTGAGATTGGCCTTGGACTCCGAGAACTTGCTTGGTTTGAGATGGGGATGAAGGATCCAACACTTGTCCATCTTGTGCCCTCCCTTCTTGCAATGTTCACACACCATTGACCTTCTTCCTTCACGAGGCTTTAGCACCGCCTTGTTGGCTAAGACAATCTCCTTTTTGCCGAAGAGTTCGTCACCGCCTTGTTCCCTTTGAAGTTGAGAGACAACGGCGTCGAGAGATGGTAGAGTGTCGGCTCTTAAGAGATTCTTAATCAGGTCCTTATAATTCGAGTTAAGAGTCAAGAGAAGTCCAAAGACTTTGTCTTGCTCCTTCCTTTCATTAATCACCTTAGCATCTACCGAGCTTGGTCTTAACATCTCTAGCTCCGCCCATAAAGCTCTAAACTTTCCGTAGTGGACGGTGAGTTTTGTGTCTTCTTGAGAAAGATTGTTGAGGGCTTTCTTCACTTCATACACACGTCTTAGGTTAGAGACATTCCCATAGATATGCTTGAGAGGATCCCAAAGATCCTTGGCCGTTTCGCAATAGGAGTATGCCTCAAGAATGGCCGGATCTAGCGTGTGTTGGATGATACCTAGCACTCGTTGATCTTCTTGGAACCACTTCTCTTCTTCCTCGATCAAGTCTTCATCATCAAGAGATCTATCCGGATTAATAGACTCATGAGACTTGGTGATATGCTTCAAAAGTCCTCGGCCTCCAAGAGCGGTCTTGATGGTCCGAGTCCAAAGGAGATAATTGCTTCCTTTGAGAATCACCGAGGGCAAACCAAACTTGGAACCATGATAGATCGAAACTTGAGTGTCTTCCATGATGTCGTGAGTATGATTGAGATTCAAAGATGATGACTTCAAGCTTTATGAGAAAAGCAGAGATTTATGAATAAAAAAACAGAGGTTTGGTGTTCTTGAGATCTAGAGTAACAAGAACAAGAGGAGATTTTGCGGAAATGAAGAGATTAGGAGCATAAATGCTCTGATACCATGATGATTTGTGAAAGTATAGAGTGGATTAAGAAGAGATTAAGAGAGATTAAGAGAGATTAAGAGAAAAGTTTCAGCCTTTATTGATAAGTATAGGAGGAAAAATTTCCTTAGAGATTTTACAAGAGTCTATCAAGAGTATATGAAGAAAAGAGCAACAAGAGAAGTCTCCAACGGCTAGAATTCAAATTTGAATAGCTCTAACGGCTATTTAGTCTTGCGATGTAGTCGACTACATGATTCAACTACATTAGTCGACTACACGCCTCAACTATATTTTCCTTCTCTTGATTCCATTGGTCCATAACTCTAACGGCTCTTTAGTCTTGCGATGTAGTCGACTACATGACTCAACTACATTAGTCGACTACACACCTCAACTATATTTTCCCTCTCTTGATGTATCTTGATCCTTGACAATTTATCCTCAACAGTTAGATGTTTCATACGTTCGTCAAACTTGTACAAAGCTCATTGAGGAACTTATAAGCACTCATGTTGCATGAAACTTGGTTTAGAGTCCTAGAAACGCGTTGTTAGATGTTTCATAAGTTCTTTAAACTTGTACAAAGCTCATTGAGACACTTATAAGAATTCATGTTGCATGAAACTTGGTTTAGAGTCCTAGAAACACGTTGTTTGATGTTTCATACTTCTTCAAACTTGTACAACGCTCATTGAGGAACTTAGAAGCTCTCATGTTGCATGAAACTTTGTTTAGAGTCCTAGAAACACATTGTTAGATGTTTCATAAGTTTGTGAAACTTGAACAAAGCACATTCAGGAACTTATAAGCACTCATGTTGAATGAAACTTGGTTTAGAGTCCTAGAAACGCGTTGTTAGATGTTTCATAAGATCGTGAAACTTGTAAAAAGCTCATTGAGGAATTTATAATCACTAATGTTGCATGAAACTTGGTTTAGTGTCCTAGAAACGCGTTGTTAGATGTTTCATAAGTTCGTCAAGTTGTACAAAGCTCATTGAGGAACTTATAAGCACTCATGTTGCATGAAAGTTGGGTTAGAGTCCTAGAAACGAGTTGTTAGATGTTTCACAAGTTCGTGAAACTTGTACAAAGCTCATTGAGGAACTTATAAGCTATCATGTTGCATGAAACTTGGTTTAGAGTCCTAGAAACGCGTTGTTAGATGTTTCATAAGTTCGTCAAACTTATACAAAGCTCATTGAGACACTTATAAACACTCATGTTGCATGAAACTTGGTTTAGAGTCCTAGAAACGCGTTGTTAGATGTTTCATACGTTCGTGAAACTTGTACAAAGCTCATTGAGGAACTTATAAGCCTTCATGTTGCATGAAACTTGGTTTAGATTCCTAGAAACGCGTTGTTAGATGTTTCATAAGTTCGTGAAACTTGTACAAAACTCATTGAGGAACTTATAAGCACTCATGTTGTAAGAAACTTGGTTTAGAGTCTTAGAAACGCGTTGTTAGATGTTTCATTTTTTCGTCAAACTTGTACAAAGCTCATTGAGGAACTTATAAGCACTCATGTTGCATGAATCTTGGTTTAGAGTCCTAGAAACGCGTTGTTAGATGTTTCATAAGTTCGTCAAACTTGTACAAAGCTCATTAAAAAACTTATAAGCACTCATGTTGCATGAAATTTGGTTTAGAGTCCTAGAAACGCGTTGGTAGATGTTTCATAAGTTTGTGAAACTTTTACAAAGTTCACTGAGGAACTAATAAGCACTCATGTTGCATGAAACTTGGTTTAGAGTCCTATAAACACGTTGTTAGATGTTTCATACGTTCGTCAAACTTGTACAAAGCTCATTAAGGAACTTATAAGATCATATGTTGCATGAAACTTGGTTAAGAGTCCTAGAAACGAGTTGTTAGATGTTTCATAAGTTCGTCAAACTCTTACAAAGCTCATTGAGATACTTATAAGCATTCATGTTGCATTAAACTTGGTTTAGAGTCCCAGAAACGCGTTGTTAGATGTTTCATAAGTTCTTCAAACTTGTACAAAGCTCATTGAGACACTTATAAGAATTCGTATTGCATGAAACTTGGTTTAGAGTCTTAGAAACACGTTGTTAGATGTTTCATACGTTCTTCAAACTTGTACAAATCTCATTGAGGAACTTATAAGCGCTCATGTTGCATGAAACTTGGTTTAGAGTCCTAGAAAGGCGTTGTTAGATGTTTCATAAGTTCGTCAAACTTGTACAAAGATAATTGAGGAACTTAAAAGCACTCATGTTGTATGAAACATGGTTTAGAGTCCTAGAAACGCGTTGTTAGATGTTTCATACGTTCCTCAAACTTGTACAAAGCTCATTGAGGAAATTATAAGCTCTCATGTAGCATGAAACTTGGTTTAGAGTCCTAGAAACGCGTTGTTAGATGTTTCATAAGTTCGTCAAACTTGTACAAAGCTCTTTGAGGAACTTATAAGCACTCATGTTGTATGAAATTTGGTTTAGAGTCCTAGAAACGCGTTGTTAGATGTTTCATAAGTTCGAGAAACTTGTACAAAGCTCATTAAGGAACTTATAAGCGTTCATGTTGCATGAAACTTGGTTTAGAGTCCTAGAAACATATTGTTAGATGTTTCATACGTTCGTCAAACTTGTACAAAGCTCATTGAGGAACTTAAAAGCTCTCATGTTGCATGAAACTTGGTTTAGAGTCCTAGAAACGCGTTGTTAGATGTTTCATAAGTTCGTAAACTTGTACAAAGCTCATTGAGGAACTTATAAGCACTCATGTTGCATGAAACTTGGTTTAGAGTCCTAGAAACGTGTTGTTAGATGTTTCATAAGTTCGTGAAACTTGTAAAAAGTTCATTGAGGAACTTATAAGCACTCATGTTGCACGAAAGTTGGTTTAGAGTCCTAAAAACGCGTTGTTAGATGTTTCATAAGTTCGTGAAACTTGTACAAAGCTCATTGAGGAACTTATAAACACTCATGTTGCATGAAACTTGGTTTAGAGTCCTAGAAACGTGTTGTTAGATATTTCATAAGTTCGTCAACTTGTACAAAGCTCATTGAGGAACTTATAAGCACTCATGTTGCATGAAACTTGGTTAAGAGTCCTAGAAACCTGTTGTTAGATGTTTCATAAGTTCGTCAAACTTGTACAAAACTCATTGAAAACCTTATAAGCACTCATGTTGCATGAAATTTGATTTAGAGTCCTAGAAACACGTTGTTAGATGTTTCATACGTTCGTGAAACTTGTACAAAGCTTATTGAGGAACGTATAAGCACTTATGTTGCATGAAACTTGGTTTAGAGTCCTAGAAACACGTTGTTAGATGTTTCATACGTTCGCCAAACTTGTACAAAGCTCATTGAGGAACTTATAAGCACTCATGTTGCATGAAACTTTGGTTAGAGTCCTAGAAACGCGTTGTTAGATGTTTCATAAGTTCGTGAAACTTGTACAAAGCTCATTGAGGAACTTATAAGCACTCATGTTGCATGAAACTTGGTTTAGAGTCCTAGAAACGCGTTGTTAGATGTTTCATAAGTTCGTCAAACTTTTACAAAGTTCATTGAGACACTTATAAACACTCATGTAGCATGAAACTTGATTTAGAGTCCTACAAACGCGTTGTTAGATGTTTCATAAGTTCGTGAAACTTGTACAAAGCTCATTGAGGAACTTATAAGCACTCATGTTGCATGAAACTTGGTATAGAGTTGTAGAAACGCGTTGTTAGATGTTTCATAAATTCGTCAAACTATTACAAAGCTCATTGAGACACTTATAAACACTCATGTTGCATGAAACTTGGTTTAGAGTCCTAGAAACGCGTTGTTAGATGTTTCATACGTTCGTGATGTTCATACTCATTGTGCTGAAACTTGGTTTAGAATCCTTGAAACGTTTAGAATCGTTGTTAGAAACGCGTGTTAGATGTTTCATAAGTTCGTGAAACTTGTACAAAGCTCATTGAGGAACTTATAAGCACTCATGTTGCATGAAACTTGGTTTAGAATCCTAGAAACGCGTTGTTAGATGTTTCATAAGTTCGTGAAACTTGTACAAAGTTCATTGAGGAACTTATAAGCACTCATGTTGAAAGAAACTTGGTTTAGAGTCCTAGAAACGCGTTGTTAGATGTTTCATTCGTTCGTCAAACTTGTACAAATGATATGATCATGGAACCGGGCATCGACATCAAGCATCGATCACTGAGCACCGAGCATCGAGTACCGAGCACCGAGCACCGAGCACCAAGGCGCCCGAGCACCGAGCACCGAAGAACATAAAGGAGTGATCACACGATCAAAGGCCAAGTAGCTAGCCAAGGACGTTCAAGCGATGATCATGGAGGAGGAGCTTGGAGAAGCAGCTAGGAGGTTCTTCAACATCTACATCATGGCCTAGAAAGAATACCAAGGTAATGAAACTAAGTAACTAAGTGTTTCGACTTTGTACTCTTTCCCTCAGCATAGATTTGTCCCATTGGGTTTGCTATGCAAGGGTTTTAACGAGGCCAAGAAGAGCACTACGTCGGTTGCTTAGTGACATTACCTTGATGAGTGTACTAAGCGAGGCACATCACACTACTCGTTCTTCTATCTGCACACTACGCGTCGTTTTCTCTATATTTTGCACGTTGTGTTGTTTTTTGGTTTCTTTCCTTATTTGGATAGGAGAAAAACCCCTAAGGAGATGGCGACCTGTGCCTCCCTCCTTCCTATATATTCCTTGTCGCCACCCTAATGAGAAGTTAGTCAACTTTCATATCAAAACTTCTCAAGTTAGACTCAAAACCGATTCATCTCTTGAATCTGATTCTCTTCCAAGTTCTTTACTTACAAGAGAATCTACTAACCATCAACAAGCCTTTCCATAGCTTGTTTGAGACGTCCATAAACCACCTCTCACGCTTCCACATCCATACCCACCGCCTCTCTTTTTCACTTATCAATCCACCACCACCTAGGCTCAATATCATCACGCCACCATCAACAAACCATCAAACAGATTCATCACCTTCTGTTTGAGACGTTCAAAAACCATATCTACCTTCTTCCATCATCATACACCGCCAGCTGCTCTGTATTTGTCCATTAGAACCACCTCACATCACCCACAATCCGCAGCTCCAAGCTCAGCCTCGTCTAGAGTCAAGATCGCTAGGGAGGATCGTATCAACAAAGCTCATTGAGGAACTTATAAGCACTCATGTTGCATGAAACTTGGTTTAGAGTCCTAGAAACGCGTTGTTAGATGTTTCATAAGTTCGTCAAACTTGTACAAAGCTCATTGAGACACTTATAAACACTCATGTTGCATGAAACTTGGTTTAGAGTCCTAGAAACGCGTTGTTAGATGTTTCATAAGTTCATCAAACTTGTACAAAGCTCATTGAAAAACTTATAAGCACTCATGTTGCATGAAATTTGGTTTAGAGTCCTCGAAACGTGTTGTTAGATGTTTCATAAGTTTGTCAAACTTGTACAAAGATCATTGAGGAACTTATAAGCACTAATGTTGCATGAAACTTGGTTTAGAGTCCTAGAAACACGTTGTTATATGTTTCATACGTTTGTCAAACTTGTACAAACCTCATTGAGGAACTTATAAGCTCTCATGTTGCAAGAAACTTGGTTAAGAGTCCTAGAAACGAGTTGTTAGATGTTTCATAAGTTCGTCAAACTTGTACAAAGCTCATTGAGATTCTTATAAGCACTCATATTGCATTAAACTTGGGTTAGAGTCCTAGAAATGTGTTGTTAGATGTTTCATAAGTTCTTCAAACTTGTACAAAGCTCATTGAGATACGTATAAGCACTCATGTTGCATGAAATTTGATTTAGAGTCCTAGAAACGCGTTGTTAGATGTATCATACGTTCTTCAAACTTGTACAAAGCTCATTGAGGAACTTATAAGCTCTCATGTTGCATGAAACTTGGTTTAGAGTCCTAGAAACGTGTTGTTAGATATTTCATAAGTTCGTCAACTTGTACAAAGCTCATTGAGGAACTTATAAGCACTCATGTTGCATGAAACTTGGTTAAGAGTCCTAGAAACCTATTGTTAGATGTTTCATAAGTTCGTCAAACTTGTACAAAACTCATTGAAAACCTTATAAGCACTCATGTTGCATTAAATTTGATTTAGAGTCCGAGAAACACGTTGTTAGATTTTTCATACGTTCGTGAAACTTGTACAAAGCTTATTGAGGAACGTATAAGCACTTATGTTGCATGAAACTTGGTTTAGAGTCCTAGAAACACGTTGTTAGATGTTTCATACGTTCGCCAAACTTGTACAAAGCTCATTGAGGAACTTATAAGCACTCATGTTGCATGAAACTTTGGTTAGAGTCCTAGAAACGCGTTGTTAGATGTTTCATAAGTTCGTCAAACTTTTACAAAGTTCATTGAGACACTTATAAACACTGATGTAGCATGAAACTTGATTTAGAGTCCTACAAACGCGTTGTTAGATGTTTCATAAGTTCGTGAAACTTGTACAAAGCTCATTGAGGAACTTATAAGCACTCATGTTGCATGAAACTTGGTATAGAGTTGTAGAAACGCGTTGTTAGATGTTTCATAAGTTCGTCAAACTATTACAAAGCTCATTGAGACACTTATAAACACTCATGTTTCATGAAACTTGGTTTAGAGTCCTAGAAACGCGTTGTTAGATGTTTCATACGTTCGTGAAACTTGTGCAAAGCTCATTGAGGAACTTATAAGCACTCATGCTGCATGAAACTTGGTTTAGAGTCCTAGAAACGCGTTGTTAGATGTTTCATACGTTTGTCAAACTTGTACAAAGCTCATTGAGGAACTTATAAGCTCTCATGTTGCATGAAGCTTGGTTTAGACTCCTAGAAACGCGTTGTTAGATGTTTCATACGTTCTTCAAACTTGTAAAAAGCTCATTGAGGAACTTATAAGCACTCATGTTGCATGAAACTTGGTTTAGAGTCCTACAAAAGCGTTGTTAGATGTTTCATAAGTTCGTCAACTTGTACAAAGCTCATTGAGGAACTTATAAGGACTCATGTTGCATGAAACTTGGTTTAGAGTCCTAGAAACGCGTTGTTAGATGTTTCATAAGTTCGTGAAACTTGTAAAAAGTTCATTGAGGAACTTATAAGCACTCATGTTGCACGAAACTTGGTTTAGAGTCCTAAAAACGCGTTGTTAGATGTTTCATAAGTTCGTGAAACTTGTACAAAGCTCATTGAGGAATTTATATATAAGCACTCATGTTGCATGAAACTTGGTTTAGAGTCCTAGATTAAACGCGTTGTTAGATATTTCATAAGTTCGTAAACTTGTACAAAGCTCATTGAGGAACTTATAAGCACTCATGTTGCATGAAACTTGGTTAAGAGTCCTAGAAACCTGTTGTTAGATGTTTCATAAGTTCGTCAAACTTGTACAAACCTCATTGAAAACCTTATAAGCACTCATGTTGCATGAAATTTGATTTAGAGTCCTAGAAACACGTTGTTAGATGTTTCATACGTTCGTGAAACTTGTACAAAGCTTATGGAGGAACGTATAAGCACTATGTTGCATGAAACTTGGTTTAGAGTCCTAGAAACACGTTGTTATATGTTTCATACGTTCGCCAAACTTGTACAAAGCACATTGAGGAACTTATAAGCACTCATGTTGCATGAAACTTTGGTTAGAGTCCTAGAAACGCGTTGTTAGATGTTTCATAAGTTCGTGAAACTTGTACAAAGTTCATTGAGGAACTTATAAGCACTCATGTTGCATGAAACTTGGTTTAGAGTCCTAGAAACGTGTTGGTAGATGTTTCATAAGTTCGTCAAACTTTTACAAAGTTCATTGAGACACTTATAAACACTCATGTAGCATGAAACTTGATTTAGAGTCCTACAAACGTGTTGTTAGATGTTTCATACGTTCGTGAAACTTGTACAAAGTTCATTGAGGAACTTATATGCACTCATGTTGCATGAAACTTGGTTTAGAGTCCTAGAAACGAGTTGTTAGATGTTTCATAAGTTTGCCAAACTTGTACAAATCTCATTGAGATACTTATAAGCACTCATGTTGCATGAAACTTGGTTTAGAGTCTTAGAAACGCGTTGTTAGATGTTTCATACGTTCTTCAAACTTGTACAAAGCTCATTGAGGAACTTATAAGCTCCCATGTTGCATGAAACTTGGTTTAGAGTCCTAGAAAAGCGTTGTTAGATGTTTCATAAGTTCTTCAAACTTGTACAAAGCTCAACGAGACACTTATAAGAATTCATGTTGCATGAAACTTGGTTTAGAGTCCAAGAAACGCGTTGTTAGATGTTTCATATGTTCGTGAAACTTTTACAAAGCACATTGATGAACTTATAAGCACTCATCTTGCATGAAACTTGGTTTAGAGTCCTAGAAACGCGTTGTTAGATGTTTCATACGTTCCTCAAACTTGTACAAAGCTCATTGAGAACTTATAAGCTCTCATGTTGCATGAAACTTTGTTTAGAGATTTAGAAACGTGTTGTAAGATGTTTCATAATTTCGTGAAACTTGTAAAAAGCTCATTGAGGAACTTATAAGCACTCATGTTGCATGAAACTTGGTTTAGAGTTCTAGAAACGCGTTGTTAGATGTTTCATAAGTTCGTCAAACTTTTACAAAGCTCATTGAAACACTTATAAACACTCATGTTGCATGAAACTTGGTTTAGAGTCCTAGAAACGTGTTGTTAGATGTTTCATACGTTCGTGAAACTTGTGCAAACCTCATTGAGGAACTTATAAGCACTCATGTTGCATAAAACTTGGTTTAGAGTCCTAGAAACGCGTTGTTAGATGTTTCATAAGTTCGTGAAACTTGTACAAAGCTCATTGAGGAACTTATAAGCACTCATGTTGAAAGAAACTTGGTTTAGAGTCCTAGAAACGCGTTGTTAGATGTTTCATTCGTTCGTCAAACTTGTACAAAGCTCATTGAAAAACTTATAAGCACTCATGTTGCATGAAATTTGGTTTAGAGTCCTCGAAACGTGTTGTTAGATGTTTCATAAGTTCGTGAAACTTGTACAAAGCTCATTGAGGAACTTATAAGCACTCATGTTGCATGAAACTTGGTTTAGAGTCCTAGAAACACGTTGTTAGATGTTTCATACGTTTGTCAAACTTGTACAAAGCTCATTGAGGAACTTATAAGCTCTCATGTTGCATGAAACTTGGTTTAGAGTACTAGAAACGCGTTTTTAGATTTTTCATAAGTTCGTGAAACTTGTACAAAGCACATTAAGGAATTTATAAGCACTCATGTTGCATGAAACTTGGTTTAGAGTCCTAGAAACGCGTTATTAGATGTTTCATACGTTCGTCAAACTTATACAAAGCTCATTGATGAACTTATAAGCTCTCATGTTGCATGAAACTTGGTTTAGAGTCCTAGCAAAGCGTTGTTAGATGTTTCATACGTTCTTCGAACTTGTACAAATCTCATTGAGGAACTTATAAGCACTCATGTTGCATGAAACTTGGTTTAGAGTCCTTGAAACGCGTTGTTAGATGTTCCATAAGTTCGTCAACTTGTACAAAACTCATTGAGGAACTTATAAGCACTCATGTTGCATGAAACTTGGTTTAGAGTCCTAGAAACACGTTGTTAGTTGTTTCATAAGTTCGTGAAACTTGTACAAAGTTCATTGAGGAACTTATAAGCACTCATGTTGCATGAAACTTGGTTTAGAGTCCTAGAAACGCGTTGTTAGATGTTTCATAAGTTCGTGAAACTTGTACAAAGCTCATTGAGGAACTTATAAGCACTTATGTTGCATGAAACTTGGTTTAGAGTCCTAGAAACGCGTTGTTAGATGTTTCATAAGTTCGTCAAACTTGTACAAAGATTATTGAGGAACTTATAAGCACTCATGTTGCATGAAACATTGTTTAGAGTCCTAGAAACGCGTTGTTAGATGTTCCATACGTTCGTCAAACTTGTACAAAGCTCATTGAGGAACTTATAAGCACTCATGTTGCATGAAACTTGGTTTAGAGTCCTAGAAACGCATAGTTAGATGTTTCATAAGTTCGTCAAACTTGTACAAAGCTCATTGAAAAACTTATAAGCACTCATGTTGCATGAAATTTGGTTTAGAGTCCTAGAAACACGTTGTTAGATGTTTCATACGTTCGTGAAACTTGTACAAATCTCATTGAGGAACTTATAAGCACTCATGTTGCATGAAACTTGGTTTAGAGTCCTAGAAACACGTTGTTAGATGTTTCATACGTTCGTCAAACTTGTACAAAGCTCATTGAGGAACTTATAAGAACTCATGTTGCATGAAACATGAAACTTGGTTTAGAGTCCTAGAAACACGTTGTTAGATGTTTCATAAGTTCGGCAAACTTGTACAAAGCTCATTGAGACACTTATAAACACTCATGTTGCATGAAACTTGGTTTAGAGTCCTAGAATAGCGTTGTTAGATGTTTCATAAGTTCGTCAAACTTGTACAAAGCTCATTGAAAAACTTTTAAGCACTCATGTTGCATGAAATTTGGTTTAGAGTCCTCTAAACGTGTTGTTAGATGTTTCATAAGTTCGTGAAACTTGTACAAAGCTCATTGAGGAACTTATAAGCACTCATGTTGCATGAAACTTGGTTTAGAGTCCTAGAAACACGTTGTTAGATGTTTCATACGTTTGTCAAACTTGTACAAAGATCATTGAGGAACTTATAAGCTCTCATGTTGCAAGAAACTTGGTTAAGAGTCCTAGAAACGAATTGTTAGATGTTTCATAAGTTCGTCAAACTTGTACAAAGCTCATTGAGACACTTATATGAATTCATGTTGCATGAAACTTGGTTTAGAGTCCTAGAAACGCGTTGTTTTTGTTGTTTCATACGTTCTTCAAACTTGTACAAAGCTCATTGAGGAACTTATAAGCTCTCATGTTGCATGAAACTTGGTTTAGAGTCCTAGAAACGCATTGTTAGATGTTTCATAAGTTCGTGAAACTTGAACATAGCACATTGAGGAACTTATAAGCACTCATGTTGCATGAAACTTGGTTTCGAGTCCTAGAAACGCGTTGTTAGATGTTTCATAAGTTCTTCAAACTTGTACAAAGCTCATTGAGATACTTATAAGAATTCATGTTGCATGAAACTTGGTTTAGAGTCCTAGAAACGCGTTGTTAGATGTTTCATAAGATCGTGAAACTTGTAAAAAGCTCATTGAGGAATTTATAAGCACTGATGTTGCATGAAACTTGGTTTAGTGTCCTAGAAACGCGTTGTTAGATGTTTCATAAGTTCGTCAACTTGTACAAAGGTCATTGAGGAACTTATAAGCACTTTATGTTGCATGAAACTTGGGTTACAGTCCTAGAAACGTGTTGTTAGATGTTTCACAAGTTCGTGAAACTTGTACAAAGCTCATTGAGGAACTTATAAGCACTCATGTTGCATGAAACTTGGTTTAGAGTCCTAGAAACGCGTTGTTAGATGTTTCATAAGTTCGTCAAACTTGTACAAAGCTCATTGAGACATTTATAAACACTCATGTTGCATGAAACTTGGTTTAGAGTCCTAGAAACGCGTTGTTAGATGTTTCATACGTTCGTGAAACTTGTACAAAGCTCATTGAGGAACTTATAAGCATTCATGTTGCATGAAACTTGGTTTAGATTCCTAGAAACGCGTTGTTAGATGTTTCATAAGTTCGTGAAACTTGTACAAAACTCATTGAGGAACTTATAAGCACTCATGTTGCAAGAAACTTGGTTTAGAGTCTTAGAAACGCGTTGTTAGATGTTTCATTCGTTCGTCAAACTTGTACAAAGCTCATTGAGGAACTTATAAGCACTCATGTTGCATGAATCTTGGTTTAGAGTCCTAGAAACGCGTTGTTAGATGTTTCATAAGTTCGTCAAACTTGTACAAAGCTCATTGAAAAACTTACAAGCACTCATGTTGCATGAAATTTGGTTTAGATTCCTAGAAACGCGTTGTTAGATGTTTCATAAGTTCGTGAAACTTTTACAAAGTTCATTGAGGAACTTATAAGCACTCATGTTGCATGAAACTTGGTTTAGAGTCCTAGAAACACGTTCTTAGATGTTTCATACGTTCGTCAAACTTGTACAAAGCTCATTGAGGAACTTATAAGATCTCATTGTTGCATGAAACTTGGTTAAAAGTCCTAGAAACGAGTTGTTAGATGTTTCATAAGTTCGTCAAACTTGTACAAAGCTCATTGAGATACTTATAAGCACTCATGTTGCATTAAACTTGGTTTAGAGTCCCAGAAACGCGTTGTTAAATGTTTCATAAGTTCTTCAAACTTGTACAAAGCTCATTGAGACACTTATAAGAATTCGTATTGCATGAAACTTGGTTTAGAGTCTTAGAAACGCGTTGTTAGATGTTTCATACGTTCTTCAAACTTGTACAAAGATCATTGAGGAACTTATAAGCGCTCATGTTGCATGAAACTTGGTTTAGAGTCCTAGAAACGGGTTGTTAGATGTTTCATAAGTTCGTCAAACTTGTACAAAGATCATTGAGGAACTTAAAAGCACTCATGTTGCATGAAACATGGTTTAGAGTCTTAGAAACGCGTTGTTAGATGTTTCATACGTTCGTCAAACTTGTACAAAGCTCATTGAGGAACTTATAAGCTCTCATGTTGCATGAAATTTGGTTTAGAGACCTAGAAACGCGTTGTTAGATGTTTCATAAGTTCGAGAAACTTGTACAAAGCTCATTGAGGAACTTATAAGCATTCATGTTGCATGAAACTTGGTTTAGAGTCCTAGAAACACATTGTTAGATGTTTCATACGTTCGTCAAACTTGTACAAAACTCATTGAGGAACTTAAAAGCTCTCATATTGCATGAAACTTGGTTTAGAGTCCTAGAAACGCGTTGTTAGATGTTTCATAAGTTCGTGAAACTTGTACAAAGCACATTGAGGAACTTATAAGCACTCATGTTTCATGAAACTTGGTTTAGAGTCGTAGAAACGAGTTGTTAGATGTTTCATAAGTTCGTCAAACTTGTACAAAGCTCTTTGAGGAACTTATAAGCACTCATGTTGCATGAAACTTGGTTTAGAGACCTAGAAACGCGTTGTTAGATGTTTCATAAGTTCGAGAAACTTGTACAAAGCTCATTGAGGAACTTATAAGCATTCATGTTGCATGAAACTTGGTTTAGAGTCCTAGAAACACATTGTTAGATGTTTCATACGTTCGTCAAACTTGTACAAAACTCATTGAGGAACTTAAAAGCTCTCATATTGCATGAAACTTGGTTTAGAGTCCTAGAAACGCGTTGTTAGATGTTTCATAAGTTCGTGAAACTTGTACAAAGCACATTGAGGAACTTATAAGCACTCATGTTTCATGAAACTTGGTTCAGAGACCTAGAAACGCGTTGTTAGATGTTTCATAAGTTCGAGAAACTTGTACAAAGCTCATTGAGGAACTTATAAGCATTCATGTTGCATGAAACTTGGTTTAGAGTCCTAGAAACACATTGTTAGATGTTTCATACGTTCGTCAAACTTGTACAAAACTCATTGAGGAACTTAAAAGCTCTCATATTGCATGAAACTTGGTTTAGAGTCCTAGAAACGCGTTGTTAGATGTTTCATAAGTTCGTGAAACTTGTACAAAGCACATTGAGGAACTTATAAGCACTCATGTTTCATGAAACTTGGTTTAGAGTCGTAGAAACGAGTTGTTAGATGTTTCATAAGTTCGTCAAACTTGTACAAAGCTCATTGAGACACTTATAAGCACTCATGTTGCATGAAACTTGGTTTAGAGTCATAGAAACACGTTGTTAGATGTTTCATACGTTCTTCAAACTTGTACAAAGCTCATTGAGGAACTTATAAGCTCTCATGTTGCATGAAACTTGGTTTAGAGTCCTAGAAACACGTTGTTAGATGTTTCATAAGTTCGTCAAACTTGTACAAAGCTCATTGAAAAACTTACAAGCACTCATGTTGCATGAAATTTGGTTTAGATTCCTAGAAACGCGTTGTTAGATGTTTCATAAGTTCGTGAAACTTTTACAAAGTTCATTGAGGAACTTATAAGCACTCATGTTGCATGAAACTTGGTTTAGAGTCCTAGAAACACGTTGTTAGATGTTTCATACGTTCGTCAAACTTGTACAAAGCTCATTGAGGAACTTATAAGATCTCATTGTTGCATGAAACTTGGTTAAAAGTCCTAGAAACGAGTTGTTAGATGTTTCATAAGTTCGTCAAACTTGTACAAAGCTCATTGAGATACTTATAAGCACTCATGTTGCATTAAACTTGGTTTAGAGTCCCAGAAACGCGTTGTTAAATGTTTCATAAGTTCTTCAAACTTGTACAAAGCTCATTGAGACACTTATAAGAATTCGTATTGCATGAAACTTGGTTTAGAGTCTTAGAAACGCGTTGTTAGATGTTTCATACGTTCTTCAAACTTGTACAAAGATCATTGAGGAACTTATAAGCGCTCATGTTGCATGAAACTTGGTTTAGAGTCCTAGAAACGGGTTGTTAGATGTTTCATAAGTTCGTCAAACTTGTACAAAGATCATTGAGGAACTTAAAAGCACTCATGTTGCATGAAACATGGTTTAGAGTCTTAGAAACGCGTTGTTAGATGTTTCATACGTTCGTCAAACTTGTACAAAGCTCATTGAGGAACTTATAAGCTCTCATGTTGCATGAAATTTGGTTTAGAGACCTAGAAACGCGTTGTTAGATGTTTCATAAGTTCGAGAAACTTGTACAAAGCTCATTGAGGAACTTATAAGCATTCATGTTGCATGAAACTTGGTTTAGAGTCCTAGAAACACATTGTTAGATGTTTCATACGTTCGTCAAACTTGTACAAAACTCATTGAGGAACTTAAAAGCTCTCATATTGCATGAAACTTGGTTTAGAGTCCTAGAAACGCGTTGTTAGATGTTTCATAAGTTCGTGAAACTTGTACAAAGCACATTGAGGAACTTATAAGCACTCATGTTTCATGAAACTTGGTTTAGAGTCGTAGAAACGAGTTGTTAGATGTTTCATAAGTTCGTCAAACTTGTACAAAGCTCTTTGAGGAACTTATAAGCACTCATGTTGCATGAAACTTGGTTTAGAGACCTAGAAACGCGTTGTTAGATGTTTCATAAGTTCGAGAAACTTGTACAAAGCTCATTGAGGAACTTATAAGCATTCATGTTGCATGAAACTTGGTTTAGAGTCCTAGAAACACATTGTTAGATGTTTCATACGTTCGTCAAACTTGTACAAAACTCATTGAGGAACTTAAAAGCTCTCATATTGCATGAAACTTGGTTTAGAGTCCTAGAAACGCGTTGTTAGATGTTTCATAAGTTCGTCAAACTTGTACAAAGCTCTTTGAGGAACTTATAAGCACTCATGTTGCATGAAATTTGGTTTAGAGACCTAGAAACGCGTTGTTAGATGTTTCATAAGTTCGAGAAACTTGTACAAAGCTCATTGAGGAACTTATAAGCATTCATGTTGCATGAAACTTGGTTTAGAGTCCTAGAAACACATTGTTAGATGTTTCATACGTTCGTCAAACTTGTACAAAACTCATTGAGGAACTTAAAAGCTCTCATATTGCATGAAACTTGGTTTAGAGTCCTAGAAACGCGTTGTTAGATGTTTCATAAGTTCGTGAAACTTGTACAAAGCACATTGAGGAACTTATAAGCACTCATGTTTCATGAAACTTGGTTTAGAGTCGTAGAAACGAGTTGTTAGATGTTTCATAAGTTCGTCAAACTTGTACAAAGCTCATTGAGACACTTATAAGCACTCATGTTGCATGAAACTTGGTTTAGAGTCATAGAAACACGTTGTTAGATGTTTCATACGTTCTTCAAACTTGTACAAAGCTCATTGAGGAACTTATAAGCTCTCATGTTGCATGAAACTTGGTTTAGAGTCCTAGAAACGCGTTGTTAGGTGTTTCATAAGTTCGTGAAATTTGTACAAAGAACATTGAGGAACTTATAAGCACTCATGTTGCATGAAACTTGGTCTAGAGTCCTAGAAACGCGTTGGTAAATGTTTCATACGTTCGTCAAACTTGTACAAAGCTCATTGAGGAACTTATAAGCTCTCATGTTGCTTGAAACTTGGTTTAGAGTCCTAGAAACACGTTGTTAGATGTTTCATACGTTCGTTAAACTTGTACAAAGCTCATTGAGAAACTTATAAGCACTCATGTTGCATGAAACTTGGTTTAGAGTCCTAGAAACGAGTTGTTAGATGTTTCATAAATTCGTCAAGCTTGATACAAAGCTCATTGAGGAACTTATAAGCACTCATGTTGCATGAAACTTGGTTTAGAGTCCTAGAAACGCGTTGTTAGATGTTTCATAAGTTCTGCAAACTTGTAAAAAGTTCATTGAGACACTTATAAGAATTCATGTTGCATGAAACTTGGTTTAGAGTCCTAGAAACGCGTTGTTAGATGTTTCATACGTTCTTCAAACTTGTACAAAGCTTATTATGGAACTTATAAGCTCTCATGTTGCATGAAACTTGGTTAAGAGTCCTAGAAACGCGTTGTTAGATGTTTCATAAGTTCGTGAAACTTGTACAAAGCACATTGAGGAACTTATAAGCACTCATGTTGCATGAAACTTGGTTTAGAGTCCTAGAAACGCGTTGTTAGATGTTTCATACGTTCCTCAAACTTGTACAAAGCTCATTGAGGAACTTATAAGCTCTCATGTTGCATGAAACTTGGTTTAGAGTCCGAGAAATGCGTTGGTAGATATTTCATAAGTTCGTGAAACTTTTAAAAAGCTCATTGAGCAACTTATAAGCACTTATGTTGCATGAAACTTGGTTTAGAGTCCTAGAAACGTGTAGTTAGATGTTTCATATGTTTGTCAACTTGTACAAAGCTCATTGAGGAACTTATAAGCCCTCATGTTGCATGAAACTTGGGTAAGAGTCCTAGAAACGCGTTGTTAGATGTTTCATAAGTTCGTGAAACTTGTACAAAGCTCATTGAGGAACTTATAAGCACTCATGTTGCATGAAACTTGGTTTAGAGTCCTAGATGTTGAGACTAATGTTAACCCTAAAGGGCATTAGGTCGAAACATGAAGAGACTTGTGCAACAAGGGGTTACAAAAGAAAGTCAACCAAGAACTCAACAACAAAGATGAGTATTTAAATCAAGATAAGGAAGAGATATTGAGAGGCACCAAGAACCAAGGAGATTGGTATCAAGGGAAAGCAACTTGGTCAAAGCTTTTGTTCATATCCACAAGAAAGGGGAGGAAACCAAAGCGATAGCGACATGTCACAATCCGGACACTTAAACCGAGCGACTTGTCTTCCTTCTCTCTCCTTCTCTCTCCTTCTCTCTTATCCATAAACAACTCATTGTTTGTCTTTAAAAAGACTTGTAACTCGCCATTGTATCACCAAGGAGGCTAGTCCTCTCGTCCATACTCAATACAATATTTTCTTCACACATATTCTATCTTAAACTCAAATATACTCTCACCGAATCTCTCTCAAACACTTGAGCCTCACAAGCTCGACATTCTCCCATCCTTATACTCAAAATCTAACATGGTATCAGAGCATTTGCTCCTCTCCTTTAGTTTTTATTCCGCAACTTTTATTTATAGCTTATAAACACAAGGATCTAGAGGAGAAGAAGAATGGCCAAGATCCGCTTGTTAAAAGCACTAAAGGTCTTGGTGAATCAATTCTCCTCTTAGGAAGTGAACCATGATCTCTTTGTCTCTTAATGAGTAAAAATACATGTTGAATCCAAGTTCCTTTCAAGAACAAGTCAATCAAAACCGAATCATAGTGAGCATAGGTCAATGGATCTAGCTACATGATGTTTTTGGTTGACTTGTTCTTTAAGATCCTTGTTAGGCCGAAAGTGAATGGATGAGAACCATTGTTCCCTTACTCTTATGAGTTTGAATGGGACTATGATGAATCCAAAACCCATATTACTTAGGCGCTTAGGCTATGAACAAGTATCCAAAGCATCAAAGCTTGGAACTTGTGAGCTAAAAGAGCAAGAGATCCTTGTGTATTGTCTATTTTTGAGAACAATAACATGTTGAATCCAAATTCTTTTCTTTATTATATAGTATAGATCCATAGATCTTGGTAAAACATGTCTAAGAACATATTAATCACAATCGGTTCATGAAAAGATTGGATCTTTAAGATCTAGCTACATGTTTAAAACCATGGTTATGATTATGTTGTCTCTTTAAAATTCTATGGATGGCCGAAAGTTAAAGATAGAGAACCATGGATTCCTCACTCTTGTGAGTATAAAGAAACCTTGATGAATCCAAGTATCATTTAACTTAGGCATTAGGCAAGGACCAAGATATCAAAGCTCAAAGCTTGAATCTTGAGAGCTAAAAGGGTAAATGAACCTTGTTGTTGTTCTTATATGGAAAAAACAACTTGATGAATCCAAAACTCCTTACTTTTGTTTGTGCTTTAACAAGATCTTTGGAAAGAAAACCATGATCCGCTTAACTCCTAGTGAGTAAAGGACATGTTGTATCCAATTTCCTTGATAAGTACAAGACAATCAAAACACATTCATTGTTAGCATAAATCAATAAGATCTAGCTACATGATACTTTTGGTAGTATTGTCCTTTAAGATCATTGTCTAAGCCGAGACTAATGGAAGGGAATCATGGCTTTCCAACTCTTATGAGTCTAAAGGGACCTTGATGAATCCAATTCTATAAACTTTCGGTTTAAAAGCATGTTGTTGAGCATATAATGTTTTTCAAAAGTTTTAAAGAATATATGCTCATTTGGTCCGAATATCAAAATATCCAAGACAATGAAGATCAGTAGTGGCGGTTCTGTAAGTGGAAACAAAAAAGGGATATAAGGAGATTAGTAGCTACCTTGAGTCATAAAGATCTTTAAGATCATTAAGGAATCCGTCTTAAACTCTATACTCTTTATCCTCCTCATACCCCACTAATGATCCAAGTCTTATTTCTTGCTTAAAGTCTTAAATCACTAGTCTTTGTTTAGTAAAGTGATTTAAGTCTTGAAAAGGTCTAGGATCCGAGCTCCACTCATGTCTATGTCTAAGGCAAATCACTAGTCCTTGTTTGGTGAAGTGGTTTGAGTCTTGATGACTTTAAGACTAAGTGAACGTAAGACCTTGGTTAATCCAAAAGATCTTTGGTTTAAACAAAGGGTAAGGAACCATAGATCCGCTTGTGATTAAGCACCTAAAGTCTTATGGAATCCAAAACCCTCTTAGAGGAAAGAGAACCAAGTATCATTAAGTGTTTAAAACACATTTGAGCTTGATGAATCCATTAGATCCTCGGCTAACACAAGTCTAAAAAGAGATCCATGATTATCTAAAAGGTGGCACTTTTGAAAGTCATGGTGAATCCATTTTAGGCTTATGGGAAAATGATTCATTACACTAACATCTACATAAGATGAAATTGGAATGATGATCTATGTTTTATGTCATAAACCGCCTATAGGCATCTAAGTTTATGATACAAGATGAGTAACTAGCTCTGAAAGCATCCAAGTTACAATGAATCTTGTTTGTGTGTTTCTAAGATCATGGTCCGCCTTTGTGCTCTTAAGACCATGATCCCTTTTGAAGTATAAATGGCAAGGAGCCATATTCAAAAGTCTCTTGTGGCTAAACCTTACTTATGTGTAGGTAATAAGCAATGAAGAATCCCCATAAGGGAAGTCATAAACTCTATGATAGACTAATCGGTTAAGATGCTTTAAAGAGTACAATGACTTCTTCTTATGACCATCTATCCAAAGGAACATCAAAAAGGGAAAATTCTAAACCCTTACTCTCTTTAAACCGTATCATTAGATACTAGGCTTAAGTAGTCTTTATGCTTCATTATATATCTCATAGATTGCATGTTTAAAGGTCTAATCTTTACAAATCTATAGGAACTAGAACTTGAATTTGCTAAGATACATATATTCTCGGATTTAATCAAAAGGCTTAGGGAATCTTGTTATCTAATGTCTTAAATCCTCCATTGTATCATGCTTGTGATTGTGAAAGTATCCAATAGATTATAAAGTGTTTTAAAATTCCTACATTATGCCAGTTAATCATGAAACTTAATCAATTCTGTTTTTGGTATGATGTAGGATCATCATGTCCAAACCTTAAGAAGATTTTCATGAGAAAACCCCTAAGCATAAAGAAGGAACATAAAATGCTAAGAGAAAAGAAGTAAGAGGAAATTGTGTAAAGCCAAAGATGGGGTCCAAAAGGAAAAAGATGAGAAACCTTTCTCATACAAACTTGTGAAGAACAAAGTCGAGAAAGGAAAAGAGTTCATGGCACTTCCATTCTAATCATGAAGGGGGGAGAAGAAGTGTTAAATCGCACATCTCATCATGATCAAATGGAAGCCAATCATAATCATCATCTTGGCTAAAGCCCTCAAAATCATCAACCAATTCTCGGCCAAGTATCTACAAGAACAAAGCCGAGTCAACACAACACAAATCTCAATCGATCAAGTCCCTAGCAAAGACAAGGTCATCTACTCCCGACCAAACACTACAAAGGGAAAGGCTGAACCATCCAATCTTCGGATAAAGCATCCACCAAGATGCAAAACCATTTCACTCACGGTCAAGCTTCTACATTAAGCAAGGCCGGTTCATCACCAAAGAAGAAGCTCTCGAAGAAAGAGACTCATCTCATCCGTATTGAGTCGGCCGAATTCCTAGCAAAAAAAGGCTGAGCCAATTCATCAAATGGCTAAGGCATCAACAAGGAGCAAGCCATACATCATCTATACTCGGCCAAACACCTATCAAGGAATAAAGCCGAGTCAAGTCACCAACACAATGGGCGCTCGGACACCGACGCTCGGACACCGGAGCTCGGACACCGGCGCCCGGGCACCGGCCCTCGGGCACCGGCGCACGGACATGGGCGCTCGGACATCGACATGGGTGCCCGGGCATCGTGCACCTAACAAATCCTCAATCACCAATTCGGCTAAGCATCCTCCAAAGAGCAAAGCCGAACCAAGTCTATCACCTTGTTCCAATAACACAAAGGAGAAAGTCAAGAGTCCTCATGAAGAAGTCAAAGACAAATCCAAAGTGTAACTACAAGAGATTATCAAAACCACTACGAACTAAAGGCTGTCCCTAAACCTTCTCTTTAATATACTTACATAAGAATCATTAGACTAGAACTAAAACCTCATAATCTTGCTTAGTCTATGATCAATCACTTCTTAAAAGAAATTGCTTAAATCTAGGATCAAGATGACTTTAGATTAATCTTATCCTTTATATATCCAAATTGTCTTTACTAAGTCTAAATTCACTTGGATCTTTGAAGGTTCAAAGGAGTAATAGACCAAAGACAAGAAAGAAGTTCAAAGAAGAAGCACTCATTTTGCATGAAACTTGGTTTAGAGTCCTAGAAACGCGTTGTTAGATGTTTCATAAGTTCGTGAAACTTGTACAAAGCTCCTTGAGGAACTGATAAGCACTCATGTTTCATGCAACATGAGTGCTTATAAGTTCCTCAATGAGCTTTGTACAAGTTTCACGAACTTATGAAACATCTAACAACGCGTTTCGTAAGTTCGTGAAACTTGTACAAAGCTCATTGAGGAACTTATAAGCACTCATGTTGCATGAAACTCGGTTTAGAGTCCTAGAAACGCGTTGTTAGATGTTTCATAAGTTCGTGAAACTTGTACAAAGCTCCTTGAGGAACTTATAAGCACTCATGTTGCATGAAACTTGGTTTAGAGTCCTAGAAACGCGTTGTTAGATGTTTCATAAGTTCGTGAAACTTGTACAAAGCTCATTGAGGAACTTATAAGCACTCATGTTGCATGAAATTTGGTTTAGAGTCCTAGAAACACGTTGTTAGATGTTTCATAAGTTCGTGAAACTTATACAAAGCTCATTGAGGAACTTATAAGCACTCATGTTGCATGAAACTTGGTTTAGAGTCCTAGAAACACGTTGTTAGATGTTTCATACGTTCGTCAAACTTGTACAAAGCTCATTGAGGAACTTATAAGCTCTCATGTTGCATGAAACTTGGTTTAGAGTCCTAGAAACGCGTTGTTAGATGTTTTATAAGTTCGTGAAACTTGTACAAAGAACATTGAGGTACTTATAACCACTCATGTTGCATGAAACTTGGTTTAGAGTCGTAGAAACGAGTTGTTAGATGTTTCATAAGTTTGTCAAACTTATACAAACCTCATTGATATACTTATAAGCACTCATGTTGCATGAACTTGGTTTAGAGTACTAGAAACGCGTTGTTAGATATTTCATAAGTTCTTCAAACTTGTACAAAGCTCATTGAGACACTTATAAGAATTCATGTTGCATGAAACTTGGTTTAGAGTCCTAGAAACGCGTTGATAGATGTTTCATACGTTCTTCAAACATGTACAAAGCTCATTGAGGAACTTATAAGCACTCATGTTGCATGAAACTTGGTTTAGAGTCCTAGAAACGCGTTGTTAGATGTTTCATAAGTTCAAAGCTGATTGAGGAACTTATAAGCATTCATGTTGCATGAAACTTTGTTTAGAGTCCTAGAAACACGTTGTTAGATGTTTCATACGTTCGTCAAACTTGTACAAAGCTCATTGAGGAACTTATAAGCTCCCATGTTGCATGAAACTTGATTTAGAGTCCTAGAAACGCGTTGTTAGATGTTTCATAAGTTCGTGAAACTTGTACAAAACACATTGAGGAACTTATAAGCACTCATGTTGCATGAAATTTGGTTTAGAGTCCTAGAAACGTGTTGTTAGATGTTTCATACGTTCCTCAAACTTGTACAAAGCTCATTGAGGAACTTATATGCTCTCATGTTGCATGAAATTTGGTTTAGAGTCCTCGAAACGCATTGTTAGATGTTTCATAAGTTCGTCAAACTTGTACAAATCTCATTGAGACACTTATAAGTTCTCATGTTGCATGAAACTTGGTTTAGAGTCCTAGAAACGCGTTGTTTGATGATTCATACGTTCGTCAAACTTGTACAAAGCTCATTGAGGAACTTATAAGCACTCATGTTGCATGAAACTTGGTTTAGAGTCCTAGAAACGCGTTGTTTGATGTTTCGTAAGTTCGTGAAACTTGTAAAAAGCTCATTGAGGAACTTATAAGCTCTCATGTTGCATGAAACTTGGTTTAGAGTCCTAGAAACGAGTTGTTAGATGTTTCATAAGTTCGTCAAACTTTTACAAAGCTCATTGAGACACTTATAAACACTCATGTTGCATGAAACTTGGTTTAGAGTCTTAAAAACGCGTTGTTAGATGTTTCAAACGTTCGTCAAACTTTTACAAAGCTCATTGAGGAACTTATAAGCACTCATGTTGCATGAAACTTGGTTTAGAGTCCTAGAAACGCGTTGTTAGATGTTTCATAAGTTCGTGAAACTTGTACAAAGCTCATTGAGGAACTTATAAGCACTCATATTGCATGAAACTTGGTTTAGAGTCCTAGAAACGCGTTGTTAGATGTTTCATAAGTTCGTGAAACTTGTACAAAGCTCATTGAGGAACTTATAAGCACTCATGTTCCATGAAACTTGGTTTAGAGTCCTAGAAACGCGTTGTTAGATGTTTCATACGTTCCTCAAACTTGTACAAAGCTCATTGAGGAACTTATAAGCTCTCATGTTGAATGAAATTTGGTTTAGAGTACTAGAAACGCGTTGTTAGATGTTTCATAAGTTCGTCAAACTTGTACAAATCTCATTGAGACACTTATAAGTTCTCATGTTGCATGAAACTTGGTTTAGAGTCCTAGAAACGCGTTGTTTGATGATTCATACGTTCGTCAAACTTGTACAAAGCTCATTGAGGAACTTATAAGCACTCATGTTGCATGAAACTTGGTTTAGAGTCCTAGAAACGCGTTGTTTGATGTTTCGTAAGTTCGTGAAACTTGTAAAAAGCTCATTGAGGAACTTATAAGCTCTCATGTTGCATGAAACTTGGTTTAGAGTCCTAGAAACGAGTTGTTAGATGTTTCATAAGTTCGTCAAACTTTTAAAAAGCTCATTGAGACACTTATAAACACTCATGTTGCATGAAACTTGGTTTAGAGTTTTAAAAACGCGTTGTTAGATGTTTCATACGTTCGTCAAACTTTTACAAAGCTCATTGAGGAACTTATAAGCACTCATATTGCATGAAACTTGGTTTAGAGTCCTAGAAACGCGTTGTTAGATGTTTCATAAGTTCGTGAAACTTGTACAAAGCTCATTGAGGAACTTATAAGCACTCATGTTCCATGAAACTTGGTTTAGAGTCCTAGAAACGCGTTGTTAGATGTTTCATACGTTCCTCAAACTTGTACAAAGCTCATTGAGGAACTTATAAGCTCTCATGTTGAATGAAATTTGGTTTAGAGTACTAGAAACGCGTTGTTAGATGTTTCATAAGTTCGTCAAACTTGTACAAAGCTCATTGAGACACTTATAAGCTCTCATGTTGCATGAAACTTGGTTTAGAGTCCTAGAAACGCGTTGTTTGATGATTCATACGTTCGTCAAACTTGTACAAAGCTCATTGAGGAACTTATAAGCACTGATGTTGCATGAAACTTGGTTTAGAGTCCTAGAAACGCGTTGTTTGATGTTTCATAAGTTCGTGAAACTTGTACAAAGCTCATTGAGGAACTTATAAGCACTCATGTTGCATGATACTTGGTTTAGAGTCCTAGAAACGCGTTGTTAGATGTTTCATAAGTTGTGAAACTTGTACAAAGCTCATTGAGGAACTTATAAGCACTCATGTTGCATGAAACTTGGTTTAGAGTACTAGAAACGCGTTGTTAGATGTTTCATAAGTTCTTCAAACTTGTACAAAGCTCATTGAGACACTTATAAGAATTCATGTTGCATGAAACTTGGTTTAGAGTCCTAGAAACGCGTTGTTAGATGTTTCATATGTTCTTCAAACATGTACAAAGCTCATTGAGGAACTTATAAGCACTCATGTTGCATGAAATTTGGTTTAGAGTCCTAGAAACGCGTTGTTAGATGTTTCATAAGTTAGTGAAACTTGTACAAAGCTCATTGAGGAACTTATAAGCATTCATGTTGCATGAAACTTTGTTTAGTGTCCTAGAAACACGTTGTTAGATGTTTCATACGTTCGTCAAACTTGTACAAAGCTCATCGAGGAACTTATAAGCTCTCATGTTGCATGAAACTTGGTTTAGAGTCCTAGAAACACGTTGTTAGATGTTTCATAAGTTCGTGAAACTTGTACAAAGCACATTGAGGAACTTATAAGCACTCATGTTGCATGAAATTTGGTTTAGAGTCGTAGAAACGTGTTGTTAGATGTTTCATACGTTCCTCAAACTTGTACAAAGCTCATTGAGGAACTTATAAGCTCTCATGTTGCATGAAACTTGGTTTAGAGTCCTAGAAACGCGTTGTTAGATGTTTCATAAGTTCGTGAAACTTGTACAAAGCACATTGAGGAACTTATAAGCACTCATGTTGCATGAAACTTGGTTTAGAGTCCTAGAAACGCGTTGTTACATGTATCATACGTTCTTCAAACTTGTACAAAACTCATTGAGGGACTTATAAGCTCTCATGTTGCATGAAACTTGGTTTAGAGTCCTAGAAACGCGTTGTTAGATGTTTCATAAGTTCGTGAAACTTGTACAAAGCACATAGAGGAACTTATAAGCACTCATGTTGCATGAAACTTGGTTTAGAGTCGTAGAAACGAGTTGTTAGATGTTTCATAAGTTCGTCAAACTTATACAAAGCTCATTCAGATAATTATAAGCACTCTTGTTGCATGAAACTTGGTTTAGAGTACTAGAAACGCGTTGTTAGATGTTTCATAAGTTCTTCAAACTTGTACAAAGCTCATTGAGACACTTATAAGAATTCATGTTGCATGAAACTTGGTTTAGAGTTCTAGAAACGCGTTGTTAGATGTTTCATACGTTCTTCAAACCTGTACAAATCTCATTGAGGGACTTATAAGCTCTCATGTTGCATGAAAATTGGTTTAGAGTCCTAGAAACACATTGTTAGATGTTTCATAAGTTCGTGAAACTTGTACAAAGCACATTGAGGAACTTATAAGCACTCATGTTACATGAAACTTGGTTTAGAGTCCTAGAAAGGCATTGTTAGATGTTTCATACGTTCCTGAAACTTGTACAAAGCTCATTGAGGAACTTATAAGCTCTCATGTTGCATGAAACATGGTTTAGAGTCCTAGAAACGCGTTGTTAGATGTTTCATAATTTCGTGAAACTTGTACAAAGCTCATTGAAGAACTTATAACCACTCATGTTTCATGAAACTTGGTTTAGAGTCCTAGAAACGCGTTGTTAGATGTTTCATAAGTTCGTGAAACTTGTACAAAGCTCATTGAGGAACTTATAAGCACTCATGTTGCATGAAACTTGGTTTAGAGTCCTAGAAACGCGTTGTTAGATGTTTCATAAGTTATTCAAACTTGTACAAAGCTCATTGAGACAATTATAAGAATTCATGTTGCATGAAACTTGGTTTAGAGTCCTAGAAACGCGTTGTTAGATGTTTCATACGTTCTTCAAACCTGTACAAAGCTCATTGAGGAACTTATATGCTCTCATGTTGCATGAAACTTGGTTTAGAGTCCTAGAAACGCGTTGTTAGATGTTTCATAAGTTCTTCAAACTTGTACAAAGCTCATTGAGGAACTTATAAGCTCTCATGTTGCATGAAACTTGGTTTAGAGTCCTAGAAACGCGTTGTTAGATGTTTCATAAGTTCGTCAACTTGTACAAAGCTCATTCAGACACTTATAATCACTCATGCTGCATGAAACTTGGTTTAGAGTCCTAGAAACATGTTGTTACATTTTTCATAAGTTCGTCAAACTTGTATAAAGCTCTCATGTTGCATGAAACTTGGTTTTGAGTCCTAGAAACGCGTTGTTAGATGTTTCATACGTTCGTTAAACTTGATACAAAGCTCATTGAGGAACTTATAAGCTCTCATGTTGCATGAAACTTGGTTTAGAGTCCTAGAAACGCGTTGTTAGACGTTTCATAAGTTTGTCAACTTGTACAAAGCTCATTCAGACACTTATAATCACTCATGCTGCATGAAACTTGGTTTAGAGTCCTAGAAACATGTTGTTACATTTTTCATAAGTTCGTCAAACTTGTATAAAGCTCTCATGTTGCATAAAACTTGGTTTAGAGTCCTAGAAACGCGTTGTTAGATGTTTCATAAGTTCGTGAAACTTGTACAAAGCTCACTGAGGAACTTATAGGCTCTCATGTTGCATGAAACTTGGTTTAGAGTCCTAGAAACGCGTTGATGTTTCATAAGTTTGTGAAACTTGTAAAAAGCTCATTGAAGAACCTATAAGCACTCATGTTGCATGAAACTTGGTTTAGAGTCCTAGAAACACGTTGTTAGATGTTTTATACGTTCGTCAAACTTGTACAAAGCTCATTGAAGAACTTATAAGATCTCATGTTGCATGAAACTTGGTTTAGAGTCCTACAAACGAGTTGTTAGATGTTTCATAAGTTCGTCAAACTTATACAAAGCTCATTGAGATACTTATAAGCACTCATGTTGCATGAAACTTGGTTTAGAGTCCTAGAAACGCGTTGTTAGATGATTCATAAGTTCGTCAACTTGTACAAAGCTCATAGAGGAACTTATAATCTCTCATGTTGCATGAAATTTGGTTTAGAGTCCTAGAAACGAGTTGTTAGATGTTTCATAAGTTCGTCAAACTTGTACAAAGCTCATTGAGATACTTATAAGCACTCATGTTGCATTAAACTTGGTTTAGAGTCCTAGAAACGCGTTGTTAGATGTTTCATAAGTTCTTCAAACTTGTACAAAGCTCATTGAGACACTTATAAGAATTCATGTTGCATGAAACTTGGTTTAGAGTCTTAGAAACGCGTTGTTAGATGTTTCATACGTTCTTCAAACTTGTACAAAGCTCATTGAGGAACTTATAAGCGCTCATGTTGCATGAAACTTGGTTTAGAGTCCTAGAAACGCGTTGTTAGATGTTTCATAAGTTCGTCAAACTTGTACAAATATCATTGAGGAACTTAAAAGCACTCATGTTGCATGAAACATTGTTTAGAGTCCTAGAAACGCTTTGTTAGATGTTTCATACGTTCTTCAAACTTGTACAAAGCTCTTTGAGGAACTTATAAGCACTCATGTTGCATGAAATTTAGTTTAGAGTCCTAGAAACGAGTTGTTAGATGTTTTATAAGTTCGATAAACTTGTACAAAGCTCATTGAGGAACTTATAAGCATTCATGTTGCATGAAACTTGGTTTAGAGTCCTAGAAACACATTGTTAGATGTTTCATACGTTTGTCAAACTTGTACAAAGCTCATTGAGGAACTTATAAGCTCTCATGTTGCATGAAACTTGGTTTAGAGTCCTAGAAACGCGTTGTTAGATGATTCATAAGTTCGTGAAACTTGTAAAAAGCACATTGAGGAACTTATAAGCACTCATGTTTCATGAAACTTGGTTTAGAGTCGTAGAAACGAGTTGTAAGATGTTTCATAAGTTCATCAAACTTATACAAAGCTCATTGAGATACTTATAAGCAATCATGTTGCATGAAACTTGGTTTAGAGTACTAGAAACGCGTTGTTAGATGTTTCATAAGTTCTTTAAACTTGTACAAATCTCATTGAGACACTTATAAGAATTCATGTTGCATGAAACTTGGTTTAGAGTCCTAGAAACGCGTTGTTAAATGTTTCATACGTTCTTCAAACTTGTACAAAGCTCATTGAGGAATTTATAAGCTCTCATGTTGCATGAAACTTGGTTTAGAGTCCTAGAAACGCGTTGTTAGATGTTTCATAAGTTCGTCAAACTTGTACAAAGATCATTGAGGAACTTAAAAGCACTCATGTAGCATGAAACTTGGTTTAGAGTCCTAGAAACGCGTTGTTAGATGTTTCATAAGTTCGTGATATTCGTAGAAAGCTCATTGAGACACTTATAAGCATTCATGTTGCATGAAACTTGGTTTAGAGTCCTAGAAACGCGTTGTTAGATGTTTCATAAGTTCGTCAAACTTATACAAAGCTCATTCAGATAATTATAAGCACTCTTGTTGCATGAAACTTGGTTTAGAGTACTAGAAACGCGTTGTTAGATGTTTCATAAGTTCTTCAAACTTGTACAAAGCTCATTGAGACACTTATAAGAATTCATGTTGCATGAAACTTGGTTTAGAGTTCTAGAAACGCGTTGTTAGATGTTTCATACGTTCTTCAAACCTGTACAAATCTCATTGAGGGACTTATAAGCTCTCATGTTGCATGAAAATTGGTTTAGAGTCCTAGAAACGCGTTGTTAGATGTTTCATAAGTTCGTGAAACTTGTACAAAGCACATTGAGGAACTTATAAGCACTCATGTTACATGAAACTTGGTTTAGAGTCCTAGAAAGGCATTGTTAGATGTTTCATACGTTCACGAAACTTGTACAAAGCTCATTGAGGAACTTATAAGCTCTCATGTTGCATGAAACATGGTTTAGAGTCCTAGAAACGCGTTGTTAGATGTTTCATAAGTTCGTGAAACTTGTACAAAGCTCATTGAAGAACTTATAACCACTCATGTTTCATGAAACTTGGTTTAGAGTCCTAGAAACGCGTTGTTAGATGTTTCATAAGTTCGTGAAACTTGTACAAAGCTCATTGAGGAACTTATAAGCACTCATGTTGCATGAAACTTGGTTTAGAGTCCTAGAAACGCGTTGTTAGATGTTTCATAAGTTATTCAAACTTGTACAAAGTTCATTGAGACAATTATAAGAATTCATGTTGCATGAAACTTGGTTTAGAGTCCTAGAAACGCGTTGTTAGATGTTTCATACGTTCTTCAAACCTGTACAAAGCTCATTGAGGAACTTATATGCTCTCATGTTGCATGAAACTTGGTTTAGAGTCCTAGAAACGCGTTGTTAGATGTTTCATAAGTTCTTCAAACTTGTACAAAGCTCATTGAGGAACTTATAAGCTCTCATGTTGCATGAAACTTGGTTTAGAGTCCTAGAAACGCGTTGTTAGATGTTTCATAAGTTCGTCAACTTGTACAAAGCTCATTCAGACACTTATAATCACTCATGCTGCATGAAACTTGGTTTAGAGTCCTAGAAACATGTTGTTACATTTTTCATAAGTTCGTCAAACTTGTATAAAGCTCTCATGTTGCATGAAACTTGGTTTAGAGTCCTAGAAACGCGTTGTTAGATGTTTCATACGTTCGTTAAACTTGATACAAAGCTCATTGAGGAACTTATAAGCTCTCATGTTGCATGAAACTTGGTTTAGAGTCCTAGAAACGCGTTGTTAGACGTTTCATAAGTTCGTCAACTTGTACAAAGCTCATTCAGACACTTATAATCACTCATGCTGCATGAAACTTGGTTTAGAGTCCTAGAAACATGTTGTTACATTTTTCATAAGTTCGTCAAACTTGTATAAAACTCTCATGTTGCATAAAACTTGGTTTAGAGTCCTAGAAACGCGTTGTTAGATGTTTCATAAGTTCGTGAAACTTGTACAAAGCTCACTGAGGAACTTATAAGCTCTCATGTTGCATGAAACTTGGTTTAGAGTCCTATAAACGCGTTGATGTTTCATAAGTTTGTGAAACTTGTAAAAAGCTCATTGAAGAACCTATAAGCACTCATGTTGCATGAAACTTGGTTTAGAGTCCTAGAAACACGTTGTTAGATGTTTTATACGTTCGTCAAACTTGTACAAAGCTCATTGAAGAACTTATAAGATCTCATGTTGCATGAAACTTGGTTTAGAGTCCTACAAACGAGTTGTTAGATGTTTCATAAGTTCGTCAAACTTATACAAAGCTCATTGAGATACTTATAAGCACTCATGTTGCATGAAACTTGGTTTAGAGTCCTAGAAACGCGTTGTTAGATGATTCATAAGTTCGTCAACTTGTACAAAGCTCATAGAGGAACTTATAATCTCTCATGTTGCATGAAATTTGGTTTAGAGTCCTAGAAACGAGTTGTTAGATGTTTCATAAGTTCGTCAAACTTGTACAAAGCTCATTGAGATACTTATAAGCACTCATGTTGCATTAAACTTGGTTTAGAGTCCTAGAAACGCGTTGTTAGATGTTTCATAAGTTCTTCAAACTTGTACAAAGCTCATTGAGACACTTATAAGAATTCATGTTGCATGAAACTTGGTTTAGAGTCTTAGAAACGCGTTGTTAGATGTTTCATACGTTCTTCAAACTTGTACAAAGCTCATTGAGGAACTTATAAGCGCTCATGTTGCATGAAACTTGGTTTAGAGTCCTAGAAACGCGTTGTTAGATGTTTCATAAGTTCGTCAAACTTGTACAAATATCATTGAGGAACTTTAAAGCACTCATGTTGCATGAAACATTGTTTAGAGTCCTAGAAACGCGTTGTTAGATGTTTCATACGTTCTTCAAACTTGTACAAAGCTCTTTGAGGAACTTATAAGCACTCATGTTGCATGAAATTTAGTTTAGAGTCCTAGAAACGCGTTGTTAGATGTTTTATAAGTTCGATAAACTTGTACAAAGCTCATTGAGGAACTTATAAGCATTCATGTTGCATGAAACTTGGTTTAGAGTCCTAGAAACACATTGTTAGATGTTTCATACGTTCGTCAAACTTGTACAAAGCTCATTGAGGAACTTATAAGCTCTCATGTTGCATGAAACTTGGTTTAGAGTCCTAGAAACGCGTTGTTAGATGATTCATAAGTTCGTGAAACTTGTAAAAAGCACATTGAGGAACTTATAAGCACTCATGTTTCATGAAACTTGGTTTAGAGTCGTAGAAACGAGTTGTAAGATGTTTCATAAGTTCATCAAACTTATACAAAGCTCATTGAGATACTTATAAGCAATCATGTTGCATGAAACTTGGTTTAGAGTACTAGAAACGCGTTGTTAGATGTTTCATAAGTTCTTTAAACTTGTACAAAGCTCATTGAGACACTTATAAGAATTCATGTTGCATGAAACTTGGTTTAGAGTCCTAGAAACGCGTTGTTAAATGTTTCATACGTTCTTCAAACTTGTACAAAGCTCATTGAGGAATTTATAAGCTCTCATGTTGCATGAAACTTGGTTTAGAGTCCTAGAAACGCGTTGTTAGATGTTTCATAAGTTCGTCAAACTTGTACAAAGATCATTGAGGAACTTAAAAGCACTCATGTAGCATGAAACTTGGTTTAGAGTCCTAGAAACGCGTTGTTAGATGTTTCATAAGTTCGTGATATTCGTACAAAGCTCATTGAGACACTTATAAGCATTCATGTTGCATGAAACTTGGTTTAGAGTCCTAGAAACGCGTTGTTAGATGTTTTATACGTTCTTCAAACTTGTACAAAGCTCATTGAGGAAATTATAAGCTCTCATGTTGCATGAAACTTGGTTTAGAGTCCTAGCAACGCGTTGTTAGATGTTTCATAAGTTTTTGAAATTGTACAAAGCTCATTGAGGAACTTATAAGCACTCATGTTGCATGAAACTTGGTTTAGAGTCCTAGAAACGCGTTGTTAGATGTCTCATACGTTCGTCAAACTTGTACAAAGCTCATTGAGGAACTTATAAGCACTCATGTTGCATGAAACTTGGTTTAGAGTCCTAGAAACGCGTTGTTAGATCTTTCATAAGTTCGTGAAACTTGTACAAAGCTCTTTGAGGATTTTATAAGCACTCATGTTGCATGAAACTTGGTTTAGAGTCCTAGAAACAAGTTGTTAGATGTTTCATAAGTTCGTCAAACTTGTACAAAGCTCATTGAGACACTTATAAACACTGATGTTGCGTGAAACTTGGTTTAGAGTCCTAGAAACGAGTTGTTAGATGTTTCATACGTTCGTCAAACTTGTACAAAGCTAATTGAAGAACTTATAAGATCTCATGTTGCATGAAACTTGGTTTAGAGTCCTACAAACGAGTTGTTAGATGTTTCATAAGTTCGTAAAACTTATACAAAACTCATTGAAATACTTATAAGCACTCATGTTGCATGAAACTTGGTTTAGAGTCCTAGAAACGCGTTGTTAGATGTTTCATAAGTTCGTCAACTTGTACAAAGCTCATAGAGGAACTTATAAGCTCTCATGTTGCATGAAATTTGGTTTAGAGTCCTAGAAACGCGTTGTTAGATGTTTCATAAGTTCGTGAAACTTGTACAAAGCTCATTGAGACACTTATAAGCATTCATGTTGCATGAAACTTGGTTTAGAGTCCTAGAAACGCGTTGTTAGATGTTTTATACGTTCTTCAAACTTGTACAAAGCTCATTGAGGAACTTATAAGCTCTCATGTTGCATGAAACTTGGTTTAGAGTCCTAGCAACGCGTTGTTAGATGTTTCATAAGTTTTTGAAACTTGTACAAAGCTCATTGAGGAACTTATAAGCACTCAAGTTGCATGAAATTTGGTTTAGAGTCCTAGAAACGAGTTGTTAGATGTTTCAAAAGTTCGTCAAACTTGTACAAAGCTCATTGAGATACTTATAAGCACTCATGTTGCATTAAACTTGGTTTAGAGTACTAGAAACGCGTTGTTAGATGTTTCATAAGTTCTTCAAACTTGTACAAAGCTCATTGAGACACTTATAAGAATTCATGTTGCATGAAACTTGGTTTAGAGTCTTAGAAACGCGTTGTTAGATGTTTCATACGTTCTTCAAACTTGTACAAAGCTAATTGAGGAACTTATAAGCGCTCATGTTACATGAAACTTGGTTTAGAGTCCTAGAAACGCGTTGTTAGATGTTTCATAAGTTCGTCAAACTTGTACAAAGATCATTGAGGAACTTAAAAGCACTCATGTTGCATGAAACATGGTTTAGAGTCCTAGAAACGCGTTGTTAGATGTTTCATATGTTCTTCAAACTTGTACAAAGCTCTTTGAGGAACTTATAAGCACTCATGTTGCTTGAAATTTGGCTTAGAGTCCTAGAAACGCGTTGTTAGATGTTTCATAAGTTCGATAAACTTGTACAAAGCTCATTGAGGAACTTATAAGCATTCATGTTGCATGAAACTTGGTTTAGAGTCCTAGAAACACATTGTTAGATGTTTCATAAGTTCGTGAAACTTGAACAAAGCTCTTTGAGGAACTTATAAGCACTCATGTTGCATGAAACTTGGTTTAGATTCCTAGAAACGCGTTGTTAGATGTTTCATAAGTTCTTAAACTTGTACAAAGCTCATTGAGACATTTATAAGCATTCATGTTGCATGAAACTTGGTTTAGAGTCCTAGAAACACATTGTTAGATGTTTCATACGTTCGTCAAACTTGTACAAAGCTCATTGAGGAACTTATAAGCTCTCATGTTGCATGAAACTTGGTTTAGAGTCCTAGAAACGCGTTGTTAGATGTTTCATAAGTTCGTGAAACTTGTACAAAGCACATTGAGGAACTTATAAGCACTCATGTTTCATGAAACTTGGTTTAGAGTCATAGAAACGAGTTGTAAGATGTTTCATAAGTTCGTCAAACTTATACAAAGCTCATTGAGATACTTATAAGCAATCCTGTTGCATGAAACTTGGTTTAGAGTACAAGAAACGCGTTGTTAGATGTTTCATAAGTTCTTTAAACTTGAACAAAGCTCATTGAGACACTTATAAGAATTCATGTTGCATGAAACTTGGTTTAGAGTCCTAGAAACGCGTTGTTAAATGTTTCATACGTTCTTCAAACTTGTACAAAGCTCATTGAGGAACTTATAAGCTCTCATGTTGCATGAAACTTGGTTTAGAGTCCTAGAAACGCGTTGTTAGATGTTTCATACGTTCGTCAAACTTTTACAAATCTCGTTGAGGAACTTTTAAGCTCTCATGTTGCATGAATCTTGGTTTACAGTCCTAGAAACGAGTTGTTAGATGTTTCATAAGTTCGTCAAACTTGTACAAAGCTCATTGAGACACTTATAAGCACTCATATTTCATGAAACTTGGTTTAGAGTCCTAGAAACGCGTTGTTAGATGTTTCATACATTCTTCAAACTTGTACAAAGCTCATTGAGGAACTTATAAGCTCTAATGTTGCATGAAACTTGGTTTAGAGTCCTAGAAACGCGTTGTTAGGTGTTTCATAAGTTCGTGAAACTTGTACAAAGAACATTGAGGAACTTATAAGCACTCATGTTGCATGAAACTTGGTGTAGAGTCCTAGAAACGCGTTGTTAAATGTTTCATACGTTCGTTAAACTTGTACAAAGCTCATTGAGGAACTTATAAGCTCTCATGTTGCATGAAACTTGGTTTAGAGTCCTAGAAACACATTGTTAGATGTTTCATACGTTCGTCAAACTTGTACAAAGCTCATTGAGGAACTTATATACACTCATGTTGCATGAAACTTGGTTTAGAGTCCTTGAAACGCGTTGTTAGATGTTTCATAAGTTCGTGAAAATTGTACAAAGCTCATTGAGACACTTATAAGCATTCATGTTGCGTGAAACTCTGTTTAGAGTCCTAGAAACGCGTTGTTAGATGTTTTATACGTTCTTCAAACTTGTACAAAGCTCATTGAGGAACTTATAAGCTCTCATGTTGCATGAAACTTGGTTTAGAGTCCTAGCAACGCGTTGTTAGATGTTTCATAAGTTTTTGAAACTTGTACAAAGCTCATTGAGGAAGTTATAAGCACTCATGTTGCATGAAACTTGGTTTAGAGTCCTAGAAACGCGTGGTTAGATGTTTCATACGTTCGTCAAACTTGTACAAAGCTCACTGAGGAACTTATAAGCACATGAAACTTGGTTTAGAGTCCTAGAAACGCGTTGTTAGATGTTTCATATGTTCGTTAAACTTGATACAAAGCTCATTGAGGAACTTATAAGCTCTCATGTTGCATGAAACTTGGTTTAGAGTCCTAGAAACGCGTTGTTAGATGTTTCATAAGTTCGTCAACTTGTACAAAGCTCATTGAGACACTTATAATCACTCATGATGCATGAAACTTGGTTTAGAGTCCTAGAAACACGTTGTTGCATTTTTCATAAGTTCGTCAAAATTGTATAAAGCTCTCATGTTGCATGAAACTTGGTTTAGAGTCCTAGAAACGCGTTGTTAGATGTTTCATAAGTTCGTGAAACTTGTACAAAGCTCACAGAGGAACTTATAAGCTCTCATGTTGCATGAAACTTGGTTTAGAATCCTAGAAACGCGTTGATGTTTCATAAGTTCGTGAAACTTGTAAAAAGCTCATTGAGGAACTTATAAACACTCATGTTGCATGAAACTTGGTTTAGAGTTCTAGAAACACGTTGTTAGATGTTTCATACATTCGTCAAACTTGTACAAAGCTCATTGAAGAACTTATAAGATCTCATGTTGCATGAAGCTTGGTTTAGAGTCCTACAAACGAGTTGTTAGATGTTTCATAAGTTCGTCAAACTTATACAAAGCTCATTGAGATACGTATAAGCACTCATGTTGCATGAAACTTGGTTTAGAGTCCTAGAAACGCGTTGTTAGATGTTTCATAAGTTCGCCAACTTGTACAAAGCTCATAGAGGAACTTATAAGCTCTCATGTTGCATGAAATTTGGTTTAGAGTCCTGGAAACGCGTTGTTAGATGTTTCATAAGTTTGTTAAACTTGTACAAAGCTCATTGAGACATTTATAAGCATTCATGTTGCATGAAACTTGGTTTAGAGTCCTAGAAACGCGTTGTTAGATGTTTTATACGTTCTTCAAACTTGTACAAAGCTAATTAAGGAACTTATAAGCTCTCATGTTGCATGAAACTTGGTTTAGAGTCCTAGCAACGCGTTGTTAACTGTTTCATAAGTTTTTGAAACTTGTACAAAGCTCATTGAGGAACTTATAAGCACTCAAGTTGCATGAAATTTGGTTTAGAGTCCTAGAAACGAGTTGTTAGATGTTTCATAAGTTCGTCAAACTTGTACAAAGCTCATTGAGATACTCGATAAGCACTCATGTTGCATTAAACTTGGTTTAGAGTCCTAGAAACGCGTTGTTAGATGTTTCATAAGTTCTTCAAACTTGTACAAAGCTCATTGAGACACTTATAAGAATTCATGTTGCATGAAACTTGGTTTAGAGTCTTAGAAACGCGTTGTTAGATGTTTCATACGTTCTTCAAACTTGTACAAAGATCATTGACGAACTTATAAGCGCTCGGCCGTACAAGTCACGTGTGGAGTTAGCCGAGCGTGTACCTCACGCGTCCGTACCGTCACGGGTTGCCATAAGGAAGCGCGGCTACACGAGTGAAAGCGACGTGTGGGCGCGTCTAACCGAGGAGGATGTGGACGTTTTTAGCATATCTCTTGTATTAATATCTTTTTGTAACCACACAAAACAATTAATCTAATACACAATCTTTCCGATTACTCTCTCTCTCTATTCTCTCTCTCTCTCTCTCTCTCTCTCTTGTTCTTGATGTTCTTCATGAACTCAAGAACATAACCTCTCAAATCTCGTTTACACTCTCTTAAAAATAACATGGTATCAGAGCAACCTTGCTCTGGAACCTAATCTCGCTTCCGCTACCATCCTCTCTCGGCGCTCAGGCATTCTCGGCGCTCGGTTTTTTTTTCGTTGCCCGGTAACAAAATCATCTGGATTTTTCGTTGCCCGGTAACAAAATCATCGGGATTTTTCGTTGCCCGGAAACAAATCATCGGGATTTTTCGGCGCCCGGTAACAAAACTCTCGGTGCCTGGTTATTCTCGATTCTTGGTGCTCGGCTAGCCTCGGTTTCCGTGCACGCTCAACATATTCAGTTTTAAAGTCCATATCATGAAGAAAAGCATCTCCTTTGGCCTCTAGAATTCTAGATCTACCCAAGACAAGTATTCTCAAACCAAGCGGTAAACCATGGAAGACAAAGAATCTAAGAAGACTCCTTGTCCGGTTACCTTGAAAGTTATCAACTACCTTCTATGGGCAAGAACCATGAAGATTGCCCTTTGTGGTCGCGGCTATTGGAACCATATACTCACTCGGCAAGACGCTCCCATAGAGTTCAACAATGAACTCACAAACGACGATGAGAAGTGGTTCCAACTAGACCAAAAGGTCCTCGGAATCATCCAAGGATCCCTTGAGCAGTCCATTTTGGAGGCTTACTCCTATTGTGAAAACGTCAAAGAGTTATGGGACACTCTCCAAACCGTCTACGACAACATCTCAAACCTTAGCCGAGTTTACGAAGTCAAGAAGGCCATTAGTGACCTAAACCAAGAAGACACCGAATTCACCAAGCACTTTGGGAAGTTTAGGTCACTTTGGGCGGAATTAGAAATGCTCCGCCCAAGCACCGTGGATCCAAAGGTGTTAAATGAACGAAAAGAGCAAGACAAAGTCTTTGGCTTGCTCCTTACCCTCAACGGCAGCTACAAGGAGATCACTAAGCATCTACTCCGTGCCGACACTCTACCAAACCTTGAAGAAGTGTGTGCTCAACTCCAAAGAGAACAAGGCTCCATTGAGCTATTTGATGGAAAGAAGGAGCTTGTGACCGCACAAAAGGTGTCCTTTAAACCGTCTTCCAAGACATATGAAGAAAGGAGAGCCTTGACATGTGAGCATTGCAAGAAGAAAGGCCACAACAAGGAGAAGTGTTGGATCTTACACCCTAGCCTCAAGCCGGCCAAGTTCAAGGACGCCAAGGCCAACTACTCTCACGATGACTCGGCTAGCATACCAAGTACAAGCGGACCAAGCCATGGCAAGGAAGAGGAGTCTTCGGCCATTGTCCCATACATGGACGAGTTCGTGAGGAAGTCGGACCTTGACGCACTCATCAAATCTCTTAAAGGCTCCGGTATTTCACCCTATTACTCTCTTAGTGCTCAAAACATAGACATTAAACCATATAAGCCTATTATTGTTGATTCAGGTGCTTCTCATCATATGATTAGTAACTTGGATTTAATTAGTAATGTTAAACCGACTTTACGTAATGTCATTATTGCAAATGGGAGTGAAATTCCTATAGAAGGGTTAGGAAACCTTAAGTTGTTTGATAGTGATTCTCAAGCTCTTTATATGCCAAGTTTTACTTCCAATCTTATATCCGTTAAACGCATTGCTTGTGATTTGAATTGCAAGGTTATTTTCAGTCCTAATGATGTGATTTTTCAAGATATTAAGAGTGAGAAGATCATTGGAAAAGGGTCACAAGAGGGGACCTCTATGTTCTTGAAGAATTTGATTTTAAAAACTCTATTTCTACTTCTCTTTGTCATGCTTTTAAATCGGTTATAGCCGAGGTTAACAATGTTATTTGGCATTTTAGACTTGGTCATCCTCACTTGAATGCTTTAAAAACTATTTTTCCAAATGTTGGTTTTGATCATCAAACTTGTGAGGCTTGCATTTTAGGCAAACATTGTAGAACCGTTTTTTCAAAATCTAAAATGTGTTACAAACCTTTTGAATTGGTCCACTCGGACGTTTGGTCATCTCCTTTCAAATCTAGGGATAATCAAGCCTATTTTTTCAGCTTTATAGATGAAAGCTCTAAATACACTTGCGTCACTCTTTTACAAACTAAAGATAGGGTATTAGAGGCTTTTAAAAACTTTCAAAACTATGTGACTAACCATTACAATGCTAAGATTAAAACCTTTAGGTCGGATAATGGGGGAGAGTACACAAGCCGAGCATTCAAAGAACACATAGCCAACCATGGGATCCTTCACCAAAGCACTTTCCCATATACACCGCAACAAAACGGTGTGGCCGAGAGGAAGAATAGGCATCTCATGGAGGTCACACGGTCAATAATGTTCCACATGAACATTCCAAAACGGTTTTGGTCGGATGGTGTTTTAACCGCGTGTTATCTCATCAACCGAACCCCTACTCAAATTTATAAACAACCAATCTCCCTTTCAAGTTTTGAATAAGAGTAAGCCTATTCTTAACCATCTAAGAGTTTTTGGTTGTGTGTGTTTTGTTTTTGTGCCTAGTGAACAAAGGAACAAGCTTGAAGCAAAGAGCATCAAGGTCATGTTCATAGGCTACTCCAACACACAAAAAGGATACAAATGCTATGTACCCGAGACGAGAAGGGTCATAGTTTCAAGAGACGTCAAGTTCCTTGAAGGCAAAAGCTTCTATGAAGACAAAAATTGGGATAGTGTGAAGGACTTACCCGAGAAGGTCACGGATAGAGCCACAAGCCTAAGGAACCTAATGAAGAATCTTGGCATGGACTTTGAAGAAGAGCCAAGACAAGACATACCAAATCAACAACCCACTCATCTTGATCATGAGGGGGAGAACATCAATGAGCAAGCCACAACTCCGAACCTCAAGAATCTAATGAGTCCGGGGGAGAATCAAATGCTCATCAACAAACTTCATCACAAGAAGACCAAGGACATGCTCAAGAGGATCATGATCAAGAAGTCGGTCAAGAAGGAAGTGTACCACCGGAGCCGACTCTAAGGAGAAGCACTAGGGTAAAGAATCATCCATCTAATTGGGTAAACACAAGGGTTTACTACAATAACAAGGCGGTGGCCCATCCTACTCAAGCAACATGCTCTCTTGCAAGACTTCCCAAGGAACACCGAGCCTTCCTTACCGCCATGGATCAACATGTGATACCAAGGACATATGAAGAAGCAATGAAGGAAGAAGTGTGGATCAATTCGGTTAGAGTCGAGAACAAGGCAATGGAAGACAATGAAACCTTCTATGAAACTGATCTTCCCAAAGGCAAGAAGACCGTAAGTTCTAGATACGTGTTCACCATCAAGTACCTAAGCAATGGGGATATTGAAAGGCATAAGGCAAGACTCGTAGCAAGAGGCCGCACTCAAACCTATGGAGAGGATTACTTGGATACCTTCTCACCGGTGGCCAAACTTCACACGGTTAGGGTCATTCTATCCTTGGCTACTAATTTATCTTGGGATCTCTTTCAAATGGATGTGAAGAACGCCTCTCTACAAGGAGAACTTGAGGAAGAGGTCTACATGACTCCACCACCCGGAGTAGAAATCACCCCTGGGAAAGTTTTGAGGTTAAAAAAGGCTATCTATGGTCTCAAGCAATCACCAAGAGCTTGGTACCATAAGCTTAGCTCAACATTGATGGCAAGAGGATTCAAGAGATCACAAGCCGGACACACATTCTTCACACTACAAAACCAAGAAGGTATAGTAGTGGTACTTGTATACGTAGACGACATCATCATCTCGGGAAACAACAAGGGAGGTATTCAAGAAACCAAGTCTTTCCTTAAGTCCAAATTTTATATTAAAGATCTCGGTTTGCTTAAGTACTTCCTTGGGATTGAAGTATGTAGATCAAAGGAATGTCTATTTCTCTCCCAAAGGAAGTACACCCATGATGTTTTAAGTATTATCAATATGGCAGGTACCAAGGTGGCCAAGACACCCCTTGAAGACGGCTACAACACCATTCAAGAGGATAGTGAGGACGATCAACCATACAAAGACCCTATGCTACATAGACGGCTAGTGGGAAAGCTCATTTACCTTACCATCACTAGACCGGATCTATGCTTTGCCGTGAATCAAGTCTCCCAACATAGGCAAAGGCCGAAGCAACATCATTGGAACATGATCATGAGGATCTTGGGATACCTTAAGGGAACTTCAAGCTTGGGTATATGGATGAGTTGCAAAAAAATCACGGAGGATGTTGGGTATTGTGATGCGGACTATGCCGGGAACCTAGAAGACATGCGGTCAACCAACGGGTATTGTACTTTCATTGGAGGCAACCTTGTCACATGGAAGACAAAGAAGCAAAAGATAGTGTCTTGCTCGACCGCCGAAGCGAGTATAGAGCCATGAGGAAGCTAACTCAAGAACTCATGTGGCTAAAGAACTTGCTAGGGGATTTGGGTTTCAAGATTGAAGCACCAATTAATGACCATGCATTGTGATAACCAAGCGGCCATCCACATAGCAACAAACTCGGTCTTCCATGAACGGACCAAGCACATAGATGTGGATTGTCACAAGGTTAGAGAGCAAATGGTCAAAGGGACCATCTTACCGTGCTACACCAAAAGTGAAGACCAACTCGCGGACATCTTCACCAAATCAGCAAGCTTGAAGGTTTGTGAGTCCATCCTACCAAGACTAGGACTCACACGGGCTACCAAAGCCTAAGTCTCAAACCGCATAAGCTTGTACTCTTTTCCCTTAGGTGAGTTTTATCCCAAGTGGTTTTCTCACCAAGGTTTTAACGAGGAAAGGTTATGCGGGTTCCAAGCTTAGCCATTGCATTAGGCTAAGCTTGCGGGGGAGTGTTAAAAAGAGACCAAGGCTTTGCCCGGACACACTTGTTCACCAAGGCAAAGACCTAGCTTGTGATCAAAGGCAAAGACACAAGTTCTCTTTAGTTACCGTTGGGATGTTACCGTTGGAGATACAAAATGCAAGGAAGACCAAAGAAGGATCTAGAAGGAAAGGTGTGCTTAACCAATAGAGCCGTTAGGCAAGTGTACACCACTCGGCCGTACAAGTCACGTGTGGAGTTAGCCGAGCGTGTACCTCACTCGTCCGTACCGTCACGGGTTGCCATAAGGAAGCGCGGCTACACGAGTGAAAGCGACGTGTGGGCGCGGCTAACCGAGGAGGATGTGGACGTTTTTAGCATATACCTTTGATTCCTCTTTAGGCGATATCTCTTGTATTAATATCTTCTTGTAACCACACAAAACAATTAATCTAATACACAATCTTTCCGATTACTCTCTCTCTCTATTCTCTCTCTCTCTCTCTCTTGTTCTTGATGTTCTTCATGAACTCAAGAACATAACCTCTCAAATCTCGTTTACACTTTCTTAAAAATAACATTCATAAGTTCGTGAAACTTGTACAAAGCTCATTGAGGAACTTATAAGCACTCATGTTGCATGAAACTTTGTTTACAGTCCTAGAAACGCGTTGTTAGATGTTTCATAAGTTCGTGAAACTTGTACAAAGCTCATTGAGGAACTTATAAGAACTCATGTTGCATGAAACTTGGTTTAGTGTCCTAAAAATGCGTTGTTAGATGTTTCATAAGTTCGTGAAACTTGTACAAACCTCATTGAGGAACTTATAAGCACTCATGTTGCATGAAACTTGGTTTAGAGTCCTAGAAACGCGTTGTTAGATGTTTCATAAGTTCGTGAAACTTGTACAAAGCTCATTGAGGAACTTATAAGCACTCATGTTGCATGAAACTTGGTTTAGAGTCCTAGAAACGCGTTGATAGATGTTTCATAAGTTCGTGAAACTTGTACAAAGCTCATTGAGGAACTTATAAGCACTCATGTTGCATGAAATTTGGTTTAGAGTCCTAGAAACGCGTTGTTAGATGTTTCATAAGTTCGTGAAACTTGTACAAAGCTCATTGATGAACTTATAAGCATTCATGTTGCATGAAACTTGGTTTAGAGTCCTAGAAACACGTTGTTAGATATTTCATACGTTCGTCAAACTTGTACAAAGCTCATTGAGGAACTTATAAGCTCTCATGTTGCATGAAACTTGGTTTAGAGTCCTAGAAACGCGTTGTTAGATGTTTCATAAGTTCGTGAAACTTGTACAAAGCTCATTGAGGAACTAATAAGCACTCATGTTGCATGAAACTTGGTTTAGTGTCCTAAAAACGCGTTGTTAGATGTTTCAAAACTTCGTGAAACTTGTACAAACCTCATTGAGGAACTTATAAGCACTCATGTAGCATGAAACTTGGTTTAGATTCCTAGAAACGCGTTGTTAGATGTTTCATAAGTTCGTCAAACTTGTACAAATCTCATTGAGGAACTTATAAGCACTCGTGTTGCATGAAACTTGGTTTAGAGTCCTATAAACGCGTTGTTAGATGTTTCATAAGTTCGTGAAACTTGTACAAAGCTCATTGAGGAACTTATAAGCACTCATGTCGAATGAAACTTGGTTTAGATTCCTAGAAACGCGTTGTTAGATGTTTCATAAGTTCGTGAAACTTGTACAAAGCTCATTGAGGAACTTATAAGCACTCATGTTGCATGAAACTTGGTTTAGAGTCCTTGAAACGCGTTGTTAGATGTTTCATAAGTTCGTGAAACATGTACAAAGCTCATTGAGGAACTTATAAGCACTCATGTTGCATGAAACTTGTTTTAGAGTCTTAGAAACACGTAGTTAGATGTTTCATAAGTTCGTGAAACTTGTACAAAGCTCATTGAGGAACTTATAAGCACTCATGTTGCATGAAACTTGGTTTAGAGTCCTAGAAACGCGTTGTTAGATGTTTCATAATTTCGTGAAACTTGTACAAAGCTCATTGAGGAACTTATAAGCACTCATATTGCATGAAATTTGGTTTAGAGTCCTAGAAACGCGTTGTTAGATGTTTCATAAGTTCGTGAAACTTGTACAAAGCTCATTGAGGAACTTATAAGCACTCGTGTGGCATGAAACTTGGTTTAGAGTCCTAGAAACGCGTTGTTAGATGTTTCATAAGTTCTTGAAACTTGTACAAAGCTCATTGAGGAACTTATAAGCACTCATGTTACATGAAATTTGGTTTAGAGTCCTAGAAACGCGTTGTTAGATGTTTCATAAGTTCGTGAAACTTGTACAAAGCTCATTGAGGAACTTATAAGCATTCATGTTGCATGAAACTTGGTTTAGAGTCCTAGAAACACGTTGTTAGATGTTTCATACGTTCGTCAAACTTGTACAAAGCTCATTGAAGAACTTATAAGCTCTCATGTTGCATGAGACTTGGTTTAGAGTCCTAGAAACGCGTTGTTAGATTATACATAAGTCCGTGAAACTTTTACAAAGAACATTGAGGAACTTATAAGCACTCATGTTGCATTAAACTTGGTTTAGAGACGTAGAAACGAGTTGTTAGATGTTTCATAAGTTCGTCAAAATTATACAAAGCTCATTGAGATACTTATAAGCACTCATGTTGCATGAAACTTAGTTTAGAGTAATAGAAACGCGTTGTTAGATGTTTCATAAGTTCTTCAAACTTGTACAAAGCTCATTGCGACACTTATAAGAATTCATGTTGCATGAAACTTGGTTTAGAGTCCTAGAAACGCGTTGTTAGACGTTTCATACGTTCTTCAAACTTGTACAAAGCTCATTGAGGAACTTATAAGCACTCATGTTGCATGAAATTTGGTTTAGTGTCCTAGAAAAGCGTTGTTAGATGTTTTATAAATCCGTGAAACTTGTACAAAACACATTGAGGAACTTATAAGCACTCATGTTGCATGAAACTTGGTTTAGAGTCGTAGAAGCGAGTTGTTAGATGTTTCATAAGTTCGTCAAACTTATACAAAGCTCATTGAGATACTTATAAGCGCTCATGTTGCATGAAACATGGTTTAGAGTACTAGAAACACGTTGTTAGATGTTTCATAAGTTCTTCAAACTTGTACAAAGCTCATTGAGACACTTATAAGAATTCATGTTGCATGAAACTTGGTTTAGAGTTCTAGAAACGCGTTGTTAGATGTTTCATACGTTCGTCAAAATTATACAAAGCTCATTGAGATACTTATAAGCACTCATGTTGCATGAAACTTAGTTTAGAGTAATAGAAACGCGTTGTTAGATGTTTCATAAGTTCTTCAAACTTGTACAAAGCTTATTGAGACACTTATAAGAATTCATGTTGCATGAAACTTGGTTTAGAGTCCTAGAAACGCGTTGTTAGATGTTTCATACGTTCTTCAAACTTGTACAAAGCTCATTGAGGAACTTATAAGCACTCATGTTGCATGAAATTTGGTTTAGAGTCCCAGAAAAGCGTTGTTAGATGTTTTATAAGTTCGTGAAACTTGTACAAAGCTCATTGAGGAACTTATAAGCATTCATGTTGCATGAAACTTTGTTTAGAGTCCTAGAAACACGTTGTTAGATGTTTCATACGTTCGTCAAACTTGTACAAAGCTCATTGAGGAACTTATAAGCTCTCATGTTGTATGAAACTTGGTTTAGAGTTCTAGAAACGCGTTGTTAGATGTTTCATACGTTCTTCAAACCTGTACAAAGGTCATTGAGGGACTTATAAGCTCTCGTGTTGCATGAAACTTGGTTTAGAGTCCTAGAAACGCGTTGTTAGATGTTTCATAAGTTCGTGAAACTTGTACAAAGCACATTGAGGAGCTTATAAGCACTCATGTTGCATGAAACTTGGTTTAGAGTCCTAGAAAGGCGTTGTTAGATGTTTCATACGTTCCTTAAACTTGTACAAAGCACATTAAGGAACTTATAAGCACTCATGTTGCATGAAACTTGGTTTAGAGTCCTAGAAACGCGTTGTTAGATGTTTCATACGTTCCTCAAACTTGTACAAAGCTCATTGAGGAACTTATAAGCTCTCATGTTGCATGAAACTTGGTTTAGAGTCCTAGAAACGTGTTGTTAGATGTTTCATACGTTCGTCAAACTTGTACAAAGCTCATTGAGGAACTTATAGGCTCTCATGTTGCATGAAACTTGGTTTAGAGTCCTAGAAACGAGTTGTTAGATATTTCATAAGTTCGTCAAACTTGTACAAAACTCATTGAGACACTTATAAACACTCATGTTGCATGAAACTTTGTTTAGAGTCCTAAAAACGTGTTGTTAGATGTTTCAAACGTTCGTCAAACTTGTACAAAACTCATTGAGGAACTTATAAGACCTCATGTTGCATGAAACTTGGTTTAGAGTCCTAGAAACGCGTTGTTAGATGTTTCATAAGTTCGTGAAACTTGTACAAAACTCATTGAGACATTTATAAAAACTCATGTTGCATGAAACTTGGTTTAGAGTCCTAAAAACGCGTTGTTAGATGTTTCATAAGTTCGTGAAACTTGTACAAAGCTCATTGAAGAACTTATAAGCATTCATGTTGCATGAAACTTGGTTTAGAGTCCTAGAAACACGTTGTTAGATGTTTCATACGTTCGTCAACTTGTACAAAGCTCATTGAGGAACTTATAAGCTCTCATGTTGCATGAGACTTGGTTTAGAGTCCTAGAAACGCGTTGTTAGATTTTACATAAGTTCGTGAAACTTGTACAAAGCTCATTGAGGAACTTATAAGCACTCATGTTCCATGAAACTTGGTTTAGTGTCCTAAAAACGCGTTGTTAGATGTTTCAAAAGTTCGTGAAACTTGTACAAACCTCATTGAGGAACTTATAAGCACTCATGTAACATGAAACTTGGTTTAGATTCCTAGAAACGCGTTTTTAGATGTTTCATAAGTTCCTCAAACTTGTACAAAGCTCATTGAAGAACTTATAAGCATTCATGTTGCATGAAACTTGGTTTAGAGTCCTAGAAATACGTTGTTAGATGTTTCATACGTTCGTCAACTTGTACAAAGCTCATTGAGGAACTTATAAGCTCTCATGTTGCATGAGACTTGGTTTAGAGTCCTAGAAACGCGTTGTTAGATTTTACATAAGTTCGTGAAACTTGTACAAAGCTCATTGAGGAACTTATAAGCACTCATGTTGCATGAAACTTGGTTTAGTGTCCTAAAAACGCGTTGTTAGATGTTTCAAAAGTTCGTGAAACTTGTACAAACCTCATTGAGGAACTTATAAGCACTCATGTAACATGAAACTTGGTTTAGATTCCTAGAAACGCGTTTTTAGATGTTTCATAAGTTCGTCAAACTTGTACAAAGCTCATTGAGGAACTTATAAGCACTCATGTTGCATGAAACTTGGTTTAGATTCCTAGAAACGCGTTTTTAGATGTTTCATAAGTTCGTCAAACTTGTACAAAGCTCATTGAGGAACTTATAAGCACTCATGTTGCATGAAATTTGGTTTAGAGTCCCAGAAAAGCGTTGTTAGATGTTTTATAAGTTCGTGAAACTTGTACAAAGCTCATTGAGGAACTTATAAGCATTCATGTTGCATGAAACTTTGTTTAGAGTCCTAGAAACACGTTGTTAGATGTTTCATACGTTCGTCAAACTTGTACAAAGCTCATTGAGGAACTTATAAGCTCTCATGTTGTATGAAACTTGGTTTAGAGTTCTAGAAACGCGTTGTTAGATGTTTCATACGTTCTTCAAACCTGTACAAAGGTCATTGAGGGACTTATAAGCTCTCGTGTTGCATGAAACTTGGTTTAGAGTCATAGAAACGCGTTGTTAGATGTTTCATAAGTTCGTGAAACTTGTACAAAGCACATTGAGGAGCTTATAAGCACTCATGTTGCATGAAACTTGGTTTAGAGTCCTAGAAAGGCGTTGTTAGATGTTTCATATGTTCCTTAAACTTGTACAAAGCACATTAAGGAACTTATAAGCACTCATGTTGCATGAAACTTGGTTTAGAGTCCTAGAAACGTGTTGTTAGATGTTTCATACGTTCCTCAAACTTGTACAAAGCTCATTGAGGAACTTATAAGCTCTCATGTTGCATGAAACTTGGTTTAGAGTCCTAGAAACGTGTTGTTAGATGTTTCATACGTTCGTCAAACTTGTACAAAGCTCATTGAGGAACTTATAGGCTCTCATGTTGCATGAAACTTGGTTTAGAGTCCTAGAAACGAGTTGTTAGATATTTCATAAGTTCGTCAAACTTGTACAAAACTCATTGAGACACTTATAAACACTCATGTTGCATGAAACTTTGTTTAGAGTCCTAAAAACGTGTTGTTAGATGTTTCATACGTTCGTCAAACTTGTACAAAACTCATTGAGGAACTTATAAGACCTCATGTTGCATGAAACTTGGTTTAGAGTCCTAGAAACGCGTTGTTAGATGTTTCATAAGTTCGTGAAACTTGTACAAAACTCATTGAGACATTTATAAACACTTATGTTGCATGAAACTTGGTTTAGAGTCCTAAAAACGCGTTGTTAGATGTTTCATAAGTTCGTGAAACTTGTACAAAGCTCATTGAAGAACTTATAAGCATTCATGTTGCATGAAACTTGGTTTAGAGTCCTAGAAACACGTTGTTAGATGTTTCATACGTTCGTCAACTTGTACAAAGCTCATTGAGGAACTTATAAGCTCTCATGTTGCATGAGACTTGGTTTAGAGTCGTAGAAACGCGTTGTTAGATTTTACATAAGTTCGTGAAACTTGTACAAAGCTCATTGAGGAACTTATAAGCACTCATGTTGCATGAAACTTGGTTTAGTGTCCTAAAAACGCGTTGTTAGATGTTTCAAAAGTTCGTGAAACTTGTACAAACCTCATTGAGGAACTTATAAGCACTCATGTAACATGAAACTTGGTTTAGATTCCTAGAAACGCGTTTTTAGATGTTTCATAAGTTCGTCAAACTTGTACAAAGCTCATTGAGGAACTTATAAGCACTCATGTTGCATGAAACTTGGTTTAGATTCCTAGAAACGCGTTTTTAGATGTTTCATAAGTTCGTCAAACTTGTACAAAGCTCATTGAGGAACTTATAAGCACTCATGTTGCATGAAATTTGGTTTAGAGTCCCGGAAAAGCGTTGTTAGATGTTTTATAAGTTCGTGAAACTTGTACAAAGCTCATTGAGGAACTTATAAGCATTCATGTTGCATGAAACTTTGTTTAGAGTCCTAGAAACACGTTGTTAGATGTTTCATACGTTCGTCAAACTTGTACAAAGCTCATTGAGGAACTTATAAGCTCTCATGTTGTATGAAACTTGGTTTAGAGTTCTAGAAACGCGTTGTTAGATGTTTCATACGTTCTTCAAACCTGTACAAAGGTCATTGAGGGACTTATAAGCTCTCGTGTTGCATGAAACTTGGTTTAGAGTCCTAGAAACGCGTTGTTAGATGTTTCATAAGTTCGTGAAACTTGTACAAAGCACATTGAGGAGCTCTCATGTTGCATGAAACTTGGTTTAGAGTCCTAGAAATGCGTTGTTAGATGTTTCATACGTTCCTTAAACTTGTACAAAGCACATTAAGGAACTTATAAGCACTCATGTTGCATGAAACTTGGTTTAGAGTCCTAGAAACGTGTTGTTAGATGTTTCATACGTTCCTCAAACTTGTACAAAGCTCATTGAGGAACTTATAAGCTCTCATGTTGCATGAAACTTGGTTTAGAGTCCTAGAAACGTGTTGTTAGATGTTTCATACGTTCATCAAACTTGTACAAAGCTCATTGAGGAACTTATAGGCTCTCATGTTGCATGAAACTTGGTTTAGAGTCCTAGAAACGAGTTGTTAGATATTTCATAAGTTCGTCAAACTTGTACAAAACTCATTGAGACACTTATAAACACTCATGTTGCATGAAACTTTGTTTAGAGTCCTAAAAACGTGTTGTTAGATGTTTCATACGTTCGTCAAACTTGTACAAAACTCATTGAGGAACTTATAAGACCTCATGTTGCATGAAACTTGGTTTAGAGTCCTAGAAACGCGTTGTTAGATGTTTCATAAGTTCGTGAAACTTGTACAAAACTCATTGAGACATTTATAAACACTTATGTTGCATGAAACTTGGTTTAGAGTCCTAAAAACGCGTTGTTAGATGTTTCATAAGTTCGTGAAACTTGTACAAAGCTCATTGAAGAACTTATAAGCATTCATGTTGCATGAAACTTGGTTTAGAGTCCTAGAAACACGTTGTTAGATGTTTCATACGTTCGTCAACTTGTACAAAGCTCATTGAGGAACTTATAAGCTCTCATGTTGCATGAGACTTGGTTTAGAGTCCTAGAAACGCGTTGTTAGATTTTACATAAGTTCGTGAAACTTGTACAAAGCTCATTGAGGAACTTATAAGCACTCATGTTGCATGAAACTTGGTTTAGTGTCCTAAAAACGCGTTGTTAGATGTTTCAAAAGTTCGTGAAACTTGTACAAACCTCATTGAGGAACTTATAAGCACTCATGTAACATGAAACTTGGTTTAGATTCCTAGAAACGCGTTTTTAGATGTTTCATAAGTTCGTCAAACTTGTACAAAGCTCATTGAGGAACTTATAAGCACTCATGTTGCATGAAACTTGGTTTAGAGTCCTAGAAACGCGTTGTTAGATGTTTCGTAAGTTCGTGAAACTTGTACAAAGCTCATTGAGGAACTTATAAGCACTCATGTTACATGAAATTTGGTTTAGAGTCCTAGAAACGCGTTGTTAGATGTTTCATAAGTTCGTGAAACTTGTGCAAAGCTCATTGAGGAACTTATAAGCATTCATGTTGCATGAAACTTGGTTTAGAGTCCTAGAAACACGTTGTTAGATGTTTCATACGTTCGTCAAACTTGTACAAAGCTCATTGAGGAACTTATAAGCTCTCATGTTGCATGAGACTTGGTTTAGAGTCCTAGAAACGCGTTGTTAGATTTTACATAAGTTCGTGAAACTTGTACAAAGAACATTGAGGAACTTATAAGCACTCATGTTGCATTAAACTTGGTTTAGAGACGTAGAAACGAGTTGTTAGATGTTTCATAAGTTCGTCAAAATTATACAAAGCTAATTGAGATACTTATAAGCACTCATGTTTCATGAAACTTAGTTTAGAGTAATAGAAACACGTTGTTAGATGTTTCATAAGTTCTTCAAACTTGTACAAAGCTCATTGAGACACTTATAAGAATTCATGTTGCATGAAACTTGGTTTAGAGTCCTAGAAACGCGTTGTTAGATGTTTCATACGTTCTTCAAACTTGTACAAAGCTCATTGAGGAACTTATAAGCACTCATGTTGCATGAAATTTGGTTTAGAGTCCTAGAAAAGCGTTGTTAGATGTTTTATAAGTTCGTGAAACGTGTACAAAGCTCATTGAGGAACTTATAAGCATTCATGTTGCATGAAACTTTGTTTAGAGTCCTAGAAACACGTTGTTAGATGTTTCATACGTTCGTCAAACTTGTACAAAGTTCATTTTGGAACTTATAAGTTCTCATGTTGCATGAGACTTGGTTTAGAGTCCTAGAAACGCGTTGTTAGATTTTACATAAGTTCGTGAAACTTGTACAAAGAACATTGAGGAACTTATAAGCACTCATGTTGCATGAAATTTGGTTTAGAGTCCTAGAAAATTGTTGTTAGATGTTTCATACGTTCCTCAAACTTGTACAAAGCTCATTGAGGAACTTATAAGCTCTCATGTTGCATGAAAATTGGTTTAGAGTCCTAGAAACGCGTTGTTAGATGTTTCATAAGTTCGTGAAACTTGTACAAAGCACATTAAGGATCTTATAAGCACTCATGTTGCATGAAACTTGGTTTAGAGTCCTAGAAACGCGTTGTTAGATGTTTCATACGTTCCTCAAACTTGTACAAAGCTCATTGAGGAACTTATAAGCTCTCATGTTGCATGAAACTTGGTTTAGAGTCCTAGAAACGTGTTGTTAGATGTTTCATACGTTCGTCAAACTTGTACAAAGCTCATTGAAGAACTTATAAGATCTCATGTTGCATGAAACTTGGTTTAGAGTCCTAGAAACGAGTTGTTAGATGTTTCATAAGTTCGTCAAACTTGTACAAAACTCATTGAGACACTTATAAACACTCATGTTGCATGAAACTTGGTTTAGAGTCCTAAAAACGCGTTGTTAGATGTTTCATACGTTCGTCAAACTTGTACAAAGCTCATTGAGGAACTTATAAGACCTCATGTTGCATGAAACTTGGTTTAGAGTCCTAGAAACGCGTTGTTAGATGTTTCATAAGTTCGTGAAACATGTACAAAGCTCATTGAGGAACTTATAAGCACTCATGTTGCATGAAACTTGGTTTAGAGTCCTAGAAACACGTAGTTAGATGTTTCATAAGTTCGTGAAACTTGTACAAAGCTCATTGAGGAACTTATAAGCACTCATGTTGCATGAAACTTGGTTTAGAGTCCTAGAAACGCGTTGTTAGATGTTTCATAAGTTCGTGAAACTTGTACAAAGCTCATTGAGGAACTTATAAGCACTCATATTGCATGAAATTTGGTTTAGAGTCATAGAAACGCGTTGTTAGATGTTTCATAAGTTCGTGAAACTTGTACAAAGCTCATTGAGGAACTTATAAGCATTCATGTTGCATGAAACTTGGTTTAGAGTCCTAGAAACACGTTGTTAGATGTTTCATACGTTCGTCACACTTGTACAAAGCTCATTGAGGAACTTATAAGCTCTCATGTTGAATGAAACCTGGTGTAGAGTCCTAGAAACGCGTTGTTAGATGTTTCATAAGTTCGTGAAACTTGTACAAAGCTCATTGAGGAACTTATAAGCACTCATGTTGCATGAAACTTGGTTTAGAGTCCTAGAAACGCGTTATTAGATGTTTCATAAGTTCGTGAAACTTGTACAAAGCTAATTGAGGAACTTATAAGCACTCATGTTGCATGAAACTTGGTTTAGGGTCCTAGAAACGCGTTGTTAGATGTTTCATAAGTTCGTGAAACTTGTACAAAGCTCACCGAGGAACTTATAAGCTCTCATGTTGCATGAAACTTGGTTTAGAGTCCTAGAAACGCGTTGATGTTTCATAAGTTCGTGAAACTTGTAAAAAGCTCATTGAGGAACTTATAAGCACTCATGTTGCATGAAACTTGGTTTAGAGTCCTAGAAACACGTTGTTAGATGTTTCATACGTTCGTCAAACTTGTACAAAGCTCATTGAAGAATTTATAAGATCTCATGTTGCATGACTTGGTTTAGAGTCCTACAAACGAGTTGATAGATGTTTCATAAGTTCGTCAAACTTATACAAAGCTCATTGAGATACTTATAAGCACTCATGTTGCATGAAACTTGGTTTAGAGTCCTAGAAACGCGTTGTTAGATGTTTCATACGTTCGTAAAACTTGTACAAAGCTCATTGAGGAACTTATAAGACCTCATGTTGCATGAAACTTGGTTTAGAGTCCTAGAAACGCGTTGTTAGATTTTTCATAAGTTCGTGAAACTTGTACAAAGCTCATTGAGGAACTTATAAGCACTCATGTTGCATGAAACTTGGTTTAGAGTCCTAGAAACGCGTTGTTAGATGTTTTATAAGTTCGTGAAACATGTACAAAGCTCATTGAGGAACTTATAAGCACTCATGTTGCATGAAACTTGGTTTAGAGTCCTAGAAACACGTAGTTAGTTGTTTCATCAGTTCGTGAAACTTGTACAAAGCTCGTTGAGGAACTTATAAGCACTCATGTTGCATGAAACTTGGTTTAGAGTCCTAGAAACGTGTTGTTAGATGTTTCATACGTTCCTCAAACTTGTACAAAGCTCATTGAGGAACTTATAATCTCTCATGTTGCATGAACCTTGGTTTAGAGTCCTAGAAACGCGTTGTTAGATGTTTCATAAGTTCGTGAAACCTGTACAAAGCACATTAAGGAACTTATAAGCACTCATGTTGCATGAAACTTGGTTTAGAGTCCTAGAAACGCGTTGTTAGATGTTTCATTCGTTCCTCAAACTTGTACAAAGCTCATTGAGGAACTTATAAGCTCTCATGTTGCATGAAACTTGGTTTAGAGTCCTAGAAACGAGTTGTTAGATGTTTCATAAGTTCGTCAAACTTATACAAAGCTCATTGAGATACTTATAAGCACTCATGTTGCTTGAAACTTGGTTTAGAGTCTTAGAAACGCGTTGTTAGATGTTTCATAAGTTCTTCAAACTTGTACAAAGCTCATTGAGGAACTTATAAGCTCTCATGTTGCATGAAACTTGGTTTAGAGTCCTAGAAAAGCGTTATTAGATGTTTCATAAGTTCGTGAAACTTGTACAAAGCACATTGAGGAACTTATAAGCACTCATGTTGCATGAAACTTGGTTTAGAGTCCTAGAAACGTGTTGTTAGATGTTTCATAAGTTCGTGAAACTTTAAAAAGCTCATTGAGGAACTTATAAGCACTCATGTTGCATGAAACTTGGTTTAGAGTCCTAGAAACGCGTTTTTAGATGTTTCATACGTTCGTCAAACTTGTACAAAGCTCATTGAGGATTTTATAAGCACTCATGTTGCATGAAACTTGGTTTAGAGTCCTAGAAACGAGTTGTTAGATGTTTCATAAGTTCGTCAAACTTGTACAAAACTCATTGAGATACTTATAAACACTCATGTTGCATGAAACTTGGTTTAGAGTCCTAAAAACGCGTTGTTAGATGTTTCATACGTTCGTCAAACTTGTACAAAGGTCATTGAGGAACTTATAAGACCTCATGTTGCATGAAACTTGGTTTAGAGTCCTAGAAACGCGTTGTTAGAAGTTTCATAAGTTCGTGAAACTTGTACAAAGCTCATTGACGAACTTATAAGCACTCATGTTGCATGAAACTTGGTTTAGAGTCCTAGAAACGCGTTGTTAGATGTTTCATAAGTTCGTGAAACATGTACAAAGCTCATTGAGGAACTTATAAGCACTCATGTTGCATGAAACTTGGTTTAGAGTCCTAGAAACACGTAGTTAGATGTTTCATAAGTTCGTGAAACTTGTACAAAGCTCATTGAGGAACTTATAAGCACTCATGTTGCATGAAACTTGGTTTAGAGTCCTAGAAACGCGTTGTTAGATGTTTCATAAGTTCGTGAAACTTGTACAAAGCTCATTGAGGAACTTATAAGCACTCATATTGCATGAAATTTGGTTTAGAGTCATAGAAACGCGTTGTTAGATGTTTCATAAGTTCGTGAAACTTGTACAAAGCTCATTGAGGAACTTATAAGCATTCATGTTGCATGAAACTTGGTTTAGAGTCCTAGAAACACGTTGTTAGATGTTTCATACGTTCGTCACACTTGTACAAAGCTCATTGAGGAACTTATAAGCTCTCATGTTGAATGAAACCTGGTGTAGAGTCCTAGAAACGCGTTGTTAGATGTTTCATAAGTTCGTGAAACTTGTACAAAGCTCATTGAGGAACTTATAAGCACTCATGTTGCATGAAACTTGGTTTAGAGTCCTAGAAACGCGTTATTAGATGTTTCATAAGTTCGTGAAACTTGTACAAAGCTAATTGAGGAACTTATAAGCACTCATGTTGCATGAAATTTGGTTTAGAGTCTTAGAAACGCGTTGTTAGATGTTTCATAAGTTCTTCAAACTTGTACAAAGCTCATTGAGGAACTTATAAGCTCTCATGTTGCATGAAACTTGGTTTAGAGTCCTAGAAAAGCGTTATTAGATGTTTCATAAGTTCGTGAAACTTGTACAAAGCACATTGAGGAACTTATAAGCACTCATGTTGCATGAAACTTGGTTTAGAGTCCTAGAAACGTGTTGTTAGATGTTTCATAAGTTCGTGAAACTTTAAAAAGCTCATTGAGGAACTTATAAGCACTCATGTTGCATGAAACTTTGTTTAGAGTCCTAGAAACGCGTTTTTAGATGTTTCATACGTTCATCAAACTTGTACAAAGCTCATTGAGGATTTTATAAGCACTCATGTTGCATGAAACTTGGTTTAGAGTCCTAGAAACGAGTTGTTAGATGTTTCATAAGTTCGTCAAACTTGTACAAAGCTCATTGAGACACTTATAAGCACTCATGTTGCATGAAACTTGGTTTAGAGTCCTAGAAACGCGTTTTTAGATGTTTCATAAGTTCTCCAAACTTGTACAAAGCTCATTGAGGAAATTATAAGCACTCATGTTGCATGAAACTTAGTTTAGAGTCCTAGAATCGCGTTGTTAGATGTTTCATAAGTTCGTGAAACTTGTAAAAAGCTCATTGAGGAACTTATAAGCACTCATGTTGCATGAAACTTGGTTTAGAGTCCTAGAAACACGTTGTTAGATGTTTCATACGTTCGTCAAACTTGTACAAAGCTCATTGAAGAACTTATAAGATCTCATGTTGCATGAAACTTGGTTTAGAGTCTTAGAAACGCGTTGTTAGATGTTTCATAAGTTTCAAACTTGTACAAAGCTCATTGAGGAACTTATAAGCTCTCATGTTGCATGAAACTTGGTTTAGAGTCCTAGAAAAGCGTTATTAGATGTTTCATAAGTTCGTGAAACTTGTACAAAGCACATTGAGGAACTTATAAGCACTCATGTTGCATGAAACTTGGTTTAGAGTCCTAGAAACGTGTTGTTAGATGTTTCATAAGTTCGTGAAACTTTAAAAAGCTCATTGAGGAACTTATAAGCACTCATGTTGCATGAAACTTGGTTTAGAGTCCTAGAAACGCGTTTTTAGATGTTTCATACGTTCGTCAAACTTGTACAAAGCTCATTGAGGATTTTATAAGCACTCATGTTGCATGAAACTTGGTTTAGAGTCCTAGAAACGAGTTGTTAGATGTTTCATAAGTTCGTCAAACTTGTACAAAGCTCATTGAGACACTTATAAGCACTCATGTTGCATGAAACTTGGTTTAGAGTCCTAGAAACGCGTTTTTAGATGTTTCATAAGTTCTCCAAACTTGTACAAAGCTCATTGAGGAAATTATAAGCACTCATGTTGCATGAAATTTGGTTTAGAGTCCTAGAATCGCGTTGTTAGATGTTTCATAAGTTCGTGAAACTTGTACAAAGCTCATTGAGGAACTTATAAGCATTCATGTTGCATGAAACTTTGTTTAGAGTCCTAGAAACACGTTGTTAGATGTTTCATACGTTCTTCAAACTTGTACAAAGCTCATTGAGGAACTTATAAGCTCTAATGTTGCATGAAACTTGGTTTAGAGTCCTAGCAACGCGTTGTTAGATGTTTCATAAGTTTTTGAAACTTGTACAAAGCTCATTGAGGAACTTATAAGCTCTCATGTTGCATGAAACTTGGTTTAGAGTCCTAGAAACGAGTTGTTAGATGTTTCATAAGTTCGTCAAACTTATACAAAGCTCATTGAGATACTTATAAGCACTCATGTTGCTTGAAACTTGGTTTAGAGTCTTAGAAACGCGTTGTTAGATGTTTCATAAGTTCTTCAAACTTGTACAAAGCTCATTGAGGAACTTATAAGCTCTCATGTTGCATGAAACTTGGTTTAGAGTCCTAGAAAAGCGTTATTAGATGTTTCATAAGTTCGTGAAACTTGTACAAAGCACATTGAGGAACTTATAAGCACTCATGTTGCATGAAACTTGGTTTAGAGTCCTAGAAACGTGTTGTTAGATGTTTCATAAGTTCGTGAAACTTTAAAAAGCTCATTGAGGAACTTATAAGCACTCATGTTGCATGAAACTTGGTTTAGAGTCCTAGAAACGCGTTTTTAGATGTTTCATACGTTCGTCAAACTTGTACAAAGTTCATTGAAGATTTTATAAGCACTCATGTTGCATGAAACTTGGTTTAGAGTCCTAGAAACGAGTTGTTAGATGTTTCATAAGTTCGCCAAACTTGTACAAAGCTCATTGAGACACTTATAAGCACTCATGTTGCATGAAACTTGGCTTAGAGTCCTAGAAACGCGTTTTTTGATGTTTCATAAGTTCTCCAAACTTGTACAAAGCTCATTGAGGAAATTATAAGCACTCATGTTGCATGAAATTTTGTTTAGAGTCCTAGAATCGCGTTGTTAGATGTTTCATAAGTTCGTGAAACTTGTACAAAGTTCATTGAGGAACTTATAAGCATTCATGTTGCATGAAACTTTGTTTAGAGTCCTAGAAACACGTTGTTAGATGTTTCATACGTTCGTCAAAATTGTACAAAGCTCACCGAGGAATTTATAAGCTCTCATGTTGCATGAAACTTGGTTTAGAGTCCTAGAAACGCGTTGTTAGATGTTTCATAAGTTCGTGAAACTTGTACAAAGCTCATTGAGACACTTATAAGCATTCATGTTGCATGAAACTTGGTTTAGAGTCCTAGAAACGCGTTGTTAGATGTTTTATACGTTCTTCAAACTTGTACAAAGCTCATTGAGGAACTTATAATCTCTCATGTTGCATGAAACTTGGTTTAGAGTCCTAGCAACGCGTTGTTAGATGTTTCATAAGTTTTTGAAACTTGTACAAAGCTCATTGAGGAACTTATAAGCACTCATGTTTCATGAAATTTGGTTTAGAGTCCTAGAAACGCGTTGTTAGATGTTTCATACGTTCCTCAAACTTGTACAAAGCTCATTGAGGAACTTATAAGCTCTCTTGTTGCATGAAACTTGGTTTAGAGTCCTAGAAACGCCTTGTTAGATGTTTCATAAGTTCGTGAAACTTGTACAAAGCACATTGAGGAACTTATAAGCACTCATGTTGCATGAAACTTGGTTTAGAGTCGTAGAAGCCAGTTGTTAGATGTTTCATAAGTTCGTCAAACTTATACAAAGCTCATTGAGATACTTATAAGCACTCATGTTGCATGAAACTTGGTTTAGAGTACTAGAAACGCGTTGTTAGATGTTTCATAAGTTCTTCAAACTTGTACAAAGCTCATTGAGACATTTTTAAGAATTCATGTTGCATGAAACTTGGTTTAGAGTTCTAGAAACGCGTTGTTAGATGTTTCATACGTTCTTCAAACCTGTACAAAGGTCATTGAGGGACTTATAAGCTCTCATGTTGCATGAAACTTGGTTTGGAGTCCTAGAAACGCGTTGTTAGATGTTTCATAAGTTCGTGAAACTTGTACAAAGCACATTGAGGAGCTTATAAGCACTCATGTTGCATGAAACTTGGTTTAGAGTCCTAGAAAGGCGTTGTTAGATGTTTCATACGTTCCTGAAACTTGTACAAAGCTCATTGAGGAACTTATAAGCTCTCATGTTGCATGAATCTGGGTTTAGAGTCCTAGAAACGCGTTGTTAGATGTTTCATAAGTTCGTGAAACTTGTACAAAGCTCATTGAGAAATTTATAAGCACTCATGTTGCATGAAACTTGGTTTAGAGTCCTAGAAACGCGTTGTTAGATGTTTCATAAGTTCGTGAAACTTGTACAAAGCTCATTGAGACACTTATAAGAATTCATGTTGCATGAAACTTTGTTTAGAGACCTAGAAACGCGTTGTTAGATGTTTCATAAGTTCTTCAAACCTATACAAAGTTCACTGAGGAACTTATATGCTCTCATGTTGCATGAAACTTGGTTTAGAGTCCTATAAACGCTTTGTTAGATGTTTCATAAGTTCGTGAAACTTGTACAAAGCACATTGAGGAACTTATAAGCACTCAAGTTGCATTAAACTTGGTTTAGAGTCCTAGAAACGCGTTGTTAGATGTTTCATTCGTTCCTCAAACTAGTACAAAGCTCATTGAGGAACTTATAAGCTCTCATGTTGCATGAAATTTGGTTTAGAGTTCTAGAAACACGTTGTTAGATGTTTCATACGTTCCTCAAACTTGTACAAAGCTCATTGAGGAACTTATAAGCTCTCATGTTGCATGAAACTTGGTTTAGAGTCCTAGAAACGAGTTGTTAGATGTTTCATAAGTTCGTCAAACTTATACAAAGCTCATTGAGATACTTATAAGCACTCATGTTGCTTGAAACTTGGTTTAGATTCTTAGAAACGCGTTGTTAGATGTTTCATAAGTTCTTCAAACTTGTACAAAGCTCATTGCGGAACTTATAAGCTCTCATGTTGCATGAAACTTGGTTTAGAGTCCTAGAAAAGCGTTATTAGATGTTTCATAAGTTCGTGAAACTTGTACAAAGCACATTGAGGAACTTATAAGCACTCATGTTGCATGAAACTTGGTTTAGAGTCCTAGAAACGTGTTGTTAGATGTTTCATAAGTTCGTGAAACTTTAAAAAGCTCATTGAGGAAGTTATAAGCACTCATGTTGCATGAAACTTGGTTTAGAGTCCTAGAAACGCGTTTTTAGATGTTTCATACGTTCGTCAAACTTGTACAAAGCTCATTGAGGATTTTATAAGCACTCATGTTGCATGAAACTTGGTTTAGAGTCCTAGAAACGAGTTGTTAGATGTTTCATAAGTTCGTCAAACTTGTACAAAGCTCATTGAGACACTTATAAGCACTCATGTTGCATGAAACTTGGTTTAGAGTCCTAGAAACGCGTTTTTTGATGTTTCATAAGTTCTCCAAACTTGTACAAAGCTCATTGAGGAAATTATAAACACTCATGTTGCATGAAATTTTGTTTAGAGTCCTAGAATCGCGTTGTTAGATGTTTCATAAGTTCGTGAAACTTGTACAAAGTTCATTGAGGAACTTATAAGCATTCATGTTGCATGAAACTTTGTTTAGAGTCCTAGAAACACGTCGTTAGATGTTTCATACGTTCGTCAAAATTGTACAAAGCTCACTGAGGAATTTATAAGCTCTCATGTTGCATGAAACTTGGTTTAGAGTCCTAGAAACGCGTTGTTAGATGTTTCATAAGTTCGTGAAACTTGTATAAAGCTCATTGAGACACTTATAAGCATTCATGTTGCATGAAACTTGGTTTAGAGTCCTAGAAACGCGTTGTTAGATGTTTTATACGTTCTTCAAACTTGTACAAAGCTCATTGAGGAACTTATGAGCTCTCATGTTGCATGAAACTTGGTTTAGAGTCCTAGCAACGCGTTGTTAGATGTTTCATAAGTTTTTGAAATTTGTACAAAGCTCATTGAGGAACTTATAAGCACTCATGTTGCATGAAATTTGGTTTAGAGTCCTAGAAACGCGTTGTTAGATGTTTCATACGTTCCTCAAACTTGTACAAAGCTCATTGAGGAACTTATAAGCTCTCTTGTTGCATGAAACTTGGTTTAGAGTCCTAGAAACGCCTTGTTAGATGTTTCATAAGTTCGTGAAACTTGTACAAAGCACATTGAGGAACTTATAAACACTCATGTTGCATGAAACTTGGTTTAGAGTCGTAGAAGCGAGTTGTTAGATGTTTCATAAGTTCGTCAAACTTATACAAAACTCATTGAGATACTTATAAGCACTCATGTTGCATGAAACTTGGTTTTGAGTACTAGAAACGCGTTGTTAGATGTTTCATAAGTTCTTCAAACTTGTACAAAGCTCATTGAGACATTTTTAAGAATTCATGTTGCATGAAACTTGGTTTAGAGTTCTAGAAACGCGTTGTTAGATGTTTCATACGTTCTTCAAACCTGTACAAAGGTCATTGAGGGACTTATAAGCTCTCATGTTGCATGAAACTTGGTTTAGAGTCCTAGAAACGCGTTGTTAGATGTTTCATAAGTTCGTGAAACTTGTACAAAGCACATTGAGGAGCTTATAAGCACTCATGTTGCATGAAACTTGGTTTAGAGTCCTAGAAAGGCGTTGTTAGATGTTTCATACGTTCCCGAAACTTGTACAAAGCTCATTGAGGAACTTATAAGCTCTCATATTGCATGAAACTGGGTTTAGAGTCCTAGAAACGCGTTGTTAGATGTTTCATAAGTTCGTGAAACTTGTACAAAGCTCATTGAGAAATTTATAAGCACTCATGTTGCATGAAACTTGGTTTAGAGTCCTAGAAACGCGTTGTTAGATGTTTCATAAGTTCGTGAAACTTGTACAAAGCTCATTGAGACACTTATAAGAATTCATGTTGCATGAAACTTGGTTTAGAGTCCTAGAAACGCGTTGTTAGATGTTTCATAAGTTCTTCAAACCTATACAAAGTTCACTGAGGAACTTATATGCTCTCATGTTGCATGAAACTTGGTTTAGAGTCCTATAAACGCTTTGTTAGATGTTTCATAAGTTCGTGAAACTTGTACAAAGCACATTGAGGAACTTATAAGCACTCAAGTTGCATTAAACTTGGTTTAGAGTCCTAGAAACGCATTGTTAGATGTTTCATACGTTCCTCAAACTAGTACAAAGCTCATTGAGGAACTTATAAGCTCTCATGTTGCATGAAATTTGGTTTAGAGTTCTAGAAACACGTTGTTAGATGTTTCATACATTCGTCAAACTTGTACAAAGCTCATTGAGGAACTTATAAGCTCTCATGTTGCATGAAACTTGGTTTAGAGTCCTAGAAACGAGTTGTTAGATGTTTCATAAGTTCGTCAAACTTATACAAAGCTCATTGAGATACTTATAAGCACTCATGTTGCTTGAAACTTGGTTTAGAGTCTTAGAAACGCGTTGTTAGATGTTTCATAAGTTCTTCAAACTTGTACAAAGCTCATTGAGGAACTTATAAGCTCTCATGTTGCATGAAACTTGGTTTAGAGTCCTAGAAAAGCGTTATTAGATGTTTCATAAGTTCGTGAAACTTGTACAAAGCACATTGAGGAACTTATAAGCACTCATGTTGCATGAAACTTGGTTTAGAGTCCTAGAAACGTGTTGTTAGATGTTTCATAAGTTCGTGAAACTTTAAAAAGCTCATTGACTCATTGAGGATTTTATAAGCACTCATGTTGCATGAAACTTGGTTTAGAGTCCTAGAAACGAGTTGTTAGATGTTTCATAAGTTCGTCAAACTTGTACAAAGCTCATTGAGACACTTATAAGCACTCATGTTGCATGAAACTTGGTTTAGAGTCCTAGAAACGCGTTTTTAGATGTTTCATAAGTTCTCCAAACTTGTACAAAGCTCATTGAGGAAATTATAAGCACTCATGTTGCATGAAATTTGGTTTAGAGTCCTAGAATCGCGTTGTTAGATGTTTCATAAGTTCGTGAAACTTGTACAAAGCTCATTGAGGAACTTATAAGCATTCATGTTGCATGAAACTTTGTTTAGAGTCCTAGAAACACGTTGTTAGATGTTTCATACGTTCTTCAAACTTGTACAAAGCTCATTGAGGAATTTATAAGCTCTCATGTTGCATGAAACTTGGTTTAGAGTCCTAGAAACGCGTTGTTAGATATTTCATAAGTTCGTGAAACTTGTACAAACCTCATTGAGACACTTATAAGCATTCATGTTGCATGAAACTTGGTTTAAAGTCCTAGAAACGCGTTGTTAGATGTTTTATACGTTCTTCAAACTTGTACAAAGCTCATTGAGGAACTTATAAGCTCTCATGTTGCATGAAACTTGGTTTAGAGTCCTAGCAACGCGTTGTTAGATGTTTCATAAGTTTTTGAAACTTGTACAAAGCTCATTGAGGAACTTATAAGCACTCATGTTGCATGAAATTTGGTTTAGAGTCCTAGAAACGCGTTGTTAGATGTTTCATACGTTCCTCAAACTTTTACAAAGCTCATTGAGGAACTTATAAGCTCTCTTGTTGCATGAAACTTGGTTTAGAGTCCTAGAAACGCGTTGTTAGATGTTTCATAAGTTTGTGAAACTTGTACAAAGCACATTGAGGAAGTTATAAGCACTCATGTTGCATGAAACTTGGTTTAGAGTCGTAGAAGCGAGTTGTTAGATGTTTCATAAGTTCGTCAAACTTATACAAAGCTCATTGAGATACTTATAAGCACTCATGTTGCATGAAACTTGGTTTAGAGTACTAGAAACGCGTTGTTAGATGTTTCATAAGTTCTTCAAACTTGTACAAAGCTCATTGAGACATTTATAAGAATTCATGTTGCATGAAACTTGGTTTAGAGTTCTAGAAACGCGTTGTTAGAAGTTTCATACGTTCTTCAAACCTGTACAAAGCTCATTGAGGGACTTATAAGCTCTCATGTTGCATGAAACTTGGTTTAGAGTCCTAGAAACGCGTTGTTAGATGTTTCATAAGTTCGTGAAACTTGTACAAAGCACATTGAGGAGCTTATAAGCACTCATGTTGCATGAAACTTGGTTTAGAGTCCTAGAAAGGCGTTGTTAGATGTTTCATACGTTCCTGAAACTTGTACAAAGCTCATTGAGGAACTTATAAGCTCTCATGTTGCATGAAACTGGGTTTAGAGTCCTAGAAACGCGTTGTTAGATGTTTCATAAGTTCGTGAAACTTGTACAAAGCTCATTGAGAAATTTATAAGCACTCATGATGCATGAAACTTGGTTTAGAGTCCTAGAAACGCGTTGTTAGATGTTTCATAAGTTCGTGAAACTTGTACAAAGCTCATTGAGACACTTATAAGAATTCATGTTGCATGAAACTTGGTTTAGAGTCCTAGAAACGCGTTGTTAGATGTTTCATAAGTTCTTCAAACCTATACAAAGTTCACTGAGGAACTTATATGCTCTCATGTTGCATGAAACTTGGTTTAGAGTCCTATAAACGCTTTGTTAGATGTTTCATAAGTTCGTGAAACTTGTACAAAGCACATTGAGGAACTTATAAGCACTCAAGTTGCATTAAACTTGGTTTAGAGTCCTAGAAACGCGTTGTTAGATGTTTCATACGTTCCTCAAACTAGTACAAAGCTCATTGAGGAACTTATAAGCTCTCATGTTGCATGAAATTTGGTTTAGAGTTCTAGAAACACGTTGTTAGATGTTTCATACATTCGTCAAACTTGTACAAAGCTCATTGAGGAACTTATAAGCTCTCATGTTGCATGAAACTTGGTTTAGAGTCCTAGAAACGAGTTGTTAGATGTTTCATAAGTTCGTCAAACTTATACAAAGCTCATTGAGACACTTATAAGCACTCATGTTGCTTGAAACTTGGTTTAGAGTCTTAGAAACGCGTTGTTAGATGTTTCATAAGTTCTTCAAACTTGTACAAAGCTCATTGAGGAACTTATAAGCTCTCATGTTGCATGAAACATGGTTTAGAGTCCTAGAAAAGCGTTATTAGATGTTTCATAAGTTCGTGAAACTTGTACAAAGCACATTGAGGAACTTATAAGCACTCATGTTGCATGAAACTTGGTTTAGAGTCCTAGAAACGCGTTTTTAGATGTTTCATACGTTCGTCAAACTTGTACAAAGCTCATTGAGGATTTTATAAGCACTCATGTTGCATGAAACTTGGTTTAGAGTCCTAGAAACGAGTTGTTAGATGTTTCATAAGTTCGTCAAACTTGTACAAAGCTCATTGAGACACTTATAAGCACTCATGTTGCATGAAACTTGGTTTAGAGTCCTAGAAACGCGTTTTTAGATGTTTCATAAGTTCTCCAAACTTGTACAAAGCTCATTGAGGAAATTATAAGCACTCATGTTGCATGAAATTTGGTTTAGAGTCCTAGAATCGCGTTGTTAGATGTTTCATAAGTTCGTGAAACTTGTACAAAGCTCATTGAGGAACTTATAAGCATTCATGTTGCATGAAACTTTGTTTAGAGTCCTAGAAACACGTTGTTAGATGTTTCATACGTTCTTCAAACTTGTACAAAGCTCATTGAGGAATTTATAAGCTCTCATGTTGCATGAAACTTGGTTTAGAGTCCTAGAAACGCGTTGTTAGATATTTCATAAGTTCGTGAAACTTGTACAAAGCTCATTGAGACACTTCTAAGCATTCATGTTGCATGAAACTTGGTTTAGAGTCCTAGAAACGCGTTGTTAGATGTTTTATACGTTCTTCAAACTTGTACAAAGCTCATTGAGGAACTTATAAGCTCTAATGTTGCATGAAACTTGGTTTAGAGTCCTAGCAACGCGTTGTTAGATGTTTCATAAGTTTTTGAAACTTGTACAAAGCTCATTGAGGAACTTATAAGCACTCATGTTGCATGAAATTTGGTTTAGAGTCCTAGACACGCGTTGTTAGATGTTTCATACGTTCCTCAAACTTGTACAAAGCTCATTGAGGAACTTATAAGCTCTCTTGTTGCATGAAACTTGGTTTAGAGTCCTAGAAACGCGTTGTTAGATGTTTAATAAGTTTGTGAAACTTGTACAAGGCACATTGAGGAACTTATAAGCACTCATGTTGCATGAAACTTGGTTTAGAGTCGTAGAAGCGAGTTGTTAGATGTTTCATAAGTTCGTCAAACTTATACAAAGCTCATTGAGATACTTATAAGCACTCATGTTGCATGAAACTTGGTTTAGAGTACTAGAAACGCGTTGTTAGATGTTTCATAAGTTCTTCAAACTTGTACAAAGCTCATTGAGACATTTTTAAGAATTCATGTTGCATGAAACTTGGTTTAGAGTTCTAGAAACGCGTTGTTAGATGTTTCATACGTTCTTCAAACCTGTACAAAGCTCATTGAGGGACTTATAAGCTCTCATGTTGCATGAAACTTGGTTTAGAGTCCTAGAAACGCGTTGTTAGATGTTTCATAAGTTCGTGAAACTTGTACAAAGCACATTGAGGAGCTTATAAGCACTCATGTTGCATGAAACTTGGTTTAGAGTCCTTGAAAGGCGTTGTTAGATGTTTCATACGTTCCCGAAACTTGTACAAAGCTCATTGAGGAACTTATAAGCTCGCATGTTGCATGAAACTGGGTTTAGAGTCCTAGAAACGCGTTGTTAGATGTTTCATAAGTTCGTGAAACTTGTACAAAGCTCATTGAGAAATTTATAAGCACTCATGTTGCATGAAACTTGGTTTAGAGTCCTAGAAACGCGTTGTTAGATGTTTCATAAGTTCGTGAAACTTGTACAAAGCACATTGAGGAGCTTATAAGCACTCATGTTGCATCAAACTTGGTTTAGAGTCCTAGAAAGGCGTTGTTAGATGTTTCATACGTTCCTGAAACTTGTACAACGCTCAATGAGGAACTTATAAGCTCTCATGTTGCATGAAACTGGGTTTAGAGTCCTAGAAATGCGTTGTTAGATGTTTCATAAGTTCGTGAAACTTGTACAAAGCTCATTGCGAAATTTATAAGCACTCATGTTGCATGAAACTTGGTTTAGAGTCCTAGAAACGCGTTGTTAGATGTTTCATAAGTTCGTGAAACTTGTACAAAGCTCATTGAGGAACTTATAAGCACTCATGTTGCATGAAACATGGTTTAGAGTCCTAGAAACGCGTTGTTAGATGTTTCATAAGTTCTTCAAACTTGTACAAAGCTCATTGACACACCTATAAGAATTCATGTTGCATGAAACTTGGTTTAGAGTTCTAGAAATGCGTTGTTAGATGTTTCATACGTTCTTCAAACCTGTACAAAGCTCATTGAGGGACTTATAAGCTCTCATGTTGCATGAAACTTGGTTTAGAGTCCTAGAAACGCGTTGTTAGATGTTTCATAAGTTCGTGAAACTTGTACAAAGCACATTGAGGAGCTTATAAGCACTCATGTTGCATCAAACTTGGTTTAGAGTCCTAGAAAGGCGTTGTTAGATGTTTCATACGTTCCTAAAACTTGTACAAAGCTCATTGAGGAACTTATAAGCTCTCATGTTGCATGAAACTGGGTTTAGAGTCCTAGAAACGCGTTGTTAGATGTTTCATAAGTTCGTGAAACTTGTACAAAGCTCATTGAGAAATTTATAAGCAGTCATGTTGCATGAAACTTGGTTTAGAGTCCTAGAAACGCGTTGTTAGATGTTTCATAAGTTCGTGAAACTTGTACAAAGCTCATTGAGGAACTTATAAGCACTCATGTTGCATGAAACTTGGTTTAGAGTCCTAGAAACGCGTTGTTAGATGTTTCATAAGTTCTTCAAACTTGTACAAAGCTCATTGAGACACTTATAAGAATTCATGTTGCATGAAACTTGGTTTAGAGTCCTAGAAAGGCGTTGTTAGATGTTTCAAACGTTCTTCAAACCTGTATAAGCACTCATGTTGCATAAAACTTGGTTTAGAGTACTAGAAACGCGTTTTTAGATGTTTCATAAGTTCTTCAAACTTGTACAAAGCTCATTGAGACACTTATAAGAATTCATGTTGCATGAAACTTGCTTTAGAGTCCTAGAAACGCGTTGTTAGATGTTTCATACGTTCGTCAAACTTGATACAAAGCTCATTGAGGAACCTATAAGCTCTCATGTTCCATGAAACTTTGTTTAGAGTCCTAGAAATGCGTTGTTAGATGTTTCATAAGTTCGTGAACTTGTACAAAGCTCATTGAGACACTTATAAACACTCATGTTGCATGAAACTTGGTTTAGAGTCCTAGAAACGCGTTGTTAGTTGTTTCATACGTTCGTCAAACTTGTACAAATCTCATTGAGGAACTTATTGATGAGATTTGAGAGGAAGATTAGAGGAGAATAGGTGAGATTTGTGGAGGAGGAGAATAGGTGATAGATTTAGAGAGAGTTTCGGTTTGTGTTTAGAGAGAGATTTGGGAGAGTTTGTGTTTAGAGAAAGTTTTATTAATATGAAGAGAGCATAAGCTCCTTAATCTTTACAATATGACTACAATGGTATATATAGAGGAAGAAGAAGAAGGATCTAGAGCTAAAGGAGCCATTGTGGATAAGATATGAGCACATAATGAGCTGTCTTTGACCAGTCAACATCTGCTTTTGACTATGTTTTATGGTCTTGACTCCTTTTGTGATCTTATCCTCTTACCTTTAGCTTCCATTTCGAAATATCACTCCTTCCTTATTATTTATAGCCGTTGGAGATGATAAGATCATACTTGGACGTTTTTGACTTGGTGTTGACTATTTAATTGCCATACGCTCTTCATCTTTTACCGCCAAGTGTTTTCTCTTGTTCAATACTTCTTAATTTATTGTGTCTTGACCTAATGCCTCTTAGAGGTTATCATTAGTCTCAACACTCCCCCTCAAGCTTAGCCTAATGAAATGGCTAAGCCTGGACAATCACTCAACAAACCTCATTAAAACCCTTAATAGGAAAACCACTTGGGATAAAACTATATTAAGGGAAAAAGAATGTAAGTTGATGTGATTAGAGGTCTTCTCTTTGATAAGCTCGAGTTCCTCTTGTATTGCCTCTCAAGGCTTCTGATTTGAACTCGTACTTGTCCGCGGAAACTCCCCCTTAAGATGACAATGGTTCAAGCTCTTCGCCTTTGACCTTCTCCGTAAGGGTTCTTCACACTTCTCAATCTTGATATGCTCTTCACATTATCATAGATTGAATCGGTGTAGACTTTGTTCTTTGATTCCTATTCACGGCTTTGTTCTTCACAAGCTTAAGTGTGAATGGACTTGACCGAACACTTATGGCTTCCTCCTTTCTTCTCTTGATTTCTCCTTGATGGCATTCTTCTTGTCATTCAAGCAACCGAGAATGATCACTTGGCTTTCACTTCCTTTAACCTTCAAAGGATTCAAGAAAGATGTAAAGCTTAGTGAAAGGGTTAACTTGATACGCTTAGATAGAAATGCACATAAGAAGCTTAAGTATAGATGCAACATAATGAATCAATGAGTAATTTTGCTATTAAACCTAAGTTCCTTAACAAATTTCAAATGATTTCATTTCGGCCTAATAGACTATGCAAATTTTAACAAGAGAAATGATTAGATTCATCAAGAACTAAGCAAGATTATGAGATGCGTCTCTAGTTCTATGAATAAGCTAATCATAATGAAGAGAGTAAAGGTTTAAGGGATAACCTCTAGTTCGTAGTGGTATTGATTCTTTCTTGTAGTTGCACTTTGATTGAGTCTTTGGCTTCTTCATGAGGCCTTTTTGACTTCTCCTTTGTTCAATTGGAATGATTTTGATTGGATTTGGTCTTACTCTTTTAAGAAGCTTTGACCGACAAGTGGACAGATTGGTTCAGCCTTGTTCTTGATAGATTCTTCTTCACGGTTTGTATTTGAACACACTTGATGTGAGATATCTTGGTTTGACTCGGCTTCACTCTTTGATAGATGCTTGACCGAGTGTAGAGTATGAATGGCTTGCTCATTGCGAATGTCTAGCCATTTGATGAGAACCAGCCTTGCTCTTTGTAGATGCTTGACCGGATTGATGAAAAATGGCTCGGCTTTGTCCTTTGTTATCATTAGTCTCAACACTTATAAGCACTCATGTTGCATGAAACTTGGTTTAGAGTCCTAGAAACGCGTTGTTAGATGTTTCATAAGTTCGTGAAACTTGTACAAAGCTCATTGAGGAACTTATAAGCATTAATGTTGCATGAAACATGGTTTAGAGTCCTAGAAACGCGTTGTTAGATGTTTCATAAGTTCGTGAAACTTGTACAAAGCTCATTGAGGAACTTATAAGACCTCATGTTGCATGAAAGTTGGTTTAGATTCCTAGAAACGCGTTGTTAGATGTTTCATAAGTTCGTGAAACTTGTACAAAGCTCATTGAGGAACTTATAAGCACTCATGTTGCATGAAACTTGGTTTAGAGTCCTAGAAACGCGTTGTTAGATGTTTCATAAGTTCGTGAAACTTGTACAAAGCTCATTGAGGAATTTATAAGCACTCATATTGCATGAAATTTGGTTTAGAGTCCTAGAAACGAGTTGTTAGATGTTTCATAAGTTCGTGAAACTTGTACAAAGCTCATTGAGGAACTTATAAGCATTCATGTTGCATGAAAATTGGTTTAGAGTCCTAGAAACATGTTGTTAGATGTTTTATACGTTCATCAAACTTGTACAAAGCTCATTGAGGAACTTATAAGCTCTCATGTTGCATGAAACTTTGTTTAGAGTCCTAGAAACGCGTTGTTAGATGTTTCATAAGTTCGTGAAACTTGTACAAAGCACATTGAGGAATTTATAAGCACTCATGTTACATGAAACTTGGTTTAGAGTCCTAGAAATACGTTGTTAGATGTTTCATAAGTTCGTCAAACTTATACAAAGCTCATTGAGATACTTATAAGCACTCATGTTGCATGAAACTTTGTTTAGAGTACTAGAAACGCGTTGTTAGATGTTTCATAAGTTCTTCAAACTTGTACAAAGCTCTTTGAGACACGTATAAGAATTCATGTTGCATGAGACTTGGTTTAAAGTCCTAGAAACGCGTTGTTAGATGTTTCATACGTTCTTCAAACCTGTACAAAGCTCATTGAGGAACTTATAAGCTCTCATGTTGCATGAAACATGGTTTAGAGTCCTAGAAACGAGTTGTTATATGTTTCATAAGTTCTTCAAACTTGTACAAAGCTCATTGAGGAACTTATAAGTTCTCATGTTGCATGAAACTTAGTTTAGAGTCCTAGAAAAGCGTTGTTAGATGTTTCATAAGTTCGTGAAACTTGTACAAAGCACATTGAGGAACTTATTAGCACTCATGTTGCATGAAACTTGGTTTAGAGTCCTAGAAACGCGTTGTTAGATGTTTCATAAGTTCGTGAAACTTGTACAAAGCTCATTGAGGAACTTATAAGCACTCATGTTGCATGAAACTTGGTTTAGAGTCCTAGAAATGCGTTGTTAAATGTTTCATACGTTCGTCAAACTTGTACAAAGCTCATTGAGGAACTTATAAGCACTCATGTTGCATGAAACTTGGTTTAGAGTCCTAGAAAAGTGTTGTTAGATGTTTCATAAGTTCGTGAAACTTGTACAAAGCTCATTGAGGAACTTATAAGTACTCATGTAACATGAAACTTGGTTTAGAGTCCTAGAAACGAGTTGTTAGATGTTTTATAAGTTCGTCAAACTTGTACAAAGCTCATTGAAAAACTTATAAACACTCATGTTGCGTGAAACTTTGTTTAGAGTCCTAGAAACGCGTTGTAAGATGTTTCATACGTTAGTCAAACTTGATACAAAGCTCATTGAGGAACTTATAAGCACTCATGTTGCATGAAACTTGGTTTAGAGTCCTAGAAACGCGTTGTTAGATGTTTCATAAGTTCGTCAAACTTGTACAAAGCTCATAGAGGAACTTATAAGCTCTCATGTTGCATGAAATTTGGTTTAGAGTCCTAGAAACGCGTTGTTAGATGTTTCATAAGTTCGTGAAACTTGTACAAAGCTCATTATAACACTTTTAAGCATTCATGTTGCATGAAACTTGGTTTAGAGTCCTAGAAACGCGTTGTTAGATGTTTTATATGTTCTTCAAACTTGTACAAAGCCCATTGAGGAACTTATAAGCTCTCATGTTGCATGAAACTTGGTTTAGAGTCCTAGCAACGCGTTGTTAGATGTTTCATAAGTTTTTGAAACTTGTACAAAGCTTATTGAGGAACTTATAAGCACTCATGTTGCATGAAATTTGGTTTAGAGAACTAGAAACGCGTTGTTAGATGTTTCATACGTTCTTCAAACTTGTACAAAGCTCATTGAGGAACTTATAAGCTCTCATGTTGCATGAAACTTGGTTTAGAGTCCTAGAAACGCGTTGTTAGATGTTTCATAAGTTCGTGAAACTTGTACAAAGCACATTGAGGAACTTATAAGCACTCAAGTTGCATGAAACTTGGTTTAGAGTCCTAGAAAAGCGTTGTTAGATGTTTCATACGTTCCTCAAACTTGTACAAAGCTCATTGAGGAACTTATAAGCTCTCATGTGGCATGAAACATGGTTTAGAGTCCTAGAAACGCGTTGTTAGATGTTTCATAAGTTCGTGAAACTTGTACAAAACACATTGAGGAACTTATAAGCACTCATGATGCATGAAACTTGGTTTAGAGTCCTCGAAACGCGTTGTTAGATGTTTCATACGTTCGTCAAACTTGTACAAAGCTCATTGAGGAACTTATAAGCACTCATGTTGCATGAAACTTGGTTTAGAGTTCTAGAAACGCGTTGTTAGATGTTTCATAAGTTCGTGAAACTTGTACAAAGCTCATTGAGGATTTTATAAGCACTCATGTTGCATGAAACTTGGTTTAGAGTCCTAGAAACGAGTTGTTAGATGTTTCATAAGTTCGTCAAACTTGTACAAAGCTCATTGAGACACTTATAAACACTCATGTTGTGTGAAACTTTGTTTAGAGTCCTAGAAACGCGTTGTAAGATGTTTCATACGTTCGTCAAACTAGTACAAAGCTCATTGAGGAACTTATAAGCACATGAAACTTGGTTTAGAGTCCTAGAAACGAGTTATTAGATGTTTTATACGTTCGTCAAACTTGATACAAAGCTCATTGAGGAACTTATAAGCTCTCATGTTGCATGAAACTTTGTTTAGAGTCCTAGAAACGCGTTGTTAGATGTTTCATAAATTCGTCAACTTGTACAAAGCTCATTGAGACACTTATAATCACTCATGCTGCATGAAACTTGGTTTAGAGTCCTAGAAACACGTTGTTACATTTTTCATAAGTTCGTTAAACTTGTATAAAGCTCTCATGTTGCATGAAACTTGGTTTAGAGTCCTGGAAACGCGTTGTTAGATGTTTCATAAGTTCGTCAAACTTGTACAAAGCTCATTGAAAAACTTATAAGCACTCATGTTGCATGAAATTTGGTTTTGAGTCCTAGAAACGCGTTGTTAGGTGTTTCATAAGTTCGTGAAACTTGTACAAAGCTCACTGAGGAACTTATAAGCTCTCATGTTGCATGAAACTTGGTTTAGAGTCCTAGAAACGCGTTGTTAGATGTTTCATAAGTTCGTGAAACTCGTAAAAAGCTCGTTGAGGAACTTATAAGAACTCATGTTGCATGAAACTTGGTTTGGAGTCCTAGAAACACGGTGTTAGATGTTTCATACGTTCGTCAAACTTGTACAAAGCTCATTGAAGAACTTATAAGATCTCATGTTGCATGATACTTGGTTTAGAGTCCTACAACCTAGTTGTTAGATGTTTCATACGTTCATCAAACTTGTACAAAGCTCATTGAGGAACTTATAAGCTCTCATGTTGCATGAAACTTTGTTTAGAGTCCTAGATACGCGTTGTTAGATGTTTCATAAGTTCGTGAAACTTGTACAAAGCTCATTGAGGAATTTATAAGCACTCATGTTGCATGAAACTTGGTTTAGAGTCGTAGAAACGAGTTGTTAGATGTTTCATAAGTTCGTCAAACTTATACAAAGCTCATTGAGATACTTATAAGCACTCATGTTAAATGAAACTTGGTTTAGAGTCCTAGAAACGAGTTGTTAGATGTTTCATAAGTTCGTAAAACTTATACAAAGCTCATTGAGATACTTATAAGCTCTCATGTTGCATGAAACTTGGTTTAGAGTCCTAGCAACGCGTTATTAGATGTTTCATAAGTTTTTGAAACTTGTACAAAGCTCATTGAGGAACTTATAAGCAATCAAGTTGCATGAAACTTGGTTTAGAGTCCTAGAAACGCGTTGTTAGATGTTTCATACGTTCCTCAAACTTGTACAAAGCTCATTGAGGAACTTATAAGCTCTCATGTTGCATGAAACTTGGTTTAGAGTCCTAGAAACGCGTTGTTAGATGTTTCATAAGTTCGTGAAACTTATACAAAGCACATTGAGGAACATATAAGCACTCATGTTGCATGCAACTTGGTTTAGAGTCCTAGAAACGCGTTGTTAGATTTTTCATACGTTCGTCAAACTTGTACGAAGCTCATTGAGGAACTTATAAGCACTCATGTTGCATGAAACTTGGTTTAGAGTTCTAGAAACGCGTTGTTAGATGTTTCATAAGTTCGTGAAACTTGTACAAAGCTCATTGAGGATTTTATAAGCACTCATGTTGCATGAAACTTGGTTTAGAGTCCTAAAAACGAGTTGTTAGATGTTTCATCAGTTCGTCAAACTTGTACAAAGCTCATTGCGACACTTATAAACACTCATGTTGCGTGAAACTTTGTTTAGAGTCCTAGAAACGCGTTGTAAGATGTTTCATACGTTCGTCAAACTAGTACAAAGCTCATTGAGGAACTTATAAGCACATGAAACTTGGTTTAGAGTCCTAGAAACGCGTTATTAGATGTTTTATACGTTCGTCAAACTTGATACAAAGCTCATTGAGGAACTTATAAGCTCTCATGTTGCATGAAACTTGATTTAGAGTCCTAGAAACGCGTTGTTAGATGTTTCATAAGTTCGTCAACTTGTACAAATCTCATTGAGACACTTATAATCACTCATGCTACCCGAAACTTGGTTTAGAGTCCTAGAAACACGTTGTTACATTTTTCATAAGTTCGTTAAACTTGTATAAAGCTCTCATGTTGCATGAAACTTGGTTTAGAGTCCTAGAAACGCGTTGTTAGATGTTTCATAAGTTCGTGAAACTTGTACAAAGCTTACTGAGGAACTTATAAGCTCTCATGTTGCATGAAACTTGGTTTAGAGTCCTAGAAACGCGTTGTTAGATGTTTCATAAGTTCGTGAAACTTGTAAAAAGCTCATTGAGGAACTTATAAACACTCATGTTGCATGAAACTTGGTTTAGAGTCCTAGAAACACGTTGTTAGATGTTTCATACGTTCGTCAAACTTGTACAAAGCTCATTGAAGAACTTATAAGATCTCATATTGCATGAAACTTGGTTTAGAGTCCTACAACCTAGTTGTTAGATGTTTCATACGTTCATCAAACTTGTACAAAGCTCATTGAGGAACTTATAAGCTCTCATGTTGCATGAAACTTTGTTTAGAGTCCTAGAAACGCGTTGTTAGATGTTTCATAAGTTCGTGAAACTTGTACAAAGCTCATTGAGGAATTTATAAGCACTCATGTTGCATGAAACCTTGTTTAGAGTCGTAGAAACGAGTTGTTAGATGTTTCATAAGTTCGTCAAACTTATACAAAGCTCATTGAGATACTTATAAGCACTCATGTTGCATGAAACTTGGTTTAGAGTCCTAGAAACGAGTTGTTAGATGTTTCATAAGTTCGTCAAACTTATACAAAGCTCATTGAGATACTTATAAGCTCTCATGTTGCATGAAACTTGGTTTAGAGTCCTAGCAACGCGTTGTTAGATGTTTCATAAGTTTTTGAAACTTGTACAAAGCTCATTGAGGAACTTATAAGCACTCATGTTGCATGAAATTTGGTTTAGAGTCCTAGAAACGCGTTGTTAGATGTTTCATACGTTCCTCAAACTTGTACAAAGCTCATTGAGGAACTTATAAGCTCTTGTGTTGCATGAAACTTGGTTTAGAGTCCTAGAAACGCGTTGTTAGATGTTTCATAAATTCGTGAAACTTGTACAAAGCACATTGGGGAACTTATAAGCACTCAAGTTGCATGAAACTTGGTTTAGAGTCCTAGAAACACGTTGTTAGATGTTTCATAAGTTCGTGAAACTTGTACAAAGCTCATTGAGGAACTTATAAGCACTCATATTGCATGAAATTTGGTTTAGAGTCCTAGAAACAAGTTGTTAGATGTTTCATAAGTTCGTGAATTTTGTACAAAGTTCATTGAGGAACTTATAAGCATTCATGTTGCATGAAAATTTGTTTAGAGTCCTAGAAACATGTTGTTAGATGTTTCATACGTTCCTCAAACTTGTACAAAGCTCATTGAGGAACTTATAAACTCTCATGTTGCATGAAACTTTGTTTAGAGTCCTAGAAACGCGTTGTTAGATGTTTCATAAGTTCGTGAAACTTGTACAAAGCACATTGAGGAATTTATAAGCACTCATGTTGCATGAAACTTGGTTTAGAGTCGTAGAAACGAGTTGTTAGATGTTTCATAAGTTCGTCAAACTTATACAAAGCTCATTGAGATACTTATAAGCACTCATGTTGCATGAAACTTGGTTTAGAGTCCTAGAAACGAGTTGTTAGATGTTTCATAAGTTCGTCAAACTTGTACAAAGCTCATAGAGGAACTTATAAGCTCTCATGTTGCATGAAATTTGGTTTAGAGTCCTAGAAACGCGTTGTTAGATGTTTCATACGTTCCTCAAACTTGTACAAAGCTCATTGAGGAACTTATAAGCTCTCGTGTTGCATGAAACTTGGTTTAGAGTCCTAGAAACGCGTTGTTAGATGTTTCATAAATTCTTGAAACTCGTACAAAGCACATTGAGGAACTTATAAGCACTCAAGTTGCATGAAACTTGGTTTAAAGTCCTAGAAACGCGTTGTTAGATGTTACATAAGTTCGTGAAACTTGTACAAAACTCATTGAGGAAATTATAAGCACTCATATTGCATGAAATTTGGTTTAGAGTCCTAGAAACGAGTTGTTAGATGTTTCATAAGTTCGTGAAACTTGTACAAAGCTCATTGAGGAACTTATAAGCATTCATGTTGCATGAAAATTGGTGTAGAGTCTTAGAAACGCGTTGTTAAATGTTTCATAAGTTCGTGAAACTTGTACAAAGCTCATTGAGGAACTTATAAGCATTCATGTTGCATGAAACTTGGTTTAGAGTCCTAGAAACGCGTTGTTAGATGTTTCATAAGTTCGTGAAACTTGTACAAAGCTCATTGAGGAACTTATAAGCACTCATGTTGCATGAAACTTGGTTTAGAGTCCTAGAAACCGCGTTATTAGATGTTTCATAAGTTCGTGAAACTTTTACAAAGCCCATTGAGGAACTTATAAGCACTCATGTTGCATGAAACTTGGTTTAGAGTCCTAGAAACTTGTTGTTAGATGTTTCATAAGTTCGTGAAACTTGTACAAAGCTCATTGAGGAACTTATAAGCACTCATGTTGCATGAAATTTTGTTTAGAGTCCTAGAAACGAGTTGTTAGATGTTTTATAAGTTCGTGAAACTTGTACAAAGCTCATTGATGAACTTATAAGCATTCATGTTGCATGAAACTTGGTTTAGAGTCCTAGAAACACGTTGTTAGATGTTTCATACGTTCGTCAAACTTGTACAAAGCTCATTGAGGAACTTATAAGCTCTCATGTTGCATGAAACTTGGTTTAGAGTCCTAGAAACGCGTTGTTAGATGTTTCATAAGTTCGTGAAACTTGTACAAAGCTCATTGAGGAACTAATAAGCACTCATGTTGCATGAAACTTGGTTTAGTGTCCTAAAAACGCGTTGTTAGATGTTTCAAAAGTTCGTGAAACTTGTACAAACCTCATTGAGGAACTTATAAGCACTCATGTAGCATGAAACTTGGTTTAGATTCCTAGAAACGCGTTGTTAGATGTTTCATAAGTTCGTCAAACTTGTACAAATCTCATTGAGGAACTTATAAGCACTCGTGTTGCATAAAACTTGGTTTAGAGTCCTATAAACGCGTTGTTAGATATTTCATAAGTTCGTGAAACTTGTACAAAGCTCATTGAGGAACTTATAAGCACTCATGTCGCATGAAACTTGGTTTAGATTCCTAGAAACGCGTTGTTAGATGTTTCATAAGTTCGTGAAACTTGTACAAAGCTCATTGAGGAACTTATAAGCACTTATGTTGCATGAAACTTGGTTTAGAGTCCTAGAAACGCGTTGTTAGATGTTTCATAAGTTCGTGAAACATGTACAAAGCTCATTAAGGAACTTATAAGCACTCATGTTGCATGAAACTTGGTTTAGAGTCTTAGAAACACGTAGTTAGATGTTTCATAAGTTCGTGAAACTTGTACAAAGCTCATTGAGGAACTTATAAGCACTCATATTGCATGAAATTTGGTTTAGAGTCCAGAAACGAGTTGTTAGATGTTTCATAAGTTCGTGAAACTTGTACAAAGCTCATTGAGGAACTTATAAGCATTCATGTTGCATGAAAATTGGTTTAGAGTCCTAGAAACATGTTAGATGTTTCATACGTTCATCAAACTTGTACAAAGCTCATTGAGGAACTTATAATCTCTCATGTTGCATGAAACTTTGTTTAGAGTCCTAGAAACGCGTTGTTAGATGTTTGATAAGTTCGTGAAACTTGTACAAAGCTCATTGAGGAACTTATAAGCACTCATGTTGCATGAAACTTGGTTTAGAGTCCTAGAAACGTGTTGTTAGATGTTTCATACGTTCGTCAAACTTGTACAAAGCTCATAGAGGAACTTATAAGCTCTTATGTTGCATGAAACTTGGTGTAGAGTCCTAGAAACGCGTTGTTAGATGTTTCATAAGTTCGTGAAACTTGTACAAAGCTCATTGAGGAACTTTTAAGCACTCATGTTGCATGAAACTTGGTTTAGAGTCCTAGAAACGCGTTGTTAGATGTTTCATAAGTTTGTGAAACTTGTACAAAGCTAATTGAGGAACTTATAAGCACTCATGTTGCATGAAACTTGGTTTAGAGTCCTAGAAACGAGTTGTTAGATGTTTCATAAGTTCGTCAAACTTGTACAAAACTCATTGAGACACTTATAAACACTCATGTTGCATGAAACTTGGTTTAGAGTCCTAAAAACGCGTTGTTAGATGTTTCATACGTTCGTCAAACTTGTACAAAGCTCATTGAGGAACTTATAAGACCTCATGTTGCATGAAACTTGGTTTAGATTCCTAGAAACGCGTTGTTAGATGTTTCATAAGTTCGTGAAACTTGTACAAAGCTCATTGAGGAACTTATAAGCACTCATGTTGCATGAAACTTGGTTTAGAGTCCTAGAAACGCGTTGTTAGATGTTTCATAAGTTCGTGAAACTTGTAAAAAGCTCATTGAGGAATTTATAAGCACTCATGTTGCATGAAACTTGGTTTAGAGTCCTAGAAACATGTAGTTAGATGTTTCATAAGTTCGTGAAACTTGTACAAAGCTCATTGAGGAACTTATAAGCACTCATGTTGCATGAAACTTGGTTTAGAGTCCTAGAAACGCGTTGTTAGATGTTTCATAAGTTCGTGAAACTTGTACAAAGCTCATTGAGGAACTTATAAGCACTCATATTGCATGAAATTTGTTTAGAGTCCTAGAAACGCGTTGTTAGATGTTTCATAGGTTCGTGAAACTTGTACAAAGCTCATTGAGGAAATTATAAGCATTCATGTTGCATGAAACTTGGTTTAGAGTCCTAGAAACACGTTGTTAGATGTTTCATACGTTCGTCAAACTTGAACAAAGCTCATTGAGGAACTTATAAGCTCTCATGTTGCATGAAACTTGGTTTAGAGTCCTAGAAACGCGTTGTTAGATGTTTCATAAGTTCGTGAAACTTGTACAAAGCTCATTGAGGAACTAATAAGCACTCATGTTGCATGAAACTTGGTTTAGTGTCCTAAAAACGCGTTGTTAGATGTTTCAAAAGTTCGTGAAACTTGTACAAACCTCATTGAGGAACTTATAAGCACTCATGTAGCATGAAACTTGGTTTAGATTCCTAGAAACGCGTTGTTAGATGTTTCATAAGTTCGTCAAACTTGTACAAATCTCATTGAGGAACTTATAAGCACTCGTGTTGCATAAAACTTGGTTTAGAGTCCTATAAACGCGTTGTTAGATGTTTCATAAGTTCGTGAAACTTGTACAAAGCTCATTGAGGAACTTATAAGCACTCATGTCGCATGAAACTTGGTTTAGATTCCTAGAAACGCGTTGTTAGATGTTTCATAAGTTCGTGAAACTTGTACAAAGCTCATTGAGGAACTTATAAGCACTTATGTTGCATGAAACTTGGTTTAGAGTCCTAGAAACGCGTTGTTAGATGTTTCATAAGTTCGTGAAACATGTACAAAGCTCATTAAGGAACTTATAAGCACTCATGTTGCATGAAACTTGGTTTAGAGTCTTAGAAACACGTAGTTAGATGTTTCATAAGTTCGTGAAACTTGTACAAAGCTCATTGAGGAACTTATAAGCACTCATATTGCATGAAATTTGGTTTAGAGTCCGGAAACGAGTTGTTAGATGTTTCATAAGTTCGTGAAACTTGTACAAAGCTCATTGAGGAACTTATAAGCATTCATGTTGCATGAAAATTGGTTTAGAGTCCTAGAAACATGTTAGATGTTTCATACGTTCATCAAACTTGTACAAAGCTCATTGAGGAACTTATAATCTCTCATGTTGCATGAAACTTTGTTTAGAGTCCTAGAAACGCGTTGTTAGATGTTTGATAAGTTCGTGAAACTTGTACAAAGCTCATTGAGGAACTTATAAGCACTCATGTTGCATGAAACTTGGTTTAGAGTCCTAGAAACGTGTTGTTAGATGTTTCATACGTTCGTCAAACTTGTACAAAGCTCATAGAGGAACTTATAAGCTCTTATGTTGCATGAAACTTGGGGTAGAGTCCTAGAAAAGCGTTGTTAGATGTTTCATAAGTTCGTGAAACTTGTACAAAGCTCATTGAGGAACTTTTAAGCACTCATGTTGCATGAAACTTGGTTTAGAGTCCTAGAAACGCGTTGTTAGATGTTTCATAAGTTTGTGAAACTTGTACAAAGCTAATTGAGGAACTTATAAGCACTCATGTTGCATGAAACTTGGTTTAGAGTCCTAGAAACGAGTTGTTAGATGTTTCATAAGTTCGTCAAACTTGTACAAAACTCATTGAGACACTTATAAACACTCATGTTGCATGAAACTTGGTTTAGAGTCCTAAAAACGCGTTGTTAGATGTTTCATACGTTCGTCAAACTTGTACAAAGCTCATTGAGGAACTTATAAGACCTCATGTTGCATGAAACTTGGTTTAGATTCCTAGAAACGCGTTGTTAGATGTTTCATAAGTTCGTGAAACTTGTACAAAGCTCATTGAGGAACTTATAAGCACTCATGTTGCATGAAACTTGGTTTAGAGTCCTAGAAACGCGTTGTTAGATGTTTCATAAGTTCGTGAAACTTGTAAAAAGCTCATTGAGGAATTTATAAGCACTCATGTTGCATGAAACTTGGTTTAGAGTCCTAGAAACATGTAGTTAGATGTTTCATAAGTTCGTGAAACTTGTACAAATCTCATTGAGGAACTTATAAGCACTCATGTTGCATGAAACTTGGTTTAGAGTCCTAGAAACGCGTTGTTAGATGTTTCATAAGTTCGTGAAACTTGTACAAAGCTCATTGAGGAACTTATAAGCACTCATATTGCATGAAATTTGTTTAGAGTCCTAGAAACGCGTTGTTAGATGTTTCATAGGTTCGTGAAACTTGTACAAAGCTCATTGAGGAAATTATAAGCATTCATGTTGCATGAAACTTGGTTTAGAGTCCTAGAAACACGTTGTTAGATGTTTCATACGTTCGTCAAACTTGAACAAAGCTCATTGAGGAACTTATAAGCTCTCATGTTGCATGAAACCTGGTGTAGAGTCCTAGAAACGCGTTGTTAGATGTTTCATAAGTTCGTGAAACTTGTACAAAGCTCATTGAGGAACTTATAAGCACTCATGTTGCATGAAACTTGGTTTAGAATCCTAGATACGCGTTGTGAGATGTTTCATAAGTTCGTGAAACTTATACAAAGCTAATTGAGGAACTTATAAGCACTCATGTTGCATGAAACTTGGTTTAGAGTCCTAGAAACGCGTTGTTAGATGTTTCATAAGTTCGTGAAACTTGTACAAAGCTCACCGAGGAACTTATAAGCACTCATGTTGCATGAAACTTGGTTTAGAGTCCTAGAAACGCGTTGTTAGATGTTTCATAAGTTCGTGAAACTTGTACAAAGCTCACTGAGGAACTTATAAGCCCTCATGTTGCATGAAACTTGGTTTAGAGTCCTAGAAACGCGTTGTTACATGTTTCATAAGTTCGTGAAACTTGTACAAAGCTCATTGAGGAACTTATAAGCACTCATGTTGCATGAAACTTGGTTTAGAGTCCTAGAAACACGTTGTTAGATGTTTCATACGTTCGTCAAACTTGTACAAAGCTCATTGAAGAACTTATAAGATCTCATGTTGCATGAAACTTGGTTTAGAGTCCTACAAACGAGTTGTTAGATGTTTCATAAGTTCGTCAAACTTATACAAAGATCATTGAGATACTTATAAGCACTCATGTTGCATGAAATTTGGTTTAGAGTCCTACAAACGCGTTGTTAGATGTTTCATAAGTTCGTCAACTTTTACAAAGCTCATTGAGGAACTTATAAGCTCTCATGTTGCATGAAACTTGGTTTAGAGTCCTAGAAATGAGTTGTTAGATGTTTCATAAGTTCGTCAAACTTGTACAAATCTCATTGAGACACTTATAAACACTCATGTTTCATGAAACTTGGTTTAGAGTCCTAGAAACGCGTTGTTAGATGTTTCATACGTTCGTCAAACTTGTACAAAGCTCATTGAGGAACTTATAAGCACTCATGTTGCATGAAACTTGATTTAGAGTCCTAGAAACACGTTGTTAGATGTTTCATAAGTTCGACAAACTTGTACAAATCCCATTGAGACACTTATAAGCTCTCATGTTGCATGAAACTTGGTTTAGAGTCCTAGAAACGCGTTGTTAGATGTTTCATACGTTCGTCAAACTTGTACAAAGCTCATTGAGGAACTTATAAGCACTCATGTTGCATGAAACTTGATTTAGAGTCCTAGAAACGCGTTGTTAGATGTTTCATAAGTTCGACAAACTTGTACAAATCCCATTGAGACACTTATAAGCTCTCATGTTGCATGAAACTTGGTTTAGAGTCTTAGAAACACGTAGTTAGATGTTTCATAAGTTCGTGAAACTTGTACAAAGCTCATTGAGGAACTTATAAGCACTCATATTGCATGAAATTTGGTTTAGAGTCCAGAAACGAGTTGTTAGATGTTTCATAAGTTCGTGAAACTTGTACAAAGCTCATTGAGCAACTTATAAGCATTCATGTTGCATGAAAATTGGTTTAGAGTCGTAGAAACATGTTAGATGTTTCATACGTTCATCAAACTTGTACAAAGCTCATTGAGGAACTTATAATCTCTCATGTTGCATGAAACTTTGTTTAGAGTCCTAGAAACGCGTTGTTAGATGTTTCATAAGTTCGTGAAACTTGTACAAAGCTCATTGAGGAACTTATAAGCACTCATGTTGCATGAAACTTGGTTTAGAGTCCTAGAAACGTGTTGTTAGATGTTTCATACGTTCGTCAAACTTGTACAAAGCTCATAGAGGAACTTATAAGCTCTTATGTTGCATAAAACTTGGTGTAGAGTCCTAGAAACGCGTTGTTAGATGTTTCATAAGTTCGTGAAACTTGTACAAAGCTCATTGAGGAACTTTTAAGCACTCATGTTGCATGAAACTTGGTTTAGAGTCCTAGAAACGCGTTGTTAGATGTTTCATAAGTTTGTGAAACTTGTACAAAGCTAATTGAGGAACTTATAAGCACTCATGTTGCATGAAACTTGGTTTAGAGTCCTAGAAACGAGTTGTTAGATGTTTCATAAGTTCGTCAAACTTGTACAAAACTCATTGAGACACTTATAAACACTCATGTTGCTTGAAACTTGGTTTAGAGTCCTAAAAACGCGTTGTTAGATGTTTCATACGTTCGTCAAACTTGTACAAAGCTCATTGAGGAACTTATAAGACCTCATGTTGCATGAAACTTGGTTTAGATTCCTAGAAACGCGTTGTTAGATGTTTCATAAGTTCGTGAAACTTGTACAAAGCTCATTGAGGAACTTATAAGCACTCATGTTGCATGAAACTTGGTTTAGAGTCCTAGAAACGCGTTGTTAGATGTTTCATAAGTTCGTGAAACTTGTAAAAAGCTCATTGAGGAATTTATAAGCACTCATGTTGCATGAAACTTGGTTTAGAGTCCTAGAAACACGTAGTTAGATGTTTCATAAGTTCGTGAAACTTGTACAAAGCTCATTGAGGAACTTATAAGCACTCATGTTGCATGAAACTTGGTTTAGAGTCCTAGAAACGCGTTGTTAGATGTTTCATAAGTTCGTGAAACTTGTACAAAGCTCATTGAGGAACTTATAAGCACTCATATTGCATGAAATTTGTTAAGAGTCCTAGAAACGCGTTGTTAGATGTTTCATAAGTTCGTGAAACTTGTACAAAGCTCATTGAGGAAATTATAAGCATTCATGTTGCATGAAACTTGGTTTAGGGTCCTAGAAACACGTTGTTAGATGTTTCATACGTTCGTCAAACTTGAACAAAGCTCATTGAGGAACTTATAAGCTCTCATGTTGCATGAAACCTGGTGTAGAGTCCTAGAAACGCGTTGTTAGATGTTTCATAAGTTCGTGAAACTTGTACAAAGCTCATTGAGGAACTTATAAGCACTCATGTTGCATGAAACTTGGTTTAGAATCCTAGATACGCGTTGTGAGATGTTTCATAAGTTCGTGAAACTTATACAAAGCTAATTGAGGAACTTATAAGCACTCATGTTGCATGAAACTTGGTTTAGAGTCCTAGAAACGCGTTGTTAGATGTTTCATAAGTTCGTGAAACTTGTACAAAGCTCACTGAGGAACTTATAAGCACTCATGTTGCATGAAACTTGGTTTAGAGTCCTAGAAACGCGTTGTTAGATGTTTCATAAGTTCGTGAAACTTGTACAAAGCTCACTGAGGAACTTATAAGCCCTCATGTTGCATGAAACTTGGTTTAGAGTCCTAGAAACGCGTTGTTACATGTTTCATAAGTTCGTGAAACTTGTACAAAGCTCATTGAGGAACTTATAAGCACTCATGTTGCATGAAACTTGGTTTAGAGTCCTAGAAACACGTTGTTAGATGTTTCATACGTTCGTCAAACTTGTACAAAGCTCATTGAAGAACTTATAAGATCTCATGTTGCATGAAATTTGGTTTAGAGTCCTACAAACGAGTTGTTAGATGGTTCATAAGTTCGTCAAACTTATACAAAGATCATTGAGATACTTATAAGCACTCATGTTGCATGAAATTTGGTTTAGAGTCCTACAAACGCGTTGTTAGATGTTTCATAAGTTCGTCAACTTTTACAAAGCTCATAGAGGAACTTATAAGCTCTCATGTTGCATGAAATATGGTTTAGAGTACTAGAAACGCGTTGTTAGATGTTTCCTACGTTCCTCAAACTTGTACAAAGCTCATTGAGGAACTTATAAGCTCTCATGTTGCATGAAACTTGGTTTAGAGTCCTAGAAACACGTTGTTAGATGTTTCATAAGTTCGACAAACTTGTACAAATCCCATTGAGACACTTATAAGCTCTCATGTTGCATGAAACTTGGTTTAGAGTCCTAGAAACGCGTTGTTAGATGTTTCATACGTTCGTCAAACTTTTACAAAGCTCATTGAGGAACTTATAAGCTCTCATGTTGCATGAAACTTGGTTTAGAGTCCTATAAATGAGTTGTTAGATGTTTCATAAGTTCGTCAAACTTGTACAAAGCTCATTGAGACACTTATAAACACTCATGTTGCATGAAACTTGGTTTAGAGTCCTAGAAACGCGTTGTTAGATGTTTCATACGTTCGTCAAACTTGTACAAAGCTCATTGAGGAACTTATAAGCACTCATGTTGCATGAAACTTGATTTAGAGTCCTAGAAACGCGTTGTTAGATGTTTCATAAGTTCGTGAAACTTGTACAAAGCTCATTGAGGAACTTATAAGCACTCATGTTGCATGAAACTTGGTTTAGAGTCCTAGAAACGCGTTGTTAGATGTTTCATAAGTTCAGGAAACTTGTACAAAGCTCATTGAGGAACTTATAAGCATTCATGTTGCATGAAAATTGGTTTAGAGTCCTAGAAACGCGTTTGTTAGATGTTTCATACGTTCGTCAAACTTGTACAAAGCTCATTGAGGAACTTATAAGCTCTCATGTTGCATGAAACTTTTTTTAGAGTCCTAGAAACGCGTTGTTAGATGTTTCATAAGTTCGTGAAACTTGTACAAAGCACATTGAGGAATTTATAAGCACTCATGTTGCATGAAACTTGGTTTAGAGTCGTAGAAAGGAGTTGTTAGATGTTTCATAAGTTCGTCAAACTTGTACAAAGCTCATTGAGACACTTATAAACACTCATGTTGCATGAAACTTGGTTTAGAGTCCTAGAAACGCGTTGTAAGATGTTTCATACGTTCGTCAAACTTGTACAAAGCTCATCGAGGAACTTATAAGCACATGAAACTTGGTTTAGAGTCCTAGAAACGCGTTGTTAGATGTTTCATACATTCGTCAAACTTGATACAAAGCTCATTGAGGAACTTATAAGCCCTCATGTTGCATGAAACTTGGTTTAGAGTCCTAGAAACGCGTTGTTAGATGTTTCATAAGTTCGTGAACTTGTACAAAGCTCATTGAGACACTTATAATCACTCATGCTGCATGAAACTTGGTTTAGAGTCCTAGAAACGCATTGTTAGATGTTTCATAAGTTCGTGAAACTTGTACAAAGCTCATTGAGGAACTTATAAGCACTCATGTTGCATGAAATTTGGTTTAGAGTCCTAGAAACGCGTTGTTAGATGTTTCATAAGTTCGTGAAACTTGTACAAAGTTCATTGAGGAACTTATAAGCATTCATGTTGCATGAAACTTGGTTTAGAGTCCTAGAAACATGTTGTTAGATGTTTCATACGTTCGTCAAACTTGTACAAAGCTCATTGAGGAACTTATAAGATCTCATGTTGCATGAAACTTGGTTTAGAGTCCTAGAAACGTGTTGTTAGATGTTTCATAAGTTCGTGAAACTTGTACAAAGCACATTGACGAACTTATAAGCACTCACGTTGCATGAAACTTGGTTTAGAGTTGTAGAAACGAGTTGTTAGATGTTTCATAAGTTCGTCAAACTTATACAAAGCTCATTGAGATACTTATAAGCACTCATGTTGCATGAAACTTGGTTTAGAGTACTAGAAACGCGTTTTTAGATGTTTCATAAGTTCTTCAAACTTGTACAAAGCTCATTGAGACACTTATAAGAATTCATGTTGCATGAAACTTGGTTTAGAGTCCTAGAAACGCGTTGTTAGATGTTTCATACGTTCGTCAAACTTGATACAAAGCTCATTGAGGAACTTATAAGCTCTCATGTTCCATGAAACTTTGTTTAGAGTCCTAGAAACGCGTTGTTAGATGTTTCATAAGTTCGTGAACTTGTACAAAGCTCATTGAGACACTTATAAACACTCATGTTGCATGAAACTTGGTTTAGAGTCCTAGAAACGCGTTGTTAGTTGTTTCATACGTTCGTCAAACTTGTACAAATCTCATTGAGGAACTTATTGATGAGATTTGAGAGGAAGATTAGAGGAGAATAGGTGAGATTTGTGGAGGAGGAGAATAGGTGATAGATTTAGAGAGAGTTTCGGTTTGTGTTTAGAGAGAGATTTGGGAGAGTTTGTGTTTAGAGAAAGTTTTATTAATATGAAGAGAGCATAAGCTCCTTAAACTTTACAATATGACTACAATGGTATATATAGAGGAAGAAGAAGAAGGATCTAGAGCTAAAGGAGCCATTGTGGATAAGATATGAGCACATAATGAGCTGTCTTTGACCAGTCAACATCTGCTTTTGACTATGCTTTATGGTCTTGACTCCTTTTGTGATCTTATCCTCTTACCTTTAGCTTCCATTTCGAAATATCACTCCTTCCTTATCATTTATAGCCGTTGGAGATGATAAGATCATACTTGGACGTTTTTGACTTGGTGTTGACTATTTAATTGCCATACACTCTTCATCTTTTACCGCCAAGTGTTTTCTCTTGTTCAATACTTCTTAATTTATTGTGTCTTGACCTAATGCCTCTTAGAGGTTATCATTAGTCTCAACACTCCCCCTCAAGCTTAGCCTAATGAAATGGCTAAGCCTGGACAATCACTCAACAAACCTCATTAAAACCCTTAATAGGAAAACCACTTGGGATAAAACCATATTAAGGGAAAAAGAGCGTAAGTTGATGTGATTAGAGGTCTTCTCTTTGATAAGCTCGAATTCCTCTTGTATTGCCTATCAAGGCTTCTGATTTGAACTCGTACTTGTCCGCGGAAACTCCCCCTTAAGATGACAATGGTTCAAGCTCTTCGCCTTTGACCTTCTCCGTAAGGGTTCTTCACACTTCTCAATCTTGCTATGCTCTTCACATTATCATAGATTGAATCGGTGTAGACTTTGTTCTTTGATTCCTATTCACGGCTTTGTTCTTCACAAGCTTAAGTGTGAATGGACTTGACAGAACACTTATGGCTTCCTCCTTTCTTCTCTTGATTTCTCCTTGATGGCATTCTTCTTGTCATTCAAGCAACCGAGAATGATCACTTGGCTTTCACTTCCTTTAACCTTCAAAGGATTCAAGAAAGATGTAAAGCTTAGTGAAAGGGTTAACTTGATACGCTTAGATAGAAATGCACATAAGAAGCTTAAGTATAGATGCAACAGAATGAATCAATGAGTAATTTTGCTATTAAACCTAAGTTCCTTAACAAATTTCAAATGATTTCATTTCGGCCTAATAGACTTAGCAACTTTTAACAAGAGCAATGATTAGATTCATCAAGAAATAAGCAAGATTATGAGATGCGTCTCTAGTTCTATGAATAAGCTAATCATAATGAAGAGAGTAAAGGTTTAAGGGATAACCTCTAGTTCGTAGTGGTATTGATTCTTTCTTGTAGTTGCACTTTGATTGAGTCTTTGGCTTCTTCATGAGGCCTTTTTGACTTCTCCTTTGTTCAATTGGAATGATTTTGATTGGATTTGGTCTTACTCTTTTAAGAAGCTTTGACCGACAAGTGGACATATTGGTTCAGCCTTGTTCTTGATAGATTCTTCTTCACGGTTTGTATTTGAACACACTTGATGTGAGATATCTTGGTTTGACTCGGCTTCACTCCTTGATAGATGCTTGACCGAGTGTAGAGTATGAATGGCTTGCTCATTGCGAATGTCTAGCCATTTGATGAGAACCAGCCTTGCTCTTTGTAGATGCTTGACCGGATTGATGAAAAATGGCTCGGCTTTGTCCTTTGTTGATACTTGGCCGAGTGATGGATTAGGAGAATGATGGCTATTTCTCTTTGTAGTAGCTTTAGCTGGTTTGATGAATCTCTTTCTTCAAGAGGTTCTTCTTGGGTTGTTCAATGGATCGGCCCTTCCCTTTGGTGAAGAATGGCCGAGAATGATGATGAAATGGATATATGAAGCTTTGCACTTTTGGTGAAGATGCTTTAGCCTCTTTGGATATTGAAGTGGCTTTGCTCTTTTGGTAGAGATGCTTTAGCCGCTTTGAGTGATTCTCCAAATTGATCATGAAGGAAGATATGTGATTTAACACTTTCTTCCCCCCCCCCCTTATGATCAAGATGGAGTAATCCCTTGATTGTTTGGTTCCGTTCTCGGCTTTGTTCTTCACAAGCTTGGTGAGGAAGGGTTCTCATCTTCTCTTTGGAAACCTTCCTTTGCCCTTCTATTACCCTTTACCTCCTCTTTTCTTTTCACACTTTCTAGTCACATTGTTGATTCCTTGCTTGACTTTTAGAGATGATGATCCTACATCATCACAAAGCTCAATAGGAGTTTAATAACAATGGTAATCGACAATGTTAGTGACATACTTGAAATACAAACCACTTAACTACTAGAACCAAGTACAAGGGAGGAAAACAAGGAGAGCTTAAGCCTTAGATCAATAAATTCCCTAAGACATTTGACTAAGCTCGAGTATATATGTATCCTAACACAAGTTCAAGGTCTAGTCCTAGTTTCCATGGTTTGCACACAATTAATCCGAGAGGTTCAAAGCAAATAACAATTATAGACAATTTTCTAAAGAACACTCAAGTAATAATGTATCTAAAAAAAACAAGTATAGAGAGTTAAGGTTTTAGAATTGGCCCTTTTTGCTTTGGTTCCTTGAGATGATGGTCATGTGGAAAAGTTATTTACTCATAGAGCACCTTCTCACGGTTAGTCGATACCGAGCTTATAACTTTTCCTCATGAAAGAGTCCTTCCTTGCTTATCCATTGATTAGTACCTACAAAAGGTTATCATGGTTTAGCAACAAGAGTCTTTCTATGGCGCCTTGCCATAGTGATTTAAGAGAGAGAGTCATGATCTTTAAAGTTTAAAAATAGACCATGATCTTAACAAAACCGAGGATCATTGTGACTTTTGAGGCGCTTATATAGCAAGTCACTTCTCTCGGATCATTGACTTAAGTGCTCAAAGGCGGTCAATGATCTTAACAAATAAATCATCATGTCAAACTTATCCTATTTGGATCTACAAGAGTCATGTACATGAATCCTTTCTCCATATTACAAATGATATGTTAGTCGAGGGTTATTGGATTCAACAGGATCATGAGTACTTAAACACCCAATGATTCTTGGCTCTCTACCCTCTAAGACAAAAGAGTTTGGATTCAACAAGATCTTAAATGCTTATTCACAAGCGGATCTTGGTTCACTACTCCTTGTTTAAGAAAACCGAGACCATATGGATTAAACAATGACTTATGAGTCTTGTATCCATGATCCCTTTGAAAACACCAAGTATCTAATCACTTAGACCCATTAAGAGCCAATGATTAGAACTTTGTATATATGTGGATTCATTAGCAAGATGTCCAAGAAACTACCAATCCATAAGAGTAGTAAGACATTTATTAGAATGAATTCAAGAAGGACTCGGATTTGATAATGGGATGAAAAAGAGATAAAGGATATAGAGTGATTAGCCGAATCACTAGTGATCTAAAGACCATTAGATTCAATGTCTCTAAAGAGATCATTCATTAGTTATCTAATGAGGCAACTACTAACACATTTATTTCTCTTTTGTGAATCACAAACTACCATTATCTTATCTTTCATTGTCCAAGAGAATTTTGAAATCCGGCCAAGAGCATGTATTGACTTGGAGATTGTCATCTCTTCATTGTCAAAGCTTTTAAACATGAAAAAAAACAAATGCATGCTCATAAATGTAAGTAACAAGAAGAGAACCGGATTCAACAAGTCAATCAACCTTATGAAAGCTAGTTGAACAAGGTTCACTCTCTTTTAGGCTTCTAAGCAACAAGTCTTGAACAATTTGTTCATTCATTGTCTTGTTGTCTTGATCATAGCCGAAGATAAAGGAAGGTTCTTTGGATTCATCAAGTTGTTTTGCCTTATAAGAACAACAACAAGGTTCACTTACCCTTTTAGCTCTCAAGATTCAAGCTTTGAGCTTTGATATCTTGGTCCTTGCCTAATACCTAAGTTAAATGATACTTGGATTCATCAAGGTTCCTTTGGACTCATGAGAGTGAGGAAACCAAGGTTCTCATCTTTTAACATTGGCTATCCATAGATCTTTTCCGAGAAACACACATTCAAAATCATGGTTTTAACATGTAGCTAGGTCTTAAGGATCCAATCTTTCCATGAACCGATTTTGTTTAGTGTGACCTTAGATAGGATTTGGATTCAACAAGTTCTCTTGATCTCATAAGAGTAAGGAGATTCTTGGTTATCTTCCTTGACCCAAGTCGGTTTCTCACAAGATCTTAAGTGCTTAACAATAAGAGGATCTTGTTTTCACCGCTTGTCTTTGTAGATCTATGGATCTAAACTAAATGAAAGAAGAGGATTCGGATTCAACATGTTATTGTTCTCAAAAGAGACAATACACAAGGTTCTCTTACTCTTTTAGCTCACAAGTTCCAAGCTTTGATGCTTTGGATACTTGTTCATAGCTTAAATGCCTAAGTTAAGTGATTATTGGATTCATCAAGGTTCCTTAAACTCATATGAGGAAGGAATCCATGGTTCTCAATCTCTAACTTTCGGCTATCCATAGATCTTTTCAAAGAAACACACTTTCACAACCATGTTTTTACACATGTAGCTAGATCTTAAAGATCCAATCTTTCCATGAACCGGTTGTTATTGGTGTGTTCTAAGAAAGGTATTACCAAGATCTTATGGATCTGTACTATAAAGTAAAGAAGAAGATTTAGATTCATCAAGCTACAAATACTCATAAGAGTATCATAGACATGGTTCTTCTTAAGAAGCCGATTTGGATACAACAAGTTTCATAGCCTTTCCTCTTGGTTCTCTTTTTGAATCGACCTTCTTTAACATAGATCTTAGAGAAGAAAGAGAGATTCACCATGTTCATCATACTCATAAGAGATGATTTTGAACAATGGTTCTCATCTTTACAAGATTCATCGCCTAAGCTTGTCTTGTTTCTCATAGATCTATGGAAAACTATACTAAGCGAAAATTATAAAAACACAAGAGCTTCATGCTGTGATACCATGATGAGATTTGAGAGGAAGATTAGAGGAGAATAGGTGAGATTTGTGGAGGAGGAGAATAGGTGATAGATTTAGAGAGAGTTTCGGTTTGTGTTTAGAGAGAGATTTGGGAGAGTTTGTGTTTAGAGAAAGTTTTATTAATATGAAGAGAGCATAAGCTCCTTAAACATTACAATATGACTACAATGGTATATATAGAGGAAGAAGAAGAAGGATCTAGAGCTAAAGGAGTCATTGTGGATAAGATATGAGCACATAATGAGCTGTCTTTGACCAGTCAACATCTGCTTTTGACTATGCTTTATGGTCTTGACTCCTTTTGTGATCTTATCCTCTTACCTTTAGCTTCCATTTCGAAATATCACTTCTTCCTTATCATTTATAGCCGTTGGAGATATTAAGATCATACTTGGACGTTTTTGACTTGGTGTTGACTATTTAATTGCCATACACTCTTCATCTTTTACCGCCAAGTGTTTTCTCTTGTTCAATACTTCTTAATTTATTGTGTCTTGACCTAATGCCTCTTAGAGGTTATCATTAGTCTCAACACTTATAAGCACTCATGTTGCATGAAACTTGGTTTAGAGTCCTAGAAACGCGTTGTTAGATGTTTCATAAGTTCGTGAAACTTGTACAAAGCTCATTGAGGAACTTATAAGCATTAATGTTGCATGAAACTTGGTTTAGAGTCCTAGAAACGCGTTGTTAGATGTTTCATAAGTTCGTGAAACTTGTACAAAGCTCATTGAGGAACTTATAAGACCTCATGTTGCATGAAACTTGGTTTAGATTCCTAGAAACGCGTTGTTAGATGTTTCATAAGTTCGTGAAACTTGTACAAAGCTCATTGAGGAACTTATAAGCACTCATGTTGCATGAAACTTGGTTTAGAGTCCTAGAAACGCGTTGTTAGATGTTTCATAAGTTCGTGAAACTTGTACAAAGCTCATTGAGGAATTTATAAGCACTCATATTGCATGAAATTTGGTTTAGAGTCCTATAAACGAGTTGTTAGATGTTTCATAAGTTCGTGAAACTTGTACAAAGCTCATTGAGGAACTTATAAGCATTCATGTTGCATGAAAATTGGTTTAGAGTCCTAGAAACATGTTGTTAGATGTTTTATACGTTCATCAAACTTGTACAAAGCTCATTGAGGAACTTATAAGCTCTCATGTTGCATGAAACTTTGTTTAGAGTCCTAGAAACGCGTTGTTAGATGTTTCATAAGTTCGTGAAACTTGTACAAAGCACATTGAGGAATTTATAAGCACTCATGTTGCATGAAACTTGGTTTAGAGTCGTAGAAACGAGTTGTTAGATGTTTCATAAGTTCGTCAAACTTATACAAAGCTCATTGAGATACTTATAAGCACTCATGTTGCATGAAACTTTGTTTAGAGTACTAGAAACGCGTTGTTAGATGTTTCATAAGTTCTTCAAACTTGTACAAAGCTCTTTGAGACACGTATAAGAATTCATGTTGCATGAAACTTGGTTTAAAGTCCTAGAAACGCGTTGTTAGATGTTTCATACGTTCTTCAAACCTGTACAAAGCTCATTGAGGAACTTATAAGCTCTCATGTTGCATGAAACATGGTTTAGAGTCCTAGAAACGAGTTGTTATATGTTTCATAAGTTCTTCAAACTTGTACAAAGCTCATTGAGGAACTTATAAGTTCTCATGTTGCATGAAACTTAGTTTATAGTCCTAGAAAAGCGTTGTTAGATGTTTCATAAGTTCGTGAAACTTGTACAAAGCACATTGAGGAACTTATTAGCACTCATGTTGCATGAAACTTGGTTTAGAGTCCTAGAAACGCGTTGTTAGATTTTTCATAAGTTCGTGAAACTTGTACAAAGCTCATTGAGGAACTTATAAGCACTCATGTTGCATGAAACTTGGATTAGAGTCCTAGAAATGCGTTGTTAAATGTTTCATACGTTCGTCAAACTTGTACAAAGCTCATTGAGGAACTTATAAGCACTCATGTTGCATGAAACTTGGTTTAGAGTCCTAGAAAAGTGTTGTTAGATATTTCATAAGTTCGTGAAACTTGTACAAAGCTCATTGAGGAACTTATAAGTACTCATGTAACATGAAACTTGGTTTAGAGTCCTAGAAACGAGTTGTTAGATGTTTTATAAGTTCGTCAAACTTGTACAAAGCTCATTGAAAAACTTATAAACACTCATGTTGCGTGAAAGTTTGTTTAGAGTCCTAGAAACGCGTTGTAAGATGTTTCATACGTTCGTCAAACTTGTACAAAGCTCATTGAGGAACTTATAAGCACATGAAACTTGGTTTAGAGTCCTAGAAACACGTTTCTAGATGTTTCATACGTTCGTCAAACTTGTACAAAGCTCATAGAGGAACTTATAAGCTCTCATGTTGCATGAAATTTGGTTTAGAGTCCTAGAAACGCGTTGTTAGATGTTTCATAAGTTCGTGAAACTTGTACAAAGCTCATTAAGACACTTATAAGCATTCATGTTGCATGAAACTTGGTTTAGAGTCCTAGAAACGCGTTGTTAGATGTTTTATATGTTCTTCAAACTTTTACAAAGCCCATTGAGGAATTTATAAGCTCTCATGTTGCATGAAACTTGGTTTAGAGTCCTAGCAACGCGTTGTTAGATGTTTCATAAGTTTTTGAAACTTGTACAAAGCTTATTGAGGAACTTATAAGCACTCATGTTGCATGAAATTTGGTTTAGAGTCCTAGAAACGCGTTGTTAGATGTTTCATATGTTCTTCAAACTTGTACAAAGCTCATTGAGGAACTAATAAGCTCTCATGTTGCATGAAACTTGGTTTAGAGTCCTAGAAACGCGTTGTTAGATGTTTCATAACTTCGTGAAACTTGTACAAAGCACATTGAGGAACTTATAAGCACTCAAGTTGCATGAAACTTGGTTTAGAGTCCTAGAAACGCGTTGTTAGATTTTTCATACGTTCCTCAAACTTGTACAAAGCTCATTGAGGAACTTATAAGCTCTCATGTTGCATGAAACATGGTTTAGAGTCCTAGAAACGCGTTGTTAGATGTTTCATAAGTTCGTGAAACTTGTACAAAGCACATTGAGGAACTTATAAGCACTCATGATGCATGAAACTTGGTTTAGAGTCCTAGAAACGCGTTGTTAGATGTTTCATACGTTCGTCAAACTTGTACAAAGCTCATTGAGGAACTTATAAGCACTCATGTTGCATGAAACTTGGTTTAGAGTTCTAGAAACGCGTTGTTAGATGTTTCATAAGTTCGTGAAACTTGTACAAAGCTCATTGAGGATTTTATAAGCACACATGTTGCATGAAACTTGGTTTAGAGTCCTAGAAACGAGTTGTTAGATGTTTCATAAGTTTGTCAAACTTGTACAAAGCTCATTGAGGAACTTATAAGCATTCATGTTGCATGAAAATTGGTTTAGAGTCCTAGAAACATGTTGTTAGATGTTTTATACGTTCATCAAACTTGTACAAATCTCATTGAGGAACTTATAAGCTCTCATGTTGCATGAAACTTTGTTTAGAGTCCTAGAAACGCGTTGTTAGATGTTTCATAAGTTCGTGAAACTTGTAAAAAGCACATTGAGGAATTTATAAGCACTCATGTTGCATGAAACTTGGTTTAGAGTCGTAGAAACGAGTTGTTAGATGTTTCATAAGTTCGTCAAACTTATACAAAGCTCATTGAGATACTTATAAGCACTCATGTTGCATGAAACTTTGTTTAGAGTACTAGAAACGCGTTGTTAGATGTTTCATAAGTTCTTCGAACTTGTACAAAGCTCTTTGAGACACGTATAAGAATTTATGTTGCATGAAACTTGGTTTAAAGTCCTAGAAACGCGTTGTTAGATGTTTCATACGTTCTTCAAACCTGTACAAAGCTCATTGAGGAACTTATAAGCTCTCATGTTGCATGAAACATGGTTTAGAGTCCTAGAAACGAGTTGTTATATGTTTCATAAGTTCTTCAAACTTGTACAAAGCTCATTGAGGAACTTATAAGTTCTCATGTTGCATGAAACTTAGTTTAGAGTCCTAGAAACGCGTTGTTAGATGTTTCATAAGTTCGTGAAACTTGTACAAAGCACATTGAGGAACTTATTAGCACTCATGTTGCATGAAACTTGGTTTAGAGTCCTAGAAACGCGTTGTTAGATGTTTCATAAGTTCGTGAAACTTGTACAAAGCTCATTGAGGAACTTATAAGCACTCATGTTGCATGAAACTTGGTTTAGAGTCCTAGAAATGCGTTGTTAAATGTTTCATACGTTCGTCAAACTTGTACAAAGCTCATTGAGGAACTTATAAGCACTCATGTTGCATGAAACTTGGTTTAGAGTCCTAGAAAAGTGTTGTTAGATGTTTCATAAGTTCGTGAAACTTGTACAAAGCTCATTGAGGAACTTATAAGTACTCATGTAACATGAAACTTGGTTTAGAGTCCTAGAAACGAGTTGTTAGATGTTTTATAAGTTCGCCAAACTTGTACAAAGCTCATTGAAAAACTTATAAACACTCATGTTGCGTGAAACTTTGTTTAGAGTCCTAGAAACGCGTTGTAAGATGTTTCATACGTTCGTCAAACTTGTACAAAGCTCATTGAGGAACTTATAAGCACATGAAACTTGGTTTAGAGTCCTAGAAATACGTTGTTAGATGTTTCATACGTTCGTCAAACTTGATACAAAGCTCATTGAGGAACTTATAAGCACTCATGTTGCATGAAACTTGGTTTAGAGTCCTAGAAACGCGTTGTTAGATGTTTCATAAGTTCGTCAAACTTGTACAAAGCTCATACAGGAACTTATAAGCTCTCATGTTGCATGAAATTTGGTATAGAGTCCTAGAAACGCGTTGTTAGATGTTTCATAAGTTCGTGAAACTTGTACAAAGCTCATTATAACACTTTTAAGCATTCATGTTGCATGAAACTTGGTTTAGAGTCCTAGAAACGCGTTGTTAGATGTTTTATATGTTCTTCAAACTTGTACAAAGCCCATTGAGGAACTTATAAGCTCTCATGTTGCATGAAACTTGGTTTAGAGTCCTAGCAACGCGTTGTTAGATGTTTCATAAGTTTTTGAAACTTGTACAAAGCTTATTGAGGAACTTATAAGCACTCATGTTGCATGAAATTTGGTTTAGAGTCCTAGAAACGAGTTGTTAGATGTTTCATACGTTCTTCAAACTTGTACAAAGCTCATTGAGGAACTTATAAGCTCTCATGTTGCATGAAACTTGGTTTAGAGTCCTAGAAACGCGTTGTTAGATGTTTCATAAGTTCGTGAAACTTGTACAAAGCACATTGAGGAACTTATAAGCACTCAAGTTGCATGAAACTTGGTTTAGAGTCCTAGAAACGCGTTGTTAGATGTTTCATACGTTCCTCAAACTTTTACAAAGCTCATTGAGGAACTTATAAGCTCTCATGTTGCATGAAACATGGTTTAGAGTCCTAGAAACGCGTTGTTAGATGTTTCATAAGTTCGTGAAACTTGTACAAAGCACATTAAGGAACTTATAAGCACTCATGATGCATGAAACTTGGTTTAGAGTCCTAGAAACGCGTTGTTAGATGTTTCATACGTTCGTCAAACTTGTACAAAGCTCATTGAGGAACTTATAAGCACTCATGTTGCATGAAACTTGGTTTAGAGTTCTAGAAACGCGTTGTTAGATGTTTCATAAGTTCGTGAAACTTGTACAAAGCTCATTGAGGATTTTATAAGCACTCATGTTGCATGAAACTTGGTTTAGAGTCCTAGAAACGAGTTGTTAGATGTTTCATAAGTTCGTCAAACTTGTACAAAGCTCATTGAGACACTTATAAACACTCATGTTGTGTGAAACTTTGTTTAGAGTCATAGAAACGTGTTGTAAGATGTTTCATACGTTCGTCAAACTAGTACAAAGCTCATTGAGGAACTTATAAGCACATGAAACTTGGTTTAGAGTCCTAGAAACGAGTTATTAGATGTTTCATACGTTCGTCAAACTTGATACAAAGCTCATTGAGGAACTTATAAGCTCTCATGTTGCATGAAACTTTGTTTAGAGTCCTAGAAACGCGTTGTTAGATGTTTCATAAGTTCGTCAACTTGTACAAAGCTCATTGAGACACTTATAATCACTCATGCTCCATGAAACTTGGTTTAGAGTCCTAGAAACACGTTGTTACATTATTCATAAGTTCGTTAAACTTGTATAAAGCTCTCATGTTGCATGAAACTTGGTTTAGAGTCCTAGAAACGCGTTGTTAGATGTTTCATAAGTTCGTCAAACTTGTACAAAGCTCATTGAAAAACTTATAAGCACTCATGTTGCATGAAATTTGGTTTTGAGTCCTAGAAACGCGTTGTTAGGTGTTTCATAAGTTCGTGAAACTTGTACAAAGCTCACTGAGGAACTTATAAGCTCTCATGTTGCATGAAACTTGGTTTAGAGTCCTAGAAACGCGTTGTTAGATGTTTCATAAGTTCGTGAAACTCGTAAAAAGCTCATTGAGGAACTTATAAGAACTCATGTTGCATGAAACTTGGTTTAGAGTCCTAGAAACACGGTGTTAGATGTTTCATACGTTCGTCAAACTTGTACAAAGCTCATTGAAGAACTTATAAGATCTCATGTTGCATGATACTTGGTTTAGAGTCCTACAACCTAGTTGTTAGATGTTTCATACGTTCATCAAACTTGTACAAAGCTCATTGAGGAACTTATAAGCTCTCATGTTGCATGAAACTTTGTTTAGAGTCCTAGATACGCGTTGTTAGATGTTTCATAAGTTCGTGAAACTTGTACAAAGCTCATTGAGGAATTTATAAGCACTCATGTTGCATGAAACTTGGTTTAGAGTCGTAGAAACGAGTTGTTAGATGTTTCATAAGTTCGTCAAACTTATACAAAGCTCATTGAGATATTTATAAGCACTCATGTTGCATGAAACTTGGTTTAGAGTCCTAGAAACGAGTTGTTAGATGTTTCATAAGTTCGTAAAACTTATACAAAGCTCATTGAGATACACTACAAGAAATTACGACTTTTACCACGACCATAATCGTTGTAAAATCGTGGTAAAACGCAGTTTACCACGATTTAACGACGATTTCCATTTCGTCGTTAATCGATCGAAGTAAAAACCAAATCGTCGTAAAATCGTGGTAAATTTTACGACGAACCAAATTCGTTGTAAATTCGTGGTAAAATATTCGTTGTAAAATCGTTGTAACAATTACAACGAGTTTACAACGAATATTTGGTTGTAAATTTGTAATTATAATAAATCGAAAATTCTTACAATCGTGGTAAAATCGTCCCTAATTAGGGACGATTTTACGACGATTATAAGAATTATAAATTTTACAAATCGTCGTAAGGAACTTATAAGCACCTATGTTGCATGAAACTTGGTTTAGAGTCGAAGCACCTATCTATACTCCAAACTTGGTTTAGAGTCGGAGTATAGATAGGAACTTATAAGCACCTATCTATACTCCAATCTCTCCAAAATCCAACATGGTATCAGAGCGAAGCTCTTGAGACCCATAGGTAAGTCGCTTCCGCCATTCTCCTCTCTTTAATTTGCTTATAAACACAAGGATCTAGGGGAGAAGAGGAATGACCAAGATCCGCTTGTTTAAAGCACTAAGATCTTGGTGAATCAATTCTCCTCTTAGGAAGTTAACCATGATCTCTTTGTCTCTTAATGAGTAAAGAGACATGTTGAATCCAAGCTCCTTTCAAGAACAATTCAATCAAAACCGAATCATAGTGAGCATAAATCAATGGATTTAGCTACATGATGTTTTTGGTTGAGTTGTTCTTAAAGATCCTTGTTAGGCCGAAAGTTAGTGGATGAGAACAATTGTTCCCTCACTCTTATGAGTTCAAAAGGGACCTTGATGAATCCAAATCCATATAGCCTAGGCATATAAGCAATGAACAAGTATTCAAAGCATCAAAAGCTTGAAACTTGGGAGCTAAAAGAGTTAGAGAACCTTGTTATTGTCTCCTTTGAGAACAAATAACTTGTTGAATCCAACACTCTATAGCTTTTATTTAGAAGCCGAAAGCATAGAGGATGAGAACCATGGATTCCCCACTCTTATGAGTCCAAAGGGAACCATGTTGAATCCAAGACCATCTAAGCTTAGGCATTTTTAGAAGCCGAAAGCAAAGAGGATGAGAACCATGGATTCCCCACTCTTATGAGTCCAAAGGGAACCATGTTGAATCCAAATCGGACTTTGCTTAGGCATTTTTAGACTATGAACAAGTATTCAAGAACAAAACTTGAAACTTGCGAGTCAAAAGGGTTTGTGAACCTTGTGTGCTCACTCTTAGGAGTCCAAAGCCACTTGATGAATCCAAAACTCTTTCCTTTTATGCTTCAAACAAGACCTTTGGAAAGTGAACCATGATCCGCTTAACTCTTAGTGAGTAAAGGACATGTTGAATCCAATTTCCTTGGTAAGTACAAGACAATCAAAACACAATCATTGTTAGCATAAATCAACAAGGTCTAGCTACATGATAGTTTTGGTTGTATTGTTCTTTAAGGTCATTGTCTAACCCAAGACTAATGGATGAGAACCATGGCTTCTAAAAGAACCATGATGAATCCAATACCATGAAAGTTTCGGTTTAAAAGCATGTTCTTGGTCCGAATTTAAATCTCCAAGACTCAGTTGTCATGTAGTCATGTGACATAGTCGACTACATGACTCAACTACATAGTCTTTGAAAGATCTAGGATACAAGGTTCACTTATGTCTTTGTCTAAGACCAAATCACTAGTCCTTGTTTGGTGAAGTGGTTTGAATCTTGGTGAAAGACTAAGTGAATTTCAAACCTTGGTTAATCCAAAAGATCTTCGGTTTAATCAAAAGGGTAAGGTACCAAGACCCGCTTGTGATAAAGCTCTTAAGGTCTTATGGTATCCAAAACTCTCTTAGAGGGAAGAGAACCAAGCCTCTATAAGTGTTAATAAAACACCGAGAGCTTGATGAATCCTTCATAACCTCGGCTAACATGATTCTATAAAGAGATCCATGACCACTTAAAAGGTGATACTTTAAAGGGTCATGATGAATCCATCTTTAGACTTATGGGGAAATGATTCACTACATTAACATCTATATAAGGTGAAGATGGAATGATGATCTATGTCATAAACCGCCTATGTGCACTTAAGTTTATGATACAAGATGAGTAACTAAGCTATGAAAGCTATCAAGTTACAATGAATCTTGTTGGTGTGTTTTAAGATCATGGTCCGCCATTGTGCACTAAAGACCATGGTCCCTTGTTGCTAACTTGAATCTATGTGTAGGTAAAGAAGCAAACAAGAGAATTTCTCAATGACCATCTACTCAAGGAACTATAAAAGGCCATTTCTAAACTCTTTACTCTCTATACTTATATAGTTAGATATTGGCTTAAGTGATCATTAGTGCTTCATTGAATCATTTGCTTGATTGCTTAGCTAAGAATGGATATAGAATTTGCAAATTATGAAAACTAGACTTGAACTTGACTTGTGATAAGATGCTTTTTATACTCGGGTTTAGGTACATGACTTAGGGAATATATTGAACTAAGTCTTAAACCCTCCTTTGCATTCTTACCGTGTGCTTGTGATTGTTGTTAAGTAATTTGTAAATTTGAAAATGTTGCTAATTACATGCCGGTTATCATGATGCTTAAAATCAAATTTTGTCTTTGTTATGGTGTAGGATCACCATTACTAAAAGACCAAAAGAGATTATTAATGAAAACCCCTAAGCATGAAGAGGTGACTAAGAAGAGTTAAAGAGAAGAGAAGTAACGAGAAGCATGAAAGAGGTCACAAAAGTTGCCCAAAGAGAGATGAGAACCTCTTCTCATTCAAGCTTGTGAAGAACAAAGCCGAGAAGGAGGAAACAATTCTAAGACTACTTCATCTTCATCATGAGGGGGAGAAGAAAAGTGACTAGACACACATCTTAACTTCATGATCAAAATGAAGAGTCTACCATTCGGAGAATCTACCATTCGGCTAAAGCATCCATCAAGAGCAAAGCCATCAAAGTGGAGAGTCTACCATTCGGCTAAAGGTTCTACGAAGAACAAAAGCCATCATTCTACCAATCTTCACTAAGTCTCGGTCTAAAGCCTCCTAGGAAAAGGAAAAAAGGCCGATCCATCTTATCATCATCCTTTGGTCAAGATCTAGCAAGTCAAAGACCTCCATTCAACCACCAACAAACCCGGCCAAAGTATCAAGAAGGACTAAGCCGCCACTACCACCAATCCGGCTAAGTATTGACTAAAGTACCAAGAAGGACGAAGTCAATACAAAGCTCTCACTCTCGGCTAAAGTACCAAGAAGGACGAAGCCTCCACAATCAACAAATCCATCCCGGCTTAAGTACCAACAAGATACAAGGCCAAAGTCACTTTGGAGCAAAGAAGAACCATCTTTTGGCTAAATACACTTGGAGAAAGCTAAAGTGTCCCAAGATGTAAAGAGCTCTCATCAATCATTCGGTCAAGCCTCTACAAGAAGCAAGACCATCATCATCATCATTATTGTGTGGCTCGGCTATGTCTCTAGCAATGACAAGAACGAACCACTCCATCCACCATCTATACTCGGCCAAACATCTATCAAGGAGTAAAGCCGAGTTAAGTCACCATCACATTCATTTGGTCAAGCTCTTTTCAAAGAAGCAAAGACCAAACCAATCTCCCATAAAGTCTCGGCCAAAGTATCCACAATGAGCTAAGCCGAAGCACTTCATCAACCTTGTTCCAATTGCACAAAGGACTAAGCCACAAGACCTCATGAAGAAGTCAAAGAGCTCAATCAAAGTGCAACTACAAGAGATCATCAATCTATCATACCACTACGAACAAAAGGCTGTCCCTTAACCTTACTCTCTTTATTATGATTAGTATTCTCATAAGAACTAGAGCCGCATCATATATTCTTGCTTAGTTCTTGTTAAAAACTAATCATCGCCCTTGGTAAAAGTTGTTAAGTCTATTAGGCCTAAATAAAATCATTTGAAATTTGTTAAAGAACTTAGGTTTAAATAACAAAATTACTCATTGATTTATTAGTTGCATCTAGACTTGGGACTCTTGTGTGCTTGTCTATCTAAACATATCAAGTAAACCCTTTCACTAAGCTCTATATCTCTCTTGAATCTTTTGTTTTGAAGGATAAAGGAGGTAAAAGACAAGTGATCATTCTCGGTGACTTGATTGACAAGAAGAAAGCCACCAAGGAGAAGTAAAGAGAAGAAAGGAAGCAGTCAAAAGCTTCGTTCAAGTCCATCCACACCCAAGCTTGTGAAGAACAAAGCCGTGGATAGGAATCAAATCAAAGTCTCACACCAAAGTTTGTGAAGAACAAACCGTGAAGACCAAATCAAGTATCCAAAGAACCCTCACTGAAGAACACGGCAAAGTCAAGAAGATCAAACCGGTTCTATCTTAAGGGGGAGTTTCGGCCAAGTCAAGAAGATAAAGGCCAAGATTAAGAAGACCCCTATTGCAAAGACTTACACTCTTTATCCCAAGTGGTTTTGCTTACTAAGGGTTTTAATGAGGTTTGTTTAGCAATGTCCAATCTTAGCCATTTCATTAGGCTAAGCTTGAGGGGGAGTATTAAGACTAATGATAACCTACAAAGACATTAGATCAAGATACATCAAAGAAGGGAAAAGTATAGTTGAGGCGTGTAGTCGGCTAATGTAGTTGAGTCATGTAGTCGACTACATCGCAAGACTAAAGAGCCGTTAGAGCTATGGACCAATGGAATCAAGAGAGGGAAAATATAGTTGAGGCGTGTAGTCACACTAATGTAGTTGAGTCATGTAGTCGACTACATCGCAAGACTAAAGAGCCGTTAGAGAATTCAAATTTGAATTCTAGCCGTTGGAGACTTCTCTTGTTGTATCTTTTCTTTATATAAGTGTGATAAACTCTTGTAAAACTTTCAAGGAGTTGGTTACTCTTTCAATATACTAAAATGCACTTTCTCTCACATACTCTCTCTCTTTCTATTCTCAAATACTCTCTCCATACACTCAAGAACAAAGCCTCACTAGCTTTGCTTCTATTCTCTCAAGATTCGAGCTTAACCAACTCGAATCTATACTCCAATCTCTCCAAAATCCAACAAAAACCAGCCTCCCTCTCCACTCGTCTACCTTTCCTCCTTCATGATTACCTCTTAAACCATCCTTCTCAATCAATACTTTGCCTTTACGAGCTAGACTTGCACTCCAAGTCTTGTAATCTTTGAACCGGACTAAATGCCTTGGTGGATACGCATTAGTCTTAACAAGAAACACGTTGTTAGATATTTCATACGTTCTTCAAACTTGTACAAAGCTCATTGAGGAACTTATAGCGCTCATGTTGCATGAAACTTGGTTTAGAGTCCTAGAAACGCGTTGTTAGATGTTTCATAAGTTCGTGAAACTTGTACAAAGCTCATTTAGATACTTATAAGCACTCTTGTTGCATAAAACTTGGTTTAGAGTCCTAGAAACGCGTTGTTAGATGTTTCATACGTTCTTCAAACTTGTACACAGCTCTTTGAGGAACTTATAAGCTCTCAAGTTGCATGAAACTTGTTTTAGAGTCCAAGAAACTCGTTATTAGATGTTTCATAAGTTCGTCAAACTTGTATAAAGCTCATTGAGACACTTATAAGCATTCATGTTGCATGAAACTTGGTTTAGAATACTAGAAACACCTTGTTAGATGTTTCATAAGTTCTCGAAACTTGTACAAAGCTCATTGAGGAACTTATAAGCACTCATGTTGCATGAAACTTGGTTTAGAGTCGTAGAAACGCGTTGTTAGATGTTTCATAAGTTCGTGAAACTTGTACAAAGCTCATTTAGATACTTATAAGCACTCATGTTGCATAAAACTTGGTTTAGAGTCCTAGAAAGGCGTTGTTAGATGTTTCATACGTTCTTCAAACTTGTACACAACTCTTTGAGGAACTTATAAGCTCTCAAGTTGCATGAAACTTGTTTTAGAGTCCAAGAAACTCGTTATTAGATGTTTCATAAGTTCGTCAAACTTGTATAAAGGTCATTGAGACACTTATAAGCATTCATGTTGCATGAAACTTGGTTTAGAATACTAGAAACACCTTGTTAGATGTTTCATAAGTTCTCGAAACTTGTACAAAGCTCATTGAGGAACTTATAAGCACTCATGTTGCATGAAACTTGGTTTAGAGTCGTAGAAACGCGTTGTATGATGTTTCATACGTTCGTCAAACTTGTACAAAGCTCATTGAGGAACTTATAAGCGCTCATGTTGCATGAAACTAGTTTTAGAGTCCTAGAAACGCGTTGTTAGATGTTTCATACGTTCCTAAAACTTTTATAAAGCTCATTGAGGAACTTATAAGCTCTCAAGTTGCATAAAACTTGGTTTAGAGTCCTAGAAACGCGTTATTAGATGTTTCATAAGTTCGTCAAACTTGTACAAAGCTCATTGAGATACATATAAGCATTCATGTCGCATGAAACTTGGTTTAGAGTCCTAGAAACGAGTTGTTAGATGTTTCATAAGTTCGTCAAACTTGTATAAAGCTCATTGAGATACTTATGAGCATTCATGTTGCATGAAACTTGCTTTAGAGTACTAGAAACGCATTGTTTTATGTTTCATAAGTTCTTGAAACTTGTACAAAGCTCATTGAGGAACTTATAAGCACCTATGTTGCATGAAACTTGGTTTAGAGTCGTAGAAACGCGTTGTATGATGTTTCATACGTTCGTCAAACTTGTAAAAAGCTCATTGAGGAACTTATAAGCGCTCATGTTGCATGAAACTTGGTTTAGAGTCCTAGAAACGCGTTGTTAGATGTTTCATACGTTCGTCAAACTTGTACAAAGCTCATTGAGGAACTTATAAGCGCTCATGTTGCATGAAACTTGGTTTAGAGTCCTAGAAACGCGTTGCTAGATGTTTCGTAAGTTCGTCAAACTTGTACAAAGCTCATTGAGATACTTATAAGCACTCATGTCACATGAAACTTGGTTTAGAGTCATAGAAATGCGTTGTTAGATGTTTCATAATTTCGTCAAACTTGTACAAAGCTCATTTAGGAACTTATAAGCACTTATGTTGCATGAAACTTGGTTTAGAGTCGTAGAAACGCGTTGTATGATGTTTCATACGTTCGTCAAACTTGTACAAAGCTCATTGAGGAACTTATAAGCGTTCAAGTTGCATGAAACTTGGTTTAGAGTCCTAGAAACGCGTTGTTAGATGTTTCATACGTTCGTCAAACTTGTACAAAGCTCATTGAGGAACTTATAATCACTCATGTTGCATGAACTTGGTTTAGTGTACTAGAAACGCGTTGTTAGATGTTTCATACGTTCATCAAACTTGTACAAAGCTCATTGAGGAACTTATAAGCTCTCATGTTGCATGAACCTTGGTTAAGAGTCCAAGAAACGAGTTGTTATATGTTTCATAAGTTCGTCAAACTCATACAAAGATCATTGAGATACCTATAAGCACTCATTTTTCATGAAACTTGGTTTAGAGTCCTAGAAACGCGTTGTTAGATGTCTCATACGTTCATCAAACTTGTACAAAGCTGATTGAGGAACTTATAAGCTCTCATGTTGCATGAAACTTGGTTTTGAGTCCTAGAAACGCGTTGTTAGTTGTTTCATAAGTTCGTGTAACTTGTACACAGCTCATTGAGATACTTATAAGCACTCATGTTGCATGAAACTTGGTTTAGAGTCCTAGAAATGCGTTGTTAGATGTTTCATACGTTCCTCAAACTTGTACAAAGCTCATTGGGGAACTTATAAGCTCTTAAGTTGCATGAAACTTAGTTTAGAGTCCTAGAAACGCGTTATTAGATGTTTCATAAATTCGAAAAACTTGTACAAAGCTCATTGAGATACTTATAAACATTCATGTCGCATGAAACTTGGTTTAGAGTCCTAGAAATGCGTTGTTAGATGTTTCATAAGTTCGTCAAACTTGTACAAAGCTCATTGAGACACTTATAATCATTCATGTTGCATGAAACTTGGTTTAGAGTACTAGAAACGCGTTGTTTGATGTTTCATAAGTTCTTGAAACTTGTACAAAGCTCATTGAGGAACTTATAAGCACCTATGTTGCATGAAACTTGGTTTAGAGTCGTAGAAACGCATTGTATGTTGTTTCATACGTTCGTCAAACTTGTACAAAGCTCATTGAGGAACTTATAAGCGCTCATGTTGCATGAAACTTGGTTTAGAGTCCTAGAAACGCGTTGTTAGATGTTTCATACGTTCTTCAAACTTTTATAAAGCTCATTGAGGTACTTATAAGATCTCATGTTGCATGAAACTTGGTTTAGATTCCTAGAAACGCGTTGTTAGATGTTTCATACGTTCGTAAAACTTGATACAAAGCTCATTGAGGAAATTATAAGCTCTCATGTTGCATGAAACTTGGTTTAGAGTCCTAGAAACGCGTTGTTAGATGTTTCATAAGTTCGTCAACATGTACAAAGCTCATTGAGACACTTATAAGCACTCATGTTGCATAAAACTAGGTTTAGAGTCCTAGAAATGTTAGAATTTGAGAGAATAAACTTAGAGTATTGGAGATTTAGGAGAGATTTGGTCTCGGTGTTCTTCATGTTCTTGAAGAACATAAAGAGAGATTAGAGAGAGAATAGAGGATAAACATGTTTATTGATTTCATAAAGATTGCTTTTACAAGATTACAAGGAAAAGCAAGATATAGACAAAGCCAATATGACCGTTAGAGGATAAGAGTGCTAAAAGAAAGTTTGACCGGGAGAAACCGCGCGCGTCCGCGGGGAAGCACATTTTACCGAGCGCTGACCGTACCGCGGTAAGGAAACTATCGGGCGCCGGATAAACTTACCGAGCTCCCAATGTACCGCGGTACGGTAAAATGGTAAGTTTTGGTTTAGACCAAAACTAGCCTCCCTCTCCACTCGTCTACCTTTCCTCCTTCATGGTTACCTCTTAAACCATCCTTCTCAGTCAATACTTTGCCTTTACGAGCTAGACTTGCACTCCAAGTCTTGTAATCTTTGAACCGGACTAAATGCCTTGGTGGATAGGCATTAGTCTTAACACTCCCCCTCAAGCTTAGCCCAATGCAATGGCTAAGCTTGGAACCGCATACTTCACCTCGTTAAAACCCTCAAAGAGAAAACCACTTGGGATAAAACTCCTTGAAGGAAAAAGAGTATGAAGCATACGGTTAGGGTCTTCTAGTTTCTGGTCAAGGTAGTGAGTCCTACCTTGGGTAGCACGTACTCACATACTTTCAGACTTGCTGACTTGGTGAAGACATTAGCTAGTTGGTCTTGGCTCTTTGTGTAGCAGGGAAGGATAGTTCCCTTTACCATTTGTTCCCGGACTTTGTGGCAATCCATCGCTATGTGCTTTGTCCTCTCATGAAACACAGAATTGGAGGCAATATGAATGGCTGCCTTGTTGTCACAGTGCATGGTGATTGGCTTCCTGATGTCTATGCCAAGATCCACAAGGAGAATCTTCAACCACATAAGCTCTTGAGTAAGCTTCCTCATGGCTCTGTATTCGGATTCTGCACTTGAACATGACACAATCTTTTGTTTCTTGGTCTTCCAAGTAACCAGATTCCCTCCAATGAAAGTGCAGTATCCTGTAGTGGATCTCCTATCATCCACATCCCCAGCATAGTCAGCATCACAATAGCCTACCACTTCTGTGTTTTGATTCCTTCCCATCCAAATGCCTTGGCTTGATGTTCCTTTGAGATACTTGAGTATCCTTTGCACCATGTTCCAGTGATGAATCTTTGGCCTTTGCATGTGTTGGCTAACCTGGTTCACAGCAAAACATATGTCAGGCCTGGTTATGGTCAAGTAGATAAACTTACCCACAATGCGCCTATAGAGCTTTTGGTCTTTGAAGGGTTGGTCTTCAAGCTCCCCCTCTCTAATGACTTTGTAGCCGTCCTCCAATGGTGTTCTTGCAGCCTTGGAATCTATGTGACCTGTTTCATTAAGAAGATCCAAGGTATATTTCCTTTGGGAGAGAAAGAGACCCTCTTCGGATCTACTTATCTCAATTCCAAGGAAGTATTTCATCTTTCCCAAATCTTTAATATCAAACATAGTCTTTAGATAGTTTTTAGTTTCAGCAATTCCTACCTTGTTATCCCCAGAGATGACTAGATGACTATGTCATCCACGTAGATGAGGATAACCACCATACCTTCCTTTGATTGGAGGGTGAATAGAGTGTGATCGGCTTGACTCATCTTAAATCCCCTTTTCACTAGAGTGGTGCTGAGTTTGTGGTACCATGCTCTTGGAGATTGCTTGAGCCCATAGATGGCCTTTCTCAATCTCAATACTTTCCCTGGTGTTATGGAGTCTTCTAATCCGGGAGGTGGAGTCATGTAGACTTCTTCTTCTAACTCTCCTTGAAGTAAAGAATTCTTGACATCCATTTGCCAAAGATCCCAATCCAGGTTCACGACTAGAGATAGGATTACTCTTACCGTGTGGAGTTTAGCCACTGGGGCAAAAGTATCCAAATAGTCTTCACCATAAGTCTGTGTAAATCCTCTTGCTACCAGTCTTGCCTTGTGCCTCTCAATGTCACCGTGGCTCAGATACTTGATTGTGAACACATATCTTGAGCTTACTGCCTTCTTGCCTTTAGGTAGATCAGCCTCATCCCAAGTGTGGTTACGTTCCATTGCTTGATTTTCAGCTTTTACCGCATTAACCCATACTTCATGCTCAATAGCCTCTTCATAGGTTCTTGGAACCCAATGTTGCTCTATTTTGGCGATGAAAGCTTGATGATCATGTGGGAAAGCAGCCATGGATCACACTGCTTGGATAGGATGGGCTACAACATTGCTGTTGAAGTAGACTCTGGTGTTTTTCCAGTTTGAAGTTGGCTGCTTGATCCTAGTACTTCTTCTTGGTACCACAGGAGCAGCTTGATCATGTACTTCTTGATGAACCGTTTCTTCAGTGGCTTGAGTATCCTCTGGTTCTCCTTGATACTCTTCTTGAGTTTCAGGTTCTTCCCTTTGATCCTCATGACCTCTTTGATCATCATAAGTTTCAGGTTCAGGTTCTTGTGTATCTTCATTGTTCCCCCCTTTATGATCAAGGTGGGAGTCTTGATACACAGGTTGTTGAGTAGATTCTGTTCTTGTTACTTCATTGATGTCCATTCCCAAATTCCTCATTAGGTTCTTAAGACTAGTTGCTCTATCTGTGGCAGATTCAGGAATATCCTTAACACTTTCCCAAGTGTTGTCCTGATAGCAACTTTGTCCTTCAATGAACTTAACATCTCTTGAGACAAGGACTCTTCTTGTTTCAGGAACATAACATTTGTATCCCTTCTGTGTGCTTGAGTAGCCAATGAAAATAGCTTTTGTGCTCTTTGGATCTAGCTTGTTCCGTTGCTCTCCTGGCACAAAGACAAAACACACACAACCAAACACTCTTAGGTGGTTTATAAAGGGTTTAGCTTTATTCAATACCTGATATGGGGATTGGTTTTCCAATATTTGTGTTGGTGTTCAGTTGATGAGGTAGCAAGTTGTGGAGACAGCATCCGACCAAAAACGTCTAGGTACATTCATGTGGAACATCATGGATCTTGTGACTTCCATCAAGTGCCTATTCTTCCTCTCGGCAACGCCATTTTATTGAGGAGTGTAGGGGCAACTTGTTTGGTGCAAGATCCCATGTTTTGCCATATGTTCTTTGAAGGCATTGCTTGTGTATTCCCCACCATTATCTGATCTAAAACACTTAATCTTTGCATGATATTGGTTAGTGATATAGTTTTGAAAGTTTTTGAAAGTGTCTAACACCCTATCTTTTGAAGGAAGCAATGTTAGCCAAGTATATTTTGATTTTTCATCAATAAAAGTCACAAAATATGCTTGGTTTTCTCTAGATTTGCATGGTGAAGACCATACATCAGAATGCACAAGGTCAAAACAATTTTCATAAACCATTTTAGAGTTTGAAAAGACAGTTTTATGGTGCTTGCCCAAAATGCAAGACTCGCAAATTTTATGATCAAAAGAAACATTTGGCAAAAGAGTTTTTAAAGCTTTAACATGCGGATGGCCTAATCTATAGTGCCATAAAACATTGTTAGCCTCGGCCAAAACAGAATTAAAGGCAGAATGAAAATCGGAGCTTGACACTTCTTTGTCAAGGATGTAGAGATCTCCTCTGGTGATTCCTTTCCCAATCACTTCTTTACTTTCAATATCCTGAAATATGACTTCATTAGGACTAAAAATGACATTGCAATTTAGATCACAAGCAATTCTTTTAACCGATATAAGATTGGATGTAAAACTAGGCATGTACAAGGCTTGAAAATCTCTATTGAACAACCTAAGATTACCTAGTCCTGTCACAGGGATTCTACTACCATTAGCAATAATCACATTTCCTAGGGCAGGTTTAACATTAGTAATCAAATTCTTATTGCTAATCATATGGTGAGATGCTCCTGAGTCAATAATGATAGGTTTTATAGGTTTCTCAATTACTTGAGCACTAAGAGAGTAAAGGGAATCCATACCAGAACCCTTAAGGGCTTTGATGAGTGCCTCCAAGTCAGATTTCCTCACGTACTCATCTGTGTAAGGCACCATTGCCGTGGATTCCTCTTCCTTATATTTGGAGCTCATTGTGCTAGTGCTAGGACCGGTTGCATCTTCACTTGAGAGATTTGCCTTGGCATCCTTGAATTTGGCAGGCTTGAGATGGGGGTTTAAGATCCAGCTTTTGTCCTTGGAGTGCCCTTTCTTCTTGCAATGATCACATAGAGTGGCTCTTCTTTCCTCATACGTCTTGGAGCTTGACTTGTATGCTACTTTGTTGGCGGTGACCAGCTCTTTCTTGTTGCCGAATAACTCAATGGAACCTTGCTCTCTTTGTAACTGAGCACACACTTCCTCAAGGTTGGGCAGAGTATCCGAACGGAGTAAGTGCTTGATCACATCTTTGTAGCTACTATTGAGTGTTAGAAGAAGACCAAAGACCTTGTCTTGCTCTCTACGCTCATTAAGGATCTTGGGATCAATGGTACTCGGACGTAACATCTCCAGTTCTGCCCATAGACTTCTAAACCTCCCAAAATGTTTAGTGAACTCCATATCTTCCTGGTTTAGATCGTTAATCGCCTTCTTAACCTCATAAACCCGGCTAAGATTGGAAATATTGCCATAAACCGTTTGGAGGGTATCCCAAAGATCCTTAGCACTCTCACAGTATGAGTAAGCTTCAAGGATAAACGAATCTAGAGATCCTTGTATGATTCCTAACACCTTTTGGTCCTCTTGGAACCATTTGTTTTCTTCGGTGAGAGATTCACTCTCCGTGAGGGTGATATCCGAGATTGTTGCTTGTGATTTGAGGATGTGGTTCCAAAGACCACGACCACAGAGAGCAATCTTCACGGTCCTTGCCCATAAGAGATATTTAATCCCTTTAAGAGTTACCGGACAAGAGATCTTCTTATGTTCCTTGTCCTCCATAAAGAAAGGTGATGACTTTTGTGTTTGAACCGAGAAAAGATTGAAATTTTAGAGAGAAAACAGAGTTTAGAACAAGAAAGCTTGTGTTTTTGGATAGAGATCGAGAGGAAAAGGTATAAAGTTTGGATCTTTATATGTTTTCAAGTCTCAAAAGGCACAAAGCTAGAAACTTTGAACTAGATCTCGAAAAACAGAGATTTTTATGAATCCAAAGTCTAGATCTTAAGGAATCCGACTTCTTTTGGATGAAAGCTTTTGTGTATAGGATAGAAACAAGCTTCACAATGAAAAAGTTTGAATCTTTGACACAAAACCGTGAAGAACAAGAGAAAGATTGGATCTTTATAAAACGGAGAATGGAAAAACAGAGAATATAAGGATGCGGAAGCTAGATTAATGGTTCAAGAGCAAGTTTGCTCTGATACCATGTTAGAATCTGAGAGAATAAACTTAGAGTATTGGAGATTTAGGAGAGATTTGGTCTCGGTGTTCTTCAGGTTCTTGAAGAACATAAAGAGAGATTAGAGAGAGAATAGAGGATAAACATGTTTATTGATTTCATAAAGATTGCTTTTACAAGATTACAAGGAAAAGCAAGATATAGACAAAGCCAATATGACCGTTAGAGGATAAGAGTGCTAAAAGAAAGTTTGACCGGGAGAAACCGCGCGCGTCCGCGGGGAAGCACATTTTACCGAGCGCTGACCGTACCGCGGTAAGGAAACTATCGGGCGCCGGATAAATTTACCGAGCTCCCAATGTACCGCGGTACGGTAAAATGGTAAGTTTTGGTTTAGACCAAAACCAGCCTCCCTCTCCACTCGTCTACCTTTCCTCCTTCATGGTTACCTCTTAAACCATCCTTCTCAGTCAATACTTTGCCTTTACGAGCTAGACTTGCACTCCAAGTCTTGTAATCTTTGAACCGGACTAAATGCCTTGGTGGATAGGCATTAGTCTTAACAAGAAACACGTTGTTAGATGTTTCATACGTTCTTCAAACTTGTACAAAGCTCATTGAGGAACTTATAAGCTCTCATGTTGCATGAAACTTGGTTTAGAGTCCTAGAAACACGTTGATAGATGTTTCATAAGTTAGTCAAACTTGTACAAAGCTCATTGAGATACTTATAAGCACTCATGTCACATGAAACTTGGTTTAGAGTCATAGAAACGCGTTGTTAGATGTTTCATACGTTCGTCAAACTTGTACAAAGCTCATTGGGGAACTTATAAGCACTCATGTTGCATGAACTTGGTTTAGAGTACTAGAAACGCGTTGTTAGATGTTTCATACGTTCGTCAAACTTGTACAAAGCTCATTGAGGAACTTATAAGCTCTCATGTTGCATGAACCTTGGATAAGAGTCCTAGAAACGCGTTGTTAGATGTTTCATACGTTCGTCAAACTCGTACAAAGCTCATTGAGCTACCTATAAGCACTCATGTTGCATGAAACTTGGTTTAGAGTCCTAGAAACGCGTTGTTAGATGTCTCATACGTTCATCAAACTTGTACAAAGCTCATTGAGGAACTTATAAGCTCTCATGTTGCATGAAACTTGGTTTTGAATCCTAGAAACGCGTTGTTAGATGTTTCATAAGTTCGTGTAACTTGTACACAACTCATTGAGATACTTATAAGCACTCATGTTGCATGAAACTTGGTTTAGAGTCCTAGAAACGCGTTGTTAGATGTTTCATACGTTCCTCAAACTTGTACAAAGCTCATTGAGGAACTTATAAGCTCTCAAGTTGCATGAAACTTGGTCTAGAGTCCTAGAAACGCGTTATTAGATGTTTCATAAATTCGTCAAACTTGTACAAAGCTCATTGAGATACTTATAAGCATTCATGTCGCATGAAACTTGGTTTAGAGTCCTAGAAACGCGTTGTTAGATGTTTCATAAGTTCGTCAAACTTGTATAAAGCTCATTGAGACACTTATAAGCATTCATGTTGCATGAAACTTGGTTTAGAGTACTAGAAACGCGTTGTTTGATGTTTCATAAGTCCTTGAAACTTGTACAAAGCTCATTGAGGAACTTATAAGCACCTATGTTGCATGAAACTTCGTTTAGAGTCGTAGAAACGCGTTGTATGATGTTTCATACGTTCGTCAAACTTGTACAAAGCTCATTGAGGAACTTATAAGCGCTGATGTTGCATGAAACTTGGTTTAGAGTCCTAGAAACGCGTTGTTAGATATTTCATACGTTCGTCAAACTTTTATAAAACTCATTGAGGTACTTATAATCTCTCATGTTGCATGAAACTTGGTTTAGATTCCTAGAAACGCGTTGTTAGATGTTTCATACGTTCGTAAAACTTGATACAAAGCTCATTGAGGAACTTATAAGCTCTCATGTTGCATGAAACTTGGTTTAGAGTCCTAGAAACGCGTTGTTAGATGTTTCATAAGTTCGTCAACATGTACAAAACTCATTGAGACACTTATAAGCACTCATGTTGCATAAAACTTGGTTTAGAGTCCTCGAAACACGTTGTTAGATGTTTCATACGTTCTTCAAACTTGTTCAAAGCTCATTGAGGAACTTATAAGCTCTCATGTTGCATGAAACTTGGTTTAGAGTCCTAGAAACGCGTTGTTAGATGTTTCATACGTTCGTCAAACTTGTACAAAGCTCATTGAGATACTTATAAGCACTGATGTTGCATGAAACTTGGTTTAGAGTCCTAGAAACGAGTTGTTAGATGTTTCATAAGTTCGTGAAACTTGTACAAAGCTCATTTAGATACTTATAAGCACTCATGTTGCATAAAACTTGGTTTAGAGTCCTAGAAACGCGTTGTTAGATGTTTCATACGTTCTTCAAACTTGTACAGAGCTCTTTGAGGAACTTATAAGCTCTCAAGTTGCATGAAACTTGTTTTAGAGTCCAAGAAACTCGTTATTAGATGTTTCATAAGTTCGTCAAACTTGTATAAAGCTCATTGAGACACTTATAAGCATTCATGTTGCATGAAACTTGGTTTAGAGTACTAGAAAAACCTTGTTAGTTGTTTCATAAGTTCTCGAAACTTGTACAAAGCTCATTGAGGAACTTATAAGCACTCATGTTGCATGAAACTTGGTTTAGAGTCGTAGAAACGCGTTATATGATGTTTCATACGTTCGTCAAACTTGTACAAAGCTCATTGAGGAACTTATAAGCTCTCATGTTGCAAGAAACTTGGTTTAGAGTCCTAGAAATGCGTTGTTAGATGTTTCATAAGTTCGTGAAACTTGTACAAAGCTCATTGAGGAACTTATAAGCACTCATGTTGCATGAAACTTGGTTTAGAGTCCTAGAAACGCGTTGTTAGATGTTTCATACGTTCGTCAAACTTGTACAAAGCTCATTGAGATACTTATAAGTACTCATGTTGCATGAAACTTGGTTTAGAGTCCTAGAAACGAGTTGTTAGATGTTTCATAAGTTCGTCAAACTTGTACAAAGATCATTGAGACACTAATAAACACTCATGTTGCATGAAACTTGGTTTAGAGTCCTAGAAACGCGTTGTTAGATGTTTCATACGTTCGTCAAACTTGTATAAAGTTCATTGAGGAACTTATAAGCTCTCATGTTGCATGAAACTTGGTTTAGATTCCTAGAAACGTGTTGTTAGATGTTTCATATGTTCGTGAAACTTGTACAAAGCTCATTGAGGAACTTATAAGCTCTCAAGTTGCATAAAACTTGGTTTAGAGTCCTAGAAACGCGTTATTAGATGTTTCATAAGTTCGTCAAACTTGTACAAAGCTCATTGAGATACTTATAAGCATTCATGTCGCATGAAACTTGGTTTAAAGTCCTAGAAACGCGTTGTTAGATGTTTCATAATTTCGTCAAACTTGTATAAAGCTCATTGAGACACTTATAAGCATTCATGTTGCATGAAACTTGCTTTAGAGTACTAGAAACGCGTTGTTTGATGTTTCATAAGTTCTTGAAACTTGTACAAAGCTCATTGAGGAACTTATAAGCACCTATGTTGCATGAAACTTGGTTTAGTGTCGTAGAAACGCGTTGTATGATGTTTCATACGTTCGTCAAACTTGTACAAAGCTCATTGAGGAACTTATAAGCGCTCATGTTGCATGAAACTTGGTTTAGAGTCCTAGAAACGCGTTGTTAGATGTTTCATACGTTCGTCAAACTTGTATAAAGTTCATTGAGGAACTTATAAGCTCTCATGTTGCATGAAACTTGGTTTAGATTCCTAGAAACGTGTTGTTAGATGTTTCATATGTTCGTGAAACTTGTACAAAGCTCATTGAGGAACTTATAAGCTCTCAAATTGCATAAAACTTGGTTTAGAGTCCTAGAAACGCGTTATTAGATGTTTCATAAGTTCGTCAAACTTGTACAAAGCTCATTGAGATACTTATAAGCATTCATGTCGCATGAAACTTGCTTTAGAGTACTAGAAACGCGTTGTTTGATGTTTCATAAGTTCTTGAAACTTGTACAAAGCTCATTGAGGAACTTATAAGCACCTATGTTGCATGAAACTTGGTTTAGTGTCGTAGAAACGCGTTGTATGATGTTTCATAAGTTCGTCAAACTTGTACAAAGCTCATTGAGATACTTATAAGCACCCATGTCACATGAAACTTGGTTTAGAGTCATAGAAATGCGTTGTTATATGTTTCATAATTTCGTCAAACTTGTACAAAGCTCATTGAGGAACTTATAAGCACTCATGTTGCATGAAACTTGGTTTAGAGTCGTAAAACGCGTTGTATGATGTTTCATACGTTCGTCAAACTTGTACTAAGCTCATTGAGGAACTTATAAGCACTCATGTTGCATGAAACTTGGTTTAGAGTCCTAGAAACGCGTTGTTAGATGTTTCATACGTTCGTCAAACTTGTACAAAGCTCATTGAGGAACTTATAAGCACTCATGTTGCATGAACTTGGTTTAGAGTACTAGAAACGCGTTGTTAGATGTTTCATACGTTCGTCAAACTTGTACAAAGCTCATTGAGGAACTTATAAGCTCTCATGTTGCATGAACCTTCGTTAAGAGTCCTAGAAACGAGTTGTTAGATGTTTCATAAGTTCGTCAAACTCGTACAAAGATCATTGAGATACCTATAAGCACTCATGTTGCATGAAACTTGGTTTAGAGTCCTAGAAACGCGTTGTTAGATGTCTCATACGTTCATCAAACTTGTACAAAGCTCATTGAGGAACTTATAAGCTCTCATGTTGCATGAAACTTGGTTTTGAGTCCTAGAAACGCGTTGTTAGATGTTTCATAAGTTCGTGTAACTTGTACACAGCTCATTGAGATACTTATAAGCACTCATGTTGCATGAAACTTGGTTTAGAGTCCTAGAAACGCGTTGTTAGATGTTTCATAAGTTCCTCAAACTTGTACAAAGCTCATTGAGGAACTTATAAGCTCTTAAGTTGCATGAAACTTAGTTTAGAGTCCTAGAAACGCGTTATTAGATGTTTCATAAATTCGTCAAACTTGTACAAAGCTCATTGAGATACTTATAAGCATTCATGTCGCATGAAACTTGGTTTAGAGTCCTAGAAACGCGTTGTTAGATGTTTCATAAGTTCGTCAAACTTGTATAAAGCTCATTGAGACACTTATAAGCATTCATGTTGCATGAAACTTGGTTTAGAGTACTAGAAACGCGTTGTTTGATGTTTCATAAGTTCTTGAAACTTGTACAAAGCTCATTGAGGAACTTATAAGCACCTATGTTGCATGAAACTTGGTTTAGAGTCGTAGAAACGTGTTGTATGATGTTTCATACGTTTATCAAACTTGTACAAAGCTCATTGAGGAACTTATAAGCGTTCATGTTACATGAAACTTTGTTTAGAGTCCTAGAAACGCGTTGTTAGATGTTTCATACGTTCGTCAAACTTTTATAAAGCTCATTGAGGTACTTATAAGATCTCATGTTGCATGAAAGTTGGTTTAGATTCCTAGAAACGCGTTGTTAGATGTTTCATACGTTCGTAAAACTTGATACAAAGCTCATTGAGGAAATCATAAGCTCTCATGTTGCATGAAACTTGGTTTAGAGTCCTAGAAACGCGTTGTTAGATGTTTCATAAGTTCGACAACATGTACAAAGCTCATTGAGACATTTATAAGCACTCATGTTGCATAAAACTTGGTTTAGAGTCCTAGAAACACGTTGTTAGATGTTTCATACGTTCTTCAAACTTGTTCAAAGCTCATTGAGGAACTTATAAGCTCTCATGTTGCATGAAACTTGGTTTAGAGTCCTAGAAATGCGTTGTTAGATGTTTCATAAGTTCGTGAAACTTGTCCAAAGCTCATTGAGGAACTTATAAGCACTCATGTTGCATGAAACTTTGTTTAGAGTCCTAGAAACGCGTTGTTAGATGTTTCATACGTTCGTCAAACTTGTACAAAGCTCATTGAGATACTTATAAGCACTCATGTTGCATAAAACTTGGTTTAGAGTCCTAGAAACGAGTTGTTAGATGTTTCTTAAGTTCGTCAAACTTGTACAAAGATCATTGAGACACTTATAAACACGCATGTTGCATGAAACTTGGTTTAGAGTCCTAGAAACGCGTTGTTAGATGTTTCATACGTTCGTCAAACTTGTATAAAGCTCATTGAGGAACTTATAATCTCTCATGTTGCATGAAACATGGTTTAGATTCCTAGAAACGTGTTGTTAGATGTTTCATACGTTCGTGAAACTTGTACAAAGCTCATTGAGAAACTTATAAGCACTCATGTTGCATGAAACTTGGTTTAGAGTCCTAGAAACGCGTTGTTAGATGGTTCACACGTTCGTAAAACTTGTTACAAAGCTTATTGAGGAACTTATAAGCTATCATGTTGCATGAAACTTTGTTTAGAGTCCTAGAAACGCGTTGTTAGATGTTTCATAACTTCGTCAACTTGTACAAAGCTCATTGAGACACTTATAATCACTCATGTCGCATGAAACTTGGTTTAGAGTCCTAGAAACGCGTTGTTAGATGTTTCATACGTTCGTTAAACTTTTATAAAGCTTATTGAGGTACTTATAGTCTCTCATGTTGCATGAAACTTGGTTTAGATTCCTAGAAACGCGTTGTTAGATGTTTCATACGTTCGTAAAACTTGATACAAAGCTCATTGAGGAACTTATAAGCTCTCATGTTGCATGAAACTTGGTTTAGAGTCCTAGAAACACGTTGTTAGATGTTTCATAAGTTCGTCAACATGTACAAAGCTCATTGAGACACTTATTAGCACTCATGTTGCATAAAACTTGGTTTAGAGTCCTAGAAACACGTTGTTAGATGTTTCATATGATCTTCAAACTTGTACAAAGCTCATTGAGGAACTTATAAGCTCTCATGTTGCATGAAACTTGGTTTAGAGTCCTAGAAACGCGTTGTTAGATGTTTCATAAGTTCGTGAAATTGTACAAAGCACATTGAGGAACTTATAAGCACTCATGTTGCATGAAACTTGGTTTAAAGTCCTAGAAACGCGTTGTTAGATGTTTCATAAGTTCGTGAAACTTGTACAAAGCTCATTGAGGAACTTATAAGCACTCATGTTGCATGAAACTTGGTTTAGAGTCCTAGAAACGCGTTGTTAGATGTTTCATACGTTCGTCAAACTTGTACAAAGCTCATTGAGATACTTATAAGCACTCATGTTGCATGAAACTTGGTTTAGAGTCCTAGAAACGAGTTGTTAGATGTTTCATAAGTTCGTCAAACTTGTACAAAGATCTTTGAGACACTTATAAACACTCATGTTGTTAGAATTTGAACGTGTTTAAGTGTGTTTAGATAAGAATATGTCTCGGTGTTCTTGAGAGGAAAAGAGAGAAAAGAGATAAAGAACTTCCATTGATTATTAATTTCAGAAAGTTAAGTTACAATGATGTATTTACAAGCCAATATATACCACAATGTTACCGTTTAGATATAAGGAAGAAAAAGTAAAGTAAAAAGAAGCGCCACACGGTTTTGGTCAATACATCCGTTGGAGCCGCGTACCGGCACGTGGGAGCCCGATAGTTTTGTCCGGTAGCACAGCTGGAGCCCGATGATTCTCCGTACTGCGGTAATCGTTGCTCGGTAAATTTCCTTCCTTTCCTCGGTTTATACTTAGACGGTTTTTACCCGGGTAACTTGACTTCCTTCTTTTGACTTCCTTATTTTCAGGGCGCGGTTACACTCGGCTTGGCTTGTACATCAAGTAACCATAAGTACCAATGCCTTAGTGAAGTTAGACATCAGTTTCAATACTGCCCCTCAAGCTTAGCCTAATGCAATGGCTAAGCTTGGAACCACATACTTCACCTCGTTAAAACCTTCAAAGAGAAAACCACTAGGGATAAAACTCCTTGAAGGGAAAAGAGTATGAAGCATACGATTAGGGTCTTCTAGCTCTTGATCAAGTTGGTGAGTCCTAGCTTTGGCAGCACAAACTCACATACCTTGAGGCTAGCCGACTTGGTGAAGATATCGGCTAGTTGATCTTGGCTCTTTGTATAGCAAGGCAGTATGGTTCCCCTTACCATTTGTTCTCGGACTTTGTGGAAATCCATCTCTATATGCTTGGTCCTCTCATGAAAAACAGAGTTGGAGGCAATATGAATGGCTGCCTTGTTGTCACAACGCATGGTGATAGGCTTCTTGATATCTATACCAAGATCTCCAAGTAGGTTCTTCAGCCATATTAGCTCTTGTGTGAGCTTCCTCATGGCTATGTATTCGGACTCAACACTTGAATATGACACAATCTTCTGCTTCTTGGTCTTCCATGTAACCAAATTCCCTCCAATGAATGTGCAGTATTTTGTGGTGGATCTCCTATCCTCCACATCCCCTGCATAATCAGCATCACAATAGCCAACCACTTATGTGTTTTGATTCCTGCCCATCCAAATGCACTGACTTGATGTTCCTCTAAGGTACTTGAGTATTCTCTCTACCATGTTCCAATGATGAATCTTAGGCCTCTGCATGTGTTGGCTCACCTGATTCACAGCAAAACATATATGAGGTCTGGTTATAGTTAAGTATATGAGCTTACCAACCAGCCGTCTATAGAGTTTTTGATCTTTGAAGGGTTGGTCTTCAAGCTCCCCCTCTCTTATGACTTTGTAGCCATCCTCCAATGGTGTTCTTGCAGCTTTGCCATCTTTGTGACATGTTTCATTAAGAAGATCCATAACATATTTTCTTTGGGAGAGAAATAGCCCCTCTTTGGATCGGCTAATCTCAATACCAAGAAAGTATCTCATTATCCCCAAATCCTTAATGTCAAATACAGATTTTAAGTATTCTTTGGTTTCAGAAATGTCTACCTTGTTATCCCCAGAGATGACTATGTCATCCACATAGATGTGGATAACAACTATACCTTCTTTGCTCTGCAATGTGAAGAGGGTATGTTCAGCTTGGCTCATCTTGAAACCTCTTGATGTGAGGGTTGAACTTAGCTTGTGATATCAAGCCCTTGGAGATTGTTTCAGCCCATAGATTGCCTTTCTTAGTCTTAATACCTTTCCTGGTGTTACCGATGTTAGAATTTAAGAGAGTAATCCGAATGTTATGAGAGATTTAAGAGAATATAACATTCGGTGGTCTTGGTGTTCTTGGTGAGAATTAGAGAGAATAGAGAGAGTGGGTTTAATCGACTTTCATAATATAAAACTTGTATCTTGATGTTTTACAAATAAAGCCAAAACAAGAATATAAAGGAGGCTACTTTTCCCTTGTGACCGTTTGTGGATAAGGACGGTCAAGGAAAAGTGTGCGGTCAAAACCGAGAGGAATCGCGCGCGTCCGCGGGGGAAAGAGAAACTATCGGGCGCCGACCGTACGGAGCCTGGTTTGCTATCGGGCGCCATGTTCTTCTTATCGGGCGCCATGTACTGCCCGGTAAGAATGCTCGGTAACTATGCTCGGTAAATCTCCTTCTCTTATTTTCCTCGACCACTTTCCCTCTTGACTTAGTGAACCTTATTTGGACGTGGTCACAAGACTTTGCCTTAGATTGTATTCCAAGATACCACACAATGCCTTAGTGAAATGGGCATTGGTTTCAATACTCCCCCGCAAGCTTAGCCGGATGGAATTGGCTAAGCTTGGAGCCCGTATACTCCACCTCATTAAAAACCTTGACAAGAAAACCCTTTTGGGACAAAACTCATCAAGGGAAAAAGAGTATGAAGTATACGGTTAGGGTCTTCTAGTGTTGGATAGCTTTGGTGAGTCCAAGTCTTGGTAAGATTGACTCACACACTTTCAAACTTGCAGATTTGGTGAAGATGTCTGCTAGTTGATCCGAGATCTTTGTATAGCATGGGAGGATGGTGCCTTTAACCATTTGTTCCCTCACTTTGTGGCAGTCAATCTCTATGTGCTTGGTTCTTTCATGGAACACAGAATTGGACGCAATGTGGATTGCCGACTCATTGTCACAATGCATGGTCATTGGTGTTTGGAACTCTATTCCCAAGTCCCTGAGGAGATTCTTCAGCCACATAAGTTCTTGTGTCAGCTTCCTCATGGCCCGGTACTCAGCTTCAGCAGTGGAGCATGACACAATCTTCTGTTTCTTAGTCTTCCAAGTTACCAAGATACCACCTATAAATGTGCAATAGCCTGTGGTTGATCTTCTGTCCTCAACATCCCCGGCATAATCATCATCACAATATCCCATCACCTCGGTGTTTTTGTTGCAGCCCATCCATATGCTCAAGCTAGACGTGCCTTTGAGATACCTTAGTATTCTTTCCAACATACTCCAATGATGGAGTTTTGGCTTTTGCATGTGTTGAGCTACCTGATTCACAGCAAAACACAAGTCAGGCCGTGTGGTTAAGTAGATTAGCTTACCCACTATGCGTCTGTATTGCTTTGGATCATCATGAGGTTGATCTTCTCTTCCTCCTGGTTGGATGGTTTTGTATCCTTCTTCCAGGGGTGTCTTTGTTGCCTTAGCATCTAGGAAACTTGTCTCATTCAAAAGGTCAAGTACATACTTTCTTTGGGATAAGAATAATCTCTCATTAGACCTACACACCTCTATGCCTAGAAAGTATTTCAAAATACCAAGATCTTTTATATCAAACACATATTTCAAGTAATCCTTAGTATTTTGTATACCTTTCTTATCACTACCTGATATGATTATGTCATCAACATATATGAGAATGACAATGATACCTTCTTGGCTTTGACAAGTGAAGAGTGTGTGTTCTGATTGAGACATTTTGAATCCCTTTTCAGTCAAGGTTGTGCTCAACTTCTTATACCAGGCTCTTGGGGATTGTTTCAGCCCATAAATAGCCTTCCTTAGCTTTAGTACCTTTCCTGGAGCAATGGTCTTTTCTAGCCCAGGTGGTGGTGTCATGTATACTTCTTCTTCAAGTTCTCCTTGTAAGAAGGCATTCTTGACGTCCATCTGAAACAAGTCCCAATCCAGATTAGTAGCTAAAGACAATATTACTCTTACCGTGTGTAGCTTAGATACTGGTGCAAAAGTATCAAGGTAGTCTTCTCCATAAGTTTGTGTGAATCCCCTTGCTACTAGCCTAGCTTTGTGTCTCTCCACTTCTCCATTGCTATGGTACTTAATGGTCAATAGGCGTTTTTAGATGTTTCATAAGTTCGTCAAACTTGTACAAAGCTCATTGAGGAACTTATAAGCACTCATGTTGCATAAAAGTTGGTTTAGAGTCCTAGAAACGCGTTGTTAGATGTTTCATAAGTTCGTCAAACTTGTACAAAGCTAATTGAGGAACTTATTAGCACTCATTTTGCAAGAAACTTAGTTTATAGTCCTAGAAACGCGTTCTTAGATGTTTCATACGTTCGTCAAACTTGTACAAAAGTTATTGAAGAACTTATAAGCACTCATGCTGCATGAAACTTGGTTTAGAGTCCTAGAAACGCGTTGTTAGATGTTTCATAAGTTCGTCAAACTTGTACAAAGCTCATTGAGTAACTTATAAACACTCATGTAACATGAAACTTGGTTTAGAGTCCGAAAACGCGTTGTTAGATGTTTCATATGTTCTTCAAATTTGTACCAAGCTCATTGAGGAACTTATAAGCATTCATGTTGCATGAAACATGGTTTAGAGTCCTAGAAACGCGTTGTTAAATTTTTCATAAGTTCGCCAAACTTGTACAAAGCTCATTGAGGTACTTATAAGCACTCATGTTGCATGAAACTTAGCTTAGAGACGTAGAAACGCGTGGTTAGATGTTTTATAAGTTCATCAAACTTATACAAAGCTCATTGAGGAACTTATAAGCACTCATGTTGCATGAAACTTGGTTTAGAGTCCTAGAAACGCGTTGTTAGATGTTTGATACGTTCTTCAAACTTGATACAAAGCTCATTGATGAACTTATAAGCACTCATGTTGCATGAAACTTGGTTTAGAGTCCTAGAAACATGTTGTTAGATGTTTCATACGTTCTTAAAACTTGTACAAAGCTCATTGAGGAACTTATAAGCACTCATGTTGCATGAAACTTGGTTTAGAGTCCTAGAAACGCGTTGTTAGATGTTTCATACGTTCTTCAAACTTGTACAAAGCTCATTGAGGAATTTATAAGCTCTCCTGTTGCATGAAACTTGTATTAGAGTCATAGAAACGCGTTGTTAAGTGTTTCATAAGTTCGTGAAACTTGTACAATGCACATTGAGGAACTTATAAGCACTCATGTTGCATGAAACTTGGTTTAGAGTCCTAGAAACGCGTTGTTAGATGTTTCATACGTTCGTCAAACTTGTCCAAAGCTCATTGCGGAACTTATAAGCACTCATGTTGCATGAAACTTGGTTTAGAGTCCTAGAAACGCGTTGTTAGATGTTTCATACGTTCGTCAAACTTGTACAAAGCTCATTGAGAAACTTATAAGCACTCATGTTGCATGAAACTTGGTTTAGAGTCCTAGAAACGCGATGTTAGATGTTTCATACGTTCGTCAAACCTGATACAAAGCTCATTGAGGAACTTATAAGCTCTCATGTTGCATGAAACTTGGTTTAAAGTCCTAGAAACGCGTTGTTAGATGTTTCAGAAGTTCGTCAACTAGTACAAAGCTCATTGAGACACTTATAAGCACTCATGTTGCGTGAAACTTGGTTTAGAGTCCTAGAAACACGTTGTTAGATGTTTCATAAGTTCGTCAAACTTGTGCAAAGCTCATTGAGGAACTTATAAGCGCAATGGAGAAGACTACCTTGAGGAACTTATAAGCTCATTGAGGAACTTATAAGCTCATTACCGTGTTAGTAGCTAAAGACAATATTACTCTTACCGTGTGTAGCTTAGCTACTGGTGCAAAAGTATCAAGGTAGTCTTCTCCATAAGTTTTTGTGAATCCCCACTTCTCCATTGATCATTGAGGATCTTATAAGCTCATTGAGGAACTTATAAGCGCAATGTACTTAGATGTTTCATACGTTCTTCAAACTTGATACAAAGCTCATTGAGGAACTTATAAGCTCTTATGTTGCATGAAACTTGGTTTAGAGTCCTAGAAACGCGTTGTTAGATGTTTCATAAGTTCGTCAACTAGTACAAAGCTCATTGAGACACTTATAAGCACTCATGTTGCATGAAACTTGGTTTAGAGTCCTAGAAACGCGTTGTTAGATGTTTCATACATTCGTCAAACTTGTACAAAGCTCATTGAGACACTTATAAGAATTCATGTTGCATTAAACTTGTTTTAGAGTCATAGAAACGCGTTGTTAGATGTTTCATAAGTTCGTGAAACTTGTACAAAGCACATTGAGGAACTTATAAGCACCGATGTTGCATGAAACTTAGTTTAGAGTCCTAGAAACGCGTTGTTAGATGTTTCATACGTTCGTCAAACTTGATACAAAGCTCATTGAGGAACTTATAAGTTATCATGTTGCATGAAACTTGGTTTAGAGTCCTAGAAACGCATTGTTAGATGTTTCATAAGTTCTTCAAACTTGTATAAAGATCATTGAGGAACTTATAAGCACTCATGTTGCATGAAACTTGGTTTAGAGTCCAAGAAACACGTTGTTAGATGTTTCATACGTTCGTCAAACTTATACAAAGCTCATTGAGATACTTATAAGAACTAATGTTGCATGAAACTTGGTTTAGAGTCCTAGAAACGCGTTGTTAGATGTTTCATAAGTTCGTGAAACTTGTACAAAGCTCATTGAGGAACTTATTAGCACTCATGTTGCATGAAACTTGGTTTAGAGTCCTAGAAACGCGTTGTTAGATGTTTCATAAGTTCGTCAAACTTGTACAAAGATCATTGAAGAACTTATAAGCACTCATGTTGCATGAAACATGGTTTAGAGTCCTAGAAACGTGTTGTTAGATGTTTCATACGTTCGTCAAACTTGTACAAAGCTCATTGAGGAACTTATAAGCACTCATGTTGCATGAAACTTGGTTTAGAGTCCTAGAAAGGCGTTGTTAGATGTTACATACGTTCGTAAAACTTGTACAAAGCTCGTTGAGACACTTATAATCACTCATGTTGCATGAAACTTGGTTTAGAGTCCTAGAAACGCGTTGTTAGATGTTTCATAAGTTCGTCAAACTTGTACAAAGCTCATTGAGGAACTTATAAGCACTCATGTTGCGTGAAACTTGGTTTAGAGTCCTAGAAACGCGTTGTTAGATGTTTCATACGTTCGTCAAACTTGTACAAAGCTCATTGAGGAACTTATAAGCTCTCATGTTGCATGAAACTCGGTTTAGAGTCCTAGAAACGAATTGTTAGATGTTTCATAAGTTCGTGAAACTTGTACAAAGCTCATTGAGGAACTTATAAGCACTCATGTTGCATGAAACTTGGTTTAGAGTCCTAGAAATGCGTTGTTAGATGTTTCGAAAGTTGGTCAAACTTGTACAAAGCTCATTGAGACACTTATAAACAAATATGTTGCATGAAACTTGGTTTAGAGTCCTAGAAAAGCGTTGTTAGGTGTTTTATAAGTTCGTGAAACTTGTACAAAGCTCATTGAGGAATTTATAAGCACTCATGTTGCATGAAACTTGGTTTAGAGTCCTAGAAACGCGTTGTTAGATGTTTCATACGTTCGTCAAACTTGTACAAAGCTCATTGAGACACTTATAAGAATTCATGTTGCATTAAACTTGGTTTAGAGTCATAGAAAAACGTTGTTAGATGTTTCATAAGTTCGTGAAACTTGTACAAAGCACATTGAGGAACTTATAAGCACCGATGTTGCATGAAACTTAGTTTAGAGTCCTAGCAACGCGTTGTTAGATGTTTCATACGTTCGTCAAACTTGATACAAAGCTCATTGAGGAACTTATAAGTTATCATGTTGCATGAAACTTGGTTTAGAGTCCTAGAAACGCGTTGTTAGATGTTTCATAAGTTCTTCAAACTTGTACAAACCTCATTGAGACACTTATAAGAATTCATGTTGCATTAAACTTGGTTTAGAGTCCTAGAAACGCGTTGTTAGATGTTTCATACGTTCTTCAAACTTGTAAAAAGCTCATTGAGGAACTTATAAGAACTCATGTTGCATGAAACATGGTTTAGATTCCTAGAAACGCGTTGTTAGATGTTTCATAAGTTTTTCAAACTTGTACAAAGCTCAATGAGATACTTATAAGCACTCATGTTGCATGAAACCTTGTTTAGAGTCCTAGAAACGCGTTGTTAGATGTTTCATACGTTCTTCAAACTTGTAAAAAGCTCATTGAGGAACTTATAAGCACTCATGTTGCATGAAACTTGGTTTAGAGTCCTAGAAACGCGTTGTTAGATGTTTCATACGTTCTTCAAACTTGTAAAAAGCTCATTGAGGAACTTATAAGAACTCATGTTGCATGAAACTTGGTTTAGAGTCCTAGAAACGCGTTGTTAGATGTTTCATAAGTTCTTCAAACTTGTACAAAGCTCATTGAGAAACTTATAAGAATTCATGTTGCATTAAACTTGGTTTAGAGTCCTAGAAACGTGTTGTTAGATGTTCCATAAGTTCGTGAAACTTGTACAAAGCACATTGAGGAACTTATAAGCACTGATGTTGCATGAAACTTAGTTTAGAGTCCTAGAAAGGCGTTGTTAGATGTTTCATACGTTCGTCAAACTTGATACAAAGTTCATTGAGGAACTTATAAGCTCTCATGTTGCATGAAACTTGGTTTAGAGTCCTAGAAACGCGGTATTAGATGTTTCATACGTTCTTCAAACTTGTAAAAACCTCATTCAGGAACTTATAAGCACTCATGTTGCATGAAACATGGTTTAGAGTCCTAGAAACGCGTTGTTAGATGTTTCATACGTTCTTCAAACTTGTACAAAGCTCATTGAGGAACTTATAAGCACTCATGTTGCATGAAACTTGGTTTAGAGTCCTAGAAACGCGTTGTTAGATGTTTCATAAGTTCGTTAAACTTGTACAAAGCTCATTGAGGAACTTATAAGCACTCATGTTGCATGAAACTTGGTTTAGAGTCCTAGAAACGCGTTGTTAGATGTTTCATAAGTTCGTGAAACTTGTACAAAGCTCATTGAGGAACTTATTAGCACTCATGTTGCATGAAACATGGTTTAGAGTCCTAGAAACGCGTTGTTAGATGTTTCATACGTTCGTCAAACTTGTACAAAGCTCATTGAGGAACTTATAAGCACTCGTGTTGCATGAAACTTGGTTTAGAGTCCTAAAAACGCGTTGTTAGATGTTTCATAAGTTCGTCAAACTTGTACAAAGCTCATTGAAAAACTTATAAGCACTCATGTTGCATGAAATTTGGTTTAGAGTCCTAGAACCGCGTTGTTAGATGTTTCATAAGTTCGTGAAACTTATACAAAGCTCATTGAGGAACTTATAAGCACTCATGTTGCATGAAACTTGGTTTAGAGTTCTAGAAACACGTTGTTAGATGTTTCATACGTTCGTCTAACTTGTACAATCCTCATTAAAGACCTTATAAGCTCTTATGTTGCATGAAACTTGGTTTAGAGTCCTAGAAACGAGTTGTTAGATGTTTCATAAGTTTTTCAAACTTGTACAAAGCTCAATGAGATACTTATAAGCACTCATGTTGCATGAAACTTGGTTTAGAGTCTTAGAAACGCGTTGTTAGATGTTTCATACGTTCTTCAAACTTGTAAAAAGCTCATTGAGGAACTTATAAGCACCGATGTTGCATGAAACTTAGTTTAGAGTCCTAGAAACGCGTTGTTAGATGTTTCATACGTTCGTCAAACTTGATACAAAGCTCATTGAGGAACTTATAAGTTATCATGTTGCATGAAACTTGGTTTAGAGTCCTAGAAACGCGTTGTTAGATGTTTCATAAGTTCTTCAAACTTGTACAAACCTCATTGAGACACTTATAAGAATTCATGTTGCATTAAACTTGGTTTAGAGTCCTAGAAACGCGTTGTTAGATGTTTCATACGTTCTTCAAACTTGTAAAAAGCTCATTGAGGAACTTATAAGAACTCATGTTGCATGAAACATGGTTTAGATTCCTAGAAACGCGTTGTTAGATGTTTCATAAGTTTTTCAAACTTGTACAAAGCTCAATGAGATACTTATAAGCACTCATGTTGCATGAAACCTTGTTTAGAGTCCTAGAAACGCGTTGTTAGATGTTTCATACGTTCTTCAAACTTGTAAAAAGCTCATTGAGGAACTTATAAGCACTCATGTTGCATGAAACTTGGTTTAGAGTCCTAGAAACGCGTTGTTAGATGTTTCATACGTTCTTCAAACTTGTAAAAAGCTCATTGAGGAACTTATAAGAACTCATGTTGCATGAAACTTGGTTTAGAGTCCTAGAAACGCGTTGTTAGATGTTTCATAAGTTCTTCAAACTTGTACAAAGCTCATTGAGAAACTTATAAGAATTCTTGTTGCATTAAACTTGGTTTAGAGTCCTAGAAACGCGTTGTTAGATGTTCCATAAGTTCGTGAAACTTGTACAAAGCACATTGAGGAACTTATAAGCACTGATGTTGCATGAAACTTAGTTTAGAGTCCTAGAAAGGCGTTGTTAGATGTTTCATACGTTCGTCAAACTTGATACAAAGTTCATTGAGGAACTTATAAGCTCTCATGTTGCATGAAACTTGGTTTAGAGTCCTAGAAACGCGGTATTAGATGTTTCATACGTTCTTCAAACTTGTAAAAACCTCATTCAGGAACTTATAAGCACTCATGTTGCATGAAACATGGTTTAGAGTCCTAGAAACGCGTTGTTAGATGTTTCATACGTTCTTCAAACTTGTACAAAGCTCATTGAGGAACTTATAAGCACTCATGTTGCATGAAACTTGGTTTAGAGTCCTAGAAACGCGTTGTTAAATGTTTCATAAGTTCGTTAAACTTGTACAAAGCTCATTGAGGAACTTATAAGCACTCATGTTGCATGAAACTTGGTTTAGAGTCCTAGAAACGCGTTGTTAGATGTTTCATAAGTTCGTGAAACTTGTACAAAGCTCATTGAGGAACTTATTAGCACTCATGTTGCATGAAACATGGTTTAGAGTCCTAGAAACGCGTTGTTAGATGTTTCATACGTTCGTCAAACTTGTACAAAGCTCATTGAGGAACTTATAAGCACTCGTGTTGCATGAAACTTGGTTTAGAGTCCTAAAAACGCGTTGTTAGATGTTTCATAAGTTCGTCAAACTTGTACAAAGCTCATTGAAAAACTTATAAGCACTCATGTTGCATGAAATTTGGTTTAGAGTCCTAGAACCGCGTTGTTAGATGTTTCATAAGTTCGTGAAACTTATACAAAGCTCATTGAGGAACTTATAAGCACTCATGTTGCATGAAACTTGGTTTAGAGTTCTAGAAACACGTTGTTAGATGTTTCATACGTTCGTCTAACTTGTACAATCCTCATTGAAGACCTTATAAGCTCTTATGTTGCATGAAACTTGGTTTAGAGTCCTAGAAACGAGTTGTTAGATGTTTCATAAGTTTTTCAAACTTGTACAAAGCTCAATGAGATACTTATAAGCACTCATGTTGCATGAAACTTGGTTTAGAGTCTTAGAAACGCGTTGTTAGATGTTTCATACGTTCTTCAAACTTGTAAAAAGCTCATTGAGGAACTTATAAGCACTCATGTTGCATGAAACTTGGTTTAGAGTCCTAGAAACGCGTTGTTAGATGTTTCATACGTTCTTCAAACTTGTAAAAAGCTCATTGAGAAACTTATAAGCACTCATGTTGCATGAAACTTGGTTTAGAGTCCTAGAAACGCGTTGTTAGATGTTTCATAAGTTCGTCAAACTTGTAAAAATCTCATTGAGACACTTATAAGCACTCATGTTGCATGAAACTTGGTTTAGAGTCCTAGAAACGCGTTGTTATATGTTTCATACGTTCGTCAAACTTGTACAAAGCTCATTGAGGATCTTATAAGCTCTCATGTTGCATGAAACTTGGTTTAGAGTCCTAGAAACGCGTTGTTAGATGTTTCATAAGTTCGTGAAACTTGTACAAAGCTCATTGAGGAACATATAAGCACTCATGTTGCATGAAACTTGGTTTAGAGTCCTAGAAACGCGTTGTTAGATGTTTCATAAGTGTTGAGACTAATGGTAACCCATAAGGGCATTATTTCAAAACATAAAGAGTCTTGTGCAACAAGGGTAAAGTCAATCAAGAAGTCAACAATTGGGTTTAAAAGAGAGAGGAAGATATATATGGTGAATAGGCGCCAAAGAGGTCACCTTGGAGCCAAAAGGAATCAAAAGAAGATAAGAAGAATCAATGGTATCCTTGGCACAAGAAGCCAAACACTTCGATGCTTGGGCACACGCGCCAGTCCACTTATCGAGACGCGTAGGGACCTGTCTCAATCCGGCTCGGTTCCAAGCGCTACACGCTCCCAAGAGTGGAAAGCGACTTATCTCTTCTTATCTCTCTCTCTCTCAACGGCTAGAAACTTGTTTTGACTATATATATTTGTTGTAAACTCTTGAAACACATTTTAAGGAGACTTGGTCTCTCTTCCCAATATAATATAAACTCTTGATACACTATTCTCTCCATTCTCTCTCTTGTTCTTGAAGTTCTTAAGTGAACACAAGAACTCAATCTCTCTAAACTCACCAAATCTACTCATACTTAGTCCGAAATCTCAACAATAAGTTTGTCAACTTGTACAAAGCTCATTGAGGAACTTAGAAGCACTCATGTTGCATGAAACTTGGTTTAGAGTCCTAGAAACGCGTTGTTAGATGTTTCATAAGTTCGTGAAACTTGTACAAAGCTCATTGAGGAACTTATAAGCACTCATGTTGCATGAAACTTGGTTTAGAGTCCTAGAAACGCGTTGTTAGATGTTTCATAAGTTCGTGAAACTTGTACAAAGCTCATTGAGGAACTTATAAGCACTCATGTTGCATGAATCTTTGTTTAGAGTCCTAGAAACGCGTAGTTAGATGTTTCATAAGTTCGTCAAACTTGTACACAGATCATTGAGGAACTTATAAGCACTCATGTTCATGAAACATGGTTTAGAGTCCTAGAAACGCGTTGTTAGTTGTTTCATACGTTCGTCAAACTTGTACAAAGCTCATAGAGGAACCTATAAGCACTCATGTTGCATGAAACTTGGTTTAGAGTCCTAGAAAAGCGTTGTTGGATGTTTCATAAATTCGTCAACTTGTACAAACCTCATTGAAAAATTATAAGCACTCATGTTGCATGAAATTTGGTTTAGAGTCCTAGAAACGCGTTGTTAGGTATTTCATAAGTTCGTGAAACTTGTACAAAGCTCATTGAGGAACTTATAAGCACTCATGTTGCATGAAACTTTGTTTAGAGTCCTGGAAACGCGTTGTTAGATGTTTCATACGTTGGTCAAACTTGTACAAAGCTCATTGAGGAACATATAAGCACTCATGTTGCATGAAACTTTGTTTAGAGTCCTAGAAACGCGTTGTTAGATGTTACATACGTTCGTCAAACTTGTACAAAGCTCATTGAGACACTTATAATCACTCATGTTGCATGACACTTGGTTTAGAGTCCTAGAAACGCGTTGTTAGATGTTTCATAAGTTCGTCAAACTTGTACAAAGCTCATTAACGAACTTATAAGCACTCATGTTGCGTGAAACTTTGTTTAGAGTCCTAGAAACGCGTTGTTAGATGTTTCATACGTTCGTCAAACTTATACAAAGCTCATTGAGGAACTTATAAGCTCTCATGTTGCATGAAACTTGGTTTAGAGTCCTAGAAAACGCTTTGTTAGATGATTCATAAGTTCGCGAAACTTGTACAAAGCTCATTGAGGAACTTATAAGCACTCATGTTGAATGAAACTTTGTTTAGAGTCCTAGAAATGCGTTGTTAGATGTTTCGAAAGTTCGTCAAATTTGTACAAAGCTCATTGAGACACTTATAAACAAATATGTTGCATGAAACTTGGTTTAGAGTCCTAGAAAAGCGTTGTTAGGTGTTTTATAAGTTCTTGAAACTTGTACAAAGCTCATTGAGGAATTTATAAGCACTCATGTAGCATGAAACTTGGTTTAGAGTCCTAGAAACGCGTTGTTAGATGTTTCATACGTTCGTCAAACTTGTACAAAGCTCATTGAGACACTTATAAGAATTCATGTTGCATTAAACTTGGTTTAGAGTCATAGAAAAACGTTGTTAGATGTTTCATAAGTTCGTGAAACTTGTACAAAGCACATTGAGGAACTTATAAGCACCGATGTTGCATGAAACTTAGTTTATAGTCCTAGAAACGCGTTGTTAGATGTTTCATACGTTCGTCAAACTTGATACAAAGCTCATTGAGGAACTTATAAGTTATCATGTTGCATGAAACTTGGTTTAGAGTCCTAGAAACGCGTTGTTAGATGTTTCATAAGTTCTTCAAACTTGTACAAAGCTCATTGAGGAACTTATAAGCACTCATGTTGCATGAAACTTGGTTTAGAGTCCTAGAAACACGTTGTTAGAAGTTTCAGACGTTCGTCAAACTTATACAAAGCTCATTGAGATACTTATAAGAACTCATGTTGAATGAAACTTGGTTTAGAGTCCTAGAAACGCGTTGTTAGATGTTTCATAAGTTCTTCAAACTTGTACAAACCTCATTGAGACACTTATAAGAATTCATGTTGCAGTAAACTTGGTTTAGAGTCCTAGAAACGCGTTGTTAGATGTTTCATACGTTCTTCAAACTTGTAAAAATCTCATTGAGGAACTTATAAGAACTCATGTTGCATGAAACATGGTTTAGATTCCTAGAAACGCGTTGTTAGATGTTTCATAAGTTTTTCAAACTTGTACAAAGCTCAATGAGATACTTATAAGCACTCATGTTGCATGAAACTTGGTTTAGAGTCCTAGAAACGCGTTGTTAGATGTTTCATACGTTCTTCAAACTTGTAAAAAGCTCATTGAGGAACTTATAAGCACTCATGTTGCATGAAACTTGGTTTAGAGTCCTAGAAACGCGTTGTTAGATGTTTCATACGTTCTTCAAACTTGTAAAAAGCTCATTGAGGAACTTATAAGAACTCATGTTGCATGAAACTTGGTTTAGAGTCCTAGAAACGCATTGTTAGATGTTTCATAAGTTCTTCAAACTTGTACAAAGCTCATTGAGACACTTATAAGAATTCATGTTGCATTAAACTTGGTTTAGAGTCCTAGAAACGCGTTGTTAGATGTTCCATAAGTTCGTGAAACTTGTACAAAGCACATTGAGGAACTTATAAGCACCGATGTTGCATGAAACTTAGTTTAGAGTCCTAGAAAGGCGTTGTTAGATGTTTCATACGTTCGTCAAACTTGATACAAAGTTCATTGAGGAACTTATAAGCTCTCATGTTGCATGAAACTTGGTTTAGAGTCCTAGAAACGCGGTATTAGATGTTTCATACGTTCTTCAAACTTGTAAAAAGCTCATTCAGGAACTTATAAGCACTCATGTTGCATGAAACATGGTTTAGAGTCCTAGAAACGCGTTGTTAGATGTTTCATACGTTCTTCAAACTTGTACAAAGCTCATTGAGGAACTTATAAGCACTCATGTTGCATGAAACTTGGTTTAGAGTCCTAGAAACGCGTTGTTAGATGTTTCATAAGTTCGTTAAACTTGTACAAAGCTCATTGAGGAACTTATAAGCACTCATGTTGCATGAAACTTGGTTTAGAGTCCTAGAAACGCGTTGTTAGATGTTTCATAAGTTCGTGAAACTTGTACAAAGCTCATTGAGGAACTTATTAGCACTCATGTTGCATGAAACATGGTTTAGAGTCCTAGAAACGCGTTGTTAGATGTTTCATACGTTCGTCAAACTTGTACAAAGCTCATTGAGGAACTTATAAGCACTCGTGTTGCATGAAACTTGGTTTAGAGTCCTAGAAACGCGTTGTTAGATGTTTCATAAGTTCGTCAAACTTGTACAAAGCTCATTGAAAAACTTATAAGCACTCATGTTGCATGAAATTTGGTTTAGAGTCCTAGAACCGCGTTGTTAGATGTTTCATAAGTTCGTGAAACTTATACAAAGCTCATTGAGGAACTTATAAGCACTCATGTTGCATGAAACTTGGTTTAGAGTCCTAGAAACACGTTGTTAGATGTTTCATACGTTCGTCTAACTTGTACAATCCTCATTGAAGAACTTATAAGCTCTTATGTTGCATGAAACTTGGTTTAGAGTCCTAGAAACGAGTTGTTAGATGTTTCATAAGTTTTTCAAACTTGTACAAAGCTCAATGAGATACTTATAAGCACTCATGTTGCATGAAACTTGGTTTAGAGTCCTAGAAACGCGTTGTTAGATGTTTCATACGTTCTTCAAACTTGTAAAAAGCTCATTGAGGAACTTATAAGCACTCATGTTGCATGAAACTTGGTTTAGAGTCCTAGAAACGCGTTGTTAGATGTTTCATACGTTCTTCAAACTTGTAAAAAGCTCATTGAGGAACTTATAAGCACTCATGTTGCATGAAACTTGGTTTAGAGTCCTAGAAACGCGTTGTTAGATGTTTCATAAGTTCGTCAAACTTGTAAAAATCTCATTGAGACACTTATAAGCACTCATGTTGCATGAAACTTGGTTTAGAGTCCTAGAAACGCGTTGTTATATGTTTCATACGTTCGTCAAACTTGTACAAAGCTCATTGAGGATCTTATAAGCTCTCATGTTGCATGAAACTTGGTTTAGAGTCCTAGAAACGCGTTGTTAGATGTTTCATACGTTCTTCAAACTTGTACAAAGCTCATTGAGGAACTTATAAGCACTCATGTTGCATGAAACTTGGTTTAGAGTCCTAGAAACGCGTTGTTAGATGTTTCATAAGTTCGTTAAACTTGTACAAAGCTCATTGAGGAACTTATAAGCACTCATGTTGCATGAAACTTGGTTTAGAGTCCTAGAAACGCGTTGTTAGATGTTTCATAAGTTCGTGAAACTTGTACAAAGCTCTTTGAGGAACTTATTAGCACTCATGTTGCATGAAACATGGTTTAGAGTCCTAGAAACGCGTTGTTAGATGTTTCATACGTTCGTCAAACTTGTACAAAGCTCATTGAGGAACTTATAAGCACTCGTGTTGCATGAAACTTGGTTTAGAGTCCTAGAAACGCGTTGTTAGATGTTTCATAAGTTCGTCAAACTTGTACAGAGCTCATTGAAAAACTTATAAGCACTCATGTTGCATGAAATTTGGTTTAGAGTCCTAGAACCGCGTTGTTAGATGTTTCATAAGTTCGTGAAACTTATACAAAGCTCATTGAGGAACTTATAAGCACTCATGTTGCATGAAACTTGGTTTAGAGTCCTAGAAACACGTTGTTAGATGTTTCATACGTTCGTCTAACTTGTACAATCCTCATTGAAGAACTTATAAGCTCTCATGTTGCATGAAACTTGGTTTAGAGTCCTAGAAACGAGTTGTTAGATGTTTCATAAGTTTTTCAAACTTGTACAAAGCTCAATGAGATACTTATAAGCACTCATGTTGCATGAAACTTGGTTTAGAGTCCTAGAAACGCGTTGTTAGATGTTTCATATGTTCTTCAAACTTGTAAAAAGCTCATTGAGGAACTTATAAGCACTCATGTTGCATGAAACTTGGTTTAGAGTCCTAGAAACGCGTTGTTAGATGTTTCATACGTTCTTCAAACTTGTAAAAAGCTCATTGAGGAACTTATAATCACTCATGTTGCATGAAATTTGGTTTAGAGTCCTAGAAACGCGTTGTTAGATGTTTCATAAGTTTGTCAAAATTGTAAAAATCTCATTGAGACACATATAAGCACTCATGTTGCATGAAACTTGGTTTAGAGTCCTAGAAACGCGTTGTTATATGTTTCATACGTTCGTCAAACTTGTACAAAGCTCTTTGAGGATCTTATAAGCTCTCATGTTGCATGAAACTTGGTTTAGAGTCCTAGAAACGCGTTGTTAGATGTTTCATAAGTTCGTGAAACTTGTACAAAGCTCATTGAGGAACTTATAAGCACTCATGTTGCATGAAACTTGGTTTAGAGTCCTAGAAACGCGTTGTTAGATGTTTTATACGTTCTTCAAACTTGTAAAAAAGCTCATTGAGGAACTTATAAGCAGTCATGTTGCATGAAACTTGGTTTAGAGTCCTAGAAACGCGTTGTTAGATGTTTCATAAGTGTTGAGACTAATGGTAACCCATAAGGGCATTATGTCAAAACATAAAGAGTCTTGTGCAACAAGGGTAAAGTCAATCAAGAAGTCAACAATTGGGTTTAAAAGAGAGAGGAAGATATATATGGTGAATAGGCGCCAAAGAGGTCACCTTGGAGCCAAAAGGAATCAAAAGAAGATAAGAAGAATCAATGGTATCTTTGGCACAAGAAGCCAAACACTTCTATGCTTGGGCACACGCGCCAAGCCACTTATCGAGACGCGTAGGGACCTGTCACAATCCGGCTCGGTTCCAAGCGCTACACGCTCCCAAGAGTGGAAAGCGACTTATCTCTTCTTATCTCTCTCTTTCTCTCTCAACGGCTAGAAAGTTGTTTTGACTATATATATTTGTTGTAAACTCTTGAAACACATTTTAAGGAGACTTGGTCTCTCTTCCCAATACAATATAAACTCTTGATACACTATTCTCTCCATTCTCTCTCTTGTTCTTGATGTTCTTAAGTGAACACAAGAACTCAATCTCTCTAAACTCACCAAATCTACTCATACTTAGTCCGAAATCTCAACAATAAGTTCGTCAACTTGTACAAAGCTCATTGAGGAACTTAGAAGCACTCATGTTGCATGAAACTTGGTTTAGAGTCCTAGAAACGCGTTGTTAGATGTTTCATAAGTTCGTGAAACTTGTACAAAGCTCATTGAGGAACTTATAAGCACTCATGTTGCATGAAACTTGGTTTAGAGTCCTAGAAAGGCGTTGTTAGATTTTACATACGTTCGTCAAACTTGTACAAAGCTCATTGAGAAACTTATAATCACTCATGTTGCATGACACTTGGTTTAGAGTCCTAGAAACGCGTTGTTAGATGTTTCATAAGTTCGTCAAACTTGTACAAAGCTCATTAAGGAACTTATAAGCACTCATGTTGCATGAAACTTGGTTTAGAGTCCTAGAAACGATTTGTTAGATGTTTCATAAGTTCGCGAAACTTGTACAAAGCTCATTGAGGAACTTATAAGCACTCATGTTGAATGAAACTTTGTTTAGAGTCCTAGAAATGCGTTGTTAGATGTTTCGAAAGTTCGTCAAATTTGTACAAAGCTCATTGAGACACTTATAAACAAATATGTTGCATGAAACTTGGTTTAGAGTCCTAGAAAAGCATTGTTAGGTGTTTTATAAGTTCATGAAACTTGTACAAAGCTCATTGAGGAATTTATAAGCACTCATGTTGCATGAAACTTGGTTTAGAGTCCTAGAAACGCGTTGTTAGATGTTTCATACGTTCGTCAAACTTGATACAAAGTTCATTGAGGAACTTATAAGCTCTCATGTTGCATGAAACTTGGTTTAGAGTCCTAGAAACGTGGTATTAGATTTTTCATACGTTCTTCAAACTTGTACAAAGCTCATTGAGGAACTTATAAGCACTCATGTTGCATGAAACTTGGTTTAGAGTCCTAGAAACGCGTTGTTAGATGTTTCATAAGTTCTTCAAACTTGTACAAAGCTCATTGAGGAACTTATAAGCACTCATGTTGCATGAAAGTTGGTTTAGAGTCCTAGAAACACGTTGTTAGATGTTTCATACGTTCGTCAAACTTATACAAAGCTCATTGAGATACTTATAAGAACTCATGTTGCATGAAACTTGGTTTAGAGTCCTAGACACGCGTTGTTAGATGTTTCATAAGTTCTTCAAACTTGTACAAAGCTCATTGAGACACTTATAAGAATTCATGTTGCATCAAACTTGGTTTAGAGTCCTAGAAACGCGTTGTTAGATGTTTCATAAGTTCGTGAAACTTGTACAAAGCACATTGAGGAACTTATAAGCACCGATGTTGCATGAAACTTAGTTTAGAGTCCTAAAAAGGCGTTGTTAGATGTTTCATACGTTCGTCAAACTTGATACAAAGCTCATTGAGGAACTTATAAGCTCTCATGTTGCATGAAACTTGGTTTAGAGTCCTAGAAACGCGGTATTAGATGTTTCATACGTTCTTCAAACTTGTAAAAAGCTCATTCAGGAACTTATAAGCACTCATGTTGCATGAAACATGGTTTAGAGTCCTAGAAACGCGTTGTTAGATGTTTCATACGTTCTTCAAACTTGTACAAAGCTCATTGAGGAACTTATAAGCACTCATGTTGCATGAAACTTGGTTTAGAGTCCTAGAAACGCGTTGTTAGATGTTTCATAAGTTCGTCAAACTTGTACAAAGCTCATTGAAAAACTTATAAGCACTCATGTTGCATGAAATTTGGTTTAGAGTCCTAGAACCGCGTTGTTAGATGTTTCATAAGTTCGTGAAACTTATACAAAGCTCATTGAGGAACTTATAAGCACTCATGTTGCATGAAACTTGGTTTAGAGTCCTAGAAACACGTTGTTAGATGTTTCATACGTTCGTCTAACTTGTACAATCCTCATTGAAGAACTTATAAGCTCTCATGTTGCATGAAACTTGGTTTAGAGTCCTAGAAACGAGTTGTTAGATGTTTCATAAGTTTTTCAAACTTGTACAAAGCTCAATGAGATACTTATAAGCACTCATGTTGCATGAAACTTGGTTTAGAGTCCTAGAAACGCGTTGTTAGATGTTTCATACGTTCTTCAAACTTGTAAAAAGCTCATTGAGGAACTTATAAGCACTCATGTTGCATGAAACTTGGTTTAGAGTCCTAGAAACGCGTTGTTAGATGTTTCATACGTTCTTCAAACTTGTAAAAAGCTCATTGAGGAACTTATAATCACTCATGTTGCATGAAATTTGGTTTAGAGTCCTAGAAACGCGTTGTTAGATGTTTCATAAGTTCGTCAAACTTGTAAAAATCTCATTAAGACACATATAAGCACTCATGTTGCATGAAACTTGGTTTAGAGTCCTAGAAACGCGTTGTTATATGTTTCATACTTTCGTCAAACTTGTACAAAGCTCATTGAGGATCTTATAAGCTCTCATGTTGCAAGAAACTTGGTTTAGAGTCCTAGAAACGCGTTGTTAGATGTTTCATAAGTTCGTGAAACTTGTACAAAGCTCATTGAGGAAATTATAAGCACTCATGTTGCATGAAACTTGGTTTAGAGTCCTAGAAACGCGTTGTTAGATGTTTTATACGTTCTTCAAACTTGTAAAAAAGCTCATTGAGGAACTTATAAGCAGTCATGTTGCATGAAACTTGGTTTAGAGTCCTAGAAATGCGTTGTTAGATGTTTCATAAGTGTTGAGACTAATGGTAACCCATAAGGGCATTATGTCAAAACATAAAGAGTCTTGTGCAACAAGGGTAAAGTCAATCAAGAAGTCAACAATTGGGTTTAAAAGAGAGAGGAAGATATATATGGTGAATAGGCGCCAAAGAGGTCACCTTGGAGCCAAAAGGAATCAAAAGAAGATAAGAAGAATCAATGGTATCTTTGGCACAAGAAGCCAAACACTTCTATGCTTGGGCACACGCGCCAGTCCACTTATCGAGACGCGTAGGGACCTGTCACAATCCGGCTCGGTTCCAAGCGCTACACGCTCCCAAGAGTGGAAAGCGACTTATCTCTTCTTATCTCTCTCTTTCTCTCTCAACGGCTAGAAAGTTGTTTTGACTATATATATTTGTTGTAAACTCTTGAAACACATTTTAAGGAGACTTGGTCTCTCTTCCCAATATAATATAAACTCTTGATACACTATTCTCTCCATTCTCTCTCTTGTTCTTGATGTTCTTAAGTGAACACAAGAACTCAATCTCTCTAAACTCACCAAATCTACTCATACATAGTCCGAAATCTCAACAATAAGTTCGTCAACTTGTACAAAGCTCATTGAGGAACTTAGAAGCACTCATGTTGCATGAAACTTGGTTTAGAGTCCTAGAAACGCGTTGTTAGATGTTTCATAAGTTCGTCAAACTTGTACAAAGCTCATTGAAAAACTTATAAGCACTCATGTTGCATAAAATTTGGTTTAGAGTCCTAGAACCGCGTTGTTAGATGTTTCATAAGTTCGTGAAACTTATACAAAGCTCATTGAGGAACTTATAAGCACTCATGTTGCATGAAACTTGGTTTAGAGTCCTAGAAACACGTTGTTAGATGTTTCATACGTTCGTCTAACTTGTACAATCCTCATTGAAGAACTTATAAGCTCTCATGTTGCATGAAACTTGGTTTAGAGTCCTAGAAACGAGTTGTTAGATGTTTCATAAGTTTTTCAAACTTGTACAAAGCTCAATGAGATACTTATAAGCACTCATGTTGCATGAAACTTGGTTTAGAGTCCTAGAAACGCGTTGTTAGATGTTTCATACGTTCTTCAAACTTGTAAAAAGCTCATTGAGGAACTTATAAGCACTCATGTTGCATGAAACTTGGTTTAGAGTCCTAGAAACGTGTTGTTAGATGTTTCATACGTTCTTCAAACTTGTAAAAAGCTCATTGAGGAACTTATAATCACTCATGTTGCATGAAATTTGGTTTAGAGTCCTAGAAGTGCGTTGTTAGATGTTTCATAAGTTCGTCAAACTTGTAAAAATCTCATTGAGACACATATAAGCACTCATGTTGCATGAAACTTGGTTTAGAGTCCTAGAAACGCGTTGTTATATGTTTCATACGTTCGTCAAACTTGTACAAAGCTCATTGAGGATCTTATAAGCTCTCATGTTGCAAGAAACTTGGTTTAGAGTCCTAGAAACGCGTTGGTAGATGTTTCATAAGTTCGTGAAACTTGTACAAAGCTCATTGAGGAAATTATAAGCACTCATGTTGCATGAAACTTGGTTTAGAGTCCTAGAAACGCGTTGTTAGATGTTTTATACATTCTTCAAACTTGTAAAAAAGCTCATTGAGGAACTTATAAGCAGTCATGTTGCATGAAACTTGGTTTAGAGTCCTAGAAACGCGTTGTTAGATGTTTCATAAGTGTTGAGACTAATGGTAACCCATAAGGGCATTATGTCAAAACATAAAGAGTCTTGTGCAACAAGGGTAAAGTCAATCAAGAAGTCAACAATTGGGTTTATAAGAGAGAGGAAGATATATATGGTGAATAGGCGCCAAAGATGTCACCTTGGAGCCAAAAGGAATCAAAAGAAGATAAGAAGAATCAATGGTATCTTTGGCACAAGAAGCCAAACACTTCTATGCTTGGGCACACGCGCCAGTCCACTTATCGAGACGCGTAGGGACTTGTCACAATCCGGCTCGGTTCCAAGCGTTACACGCTCCCAAGAGTGGAAAGCGACTTATCTCTTCTTATCTCTTTCTTTCTCTCTCAACGGCTAGAAAGTTGTTTTGACTATATATATTTGTTGTAAACTCTTGAAACACATTTTAAGGAGACTTGGTCTCTCTTCCCAATATAATATAAACTCTTGATACACTATTCTCTCCATTCTCTCTCTTGTTCTTGATGTTCTTAAGTGAACACAAGAACTCAATCTCTCTAAACTCACCAAATCTACTCATACTTAGTCCGAAATCTCAACAATAAGTTCGTCAACTTGTACAAAGCTCATTGAGGAACTTAGAAGCACTCATGTTGCATGAAACTTGGTTTAGAGTCCTAGAAACGCGTTGTTAGATGTTTCATAAGTTCGTGAAACTTGTACAAAGCTCATTGAGGAACTTATAAGCACTCATGTTGCATGAAACTTGGTTTAGAGTCCTAGAAAGGCGTTGTTAGATGTTACATACGTTCGTCAAACTTGTACAAAGCTCATTGAGACACTTATAATCACTCATGTTGCATGACACTTGGTTTAGAGTCCTAGAAACGCGTTGTTAGATGTTTCATAAGTTCGTCAAACTTGTACAAAGCTCATTAAGGAACTTATAAGCACTCATGTTGCATGAAACTTGGTTTAGAGTCCTAGAAACGCTTTGTTAGATGTTTTATAAGTTCGCGAAACTTGTACAAAGCTCATTGAGGAACTTATAAGCACTCATGTTGAATGAAACTTTGTTTAGAGTCCTAGAAATGCGTTGTTAGATGTTTTGAAAGTTCGTCAAATTTGTACAAAGCTCATTGAGACACTTATAAACAAATATGTTGCATGAAACTTGGTTTAGAGTCCTAGAAAAGCGTTGTTAGGTGTTTTATAAGTTCATGAAACTTGTACAAAGCTCATTGAGGAATTTATAAGCACTCATGTTGCATGAAACTTGGTTTAGAGTCCTAGAAACGCGTTGTTAGATGTTTCATACGTTCGTCAAACTTGATACAAAGTTCATTGAGGAACTTATAAACTCTCATGTTGCATGAAACTTGGTTTAGAGTCCTAGAAACGTGGTATTAGATGTTTCATACGTTCTTCAAACTTGTAAAAAGCTCATTTAGGAACTTATAAGCATTCATGTTGCATGAAACATGGTTTAGAGTCCTAGAAACGCGTTGTTAGATGTTTCATACGTTCTTCAAACTTGTACAAAGCTCATTGAGGAACTTATAAGCACTCATGTTGCATGAAACTTGGTTTAGAGTCCTAGAAACGCGTTGTTAGATGTTTCATAAGTTCGTTAAACTTGTACAAAGCTTATTGAGGAACTTATAAGCACTCATGTTGCATGAAACTTGGTTTAGAGTCCTAGATACGCGTTGTTAGATGTTTCATAAGTTCGTGAAACTTGTACAAAGCTCATTGAGGAACATATTAGCACTCATGTTGCATGAAACTTGGTTTAGAATCCTAGAAACGCGTTGTTAGATGTTTCATAAGTTCGTCAAACTTGTACAAAGATCATTGAGGAACTTATAAGCACTCATGTTGCATGAAACATGGTTTAGAGTCCTAGAAACGCGTTGTTAGATGTTTCATACGTTTGTCAAACTTGTACAAAGCTCATTGAGGAACTTATAAGCACTCATGTTGCATGAAACTTGGTTTTGGGTCCTAGAAAGGCATTGTTAGATGTTACATACGTTCGTCAAACTTGTACAAAGATCATTGAGACACTTATAATCACTCATGTTGCATGAAACTTGGTTTAGAGTCCTAGAAACGCATTGTTAGATGTTTCATACGTTCGTCAAACTTGTACAAAGCTCATTGAGGAACTTATAAGCTCTCATGTTGCATGAAACTTGGTTTAGAGTCCTAGAAACGCATTGTTAGATGTTTCATAAGTTCGTGAAACTTGTACAAAGCTCATTGAGGAACTTATAAGCACTCATGTTGCATGAAACTGGGTTTAGAGTCCTAGAAATGTGTTGTTAGATGTTACATACGTTCGTCAAACTTGTACAAAGCTCATTGAGACACTTATAATCACTCATGTTGCATGACACTTGGTTTAGAGTCCTAGAAACGCGTTGTTAGATGTTTCATAAGTTCGTCAAACTTGTACAAAGCTCATTAAGGAACTTATAAGCACTCATGTTGCATGAAACTTGGTTTAGAGTCCTTGAAACGTTTTGTTAGATGTTTCATAAGTTCGCGAAACTTGTACAAAGCTCATTGAGGAACTTATAAGCACTCATGTTGAATGAAACTTTGTTTAGAGTCCTAGAAATGCGTTGTTAGATGTTTTGAAAGTTCATCAAATTTGTACAAAGCTCATTGAGACACTTATAAACAAATATGTTGCATGAAACTTGGTTTAGAGTCCTAGAAAAGCGTTGTTAGGTGTTTTATAAGTTCATGAAACTTGTACAAAGCTCATTGAGGAATTTATAAGCACTCATGTTGCATGAAACTTGGTTTAGAGTCCTAGAAACGCGTTGTTAGATGTTTCATACGTTCGTCAAACTTGATACAAAGTTCATTGAGGAACTTATAAGCTCTCATGTTGCATGAAACTTGGTTTAGAGTCCTAGAAACGTGGTATTAGATGTTTCATACGTTCTTCAAACTTGTAAAAAGCTCATTTAGGAACTTATAAGCATTCATGTTGCATGAAACATGGTTTAGAGTCCTAGAAACGCGTTGTTAGATGTTTCATACGTTCTTCAAACTTGTACAAAGCTCATTGAGGAACTTATAAGCACTCATGTTGCATGAAACTTGGTTTAGAGTCCTAGAAACGCGTTGTTAGATGTTTCATAAGTTCGTTAAACTTGTACAAAGCTTATTGAGGAACTTATAAGCACTCATGTTGCATGAAACTTGGTTTAGAGTCCTAGAAACGCGTTGTTAGGTGTTTCATAAGTTCGTGAAACTTGTACAAAGCTCATTGAGGAACATATTAGCACTCATGTTGCATGAAACTTGGTTTAGAGTCCTAGAAACGCGTTGTTAGATGTTTCATAAGTTCGTCAAACTTGTACAAAGATCATTGAGGAACTTATAAGCACTCATGTTGCATGAAACATGGTTTAGAGTCCTAGAAACGCGTTGTTAGATGTTTCATACGTTTGTCAAACTTGTACAAAGCTCATTGAGGAACTTATAAGCACTCATGTTGCATGAAACTTGGTTTTGGGTCCTAGAAAGGCATTGTTAGATGTTACATACGTTCGTCAAACTTGTACAAAGATCATTGAGACACTTATAATCACTCATGTTGAATGAAACTTGGTTTAGAGTCCTAGAAACGCATTGTTAGATGTTTCATACGTTCGTCAAACTTGTACAAAGCTCATTGAGGAACTTATAAGCTCTCATGTTGCATGAAACTTGGTTTAGAGTCCTAGAAATGTGTTGTTAGATATTTCGAAAGTTCGTCAAACTTGTAAAAAGCTCATTTAGACACTTATAAACAAATATGTTGCATGAAACTTGGTTTAGAGTCCTAGAAAAGCGTTGTTAGGTGTATTATAAGTTCGTGAAACTTGTACAAAGCTCATTGAAGAATTTATAAGCACTCATGTTGCATGAAACTTGGTTTAGAGTCCTAGAAACGCGTTGTTAGATGTTTCATACGTTCGTCAAACTTGTACAAAGCTCATTGAGACACTTATAAGAATTCATGTTGCATTAAACTTGGTTTAGAGTCATAGAAACGCGTTGTTAGATATTTCATAAGTTCGTGAAACTTGTACAAAGCACATTGACGAACTTATAAGCACCGATGTTGCATGAAACTTAGTTTAGAGTCCTAGAAACGCGTTGTTAGATGTTTCATACGTTCGTCAAACTTGATACAAAGCTCATTGAGGAACTTATAAGTTATCATGTTGCATGAAACTTGGTTTAGAGTCCTAGAAACGCGTTGTTAGATGTTTCATAAGTTCTTCAAACTTGTACAAAGGTCATTGAGGAACTTATAAGCACTCATGTTGCATGAAACTTGGTTTAGAGTCCTAGAAACACGTTGTTAGATGTTTCATACGTTCGTCAAACTTATACAAAGCTCATTGAGATACTTATAAGAACTCATGTTGACCGAAACTTGGTTTAGAGTCCTAGAAACGCGTTGTTAGATGTTTCACAAGTTCTTCAAACTTGTACAAAGCTCATTGAGACACGTATAAGAATTCATGTTGCATTAAACTTGGTTTAGAGTCCTAGAAACGCGTTGTTAGATGTTTCATAAGTTCGTGAAACTTGTACAAAGCACATTGAGGAACTTATAAGCACCGATGTTGCATGAAACTTAGTTTAGAGTCCTAGAAACGCGTTGTTAGATGTTTCATACGTTCGTCAAACTTGATACAAAGCTCATTTAGGAACTTATAAGCTCTCATGTTGCATGAAACTTGGTTTAGAGTCCTAGAAACCCGTTGTTAGATGTTTCATACATTCGTCAAACTTGTACAAAGCTCATTGAGGAACTTATAAGCACTCATGTTGCGTGAAACTTGGTTTAGAGTCCTAGAAACGCGTTGTTAGATGTTTCATACGTTCGTCAAACTTGTACAAAGCTCATTGAGGAACTTATAAGCTCTCATGTTGCATGAAACTTGGTTTAGAGTCCTAGAAACGCATTGTTAGATGTTTCATAAGTTCGTGAAACTTGTACAAAGCTCATTGAGGAACTTATAAGCACTCATGTTGCATGAAACATGGTTTAGAGTCCTAGAAATGCGTTGTTAGATGTTTCGAAAGTTCGTCAAACTTGTAAAAAGCTCATTGAGACACTTATAAACAAATATGTTTCATGAAACTTGGTTTAGAGGCCTAGAAAAGCGTTGTTAGGTGTTTTATAAGTTCGTGAAACTTGTACAAAGCTCATTGAAGAATTTATAAGCACTCATGTTGCAAGAAACTTGGTTTAGAGTCCTAGAAACGCGTTGTTATATGTTTCATACGTTCGTCAAACTTGTACAAAGCTCATTGAGACACTTATAAGAATTCATGTTGCATTAAACTTGGTTTAGAGTCATAGAAACGTGTTGTTAGATGTTTCATAAGTTCGTGAAACTTGTACAAAGCACATTGACGAACTTATAAGCACTGATGTTGCATGAAACTTAGTTTAGAGTCCTAGAAACGCGTTGTTAGATGTTTCATACGTTCGTCAAACTTGATACAAAGCTCATTGAGGAACTTATAAGTTATCAAGTTGCATGAAACTTGGTTTAGAGTCCTAGAAACGCGTTGTTAGATGTTTCATAAGTTCTTCAAACTTGTACAAAAGTCATTGAGGAACTTATAAGCACTCATGTTGCATGAAACTTTGTTTAGAGTCCTAGAAACACGTTGTTAGATGTTTCATACGTTCGTCAAACTTATACAAAGCTCATTGAGATACTTATAAGAACTCATGTTGCATGAAACTTGGTGTAGAGTCCTAGAAACGCGTTGTTAGATGTTTCATAAGTTCTTCAAACTTGTACAAAGCTCATTGAGACACGTATAAGAATTCATGTTGCATTAAACTTGGTTTAGAGTCCTAGAAACGCGTTGTTAGATGTTTCATAAGTTCGTGAAACTTGTACAAAGCACATTGAGGAACTTATAAGCACCGATGTTGCATGAAACTTAGTTTAGAGTCCTAGAAACGCGTTGTTAGATGTTTCATACGTTCGTCAAACTTGATACAAAGCTCATTGAGGAACTTATAAGCTCTCATGTTGCATGAAAATTGGTTTAGTGTCCTAGAAACGCGTTATTAGATGTTTCATACGTTCTTCAAACTTGTAAAAAGCTCATTCAGGAACTTATAAGCACTCATGTTGCATGAAACTTGGTTTAGAGTCCTAGAAACGCATTGTTAGATGTTTCATACGTTCTTCAAACTTGTACAAAGCTCATTGAGGAACTTATAAGCACTCATGTTGCATGAAACTTGATTTAGAGTCCTAGAAACGCGTTGTTAGATGTTTCATAAGTTCGTCAAACTTGTACAAAGCTCATTGAGGAACTTATAAGCACTCATGTTGCATGAAACTTGGTTTAGAGTCCTAGAAACGCGTTGTTAGATGTTTCATAAGTTCGTGAAACTTGTACAAAGCTCATTGAGGAACTTATTAGCACTCATGTTGCATGAAACTTGGTTTAGAGTCCTAGAAACGTGTTGTTAGATGTTTCATAAGTTCGTCAAACTTTTACAAAGCTCATTGAAAAACTTATAAGCACTCATGTTGCATGAAATTTGGTTTAGAGTCCTAGAACCGCGTTGTTAGATGTTTCATAAGTTCTTGAAACTTATACAAAGCTCATTGAGGAACTTATAAGCACTCATGTTGCATGAAACTTGGTTTAGAGTCCTAGAAACACGTTGTTAGATGTTTCATACGTTCGTCTAACTTGTAAAAAGCTCATTGAAGAACTTATAAGCTCTCATGTTGCATGAAACTTGGTTTAGAGTCCTAGAAACGAGTTGTTAGATGTTTCATAAGTTTTTCAAACTTGTACAAAGCTCAATGAGATACTTATAAGCACTCATGTTGCATGAAACTTGGTTTAGAGTCCTAGAAACGCGTTGTTAGATGTTTCATACGTTCTTCAAACTTGTACAAAGCTCATTGAGGAACTTATAAGCACTCATGTTGCATGAAACTTGGTTTAGAGTCCTAGAAACGCGTTGTTAGATGTTTCATAAGTTCGTCAAACTTGTAAAAATCTCATTGAGACACTTATATGCACTCATGTTGCATAAAACTTGGTTTAGAGTCCTAGAAACGCGTTGTTAGATGTTTCATACGTTCGTCAAACTTGTACAAAGCTCATTGAGATACTTATAAGCACTCATGTTGCATGAAACTTGGTTTAGAGTCCTAGAAACGCGTTCTTAGATGTTTCATAAGTTCTTCAAACTTGTACAAAGCTCATTGAGAAAGTTATAAGCACTCATGTTGCATGAAACTTAGTTTAGAGTCCTAGAAACGCGTTGTTAGATGTTTCATACGTTCGTCAAACTTATACAAAGCTCATTGAGATACTTATAAGAACTCATGTTGCATGAAACTTGGTTTAGAGTCCTAGAAACGCGTTGTTAGATGTTTCATAAGTTCTTCAAACTTGTACAAAGCTCATTGAGTAACTTATAAGCACTCATGTTCCATGATACTTGGTTTAGAGTCCTAGAAACACGTTGTTAGATGTTTCATACGTTCGTCAAACTTATACAAAGCTCATTGAGATACTTATAAGAACTCATGTTGCATGAAACTTGGTTTAGAGTCCTAGAAACGCGTTGTTAGATGTTTCATAAGTTCTTCAAACTTGTACAAAGCTCATTGAGACACATATAAGAATTCATGTTGCATTAAACTTGGTTTAGAGTCCTAGAAACGCGTTGTTAGATGTTTCATAAGTTCGTGAAACTTGTACAAAGCACATTGAGGAACTTATAAGCACCGATGTTGCATGAAACTTAGTTTAGAGTCCTAGAAACGCGTTGTTAGATGTTTCATACGTTCGTCAAACTTGATACAAAGCTCATTGAGGAACTTATAAGCTCTCATGTTGCGTGAAACTTGGTTTAGAGTCCTAGAAACGCGTTATTAGATGTTTTATACGTTCTTCAAACTTGTAAAAAGCTCATTCAGGAACTTATAAGCACTCATGTTGCATGAAACTTGGTTTAGAGTCCTAGAAACGCGTTGTTAGATGTTTCATACGTTCTTCAAACTTGTACAAAGCTCATTGAGGAACTTCTAAGCACTCATGTTGCATGAAACTTGATTTAGAATCCTATAAACGCGTTGTTAGATGTTTCATAAGTTCGTCAAACTTGTACAAAGCTCATTGAGGAACTTATAAGCACTCATGTTGCATGAAACTTGGTTTAGAGTCCTAGAAACGCGTTGTTAGATGTTTCATAAGTTCGTGAAACTTGTACAAAGCTCATTGAGGAACTTATTAGCACTCATGTTGCATGAAACTTGGTTTAGAGTCCTAGAAACGTGTTGTTAGATGTTTCATAAGTTCGTCAAACTTGTACAAAGATCATTGAGGAACTTATAAGCACTCATGTTGCATGAAACATGGTTTAGAGTCCTAGAAACGCGTTGTTAGATGTTTCATACGTTCGTCAAACTTGTACAAAGCTCATTGAGGAACTTATAAGCACTCATGTTGCATGAAACTTGGTTTAGAGTCCTAGAAACGTGTTGTTAGATGTTTCATAAGTTCGTCAAACTTTTACAAAGCTCATTGAAAAACTTATAAGCACTCATGTTGCATGAAATTTGGTTTAGAGTCCTAGAACCGCGTTGTTAGATGTTTCATAAGTTCGTGAAACTTATACAAAGCTCATTGAGGAACTTATAAGCACTCATGTTGCATGAAACTTGGTTTAGAGTCCTAGAAACACGTTGTTAGATGTTTCATACGTTCGTCAAACTTATACAAAGCTCATTGAGATACTTATAAGAACTCATGTTGCATGAAACTTGGTTTAGAGTCCTAGAAACGCGTTGTTAGATGTTTCATAAGTTCTTCAAACTTGTACAAAGCTCATTGAGACACTTATAAGAATTCATGTTGCATCAAACTTGGTTTAGAGTCCTAGAAACGCGTTGTTAGATGTTTCATAAGTTTGTGAAACTTGTACAAAGCACATTGAGGAACTTATAAGCATCGATGTTGCATGAAACTTAGTTTAGAGTCCTAGAAAGGCGTTGTTAGATGTTTCATACGTTCGTCAAACTTGATACAAAGCTCATTGAGGAACTTATAAGCTCTCATGTTGCATGAAACTTGGTTTAGAGTCCTAGAAACGCGGTATTAGATGTTTCATACGTGCTTCAAACTTGTAAAAAGCTCATTCAGGAACTTATAAGCACTCATGTTGCATGAAACATGGTTTAGAGTCCTAGAAACGCGTTGTTAGATGTTTCATACGTTCTTCAAACTTGTACAAAGCTCATTGAGGAACTTATAAGCACTCATGTTGCATGAAATTTGGTTTAGAGTCTTAGAAACGCGTTGTTAGATGTTTCATAAGTTCGTCAAACTTGTACAAAGCTCATTGAAAAACTTATAAGCACTCATGTTGCATGAAATTTGGTTTAGAGTCCTAGAACCGCAGTGTGAGATGTTTCATAAGTTTGTGAAACTTATACAAAGCTCATTGAGGAACTTATAACCACTCATGTTGCATGAAACTTGGTTTAGAGTCCTAGAAACACGTTGTTAGATGTTTCATACGTTCGTCTAACTTGTACAATCCTCATTGAAGAACTTATAAGCTCTCATGTTGCATGAAACTTGGTTTAGAGTCCTAGAAACGAGTTGTTAGATGTTTCATAAGTTTTTCAAACTTGTACAAAGCTCAATGAGATACTTATAAGCACTCATGTTGCATGAAACTTGGTTTAGAGTCCTAGAAACGCGTTGTTAGATGTTTCATACGTTCTTCAAACTTGTAAAAAGCTCATTGAGGAACTTATAAGCACTCATGTTGCATGAAACTTGGTTTAGAGTCCTAGAAACGCGTTGGTAGATGTTTCATACGTTCTTCAAACTTGTAAAAAGCTCATTGAGGAACTTATAATCACTCATGTTGCATGAAATTTGGTTTAGAGTCCTAGAAACGCGTTGTTAGATGTTTCATATGTTCGTCAAACTTGTAAAAATCTCATTGAGACACATATAAGCACTCATGTTGCATGAAACTTGGTTTAAAGTCCTAGAAACGCGTTGTTATATGTTTCATACGTTCGTCAAACTTATACAAAGCTCATTGAGGATCTTATAAGCTCTCATGTTGCATGAAACTTGGTTTAGAGTCCTAGAAACGCGTTGTTAGATGTTTCATAAGTTCGTGAAACTTGTACAAAGCTCATTGAGGAACTTATAAGCACTCATGTTGCATGAAACTTGGTTTAGAGTCCTAGAAACGCGTTGTTAGATGTTTTATACGTTCTTCAAACTTGTAAAAAACCTCATTGAGGAACTTATAAGCAGTCATGTTGCATGAAACTTGGTTTAGAGTCCTAGAAACGCGTTGTTAGATGTTTCATAAGTGTTGAGACTAATGGTAACCCATTAGGGCATTATGTCAAAACATAAAGAGTCTTGTGCAACAAGGGTAAAGTCAATCAAGAAGTCAACAATTGGGTTTAAAAGAGAGAGGAAGATATATATGGTGAATAGGCGCCAAAGAGGTCACCTTGGAGCCAAAAGGAATCAAAAGAAGATAAGAAGAATTAATGGTATCTTTGGCACAAGAAGCCAAACACTTCTATGCTTGGGCACACGCGCCAGTCCACTTATCGAGACGCGTAGGGACTTGTCACAATCCGGCTCGGTCCCAAGCGCTACACGCTCCCAAGAGTGGAAAGCGACTTATCTCTTCTTATCTCTCTCTTTCTCTCTCAACGGCTAGAAAGTTGTTTTGACTATATATATTTGTTGTAAACTCTTGAAACCCATTTTAAGGAGACTTGGTCTCTCTTCCCAATATAATATAAACCCTTGATACACTACTCTCTCCATTCTCTCTCTTGTTCTTGATGTTCTTAAGTGAACACAAGAACTCAATCTCTCTAAACTCACCAAATCTACTCATACTTAGTCCGAAATCTCAACAATAAGTTCGTCAACTTGTACAAAGCTCATTGAGGAACTTAGAAGCACTCAGGTTGCATGAAACCTGGTTTAGAGTCCTAGAAACGCGTTGTTAGATGTTTCATAAGTTCGTGAAACTTGTACAAAGCTCATTGAGGAACTTATAAGCACTCATGTTGCATGAAACTTGGTTTAGAGTCCTAGAAAGGCGTTGTTAGATGTTACATACGTTCGTCAAACTTGTACAAAGCTCATTGAGACACTTATAATCACTCATGTTGCATGACACTTGGTTTAGAGTTCTAGAAACGCGTTGTTAGATGTTTCATAAGTTCGTCAAACTTGTAGAAAGTTCATTAAGGAACTTATAAGCACTCATGTTGCATGAAACTTGGTTTAGAGTCCTAGAAACGCTTTGTTAGATGTTTCATAAGTTCGCGAAACTTGTACAAAGCTCATATAGGAACTTATAAGCACTCATGTTGAATGAAACTTTGTTTAGAGTCCTAGAAATGCGTTGTTAGATGTTTCGAAAGTTCGTCAAATTTGTACAAAGCTCATTGAGACACTTATAAACAAATATGTTGCATGAAACTTGGTTTAGAGTCCTAGAAAAGCGTTGTTAGGTGTTTTATAAGTTCGTGAAACTTGTACAAAACTCATTGAGGAATTTAGAAGCACTCATGTTGCATGAAACTTGGTTTAGAGTCCTAGAAACGCGTTGTTAGATGTTTCATACGTTCGTCAAACTTGATACAAAGTTCATTGAGGAACTTATAAGCTCTCATGTTGCATGAAACTTGGTTTAGAGTCCTAGAAACGTGGTATTAGATGTTTCATACGTTCTTCAAACTTGTAAAAAGCTCATTTAGGAACTTATAAGCATTCATGTTGCATGAAACATGGTTTAGAGTCCTAGAAACGCGTTGTTAGATGTTTCATACGTTCTTCAAACTTGTACAAAGCTCATTGAGGAACTTATAAGCACTCATGTTGCATGAAACTTGGTTTAGAGTCCTAGAAACGCGTTGTTAGATGTTTCATAAGTTCGTTAAACTTGTACAAAGCTTATTGAGGAACTTATAAGCACTCATGTTGCATGAAACTTGGTTTAGAGTCCTAGAAACGCGTTGTTAGGTGTTTCATAAGTTCGTGAAACTTGTACAAAGCTCATTGAGGAACATATTAGCCCTCATGTTGCATGAAACTTGGTTTAGAGTCTTAGAAACGCGTTGTTAGATGTTTCATAAGTTCGTCAAACTTGTACAAAGATCATTGAGGAACTTATAAGCACTCATGTTGCATGAAACTTGGTTTAGAGTCCTAGAAACGTGTTGTTAGATGTTTCATAAGTTCGTCAAACTTTTACAAAGCTCATTGAAAAACTTATAAGCACTCATGTTGCATGAAATTTGGTTTAGAGTCCTAGAACCGCGTTGTTAGATGTTTCATAAGTTCGTGAAACTTATACAAAGCTCATTGAGGGACTTATAAGCACTCATGTTGCATGAAACTTGGTTTAGAGTCCTAGAAACACGTTGTTAGATGTTTCATACGTTCGTCAAACTTATACAAAGCTCATTGAGATACTTATAAGAACTCATGTTGCATGAAACTTGGTTTAGAGTCCTAGAAACGCGTTGTTAGATGTTTCATAAGTTCTTCAAACTTGTACAAAGCTCATTGAGACACTTATAAGAATTCATGTTGCATCAAACTTGGTTTAGAGTCCTAGAAACGCGTTGTTAGATGTTTCATAAGTTCGTTAAACTTGTACAAAGCACATTGAGGAACTTATAAGCATCGATGTTGCATGAAACTTAGTTTAGAGTCCTAGAAAGGCGTTGTTAGATGTTTCATACGTTCGTCAAACTTGATACAAAGCTCATTGAGGAACTTATAAGCTCTCATGTTGCATGAAACTTGGTTTAGAGTCCTAGAAACGCGGTATTAGATGTTTCATACGTGCTTCAAACTTGTAAAAAGCTCATTCAGGAACTTATAAGCACTCATGTTGCATGAAACATGGTTTAGAGTCCTAGAAACGCGTTGTTAGATGTTTCATACGTTCTTAAAACTTGTACAAAGCTCATTGAGGAACTTATAAGCACTCATGTTGCATGAAATTTGGTTTAGAGTCTTAGAAACGCGTTGTTAGATGTTTCATAAGTTCGTCAAACTTGTAAAAATCTCATTGAGACACATATAAGCACTCATGTTGCATGAAACTTGGTTTAGAGTCCTAGAAACACGTTGTTAGATGTTTTATACGTTAGTCTAACTTGTACAATCCTCATTAAAGAACTTATAAGCTCTCATGTTGCATGAAACTTGGTTTAGAGTCCTAGAAACGAGTTGTTAGATGTTTCATAAGTTTTTCAAACTTGTACAAAGCTCAATGAGATACTTATAAGCACTCATGTTGCATGAAACTTGGTTTAGAGTCCTAGAAACGCGTTGTTAGATGTTTCATACGTTCTTCAAACCTGTAAAAAGCTCATTGAGGAACTTATAAGCACTCATGTTGCATGAAACTTGGTTTAGAGTCCTAGAAACGCGTTGGTAGATGTTTCATACGTTCTTCAAACTTGTAAAAAGCTCATAGAGGAACTTATAATCCCTCATATTGCATGAAATTTGGTTTAGAGTCCTAGAAACGCGTTGTTAGATGTTTCATAAGTTCGTCAAACTTGTAAAAATCTCATTGAGACATATATAAGCACTCATGTTGCATGAAACTTGGTTTAGAGTCTTAGAAACGCGTTGTTAGATGTTTCATAAGTTCGTCAAACTTGTACAAAGATCATTGAGGAACTTATAAGCACTCATGTTGCATGAAACATGGTTTAGAGTCCTAGAAACGCGTTGTTAGATGTTTCATACGTTTGTCAAACTTGTAAAAAGCTCATTGAGGAACTTATAAGCACTCATGTTGCATGAAACTTGGTTTAGGATCCTAGAAAGGCATTGTTAGATGTTACATACGTTCGTAAAACTTGTACAAAGATCATTGAGACACTTATAATCACTCATGTTGCATGAAACTTGGTTTAGAGTCCTAGAAACGCGTTGTTAGATGTTTCATAAGTTCGTCAAACTTGTACAAAGCTTATTGAGGAACTTATAAGCACTCATGTTGCGTGAAACTTGGTTTAGAGTCCTAGAAACGCGTTGTTAGATGTTTCATACGTTCGTCAAACTTGTACAAAGCTCATTGAGGAACTTATAAGCTCTCATGTTGCATGAAACTTGGTTTAGAGTCCTAGAAACGCTTTGTTAGATGTTTCATAAGTTCGCGAAACTTGTACAAAGCTCATTGAGGAACTTATAAGCACTCATGTTGAATGAAACTTGGTTTAGAGTCCTAGAAATGTGTTGTTAGATGTTTCGAAAGTTCGTCAAATTTGTACAAAGCTCATTGAGACACTTATAAACAAATATGTTGCATGAAACTTGGTTTAGAGTCCTAGAAAAGCGTTGTTAGGTGTTTTATAAGTTCGTGAAACTTATACAAAGCTCATTGAGGAATTTATAAGCACTCATGTTGCATGAAACTTGGTTTAGAGTCCTAGAAACGCGTTATTAGATGTTTCATACGTTCGTCAAACTTGTACAAAGCTCATTGAGACACTTATAAGAATTCATGTTGCATTAATCTTGGTTTAGAGTCCTAGAAACGCGTTGTTAGATGTTTCATAAGTTCGTGAAACTTGTACAAAACACATTGAGGAACTTATAAGCACCGATGTTGCATGAAACTTAGTTTAGAGTCCTAGAAACGCGTTGTTAGATGTTTCATACGTTCGTCAAACTTGATACAAAGCTCATTGAGGAACTTATAAGTTATCATGTTGCATGAAACTTGGTTTAGAGTCCTAGAAACGCGTTGTTAGATGTTTCATAAGTTCTTCAAACTTGTACAAAGCTCATTGAGGAACTTATAAGCACTCATGTTGCATGAAACTTGGTTTAGAGTCCTAGAAACACGTTGTTAGATGTTTCATACGTTCGTCAAACTTATACAAAGCTCATTGAGATACTTATAAGAACTCATGTTGCATGAAACTTGGTTTAGAGTCCTAGAAACGCGTTGTTAGATGTTTCATAAGTTCTTCAAACTTGTACAAAGCTCATTGAGACACTTAGAAGAATTCATGTTGCATTAAACTTGGTTTAGAGTCCTAGAAACGCGTTGTTAGATGTTTCATAAGTTCGTGAAACTTGTACAAAGCACATTGAGGAACATATAAGCACCGATGTTGCATGAAACTTAGTTTAGAGTCCTAGAAAGGCGTTGTTAGATGTTTCATACGTTCGTCAAACTTGATAAAAAGCTCATTGAGGAACTTATAAGCTCTCATGTTGCATGAAACTTGGTTTAGAGTCCTAGAAACGTGGTATTAGATGTTTCATACGTTCTTCAAACTTGTAAAAAGCTCATTCAGGAACTTATAAGCACTCATGTTGCATGAAACATGGTTTAGAGTCCTAGAAACGCGTTGTTAGATGATTCATACGTTCTTCAAACTTGTACAAAGCTCATTGAGGAACTTATAAGCACTCATGTTGCATGAAACTTGGTTTAGAGTCCTAGAAACGCGTTGTTAGATGTTTCATAAGTTCGTGAAACTTGTACAAAGCTCATTGAGGAACTTATAAGCACTCATGTTGCATGAAACTTGGTTTAGAGTCCTAGAAACGCGTTGTTAGATGTTTCATAAGTTCGTGAAACTTGTACAAAGCTCATTGAGGAACTTATAAGCACTCATGTTGCATGAAACTTGGTTTAGGGTCCTAGAAAGGCATTGTTAGATGTTACATACGTTCGTCAAACTTGTACAAAGATCATTGAGACACTTATAATCACTCATGTTGCATGAAACTTGGTTTAGAGTCCTAGAAACGCATTGTTAGATGTTTCATAAGTTCGTCAAACTTGTACAAAGATCATTGAGACACTTATAAGAATTCATGTTGCATTAAACTTGGTTTAGAGTCCTAGAAACGCGTTGTTAGATGTTTCATAAGTTCGTGAAACTTGTACAAAGCACATTGAGGAACTTATAAGCACCGATGTTGTATGAAACTTAGTTTAGAGTCCTAGAAAGGCGTTGTTAGATGTTTCATACGTTCGTCAAACTTGATACAAACCTCATTGAGGAACTTATAAGCTCTCATGTTGCATGAAACTTGGTTTAGAGTCCTAGAAACGCGGTATTAGATGTTTCATACGTTCTTCAAACTTGTTAAAAGCTCATTCAGGAACTTATAAGCACTCATGTTGCATGAAACATGGTTTAGAGTCCTAGAAACGCGTTGTTAGATGTTTCATACGTTCTTAAAACATGTACAAAGCTCATTGAGGAACTTATAAGCACTCATGTTGCATGAAACTTGGTTTAGAGTCCTAGAAACGCGTTGTTAGATGTTTCATAAGTTCGTTAAACTTGTACAAAGCTCATTGAGGAACTTATAAGCACTCATGTTGCATGAAACTTGGTTTAGAGTCCTAGAAACGCGTTGTTAGATGTTTCATAAGTTCGTGAAACTTGTACAAAGCTCATTGAGGAACTTATTAGCACTCATGTTGCATGAAACTTGGTTTAGAGTCCTAGAAACGCGTTGTTAGATGTTTCATACACTACAAGAATTAGTCGGTATAGCCACGGAAAATCCCGTGGCTATAGGGGAATATCCGTGGCTATAACCCCACACAGCCACGGTTAGCCACGAAAATAATCGTGGCTATAGCGTCGTAGCTGTTGGTTATCCGTGGCTATCCGTGGCTATCCTAGCCACGGAAAGCCACGACTAGCCACGAATGTCATAGCCACGAAATGGCCACGTATATATTCGCGGCTAGATTGCCACAGAATTATTTGTGGCAAAGTCGTGGCTACTATAGCCACGAAAGCAGTGGTGGAAATTCGTGGCCTTTTTAGCCACGAAAGCAGTGGTGGCAATTCGTGGCCTTTTTTAGCCACGAAAGTGTTGGTGGCAATTTGTGGCCAAATTTGCCACGGAAGTAGTGGTGGCATTCCGTGGTAATTTTCGCCACGGTAATATTCGTGGCTATTCTTGCTACGAATTTTTCGTGGCAACCGTTGCTACAGCCACGATTTATTTTCCTGACAAGGTCGTGGCTGATATTAGCCACGGATGTATTTGTTGCTCTTTCGTGGCTTATTTGCCACGGAATGTTCTGTTGCAAACCGTAGCATTTTGCTACGACTAGCCACGGGTTTTTCGTGGCTTTTCTGCACTATTGCCACGGAAATTTCCGTGGCTTTACATAATTTTCGAAAAAAAAATAAATAAAAAAAAATTGAAAATATTTTTTATAAAACCTAAACCTGATTCAAAAATAGCATAAATAGTATATGATTATTACAAACATTGTTCAAAATATCATAAATAACAATTTTTCAGTTTTTTAAAACAGAAATCAACCAAGGCGCACTTCTTCCTCTTCCTCTTCATGGCTCTGTTCCTCACCAAGCTGATCATCTTCACGCCCTTGGTCTTGATCATTTTCACCGAGCTGATCTTCACGGTTTACACTCGGTGCAAACTCTGGACTGGTGTTAGGTCCGGTGTTTGAAGCAGTCTGCATGAGGAGAAGGGGTGGCATATGGATTGTTTGGTTGAGGATTGATCCCGAGATGATCGAGTATTGCCTTCGCGACGCAAGCATTAGGCTCGCGAGGCTAGAATAGCCTGCACGTTTGACTCGAGAAATCCCACCCTCATGTCCATGTCCACAGCCCGAGAGAGGGAAGGCTGCTGTCGGTTCGAAGGTTCGAAAACCTCGAACTCGCTTGCTTCCCAAAACGTAAATACGCCCTCGGTTTGGTTTCACTCGCCGCCAACGGAATAAGTTAAATTCCAAATAACAAATACATAGACAGAAATTTAAGTTAAAAATAGAAATCAAACTTACCTCCAAGTATGCCTTGTTAATCCGCTTCGACGAAGGAGTGGCCTCTTCCTCACCTCGTGACCCGTGAAGCAGTTGTCTCCACATCCGCCACAATTGCCTCCGCCCGACGGTCGACGAACGTGCCATCTTTACGGGTATGAGTCTTGCGTACGAGCTCGGTAAATGGTGGTTCAACACCACCATTCTGTTGCATCTACAAAACAGAGGACAATACATTAATCTAAGCACAAAAAACATCACAAAGCATTAACAACATCACAAACTATTTATCAAAGTCAAAGGACAGAATATTAATCTAAGCACAAAAACAGACATTCATGAAAGAGAATACTTTTACCATTTCATAGCCGATCTTGGCAAACCCTACGGAGCCCAAGCACAATGCTTATGCTCACCTAGACCATGAGGATCAGACATACGGTTCTCGGAGTTTGTCTTTGACTTCTTCTGGCAAACATCAGTATCACATTGCTCCTGCATCTGCAGCCAAGCATCATCGGATATGAAACTTGGCTTCTTGTTGCCTCTCTTCTTCTTGCCGACTCGTCACGGATGGATTCCATGCACTCCTTCTTCCACATGAAGTACACCTGGTCATGGTGAGAAGGAGACCAGTAGTAGGCTTGCTGAAAAATGAAAACAAACATTAGAAAAAGTAAACAAAGAAATAAGAGAAATTGAAAGGCATATGAATTATTAACTTACCACAAAGTCTTGCCACCACTCCTCTGCTTTTGCATCTGGAACCATTGACCAGTTCCACCAAGCACCCATGTAGTTAGATTGCCACGTCGTCCTTACCATTTTGTTCACCTCAGGATCTATCCCAAACCTGCATCATTACATAACAATTCACATCAATGGCTGAAAATGGACTAAACATTACAGAACAATTCACAACAATTCAAAACATTAAAGAACAATTCACATTATAGAACAATTCACAACAATTGAAAAGAACAATTCACATCAATTCACAACAACATATTTACTTACCAGAGAGCTCCATCAACCTTTTTTGGATGGAGAACAGGTTGGTTTCTTTTTGCAGGTGCATTAAGGAGAGCTTCTAGGCTGAGAGGCGTGGCTGCATTCGAAGAAGAAGAGCCAACTTGACTTGCTCTTCCTCTTGACCCATGTGGATTGGCTGTTGGAGGCTGAGAAGGTGGGGTTAGTGTGGTCTGAATTCTGGTGATGGGTGGCATTGGAGGAGTTATCTCCATCCTGTAGGATGGAGCATGTTGTCCTCTTCCTCTTCCTCTCCCATTTCCTCTTGGAGCCATAACCTGCAAAAATAAAGTAAATAAGGCATCAAAAGTCAAGTAGACAAAGCATCACAGATTTAAACAGAGACCATTCATGAAACAATATCACAAACAAGTAGCGAGAGAAAGACATCTAAATCATGAAACTCAACAAAACAGAAAGGTAAAACACGAAGAACAAGATGAACACGGTGAAGAAGAATCAAAATCAACAAAATAGAGGTAAAACACGATGATTTCGACAAAACGCAGAAACAGAACGGTAAAACACGAAGAACACGATGAACAAGAACACGATGATTTCGGTAAAACACGAAGAACACGACAAAACGATGAAGAAAAACTCGGTGAAACACGAAGAACACGATGCTTTCGACAAAACGAAACCCTAAACGACGAAACCCTAAACAACAACGAAACCCTAAAAGACGGATCGATTTCAAAAACTAAACGATTAAAATGAAGAACAATAAACGGAGAAGAAGAAATGAGGAAGAACTCACCGTAAAACTCACCGATTTGCCGGATTTTGCGAAGAATCGCCGGAGAAGAAGAAAAGGGGATATTATTGTGCGGCTAAGGAAATGAGATCCAGTTTCGCGATGAATTAGGTTAAGCACGTATAGCCACGGATATAACCGTGGCTGTCCGTGGCTATATTTAAAAAAGGCCCAATTGCTTAGGCCCATTCCAAATAACTACGCCATTGCCACGGAAAGTCTGTGGCTAATCGTGGCTAATAACATTAAAGCAACGACATTGCCACGAATACTTCCGTGGCTGACACTTAGAAAAATAAACAATTCACGTTTTGAAAGATAATATGAATAGTCACGCATCTTGTCGTGGCTAAACCGTGGCTATGTTTAGTACCAAAGATTGATTCATGGCAATGTCGTGGCTGTAGTTGGATATAGCTACGAAGTAGCCACGGATAATTTCGTGGCTAACGATATTTCAGTGTTTACGGTTTATATTTGTTTTAGAGGTTTCATAGTCACGGAAAATCCGTGGCCAATACGTGGCTAGTAAACAATATAGCTACGAAATAGCCACGGATACTTACGTGGCTGACACTTAGAAAAATAAACAATTCACGTTTTGAAAGATAATATGAATAGTCACGCATCTTGTCGTGGCTAAACCGTGGCTATGTTTAGTAGCCACAGATTGATTCGTGGCAAAGTTGTGGCTGTAGTTGGATATAGCTACGAAGTAGCCACGGATAATTTCGCGGCTAACGATATTTCAGTGTTTAGGGTTTATATTTGTTTTAGAGGTTTCATAGTCACGGAAAATCCGTGGCCAATACGTGGCTGGTAAACAATATAGCTACGAAATAGCCACGGATTATCCGTGGCTATGTCTTTTGGTCCTTTAGGGTTTGACTAGGGTTTAGATATTACGTGACATAAGCTATTGGATACAAGATTATAATAATTGTTTTACTTGAAAACAATGATTTTAATGTTTGTGTTAATTTTTAAAAAAAAAAATACAATTATAAATTTAACAATAAGTAGTAGTGTATGTGATATTATGAAAACCATTGTTATAAATGATTAGATATTCATATAATGCTATTTTTTACTTTAATATTGTTAAATTTATATTTTTTTTGGTATCATTGTATTAGATATGAGTAGATGTGAAGATATATAAAAGAAATTAAATATATTATATATCAATTTGGTGTAAAATTGAAAATTTCTGTATAGCCACGGGTATAACCGTGGCTAATCCGTGGCTAAAACAGTCACGGAAATTGGTGTGTAGCCACGGATTCAATCGTGACCCGCCGTCTTTAGTACATCGGAATCTGGACTTTACTCTGTCCAGATCCACGTGTGTTTGTGTATTAGCCACGGATTATTCCGTGACAATCCGTGGCTACTGTTATGTTGTTGAATGTATGTGAACTATAAGGTGTCCATATACATATATTACAAAATCATAAATTATAATTACACAATAAGTTCCATTGTAAAAAATTTATAACCATAAAACCATAATTCAACGCAAGTTTCACAATATATTACAATAAGTTTGAAAATATAGTACATCATTAAACACTCTTATTAACTAAATTTCAGAATATGTTGACGAATCCGAATCCGAATCTCCTGAAGATTGTCCAGAACCATCGTCTTCGACATTTTCGTAATCCATAGGCTCCACATCTCCCAAATCATCATAATCAGAAGCATTTCCATCAACGACATGTGTTGTTACTCGAATCATTGAACTAGGAACAACGACGTTGTCGACTGTATCATCCTGAAGGGCTGTTAAAGAAATTTCGTCATTCTCGCGATAACCCCTCGGCATAACTTTTGCACATGCCCACCAATCATCTCTCGCTGAGCCAGATACGCGTGGATACGGAATGAAACACACTTGGTCACATTGACCAGCTAGAACGAAAGGGTCATATTTCTCGTATCGTCTACGCGGGGCCACATCAACTAAACCAAATGGGTGTCTACGCAATCCGATACCGTCTGTATTGTCGAACCAAGAGCATCTGAAAATCACCGCTTTAAGACCAACTCCACCGCGATACTCGATCTTCATTATCTCTTCTATAAGACCGTAATAAGTAGTTTCTGTTGTACCTCGTACAACAACTCCATAGTTTTGAGTTCTTTTATCCTGACCGTGTCTGTGATTGTGGAAATGGTATCCACGAGTGAAATACATAGGCCATGACGTGTAATTATTTCTCGGACCTTGTATAAATTCCAACATCCATAATGGAAATTCATAATTCTTACTCGCTTCATTTATCTGCAAAAGTACACAATTAATTTATTGTTGAGAACTTTATATATAGAGAGACATCATTAGCATATAAAGTATACGCATGTAGTCCCGACACCATTTCGCGTAATGTGCGTCTTTAGCTTTGCCCATTACATCATCTGTAATACCTGGCATATTCACTCTCATTGCTTCCTCAAACATCCTGTAACGAAAATGCAATACTCATCTTATCAGAATTTAAGTCTTTCAAAATTTACCATTTAATTGCTTACGTTTCATAAGGCGCAAATTCTTCACAATTAAGCAACATGAATGTTTGGATGATGTTGTAATCTGGATCTTCTAGCCACCCATCTACCATTCTTCCGCTCACACGTCCGATATGATGAAATATGCTCGGGACACCCGGGTAATCATCATATGCAAATCGAATTTCCCCGGGACCATCATTGATTCTATCTTCCGTATTCCCGTAATAGTTGCTTGCCGCATAAGAAATCTCTTCTTGGACACATTGCGCGACAATGGAACCTCCAATATGTGCCTTGTTCTTGACCTTCTTTTTCAGGTGATACATGTAGCGCTCAAATGGATACATCCATCCGTATTGCACTCGGACCACCTAAGGCAGACTTCATCGGGGAGATGCACGGGTAAATGTTCCATGACATCAAAGAACGAAGGTGGAAATATCTTCTCCAAATTGCACAATTTTATTGCAATGTTATTCTTCATTACGCTCACATCCTCAACTCGCAACATTTTGGCAGAGATATCTCGAAAAAACACGGCAATCTCTGCAATTGTTCAAAAACCTTATAATTAGAAACATCCTATTGTTACATGCATGAAACATGTGTTAAGAAAAAAAGTGCACATACCTGAAATTGCCTTGTGCACGTTGCTATCCAAAAGCTCTAACATCGCAAATGGAAGTAGGCGTTGCATGATCACATGAGAATCATGACTTTTCAGCCCCGATAGTTTCCCACAACTCTCATCAACACATCTAGTGAAATTAGATGCATATCCATCCGGAAATCCGATGTCATTTCTCAACCATGAGAGAAACTTCCGTTTTGCTACGTTCGACAATCCGAACCTTGGAATAGGAACTGTTCCATCATGTCCTATTTGTAAATCAGGTCTTGTGCATATGTCTGGAAGATCCAACCTTGATTTTATATTGTCCTTCGTCTTCCCCTTCGTATTCAAAAGAGTGTGGATGAGATTGTCGAAAAAGTTTTTTTTGATGTGCATGATGTCTAGGTTGTGATTGAGAAGAAGATTTTCCCAATAAGGCAACTCCCAAAATATACTCTTCTTGTGCCAATTATGGTATTCACCATATCCATCGATTGTTCGACTCGGGTTATCATGTCCTTTTCCTCCACAATCGACTGTTTTCTCTAATCCACCAATGGTGTTTATTCTTTCAGTCAAAAATTCATAACCCGTCAACCATGGTGGAGGGTTACCTCGAATTGTCTTACCTTTCCTGAAAGCTTTGTTATTACGCCGATATGAATGATCATGAGGTAAAAATTTGCGGTGACAATCGTACCAACTATGTTTTCTTCCATGTGGTAACCAAAACGATTCTGTTTCTTCTTGGCAATATGGACATGATAGTCGACCATGCGTCGTCCACCCGAAACCATTCCATATGCTCGGAAAATCACTTATCGTCCACATCAATGCAACTCGCATTGAAAAATTTTGGTTCCTCGAAACATCATAAGCACCCACACCTTCCCTCCATAAGAGTTGCAACTCTTCAATCAATGGTTGCAGATAAATATCTAGACTTTTCTTCGGATGTTTTGGTCCAGGCACCAACACCGCCAAAAAGAAAAACTCCCTCTTCATGCACATACCAGGAGGTAAATTGTAAGGGGTGACTATAACGAGGCCAAACCGAGTGTGCCTCACCATTCATTCCAATAGGATTAAATCCATCGGTTGCTAAGCCTAAATAGATATTCCGACTTTCCGAACTAAAATCGGGATATACCTTATTAAAATGCTTCCACGCCTCTCCGTCCGATGGGTGATGCATTTCGCCTTCGGGAGACTCGTGCTCGCGTGCCAGCCGCATATGCGAAGCTGTGCCCTCCACTTGGTATAATCGTTTCGGTCGATCCACAATAGGGAGATAGAACATTCTCTCGCTTTGCTATGTTCTTTCCCTTCCCTCTCGTTGGTGTGATATCGATTCTTGTTACAAAAACGACATTGTAAAAGGTTGCGATCTTCGCCCTTCCGGAAAATCATGCAGCTTGTCCTCACAAACATCTATCTTATGAACTGGCATTCCTAACGAACGCGTTAGCTTCTTCGTCTCATAGTATGACCCCGGAGCTTTATTAGGTTGTGGAAGAATCCGCTTAAATGCTTGTGTTATGTCATCTACACAACTCTCAGCCAAATTGTGCTTCGTCTTTATGCCCATTACTTCGTACGCCAAAGACAACTGCGAAATTCCTTCAACACAACCATCATAGAGTGGTTCACTAGCTGCTTCAAAGGCTCTGTAAATATTATCGTGGTTTGGCTCTTCTTCAATATTATCATGGATAATGTCTTCTGTTGGAACTCCTTGTTCTTCTCCTATATTAACATGACCATAAGGATTGTCATGAACATTCCAAGATTCTTCTCCTGGTAGATAGTGACTCGGCATCGAAGACTCCTCTACATCGTAACAATTTTCACCGTGGCTTGTCCAAATGTAGTAATTTTTCTTGAAACCGACTCTATAGAGGTGTTTTAAAACTGTATTTGCATCACGTTGTTTCAGATTTCGGCACCGAGAACACGGACATGGCATAGTAACACGCTCTTGATATGATTGTTGGTTGGAAGCAAAAGCAATGAACATATTAATTCCCTCTCCAAATTCTTCAGAAACACAATTTCTCATAGGATCAATATGGCGATCCATCCACTCTCTAGAACGAAAGAAATCTGACATTTTGAACTCTTCAAAATCGTCAAATAAACTGAAGAAAACGAAGAGAAGAGGAAAAATCGTTTTAATTTGTGTTTTACCAAAGAAAGGAAAGAAGAACCTTGGGATATCTTTACACGAAGCCACGGATTGGCCACGGATTTCATCCGTGGCTAATTCAAATTATTAAACTGACAATTTTTAAAGTGATTGGACGTATCGGCGAAGACCAACTTGGCTTGCCGACATCAAGGTTGCCACGGAATAGCCACGAATATATTTTGTGGCTACAATTAGCCACGAATTGCCACGAACGGTTTCGTGACAATGTTTTAATGTTCCATTCGTAGCTATTCCGTGGCAAAATTTTGCCACGACTTTTTTCGTGGCAAAATCGTGGCCAATTTACCACGGATAGCCACGATTTAGCCACAAAACTTTTATTGATTTTTTCGTGGCTATCCGTGGCAAATTCGTGGCTATATCCCGTTTAGCCACGAATATTCCGTGGCTAAGTCGTGGCTATATCTGTTTTTTCTTGTAGTGATAAGTTCGTCAAACTTGTACAAAGATCATTGAGGAACTTATAAGCACTCATGTTGCATGAAACATGGTTTAGAGTCCTAGAAACGCGTTGTTAGATGTTTCATACGTTCGCCAAACTTGTACAAAGCTCATTGAGGAACTTATAAGCACTCATGTTGCATGAAACTTGGTTTAGGGTCCTAGAAAGGCATTGTTAGATGTTACATATGTTCGTCAAACTTGTACAAAGATCATTGAGACACTTATAATCACTCATGTTGCATGAAACTTGGTTTAGAGTCCTAGAAACGCGTTGTTAGATGTTTCATACGTTCGTCAAACTTGTACAAAGCTCATTGAGGAACTTATAAGCTCTCATGTTGCATGAAACTTGGTTTAGAGTCCTAGAAACGCATTGTTAGATGTTTCATAAGTTCGTGAAACTTGTACAAAGCTCATTGAGGAACTTATAAGCACTCATGTTGCATGAAACTGGGTTTAGAGTCCTAGAAATGTGTTGTTAGATATTTCGAAAGTTCGTCAAACTTGTAAAAAGCTCATTGAGACACTTATAAACAAATATGTTGCATGAAACTTGGTTTAGAGTCCTAGAAAAGCGTTGTTAGGTGTATTATAAGTTCGTGAAACTTGAACAAAGCTCATTGAAGAATTTATAAGCACTCATGTTGCATGAAACTTGGTTTAGAGTCCTAGAAACGCGTTGTTAGATGTTTCATACGTTCGTCAAACTTGTACAAAGCTCATTGAGACACTTATAAGAATTCATGTTGCATTAAACTTGGTTTAGAGTCATAGAAACGCGTTGTTAGATGTTTCATAAGTTCGTGAAACTTGTACAAAGCACATTGACGTACTTATAAGCACCGATGTTGCATGAAACTTAGTTTAGAGTCCTAGAAACGCGTTGTTAGATGTTTCATACGTTCGTCAAACTTGATACAAAGCTCATTGAGGAACTTATAAGTTATCATGTTGCATGAAACTTGGTTTAGAGTCCTAGAAACGCGTTGTTAGATGTTTCATAAGTTCTTCAAACTTGTACAAAGGTCATTGAGGAACTTATAAGCACTCATGTTGCATGAAACTTGGTTTAGAGTCCTAGAAACACGTTGTTAGATGTTTCATACGTTCGTCAAACTTATACAAAGCTCATTGAGATACTTATAAGAACTCATGTTGCATGAAACTTGGTTTAGAGTCCTAGAAACGCGTTGTTAGATGTTTCATAAGTTCTTCAAACTTGTACAAAGCTCATTGAGACATGTATAAGAATTCATGTTGCATTAAACTTGGTTTAGAGTCCTAGAAACGCGTTGTTAGATGTTTCATAAGTTCGTGAAACTTGTACAAAGCACATTGAGGAACTTATAAGCACCGATGTTGCATGAAACTTAGTTTAGAGTCCTAGAAACGCGTTGTTAGATGTTTCATACGTTCGTCAAACTTGATACAAAGCTCATTGAGGAACTTATAAGCTCTCATGTTGCATGAAACTTGGTTTAGAGTCCTAGAAACGCGTTATTAGATGTTTCATACGTTCTTCAAACTTGTAAAAAGCTCATTCAGGAACTTATAAGCACTCATGTTGCATGAAACTTGGTTTAGAGTCCTAGAAACGCGTTGTTAGATGTTTCATACGTTCTTCAAACTTGTACAAAGCTCATTGAGGAACTTATAAGCACTCATGTTGCATGAAACTTGGTTTAGAGTCCTAGAAACGCGTTGTTAGATGTTTCATACGTTCTTCAAACTTGTACAAAGCTCATTGAGGAACTTATTAGCACTCATGTTGCATGAAACTTGGTTTAGAGTCCTAGAAACGCGTTGTTAGATGTTTCATAAGTTCGTCAAACTTGTACAAAGATCATTGAGGAACTTATAAGCACTCATGTTGCATGAAACGTGGTTTAGAGTCCTAGAAACGCGTTGTTAGATGTTTCATACGTTCGTCAAACTTGTACAAAGCTCAATGAGGAACTTATAAGCACTCATGTTGCATGAAACTTGGTTTAGAGTCCTAGAAACGTGTTGTTAGATATTTCATAAGTTCGTCAAACTTTTACAAAGCTCATTGAAAAACTTATAAGCACTCATGTTGCATGAAATTTGGTTTAGAGTCCTAGAACCGCGTTGTTAGATGTTTCATAAGTTCGTGAAACTTATACAAAGCTCATTGAGGATCTTATAAGCACTCATGTTGCATGAAACTTGGTTTAGAGTCCTAGAAACACGTTGTTAGATGTTTCATACGTTCGTCTAACTTGTACAAAGCTCATTGAAGAACTTATAAGCTCTCATGTTGCATGAAACTTGGTTTAGTGTCCTAGAAACGAGTTGTTAGATGTTTCATAAGTTTTTCAAACTTGTACAAAGCTCAATGAGATACTTATAAGCACTCATGTTGCTTGAAACTTGGTTTAGAGTCCTAGAAACGCGTTGTTAGATGTTTCATACGTTCTTCAAACTTGTACAAAGCTCATTGAGGAACTTATAAGCACTCATGTTGCATGAAACTTGGTTTAGAGTCCTAGAAACGCGTTGTTAGATGTTTCATAAGTTCGTCAAACTTGTAAAAATCTCATTGAGACACTTATATGCACTCATGTTGCATGAAACTTGGTTTAGAGTCCTAGAAACGCGTTGTTAGATGTTTCATACGTTCGTCAAACTTGTACAAAGCTCATTGAGATACTTATAAGCACTCATGTTGCATGAAACTTGGTTTAGAGTCCTAGAAACGCGTTCTTAGATGTTTCATAAGTTCTTCAAACTTGTACAAAGCTCATTGAATCTTGGTTTAGAGTCCTAGAAACGCGTTGTTAGATGTTTCATAAGTTCGTGAAACTTGTACAAAACACATTGAGGAACTTATAAGCACCGATGTTGCATGAAACTTAGTTTAGAGTCCTAGAAACGCGTTGTTAGATGTTTCATACGTTCGTCAAACTTGATACAAAGCTCATTGAGGAACTTATAAGTTATCATGTTGCATGAAACTTGGTTTAGAGTCCTAGAAACGCGTTGTTAGATGTTTCATAAGTTCTTCAAACTTGTACAAAGCTCATTGAGGAACTTATAAGCACTCATGTTGCATGAAACTTGGTTTAGAGTCCTAGAAACACGTTGTTAGATGTTTCATACGTTCGTCAAACTTATACAAAGCTCATTGAGATACTTATAAGAACTCATGTTGCATGAAACTTGGTTTAGAGTCCTAGAAACGCGTTGTTAGATGTTTCATAAGTTCTTCAAACTTGTACAAAGCTCATTGAGACACTTAGAAGAATTCATGTTGCATTAAACTTGGTTTAGAGTCCTAGAAACGCGTTGTTAGATGTTTCATAAGTTCGTGAAACTTGTACAAAGCACATTGAGGAACATATAAGCACCGATGTTGCATGAAACTTAGTTTAGAGTCCTAGAAAGGCGTTGTTAGATGTTTCATACGTTCGTCAAACTTGATAAAAAGCTCATTGAGGAACTTATAAGCTCTCATGTTGCATGAAACTTGGTTTAGAGTCCTAGAAACGTGGTATTAGATGTTTCATACGTTCTTCAAACTTGTAAAAAGCTCATTCAGGAAATTATAAGCACTCATGTTGCATGAAACATGGTTTAGAGTCCTAGAAACGCGTTGTTAGATGATTCATACGTTCTTCAAACTTGTACAAAGCTCATTGAGGAACTTATAAGCACTCATGTTGCATGAAACTTGGTTTAGAGTCCTAGAAACGCGTTGTTAGATGTTTCATAAGTTCGTGAAACTTGTACAAAGCTCATTGAGGAACTTATAAGCACTCATGTTGCATGAAACTTGGTTTAGAGTCCTAGAAACGCGTTGTTAGATGTTTCATAAGTTCGTGAAACTTGTACAAAGCTCATTGAGGAACTTATAAGCACTCATGTTGCATGAAACTTGGTTTAGGGTCCTAGAAAGGCATTGTTAGATGTTACATACGTTCGTCAAACTTGTACAAAGATCATTGAGACACTTATAATCACTCATGTTGCATGAAACTTGGTTTAGAGTCCTAGAAACGCGTTGTTAGATGTTTCATAAGTTCTTCAAACTTGTACAAAGCTCATTGAGACACTTATAAGAATTCATGTTGCATTAAACTTGGTTTAGAGTCCTAGAAACGCGTTGTTAGATGTTTCATAAGTTCGTGAAACTTGTACAAAGCACATTGAGGAACTTATAAGCACCGATGTTGTATGAAACTTAGTTTAGAGTCCTAGAAAGGCGTTGTTAGATGTTTCATACGTTCGTCAAACTTGATACAAACCTCATTGAGGAACTTATAAGCTCTCATGTTGCATGAAACTTGGTTTAGAGTCCTAGAAACGCGGTATTAGATGTTTCATACGTTCTTCAAACTTGTTAAAAGCTCATTCAGGAACTTATAAGCACTCATGTTGCATGAAACATGGTTTAGAGTCCTAGAAACGCGTTGTTAGATGTTTCATACGTTCTTAAAACTTGTACAAAGCTCATTGAGGAACTTATAAGCACTCATGTTGCATGAAACTTGGTTTAGAGTCCTAGAAACGCGTTGTTAGATGTTTCATAAGTTCGTTAAACTTGTACAAAGCTCATTGAGGAACTTATAAGCACTCATGTTGCATGAAACTTGGTTTAGAGTCCTAGAAACGCGTTGTTAGATGTTTCATAAGTTCGTGAAACTTGTACAAAGCTCATTGAGGAACTTATTAGCACTCATGTTGCATGAAACTTGGTTTAGAGTCCTAGAAACGCGTTGTTAGATGTTTCATTTACACTACAAGAATTAGTCGGTATAGCCACGGAAAATCCCGTGGCTATAGGGGAATATCCGTGGCTATAACCCCACACAGCCACGGTTAGCCACGAAAATAATCGTGGCTATAGCGTCGTAGCTGTTGGTTATCCGTGGCTATCCGTGGCTATCCTAGCCACGGAAAGCCACGACTAGCCACGGATGTCATAGCCACGAAATGGCCACGTATATATTCGCGGCTAGATTGCCACAGAATTATTTGTGGCAAAGTCGTGGCTACTATAGCCACGAAAGCAGTGGTGGCAATTCGTGGCCTTTTTAGCCACGAAAGCGGTGGTGGCAATTCGTGGCCTTTTTTAGCCACGAAAGTGTTGGTGGCAATTCGTGGCCAAATTTGCCACGGAAGTAGTGGTGGCATTCCGTGGTAATTTTCGCCACGGTAATATTCGTGGCTATTCTTGCTACGAATTTTCCGTGGCAACCGTTGCTACAGACCACGATTTATTTTCTCGACAAGGTCGTGGCTGATATTAGCCACGGATGTATTTGTTGCTCTTTCGTGGCTTATTTGCCACGGAATGTTCTGTTGCAAACCGTAGCATTTTGCTACGACTAGCCACGGGTTTTTCGTGGCTTTTCTGCACTATTGCCACGGAAATTTCCGTGGCTTTACATAATTTTCGAAAAAAAAAATAAATAAAAAAAAATTGAAAATATTTTTTATAAAACCTAAACCTGATTCAAAAATAGCATAAATAGTATATGATTATTACAAACATTGTTCAAAATATCATAAATAACAATTTTTCAGTTTTTTAAAACAGAAATCAACCAAGGCGCACTTCTTCCTCTTCCTCTTCATGGCTCTGTTCCTCACCAAGCCGATCATCTTCACGCCCTTGGTCTTGATCATTTTCACCGAGCCGATCTTCACGGTTTACACTCGGTGCAAACTCCGGACCGGTGTTAGGTCCGGTGTTTGAAGCGGTTGCATGAGGAGAAGGGGTGGCATATGGATTGTTTGGTTGAGGATTGATCCCGAGATGATCGAGTATTGCCTTCTGCGACGCAAGCATTAGGCTCTGCGAGGCTAGAATAGCCTGCACGTTTGACTCGAGAGATCCCACCCTCATGTCCATGTCCACAGCCCGAGAGAGGGAAGCTGCTGCCGGTTCAGAAGGTTCGAAAACCTCGAACTGCTTGCTTCCCAAAACGTAAATACGCCCTCGGTTTGGTTTCACTCGCTGCCAACAGAATAAGTTAAATTCCAAATAACAAATACATAGACAGAAATTTAAGTTAAAAATAGAAATCAAACTTACCTCCAAGTATGCCTTGTTAATCCGCTTCGACGAAGGAGTGGCCTCTTCCTCACCTGTGACCTGTGAAGCAGCTGTCTCCACATCCGCCACAATTGCCTCCGCCCGACGGTCGACGAACGTGCCATCTTTACGGGTATGAGTCTTGCGTACGAGCTCGGTAAATGGTGGTTCAACACCACCATTCTGTTGCATCTACAAAACAGAGGACAATACATTAATCTAAGCACAAAAAACATCACAAAGCATTAACAACATCACAAACTATTTATCAAAGTCAAAGGACAGAATATTAATCTAAGCACAAAAACAGACATTCATGAAAGAGAATACTTTTACCATTTCATAGCCGATCTTGGCAAACCCTACAGGCCCAACACAATGCTTATGCTCACCTAGACCATGAGGATCAGACATACGGTTCTCGGAGTTTGTCTTTGACTTCTTCTGGCAAACATCAGTATCACATTGCTCCTGCATCTGCAGCCAAGCATCATCGGATATGAAACTTGGCTTCTTGTTGCCTCTCTTCTTCTTGCCGACTCGTCACGGATGGATTCCATGCACTCCTTCTTCCACATGTAGTACACCTGGTCATGGTGAGAAGGAGACCAGTAGTAGGCTTGCTGAAAAATGAAAACAAACATTAGAAAAAGTAAACAAAGAAATAAGAGAAATTGAAAGGCATATGATTATTAACTTACCACAAAGTCTTGCCACCACTCCTCTGCTTTTGCATCTGGAACCATTGACCAGTTCCACCAAGCACCCATGTAGTTAGATTGCCACGTCGTCCTTACCATTTTGTTCACCTCAGGATCTATCCCAAACCTGCATCATTACATAACAATTCACATCAATGGCTGAAAATGGACTAAACATTACAGAACAATTCACAACAATTCAAAACATTAAAGAACAATTCACATTATAGAACAATTCACAACAATTGAAAAGAACAATTCACATCAATTCACAACAACATATTTACTTACCAGAGAGCTCCATCAACCTTTTTTGGATGGAGAACAGGTTGGTTTCTTTTTGCAGGTGCATTAAGGAGAGCTTCTAGGCTGAGAGGCGTGGCTGCATTCGAAGAAGAAGAGCCAACTTGACTTGCTCTTCCTCTTGAACCATGTGGATTGGCTGTTGGAGGCTGAGAAGGTGGGGTTAGTGTGATCTAAATTCTGGTGATGGGTGGCATTGGAGGAGTTATCTCCATCCTGTAGGATGGAGCATGTTGTCCTCTTCCTCTTCCTCTCCCATTTCCTCTTGGAGCCATAACCTGCAAAAATAAAGTAAATAAGGCATCAAAAGTCAAGTAGACAAAGCATCACAGATTTAAACAGAGACCATTCATGAAACAATATCACAAACAGTAGCAGAGAAAGACATCTAAATCATGAAACTCAACAAAACAGAAAGGTAAAACACGAAGAACAAGATGAACACGGTGAAGAAGAATCAAAATCAACAAAATAGAGGTAAAACACGATGATTTCGACAAAACGCAGAAACAGAACGGTAAAACACGAAGAACACGATGAACAAGAACACGATGATTTCGGTAAAACACGAAGAACACGACAAAACGATGAAGAAAAACTCGGTGAAACACGAAGAACACGATGCTTTCGACAAAACGAAACCCTAAACGACGAAACCCTAAACAACAACGAAACCCTAAAAGACGGATCGATTTCAAAAACTAAACGATTAAAATGAAGAACAATAAACGGAGAAGAAGAAATGAGGAAGAACTCACCGTAAAACTCACCGATTTGCCGGATTTTGCGAAGAATCGCCGGAGAAGAAGAAAAGGGGATATTATTGTGCGGCTAAGGAAATGAGATCCAGTTTCGCGATGAATTAGGTTAAGCACGTATAGCCACGGATATAACCGTGGCTGTCCGTGACTATATTTAAAAAAGGCCCAATTGCTTAGGCCCATTCCAAATAACTACGCCATTGCCACGGAAAGTCCGTGGCTAATCGTGGCTAATAACATTAAAGCAACGACATTGCCACGAATACTTCCGTGGCTGACACTTAGAAAAATAAACAATTCACGTTTTGAAAGATAATATGAATAGTCACGCATCTTGTCGTGGCTAAACCGTGGCTATGTTTAGTAGCCACAGATTGATTCATGGCAATGTCGTGGCTGTAGTTGGATATAGCTACGAAGTAGCCACGGATAATTTCGTGGCTAACGATATTTCAGTGTTTACGGTTTATATTTGTTTTAGAGGTTTCATAGTCACGGAAAATCTGTGGCCAATACGTGGCTAGTAAACAATATAGCTACGAAATAGCCACGGATACTTACGTGGCTGACACTTAGAAAAATAAACAATTCACGTTTTGAAAGATAATATGAATAGTCACGCATCTTGTCGTGGCTAAACCGTGGCTATGTTTAGTAGCCACAGATTGATTCGTGGCAAAGTCGTGGCTGTAGTTGGATATAGCTACGAAGTAGCCACGGATAATTTCGTGGCTAACGATATTTCAGTGTTTAGGGTTTATATTTGTTTTAGAGGTTTCATAGTCACGGAAAATCCGTGGCCAATACGTGGCTGGTAAACAATATAGCTACGAAATAGCCACGGATTATCCGTGGCTATGTCTTTTGGTCCTTTAGGGTTTGACTAGGGTTTAGATATTACGTGACATAAGCTATTAGATACAAGATTATAATAATTGTTTTACTTGAAAACAATGATTTTAATGTTTGTGTTAATTTTTTTTAAAAAAAAATACAATTATAAATTAAACAATAAGTAGTAGTGTATGTGATATTATGAAAACCATTGTTATAAATGATTAGATATTCATATAATGCTATTTTTTACTTTAATATTGTTAAATTTATATTTTTTTTGGTATCATTGTATTAGATATGAGTAGATGTGAAGATATATAAAAGAAATTAAATATATTATATATCAATTTGGTGTAAAATTGAAAATTTTCGTATAGCCACGGGTATAACCGTGGCTAATCCGTGGCTAAAACAGTCACGGAAATTGGTGTGTAGCCACGGATTCAATCGTGACCCGCCGTCTTTAGTACATCGGAATCTGGACTTTACTCGTCCGGATCCACGTGTGTTTGTGTATTAGCCACGGATTATTCCGTGACAATCCGTGGCTACTCGTTATGTTGTTGAATGTATGTGAACTATAAGGTGTCCATATACATATATTACAAAATCATAAATTATAATTACACAATAAGTTCCATAGTAAAAAATTTATAACCATAAAACCATAATTCAACGCAAGTTTCACAATATATTACAATAAGTTTGAAAATATAGTACATCATTAAACACTCTTATTAACTAAATTTCGGAATATGTTGACGAATCCGAATCCGAATCTCCCGAAGATTGTCCGGAACCATCGTCTTCGACATTTTCGTAATCCATAGGCTCCACATCTCCCAAATCATCATAATCGAAGCATTTCCATCAACGACATGTGTTGTTACTTGAATCATTGAACTAGGAACAACGACGTTGTCGACTGTATCATCCTGAAGGGCTGTTAAAGAAATTTCGTCATTCTCGCGATAACCCCTCGGCATAACTTTTGCACATGCCCACCAATCATCTCTCGCTGAGCCAGATACGCGTGGATACGGAATGAAACACACTTGGTCACATTGACCAGCTAGAACGAAAGGGTCATATTTCTCGTATCGTCTACGCGGGGCCACATCAACTAAACCAAAAGGGTGTCTACGCAATCCGATACCGTCTGTATTGTCGAACCAAGAGCATCTGAAAATCACCGCTTTAAGACCAACTCCACCGCGATACTCGATCTTCATTATCTCTTCTATAAGACCGTAATAAGTAGTTTCGTTGTACCTCGTACAACAACTCCATAGTTTTGAGTTCTTTTATCCCGACCGTGTCCGTGATTGTGGAAATGGTATCCACGAGTGAAATACATAGGCCATGACGTGTAATTATTTCTCGGACCTTGTATAAATTCCAACATCCATAATGGAAATTCATAATTCTTACTCGCTTCATTTATCCGCAAAAGTACACAATTAATTTATTGTTGAGAACTTTATATATAGAGAGACATCATTAGCATATAAAGTATACGCATGTAGTCCCGACACCATTTCGCGTAATGTGCGTCTTTAGCTTTGCCCATTACATCATCCGTAATACCTGGCATATTCACTCTCATTGCTTCCTCAAACATCCCGTAACGAAAATGCAATACTCATCTTATCGGAATTTAAGTCTTTCAAAATTTACCATTTAATCGCTTACGTTTCATAAGGCGCAAATTCTTCACAATTAAGCAACATGAATGTTTGGATGATGTTGTAATCTGGATCTTCTAGCCACCCATCTACCATTCTTCCGCTCACACGTCCGATATGATGAAATATGCTCGGGACACCCGGGTAATCATCATATGCAAATCGAATTTCCCCGGGACCATCATTGATTCTATCTTCCGTATTCCCGTAATAGTTGCTTGCTGCATAAGAAATCTCTTCTTGGACACATTGCGCGACAATGGAACCTCCAATATGTGCCTTGTTCTTGACCTTCTTTTTCGGGTGATACATGTAGCGCTCAAATGGATACATCCATCCGTACTGCACTTGGACCACCTAAGGCGAGCTTCATCGGGGAGATGCACGGGTAAATGTTCCATGACATCAAAGAACGAAGGTGGAAATATTTTCTCCAAATTGCACAATTTTATTGCAATGTTATTCTTCATTACGCTCACATCCTCAACTCGCAACATTTTGGCGAGAGATATCTCGAAAAAACACGGCAATCTCTCGCAATTGTTCAAAAACCTTATAATTAGAAACATCCTATTGTTACATGCATGAAACATGTGTTAAGAAAAAAAGTGCACATACCTGAAATTGCCTTGTGCACGTTGCTATCCAAAAGCTCTAACATCGCAAATGGAAGTAGGCGTTGCATGATCACATGAGAATCATGACTTTTCAGCCCCGATAGTTTCCCACAACTCTCATCAACACATCTAGTGAAATTAGATGCATATCCATCCGGAAATCCGATGTCATTTCTCAACCATGAGAGAAACTTCCGTTTTGCTACGTTCGACAATCTGAACCTTGGAATAGGAACTGTTCCATCATGTCCTATTTGTAAATCAGGTCTTGTGCATATGTCTGGAAGATCCAACCTTGATTTTATATTGTCCTTCGTCTTCCCCTTCGTATTCAAAAGAGTGTGGATGAGATTGTCGAAAAAGTTTTTTTCGATGTGCATGATGTCTAGGTTGTGTTTGAGAAGAAGATTTTCCCAATAAGGCAACTCCCAAAATATACTCTTCTTGTGCCAATTATGGTATTCACCATATTCATCGATTGTTCGACTCGGGTTATCATGTCCTTTTCCTCCACAATCGACTGTTTTCTCTAATCCACCAATGGTGTTTATTCTTTCGATCAAAAATTCATAACCCGTCAACCATGGTGGAGGGTTACCTCGAATTGTCTTACCTTTCCCGAAAGCTTTGTTATTACGCCGATATGAATGATCATGAGGTAAAAATTTGCGGTGACAATCGTACCAACTATGTTTTCTTCCATGTGGTAACCAAAACGATTCTCGTTTCTTCTTGGCAATATGGACATGATAGTCGACCATGCGTCGTCCACCCGAAACCATTCCATATGCTGGAAAATCACTTATCGTCCACATCAATGCAACTCGCATTGAAAAATTTTGGTTCCTCGAAACATCATAAGCACCCACACCTTCCCTCCATAAGAGTTGCAACTCTTCAATCAATGGTTGCGGATAAATATCTAGACTTTTCTTCGGATGTTTTGGTCCAGGCACCAACACCGCCAAAAAGAAAAACTCCCTCTTCATGCACATACCAGGAGGTAAATTGTAAGGGGTGACTATAACGAGGCCAAACCGAGTGTGCCTCACCATTCATTCCAATAGGATTAAATCCATCAGTTGCTAAGCCTAAATAGATATTCCGACTTTCTGAACTAAAATCAGGATATACCTTATTAAAATGCTTCCACGCCTCTCCGTCTGATGGGTGATGCATTTCGCCTTCAGGAGACTCGTGCTCTGCGTGCCAGCGCATATGCGAAGCTGTGCCCTCCACTTGGTATAATCGTTTCAGTCGATCCACAATAGGGAGATAGAACATTCTCTGCTTTGCTATGTTCTTTCCCTTCCCTCTGTTGGTGTGATATCGATTCTTGTTACAAAAACGACATTGTAAAAGGTTGCGATCTTCGCCCTTCCAAAAAATCATGCAGTTGTCCTCACAAACATCAATCTTATGAACTGGCATTCCTAACGAACGCGTTAGCTTCTTCGTCTCATAGTATGACCCCGGAGCTTTATTAGGTTGTGGAAGAATCCGCTTAAATGCTTGTGTTATGTCATCTACACAACTCTCAGCCAAATTGTGCTTCGTCTTTATGCCCATTACTTCAGACGCCAAAGACAACTGCGAAATTCCTTCAACACAACCATCATAGAGTGGTTCACTAGCTGCTTCAAAGGCTCTGTAAATATTATCGTGGTTTGGCTCTTCTTCAATATTATCATGGATAATGTCTTCTGTTGGAACTCCTTGTTCTTCTCCTATATTAACATGACCATAAGGATTGTCATGAACATTCCAAGATTCTTCTCCTGGTAGATAATGACTCGGCATCGAAGACTCCCCTACATCGTACCAATTTTCACCGTGGCTTGTCCAAATGTAGTAATTTTTCTTGAAACCGACTCTATAGAGGTGTTTTAAAACTGTATTTGCATCACGTTGTTTCAGATTTCGGCACCGAGAACACGGACATGGCATAGTACCACGCTCTTGATATGATTGTTGGTTGGAAGCAAAAGCAATGAACATATTAATTCCCTCTCCAAATTCTTCAGAAACACAATTTCTCATAGGATCAATATGGCGATCCATCCACTCTCTAGAACGAAAGAAATCTGACATTTTGAACTCTTCAAAATCGTCAAATAAACTGAAGAAAACGAAGAGAAGAGGAAAAATCGTTTTAATTTGTGTTTTACCAAAGAAAGGAAAGAAGCACCTTGGGATATCTTTACACGAAGCCACGGATTGGCCACGGATTTCATCCGTGGCTAATTCAAATTATTAAACTGACAATTTTTAAAGTGATTGGACGTATCGGCGAAGACCAACTTGGCTTGCCGACATCAAGGTTGCCACGGAATAGCCACGAATATATTTTGTGGCTACAATTAGCCACGAATTGCCACGAACGGTTTCGTGACAATGTTTTAATGTTCCATTCGTAGCTATTCCGTGGCAAAATTTTGCCACGACTTTTTTCGTGGCAAAATCGTGGCCAATTTACCACGGATAGCCACGATTTAGCCACGAAACTTTTATTGTTTTTTTCGTGGCTATCCGTGGCAAATTCGTGGCTATATCCCGTTTAGCCACGAATATTCCGTGGCTAAGTCGTGGCTATATCTGTTTTTTCTTGTAGTGATAAGTTCGTCAAACTTGTACAAAGATCATTGAGGAACTTATAAGCACTCATGTTGCATGAAACATGGTTTAGAGTCCTAGAAACGCGTTGTTAGATGTTTCATACGTTCGCCAAACTTGTACAAAGCTCATTGAGGAACTTATAAGCACTCATGTTGCATGAAACTTGGTTTAGGGTCCTAGAAAGGCATTGTTAGATGTTACATATGTTCGTCAAACTTGTACAAAGATCATTGAGACACTTATAATCACTCATGTTGCATGAAACTTGGTTTAGAGTCCTAGAAACGCGTTGTTAGATGTTTCATACGTTCGTCAAACTTGTACAAAGCTCATTGAGGAACTTATAAGCTCTCATGTTGCATGAAACTTGGTTTAGAGTCCTAGAAACGCATTGTTAGATGTTTCATAAGTTCGTGAAACTTGTACAAAGCTCATTGAGGAACTTATAAGCACTCATGTTGCATGAAACTGGGTTTAGAGTCCTAGAAATGTGTTGTTAGATATTTCGAAAGTTCGTCAAACTTGTAAAAAGCTCATTGAGACACTTATAAACAAATATGTTGCATGAAACTTGGTTTAGAGTCCTAGAAAAGCGTTGTTAGGTGTATTATAAGTTCGTGAAACTTGAACAAAGCTCATTGAAGAATTTATAAGCACTCATGTTGCATGAAACTTGGTTTAGAGTCCTAGAAACGCGTTGTTAGATGTTTCATACGTTCGTCAAACTTGTACAAAGCTCATTGAGACACTTATAAGAATTCATGTTGCATTAAACTTGGTTTAGAGTCATAGAAACGCGTTGTTAGATGTTTCATAAGTTCGTGAAACTTGTACAAAGCACATTGACGTACTTATAAGCACCGATGTTGCATGAAACTTAGTTTAGAGTCCTAGAAACGCGTTGTTAGATGTTTCATACGTTCGTCAAACTTGATACAAAGCTCATTGAGGAACTTATAAGTTATCATGTTGCATGAAACTTGGTTTAGAGTCCTAGAAACGCGTTGTTAGATGTTTCATAAGTTCTTCAAACTTGTACAAAGGTCATTGAGGAACTTATAAGCACTCATGTTGCATGAAACTTGGTTTAGAGTCCTAGAAACACGTTGTTAGATGTTTCATACGTTCGTCAAACTTATACAAAGCTCATTGAGATACTTATAAGAACTCATGTTGCATGAAACTTGGTTTAGAGTCCTAGAAACGCGTTGTTAGATGTTTCATAAGTTCTTCAAACTTGTACAAAGCTCATTGAGACATGTATAAGAATTCATGTTGCATTAAACTTGGTTTAGAGTCCTAGAAACGCGTTGTTAGATGTTTCATACGTTCGTCAAACTTGATACAAAGCTCATTGAGGAACTTATAAGCTCTCATGTTGCATGAAACTTGGTTTAGAGTCCTAGAAACGCGTTATTAGATGTTTCATACGTTCTTCAAACTTGTAAAAAGCTCATTCAGGAACTTATAAGCACTCATGTTGCATGAAACTTGGTTTAGAGTCCTAGAAACGCGTTGTTAGATGTTTCATACGTTCTTCAAACTTGTACAAAGCTCATTGAGGAACTTATAAGCACTCATGTTGCATGAAACTTGATTTAGAGTCCTAGAAACGCGTTGTTAGATGTTTCATAAGTTCGTCAAACCTGTACAAAGCTCATTGAGGAACTTATAAGCACTCATGTTGCATGAAACTTGGTTTAGAGTCCTAGAAACGCGTTGTTAGATGTTTCATAAGTTCGTGAAACTTGTACAAAGCTCATTGAGGAACTTATTAGCACTCATGTTGCATGAAACTTGGTTTAGAGTCCTAGAAACGCGTTGTTAGATGTTTCATAAGTTCGTCAAACTTGTACAAAGATCATTGAGGAACTTATAAGCACTCATGTTGCATGAAACGTGGTTTAGAGTCCTAGAAACGCGTTGTTAGATGTTTCATACGTTCGTCAAACTTGTACAGAGCTCAATGAGGAACTTATAAGCACTCATGTTGCATGAAACTTGGTTTAGAGTCCTAGAAACGTGTTGTTAGATGTTTCATAAGTTCGTCAAACTTTTACAAAGCTCATTGAAAAACTTATAAGCACTCATGTTGCATGAAATTTGGTTTAGAGTCCTAGAACCGCGTTGTTAGATGTTTCATAAGTTCGTGAAACTTATACAAAGCTCATTGAGGATCTTATAAGCACTCATGTTGCATGAAATTTGGTTTAGAGTCCTAGAAACACGTTGTTAGATGTTTCATACGTTCGTCTAACTTGTACAAAGCTCATTGAAGAACTTATAAGCTCTCATGTTGCATGAAACTTGGTTTAGTGTCCTAGAAACGAGTTGTTAGATGTTTCATAAGTTTTTCAAACTTGTACAAAGCTCAATGAGATACTTATAAGCACTCATGTTGCTTGAAACTTGGTTTAGAGTCCTAGAAACGCGTTGTTAGATGTTTCATACGTTCTTCAAACTTGTACAAAGCTCATTGAGGAACTTATAAGCACTCATGTTGCATGAAACTTGGTTTAGAGTCCTAGAAACGCGTTGTTAGATGTTTCATAAGTTCGTCAAACTTGTAAAAATCTCATTGAGACACTTATATGCACTCATGTTGCATGAAACTTGGTTTAGAGTCCTAGAAACGCGTTGTTAGATGTTTCATACGTTCGTCAAACTTGTACAAAGCTCATTGAGATACTTATAAGCACTCATGTTGCATGAAACTTGGTTTAGAGTCCTAGAAACGCGTTCTTAGATGTTTCATAAGTTCTTCAAACTTGTACAAAGCTCATTGAGAAAGTTATAAGCACTCATGTTGCATGAAACTTAGTTTAGAGTCCTAGAAACGCGTTGTTAGATGTTTCATACGTTCGTCAAACTTGAAACAAAGCTCATTGAGGAACTTATAAGCTCTCATGTTGCATGAAACGTGGTTTAGAGTCCTGGAAATGTGTTGTTAGATGTTTCATAAGTTCTTCAAACTTGTACAAAGATCATTGAGTAACTTATAAGCACTCATGTTCCATGATACTTGGTTTAGAGTCCTAGAAACACGTTGTTAGATGTTTCATACGTTCGTCAAACTTCTACAAAGCTCATTGAGATACTTATAAGAACTCATGTTGCATGAAACTTGGTTTAGAGTCCTAGAAACGCGTTGTTAGATGTTTCATAAGTTCTTCAAACTTGTACAAAGCTCATTGAGACACATATAAGAATTCATGTTGCATTAAACTTGGTTTAGAGTCCTAGAAACGCGTTGTTAGATGTTTCATAAGTTCGTGAAACTTGTACAAAGCACATTGAGGAACTTATAAGCACCGATGTTGCATGAAACTTAGTTTAGAGTCCTAGAAACGCGTTGTTAGATGTTTCATACGTTCGTCAAACTTGATACAAAGCTCATTGAGGAACTTATAAGCTCTCATGTTGCATGAAACTTGTTTTAGAGTCCTAGAAACGCGTTATTAGATGTTTTATACGTTCTTCAAACTTTTAAAAAACTCATTCAGGAACTTATAAGCACTCATGTTGCATGAAACTTGGTTTAGAGTCCTAGAAACGCGTTGTTAGATGTTTCATACGTTCTTCAAACTTGTACAAAGCTCATTGAGGAACTTATAAGCACTCATGTTGCATGAAACTTGATTTAGAGTCCTAGAAACGCGTTGTTAAATGTTTCATAAGTTCGTCAAACTTGTACAAAGCTCATTGAGGAACTTATAAGCACTCATGTTGCATGAAACTTGGTTTAGAGTCCTAGATACGCGTTGTTAGATGTTTCATAAGTTCGTCAAACTTGTACATAGATCATTGAGGAACTTATAAGCACTCATGTTGCATGAAACATGGTTTAGAGTCCTAGAAACGCGTTGTTAGATGTTTCATACGTTCGTCAAACTTGTACAAAGCTCATTGAGGAACTTATAAGCACTCATGTTGCATGAAACTTGGTTTAGAGTCCTAGAAACGTGTTGTTAGATGTTTCATAAGTTCGTCAAACTTTTACAAAGCTCATTGAAAAACTTATAAGCACTCATGTTGCATGAAATTTGGTTTAGAGTCCTAGAACCGCGTTGTTAGATGTTTCATAAGTTCGTGAAACTTATACAAAGCTCATTGAGGAACTTATAAGCACTCATGTTGCATGAAACTTGGTTTAGAGTCCTAGAAACACGTTGTTGGATTTTTCATACGTTCGTCTAACTTGTACAAAGCTCATTGAAGAACTTATAAGCTCTCATGTTGCATGAAACTTGGTTTAGAGTCCTAGAAACGAGTTGTTAGATGTTTCATAAGTTTTTCAAACTTGTACAAAGCTCAATGAGATACTTATAAGCACTCATGTTGCATGAAACTTGGTTTAGAGTCCTAGAAACGCGTTGTTAGATGTTTCATACATTCTTCAAACTTGTACAAAGCTCATTGAGGAACTTATAAGCACTCATGTTGCATGAAACTTGGTTTAGAGTCCTAGAAACGCGTTGTTAGATGTTTCATAAGTTCGTCAAACTTGTAAAAATCTCATTGAGACACTTATATGCACTCATGTTGCATGAAACTTGGTTTAGAGTCCTAGAAACGTGTTGTTAGATGTTTCATACGTTCGTCAAACTTGTACAAAGCTCATTGAGATACTTATAAGCACTCATGTTGCATGAAACTTGGTTTAGAGTCCTAGAAACGCGTTCTTAGATGTTTCATAAGTTCTTCAAACTTGTACAAAGCTCATTGACAAAGTTATAAGCACTCATGTTGCATGAAACTTAGTTTAGAGTCCTAGAAACGCGTTGTTAGATGTTTCATACGTTCGTCAAACTTGAAAAAAAACTCATTGAGGAACTTATAAGCTCTTATGTTGCATGAAACGTGGTTTAGAGTCCTGGAAATGCGTTGTTAGATGTTTCATAAGTTCTTCAAACTTGTACAAAGCTCATTGAGTAACTTATAAGCACTCATGTTCCATGATACTTGGTTTAGAGTCCTAGAAACACGTTGTTAGATGTTTCATACGTTCGTCAAACTTATACAAAGCTCATTGATATATTTATAAGCAGTCATGTTGCATGAAACTTGGTTTAGATTCCTAGAAACGCGTTGTTAGATGTTTCTTAAGTTCTTCAAACTTGTACAAAGCTCATTGAGACACTTATAAGAATTCATGTTGCATTAAACTTGGTTTAGAGTCCTAGAAACGCGTTGTTAGATGTTTCATAAGTTCGTTAAACTTGTACAAATCACATTGCGGAACTTATAAACACTGATGTTGCATGAAACTGGGTTTAGAATCCTAGAAACGCGTTGTTAGATGTTTCATACGTTCGTCAAACTTGTACAAATCTCATTGAGGAACTTATAATCTCTCATGTTGAATGAAACTTGGTTTAGAATCCTAGAAACGCGTTGTTAGATGTTTCATACGTTCTTCAAACTTTTAAAAAGCTCATTGAGGAACTTATAAGCACTCATGTTGCATGAAACTTGGTTTAGAGTCCTAGAAACGCGTTGTTAGATGTTTCATAAGTTCGTAAAACTTGTAAAAATCTCATTGAGACACTTATATGCACTCATGTTGCATGAAACTTGGTTTAGAGTCCTAGAAACGCGTTGTTAGATGTTTCATACGTTCGTCAAACTTGTACAAAGCTCATTGAGATACTTATAAGCACTCATGTTGCATGAAACTTGGTTTAGAGTCCTAGAAACGCGTTCTTAGATGTTTCATAAGTTCTTCAAACTTGTACAAAGTTCATTGAGAAAGTTATAAGCACTCATGTTGCATGAAACTTGGTTTAGAGTCCTAGAAACGCGTTGTTAGATGTTTCATAAGTTCGTCAAACTTGATACAAAGCTCATTGAGGAACTTATAAGCTCTCATGTTGCATGAAACTTGGTTTAGAGTCCTAGAAACGCGTTATTAGATGTTTCATACGTTCTTCAAACTTGTACAAAACTCATTGAGTAACTTATAAGCACTCATGTTCCATGAAACTTGGTTTAGAGTCCTTGAAACGCGTTGTTAGATGTTTCATACGTTCTTCAAACTTTTACAAAGCTCATTGAGGAACTTATAAGCTCTCATGTTGCATGAAACTTGGTTTAGTGTCGTAGAAACGAGTTGTTAGATGTTTCATAAGTTCGTCAAACTTGTACAAAGCTCATTGAGATACTTATAAGCACTTATGTTGCATGAAACTTGGTTTAGATTCCTAGAAACGCGTTGTTAGATTTTTCATTAGTTCTTCAAACTTGTACAAAGCTCATTGAGACAGTTATAAGCACTCATGTTGCATGAAACTTAGTTTAGAGTCCTAGAAACGCGTTGTTAGATGTTTCATACGTTCGTCAAACTTGATACAAAGCTCATTGAGGAACTTATAAGTTATCATGTTGCATGAAACTTGGTTTAGAATCCTAGAAACGCGTTGTTAGATGTTTCATAAGTTCTTCAAACTTGTACAAAGCTCATTGAGGAACTTATAAGCACTCATGTTGCATGAAACTTGGTTTAGAGTCCTAAAAACACGTTGTTAGAAGTTTCATACGTTCGTCAAACTTGTCAAACTTGATACAAAGCTCATTGAGGAACTTATAAGTTATCATGTTGCATGAAACTTGGTTTAGAATCCTAGAAACGCGTTGTTAGATGTTTCATAAGTTCTTCAAACTTGTACAAAGCTCATTGAGGAACTTATAAGCAATCATGCTGCATGAAACTTGGTTTAGAGTCCTAGAAGCGCGTTGTTAGATGTTTCATAAGTTATTCAAACTTGTATAAAGCTCATTGATACACTTATAAGAATTCATGTTGCATTAAACTTGGTTTAGAGTCCTAGAAACGCGTTGTTAGAAGTTTCATAAGTTCTTCAAACTTGTACGAAGCTCATTGAGGAACTTATAAGCACTCATGTTGCATGAAACTTGGTTTAGAGTCCTAGAAACACGTTGTTAGAAGTTTCATACGTTCGTCAAACTTATACAAAGCTCATTGAGATACTTATAAGAACTCATGTTGCATGAAACTTGGTTTAGAGTCCTAGAAGCGCGTTGTTAGATGTTTCATAAGTTCTTCAAACTTGTACAAAGGTCATTGAGACACTTATAAGAATTCATGTTCCATTAAACTTGGTTTATAGTCCTAGAAACGCGTTGTTAGATGTTTCATAAGTTCGTGAAACTTGTACAAAGCACATTGAGGAACTTATAAGCACTGATATTGCATGAAACTTAGTTTAGAGTCCTAGAAACGTGTTGTTAGATGATTCAAACGTTCGTAAAACTTGTACAAAGCTCATTGAGGAACTTATAATCTCTCATGTTTCATGAAACTTGGTTTAGAGTCCTAGAAACGCGTTGTTAGATGTTTCATACGTTCCTCAAACTTGTAAAAAGCTCATTGAGGATCTTATAAGCACTCATGTTGCATGAAACTTGGATTAGAGTCCTAGAAACGCGTTGTTAGATGTTCATACGTTCTTCAAACTTGTACAAAGCTCATTGAGGAACTTATAAACACTCATGTTGCATTAAACTTGGTTTAGAGTCCTAGAAACACGTTGTTCGATGTTTCATAAGTTCGTGAAACTTGTATAAAGCTCATTGAGGAACTTATAAGCACTCATGTTGCATGAAACTTGGTTTAAAGTCCTAGAAACGCGTTGTTAGATGTTTTATAAGTTCGTGAAACTTGTAAAAAGCTCATTGATAAACTTATTAGCACTCATGTTGCATGAAACTTGGTTTAGAGTCTAGAAACGCGTTGTTAGATGTTTCATAAGTTCGTCAAACTTGATACAAAGCTCATTGAGGAACTTATAAGCTCTCATGTTGCATGAAACGTGGTTTAGAGTCCTAGAAACGCGTTATTAGATGTTTCATACGTTCTTCAAACTTGTCAAAAGCTCATTTAGGAACTTATAAGCACTCATGTTGCATGAAACTTGGGTTAGAGTCCTAGAAACACGTTGTTAGATGTTTCATACGTTCGTCTAACTTGTACAAAGCTCATTGAAAAACTTATAAGCTCTCATGTTGCATGAAACTTGGTTTAGAGTCCTTGAAACGAGTTGTTAGATGTTTCATAAGTTTTTCAAACTTGTACAAAGCTCAATGAGATACTTATAAGCACTCATGTTGCGTGAAACTTGGTTTAGAGTCCTAGAAACGCGCTGTTAGATGTTTCATACGTTCTTCAAACTTGTACAAAGCTCATTGAGGAACTTATAAGCACTCATGTTGCATGAAACTTGGTTTAGAGTCCTAGAAACGCGTTGTTAGATGTTTCATAAGTTCGTCAAACTTGTAAAAATATCATTGAGACACTTATATGCACTCATGTTGCATGAAACTTGGTTTAAAGTCCTAGAAACGTGTTGTTAGATGTTTCATACGTTCGTCAAACTTGTACAAAGCTCATTGAGATACTTATAAGCACTCATGTTGCATGACACTTGGTTTAGAGTCCTAGAAACGCGTTCTTAGATGTTTCGTAAGTTCTTCAAACTTGTACAAAGCTCATTGAGAAAGTTATAAGTTATAAGCACTCATGTTGCATGAAACTTGGTTTAGAGACTTAGAAACGCGTTGTTAGATGTTTCATACGTTTTTCAAACATGTAAAAAGCTCATTGAGGAACTTATAAGCACTCATGTTGCATGAAACTTGGTTTAGAGTCCTCAAAACGCGTTGTTAGATGTTTCATACGTTCTTCAAACTTGTACAAAGCTCATTGAGGAACTTATAAGCACTCATGTTGCATGAAACTTGGTTTAGAGTCCTAGAAACGCGTTCTTAGATGTTTCATAAGTTCGTCAAACTTGTAAAAATCTCATTGAGACACTTATATGCACTCATGTTGCATGAAACTTGGTTTAGAGTCCTAGAAACGCGTTGTTAGATGTTTCATACGTTCGTCAAACTAGTACAAAGCTCATTGAGATACTTATAAGCATTCATGTTGCATGAAACTTGGTTTAGATTCCTAGAAACGCGTTCTTAGATGTTTCATAAGTTCTTCAAACTTGTACAAAGCTCATTGAGAAAGTTATAAGCACTCATGTTGCATGAAACTTAGTTTAGAGTCCTAGAAACGCGTTGTTAGATGTTTCATACGTTCGTCAAACTTGAAACAAAACTCATTGAGGAACTTATAAGCTCTCATGTTGCATGAAACGTGGTTTAGAGTCCTGGAAACGCCTTGTTAGATGTTTCATAAGTTCTTCAAACTTGTACAAAGCTCATTGAGTAACTTATAAGCACTCATGTTGCATGAAACTTGGTTTAGAGTCCTAGAAACACGTTGTTAGATGTTTCATACGTTCGTCAAACTTATACAAAGCTCATTGAGATACTTATAAGCAGTCATGTTGCATGAAACTTGGTTTAGAGTCCTAGAAACGCATTGTTAGATGTTTCTTAAGTTCTTCAAACTTGTACAAAGCTCATTGAGACACTTATAAGAATTCATGTTGAATGAAACTTGGTTTAGAGTCCTAGAAACGCGTTGTTAGATGTTTCATACGTTCTTCAAACTTGTAAAAAGCTCATTGAGGAACTTATAAGCACTCATGTTGCATGAAACTTGGTTTAGATTCCTAGAAACGCGTTGTTAGATGTTTCATACGTTCTTCAAACTTGTACACAGCTCATTGAGGAACTTATAAGCTCTCATGTTGCATGAAACATGGTTTAGTGTCGTAGAAACGAGTTGTTAGATGTTTCATAAGTTCGTCAAACTTGTACAAAGCTCATTGAGATACTTATAAGCACTCATGTTGCATGAAACTTGGTTTAGAATCCTAGAAACGCGTTGTTAGATGTTTCATAAGTTCTTCAAACTTGTACAAAGCTCATTGAGACAGTTATAAGCACTCATGTTGCATGAAACTTAGTTTAGAGTCCTAGAAACGCGTTGTTAGATGTTTCATACGTTCGTCAAACTTGATACAAAGATCATTGAGGAACTTATAAGTTATCATGTTGCATGAAACTTGATTTAGAGTCCTAGAAACGCGTTGTTAGATGTTTCATAAGTTCTTCAAACTTGTACAAAGCTCATTGAGGAACTTATAAGTACTCATGTTGCATGAAACTTGGTTTAGAGTCCTAGAAACACGTTGTTAGATGTTTCATACGTTCGTCAAACTTATACAAAGCTCATTGAGATACTTATAAGAACTCATGTTGCATGAAACTTGGTTTAGAGTCCTAGAAACGCGTTGTTAGATGTTTCATAAGTTCTTCAAACTTGTACAAAGCTCATTGAAACACTTATAAGAATTCATGTTGCATTAAAATTGGTTTAGAGTCCTAGAAACGCGTTGTTAGATGTTTCATAAGTTCGTGAAACTTGTACAAAGCACATTGAGGAACTTATAAGCACTAATATTGCATGAAACTTAGTTTAGATTCCTAGAAACGCATTGTTAGATGTTTCATACGTTCGTAAAACTTGTACAAAGCTCATTGAGGAACTTATAATCTCTCATGTTTCATGAAACTTGGTTTAGAGTCCTAGAAACGCGTTGTTAGATGTTTCATACGTTCCTCAAACTTGTAAAAAGCTCATTGAGGATCTTATAAGCACTCATGTTGCATGAAACTTGGTTTAGAGTCCTAGAAACGCGTTGTTAGATGTTTCATACGTTCTTCAAACTTGTACAAAGCTCATTGAGGAACTTATAAACACTCGTGTTGCATTAAACTTGGTTTAGAGTCCTAGAAACACGTTGTTCGATGTTTCATAAGTTCGTGAAACTTGTATAAAGCTCATTGAGGAACTTATAAGCACTCATGTTGAATGAAACTTGGTTTAAAGTCCAAGAAACGCGTTGTTAGATGTTTTATAAGTTCGTGAAACTTGTAAAAAGCTCATTGATAAACTTATTAGCACTCATGTTGCATGAAACTTGGTTTAGAGTCCTAGAAACGCGTTGTTAGATGTTTCATAAGTTCGTCAAACTTGATACAAAGCTCATTGAGGAACTTATAAGCTCTCATGATGCATGAAACTTGGTTTAGAGTCCTAGAAACGCGTTATTAGATGTTTCATACGTTCTTCAAACTTGTAAAAAGCTCATTCAGGAACTTATAAGCACTCATGTTTCATGAATCTTGGTTTAGAGTCCTAGAAACGCGTTGTTAGATGTTTCATACGTTCGTCAAACTTGATACAAAGCTCATTGAGGAACTTATAAGCTCTCATGTTGCATGAAACGTGGTTTAGTGTCCTGGAAACGCGTTGTTAGATGTTTCATAAGTTCTTCAAACTTGTACAAAGCTCATTGAGTAACTTATAAGCACTCATGTTGCATGAAACTTGGTTTAGAGTCCTAGAAACACTTTGTTAGATGTTTCATACGTTCGTCAAACTTATACAAAGCTCATTGAGATACTTATAAGCACTCATGGTTAATGAAACTTGGTTTAGAGTCCTAGAAACGCGTTGTTAGATGTTTCTTAAGTTCTTCAAACTTGTACAAAGCTCATTGAGACACTTATAAGAATTCATGTTGCATTAAACTTGGTTTAGAGTCCTAGAAACGCGTTGTTAGATGTTTCATAAGTTCGTTAAACTTGTACAAAGCACATTGAGGAACTTATAAGCACTGATGTTGCATGAAACTGGGTTTAGAATCCTAGAAACGCGTTGTTAGATATTTCATAAGTTCGTCAAACTTGTACAAATCTCATTGAGGAACTTATAATCTCTCATGTTGAATGAAACTTGGTTTAGAGTCCTAGAAACGCGTTGTTAGAAGTTTCATACGTTCTTCAAACTTGTAAAAAGCTCATTGAGGAACTTATAAGTACTCATGTCGCATGAAACTTGGGTTAGAGTCCTAGAAACGCGTTGTTAGATGTTTCATACGTTCTTCAAACTTGTACAAAGCTCATTGAGGAACTTATAAGCTCTTATGTTGCATGAAACTTGGTTTAGTGTCCTAGAAACGCGTTATTAGATGTTTCATACGTTCTTCAAACTTGTAAAAAGCTCATTCAGGAACTTATAAGGACTCATGTTGCATGAAACTTGGTTTAGAGTCCTAGAAACGCGTTGTTAGATGTTTCATACGTTCTTCAACCTTGTACAAAGCTCATTGAGGAACTTATAAGCATTCATGTTGCATGAAACTTGGTTTAGAGTCCTAGAAACGCGTTGTTAGATGTCTCATAAGTTCGTCAAACTTGTACAAAACTCATTGAGGAACTTATAAGCACTCATGATGCATGAAACTTGGTTTAGAGTCCTAGAAACGCGTTGTTAGATGTTTCATAAGTTCGTGAATCTTGTACAAAGCTTATTGAGAAACTTATTAGCACTCATATTGCATGAAACTTGGTTTATAAGTCCTAGAAACGTGTTGTTAGATGTTTCATAAGTTCGTCAAACTTGTACAAAGATCATTGAGGAACTTCTAAGCACTCATGTTGCATGAAACATGGTTTAGAGTCCTAGAAACGCGTTGTTAGATGTTTCAAACGTTCGTCAAACTTGTACAAAGCTCATTGAGGAACTTATAAGCACTGATGTTCCATGAAACTTGGTTTAGAGTCCTAGAAACGCGTTGTTAGATGTTTCATAAGTTCGTCAAACTTTTACAAAGCTCATTGAAAAACTTATAAGCACTCATGTTGCATGAAATTTGGTTTAGTGTCCTAGAACCGCGTTGTTAGATGTTTCATAAGTTCGTGAAACTTATACAAAGCTCATTGAGGAACTTATAAGTACTCATGTTGCATGAAACTTGGTTTAGAGTCCTAGAAACACGTTTTTAGATGTTTCATACGTTCGTCTAACTTGTACAAAGCTCATTGAAGAACTTATAAGCTCTCATGTCGCATGAAACTTGGTTTAGAGTCATAGAAACGAGTTGTTAGATGTTTCATAAGTTTTTCAAACTTGTACAAAACTCAATGAGATACTTATAAGCACTCATGTTTGATGAAACTTGGTTTAGAGTCCTAGAAACGCGTTGTTAGAAGTTTCATACGTTCTTCAAACTTGTAAAAAGCTCATTGAGGAACTTAGAAGCACTCATGTTGCATGGAACTTGGTTTAGAGTCCTAGAAACGCGTTGTTAGATGTTTCATACGTTCTTCAAACTTGTATAAACCTCATTGAGGAACTTATAAGCACTCATGTTGCATGAAACTTGGTTTAGAGTCCTAGAAACGCGTTGTTAGATGTTTCATAAGTTCGTCAAACTTGTAAAAATCTCATTGAGACACTTATAAGCACTCATGTTGCATGAAACTTGGTTTAGAGTCCTAGAAACACGTTGTTAGATGTTTCATAGGTTCGTCAAACTTGTACAAAGCTCATTGAGATACTTATAAGCACTCATGTTGCACGAAGCTTGGTTTAGAGTCCTAGAAACGCGTTCTTAGATGTTTCATAAGTTCTTCAAACTTGTACAAAGCTCATTGAGAAAGTTATAAGCATTCATGTTGCATGAATCTTGGTTTAGAGTCCTAGAAACGCGTTGTTAGATGTTTCATACGTTCTTCAAACTTGTACAAAGCTCATTGAGGAACTTATAAGCACTCATGTTGCATGAAACTTGGTTTATAGTCCTAGAAACGCGTTGTTAGATGTTTCATAAGTTCGTCAAACTTGTACAAAGCTCATTGAGGAACTTATAAGCACTCATGTTGCATGAAACTTGGTTTAGAGTCCTAGAAACGCGTTGTTAGTTGTTTCATAAGTTCGTGAATCTTGTACAAAGCTTATTGAGGAACTTATTAGCACTCATATTGCATGAAACTTGGTTTATAAGTCCTAGAAACGCGTTGTTAGAAGTTTCATAAGTTCGTCAAACTTGTACAAAGATCATTGAGGAACTTATAAGCACTCATGTTGCATGAAACATGGTTTAGAGTCCTAGAAACGCGTTGTTAGATGTTTAATAAGTTCGTGAAACTTATACAAAGCTCATTGAGGAACTTATAAGCACTCATGTTGCATGAAACTTGGTTTAGAGTCCTAGAAACACGTTTTTAGATGTTTCATACGTTCGTCTAACTTGTACAAAGCTCATTGAAGAACTTATAAGCTCTCATGTCGCATGAAACTTGGTTTAGAGTCCTAGAAACGAGTTGTTAGATGTTTCATAAGTTTTTCAAACTTGTACAAAGCTCAATGAGATACTTATAAGCACTCATGTTTCATGAAACTTGGTTTAGAGTCCTAGAAACGCGTTGTTAGAAGTTTCATACGTTCTTCAAACTTGTAAAAAGCTCATTGAGGAACTTATAAGCACTCATGTTGCATGGAACTTGGTTTAGAGTCCTAGAAACGGTTGTTAGATGTTTCATACGTTCTTCAAACTTGTACAAACCTCATTGAGGAACTTATAAGCACTCATGTTGCATGAAACTTGGTTTAGAGTCCTAGAAACGCGTTGTTAGATGTTTCATAAGTTCGTCAAACTTGTAAAAATCTCATTGAGACACTTATAAGCACTCATGTTGCATGAAACTTGGTTTAGAGTCCTAGAAACACGTTGTTAGATGTTTCATACGTTCGTCAAACTTGTCCAAAGCTCATTGAGATACTTATAAGCACTCATGTTGCATGAAGCTTGGTTTAGAGTCCTAGAAACGCGTTCTTAGATGTTTCATAAGTTCTTCAAACTTGTACAAAGCTCATTGAGGAACTTATAAGCACTCATGTTGCATGGAACTTGGTTTAGAGTCCTAGAAACGCGTTGTTAGATGTTTCATACGTTCTTCAAACTTGTACAAACCTCATTGAGGAACTTATAAGCACTCATGTTGCATGAAACTTGGTCTAGAGTCCTAGAAACCCGTTGTTAGATGTTTCATAAGTTCGTCAAACTTGTAAAGATCTCATTGAGACACTTATAAGCACTCATGTTGCATGAAACTTGGTTTAGAGTCCTAGAAACACGTTGTTAGATGTTTCATACGTTCGTCAAACTTGTACAAAGCTCATTGAGATACTTATAAGCACTCATGTTGCATGAAGCTTGGTTTAGAATCCTAGAAACGCGTTCTTAGATGTTTCATACGTTCGTCAAACTTGTGCAAAGCTCATTGAGATACTTATAAGCACTCATGTTGCACGAAGCTTGGTTTAGAGTCCTAGAAACGCGTTCTTAGATGTTTCATAAGTTCTTCAAACTTGTACAAAGCTCATTGAGGAACTTATAAGCACTCATGTTGCATGAAACTTGGTTTAGAGTCCTAGAAACGCGTTGTTAGATGTTTCATAAGTTCGTCAAACTTGTACAAAGCTCATTGAGGAACTTATAAGCACTAATGTTGCATGAAACTTGGTTTAGAGTCCTAGAAACGCGTTGTTAGTTGTTTCATAAGTTCGTGAATCTTGTACAAAGCTTATTGAGGAACTTATTAGCATTCATATTGCATGAAACTTGGTTTATAAGTCCTAGAAACGCGTTGTTAGATGTTTCATAAGTTCGTCAAACTTGTACAAAGATCATTGAGGAACTTATAAGCACTCATGTTGCATGAAACATGGTTTAGAGTCCTTGAAACGGGTTGTTAGATGTTTCATAAGTTCGTGAAACTTATACAAAACTCATTGAGGAACTTATAAGCACTCATGTTGCATGAAACTTGGTTTAGAGTCCTAGAAACACGTTTTTAGATTTTTCATACGTTTGTCTAACTTGTACAAAGCTCATTGAAGAACTTATAAGCTCTCATGTCGCATGAAACTTGGTTTAGAGTCCTAGAAACGAGTTGTTAGATGTTTCATAAGTTTTTCAAACTTGTACAAAGCTCAATGAGATACTTATAAGCACTCATGTTTCATGAAACTTGGTTTAGAGTCCTAGAAACGCGTTGTTAGAAGTTTCATACGTTCTTCAAACTTGTAAAAAGCTCATTGAGGAACTTATAAGCACTCATGTTGCATGGAACTTGGTTTAGAGTCCTAGAAACGCGTTGTTAGATGTTTCATACGTTCTTCAAACTTGTACAAACCTCATTGAGGAACTTATAAAGCACTCATGTTGCATGAAACTTGGTTAAGAGTCCTAGAAACGCGTTGTTAGATGTTTCATAAGTTCGTCAAACTTGTAAAAATCTCATTGAGACACTTATAAGCACTCATGTTGCATGAAACTTGGTTTAGAGTCCTAGAAACACGTTGTTAGTTGTTTCATACGTTCGTCAAACTTGTCCAAAGCTCATTGAGATACTTATAAGCACTCATGTTGCATGAAGCTTGGTTTAGAGTCCTAGAAACGCGTTCTTAGATGTTTCATAAGTTCTTCAAACTTGTACAAAGCTCATTGAGGAACTTATAAGCACTCATGTTGCATGGAACTTGGTTTAGAGTCCTAGAAACGCGTTGTTAGATGTTTCATACGTTCTTCAAACTTGTACAAACCTCATTGAGGAACTTATAAGCACTCATGTTGCATGAAACTTGGTCTAGAGTCCTAGAAACCCGTTGTTAAATGTTTCATATGTTCGTCAAACTTGTAAAGATCTCATTGAGACACTTATAAGCACTCATGTTGCATGAAACTTGGTTTAGAGTCCTAGAAACACGTTGTTAGATGTTTCATACGTTCGTCAAACTTGTACAAAGCTCATTGAGATACTTATAAGCACTCATGTTGCATGAAGCTTGGTTTAGAGTCCTAGAAACGCGTTCTTAGATGTTTCATAAGTTCTTCAAACTTGTACAAAGCTCATTGAGAAAGTTATAAGCACTCATGTTTCATGAATCTTGGTTTAGAGTCCTAGAAACGCGTTGTTAGATGTTTCATACGTTCGTCAAACTTATACAAAGCTCATTGAGATACTTATAAGCACTCATGGTTAATGAAACTTGGTTTAGAGTCCTAGAAACGCGTTGTTAGATGTTTCTTAAGTTCTTCAAACTTGTACAAAGCTCATTGAGACACTTATAAGAATTCATGTTGCATTAAACTTGGTTTAGAGTCCTAGAAACGCGTTGTTAGATGTTTCATAAGTTCGGTAAACTTGTACAAAGCACATTGAGGAACTTATAAGCACTGATGTTGCATGAAACTGGGTTTAGAATCCTAGAAACGCGTTGTTAGATATTTCATACGTTCGTCAAACTTGTACAAATCTCATTGAGGAACTTATAATCTCTCATGTTGAATGAAACTTGGTTTAGAGTCCTAGAAACGCATTGTTAGAAGTTTCATACGTTCTTCAAACTTGTAAAAAGCTCATTGAGGAACTTATAAGTACTCATGTCGCATTGATGTAGCGGAAGGAACCTGATAATTAAATCAATCTAAAGATTCAAAGAATCTTTGAGACCGACAACCTGACAAAGATGAATTTAATCGAATCTTTAGTCAAGGCTTCTTGTAAGGATGAATTTAATCAAATCCTTAAACAAGGCATCTTGTGAAGATGAATTTAATCAAATCTAGACAAGGCTTCTCGTGAGATGAATTGAATCAAATCAACACAAGGTTTAAGAGAAATCTCTTGTTTATTAATTATCAAAGTCTCCATTACAACATAAGTCTAAATGACCTATTTATAATAAATTGAAAGCCCTAGAATATTCCAAATAAGAAAAGGAAAACATCTTAATAATAAAATAACTAATAATGTAAATATAAAGATATTTGTAAATCTTCCAAATATCTCTCTCGCATCATTCTCTCCGACGAAGAAAAGATTCGTCCCGAATCTTAACTCGTGGTCTTCGATATGAAACTCATAGTCTTCTTCTTCTGCGGAAAGAGACGCCTATGATAGGATAGATGTTTCCGAACAACATGACATCCAGAATCGTTCTTCAATTGAGAAACCAAAGAAATACGGCTCTGATACCAACTGATGTAGCGGAAAGGAACCTGATAATTAACTCAATCTAAAGATTCAAAGAATCTTTGAGACCGACAACCTGACAAAGATGAATTTAATCGAATCTTTAGTCAAGGCTTCTTGTAAGGATGAATTTAATCAAATCCTTAAACAAGGCATCTTGTGAAGATGAATTTAATCAAATCTAGACAAGGCTTCTCGTGAGATGAATTGAATCAAATCAACACAAGGTTTAAGAGAAATCTCTTGTTTATTAATTATCAAAGTCTGAATTACAACATAAGTCTAGATGACCTATTTATAATAAATATTGAAAGCCCTAGAATATTCCAAATAAGAAAAGGAAAACATCTTAATAATAAAATAACTAATAATGTAAATATAAAGATATTTGTAAATCTTCCAAATATCTCTCTGCATCATTCTCTCCGACGAAGAAAAGATTCGTCCCGAATCTTAACTGTGGTCTTCGATATGAAACTCATAGTCATAGTCTTCTTCTTCTGCGGAAAGAGACGCCTATGATAGGATAGATGTTTCCGAACAACATGACATCCAGAATCGTTCTTCGATTGAGAAACCAAAGAAACACGGCTCTGATACCAACTGATGTAGCGGAAGGAACCTGATAATTAAATCAATCTAAAGATTCAAAGAATCTTTGAGACCGACAACCTGACAAAGATGAATTTAATCGAATCTTTAGTCAAGGCTTCTTGTAAGGATGAATTTAATCAAATCCTTAAACAAGGCATCTTGTGAAGATGAATTTAATCAAATCTAGACAAGGCTTCTCGTGAGATGAATTGAATCAAATCAACACAAGGTTTAAGAGAAATCTCTTGTTTATTAATTATCAAAGTCTCCATTACAACATAAGTCTAAATGACCTATTTATAATAAATTGAAAGCCCTAGAATATTCCAAATAAGAAAAGGAAAACATCTTAATAATAAAATAACTAATAATGTAAATATAAAGATATTTGTAAATCTTCCAAATATCTCTCTGCATCACGCATGAAACTTGGTTTAGAGTCCTAGAAACGCGTTGTTAGATGTTTCATACATTCTTCAAACTTGTACAAAGCTCATTGAGGAACTTATATGCTCTCATGTTGCATGAAACTTGGTTTAGTGTCGTAGAAACGAGTTGTTAGATGTTTCATAAGTTCGTCAAACTTGTACAAAGCTCATTGAGATACTTATAAGCACTCATGTTGCATGAAACTTGGTTTAGAGTCCTAGAAACGCGTTGTTAGATGTTTCATAAGTTCTTCAAACTTGTACAAAGCTCATTGAGACAGTTATAAGCACTCATGTTTCATGAAACTTAGTTTAGAGTCCTAGAAACGCGTTGTTAGATGTTTCATACGTTCGTCAAACTTGATACAAAGCTCATTGAGGAACTTATAAGTTATCATGTTGCATGAAACTTGGTTTAGAGTCCTAGAAATGCGTTGTTAGATGTTTCATAAGTTCTTCAAACTTGTACAAAGCTCATTGAGGAACTTATAAGCACTCATGTTGCATTAAACTTGGTTTAGAGTCCTAGAAACACGTTGTTAGATGTTTCATACGTTCGTCAAACTTATACAAAGCTCATTGAGATACTTATAAGAACTCATGTTGCATGAAACTTGGTTTAGAGTCCTAGAAACGCGTTGTTAGATGTTTCATAAGTTCTTCAAACTTGTACAAAGCTCATTGAGACACTTATAACAATTCATGTTGCATTAAACTTGGTTTAGAGTCCTAGAAACACGTTGTTAGATGTTTCATAAGTTCGTGAAACTTGTACATAGCACATTGAGAAACTTATAAGCACTGATATTGCATGAAACTTAGTTGAGAGTCCTAGAAACGCGTTGTTAGATGTTTCATACGTTCGTAAAACTTGTACAAAGCTCGTTGAGGAACTTATAATCTCTCATGTTTCATGAAACTTGGTTTAGAGTCCTAGAAACACGTTGTTAGATGTTTCATACGTTCCTCAAACTTGTAAAAAGCTCATTGAGGATCTTATAAGCACTCATGTTGCATGAAACTTGGTTTAGAGTCCTAGAAACGCGTTGTTAGATGTTTCATACGTTCTTCAAACTTGTACAAAGCTCATTGAGGAACTTATAAACACTCATGTTTCATGAAACTTGGTTTAGAGTCCTAGAAACACGTTGTTCCATGTTTCATAAGTTCGTGAAACTTGTATAAAGCTCATTGAGGAACTTATAAGCACTCATGTTGCATGAAACTTGGTTTAGAGTCCTAGAAACGCGTTTTTAGATGTTTCATAAGTTCGTGAAACTTTTAAAAAGCTCATTGATAAACTTATTAGCACTCATGTTGCATGAAACTTGGTTTAGAGTCCTAGAAACGCGTTGTTAGATGTTTCATAAGTTCGTCAAACTTGATACAAAGCTCATTGAGGAACTTATAAGCTCTCATGTTGCATGAAACTTGGTTTAGAGTCCTAGAAACGCGTTATTAGATGTTTCATACGTTCTTCAAACTTGTAAAAAGCTCATTCAGGAACTTATAAGCACTCATGTTGCATGAAACTTGGTTTAGAGTCATAGAAACGCGTTGTTAGATGTTTCATACATTCTTCAAACTTGTAAAAAGCTCATTGAAAAACTTATAAGCACTCATGTTGCATGAAACTTGGTTTAGAGTCCTAGAAACGCGTTGTTAGATGTTTCATAAGTTCGTCAAATTTGTACAAAGATCATTGAGGAACTTATAAGCACTCATGTTGCATGAAACATGGTTTAGAGTCCTAGAAATGCGTTGTTAGATGTTTCATAAGTTCGTGAAACTTGTACAAAGCTCATTGAGGAACTTATTAGCACTCATGTTACATGAAACTTCGTTTAGAGTCCTAGAAACGCGTTGTTAGATGTTTCATAAGTTCGTCAAACTTGTACAAAGATCATTGAGGAACTTATAAGCACTCATGTTGCATGAAACATGGTTTAGAGTCCTAGAAACGCGTTGTTAGATGTTTCATACGTTCGTCAAACTTGTACAAAGCTCATTGAGGAACTTATAAGCACTCATGATGCATGAAACTTGGTTTAGAGTCCTAGAAACGCGTTGTTAGATGTTTCATAAGTTCGTCAAACTTGTACAAAGCTCATTGAAAAACTTATAAGCACTCATGTTGCATGAAATTTGGTTTAAAGTCCTAGAACCGCGTTGTTAAATGTTTCATAAGTTCGTGAAACTTGTACAAAGCTCATTGAGGAACTTATAAGCACTCATGTTGCATGAAACTTGGTTTAGAGTCCTAAAAACACGTTGTTAGATGTTTCATACGTTCGTCTAACTTGTACAAAGCTCATTGAAGAACTTATAAGCTCTCATGTTGCATGAAACTTGGTTTAGTGTCCTAGAAAAGAGTTGTTAGATGTTTCATAAGTTTGTCAAACTTGTACAAAGCTCAATGAGATACTTATAAGCACTCATGGCGCATGAAACTTGGTTTAGAGTCATAGAAACGCGTTGTTAGATGTTTCATACGTTCTTCAAACTTGTAAAAAGCTCATTGAGGAACTTATAAGCACTCATGTTGCATGAAACTTGGTTTAGAGTCCTAGAAACACGTTGTTAGATGTTTCATAAGTTCGTCAAACTTGTAAAAATCTCATTGAGACACTTATAAGCACTCATGTTACATGAAACTTGGTTTAGAGTCCTAGAAACGCGTTGTTAGATGTCTCATACGTTCGTCAAACTTGTTCAAAGCTCATTGAGATACTTATAAGCATTCATGTTCCATGAAACTTTGTTTAGAGTCCTAGAAACGCGTTGTTAGATGTTTCATACGTTCGTTAAACTTGATACAAAGCTCATTTAGGAACTTATGAGCTCTCCTGTTGCATGAAACTTGGTTTAGAGTCCTAGAAACGCGTTGTTTGATGTTCCATAAGTTCTTCAAACTTGTACAAAACTCATTGAGTAACTTATAAGCACTCATGTTGCATGAAACTTGGTTTAGAGTCCTAGAAACGCGTTGTTAGATGTTTCATAAGTTCTTCAAACTTGTACAAAGCTCATTGAGACACTTATAAGAATTCGTGTTGCATTAAACTTGGTTTAGAGTCCTAGAAACGCGTTGTTAGATGTTTCATAAGTTCGTGAAACTTGTACAAAGCACATTGAGGAACTTATAATAAGCACTGATGTTGCATGAAACTGGGTTTAGAATCCTAGAAACGCGTTGTTAGATGTTTCATACGTTCGTCAAACTTGAACAAAGCTCATTGAGGAACTTATAATCTCTCATGTTGAATGAAACTTTGTTTAGAGTCCTAGAAATGCGTTGTTAGATGTTTCATAAGTTTTTCGAACTTGTACAAAGCTCAATGAGATACTTATAAGCACTCATGTTTCATGAAACTTGGTTTAGAGTCCTAGAAACGCGTTGTTAGAAGTTTCATACGTTCTTCAAACTTGTAAAAAGCTCATTGAGGAACTTATAAGCACTCATGTTGCATGGAACTTGGTTTAGAGTCCTAGAAACGCGTTGTTAGATGTTTCATACGTTCTTCAAACTTGTACAAACCTCATTGAGGAACTTATAAAGCACTCATGTTGCATGAAACTTGGTTAAGAGTCCTAGATACGCGTTGTTAGATGTTTCATAAGTTCGTCAAACTTGTAAAAATCTCATTGAGACACTTATAAGCACTCATGTTGCATGAAACTTGGTTTAGAGTCCTAGAAACACGTTGTTAGATGTTTCATACGTTCGTCAAACTTGTCCAAAGCTCATTGAGATACTTATAAGCACTCATGTTGCATGAAGCTTGGTTTAGAGTCCTAGAAACGCGTACTTAGATGATTCATAAGTTCTTCAAACTTGTACAAAGCTCATTGAGGAACTTATAAGCACTCATTTTGCATGGAACTTGGTTTAGAGTCCTAGAAACGCGTTGTTAGATGTTTCATACGTTCTTCAAACTTGTACAAACCTCATTGAGGAACTTATAAGCACTCATGTTGCATGAAACTTGGTCTAGAGTCCTAGAAACCCGTTGTTAGATGTTTCATAAGTTCGTCAAACTTGTAAAGATCTCATTGAGACACTTATAAGCACTCATGTTGCATGAAACTTGGTTTTGAGTCCTAGAAACACGTTGTTAGATGTTTCATACGTTCGTCAAACTTGTACAAAGCTCATTGAGATACTTATAAGCACTCATGTTGCATTAAGCTTGGTTTAGAGTCCTAGAAACGCGTTCTTAGATGTTTCATAAGTTCTTCAAACTTGTACAAAGCTCATTGAGAAAGTTATAAGCACTCATGTTTCATGAATCTTGGTTTAGAGTCCTAGAAACGCGTTGTTAGATGTTTCATACGTTCGTCAAACTTATACAAAGCTCATTGAGATACTTATAAGCACTCATGGTTAATGAAACTTGGTTTAGAGTCCTAGAAACGCGTTGTTAGATGGTTCTTAAGTTCTTCAAACTTGTACAAAGCTCATTGAGACACTTATAAGAATTCATGTTGCATTAAACTTGGTTTAGAGTCCTAGAAACGCGTTGTTAGATGTTTCATAAGTTCGTTAAACTTGTACAAAGCACATTGAGGAACTTATAAGCACTGATGTTGCATGAAACTGGGTTTAGAATCCTAGAAACGCGTTGTTAGATATTTCATACGTTCGTCAAACTTGTACAAATCTCATTGAGGAACTTATAATCTCTCATGTTGAATGAAACTTGGTTTAGAGTCCTAGAAACGCGTTGTTAGAAGTTTCATACGTTCTTCAAACTTGTACAAAGCTCATTGAGGAACTTTTAAGCTCTCATGTTGCATGAAACTTGGTTTAGTGTCGTAGAAACGAGTTGTTAGATGTTTCATAAGTTCGTCAAACTTGTACAAAGCTCATTGAGATACTTATAAGCACTCATGTTGCATGAAACTTGGTTTAGAGTCCTAGAAACGCGTTGTTAGATGTTTCATAAGTTCTTCAAACTTGTACAAAGCTCATTGAGACAGTTATAAGCACTCATGTTTCATGAAACTTAGTTTAGAGTCCTAGAAACGCGTTGTTAGATGTTTCATACGTTCGTCAAACTTGATACAAAGCTCATTGAGGAACTTATAAGTTATCATGTTGCATGAAACTTGGTTTAGAGTCCTAGAAATGCGTTGTTAGATGTTTCATAAGTTCTTCAAACTTGTACAAAGCTCATTGAGGAACTTATAAGCACTCATGTTGCATTAAACTTGGTTTAGAGTCCTAGAAACACGTTGTTAGATGTTTCATACGTTCGTCAAACTTATACAAAGCTCATTGAGATACTTATAAGAACTCATGTTGCATGAAACTTGGTTTAGAGTCCTAGAAACGCGTTGTTAGATGTTTCATAAGTTCTTCAAACTTGTACAAAGCTCATTGAGACACTTATAAGAATTCATGTTGCATTAAACTTGGTTTAGAGTCCTAGAAACACGTTGTTAGATGTTTCATAAGTTCGTGAAACTTGTACATAGCACATTGAGAAACTTATAAGCACTGATATTGCATGAAACTTAGTTGAGAGTCCTAGAAACGCGTTGTTAGATGTTTCATACGTTCGTAAAACTTGTACAAAGCTCGTTGAGGAACTTATAATCTCTCATGTTTCATGAAACTTGGTTTAGAGTCCTAGAAACGCGTTGTTAGATGTTTCATACGTTCCTCAAACTTGTAAAAAGCTCATTGAGGATCTTATAAGCACTCATGTTGCATGAAACTTGGTTTAGAGTCCTAGAAACGCGTTGTTAGATGTTTCATACGTTCTTCAAACTTGTACAAAGCTCATTGAGGAACTTATAAACACTCATGTTGCATGAAACTTGGTTTAGAGTCCTAGAAACACGTTGTTCCATGTTTCATAAGTTCGTGAAACTTGTATAAAGCTCATTGAGGAACTTATAAGCACTCATGTTGCATGAAACTTGGTTTAGAGTCCTAGAAACGCGTTTTTAGATGTTTCATAAGTTCGTGAAACTTGTAAAAAGCTCATTGATAAACTTATTAGCACTCATGTTGCATGAAACTTGGTTTAGAGTCCTAGAAAGGCGTTGTTAGATGTTTCATAAGTTCGTCAAACTTGATACAAAGCTCATTGAGGAACTTATAAGCTCTCATGTTGCCTGAAACTTGGTTTAGAGTCCTAGAAACGCGTTATTAGATGTTTCATACGTTCTTCAAACTTGTAAAAAGCTCATTCAGGAACTTATAAGCACTCATGTTGCATGAAACTTGGTTTAGAGTCATAGAAACGCGTTGTTAGATGTTTCATACGTTCTTCAAACTTGTAAAAAGCTCATTGAAAAACTTATAAGCACTCATGTTGCATGAAACTTTGTTTAGAGTCCTAGAAACGCGTTGTTAGATGTTTCATAAGTTCGTCAAATTTGTACAAAGATCATTGAGGAACTTATAAGCACTCATGTTGCATGAAACATGGTTTAGAGTCCTAGAAACGCGTTGTTATATGTTTCATAAGTTCGTGAAACTTGTACAAAGCTCATTGAGGAACTTATTAGCACTCATGTTACATGAAACTTCGTTTAGAGTCCTAGAAACGCGTTGTTAGATGTTTCATAAGTTCGTCAAACTTGTACAAAGATCATTGAGGAACTTATAAGCACTCATGTTGCATGAAACATGGTTTAGAGTCCTAGAAACGCGTTGTTAGATGTTTCATACGTTCGTCAAACTTGTACAAAGCTCATTGAGGAACTTATAAGCACTCGTGATGCATGAAACTTGGTTTAGAGTCCTAGAAACGCGTTGTTAGATGTTTCATAAGTTCGTCAAACTTGTACAAAGCTCATTGAAAAACTTATAAGCACTCATGTTGCATGAAATTTGGTTTAAAGTCCTAGAACCGCGTTGTTAAATGTTTCATAAGTTCGTGAAACTTGTACAAAGCTCATTGAGGAACTTATAAGCACTCATGTTGCATGAAACTTGGTTTAGAGTCCTAAAAACACGTTGTTAGATGTTTCATACGTTCGTCTAACTTGTACAAAGCTCATTGAAGAACTTATAAGCTCTCATGTTGCATGAAACTTGGTTTAGTGTCCTAGAAAAGAGTGGTTAGATGTTTCATAAGTTTGTCAAACTTGTACAAAGCTCAATGAGATACTTATAAGCACTCATGGCGCATGAAATTTGGTTTAGAGTCATAGAAACGCGTTGTTAGATGTTTCATACGTTCTTCAAACTTGTAAAAAGCTCATTGAGGAACTTATAAGCACTCATGTTGCATGAAACTTGGTTTAGAGTCCTAGAAACACGTTTTTAGATGCTTCATACGTTCTTCAAACTTGTACAAAGCTCATTGAGGAACTTATAAGCACTCATGTTGCATGAAACTTGGTTTAGAGTCCTAGAAACACGTTGTTAGATGTTTCATAAGTTCGTCAAACTTGTAAATATCTCATTGAGACACTTATAAGCACTCATGTTACATGAAACTTGGTTTAGAGTCCTAGAAACGCGTTGTTAGATGTCTCATACGTTCGTCAAACTTGTTCAAAGCTCATTGAGATACTTATAAGCATTCATGTTCCATGAAACTTTGTTTAGAGTCCTAGAAACGCGTTGTTAGATGTTTCATACGTTCGTTAAACTTGATACAAAGCTCATTTAGGAACTTATGAGCTCTCATGTTGCATGAAACTTGGTTTAGAGTCCTAGAAACGCGTTGTTTGATGTTCCATAAGTTCTTCAAACTTGTACAAAACTCATTGAGTAACTTATAAGCACTCATGTTGCATGAAACTTGGTTTAGAGTCCTAGAAACGCGTTGTTAGATGTTTCATAAGTTCTTCAAACTTGTACAAAGCTCATTGAGACACTTATAAGAATTCGTGTTGCATTAAACTTGGTTTAGAGTCCTAGAAACGCGTTGTTAGATGTTTCATAAGTTCGTGAAACTTGTACAAAGCACATTGAGGAACTTATAATAAGCACTGATGTTGCATGAAACTGGGTTTAGAATCCTAGAAACGCGTTGTTAGATGTTTTATACGTTCTTCAAACTTGAACAAAGCTCATTGAGGAACTTATAATCTCTCATGTTGAATGAAACTTTGTTTAGAGTCCTAGAAATGCGTTGTTAGATGTTTCATAAGTTCGTGAAACTTGTACAAAGATCATTGAGGAACATATAAACACTCATGTTGCATGAAACGTGGTTTAGAGTCCTAGAAACGCGTTGTTAGATGTTTCATACGTTCTTCAAACTTGTAAAAAGCTCATTGAGGAACTTATAAGCACTAATGTTGCATGAAACTTGGTTTAGAGTCCTAGAAACGCGTTGTTAGATGTTTCTTAAGTTCGTCAAATTTGTACAAAGATCATTGAGGAACTTATAAGCACTCATGTTGTATGAAACTTGGTTTAGAGTCATAGAAACGCGTTGTTAGATGTTCCATAAGTTCGTGAAACTTGTACAAAGCTCATTGAGGAACTTATTAGCACTCATATTGCATGAAACATGGTTTAGAGTCCTAGAAACGCGTTGTTAGATGTTTCATACGTTCTTCAAACTTGTACAAAACTCATTGAGAAACTTATAAGCACTAATGTTGCATGAAACTTGGTTTAGAGTCGTAGAAACGCGTTGTTAGATGTTTCATAAGTTCGTGAAACTTGTACAAAGCTCATTGAGCAACTTATAAGCACTCATGTTGCATGAAACTTGGTTTAGAGTCATAGAAACGTGTTGTTAGATGTTTCATAAGTTCGTGAAACTTGTACAAAGCTCATTGAGGAACTTATAAGCACTCATGTTGCATTAAACTTGGTTTAGAGTCCTAGAAACTTGTACAAATCTCAATTAGGAACTTATAAGCTCTCATGTTGCATGAAACTTGGTTTAGAGTCCTAGAAACGCGTTGTTAGATGTTTCATACGTTCTTCAAACTTGTAAAAAGCTCATTGAGGAACTTATAAGCACTCATGTTGCATGAAACTTAGTTTAGAGTCCTAGAAACGCGTTGTTAGATGTTTCATACGTTCTTCAAACTTGTACAAAACTCATTTAGGAACTTATAAGCTCTCATGTTGCATGAAACTTGGTTTAGAGTTCTAGAAACGCGTTGTTAGATGTTTCATACGTTCTTCAAACTTGTAAAAAGCTCATTGAGGAACTTATAAGCACTCATGTTGCATGAAACTTGGTTTAGAGTCCTAGAAACGCGTTGTTAGATGTTTCATACTTTCTTCAAGTTTGTACAAAACTCATTGAGGAACTTATAAGCACTCATGTTGCATGAAACTTGGTTTAGAGTCCTAGAAACGCGTTGTTAGATGTTTCATAAGTTCGTGAAACTTGTACAAAGCTCATTGAGGAACTTATAAGCACTCATGTTGCATGAAACTTGGTTTAGAGTCCTAGAAACGCGTTGTTATATGTTTCATAAGTTCGTGAAACTTGTACAAAGGTCATTGAGGAACTTATTAGCACTAATGTTGCATGAAACTTGGTTTAGAGTCCTAGAAACGCGTTGTTAGATGTTTCATACGTTCTTCAAACTTGTACAAAGCTCATTGAGGAACTTATAAGCACTCATGTTGCATGAAACTTGGTTTAGAGTCCTAGAAACGCATTGTTAGATGTTTCATAAGTTCGTCAAACTTGTACACAGCTCATTGAAAAACTTATAAGCACTCATGTTGCATTAAATTTGGTTTAGAGTCCTAGAACCGCGTTGTTAGATGTTTCATAAGTTCGTGAAACTAATACAAAGCTCATTGAGGAACTTATAAGCACTCATGTTACATGAAACTTGGTTTAGAGTCCTAGAAACACGTTGTTAGATGTTTCATACGTTCGTCAAACTTGTACAAATTTCATTGAAGAACTTATAAGCTCTCATGTTGCATCAAACTTGGTTTAGAATCCTAGAAACGAGTTGTTAGATGTTTCATAAGTTCGTGTTGCATGAAACTTGGTTTAGAGTCCTAGAAACATGTTGTTAGATGTTTCGTAAGTTCGTGAAAGTTGTATAAAGCTTATTGAGGAACTTATAAGCACTCATGTTGCATGAAACTTCGTTTAGAGTCCTAGAAACGCGTTGTTAGATGTTTCATAAGTTCGAGAAACTTGTAAAAAGCTCATTGATAAACTTATTAGCACTCATGTTGCATGAAACTTGGTTTAGAGTCCTAGAAACGCGTTGTTAGATGTTTCATATGTTCGTCAAACTTGTACAAAGATCATTGAGGAACTTATCATCACTCAAGTTGCATGAAACATGGTTTAGAGTCCTAAAAACGCGTTGTTAGATGTTTCATACGTTCGTCAAACTTGTACAAAGCTCATTGAGAATCTTATAAGCACTCATTGCATGAAACTTGGTTTAGAGTCCTAGAAACTCGTTGTTAGATGTTTCATAAGTTCGTCAAACTTGTACAAAGCTCATTGAAAAACTTATAAGCACTCATGTTGCATGAAATTTGGTTTAGAGTCCTAGAACCGCGTTGTTAGATGTTTCATAAGTTCGTGAAACTTATACAAAGCTCATTGAGGTACTTATAAGCACTCATGTTGCATGAAACTTGGTTTAGAGTCCTAGAAACACGTTGTTAGATGTTTCATACGTTCGTCAAACTTTTACAAAGCTCATTGAAAAACTTATGAGCTCTCATGTTGCATGAAACTGGGTTTAGAGTCCTAGAAACGAGTTGTTAGATGTTTCATAAGTTTGTCAAACTTGTACAAAGCTCAATGAGATACTTATAAGCACTCATGTTGCATGAAACTTGGTTTAGAGTCCTAGAAACGCGTTGTTAGATGTTTCATAAGTTCGTCAAACTTGTACAAACCTCATTGAGGAACTTATAAGCTCTCATGTTGCATGAAACTTGGTTTAGTGTCGTAGAAACGAGTTGTTAGATGTTTCATAAGTTCGTAAAACTTGTACAAAGATCATTGAGACACTTATAAACACTCATGTTGCATGAAACTTGGTTTAGAGTCCTAGAAACGCGTTGTTAGATGTTTCATACATTCGTCAAACTTGTACAAAGCTCATTGAGACACTTATAAGAATTCAAGTTGCATTAAACTTGGTTTAGAGTCCTAGAACCGCGTTGTTAGATGTTTCATAAGTTCGTGAAACTAATACAAAGCTCATTGAGGAACTTATAAGCACTCATGTTACATGAAACTTGGTTTAGAGTCCTAGAAACACGTTGTTAGATGTTTCATACATTCGTCAAACTTGTACAAAGCTCATTGAAGAACTTATAAGCTATCATGTTGCATCAAACTTGGTTTAGAATCCTAGAAACGAGTTGTTAGATGTTTCGTAAGTTCGTGTTGCATGAAACTTGGTTTAGAGTCCTAGAAACGCGTTGTTAGATGTTTCATAAGTTCCTGAAACTTGTACAAAGCTCATTGAGGAACTTATAAGCACTCATGTTGCATAAAACTTGGTTTAGAGTCATAGAAACGCGTTGTTAGATGTTTCATAAGTTCGTGAAACTTGTACAAAGCTCATTGAGGAACTTATTAGCACTCATATTGCATGAAACATGGTTTAGAGTCCTAGAAACGCGTTGTTAGATGTTTCATACGTTTTTCAAACTTGTACAAAACTCATTGAGAAACTTATAAGCACTAATGTTGCATGAAACTTGGTTTAGAGTCCTAGAAACGCGTTGTTAGATGTTTCATAAGTTCGTGAAACTTGTACAAAGCTCATTGAGGAACTTATAAGCACTCATGTTGCATGAAACTTGGTTTAGAGTCATAGAAACGCGTTGTTAGATGTTTCATAAGTTCGTGAAACTTGTACAAAGCTCATTGAGGAACTTATAAGCACTCATGTTGCATTAAACTTGGTTTAGAGTCCTAGAAACGCGTTGTTAGATGTTTCATACTTTTGTAAAACTTGTACAAAGCTTAATTAGGAACTTATAAGCTCTCATGTTGCATGAAACTTGGTTTAGAGTCCTAGAAACGCGTTGTTAGATGTTTCATACGTTCTTCAAACTTGTAAAAAGCTCATTGAGGAACTTATAAGCACTCATGTTGCATGAAACTTGGTTTAGAGTCCTAGAAACGCGTTGTTAGATGTTTCATACGTTCTTCAATTTTGTACAAAACTCATTGAGGAACTTATAAGCACTCATGTTGCATGAAACTTGGTTTAGAGTCCTAGAAACGCGTTGTTAGATGTTTCATAAGTTCGTGAAACTTGTACAAAGCTCATTGAGGAACTTATAAGCACTCATTTTGCATGAAACTTGGTTTAGAGTCCTAGAAACGCGTTGTTATATGTTTCATAAGTTCGTGAAACTTGTACAAAGCTCATTGAGGAACTTATTAGCACTCATGTTGCATGAAACTTGGTTTAGAGTCCTAGAAACCCGTTGTTAGATGTTTCATACGTTCTTTAAACTTGTACAAAGCTCATTGAGGAACTTATAAGCACTCATGTTGCATGAAACTTGGTTTAGAGTCCTAGAAACGCATTGTTAGATGTTTCATAAGTTCGTCAAACTTGTACACAGCTCATTGAAAAACTTATAAGCACTCATGTTGCATGAAATTTGGTTTAGAGTCCTAGAAACGCGTTATTAGATGTTTCATACGTTCTTCAAACTTGTAAAAAGCTCATTCAGGAACTTATAAGCACTCATGTTGCATGAAACTTGGTTTAGTGTCGTAGAAACGAGTTGTTAGATGTTTCATAAGTTCGTCAAACTTGTACAAAGCTCATTGAGATACTTATAAGCACTCATGTTGCATGAAACTTGGTTTAGAGACCTAGATACGCGTTGTTAGATGTTTCATACGTTCGTCAAACTTATACAAAGCTCATTGAGGAACTTATAAGCACTCATGTTGCATGGAACTTGGTTTAGAGTCCTAGAAACGCGTTGTTAGATGTTTCATACGTTCTTCAAACTTGTACAAACCTCATTGAGGAACTTATAAGCTCTCATGTCGCATGAAACTTGGTTTAGAGTCCTAGAAACGAGTTGTTAGATGTTTCATAAGTTTTTCAAACTTGTACAAAGCTCAATGAGATACTTATAAGCACTCATGTTTCATGAAACTTGGTTTAGAGTCCTAGAAACGCGTTGTTAGAAGTTTCATACGTTCTTCAAACTTGTAAAAAGCTCATTGAGGAACTTATAAGCACTCATGTTGCATGGAACTTGGTTTAGAGTCCTAGAAACGCGTTGTTAGATGTTTCATACGTTCTTCAAACTTGTACAAACCTCATTGAGGAACTTATAAAGCACTCATGTTGCATGAAACTTGGTTAAGAGTCCTAGAAACGCGTTGTTAGATGTTTCATAAGTTCGTCAAACTTGTAAAAATCTCATTGAGACACTTATAAGCACTCATGTTGCATGAAACTTGGTTTAGAGTCCTAGAAACACGTTGTTAGATGTTTCATACGTTCGTCAAACTTGTCCAAAGCTCATTGAGATACTTATAAGCACTCATGTTGCATGAAGCTTGGTTTAGAGTCCTAGAAACGCGTTCTTAGATGTTTCATAAGTTCTTCAAACTTGTACAAAGCTCATTGAGGAACTTATAAGCACTCATGTTGCATGGAACTTGGTTTAGAGTCCTAGAAACGCGTTGTTAGATGTTTCATACATTCTTCAAACTTGTACAAACCTCATTGAGGAACTTATAAGCACTCATGTTGCATGAAACTTGGTCTAGAGTCCTAGAAACCCGTTGTTAGATGTTTCATAAGTTCGTCAAACTTGTAAAGATCTCATTGAGACACTTATAAGCACTCATGTTGCATGAAACTTGGTTTAGAATCCTAGAAACACGTTGTTAGATGTTTCATACGTTCGTCAAACTTGTACAAAGCTCATTGAGATACTTATAAGCACTCATGTTGCATGAAGCTTGGTTTAGAGTCCTAGAAACGCGTTCTTAGATGTTTCATAAGTTCTTCAAACTTGTACAAAGCTCATTGAGAAAGTTATAAGCACTCATGTTTCATGAATCTTGGTTTAGAGTCCTAGAAACGCGTTGTTAGATGTTTCATACGTTCGTCAAACTTATAAAAAGCTCATTGAGATACTTATAAGCACTCATGGTTAATGAAACTTGGTTTAGAGTCCTAGAAACGCGTTGTTAGATGTTTCTTAAGTTCTTCAAACTTGTACAAAGCTCATTGAGACACTTATAAGAATTCATGTTGCATTAAACTTGGTTTAGAGTCCTAGAAACGCGTTGTTAGATGTTTCATAAGTTCGTTAAACTTGTACAAAGCACATTGATGAACTTATAAGCACTGATGTTGCATGAAACTGGGTTTAGAATCCTAGAAACGCGTTGTTAGATATTTCATACGTTCGTCAAACTTGTACAAATCTCATTGAGGAACTTATAATCTCTCATGTTGAATGAAACTTGGTTTAGAGTCCTAGAAACGCGTTGTTAGAAGTTTCATACGTTCTTCAAACTTGTAAAAAGCTCATTGAGGAACTTATAAGTACTCATGTCGCATGAAACTTGGTTTAGAGTCCTAGAAACGCGTTGTTAGATGTTTCATACGTTCTTCAAACTTGTACAAAGCTCATTGAGGAACTTATAAGCTCTCATGTTGCATGAAACTTGGTTTAGTGTCGTAGAAACGAGTTGTTAGATGTTTCATAAGTTCGTCAAACTTGTACAAAGCTCATTGAGATACTTATAAGCACTTATGTTTCATGAAACTTGGTTTAGAGTCCTAGAAACGCGTTGTTAGATGTTTCATAAGTTCTTCAAACTTGTACAAAGCTCATTGAGACAGTTATAAGCACTCATGTTTCATGAAACTTAGTTTAGAGTCCTAGAAACGCGTTGTTAGATGTTTCATACGTTCGTCAAACTTGATACAAAGCTCATTGAGGAACTTATAAGTTATCATGTTGCATGAAACTTGGTTTAGAGTCCTAGAAATGCGTTGTTAGATGTTTCATAAGTTCTTCAAACTTGTACAAAGCTCATTGAGGAACTTATAAGCACTCATGTTGCATTAAACTTGGTTTAGAGTCCTAGAAACACGTTGTTAGATGTTTCATACGTTCGTCAAACTTATACAAAGCTCATTGAGATACTTATAAGAACTCATGTTGCATGAAACTTGGTTTAGAGTCCTAGAAACGCGTTGTTAGATGTTTCATAAGTTCTTCAAACTTGTACAAAGCTCATTGAGACACTTATAAGAATTCATGTTGCATTAAACTTGGTTTAGAGTCCTAGAAACACGTTGTTAGATGTTTCATAAGTTCGTGAAACTTGTACATAGCACATTGAGAAACTTATAAGCACTGATATTGCATGAAACTTAGTTGAGAGTCCTAGAAACGCGTTGTTAGATGTTTCATACGTTCGTAAAACTTGTACAAAGCTCGTTGAGGAACTTATAATCTCTCATGTTTCATGAAACTTGGTTTAGAGTCCTAGAAACGCGTTGTTAGATGTTTCATACGTTCCTCAAACTTGTAAAAAGCTCATTGAGGATCTTATAAGCACTCATGTTGCATGAAACATGGTTTAGAGTCCTAGAAACGCGTTGTTAGATGTTTCATACGTTCTTCAAACTTGTACAAAGCTCATTGAGGAACTTATAAACACTCATGTTGCATGAAACTTGGTTTAGAGTCCTAGAAACACGTTGTTCCATGTTTCATAAGTTCGTGAAACTTGTATAAAGCTCATTGAGGAACTTATAAGCACTCATGTTGCATGAAACTTGGTTTAGAGTCCTAGAAACGCGTTTTTAGATGTTTCATAAGTTCGTGAAACTTGTAAAAAGCTCATTGATAAACTTATTAGCACTCATGTTGCATGAAACTTGGTTTAGAGTCCTAGAAACGCGTTGTTAGATGTTTCATAAGTTCGTCAAACTTGATACAAAGCTCATTGAGGAACTTATAAGCTCTCATGTTGCATGAAACTTGGTTTAGAGTCCTAGAAACGCGTTATTAGATGTTTCAAACGTTCTTCAAACTTGTAAAAATCTCATTCAGGAACTTATAAGCACTCATGTTGCATGAAACTTGGTTTAGAGTCATAGAAACGCGTAGTTAGATGTTTCATACGTTCTTCAAACTTGTAAAAAGCTCATTGAAAAACTTATAAGCACTCATGTTGCATGAAACTTGGTTTAGAGTCCTAGAAACGCGTTCTTAGATGTTTCATAAGTTCGTCAAATTTGTACAAAGATCATTGAGGAACTTATAAGCACTCATGTTGCATGAAACATGGTTTAGAGTCCTAGAAACGCGTTGTTAGATGTTTCATAAGTTCGTGAAACTTGTACAAAGCTCATTGAGGAACTTATTAGCACTCATGTTGCATGAAACTTCGTTTAGAGTCCTAGAAACGCGTTGTTAGATGTTTCATAAGTTCGTCAAACTTGTACAAAGATCATTGAGGAACTTATAAGCACTCATGTTGCATGAAACATGGTTTAGAGTCCTAGAAACGCGTTGTTAGATGTTTCATACGTTCGTCAAACTTGTACAAAGCTCATTGAGGAACTTATCAGCACTCATGATGCATGAAACTTGGTTTAGAGTCCTAGAAACGCGTTGTTAGATGTTTCATAAGTTCGTCAAACTTGTACAAAGCTCATTGAAAAACTTATAAGCACTCATGTTGCATGAAATTTGGTTTAAAGTCCTAGAACCGCGTTGTTAAATGTTTCATAAGTTCGTGAAACTTGTACAAAGCTCATTGAGGAACTTATAAGCACTCATGTTGCATGAAACTTGGTTTAGAGTCCTAAAAACACGTTGTTAGTTGTTTCATACGTTCGTCTAACTTGTACAAAGCTCATTGAAGAACTTATAAGCTCTCATGTTGCATGAAACTTGGTTTAGTGTCCTAGAAAAGAGTTGTTAGATGTTTCATAAGTTTGTCAAACTTGTACAAAGCTCAATGAGATACTTATAAGCACTCATGGCGCATGAAACTTGGTTTAGAGTCATAGAAACGCGTTGTTAGATGTTTCATACGTTCTTCAAACTTGTAAAAAGCTCATTGAGGAACTTATAAGCACTCATGTTGCATGAAACTTGGTTTAGAGTCCTAGAAACGCGTTTTTAGATGCTTCATACGTTCTTCAAACTTGTACAAAGCTCATTGAGGAACTTATAAGCACTCATGTTGCATGAAACTTGGTTTAGAGTCCTAGAAACACGTTGTTAGATGTTTGATAAGTTCGTCAAACTTGTAAAAATCTCATTGAGACACTTATAAGCACTCATGTTACATGAAACTTGGTTTAGAGTCCTAGAAACGCGTTGTTAGATGTCTCATACGTTCGTCAAACTTGTACAAAGCTCATTGAGATACTTTTAAGCATTCATGTTCCATGAAACTTTGTTTAGACTCCTAGAAACGCGTTGTTAGATGTTTCAAACGTTCGTTAAACTTGATACAAAGCTCATTTAGGAACTTATGAGCTCTCATGTTGCATGAAACTTGGTTTAGAGTCCTAGAAACGCGTTGTTTGAGGTTCCATAAGTTCTTCAAACTTGTACAAAACTCATTGAGTAACTTATAAGCACTCATGTTGCATGAAACTTGGTTTAGAGTCCTAGAAACGCGTTGTTAGATGTTTCATAATTAAGTTCTTCAAACTTGTACAAAGCTCATTGAGACACTTATAAGAATTCGTGTTGCATTAAACTTGGTTTAGAGTCCTAGAAACGCGTTGTTAGATGTTTCATAAGTTCGTGAAACTTGTACAAAGCACATTGAGGAACTTATAATAAGCACTGATGTTGCATGAAACTGGGTTTAGAATCCTAGAAACGCGTTGTTAGATGTTTCATACGTTCGTCAAACTTGAACAAAGCTCATTGAGGAACTTATAATCTCTCATGTTGAATGAAACTTTGTTTAGAGTCCTAGAAATGCGTTGTTAGATGTTTCATAAGTTCGTGAAACTTGTACAAAGATCATTGAGGAATTTATAAACACTCATGTTGCATGAAACGTGGTTTAGAGTCCTAGAAACGCGTTGTTAGATGTTTCATACGTTCTTCAAACTTGTAAAAAGCTCATTGAGGAACTTATAAGCACTCATGTTGCATGAATCTTGGTTTAGAGTCCTATAAACGCGTTGTTAGATGTTTCTTAAGTTCGTCAAATTTGTACAAAGATCATTGAGGAACTTATAAGCACTCATGTTGCATGAAACTTGGTTTAGAGTCCTAGAAACGCGTTGTTAGATGTTTCATAAGTTCGTCAAACTTGATACAAAGCTCATTGAGGAACTTATAAGCTCTCATGTTGCATGAAACTTGGTTTAGAGTCCTAGAAACGCGTTATTAGATGTTTCAAACGTTCTTCAAACTTGTAAAAATCTCATTCAGGAACTTATAAGCACTCATGTTGCATGAAACTTGGTTTAGAGTCATAGAAACGCGTAGTTAGATGTTTCATACGTTCTTCAAACTTGTAAAAAGCTCATTGAAAAACTTATAAGCACTCATGTTGCATGAAACTTGGTTTAGAGTCCTAGAAACGCGTTCTTAGATGTTTCATAAGTTCGTCAAATTTGTACAAAGATCATTGAGGAACTTATAAGCACTCATGTTGCATGAAACATGGTTTAGAGTCCTAGAAACGCGTTGTTAGATGTTTCATAAGTTCGTGAAACTTGTACAAAGCTCATTGAGGAACTTATTAGCACTCATGTTGCATGAAACTTCGTTTAGAGTCCTAGAAACGCGTTGTTAGATGTTTCATAAGTTCGTCAAACTTGTACAAAGATCATTGAGGAACTTATAAGCACTCATGTTGCATGAAACATGGTTTAGAGTCCTAGAAACGCGTTGTTAGATGTTTCATACGTTCGTCAAACTTGTACAAAGCTCATTGAGGAACTTATCAGCACTCATGATGCATGAAACTTGGTTTAGAGTCCTAGAAACGCGTTGTTAGATGTTTCATAAGTTCGTCAAACTTGTACAAAGCTCATTGAAAAACTTATAAGCACTCATGTTGCATGAAATTTGGTTTAAAGTCCTAGAACCGCGTTGTTAAATGTTTCATAAGTTCGTGAAACTTGTACAAAGCTCATTGAGGAACTTATAAGCACTCATGTTGCATGAAACTTGGTTTAGAGTCCTAAAAACACGTTGTTAGTTGTTTCATACGTTCGTCTAACTTGTACAAAGCTCATTGAAGAACTTATAAGCTCTCATGTTGCATGAAACTTGGTTTAGTGTCCTAGAAAAGAGTTGTTAGATGTTTCATAAGTTTGTCAAACTTGTACAAAGCTCAATGAGATACTTATAAGCACTCATGGCGCATGAAACTTGGTTTAGAGTCATAGAAACGCGTTGTTAGATGTTTCATACGTTCTTCAAACTTGTAAAAAGCTCATTGAGGAACTTATAAGCACTCATGTTGCATGAAACTTGGTTTAGAGTCCTAGAAACGCGTTTTTAGATGCTTCATACGTTCTTCAAACTTGTACAAAGCTCATTGAGGAACTTATAAGCACTCATGTTGCATGAAACTTGGTTTAGAGTCCTAGAAACACGTTGTTAGATGTTTGATAAGTTCGTCAAACTTGTAAAAATCTCATTGAGACACTTATAAGCACTCATGTTACATGAAACTTGGTTTAGAGTCCTAGAAACGCGTTGTTAGATGTCTCATACGTTCGTCAAACTTGTACAAAGCTCATTGAGATACTTTTAAGCATTCATGTTCCATGAAACTTTGTTTAGACTCCTAGAAACGCGTTGTTAGATGTTTCAAACGTTCGTTAAACTTGATACAAAGCTCATTTAGGAACTTATGAGCTCTCATGTTGCATGAAACTTGGTTTAGAGTCCTAGAAACGCGTTGTTTGAGGTTCCATAAGTTCTTCAAACTTGTACAAAACTCATTGAGTAACTTATAAGCACTCATGTTGCATGAAACTTGGTTTAGAGTCCTAGAAACGCGTTGTTAGATGTTTCATAATTAAGTTCTTCAAACTTGTACAAAGCTCATTGAGACACTTATAAGAATTCGTGTTGCATTAAACTTGGTTTAGAGTCCTAGAAACGCGTTGTTAGATGTTTCATAAGTTCGTGAAACTTGTACAAAGCACATTGAGGAACTTATAATAAGCACTGATGTTGCATGAAACTGGGTTTAGAATCCTAGAAACGCGTTGTTAGATGTTTCATACGTTCGTCAAACTTGAACAAAGCTCATTGAGGAACTTATAATCTCTCATGTTGAATGAAACTTTGTTTAGAGTCCTAGAAATGCGTTGTTAGATGTTTCATAAGTTCGTGAAACTTGTACAAAGATCATTGAGGAATTTATAAACACTCATGTTGCATGAAACGTGGTTTAGAGTCCTAGAAACGCGTTGTTAGATGTTTCATACGTTCTTCAAACTTGTAAAAAGCTCATTGAGGAACTTATAAGCACTCATGTTGCATGAATCTTGGTTTAGAGTCCTATAAACGCGTTGTTAGATGTTTCTTAAGTTCGTCAAATTTGTACAAAGATCATTGAGGAACTTATAAGCACTCATGTTGCATGAAACTTGGTTTAGAGTCCTAGAAACGCGTTGTTAGATGTTTCATATTTTCGTAAAACTTGTACAAAGCTCAATTAGGAACTTATAAGCTCTCATGTTGCATGAAACTTGGTTTAGAGTCCTAGAAACGCGTTGTTAGATGTTTCATACGTTCTTCAAACTTTTAAAAAGCTCATTGAGGAACTTATAAGCTCTCATGTTGCATGAAACTTGGTTTAGAGTCCTAGAAACGCATTGTTAGATGTTTCATACGTTCTTCAAACTTGTACAAAACTCATTGAGAAACTTATAAGCACTAATGTTGCATGAAACTTGGTTTAGAGTCCTAGAAACGCGTTGTTAGATGTTTCATAAGTTCGTGAAACTTGTACAAAGCTCAATGAGGAACTTATAAGCACTCATGTTGCATGAAACTTGGTTTAGAGTCATAGAAACGCGTTGTTAGATGTTTCATAAGTTCGTGAAACTTGTACAAAGCTCATTGAGGAACTTATTAGCACTCATATTGCATGAAACATGGTTTAGAGTCCTAGAAACGCGTTGTTAGATGTTTCATATGTTCTTCAAACTTGTACAAAACTCATTGAGAAACTTATAAGCACTAATGTTGCATGAAACTTGGTTTAGAGTCGTAGAAACGCGTTGTTAGATGTTTCATAAGTTCGTGAAACTTGTACAAAGCTCATTGAGGAACTTATAAGCACTCATGTTGCATGAAACTTGGTTTAGAGTCATAGAAATGCGTTGTTAGATGTTTCATAAGTTCGTGAAACTTGTACAAGGCTCATTGAGGAACTTATAAGCACTCATGTTGCATTAAACTTGGTTTAGAGTCCTAGAAACGCGTTGTTAGATGTTTCATACTTTCGTAAAACTTGTACAAATCTCAATTAGGAACTTATAAGCTCTCATGTTGCATGAAACTTGGTTTAGAGTCCTAGAAACGCGTTGTTAGATGTTTCATACGTTCTTCAAACTTGTAAAAAGCTCATTGAGGAACTTATAAGCACTCATGTTGCATGAAACTTAGTTTAGAGTCCTAGAAACGCGTTGTTAGATGTTTCATACGTTCTTCAAACTTGTACAAAACTCATTTAGGAACTTATAAGCTCTCATGTTGCATGAAACTTGGTTTAGAGTCCTAGAAACGCGTTGTTAGATGTTTCATACGTTCTTCAAACTTGTAAAAAGCTCATTGAGGAACTTATAAGCACTCATGTTGCATGAAACTTGGTTTAGAGTCCTAGAAACGCGTTGTTAGATGTTTCATACTTTCTTCAAGTTTGTACAAAACTCATTGAGGAACTTATAAGCACTCATGTTGCATGAAACTTTGTTTATAGTCCTAGAAACGCGTTGTTAGATGTTTCATAAGTTCGTGAAACTTGTACAAAGCTCATTGAGGAACTTATAAGCACTCATGTTGCATGAAACTTGGTTTAGAGTCCTAGAAACGCGTTGTTATATGTTTCATAAGTTCGTGAAACTTGTACAAAGCTCATTGAGGAACTTATTAGCACTCATGTTGCATGAAACTTGGTTTAGAGTCCTAGAAACGCGTTGTTAGATGTTTCATACGTTCTTCAAACTTGTTCAAAGCTCATTGAGGAACTTATAAGCACTCATGTTGCATGAAACTTGGTTTAGAGTCCTAGAAACGCATTGTTAGATGTTTCATAAGTTCGTCAAACTTGTACACAGCTCATTGAAAAACTTATAAGCACTCATGTTGCATTAAATTTGGTTTAGAGTCCTAGAACCGCGTTGTTAGATGTTTCATAAGTTCGTGAAACTAATACAAAGCTCATTGAGGAACTTATAAGCACTCATATTACATGAAACTTGGTTTAGAGTCCTAGAAACACGTTGTTAGATGTTTCATACGTTCGTCAAACTTGTACAAAGCTCATTGAAGAACTTATAAGCTCTCATGTTGCATCAAACTTGGTTTAGAATCCTAGAAACGAGTTGTTAGATGTTTCATAAGTTCGTGTTGCATGAAACTAGGTTTAGAGTCCTAGAAACATGTTGTTCGATGTTTCGTAAGTTCGTGAAACTTGTATAAAGCTCATTGAGGAACTTATAAGCACTCATGTTGCATGAAACTTCGTTTAGAGTCCTAGAAACGCGTTGTTAGATGTTTCATAAGTTCGTGAAACTTGTAAAAAGCTCATTGATAAACTTATTAGTACTCATGTTGCATGAAACTTGGTTTAGAGTCCTAGAAACGTGTTGTTAGATGTTTCATATGTTCGTCAAACTTGTACAAAGATCATTGAGGAACTTATCATCACTCAAGTTGCATGAAACATGGTTTAGAGTCCTAAAAACGCGTTTTTAGATGTTTCATACGTTCGTCAAACTTGTACAAAGCTCATTGAGAAACTTATAAGCACTCATTGCATGAAACTTGGTTTCAAGTCCTAGAAACTCGTTGTTAGATGTTTCATAAGTTCGTCAAACTTGTACAAAGCTCATTGAAAAACTTATAAGCACTCATGTTGCATGAAATTTGGTTTAGAGTCCTAGAACCGCGTTGTTAGATGTTTCATAAGTTCGTGAAACTTATACAAAGCTCATTGAGGTACTTATAAGCACTCATGTTGCATGAAACTTGGTTTAGAGTCCTAGAAACACGTTGTTAGATGTTTCATACGTTCGTCAAACTTTTACAAAGCTCATTGAAAAACTTATTAGCTCTCATGTTGCATGAAACTGAGTTTAGAGTCCTAGAAACGAGTTGTTAGATGTTTCATAAGTTTGTCAAACTTGTACAAAGCTCAATGAGATACTTATAAGCACTCATGTTGCATGAAACTTGGTTTAGAGTCCTAGAAACGCGTTGTTAGATGTTTCATAAGTTCGTCAAACTTGTACAAACCTCATTGAGGAACTTATAAGCTCTCATGTTGCATGAAACTTGGTTTAGTGTCGTAGAAACGAGTTGTTAGATGTTTCATAAGTTCGTCAAACTTGTACAAAGCTCATTAAGACACTTATAAACACTCATGTTGCATGAAACTTGGTTTAGAGTCCTAGAAACGCGTTGTTAGATGTTTCATACATTCGTCAAACTTGTACAAAGCTCATTGAGACACTTATAAGAATTCAAGTTGCATTAAACTTGGTTTATAGTCCTAGAACCGCGTTGTTAGATGTTTCATAAGTTCGTGACACTAATACAAAGCTCATTGAGGAACTTATAAGCACTCATGTTGCATGAAACTAGGTTTAGAGTCCTAGAAACACGTTGTTAGATGTTTCATACATTCGTCAAACTTGTACAAAGCTCATTGAGGAACTTATAAGCTCTCATGCATGTTGCATCAAACTTGGTTTAGAATCCTAGAAACGAGTTGTTAGATGTTTCGTAAGTTCGTGTTGCATGAAACTTGGTTTAGAGTCCTAGAAACGCGTTGTTAGATGTTTCATAAGTTCGTGAAACTTGTACAAAGCTCATTGAGGAACTTATAAGCACTCATGTTGCATAAAACTTGGTTTAGAGTCATAGAAACGCGTTGTTAGATGTTTCATAAGTTCGTGAAACTTGTACAAAGCTCATTGAGGAACTTATTAGCACTCATATTGCATGAAACATGGTTTAGAGTCCTAGAAACGCGTTGTTAGATGTTTCATACGTTCTTCAAACTTGTACAAAACTCATTGAGAAACTTATAAGCACTAATGTTGCATGAAACTTGGTTTAGAGTCCTAGAAACGCGTTGTTAGATGTTTCATAAGTTCGTGAAACTTGTACAAAGCTTATTGAGGAACTTATAAGCACTCATGTTGCATGAAACTTGGTTTAGAGTCATAGAAACGCGTTGTTAGATGTTTCATAAGTTCGTGAAACTTGTACAAAGCTCATTGAGGAACTTATAAGCACTCATGTTGCATTAAACTTGGTTTAGAGTCGTAGAAACGCGTTGTTAGATGTTTCATAAGTTCGTGAAACTTGTACAAAGCTCATTGAGGAACTTATAAGCACTCATGTTGCATGAAACTTGGTTTAGAGTCCTAGAAACGCGTTGTTAGATGTTTCATACGTTCTTCAATTTTGTACAAAACTCATTGAGGAACTTATAAGCACTCATGTTGCATGAAACTTGGTTTAGAGTCCTAGAAACGCGTTGTTAGATGTTTCATAAGTTCGTGAAACTTGTACAAAGCTCATTGAGGAACTTATAAGCACTCATGTTGCATGAAACTTGGTTTAGAGTCCTAGAAACGCGTTGTTATATGTTTCATAAGTTCGTGAAACTTGTACAAAGCTCATTGAGGAACTTATTAGCACTCATGTTGCATGAAACTTGGTTTAGAGTCCTAGAAACCCGTTGTTAGATGTTTCATACGTTCTTCAAACTTGTACAAAGCTCATTGAGGAACTTATAAGCACTCATGTTGCATGAAACTTGGTTTAGAGTCCTAGAAATGCATTGTTAGATGTTTCATAAGTTCGTCAAACTTGTACACAGCTCATTGAAAAACTTATAAGCACACATGTTGCATGAAATTTGGTTTAGAGTCCTAGAACCGCGTTGTTAGATGTTTCATAAGTTCGTGAAACTAATACAAAGCTCATTGAGGAACTTATAAGCACTCATGTTGCATGAAACTTGGTTTAGAGTCCTAGAAACACGTTGTTAGATGTTTCATACGTTCGTCAAACTTGTACAAAGCTCATTGAAGAACTTATAAGCTCTCATGTTGCATCAAACTTGGTTTAGAATCCTAGAAACGAGTTGTTAGATGTTACATAAGTTCGTGTTGCATGAAACTTGGTTTAGAGTCCTAGAAACATGTTGTTCGATGTTTCGTAAGTTCGTGAAACTTGTATAAAGCTCATTGAGGAACTTATAAGAACTCATGTTGCATGAAACTTGGTTTAGAGTCCTAGAAATGCGTTGTTAGATGTTTCATAAGTTCGTGAAACTTGTAAAAAGCTCATTGATAAACTTATTAGCACTCATGTTGCATGAAACTTGGTTTAGAGTCCTAGAAACGCGTTGTTAGATGTTTCGTAAGTTCGTCAAACTTGTACAAAGATCATTGAGGAACTTATCATCACTCAAGTTGCATGAAATATGGTTTAGAGTCCTAAAAACGCGTTGTTAGATGTTTCATACGTTCGTCAAACTTGTACAAAGCTCATTGAGAAACTTATAAGCACTCATTGCATGAAACTTGGTTTAGAGTCCTAGAAACTCGTTGTTAGATGTTTCATAAGTTCGTCAAACTTGTACAAAGCTCATTGAAAAACTTATAAGCACTCATGTTGCATGAAATTTGGTTTAGAGTCCTAGAACCGCGTTGTTAGATGTTTCATAAGTTCGTGAAACTTATACAAAGCTCATTGAGGTACTTATAAGCACTCATGTTGCATGAAACTTGGTTTAGAGTCCTAGAAACACGTTGTAAGATGTTTCATACGTTCGTCAAACTTTTACAAAGCTCATTGAAAAACTTATTAGCTCTCATGTTGCATGAAACTGGGTTTAGAGTCCTAGAAACGAGTTGTTAGATGTTTCATAAGTTCGTGAAACTTGTACAAAGCTCATTAATGAACTTATTAGCACTCATGTTGCATAAAACTTGGTTTAGAGTCCTAGAAACGCGTTGTTAGATGTTTCATAAGTTCGTGAAACTTGTACAAAGCTCATTAATGAACTTATTAGCACTCATGTTGCATAAAACTTGGTTTAGAGTCCTAGAAACGCGTTGTTAGATGTTTCATAAGTTCGTTAAACTTGTACAAAGATCATTGAGGAACTTATAAGCACTCATGTTGCATGAAACATGGTTTAGAGTCCTAGAAACGCGTTGTTAGATGTTTCATACGTTCGTTAAACTTGTACAAAGCTCATTGAGAAACTTATAAGCACTCATTGCATGAAACTTGGTTTAGAGTCCTAGAAACGCGTTGTTAGATGTTTCATAAGTTCGGTAAACTTGTACAAAGCTCATTGAAAAACTTATAAGCACTCATGTTACATGAAACTTGGTTTAGAGTCCTAGAAACACGTTGTTAGATGTTTCATACGTTCGTCAATCTTGTACAAAGCTTATTGAATAACATATAAGCTCTCATGTTGCATGAAACTTGGTTTAGAGTCCTAGAAACGAGTTGTTAGATGTTTCATAAGTTCGTGAAACTTGTACAAAGCTCATTGAGGAACTTATAAGCACTCATGTTTCATGAATCCTGGTTTAGAGTCCTAGAAACGCGTTGTTAGATGTTTCTTAAGTTCGTCAAATTTGTACAACGATCATTGAGGAACTTATAAGCACTCATGTTGCATGAAACTTGGTTTAGAGTCCTAGAAACGCGTTGTTAGATGTTTCATAAGGTCGTCAAACTTGTAAAAATCTCATTTTAAAACTTATAAGCACTCATGTTGCATGAAATTTGGTTTAGAGTCCTTTAAACGCGTTGTTAGGTGTTTCATAAGTTCGTGAAACTTGTAAAAAGCTCATTGTGGAACTTATAAGCACTCATGTTGCATGAAACTTGGTTTAGAGTCCTAGAAACGCGTTGTTAGATGTTTCATACGTTCGTCAAACTTGTACAAAGCTCATTGAGACACTTATAATCACTCATGTTGCGTGAAACTTGGTTTAGAGTCCGAGAAACGCGTTGTTAAATGTTTCATAAGCTCGTCAAACTTGTACAAAGCTCATTGAGGAATTTATAAGCTCTCATGTTGCAAGAAACTTTGTTTAGAGTCCTTGAAACGCGATGTTAGATGTTTCATACTTTCGTCAAACTTGTACAAAGCTCATTGAGGAACTTATAAGCACTCATGTTACAAGACTTGGTTTAGAGTCCTAGAACTGCGTTGTTAGATGTTTCATAAGTTCGTCAAACTTGTACAAAGCTTATTGAGACACTTATAAACACTCATGTTGCATGAAACTTAGTTTAGAGTCCTAGAAACGCGTTGTTAGATGTTTCATACGTTCGTCAAACTTGTACAAAGCTCATTGAGGAACTTATAAGCACTCATGTTGCATGAAACTTGGTTTAGAGTCCTAGAAATGCGTTTTTAGATGTTTCATAAGTTCGTGAACCTTGTACAAAGCTCATTGAGGAACTTATAAGCACTCATGTTGCAAGAAACTTGGTTTAGAGTCCTAGAAACGCGTTGTTAGATGTTTCATACGTTCGTCATACTTGTACAAAACTCATTGAGGAACTTATAAGCACTCATGTTGCATGAAACTTGGTTTAGAGTCCTAGAAACGCGTTGTTAGATGTTTCATACGTTCGTCAAACTTGTACAAAGCTCATCGAGACACTTATAATCACTCAAGTTGCGTGAAACTTGGTTTAGAGTCCGAGAAACGCGTTGTTAAATGTTTCATAAGCTCGTCAAACTTTTACAAAGCTCATTGAGGAATTTATAATCTCTCATGTTGCAAGAAACTTTGTTTAGAGTCCTTGAAACGCGTTGTTAGATGTTTCATACGTTCGTCAAACTTGTACAAAGCTCATTGAGGAACTTATAAGCACTCATGTTACATGACTTGGTTTAGAGTCCTAGAACTGCGTTGTTAGATGTTTCATAAGTTCGTCAAACTTGTACAAAGCTCATTGAGACACTTATAAACACTCATGTTCCATGAAACTTAGTTTAGAGTCCTAGAAACGCGTTGTTAGATGTTTCATACGTTCGTCAAACTTGTACAAAGCTCATTGAGGAGCTTATAAGCACTCATGTTGCAAGAAACTTGGTTTAGAGTCCTAGAAACGCGTTGTTAGATGTTTCATACGTTCGTCATACTTGTACAAAACTCATTGAGGAACTTATAAGCACTCATGTTGCATGAAACTTGGTTTAGAGTCCTAGAAACGCGTTGTTAGATGTTTCATACGTTCGTCAAACTTGCACAAAGCTCATTGAGACACTTATAAGAATTCATGTTGCATTAAACTTGGTTTAGAGTCCTAGAAACGCGTTGTTAGATGTTTCATAAGTTCGTGAAACTTGTACAAAGCACATTGAGGAACTTATAAGCACTCATGTTGCATGAAACTGGGTTTAGAGTCCTAGAAACGCGTTGTTAGGTGTTTCATACATTCGTAAAACTTGTACAAAGCTCAATTAGGAACTTATAAGCTCTCATGTTGCATGAAACTTGGTTTAGAGTCCTAGAAACGCGTTGTTAGATGTTTCATACGTTCTTCAAACTTGTAAAAAGCTCATTGAGGAACTTATTAGCACTCATGTTGCATGAAACTTGGTTTAGAGTCCTAGAAACGCGTTGTTAGATGTTTCATAAGTTCGTGAAACTTGTACAAAGCTCATTGAGGAACTTATAAGCACCTATGTTGCATGAAACTTGGTTTAAAGTCATAGAAACGCGTTGTTAGATGTTTCATAAGTTCGTGAAACTTGTACAAAGCTCATTAAGGAACTTATTAGCACTCATGTTGCATGAAACTTGGTTTAGAGTTCTAGAAACGCGTTGTTAGATGTTTCATAAGTTCGTCAAACGTGTACAAAGATCATTGAGGAACTTATAAGCACTCATGTTGCATGAAACATGGTTTAGAGTCCTAGAAACGCGTTGTTAGATGTTTCATACGTTCTTCAAACTTGTACAAATCTCATTGAGGAACTTATAAGAACTCATGTTGCATGAAGAGTCCTAGAACCGCGTTGTTAGATGTTCCATAAGTTCGTGAAACTAATACAAAGCTCATTGAGGAACTTATAAGCACTCATGTTGCATGAAACTTGCTTTAGAGTCCTAGAAACACGTTGTTAGATGTTTCATAAGTTCGTGAAACTTGTATAAAGCTCATTGAGGAACTCATAAGCACTCATGTTGCATGAAACTTTGTTTAGAGTCCTAGAAACGCGTTGTTAGATGTTTCATACCTTCGTTAAACTTGTACAAAGCTCATTGAGGAACTTATAAGCACTCATGTTGCATGAAACATGGTTTAGAGTCCTAGAAACGCGTTGTTAGATGTTTCATACGTTCGTCAAACTTGTACAAAGCTCATTGATGAACTTATAAGCACTCATGTTGCATGAAACATGGTTTAGAGTCCTAGAAACGCGTTGTTAGATGTTTCATAAGTTCGTCAAACTTGTACAAAGCTCATTTTAAAACTTATAAGCACTCATGTTGCATGAAATTTGGTTTAGAGTCCTTTAAACGCGTTGTTAGGTGTTTCATAAGTTCGTGAAACTTGTAAAAAGCTCATTGTGGAACTTATAAGCACTCATGTTGCATGAAACTTGGTTTAGAGTCCTAGAAACGCGTTGTTAGATGTTTCATATGTTCGTCAAACTTGTACAAAGCTCATTGAGACACTTATAATCACTCATGTTGCGTGAAACTTGGTTTAGAGTCCTAGAAACGCGTTGTTAAATGTTTCATAAGCTCGTCAAACTTGTACAAAGCTCATTGAGGAACTTATAAGCTCTCATGTTGCAAGAAACTTTGTTTAGAGTCCTAGAAACGCGTTGTTAGATGTTTCATACGTTCGTCAAACTTGTACAAAGCTCATTGACGAACTTATAAGCACTCATGTTACATGACTTGGTTTTTTTTTTTTTTGTCTAAGTTACATGACTTGGTTTAGAGTCCTAGAAATGCGTTGTTAGATTTTTCATAAGTTCGTCAAACTTGTACAAAGCTCATTGAGACACTTATAAACACTCATGTTGCATGAAACTTGGTTTAGAGTCCTAGAAACGCGTTGTTAGATGTTTCATACGTTCGTCAAACTTGTACAAAGCTCATTGAGGAACTTATAAGCACTCATGTTGCATGAAACTTGGTTTAGAGTCCTAGAAACGCGTTGTTAGATGTTTCATAAGTTCGTGAACCTTGTACAAAGCTCATTGAGGAACTTATAAGCACTCATGTTGCAAGAAACTTGGTTTAGAGTCCTAGAAACGCGTTGTTAGATGTTTCATATGTTCGTCATACTTGTACAAAACTTATTGAGGAACTTATAAGCACTCATGTTGCATGATACTTGGTTTAGAGTCCTAGAAACGCGTTGTTAGATGTTTCATAAGTTCGCCAAACTTGTACAAAGCTCATTGAGAAACTTATAAACACTCATGTTGCATGAAACTTGGTTTAGAGTCCTAGAAACGCGTTGTTAGATGTTTCATACGTTCGCCAAACTTGTACAAAGCTCATTGAGGAACTTATAAGCATTCATGTTGCAAGAAACTTGGTTTAGAGTCCTAGAAAGCTCATTGAGCAACTTTTAAGCACTCATGTTGCATGAAACTTGGTTTAGAGTTCTAGAAACGCGTTTTTAGATATTTCATAAGTTCGTGAAACTTGTAAAAAGTTCATTGAAGAACTTATAAGCACTCATGTTGCATGAAACTTGGTTTAGAGTCCTAGAATTGCGTTGTTAAATGTTTCATAAGTTCGTGAAACTTGTACAAAGCTCATTGAGGAACTTATAAGCACTCATGTTGCATTAAACTTGGTTTAGAGTCCTAGAAACGCGTTGTTAGATGTTTCATACGTTCTTCAAACTTGTACAAAACTCATTGAGAAACTTATAAGCACTAATGTTGCATGAAACTTGGTTTAGAGTCCTAGAAACGCGTTGTTAGATGTTTCATTAGTTCGTGAAACTTGTACAAAGCTCATTGAGGAACTTATAAGCACTCATGTTGCATGAAACTTGGTTTGGAGTCATAGAAATGCGTTGTTAGATGTTTCATAAGTTCGTGAAACTTGTACAAAGATCATTGAGGAACTTATAAGCACTCATGTTGCATTAAACTTGGTTTAGAGTCCTAGAAACGCGTTGTTAGATGTTTCATACTTTCGTAAAACTTGTACAAAGCTCAATTAGGAACTTACAAGCTCTCATGTTGCATGAAACTTGGTTTAGAGTCCTAGAAACGCGTTGTTAGATGTTTCATACGTTCTTCAAACTTGTAAAAAGCTCATTGAGGAACTTATAAGCACTCATGTTGCATGAAACTTGGTTTAGAGTCCTAGAAACGCGTTGTTAGATGTTTCATAAGTTCGTGAAACTTGTACAAAGCTCATTGAGGAACTTATTAGCACTCATGTTGCATGAAACTTGGTTTAGAGTCCTAGAAACGCGTTGTTAGATGTTTCATAAGTTCGTGATACTTGTAAAAAGCTCATTGAGGAACTTATAAGCACTCATGTTGCATGAAACTTGGTTTAGAGTCCTAGAAACGCGTTGTTAGATGTTTCATACGTTCTTCAAACTTGTACAAAACTCATTGAGAAACTTATAAGCACTAATGTTGCATGAAACTTGGTTTAGAGTGCTAGAAACGCGTTGTTAGATGTTTCATAAGTTCGTGAAACTTGTACAAAGCTCATTGAGGAACTTATAAGCACTCATGTTGCATGAAACTTGGTTTAGAGTCATAGAAGCGCGTTGTTAGATGTTTCATAAGTTCGTGAAACTTGTACAAAGCTCATTGAGGAACTTATTAGCACTCATGTTGCATGAAACTTGGTTTAGAGTCCTAGAAACGCGTTTTTAGATATTTCATAAGTTCGTGAAACTTGTAAAAAGCTCATTGATGAACTTATAAGCACTCATGTTGCATGAAACTTGGTTTAGAGTCCTAGAAACGCGTTGTTAGATGTTTCATACGTTCTTCAAACTTGTACAAAACTCATTGAGAAACTTATAAGCACTAATGTTGCATGAAACTTGGTTTAGAGTGCTAGAAACGCGTTGTTAGATGTTTCATAAGTTCGTGAAACTTGTACAAATCTCATTGAGGAACTTATAATCACTCATGTTGCATGAAACTTGGTTTAGAGTCATAGAAACGCGTTGTTAGATGTTTCATAAGTTCGTGAAACTTGTACAAAGCTCATTGAGGAACCTATTAGCACTCATGTTGCATGAAACTTGGTTTAGAGTCCTAGAAACGCGTTTTTTGATATTTCATAAGTTCGTGAAACTTGTAAAAGCTCATTGATGAACTTATAATCACTCATGTTGCATGAAACTTGGTTTATAGTCCTAGAAATGTGTTGTTAGATGTTTCATAAGTTCGTGAAACTTGTACAAAGCTCATTGAGGAACTTATAAGCACTCATGTTGCATTAAACTTGGTTTAGAGTCCTACAAACGCGTTGTTAGATGTTTTATACTTTCGTAAAACTTGTACAAAGCTCAATTAGGAACTTATAAGCTCTCATGTTGCATGAAACTTGGTTTAGAGTCCTAGAAACGCGTTGTTAGATGTTTCATACGTTCTTCAAACTTGTAAAAAGCTCATTGAGGAACTTATAAGCACTCATGTTGCATGAAACTTGGTTTAGAGTCCTAGAAACGCGTTGTTAGATGTTTCATACGTTCTTCAAACTTGTACAAAACTCATTGAGAAACTTATAAGCACTAATGTTGCATGAAACTTGGTTTAGAGTCCTAGAAACGCGTTGTTAGATGTTTCATTAGTTCGTGAAACTTGTACAAAGCTCATTGAGGAACTTATAGGCACTCATGTTGCATGAAACTTGGTTTGGAGTCATAGAAATGCGTTGTTAGATGTTTCATAAGTTCGTGAAACTTGTACAAAGATCATTGAGGAACTTATAAGCATTCATGTTGCATTAAACTTGGTTTAGAGTCCTAGAAACGCGTTGTTAGATGTTTCATACTTTCGTAAAACTTGTACAAAGCTCAATTAGGAACTTATAAGCTCTCATGTTGCATGAAACTTGGTTTAGAGTTCTAGAAACGCGTTGTTAGATGTTTCATACGTTCTTCAAACATGTAAAAAGCTTATTGAGGAACTTATAAGCACTCATGTTGCATGAAACTTGGTTTAGAGTCGTAGAAACGCGTTGTTAGATGTTTCATAAGTTCGTGAAACTTGTACAAAGCTCATTGAGGAACTTATTAGCACTCATGTTGCATGAAACTTGGTTTAGAGTCCTAGAAACGCGTTGTTAGATGTTTCATAAGTTCGTGAAACTTGTAAAAAGCTCATTGAGGAACTTATAAGCACTCATGTTGCATGAAACATGGTTTAGAGTCCTAGAAACGCATTGTTAGATGTTTCATACGTTCTTCAAACTTGTACAAAACTCATTGAGAAACTTATAAGCACTAATGTTGCATGAAACTTGGTTTAGAGTGCTAAAAACGCGTTGTTAGATGTTTCATAAGTTCGTGAAACTTGTACAAAGCTCATTGAGGAACTTATAAGCACTCATGTTGCATGAAACTTGGTTTAGAGTCATAGAAACGCGTTGTTAGATGTTTCATAAGTTCGTGAAACTTGTACAAAGCTCATTGAGGAACTTATTAGAAATCATGTTGCATGAAACTTGGTTTAGAGTCCTAGAAACGCGTTTTTAGATATTTCATAAGTTCGTGAAACTTGTAAAAAGCTCATTGATGAACTTATAAGCACTCATGTTGCATGAAACTTGGTTTAGAGTCCTAGAAATGTGTTGTTAGATGTTTCATAAGTTCGTGAAACTTGTACAAAGCTCATTGAGGAACTTATAAGCACTCATGTTGCATTAAACTAGGTTTAGAGTCCTAGAAACGCGTTGTTAGATGTTTCATACTTTCGTAAAACTTGTACAAAGCTCAATTAGGAACTTATAAGCTCTCATGTTGCATGAAACTTGGTTTAGAGTCCTAGAAACGCGTTGTTAGATGTTTCATACGTTCTTCAAACTTGTAAAAAGCTCAATGAGGAACTTATAAGCACTCATGATGCATGAAACTTGGTTTAGAGTCCTAGAAACGCGTTGTTAGATGTTTCATACGTTCTTCAAACTTGTACAAAACTCATTGAGAAAGTTATAAGCACTAATGTTGCATGAAACTTGGTTTAGAGTCCTAGAAACGCATTGTTAGATGTTTCATAAGTTCGTGAAACTTGTACAAAGCTCATTGAGGAACTTATAAGCACTCATGTTGCATTAAACTTGGTTTAGAGTCCTAGAAACGCGTTGTTAGATGTTTCATACTTTCGTAAAACTTGTACAAAGCTCAATTAGGAACTTATAAGCTCTCATGTTGCATGAAACTTGGTTTAGAGTCCTAGAAACGCGTTGTTAGATGTTTCATACGTTCTTAAAACTTGTAAAAAGCTCATTGAGGAACTTATAAGCACTCATGTTGCATGAAACTTGGTTTAGAGTCCTAGAAACGCGTTGTTAGATGTTTCATACGTTCTTCAAACTTGTACAAAACTCATTGAGAAACTTATAAGCACTAATGTTGCATGAAACTTGGTTTAGAGTCCTAGAAACGCGTTGTTAGATGTTTCATAAGTTCGTGAAACTTGTACAAAGCACATTGAGGAACTTATAAGCACTCATGTTGCATGAAACTTGGTTTAGAGTCATAGGAACGCGTTGTTAGATGTTTCAAAAGTTCGTGAAACTTGTACAAAGCTCATTGAGGAACTTATTAGCACTCATGTTGCATGAAACTTGGCTTAGAGTCCTAGAAACGCGTTGTTAGATGTTTCATAAGTTCGTCAAACTTGTACAAAGCTCATTGATATACTTATAAGCACTCATGTTGCCTGAAACTTGGTTTAGAGTCCTAGAAACGCGTTGTTAGATGTTTCATAAGTTCGTCAACTTATACAAAGCTCATTGAGCAACTTATAAGCACTCATGTTGCATGAAACTTGGTTTAGAGTTCTAGAAACGCGTTTTTAGATATTTCATAAGTTCGTGAAACTTGTAAAAAGTTCATTGAGGAACTTATAAGCACTCATGTTGCATGAAACTTGGTTTAGAGTCCTAGAATTGCGTTGTTAAATGTTTCATAAGTTCGTGAAACTTGTACAAAGCTCATTGAGGAACTTATAAGCACTCATGTTGCATTAAACTTGGTTTAGAGTCCTAGAAACGCGTTGTTAGATGTTTCATAATTTCGTAAAACTTGTACAAAGCTCATTGAGGAACTTATAAGCACTCATGTTGCATGAAACATGGTTTAGAGTCCTAGAAACGCGTTGTTAGATGTTTTATACGTTCTTCAAACTTGTAAAAAGCTCATTGAGGAACTTATAAGCACTCATGTTGCGTGAAACTTGTTTTAGAGTCCTAGAAACGCTTTGTTAAATGTTTCATAAGTTCGTCAACTTATACAAAGCTCATTGAGCAACTTATAAGCACTCATGTTGCATGAAACTTGGTTTAGAGTTCTAGAAACGCGTTTTTAGATATTTCATAAGTTCGTGAAACTTGTGAAAAGTTCATTGAGGAACTTATAAGCACTCATGTTGCATGAAACTTGGTTTAGAGTCCTAGAATTGCGTTGTTAAATGTTTCATAAGTTCGTGAAACTTGTACAAAGCTCATTGAGGAACTTATAAGCACTCATGTTACATTAAACTTGGTTTAGAGTCCTAGAAACGCGTTGTTAGATGTTTCATACGTTTTTCAAACTTGTACAAAGCTCATTGAGAAACTTAAAGCACTAATGTTGCATGAAACTTGGTTTAGAGTGCTAGAAACGCGTTGTTAGATGTTTCATAAGTTCGTGAAACTTGTACAAAGCTCATTGAGGAACTTATAAGCACTCATGTTGCATGAAACTTGGTTTAGAGTCATAGAAACGCGTTGTTAGATGTTTCATAAGTTCGTGAAACTTGTACAAAGCTCATTGAGGAACTTATTAGCACTCATGTTGCATGAAACTTGGTTTAGAGTCCTAGAAACGCGTTTTTAGATATTTCATAAGTTCGTGAAACTTGTAAAAGCTCATTGATGAACTTATAAGCACTCATGTTGCATGGAACTTGGTTTAGAGTCCTAGAAATGTGTTGTTAGATGTTTCATAAGTTCGTGAAACTTGTACAAAGCTCATTGAGGAACTTATAAGCATTCATGTTGCATTAAACTTGGTTTAGAGTCCTAGAAACGCGTTGTTAGATGTTTCATACTTTAGTAAAACTTGTACAAAGCTCAATTAGGAACTTATAAGCTCTCATGTTGCATGAAAACTTGGTTTAGAGTCCTAGAAACGCGTTGTTAGATGTTTCATACGTTCTTCAAACTTGTAAAAAGCTCATTGAGGAACTTATAAGCACTCATGTTGCATGAAACTTGGTTTAGAGTCCTAGAAACGCGTTGTTAGATGTTTCATACGTTCTTCAAACTTGTACAAAACTCATTGAGAAACTTATAAGCACTAATGTTGCATGAAACTAGGTTTAGGGTCCTAGAAACGCGTTGTTAGATGTTTCATTAGTTCGTGAAACTTGTACAAAGCTCATTGAGGAACTTATAAGCACTCATGTTGCATGAAACTTGGTTTGGAATCATAGAAATGCGTTGTTAGATGTTTCATAAGTTCGTGAAACTTGTACAAAGATCATTGAGGAACTTATAAGCACTCATGTTGCATTAAACTTGGTTTAGAGTCCTAGAAACGCGTTGTTAGATGTTTCATACTTTCGTAAAACTTGTACAAAGCTCAATTAGGAACTTATAAGCTCTCATGTTGCATGAAACTTGGTTTAGAGTCCTAGAAACGCGTTGTTAGATGTTTCATACGTTCTTCAAACTTGTAAAAAGCTCATTGAGGAACTTATAAGCACTCATGTTGCATGAAACTTGGTTTAGAGTCCTAGAAACGCGTTGTTAGATGTTTCATAAGTTCGTGAAACTTGTACAAAGATCATTGAGGAACTTATTAGCACTCATGTTGCATGAAACTTGGTTTAGAGTCCTAGAAACGCGTTGTTAGATGTTTCATACGTTCTTCAAACTTGTACAAAACTCATTGAGAAACTTATAAGCACTAATGTTGCATGAAACTTGGTTTAGGGTCCTAGAAACGCGTTGTTAGATGTTTCATTAGTTCGTGAAACTTGTACAAAGCTCATTGAGGAACTTATAAGCACTCATGTTGCATGAAACTTGGTTTGGAATCATAGAAATGCGTTGTTAGATGTTTCATAAGTTCGTGAAACTTGTACAAAGATCATTGAGGAACTTATAAGCACTCATGTTGCATTAAACTTGGTTTAGAGTCCTAGAAACGCGTTGTTAGATGTTTCATACTTTCGTAAAACTTGTACAAAGCTCAATTAGGAACTTATAAGCTCTCATGTTGCATGAAACTTGGTTTAGAGTCCTAGAAACGCGTTGTTAGATGTTTCATACGTTCTTCAAACTTGTAAAAAGCTCATTGAGGAACTTATAAGCACTCATGTTGCATGAAACTTGGTTTAGAGTCCTAGAAACGCGTTGTTAGATGTTTCATAAGTTCGTGAAACTTGTGCAAAGCTCATTGAGGAACTTATTAGCACTCATGTTGCATGAAACTTGGTTTAGAGTCCTAGAAACGCGTTGTTAGATGTTTCATAAGTTCGTGAAACATGTAAAAAGCTCATTGAGGAACTTATAAGCACTCATGTTGCATGAAACTTGGTTTAGAGTCCTAGAAACGCGTTGTTAGATGTTTCATACGTTCTTCAAACTTGTACAAAACTCATTGAGAAATTTATAAGCACTAATGTTGCACGAAACTTGGTTTAGAGTGCTAGAAACGCGTTGTTAGATGTTTCATAAGTTCGTGAAACTTGTACAAAGCTCATTGAGGAACTTATAAGCACTCATGTTGCATGAAACTTGGTTTAGAGTCATAGAAACGCGTTGTTAGATGTTTCATAAGTTCGTGAAACTTGTACAAAGCTCATTGAGGAACTTATTAGCACTCATGTTGCATGAAACTTGGTTTAGAGTCCTAGAAACGCGTTTTTAGATATTTCATAAGTTCGTGAAACTTGTAAAAGCTCATTGATGAACTTATAAGCACTCATGTTGCATGGAACTTGGTTTAGAGTCCTAGAAATGTGTTGTTAGATGTTTCATAAGTTCGTGAAACTTGTACAAAGCTCATTGAGGAACTTATAAGCATTCATGTTGCATTAAACTTGGTTTAGAGTCCTAGAAACGCGTTGTTAGATGTTTCATACTTTAGTAAAACTTGTACAAAGCTCAATTAGGAACTTATAAGCTCTCATGTTGCATGAAAACTTGGTTTAGAGTCCTAGAAACGCGTTGTTAGATGTTTCATACGTTCTTCAAACTTGTAAAAAGCTCATTGAGGAACTTATAAGCACTCATGTTGCATGAAACTTGGTTTAGATTCCTAGAAACGCGTTGTTAGATGTTTCATACGTTCTTCAAACTTGTACAAAACTCATTGATAAACTTATAAGCACTAATGTTGCATGAAACTTGGTTTAGGGTCCTAGAAACGCGTTGTTAGATGTTTCATTAGTTCGTGAAACTTGTACAAAGCTCATTGAGGAACTTATAAGCACTCATGTTGCATGAAACTTGGTTTGGAATCATAGAAATGCGTTGTTAGATGTTTCATAAGTTCGTGAAACTTGTACAAAGATCATTGAGGAACTTATAAGCACTCATGTTGCATTAAACTTGGTTTAGAGTCCTAGAAACGCGTTGTTAGATGTTTCATACTTTCGTAAAACTTGTACAAAGCTCAATTAGGAACTTATAAGCTCTCATGTTGCATGAAACTTGGTTTAGAGTCCTAGAAACGCGTTGTTAGATGTTTCATACGTTCTTCAAACTTGTAAAAAGCTCATTGAGGAACTTATAAGCACTCATGTTGCATGAAACTTGGTTTAGAGTCCTAGAAACGCGTTGTTAGATGTTTCATAAGTTCGTGAAACTTGTACAAAGCTCATTGAGGAACTTATTAGCACTCATGTTGCATGAAACTTGGTTTAGAGTCCTAGAAACGCGTTGTTAGATGTTTCATACGTTCTTCAAACTTGTAAAAAGCTCATTGAGGAACTTATGAGCACTCATGTTGCATGAAACTTGGTTTAGAGTCCTAGAAACGCGTTGTTAGATGTTTCATACGTTCTTCAAACTTGTACAAAACTCATTGAGAAACTTATAAGCACTAATGTTGCATGAAACTTGGTTTAGGGTCCTAGAAACGCGTTGTTAGATGTTTCATTAGTTCGTGAAACTTGTACAAAGCTCATTGAGGAACTTATAAGCACTCATGTTGCATGAAACTTGGTTTGGAATCATAGAAATGCGTTGTTAGATGTTTCATAAGTTCGTGAAACTTGTACAAAGATCATTGAGGAACTTATAAGCACTCATGTTGCATTAAACTTGGTTTAGAGTCCTAGAAACGCGTTGTTAGATGTTTCATACTTTCGTAAAACTTGTACAAAGCTCAATTAGGAACTTATAAGCTCTCATGTTGCATGAAACTTGGTTTAGAGTCCTAGAAACGCGTTGTTAGATGTTTCATACGTTCTTCAAACTTGTAAAAAGCTCATTGAGGAACTTATAAGCACTCATGTTGCATGAAACTTGGTTTAGAGTCCTAGAAACGCGTTGTTAGATGTTTCATAAGTTCGTGAAACTTGTGCAAAGCTCATTGAGGAACTTATTAGCACTCATGTTGCATGAAACTTGGTTTAGAGTCCTAGAAACGCGTTGTTAGATGTTTCATAAGTTCGTGAAACATGTAAAAAGCTCATTGAGGAACTTATAAGCACTCATGTTGCATGAAACTTGGTTTAGAGTCCTAGAAACGCGTTGTTAGATGTTTCATACGTTCTTCAAACTTGTACAAAACTCATTGAGAAATTTATAAGCACTAATGTTGCACGAAACTTGGTTTAGAGTGCTAGAAACGCGTTGTTAGATGTTTCATAAGTTCGTGAAACTTGTACAAAGCTCATTGAGGAACTTATAAGCACTCATGTTGCATGAAACTTGGTTTAGAGCCATTGAAACGCGTTGTTAGATGTTTCATAAGTTCGTGAAACTTGTACAAAGCTCATTGAGGAACTTATTAGCACTCATGTTGCATGAAACTTGGTTTAGAGTCCTAGAAACGCGTTTTTAGATATTTCATAAGTTCGTGAAACTTGTAAAAAGCTCATTGATGAACTTATAAGCACTCATGTTGCATGAAACTTGGTTTAGAGTCCTAGAAATGTGTTGTTAGATGTTTCATAAGTTCGTGAAACTTGTACAAAGCTCATTGAGGAACTTATAAGCACTCATGTTGCATTAAACTTGGTTTAGAGTCCTAGAAACGCGTTGTTAGATGTTTCATACTTTCGTAAAACTTGTACAAAGCTCAATTAGGAACTTATAAGCTCTCATGTTGCATGAAACTTGGTTTAGAGTCCTAGAAACGCGTTGTTAGATGTTTCATACGTTCTTCAAACTTGTAAAAAGCTCATTGAGGAACTTATAAGCACTCATGATGCATGAAACTTGGTTTAGAGTCCTAGAAACGTGTTGTTAGATGTTTCATACGTTCTTCAAACTTGTACAAAACTCATTGAGAAACTTATAAGCACTAATGTTGCATGAAACTTGGTTTAGAGTCCTAGAAACGCGTTGTTAGATGTTTCATAAGTTCGTGAAACTTGTACAAAGCTCATTGAGGAACTTATAAGCACTCATGTTGCATGAAACTTGGTTTAGAGTCATAGAAATGCGTTGTTAGATATTTCATAAGTTCGTGAAACTTGTACAAAGCTCATTGAGGAACTTATAAGCACTCATGTTGCATTAAACTTGGTTTAGAGTCCTAGAAACGCGTTGTTAGATGTTTCATACTTTCGTAAAACTTGTACAAAGCTCAATTAGGAACTTATAAGCTCTCATGTTGCATGAAACTTGGTTTAGAGTCCTAGAAACGTGTTGTTAGATGTTTCATACGTTCTTCAAACTTGTAAAAAGCTCATTGAGGAACTTATAAGCACTCATGTTGCATGAAACTTGGTTTAGAGTCCTAGAAACGCGTTGTTAGATGTTTCATACGTTCTTCAAACTTGTACAAAACTCATTGAGAAACTTATAAGCACTAATGTTGCATGAAACTTGGTTTAGAGTCCTAGAAACGCGTTGTTAGATGTTTCATAAGTTCGTGAAACTTGTACAAAGCTCATTGAGGAACTTATAAGCACTCATGTTGCATGAAACTTGGTTTAAAGTCATAGGAACGCGTTGTTAGATGTTTCATAAGTTCGTGAAACTTGTACAAAGCTCATTGAGGAACTTATTAGCACTCATGTTGCATGAAACTTGGTTTAGAGTCCTAGAAACGCGTTGTTAGATGTTTCATAAGTTCGTCAAACTTGTACAAAGCTCATTGACATACTTATAAGCACTCATGTTGCCTGAAACTTGGTTTAGAGTCCTAGAAACGTGTTGTTAGATGTTTCATAAGTTCTTCAAACTTGTACAAAGCTCATTGAGACAATTATAAGCACTCATGTTGCATGAAACTTAGTTTAGAGTCCTAGAAACGCGTTGTTAGATGTTTCATACGTTCGTCAAACTTGATACAAAGCTCATAGAGGAACTTATAAGCTCTCATGTTGCATGAAACTTTGTTTAGAGTCCTAGAAACGCGTTGTTAGATGTTTCATACGTTCTTCAAACTTGTACAAAGCTCATTGAGGAACTTATAAGCACTCATGTTACATGAAACATGGTTTAGAGTCCTAGAAACGCGTTGTTAGATGTTTCATACGTTCTTCAAACTTGTAAAAAGCTCATTGAGGAACTTATAAGCACACATGTTGCATGAAACTTGTTTTAGAGTCCTAGAAACGCGTTGTTAGATGTTTCATAAGTTCGTCAACTTATACAAAGCTCATTGAGAAACTTATAAGCACTCATGTTGCATGAAACTTGGTTTAGAGTCCTAGAAACGCGTTGTTAGATGTTTCATACGTTCTTCAAACTTGTACAAAGCTCATTGAGAAACTTATAAGCACTAATGTTGCATGAAACTTGGTTTAGAGTGCTAGAAACGCGTTGTTAGATGTTTCATAAGTTCGTGAAACTTGTACAAAGCTCATTGAGGAACTTATAAGCACTCATGTTGCATGAAACTTGGTTTAGAGTCATAGAAACGCGTTGTTAGATGTTTCATATGTTCGTGAAACTTGTACAAAGCTCATTGAGGAACTTATTAGCACTCATGTTGCATGAAACTTGGTTTAGAGTCCTAGAAACGCGTTTTTAGATATTTCATAAGTTCGTGAAACTTGTAAAAGCTCATTGATGAACTTATAAGCACTCATGTTGCATGGAACTTGGTTTAGAGTCCTAGAAATGTGTTGTTAGATGTTTCATAAGTTCGTGAAACTTGTACAAAGCTCATTGAGGAACTTATAAGCATTCATGTTGCATTAAACTTGGTTTAGAGTCCTAGAAACGCGTTGTTAGATGTTTCATACTTTAGTAAAACTTGTACAAAGCTCAATTAGGAACTTATAAGCTCTCATGTTGCATGAAAACTTGGTTTAGAGTCCTAGAAACGCGTTGTTAGATGTTTCATACGTTCTTCAAACTTGTAAAAAGCTCATTGAGGAACTTATAAGCACTCATGTTGCATGAAACTTGGTTTAGAGTCCTTGAAACGCGTTGTTAGATGTTTCATACGTTCTTCAAACTTGTACAAAACTCATTGAGAAACTTATAAGCACTAATGTTGCATGAAACTTGGTTTAGGGTCCTAGAAACGCGTTGTTAGATGTTTCATTAGTTCGTGAAACTTGTACAAAGCTCATTGAGGAACTTATAAGCACTCATGTTGCATGAAACTTGGTTTGGAATCATAGAAATGCGTTGTTAGATGTTTCATAAGTTCGTGAAACTTGTACAAAGATCATTGAGGAACTTATAAGCACTCATGTTGCATTAAACTTGGTTTAGAGTCCTAGAAACGCGTTGTTAGATGTTTCATACTTTCGTAAAACTTGTACAAAGCTCAATTAGGAACTTATAAGCTCTCATGTTGCATGAAACTTGGTTTAGAGTCCTAGAAACGCGTTGTTAGATGTTTCATACGTTCTTCAAACTTGTAAAAAGCTCATTGAGGAACTTATAAGCACTCATGTTGCATGAAACCTGGTTTAGAGTCCTAGAAACGCGTTGTTAGATGTTTCATAAGTTCGTGAAACTTGTACAAAGCTCATTGAGGAACTTATTAGCACTCATGTTGCATGAAACTTGGTTTAGAGTCCTAGAAACGCGTTGTTATATGTTTCATACGTTCTTCAAACTTGTAAAAAGCTCATTGAGGAACTTATGAGCACTCATGTTGCATGAAACTTGGTTTAGAGTCCTAGAAACGCGTTGTTAGATGTTTCATACGTTCTTCAAACTTGTACAAAACTCATTGAGAAACTTATAAGCACTAATGTTGCATGAAACTTGGTTTAGGGTCCTAGAAACGCGTTGTTAGATGTTTCATTAGTTCGTGAAACTTGTACAAAGCTCATTGAGGAACTTATAAGCACTCATGTTGCATGAAACTTGGTTTGGAATCATAGAAATGCGTTGTTAGATGTTTCATAAGTTCGTGAAACTTGTACAAAGATCATTGAGGAACTTATAAGCACTCATGTTGCATTAAACTTGGTTTAGAGTCCTAGAAACGCGTTGTTAGATGTTTCATACTTTCGTAAAACTTGTACAAAGCTCAATTAGGAACTTATAAGCTCTCATGTTGCATGAAACTTGGTTTAGAGTCCTAGAAACGCGTTGTTAGATGTTTCATACGTTCTTCAAACTTGTAAAAAGCTCATTGAGGAACTTATAAGCACTCATGTTGCATGAAACTTGGTTTAGAGTCCTAGAAACGCGTTGTTAGATGTTTCATAAGTTCGTGAAACTTGTGCAAAGCTCATTGAGGAACTTATTAGCACTCATGTTGCATGAAACTTGGTTTAGAGTCCTAGAAACGCGTTGTTAGATGTTTCATAAGTTCGTGAAACATGTAAAAAGCTCATTGAGGAACTTATAAGCACTCATGTTGCATGAAACTTGGTTTAGAGTCCTAGAAACGCGTTGTTAGATGTTTCATACGTTCTTCAAACTTGTACAAAACTCATTGAGAAATTTATAAGCACTAATGTTGCACGAAACTTGGTTTAGAGTGCTAGAAACGCGTTGTTAGATGTTTCATAAGTTCGTGAAACTTGTACAAAGCTCATTGAGGAACTTATAAGCACTCATGATGCATGAAACTTGGTTTAGAGTCCTAGAAACGTGTTGTTAGATGTTTCATACGTTCTTCAAACTTGTACAAAACTCATTGAGAAACTTATAAGCACTAATGTTGCATGAAACTTGGTTTAGAGTCCTAGAAACGTGTTGTTAGATGTTTCATAAGTTCGTGAAACTTGTACAAAGCTCATTGAGGAACTTATAAGCACTCATGTTGCATGAAACTTGGTTTAGAGTCATAGAAATGCGTTGTTAGATATTTCATAAGTTCGTGAAACTTGTACAAAGCTCATTGAGGAACTTATAAGCACTCATGTTGCATTAAACTTGGTTTAGAGTCCTAGAAACGCGTTGTTAGATGTTTCATACTTTCGTAAAACTTGTACAAAGCTCAATTAGGAACTTATAAGCTCTCATGTTGCATGAAACTTGGTTTAGAGTCCTAGAAACGTGTTGTTAGATGTTTCATACGTTCTTCAAACTTGTAAAAAGCTCATTGAGGAACTTATAAACACTCATGTTGCATGAAACTTGGTTTAGAGTCCTAGAAACGCGTTGTTAGATGTTTCATACGTTCTTCAAACTTGTACAAAACTCATTGAGAAACTTATAAGCACTAATGTTGCATGAAACTTGGTTTAGAGTCCTAGAAACGCGTTGTTAGATGTTTCATAAGTTCGTGAAACTTGTACAAAGCTCATTGAGGAACTTATAAGCACTCATGTTGCATGAAACTTGGTTTAAAGTCATAGGAACGCGTTGTTAGATGTTTCATAAGTTCGTGAAACTTGTACAAAGCTCATTGAGGAACTTATTAGCACTCATGTTGCATGAAACTTGGTTTAGAGTCCTAGAAACGCGTTGTTAGATGTTTCATAAGTTCGTCAAACTTGTACAAAGCTCATTGACATACTTATAAGCACTCATGTTGCCTGAAACTTGGTTTAGAGTCCTAGAAACGTGTTGTTAGATGTTTCATAAGTTCTTCAAACTTGTACAAAGCTCATTGAGACAATTATAAGCACTCATGTTGCATGAAACTTAGTTTAGAGTCCTAGAAACGCGTTGTTAGATGTTTCATACGTTCGTCAAACTTGATACAAAGCTCATAGAGGAACTTATAAGCTCTCATGTTGCATGAAACTTTGTTTAGAGTCCTAGAAACGCGTTGTTAGATGTTTCATACGTTCTTCAAACTTGTACAAAGCTCATTGAGGAACTTATAAGCACTCATGTTACATGAAACATGGTTTAGAGTCCTAGAAACGCGTTGTTAGATGTTTCATACGTTCTTCAAACTTGTAAAAAGCTCATTGAGGAACTTATAAGCACACATGTTGCATGAAACTTGTTTTAGAGTCCTAGAAACGCGTTGTTAGATGTTTCATAAGTTCGTCAACTTATACAAAGCTCATTGAGGAACTTATAAGCACTCATGTTGCATGAAACTTGGTTTAGAGTCCTAGAAACGCGTTTTTAGATATTTCATAAGTTCGTGAAACTTGTAAAAAGCGCATTGAGGAACTTATAAGCACTCATGTTGCATTAAACTTTGTTTAGAGTCCTAGAAACGCGTTGTTAGATGTTTCATAAGTTCTTGAAACTTGTACAAAGCTCATTGAGGAACTTATAAGCACTCATGTTGCATGAAACTTGGTTTAGAGTCCTAGAAACGCGTTGTTAGATGTTTCATATTTTCGTAAAACTTGTACAAAGCTCAATTAGGAACTTATAAGCTCTCATGTTGCATGAAACTTGGTTTAGAGTCCTAGAAACGTGTTGTTAGATGTTTCATACGTTCTTCAAATTTGTAAAAAGCTCATTGAGGAACTTATAAGCACTCATGTTGCATGAAACTTGGTTTAGAGTCCTAGAAACGCGTTGTTAGATGTTTCATACGTTCTTCAAACTTGTACAAAACTCATTGAGAAACTTATAAGCACTAATGTTGCATGAAACTTGGTTTAGAGTCCTAGAAACGCGTTGGTAGATGTTTCATAAGTTCGTGAAACTTGTACAAAGCTCATTGAAGAACTTATAAGCACTCATGTTGCATGAAACTTGGTTTAGAGTCATAGAAACGCGTTGTTAGATGTTTCATAAGTTCGTGAAACTTGTACAAAGCTCATTGAGGAACTTATTAGCACTCATGTTGCATGAAACTTGGTTTAGAGTCCTAGAAACGCGTTGTTAGATGTTACATACGTTCTTCAAACTTGTAAAAAACTCATTGAGAAACTTATAAGCACTAATGTTGCATGAAACTTGGTTTAGAGTCCTAGAAACGCGTTGTTAGATGTTTCATAAGTTCGTGAAACTTGTACAAAGCTCATTGAGGAACTTATTAGCACTCATGTTGCATGAAACTTGGTTTAGAGTCATAGAAACGCGTTGTTAGATGTTTCATAAGTTCGTGAAACTTGTACAAAACTCATTGAGGAACTTATAAGCACTCATGTTTCATGAATCTTGGTTTAGAGTCCTAGAAACCCGTAGTTAGATGTTTCTTAAATTCGTGAAACTTGTACAAAGCTCATTAAGGAACTTATAAGCACTCATGTTGCATGAAACTTGGTTTAGAGTCCTAGAAACGCGTTGTTAGATGTTTCATACTTTCGTAAAACTTGTACAAAGCTCAATTAGGAACTTATAAGCTCTCATGTTGCATGAAACTTGGTTTAGAGTCCTAGAAACGCGTTGTTAGATGTTTCATACGTTCTTCAAACTTGTAAAAAGCTCATTGAGGAACTTATAAGCACTCATGTTGCATGAAACTTGGTTTAGAGTCCTAGAAACGCGTTAGTAGATGTTTCATACGTTCTTCAATTTTGTACAAAACTCATTGAGGAACTTATAAACACTCATGTTGCATGAAACTTGGTTTAGAGTCCTAGAAACGCGTTGTTAGATGTTTCATAAGTTCGTGAAACTTGTACAAAGCTCATTGAGGAACTTATAAGCACTCATGTTGCATGAAACTTGGTTTAGAGTCATAGAAACGCGTTGTTATATGTTTCATAAGTTCGTGAAACTTGTACAAAGCTCATTGAGGAACTTATTAGCAATCATGTTGCATGAAACTTGGTTAAGAGTCCTAGAAACGCGTTGTTAGATGTTTCATAAGTTCGTAAAATTTGTACAAAGATCATTGAGGAACTTATAAGCACTCATGTTGCATTAAACTTTGTTTAGAGTCCTAGAAACGCGTTGTTAGATGTTTCATAAGTTCGTGAAACTTGTACGAAGCTCATTGAGGAACTTATAAGCACTCATGTTGCATGAAACTTGGTTTAGAGTCCTAGAAAAGCGTTGTTAGATGTTTCATACTTTCGTAAAACTTGTACAAAGCTCAATTAGGAACTTATAAGCTCTCATGTTGCATGAAACTTGGTTTAGAGTCCTAGAAACGCGTTGTTAGATGTTTCATACGTTCTTCAAACTTGGAAAAAGCTCATTGAGGAACTTATAAGCACTCATGTTGCATGAAACTTGGTTTAGAGTCCTAAAAACGCGTTGTTAGATGTTTCATACGTTCTTCAATTTTGTACAAAACTCATTGAGGAACTTATAAGCACTCATGTTGCATGAAACTTGGTTTAGAGTCCTAGAAACGCGTTGTTAGATGTTTCATAAGTTCGTGAAACTTGTACAAAGCTCATTGAGGAATTTATAAGCACTCATGTTGCATGAAACTTGGTTTAGAGTCATAGAAACGCGTTGTTATATGTTTCATAAGTTCGTGAAACTTGTACAAAGCTCATTGAGGAACTTATTAGCACTCATGTTGCATGAAACTTGGTTTAGAGTCCTAGTAACGCGTTGTTAGATGTTTCATAAGTTCTTCAAACTTGTACAAAGATCATTGAGGAACTTATAAGCACTCATGTTGCATGAAACATGGTTTAGAGTCCTAGAAACGCGTTGTTAGATGTTTCATACGTTCTTCAAACTTGTACAAAGCTCATTGAGGAACTTATAAGCGCTCATGTTGCATGAAACTTGGTTTAGAGTCCTAGAAACGCGTTGTTAGATGTTGCATACGTTCTTCAAACTTTTATAAAGCTCATTGAGGTACTTATAAGATCTCATGTTGCATGAAACATGGTTTAGAGTCCTAGAAACGCGTTGTTAGATGTTTCATAAGTTCGTCAAACTTGTACAAAGCTCATTGAGGAACTTATAAGCACTCATGTTGCATGAAACATGGTTTAGAGTCCTAGAAACGCGTTGTTAGAGGTTTCATACGTTCGTCAAACTTTTACAAAGCTCATTGAGGAACTTATAAGCTCTCATGTTGCATGAAACTTGGTTTAGTGTCGTAGAAACGAGTTGTTAGATGTTTCATAAGTTCGTCAAACTTGTACAAAGCTCATTGAGATACTTATAAGCACTCATGTTGCATGAAACTTGGTTTAGAGTCCTAGAAACGCGTTTTTAGATATTTCATAAGTTTTGTGAAACTTTTAAAAAGCTCATTGAGGAACTTATAAGCACTCATGTTGCATGATGTTAGATTTTGGAGAGAATAGAGTGTAGATCCGAGGTGGTTAAGCTTGGATCTTGAGAGAATAGAAGCGAAGCACGGATGCTTGGTTCTTGAGTGTATTGAGAGAGTATTTTTGAGATTAGAAAGAGAGCGTATTTCGGAGGAGTATCATTTTTGTATAGGTGAAAGAGTAACCAACTCAATAATGTATACAATGGCGATTACAAAGTTTATAAGGAGATAACAATGGCTTGTAGCCGTTTAGAGATAAGGGAGAGAGATAGGCTTGGGTCTTGTGGAGGAGACAAGGCCGTGACTAGTCGCTAACCAAGACCACATTTGGCTATGTGCAAGACCATTCAGTTCCGCGATGGACCGCGGGGATTTCGCGCCGTCCGTGGAGATTTCGCGCCGTCTGTGGGGAGCACGTACTGCTATCGGGCGCTGAGCGTGCTGCTATCGGGCGCCGAGTGTACCTGTCGCTGTCCGTCTCGGTCTTGGTTCCGGTTTGCGCCTATATTCTTGTAACGGCTATATCTCTCAACGGTTAGCTCCTTTTAACATGATTCTTTCTTCAAACCTTCTTGTCTTGATCTCCTCTTTGTAACCGTTACCATATTGAGGGTAACCGGGTTTCTTCCTTATACTCTTGACTCATAACCCTTCTTGTCTTAGCCTTATTGCACAAGCCTCTTTGATATTTCAACCTAATGCCCTTTTAGGGTTAACCATTAGTCTCAATACTCCCCCTCAAGCTTAGCATTGTGAAACGCTAAGATTGGACATTGACCAACAAACCTTATTAAAAACTTGGTGAGTAAACCACATGGGAAAAACCTCACCGAAGGAAAAAGAGTGTAAGTTAGTTCAATAAGGGGTCTTGATTATCTAGGCCATACGTCTTCTTGACTTGGCCGAAGCGCCCCCCAAAGATAGAACCGGTCTTGATCTTGCCTTTACCGTGTTCATCTTTGCGGTTCCTTTGGATACTCAACACTTCCTATTGTCTTGGTGTTGAGTTCTTTGATTCTTGATTTGGTCTTCACGGTTTGTTCCTCACAAACTTTGGTGTGAGACTTTGAGCCGAACATGATGACTCCCTTTCCTTCTCTTTGCTTCTTCTTTGAAATTCCTTCTTATCTTTGGTCTCTTACTCCTTTGAACCTTCAAAGATTCAAGTGAATTTAGACCTAGTAAAGACAATTGGATATATAAAGGATAAGCTTTAATCTAAAGTCATCTTGATCCTAGATTTAAGCAATTCCTTGTAACAAGTGATTTGATCATAGACTAAGCAATGTTACACATGTTATAACTGTTATAAGGTGCAGCTCTAGTTCTTATAACCATTAAGCTTAAAAGAGAGTAAGGTTTAGGGACAACCTTTTGTTCGTAGTGGTTTGATAGATTGATGATCTCTTGTAGTTGCATTTGGCTTGAGCCCTTTGACTTCTTCATGAGGTCTTGCGGCTTTGTCCTTTGTGCAATTGGAACAAGGTTGGTTTGGAGTCTTTTGGCTTAGCTCTTGGTAGATACTTAGGCCGAGTATGGTGAGAGCCGATTGATCATGTTGATTATCGGTCTCTTTCTAGAACATGGATGGCTCGGTTTTGTCGTTGCTAGGAACTTGACCGAGCCTAGTGTTGATGGAGTGGTTCGTTCTTGTCATTGCTAGAGACATAGCCGAGCCACACGATGATGATGATGGTCTTGCTTCTTGTAGAGGCTTGACCGAATGATTGATGAGAGCTCTTTACATCTTGGGACACTTTAGCGTTCTCCAAGTGCATTTAGCCAAAATGATGATTCTTTTTTTCTCCAAAGAGACTTTGGCCTTGTATCTTGTTGGTACTTTAGCCGAAATGGATTGGTTGTGGAGGCTTCGTCCTTCTTGGTACTTTAGCCGAGAGTGAGGGCTTTGTATTGACTTCGTCCTTTTTGGTACTTTAGTCAATACGTAGCCGTAGTGGTAGTAATGATGGCTTAGTCCTTCTTGATACTTTGGCCGAGTTTGTTGGTGGTTGAATGGAGGTCTTTTACTTGCTAGTTCTTGACCAAATGTTGATGATAAGATGGTTTGGCCTTCTTCTTTGTAAGGATTTGACCAATAATGAATTGGTTTGGCGCCTTGAAAGATGCTTTAACCGGAGAATGGTGACCTTGTCTTTGCCAGGGACTTTGGTCAAGTGATGGCCTTTGTCTTTGTTAGGGACTTGACCGAAGATTTGGTGGATTATGTCGGCTTGTTCTTGTAGCTACTTTGCCGAGAAGTGACTTTGATGGCTTTAGCTCTTGGTAGATGCTTTTAGCCAAAAACGATGAAATTATGATGGTGGATTGGCTTCCATTTGATCATGATGAGATGTGTGATGATCACTTCTTCTCCCCCTTCATGATTAAGATGGAAGTCTATGAACTCTCCTCCTTTCTCGGCTTTGTTCTTCACAAGCTTCTTTGAGAAATAGGTTTCTCATCTTCTGTTTAGGACATCATCTTTGGCATTAGATCATTCCCTCTTACTTCTTTTCTCTTTGGCAATTTTGTGTTTCTTCTTTATGCTTAGGGGTTGTCTCATGAAATCTTCTTAAGGTTTGAACATAATGATCCTATATTATATCAAACACAAAATGGATTAAGTATCATGGTTAACCGGCATAAGATAGAAACTTTAAACACTTTACAATCTATGGCATATAACATGAAGCATAAAGACTACTTAAGCCTAGTATCTTAAAAAAATAGTTTAAAGAGAGTAAGAGTTTAGAATTAGTCCTTTTTGATATTCCTTTGGGAAGATGGTCATTGGGAGAAGTCATTTATCCTTTTAGAGCACCTCAATGGTTAGTCTAAGATCGGATTCATGACTTCTCTTTATGAGAAATTCTCTTGTTTGCTTCTTTACCTACACATAGATTCAAGTTAGCAACAAGAGTCTTTAGCTTATGGCTCCTTGCCATAAAGACTTTGAAAGGGACCATAGTCTTAGTGCACAATGGCGGAGACCATGATCTCAAAACACACAAACAAGATTCATTGTAACTTGATAGCTTTCATAGCTTAGTTACTCATCTTGTATCATAAACTTAAAAGCACATAGGCGGTTTATGACAACAAACATAGATCATCATTCCATCTTCACCTTATATAGATGTTAATGTAGTGAATCATTTGCCCATAAGTCCAAAATTGGATTTATCATGACCTCTCAAAGTATCACCTTTTTGAGTAGTCATGGATTCTCTTTTGGATTCATGTTAGCCGAGGTTATAAAGGATTCATCAAGCTCTCGATGTTTTAGCAACACTTATGGATGCTTGGTTCTCTTCCCTCTAAGAGAGTTTGGATACCAAACGATCTTATAAGCTTTATCACAAGCGGATCTTGGTTCTTTACCCTTTGATAAACCGGAGGTCATTTGGATTAACCGAGGTTTTGAATGCAATAGGTCCTAAGACAAATGTTAACCAAGGATCCTAACCTTTCTAAGTCTCAAATCACTTTACTAAACAAAGACTAGTGATTTAAGACTTTTAGCAAGAACCAAGACTTGGATATTATAGTGGGGTATGAAGATGATAAAGGGTATAGAGTTTAACCGATTCCTTCTTGATCTTAATGGATCTTTAGGACTCAAGGTTAACTACTAATCTCTTTATCTCCCTCTTGTGTTTCCACTTACACAACCGCCACTACTCATCTTCATCGTCTTGGAGATTTAAATTCGGACCAAATGAGCATATGTTCTTTAAAACTTTTGAAAAACATCATATGCTCAAAAACATGCTTTTAAACCGAGACTTTGTGGTATTGGATTCATCAAGGTTTCTTGAACTCATAGGAGTTTTAAAGCCATGGTTCTCATCCATTAGTCTCGGTTTAGACAATGATCTTAAAGGACAATACAACCAAAACTATCATGTAGCTAAATCCTATTGATTTATGCTAACAATGAATGTGTTTTGGTTGTCTTGTACTTACCAAGGAAATTGGATTCAACATATCCTTTACTCACTAGGAGTTAAGCGGATCATGGTTCTCTTTCCAAAGATCTCGTTAAAGCACAAAAAGGCAAGAGCTTTGGATTCATCAAGTGGCTTTGAACTCATAAGAGTGAGCACACAAGGTTCACAAACCCTTTTGACTCGCAAGGTTCAAGCTTTGATCTTGAATCCTTATTCATAGTCTAAAAGCCGAAGTCATTGAGATCTTGGATTCATCAAGGTTCCTTTGAACTCATAAGAGTGAGGAAACCATGGTTCTCATCCATCACATTCGGCTGTCCATAGATCTTTTCAAAGAAACACACATTCACAAACATGTTTTTAGACATGTAGTTGGATCTTAAAGATCCAATATTTCCATGAACAAATTATGCTTGGTGTGTTGTAAGAAAGGTATTACCAAGATCTATGGATCTATACAAGAAATAAAAGAACACAGATTTTAGAGAATAAGAAAGGATTCAACATGTTCATTATACTCCTAAGAGTTGATTTGAACAATGGTTCTCTTTCTCTACAAGATTCATCGCCTTTTAAAGCTTGTCTTGGTTCTCTTTCATCTATGAACATTAACTACTTGCAGAATTTAAACAACAAAAGGAAGAAGAGGGGATTTGGATTAATCAAGCTCTTACATTCATAGGAGCAAAGTAGCTTGGTTCTCTCCCCCCTCAAGAACTAAGCTTGCGGATTAGCCTAGGTAGAAGGAGCTTCATGCTCTGATACCATGTCAGATTTTGGAGAGAATAGAGTGTAGATCCGAGGTGGTTAAGCTTGGATCTTGAGAGAATAGAAGCGAAGCACAGATACTTGGTTATTGAGTGTATTGAGAGAGTATTTTTGAGATTAGAAAGAGAGAGTATTTCGGAGGAGTATCATTTAGTATAGGTGAAAGAGTAACCAATTCAATAATGTTTACAATGGCGATTACAAAGCTTATAAGGAGATAACAATGGCTTGTAGCCGTTTAGAGATAAGGGAGAGAGAGAGGCTTGGGTCTTGTGGAGGAGACAAGGCCATGACTAGTCGCTATCCAAGACCACATTTGGCTATGTGCAAGACCATTCAGTTCCGCGATGGACCGCGGGGATTTCGCGCCGTTCGTGGGGATTTCGCGCCGTCCGTGGGGAGCGCGTACTGCTATCGGGCGCTGAGCGTGCTGCTATCGGGCGCCGAGTGTACCTGTCGCTGTCCGTCTCGGTCTTGGTTCCGGTTTGCGCCTATAGTCTTGTAACGGCTATATCTCTCAACGGTTAGCTCCTTTTAACATGATTCCTTCTTCAAACCTTCGTGTCATGATCTCCTCTTTGTAACCGTTACCATATTGTGGGTAACCGGGTTGCTTCCTTATACTCTTGACTCATAACCCTTCTTGTCTTAGCCTTATTGCACAAGCCTCTTTGATATTTCGACCTAATGCCCTTTTATGGTTAACCATTAGTCTCAATACATGAAACTTGGTTTAGAGTCCTAGAAATGCGTTGTTAGATGTTTCATAAGTTCGTGAAACTTGTACAAAGCTCATTGAGGAACTTATAAGCACTCATGTTTCATGAATCTAGGTTTAGAGTCCTAGAAACGCATTGTTAGATGTTTCTTAAGTTTGTCAAATTTGTACAAAGATCATTGAGGAACTTATAAGCACTCATGTTGCATGAAACATGGTTTAGAGTCCTAGAAACGCGTTGTTAGATGTTTCATACGTTCGTCAAACTTGTACAAAGCTCATTGAGGAACTTATAAGCACTCATGTTGAATGAAACTTTGTTTAGAGTCCTAGAAATGCGTTGTTAGATGTTTCATAAATTCGTGAAACTTGTACAAAGCTCATTGAGGAACTTATAAGCACTCATGTTTGATGAATCTTGGTTTAGAGTCCTAGAAACGCGTTGTTAGATGTTTCTTAAGTTCGTCAAATTTGTACAAAGATCATTGAGGAACTTATAAGCACTCATGTTGCATTAAACTTGGTTTAGAGTCCTAGAAACACGTTGTTAGATGTTTCATAAGTTCGTGAAACTTGTACAAAGCTCATTGAGGAACTTATAAGCACTCATGTTGCATGAAAATTGGTTTAGAGTCCTAGAAATGCGTTGTTAGATGTTTCATACTTTCGTAAAACTTGTACAAAGCTCAATTAGGAACTTATAAGATCTCATGTTTCATGAAACTTGGTTTAGAGTCCTAGAAACGCGTTGTTAGATGTTTCATACGTTCTTCAAACTTGTAAAAAGATCATTGAGGAACTTATAAGCACTCATGTTGCATGAAACTTGGTTTATAGTCCTAGAAACGCGTTGTTAGATGTTTCATACGTTCTTCAAACTTGTACAAAACTCATTGAGGAACTTATAAGCACTCATGTTGCATGAAACTTGGTTTAGAGTCCTAGAAACGCGTTGTTAGATGTTTCATAAGTTCGTGAAACTTGTACAAAGCTCATTGAGGAACTTATAAACACTCATGTTGCATGAAACTTGGTTTAGAGTCCTAGAAACGCGTTGTTATATGTTTCATAAGTTCGTGAAACTTGTACAAAGCTCATTGAGGAACTTATTAGCACTCATGTTGCATGAAACTTGGTTTAGAGTCCTAGAAACGCGTTGTTAGATGTTTCATAAGTTCGTCAAACTTGTACAAAGATCATTGAGGAACTTATAAGCACTCATGTTGTATGAAACATGGTTTAGAGTCCTAGAAACGCGTTGTTAGATGTTTCATACGTTCTTCAAACTCGTACAAAGCTCATTGAGGAACTTATAAGCACTCATGTTGCATGAAACTTGGTTTAGAGTCCTAGAAACGCATTGTTAGATGTTTCATAAGTTCGTCAAACTTGTACAACGCTCATTGAAAAACTTATAAGCACTCATGTTGCATGAAACTTGGTTTAGAGTCCTAGAAACACGTTGTTAGATGTTTCATACGTTTGTGAAACTTGTACAAAGCTCATTGAAGAACTTATAAGCTCTCATGTTGCATCAAACTTGGTTTAGAATCCTAGAAACGAGTTGTTAGATGTTTCATAAGTTCGTCAAACTTGTACAAAGCTCATTGAGATACTTATAAGCACTCATGTTGCATGAAACTTGGTTTAGAGTCCTAGAAACGCGTTGTTAGATGTTTCATAAGTTCGTCAAACTTGTACAAAGCTCATTGAGGAACTTATAAGCACTCATGTTGCATGAAACAAGGTTTAGAGTCCTAGAAACGCGTTATTAGAGGTTTCATACGTTCGTCAAACTTGTACAAAGCTCATTGAGGAACTTATAAGCTCTCATGTTGCATGGAACTTGGTTTAGTTTCGTAGAAACGAGTTGTTAGATGTTTCATAAGTTCGTCAAACTCGTACAAAGCTCATTGAGACAATTATAAGCACTCATGTTGCATGAAACTTAGTTTAGAGTCCTAGAAACGCGTTGTTAGATGTTTCATAAATTCTTCAAACTTGTACAAAGCTCATTGAGGAACTTATAAGCACTCATGTTGCATGAAACTTGGTTTAGAGTCCTAGAAACACGTTGTTAGATGTTTCATACGTTCGTCAAACTTGTACAAAGCTCATTGAGGTACTTATAAGCTCTCATGTTGCATGAAACTTTGTTTAGAGTCCTTGAAACGCGTTGTTAGATGTTTCATACGTTCTTCAAACTTATACAAAGCTCACTGAGGAACTTATAAGCACTCATGTTGCATGAAACTTGGTTTTGGAGTCCTAGAAACGCGTTGTTAGATGTTTCATACGTTGTTCAAACTTGTAAAAAGCTCATTGAGGAACTTATAAGCACTCATGTTTCATGAAACTTGTTTTAGAGTCCTAGAAACGCGTTGTTAGATGTTTCATAAGTTCGTCAACTTATACAAAGCTCATTGAGGAACTTATAAGCTCTCATGTTGCATGAAACTTGGTTTAGTGTCGTAGAAACGAGTTGTTAGATGTTTCATAAGTTCGTCAAACTCGTACAAAGCTCATTGAGACAATTATAAGCACTCATGTTGCATGAAACTTAGTTTAGAGTCCTAGAAACGCGTTGTTAGATGTTTCATAAATTCTTCAAACTTGTACAAAGCTCATTGAGGAACTTATAAGCACTCATGTTGCATGAAACTTGGTTTAGAGTCCTAGAAACACGTTGTTAGATGTTTCATACGTTCGTCAAACTTGTACAAAGCTCATTGAGGTACTTATAAGCATTCAAGTTGCATGAAACTTGGTTTAGAGTCCCAGAAACGCGTTTTTAGATGTTTCATGCGTTCTTCAAACTTGTACAAAGCTTATTGAGGAACTTATAAGCACTCATGTTGTATGAAACTTGGTTTTGGATTCCTAGAAACGCGTTGTTAGATGTTTCATACGTTCTTCAAACTTGTAAAAAGCTCATTGAGGAACTTATAAGCACTCATGTTGCATGAAACTTGTTTTAGAGTCCTAGAAACGCGTTGTTAGATGTTTCATAAGTTCGTCAAACTTGTACAAAGCTCGTTGAGATACTTATAAGCACTCATGTTGCATGAAACTTGGTTTAGAGTCCTAGAAACGCGTTGTTATATGTTTCATAAGTTCGTGAAACTTGTACAAAGCTCATTGAGGAACTTATAAGCACTCATGTTGCATGAAACATGGTTTAGAGTCCTAGAAACGCGTTGTTAGAGGTTTCATACGTTCGTCAAACTTGTACAAAGCTCATTGAGGAACTTATAAGCTCTCATGTTGCATGAAACTTGGTTTAGTGTCGTAGAAACGAGTTGTTAGATGTTTCATAAGTTTGTCAAACTTGTACAAAGCTCATTGAGACAATTATAAGCACTCATGTTGCATAAAAATTAGTTTAGAGTCCTAGAAACGCGTTGTTAGATGTTTCATACGTTCGTCAAACTTGATACATAGCTCATTGAGGAACTTATAAGCTCTCATGTTGCATGAAACTTGGTTTAGAGTCTTAGAAACGAGTTGTTAGATGTTTCATAAATTCTTCAAACTTGTACAAAGCTCATTGAGGAACTTATAAGCACTCATGTTGCATGAAACTTGGTTTAGAGTCCTAGAAACACGTTGTTAGATGTTTCATACGTTCGTCAAACTTGTACAAAGCTCATTGAGGAACTTATAAGCTCTCATGTTGCATGAAACTTTGTTTAGAGTCCTAGAAACGCGTTGTTAGATGTTTCATACGTTCTTCAAACTTGTACAAAGCTCATTGAGGAACTTATAAGCACTCATGTTGCATGAAACTTGGTTTTGGAGTCCTAGAAACGCGTTGTTAGATGTTTCATACGTTCTTCAAATTTGTAAAAAGCTCATTGAGGAACTTATAAGCACTCATGTTGCATGAAACTTGTTTTAGAGTCCTAGAAACGTGTTGTTAGATGTTTCATAAGTTCGTCAACTTATACAAAGCTCATTGAGGAACTTATAAGCATTCAAGTTGCATGAAACTTGGTTTAGAGTCCTAGAAACGCGTTTTTAGATATTTCATAAGTTCGTGAAACTTGTAAAAAGCTCATTGAGGAACTTATAAGCACTCATGTTGCATGAAACTTGGTTTAGAGTCCTAGAAATGCGTTGTTAGATGTTTCATAAGTTCGTGAAACTTGTACAAAGCTTATTGAGGAACTTATAAGCACTCATGTTTCATGAATCTTGGTTTAGAGTCCTAGAAACGCGTTGTTAGATGTTTCTTAAGTTCGTCAAATTTGTACAAAGATCATTGAGGAACTTATAAGCACTCATGTTGCATTAAACATGGTTTAGAGTCCTAGAAACGCGTTGTTAGATGTTTCATACGTTCGTCAAACTTGTACAAAGCTCATTGAGGAACTTATAAGCACTCATGTTGCATGAAACTTGGTTTAGAGTCCTAGAAACGCGTTGTTAGATGTGTCATAAGGTCGTCAAACTTGTACAACGCTCATTTTAAAACTTATAAGCACTCATGTTGCATGAAACTTGGTTTAGAGTCCTTGAAACGCGTTGTTAGGTGTTTCATAAGTTCGTCAAACTTGTACAAAGCTCATTGAGACACTTATAAACACTCATGTTGCATGAAACTTGGTTTAGAGTCCTAGAAACGTGTTGTTAGATGTTTCATACGTTCGTCAAACTTGTACAAAGCTCATTGAGGAACTCATAAGCACTCATGTTGCATGAAACTTGGTTTAGAGTCCTAGAAACGCGTTGTTAGATGTTTCATAAGTTCGTGAAACTTGTACAAAGCTCATTGAGAAACTTATAAGCACTCATGTTGCATGAAGCTTGGTTTCTAATCCTAGAAACGTGTTGTTAGATGTTTCATACGTTCGTCAAACTTTTACAAAGCTCATTGAGGAACTTATAAGCTCTCATGTTGCATGAAACTTGGTTTAGAGTCCTAGAAACGCGTTGTTAGATGTTTCATATGTTCGTCAAACTTGTACAAAGCTCATTGAGGAACTTATAAGCTCTCATGTTGCATGAAACTTGGTTTAGAGTCCTAGAAACGCGTTGTTAGTTGTTTCATACGTTCGCCAAACTTGTACAAAGCTCATTGAGGAACTTATATGCACTCATGTTGCATGAAACTTGGTTTAGAGTCCTAGAAACGCGTTGTTAGATGTTTCATACGTTCGTAAAACTTGTACAAAGCTCATTGAGGAACTTATAAGCCCTCATGTTGCATGAATCTTGGTTTAGAGTCCTAGAAACGAGTTGTTAGATGTTTCATAAGTTTGTCAAACTTGTACAAAGCTCATTGAGACACTTATAAACACTCATGTTGCATGAAACTTGGTTTAGAGTCCTAGAAACGTGTTGTTAGATGTTTCATACGTTCGTCAAACTTGTACAAATCTCATTGAGGAACTCATAAGCACTCATGTTGCATGAAACTTGGTTTAGAGTCCTAGAAACGCGTTGTTAGATGTTTCATAAGTTCGTGAAACTTGTACAAAGCTCATTGAGAAACTTATAAGCACTCATGTTGCATGAAACTTGGTTTCTAATCCTAGAAACGTGTTGTTAGATGTTTCATACGTTCGTCAAACTTGTACAAAGCTCTTTGAGGAACTTATAAGCTCTCATGTTGCATGAAACTTGGTTTAGAGTCCTAGAAACGCGTTGTTAGATGTTTCATATGTTCGTCAAACTTGTACAAAGCTCATTGAGGAACTTATAAGCTCTCATGTTGCATGAAACTTGGTTTAGAGTCCTAGAAACGTGTTGTTAGTTGTTTCATACGTTCGCCAAACTTGTACAAAGCTCATTGAGGAACTTATATGCACTCATGTTGCATGAAACATGGTTTAGAGTCCTAGAAACGCGTTGTTAGATTTTCATACGTTCGTCAAACTTGTTCAAAGCTCATTGAGGAACTTATAAGCCCTCATGTTGCATGAAACATGGTTTAGAGTCCTAGATAAGCGTTGTTACATGTTTCATAATTTCGTGAAACTTGTACAAAGCTCATTGAGAAACTTATAAGCACTCATGTTGCATGAAAATTGGTTTCTAATCCTAGAAACGTGTTGTTAGATGTTTAATACGTTCGTCAAACTTGTACAAAGCTCATTGAGGAACTTATAAGCTCTCATGTTGCATGAAACTTGGTTTAGAGTCCTAGAAACGCTTTGTTAGATGTTTCATATGTTCGTCAAACTTGTACAAAGCTCATTGAGGAACTTATAAGCTCTCATGTTGCATGAAACTTGGTTTAGAGTCCTAGAAACGCGTTGTTAGTGTTTTCATACGTTCGCCAAACTTGTACAAAGCTCATTGAGGAACTTATATGCACTCATGTTGCATGAAACTTGGTTTAGAGTCCTAGAAACGCGTTGTTAGATGTTTCATACGTTCGTCAAACTTGTACAAAGCTCATTGAGGAACTTATAAGCCCTCATGTTGCATGAATCTTTGTTTAGAGTCCTAGAAACGAGTTGTTAGATGTATCATAAGTTTGTCAAACTTGTACAAAGCTCATTGAGACACTTATGAACACTCATGTTGCATGAAACTTGGTTTAGAGTCCTAGAAACGTGTTGTTAGATGTTTCATACGTTCGTCAAACTTGTACAAAGCTCATTGAGGAACTTATAAGCACTCATGTTGCATGAAACTTGGTATAGAGTCCTAGAAACGTGTTGTTAGATGTTTCATACGTTCGTCAAACTTGTACAAAGATCATTGAGATACTTATAAGCTCTCCTGTCGCATGAAACTTTGTTTAGAGACCTGGAAACGCATTTTTAGATATTTCATAAGTTCGTCAAACTTGTATAAAGCTCATTGAGAAACTTATAAGCATTCATGTTGCATGAAACTTGGTTTAGAGTCCTAGAAGCGCATGGTTAAATGTTTCATAAGTTCGTCAAACTTGTACAAAGCTCATTGAGACACTTATAAACACTCATGTTGCGTGAAACTTGGTTTAGAGTCCTAGAAACGCGTTGTTAGATGTTTCATATGTTCGTCAAACTTGTAAAAAGTTCATTGAGGAACTTATAAGCTCTCATGTTGCGTGAAACTTGGTTTAGAGTCCTAGAAACGCGTTGTTAGTTGTTTCATAAGTTCGTCAAACTTGTACAAAGCTCATTGAGGAACTTATAAGCACTCATGTTGCATGAAATTTGGTTTAGAGTCCTAGAAACGCGTTGTTAGATGTTTCATAAGTTCGTGAAAGTTGTACAAAGCTCATTGAGGAACTTATAAGCACTCATGTTGCATGAAACTTGGTTTCGAATCCTAGAAACACGTTGTTAGATGTTTCATACGTTCGTCAAACTTGTACAAAGCTCATTGAGGAACTAATAAGCTCTCATGTTGCATGAAACTTGGTTTAGAGTCCTAGAAACGAGTTCTTAGATGTTTCATAAGTTCGTCAAACTTATACAATGCTCACTGAGATACTTATAAGCATTCATGTTGCATGAAACTTGGTTTAGAGTCCTAGAAAGGCGTTGTTAGATGTTACTTAAGTTCGTCAAACTTATCCAAAGCTCATTGAGACACTTATAAACACTCATGTTGCATGAAACTTGGTTTAGAGTCCTAAAAACGCGTTGTTAGATGTTTCATACGTTCGTCAAACTTGTACAAAGCTCATTGAGGAACTTATAAGCACTCATGTTGCATTAACTTGGTTTAGAGTCCTAGAAACGCGTAGTTAGATGTTTCATAAGTTCGTGAAACTTGTACAAAGCTCATTGAGGAACTTATAAGCACTCATGTTGCAAGAAACTTTGTTTAGAGTCCTAGAAACGCGTTGTTAGATGTTTCATACGTTCGTTAAACTTGTACAAAGCTCATTGAGGAACTTATAAGCACTCATGTTGCATGAAACTTGGTTTAGAGTCCTAGAAACGCGTTGTTAGATGTTTCATAAGTTCGTGAAACTTGTAAAAAGCTCATTGAGGAATTTATAAGCACTCATGTTGCATGAAACTTGGTTTAGAGTCCTAGAAACGCGTTGTTAGATGTGTCATAAGGTCGTCAAACTTGTACAAAGCTCATTTTAAAACTTATAAGCACTCATGTTGCATGAAACTTGGTTTAGAGTCCTTGAAACGCGTTGTTAGGTGTTTCATAAGTTCGTCAAACTTGTACAAAGCTCATTGAGACACTTATAAACACTCATGTTGCATGAAACTTGGTTTAGAGTCCTAGAAACGTGTTGTTAGATGTTTCATACGTTCGTCAAACTTGTACAAAGCTCATTGAGGAACTCATAAGCACTCATGTTGCATGAAACTTTGTTTAGAGTCCTAGAAACGCGTTGTTAGATGTTTCATAAGTTCGTGAAACTTGTACAAAGCTCATTGAGGAACTTATAAGCACTCATGTTGCATGAAACTTGGTTTCTAATCCTAGAAACGTGTTGTTAGATGTTTCATACGTTCGTCAAACTTGTACAAAGCTCATTGAGGAACTTATAAGCTCTCATGTTTCATGAAACTTGGTTTAGAGTCCTAGAAACGCGTTGTTAGATGTTTCATATGTTCGTCAAACTTGTACAAAGCTCATTGAGGAACTTATAAGCTCTCATGTTGCATGAAACTTGGTTTAGAGTCCTAGAAACGCGTTGTTAGTTGTTTCATACGTTTGCCAAACTTGTACAAAGCTCCTTGAGGAACTTATATGCACTCATGTTGCATGAAACTTGGTTTAGAGTCCTAGAAACGCGTTGTTAGATGTTTCATACGTTCGTCAAACTTGTACAAAGCTCATTGAGGAACTTATAAGCCCTCATGTTGCACGAATCTTGGTTTAGAGTCCTAGAAACGAGTTGTTAGATGTTTCATAAGTTTGTCAAACTTGTACAAAGGTCATTGAGACACTTATAAACACTCATGTTGCATGAAACTTGGTTTAGAGTCCTAGAAACGTGTTGTTAGATGTTTCATACGTTCGTCAAACTTGTACAAAGCTCATTGAGGAACTTATAAGCACTCATGTTGCATGAAACTTGGTATAGAGTGATAGAAACGCGTTGTTAGATGTTTCATACGTTCGTCAAACTTGTACAAAGCTCATTGAGATACTTATAAGCTCTCCTATCGCATGAAACTTTGTTTAGAGACCTGGAAACGCATTTTTAGATGTTTCATAAGTTCGTCAAACTTGTATAAAGCTCATTGAGAAACTTATAAGCATTCATGTTGCATGAAACTTGGTTTAGAGTCCTAGAAACGCATTGTTAAATGTTTCATAAGTTCGTCAAACTTGTACAAAGCTCATTGAGACACTTATAAACACTCATGTTGCGTGAAACTTGGTTTAGAGTCCTAGAAACGCGTTGTTAGATGTTTCATATGTTCGTCAAACTTGTACAAAGCTCATTGAGGAACTTATAAACTCTCATGTTGCGAGAAACTTGGTTTAGAGTCCTAGAAACGCGTTGTTAGTTGTTTCATAAGTTCGTCAAACTTGTACAAAGCTCATTGAGGAACTTATAAGCAGATCATGTTGCATGAAATTTGGTTTAGAGTCCTAGAAACGCGTTGTTAGATGTTTCATAAGTTCGTGAAAGTTGTACAAAGCTCATTGAGGAACTTATAAGCACTCATGTTGCATGAAACTTGGTTTCGAATCCTAGAAACACGTTGTTAGATGTTTCATACGTTCGTCAAACTTGTACAAAGCTCATTGAGGAACTAATAAGCTCTCATGTTGCATGAAACTTGGTTTAGAGTCCTAGAAACGAGTTGTTAGATGTTTCATAAGTTCGTCAAACTTATACAATGCTCATTGAGATACTTATAAGCATTCATGTTGCATGAAACTTGGTTTAGAGTCCTAGAAAGGCGTTGTTAGATGTTACTTAAGTTCGTCAAACTTGTCCAAAGCTCATTGAGACACTTATAAACACTCATGTTGCATGAAACTTGGTTTAGAGTCCTAGAAACGCGTTGTTAGATGTTTCATACGTTCGTCAAACTTGTACAAAGCTCATTGAGGAACTTATAAGCACTCATGTTGCATTAAAATTGGTTTAGAGTCCTAGAAACGCGTAGTTAGATGTTTCATAAGTTCGTGAAACTTGTACAAAGCTCATTGAGGAACTTATAAGCACTCAAGTTGCAAGAAACTTTGTTTAGAGTCCTAGAAACGCGTTGTTAGATTTTTCATACGTTCGTTAAACTTGTACAAAGCTCATTTAGGAACTTATAAGCACTCATGTTGCATGAAACTTGGTTTATAGTCCTAGAAACGCGTTGTTAGATGTTTCATATGTTCGCCAAACTTTTACAAATCTCATTGAGGAACTTATATGCACTCATGTTGCTTGAAACTTGGTTTAGAGTCCTAGAAACGCGTTGTTAGATGTTTCATACGTTTGTCAAACTTGTACAACGCTCATTGAGGAACTTATAAGCCCTCATGTTGAATGAATCTTGGTTTAGAGTCCTAGAAACGAGTTGTTAGATGTTCCATAAGTTTGTCAAACTTGTACAAAGCTCATTGAGACACTTATAAACACTCATGTTGCATGAAACTTGGTGTAGAGTCCGAGAACCGTGTTGTTAGATGTTTCATACGTTCGTCAAACTTGTACAAAGCTCATTGAGGAACTTATAAGGACTCATGTTGCATGAAACTTGGTATAGAGTCCTAGAAACGCGTTGTTAGATGTTTCATACGTTCGTCAAACTTGTACAAAGCTCATGGAGATACTTATAAGCTCTCATGTCGCATGAAACTTTGTTTAGAGACCTGGAAACGCATTTTTAGATGTTTCATAAGTTCTTCAAACTTGTATAAAGCTCATTGAGAAACTTATAAGCATTCATGTTGCATGAAACTTGGTTTAGAGTCCTAGAAACGCGTTGTTAGATGTTTCATAAGTTCGAGAAACTTGTACAAAGCTCATTGAGGAACTTATAAGCACTCATGTTGGATGAAAACTTGGTTTAGAATTCTAGAACCGCGTTGTTAGATGTTTCATACGTTCGTTAAACTTGTACAAAGCTCATTGAGGAACTTATTAGCTCTCATGTTGCATGAAACTTGGTTTAGAATCCTAGAACGCGTTGTTAAATGTTTCATAAGTTCGTAAACTTGTACAAAGCTCATTGAGACACTTATAATCACTCATGTTGCATGAAACTTGGTTTAGAGTCCTAGAAACGCGTTGTTAGATGTTTCATATGTTCGTCAAACTTGTACAAAGCTCATTGAGGAACTTATAAGCTCTCATGTTGCAGGAAACTTGGTTTACGAGTCCTAGAAATGAGTTGTTAGATGTTTCATAAGTTCGTAAAACTTGTACAAAGCTCATTGAGGAACTTATAAGCACTCATGCTGCACGAAACTTGGTTTAAAGTCCTAGAAACGCGTTATTAGATGTTTCATAAGTTCGTCAAACTTGTATAAAGCTCATTGAGAAACTTATAAGCATTCTTGTTGCATGAAACTTGCTTTAGAGTCCTAGAAATGCATTGTAAGATGTTTCATAAGTTCGTGAAACTTGTACAAATCTCATTGAGGAACTTATAAGCACTCATGTTGCATGAAACTTGGTTTAGAGTCCTAGAAACGCGTTGTTAGATATTTCATATGTTCGTCAAACTCGTACAAAGCTCATTGAGGAACTTATAAGCTCTCATGTTGCATGAAACTTGGTTTAGAGTCCTAGAAACGCGTTGTTAGTTTTTTCATACGTTCGCCAAACTTGTACAAAGCTCATTGAGGAACTTATATGCACTCATGTTGCATGAAACTTGGTTTAGAGTCCTAGAAACGCGTTGTTAGATGTTTCATACGTTCGTCAAACTTGTACAAAGCTCATTGAGGAACTTATAAGCCCTCATGTTGCATGAATCTTTGTTTAGAGTCCTAGAAACGAGTTGTTAGATGTATCATAAGTTTGTCAAACTTGTACAAAGCTCATTGAGACACTTATGAACACTCATGTTGCATGAAACTTGGTTTAGAGTCCTAGAAACGTGTTGTTAGATGTTTCATACGTTCGTCAAACTTGTACAAAGCTCATTGAGGAACTTATAAGCACTCATGTTGCATGAAACTTGGTATAGAGTCCTAGAAACGTGTTGTTAGATGTTTCATACGTTCGTCAAACTTGTACAAAGATCATTGAGATACTTATAAGCTCTCCTGTCGCATGAAACTTTGTTTAGAGACCTGGAAACGCATTTTTAGATATTTCATAAGTTCGTCAAACTTGTATAAAGCTCATTGAGAAACTTATAAGCATTCATGTTGCATGAAACTTGGTTTAGAGTCCTAGAAACGCATGGTTAAATGTTTCATAAGTTCGTCAAACTTGTACAAAGCTCATTGAGACACTTATAAACACTCATGTTGCGTGAAACTTGGTTTAGAGTCCTAGAAACGCGTTGTTAGATGTTTCATATGTTCGTCAAACTTGTAAAAAGTTCCTTGAGGAACTTATAAGCTCTCATGTTGCGTGAAACTTGGTTTAGAGTCCTAGAAACGCGTTGTTAGCTGTTTCATAAGTTCGTCAAACTTGTACAAAGCTCATTGAGGAACTTATAAGCACTCATGTTGCATGAAATTTGGTTTAGAGTCCTAGAAACACGTTGTTAGATGTTTCATAAGTTCGTGAAAGTTGTACAAAGCTCATTGAGGAACTTATAAGCACTCATGTTGCATGAAACTTGGTTTCGAATCCTAGAAACACGTTGTTAGATGTTTCATACGTTCGTCAAACTTGTACAAAGCTCATTGAGGAACTAATAAGCTCTCATGTTGCATGAAACTTGGTTTAGAGTCCTAGAAACGAGTTGTTAGATGTTTCATAAGTTCGTCAAACTTATACAATGCTCACCGAGATACTTATAAGCATTCATGTTGCATGAAACTTGGTTTAGAGTCCTAGAAAGGCGTTGTTAGATGTTACTTAAGTTCGTCAAACTTATCCAAAGCTCATTGAGACACTTATAAACACTCATGTTGCATGAAACTTGGTTTAGAGTCCTAGAAACGCGTTGTTAGATGTTTCATACGTTCGTCAAACTTGTACAAAGCTCATTGAGGAACTTATAAGCACTCATGTTGCATTAACTTTGTTTAGAGTCCTAGAAACGCGTAGTTAGATGTTTCATAAGTTCGTGAAACTTGTACAAAGCTCATTGAGGAACTTATAAGCACTTTTGTTGCAAGAAACTTTGTTTAGAGTCCTAGAAACGCGTTGTTAGATGTTTCATACGTTCGTTAAACTTGTACAAAGCTCATTGAGGAACTTATAAGCACTCATGTTGCATGAAACTTGGTTTAGAGTCCTAGAAACGCGTTGTTAGATGTTTCATATGTTCGCCAAACTTTTACAAATCTCATTGAGGAACTTATATGCACTCATGTTGCTTGAAACTTGGTTTAGAGTCCTAGAAACGCGTTGTTAGATGTTTCATACGTTCGTCAAACTTGTACAACGCTCATTGAGGAACTTATAAGCCCTCATGTTGCATGAATCTTGGTTTAGAGTCCTAGAAACGAGTTGTTAGATGTTCCATAAGTTTGTCAAACTTGTACAAATCTCATTGAGACACTTATAAACACTCATGTTGCATGAAACTTGGTCTAGAGTCCAAGAACCGTGTTGTTAGATGTTTCATACGTTCGTCAAACTTGTACAAAGCTTATTGAGGAACTTATAAGGACTCATTTTGCATGAAACTTGGTATAGAGTCCTAGAAACGCGTTGTTAGATGTTTCATACGTTCGTCAAACTTGTACAAAGCTCATGGAGATACTTATAAGCTCTCATGTCGCATGAAACTTGGTTTAGAGTCCTAGAAACGCGTTGTTAGATGTTTCATAAGTTCGTGAAACTTGTACAAAGCTCATTGAGGAACTTATAAGCACTCATGTTGGATGAAAACTTGGTTTAGAATTCTAGAACCGCGTTGTTAGATGTTTCATACGTTCGTTAAACTTGTACAAAGCTCATTGAGGAACTTATTAGCTCTCATGTTGCATGAAACTTGGTTTAGAATCCTAGAACGCGTTGTTAAATGTTTCATAAGTTCGTAAACTTGTACAAAGCTCATTGAGACACTTATAATCACTCATGTTGCATGAAACTTGGTTTAGAGTTCTAGAAACGCGTTGTTAGATGTTTCATATGTTCGTCAAACTTGTACAAAGCTCATTGAGGAACTTATAAGCTCTCATGTTGCAGGAAACTTGGTTTACGAGTCCTATAAATGAGTTGTTAGATGTTTCATAAGTTCGTCAAACTTGTACAAAGCTCATTGAGGAACTTATAAGCACTGATGCTGCACGAAACTTGGTTTAAAGTCCTAGAAACGCGTTATTAGATGTTTCATAAGTTCGTCAAACTTGTATAAAGCTCATTGAGAAACTTATAAGCATTCTTGTTGCATGAAACTTGCTTTAGAGTCCTAGAAATGCGTTGTTAGATGTTTCATAAGTTCGTGAAACTTGTACAAAGCTCATTGAGGAACTTATAAGCACTCATGTTTCATGAATCTTGGTTTATAGTCCTAGAAACGCGTTGTTAGATGTTTCTTAAGTTCGTCAAATTTGTACAAAGATCATTGAGGAACTTATAAGCACTCATGTTGCATTAAACATGGTTTAGAGTCCTAGAAACGCGTTGTTAGATGTTTCATACGTTCGTCAAAGTTGTACAAAGCTCATTAAGGAACTTATAAGCACTCATGTTGCATGAAACTTGGTTTAGAGTCCTAGAAACGCGTTGTTAGATGTGTCATAAGGTCGTCAAACTTGTACAAAGCTCATTTTAAAACTTATAAGCACTCATGTTGCATGAAACTTGGTTTAGAGTCCTTGAAACGCGTTGTTAGGTGTTTCATAAGTTCGTCAAACTTGTACAAAGCTCATTGAGACACTTATAAACACTCATGTTGCATGAAACTTGGTTTAGAGTCCTAGAAACGTGTTGTTAGATGTTTCATACGTTCGTCAAACTTGTACAAAGCTCATTGAGGAACTCATAAGCACTCATGTTGCATGAAACTTTGTTTAGAGTCCTAGAAACGCGTTGTTAGATGTTTCATAAGTTCGTGAAACTTGTACAAAGCTCATTGAGGAACTTATAAGCACTCATGTTGCATGAAACTTGGTTTCTAATCCTAGAAACGTGTTGTTAGATGTTTCATACGTTCGTCAAACTTGTACAAAGCTCATTGAGGAACTTATAAGCTCTCATGTTTCATGAAACTTGGTTTAGAGTCCTAGAAACGCGTTGTTAGATGTTTCATATGTTCGCCAAACTTGTACAAAGCTCATTGAGGAACTTATAAGCTCTCATGTTGCATGAAACTTGGTTTAGAGTCCTAGAAACGCGTTGTTAGTTGTTTCATACGTTCGCCAAACTTGTACAAAGCTCATTGAGGAACTTATATGCACTCATGTTGCATGAAACTTGGTTTAGAGTCCTAGAAACGCGTTGTTAGATGTTTCATACGTTCGTCAAACTTGTACAAAGCTCATTGAGGAACTTATAAGCCCTCATGTTGCACGAATCTTGGTTTAGAGTCCTAGAAACGAGTTGTTAGATGTTTCATAAGTTTGTCAAACTTGTACAAAGGTCATTGAGACACTTATAAACACTCATGTTGCATGAAACTTGGTTTAGAGTCCTAGAAACGTGTTGTTAGATGTTTCATACGTTCGTCAAACTTGTACAAAGCTCATTGAGGAACTTATAAGCACTCATGTTGCATGAAACTTGGTATAGAGTGATAGAAACGCGTTGTTAGATGTTTCATACGTTCGTCAAACTTGTACAAAGCTTATTGAGATACTTATAAGCTCTCCTATCGCATGAAACTTTGTTTAGAGACCTGGAAACGCATTTTTAGATGTTTCATAAGTTCGTCAAACTTGTATAAAGCTCATTGAGAAACTTATAAGCATTCATGTTGCATGAAACTTGGTTTAGAGTCCTAGAAACGCATTGTTAAATGTTTCATAAGTTCGTCAAACTTGTACAAAGCTCATTGAGACACTTATAAACACTCATGTTGCGTGAAACTTGGTTTAGAGTCCTAGAAACGCGTTGTTAGATGTTTCATATGTTCGTCAAACTTGTACAAAGCTCATTGAGGAACTTATAAACTCTCATGTTGCGAGAAACTTGGTTTAGAGTCCTAGAAACGCGTTGTTAGTTGTTTCATAAGTTCGTCAAACTTGTACAAAGCTCATTGAGGAACTTATAAGCAGTCATGTTGCATGAAATTTGGTTTAGAGTCCTAGAAACGCGTTGTTAGATGTTTCATAAGTTCGTGAAAGTTGTTCAAAGCTCATTGAGGAACTTATAAGCACTCATGTTGCATGAAACTTGGTTTCGAATCCTAGAAACACGTTGTTAGATGTTTCATACGTTCGTCAAACTTGTACAAAGCTCATTGAGGAACTAATAAGCTCTCATGTTGCATGAAACTTGGTTTAGAGTCCTAGAAACGAGTTGTTAGATGTTTCATAAGTTCGTCAAACTTATACAATGCTCATTGAGATACTTATAAGCATTCATTTTGCATGAAACTTGGTTTAGAGTCCTAGAAAGGCGTTGTTAGATGTTACTTAAGTTCGTCAAACTTGTCCAAAGCTCATTGAGACACTTATAAACACTCATGTTGCATGAAACTTGGTTTAGAGTCCTAGAAACGCGTTGTTAGATGTTTCATACGTTCGTCAAACTTGTACAAAGCTCATTGAGGAACTTATAAGCACTCATGTTGCATTAAAATTGGTTTAGAGTCCTAGAAACGCGTAGTTAGATGTTTCATAAGTTCGTGAAACTTGTACAAAGCTCATTGAGGAACTTATAAGCACTCAAGTTGCAAGAAACTTTGTTTAGAGTCCTAGAAACGCGTTGTTAGATTTTTCATACGTTTGTTAAACTTGTACAAAGCTCATTTAGGAACTTATAAGCACTCATGTTGCATGAAACTTGGTTTATAGTCCTAGAAACGCGTTGTTAGATGTTTCATATGTTCGCCAAACTTTTACAAATCTCATTGAGGAACTTATATGCACTCATGTTGCTTGAAACTTGGTTTAGAGTCCTAGAAACGCGTTGTTAGATGTTTCATACGTTCGTCAAACTTGTACAACGCTCATTGAGGAACTTATAAGCCCTCATGTTGAATGAATCTTGGTTTAGAGTCCTAGAAACGAGTTGTTAGATGTTCCATAAGTTTGTCAAACTTGTACAAAGCTCATTGAGACACTTATAAACACTCATGTTGCATGAAACTTGGTGTAGAGTCCGAGAACCGTGTTGTTAGATGTTTCATACGTTCGTCAAACTTGTACAAAGCTCATTGAGGAACTTATAAGGACTCATGTTGCATGAAACTTGGTATAGAGTCCTAGAAACGCGTTGTTAGATGTTTCATACGTTCGTCAAACTTGTACAAAGCTCATGGAGATACTTATAAGCTCTCATGTCGCATGAAACTTTGTTTAGAGACCTGGAAACGCATTTTTAGATGTTTCATAAGTTCTTCAAACTTGTATAAAGCTCATTGAGAAACTTATAAGCATTCATGTTGCATGAAACTTGGTTTAGAGTCCTAGAAACGCGTTGTTAGATGTTTCATAAGTTCGAGAAACTTGTACAAAGCTCATTGAGGAACTTATAAGCACTCATGTTGGATGAAAACTTGGTTTAGAATTCTAGAACCGCGTTGTTAGATGTTTCATACGTTCGTTAAACTTGTACAAAGCTCATTGAGGAACTTATTAGCTCTCATGTTGCATGAAACTTGGTTTAGAATCCTAGAACGCGTTGTTAAATGTTTCATAAGTTCGTAAACTTGTACAAAGCTCATTGAGACACTTATAATCACTCATGTTGCATGAAACTTGGTTTAGAGTCCTAGAAACGCGTTGTTAGATGTTTCATATGTTCGTCAAACTTGTACAAAGCTCATTGAGGAACTTATAAGCTCTCATGTTGCAGGAAACTTGGTTTACGAGTCCTAGAAATGAGTTGTTAGATGTTTCATAAGTTCGTAAAACTTGTACAAAGCTCATTGAGGAACTTATAAGCACTCATGCTGCACGAAACTTGGTTTAAAGTCCTAGAAACGCGTTATTAGATGTTTCATAAGTTCGTCAAACTTGTATAAAGCTCATTGAGAAACTTATAAGCATTCTTGTTGCATGAAACTTGCTTTAGAGTCCTAGAAATGCGTTGTAAGATGTTTCATAAGTTCGTGAAACTTGTACAAAGCTCATTGAGGAACTTATAAGCACTCATGTTTCATGAATCTTGGTTTATAGTCCTAGAAACGCGTTGTTAGATGTTTCTTAAGTTCGTCAAATTTGTACAAAGATCATTGAGGAACTTATAAGCACTCATGTTGCATTAAACATGGTTTAGAGTCCTAGAAACGCGTTGTTAGATGTTTCATACGTTCGTCAAACTTGTACAAAGCTCAATGAGGAACTTATAAGCACTCATATTGCATGAAACTTGGTTTAGAGTCCTAGAAACGCGTTGTTAGATGTGTCATAAGGTCGTCAAACTTGTACAAAGCTCATTTTAAAACTTATAAGCACTCATGTTGCATGAAACTTGGTTTAGAGTCCTTGAAACGCGTTGTTAGGTGTTTCATAAGTTCGTCAAACTTGTACAAAGCTCATTGAGACACTTATAAACACTCATGTTGCATGAAACTTGGTTTAGAGTCCTAGAAACGTGTTGTTAGATGTTTCATACGTTCGTCAAACTTGTACAAAGCTCATTGAGGAACTCATAAGCACTCATGTTGCATGAAACTTGGTTTAGAGTCCTAGAAACGCGTTGTTAGATGTTTCATAAGTTCGTGAAACTTGTACAAAGCTCATTGAGGAACTTATAAGCACTCATGTTGCATGAAACTTGGTTTCTAATCCTAGAAACGTGTTGTTAGATGTTTCATACGTTCGTCAAACTTGTACAAAGCTCATTGAGGAACTTATAAGCTCTCATGTTTCATGAAACTTGGTTTAGAGTCCTAGAAACGCGTTGTTAGATGTTTCATATGTTCGTCAAACTTGTACAAAGCTCATTGAGGAACTTATAAGCTCTCATGTTGCATGAAACTTGGTTTAGAGTCCTAGAAACGCGTTGTTAGTTGTTTCATACGTTCGCCAAACTTGTACAAAGCTCATTGAGGAACTTATATGCACTCATGTTGCATGAAACTTGGTTTAGAGTCCTAGAAACGTGTTGTTAGATGTTTCATACGTTCGTCAAACTTGTACAAAGCTCATTGAGGAACTTATAAGCCCTCATGTTGCACGAATCTTGGTTTAGAGTCCTAGAAACGAGTTGTTAGATGTTTCATAAGTTTGTCAAACTTGTACAAAGCTCATTAAGACACTTATAAACACTCATGTTGCATGAAACTTGGTTTAGAGTCCTAGAAACGTGTTGTTAGATGTTTCATACGTACGTCAAACTTGTACAAAGCTCATTGAGGAACTTATAAGCACTCATGTTGCATGAAACTTGGTATAGAGTGATAGAAACGCGTTGTTAGATGTTTCATACGTTCGTCAAACTTGTACAAAGCTCATTGAGATACTTATAAGCTCTCCTATCGCATGAAACTTTGTTTAGAGACCTGGAAACGCATTTATAGATGTTTCATAAGTTCGTCAAACTTGTATAAAGCTCATTGAGAAACTTATAAGCATTCATGTTGCATGAAACTTGGTTTAGAGTCCTAGAAACGCATTGTTAAATGTTTCATAAGTTCTTCAAACTTGTACAAAGCTCATTGAGACACTTATAAACACCCATGTTGCGAGAAACTTGGTTTAGAGTCCTAGAAACGCGTTGTTAGATGTTTCATATGTTCGTCAAACTTGTACAAAGCTCATTGAGGAACTTATAAACTCTCATGTTGCGAGAAACTTGGTTTAGAGTCCTAGAAACGCGTTGTTAGTTGTTTCATAAGTTCGTCAAACTTGTACAAAGCTCATTGAGGAACTTATAAGCAGTCATGTTGCATGAAATTTGGTTTAGAGTCCTAGAAACGCGTTGTTAAATGTTTCATACGTTCGTCAAACTTGTACAAAGCTCATTGAGGAACTTATAAGCACTCATGTTGCATGAAACTTGGTTTAGAGTCCTAGAAACGCGTTGTTAGATGTGTCATAAGGTCGTCAAACTTGTACAAAGCTCATTTTAAAACTTATAAGCACTCATGTTGCATGAAACTTGGTTTAGAGTCCTTGAAACGCGTTGTTAGGTGTTTCATAAGTTCGTCAAACTTGTACAAAGCTCATTGAGACACTTATAAACACTCATGTTGCATGAAACTTGGTTTAGAGTCCTAGAAACGTGTTGTTAGATGTTTCATACGTTCGTCAAACTTGTACAAAGCTCATTGAGGAACTCATAAGCACTCATGTTGCATGAAACTTGGTTTAGAGTCCTAGAAACGCGTTGTTAGATGTTTCATAAGTTCGTGAAACTTGTACAAAGCTCATTGAGGAACTTATAAGCACTCATGTTGCATGAAACTTGGTTTCTAATCCTAGAAACGTGTTGTTAGATGTTTCATACGTTCGTCAAACTTGTACAAAGCTCATTGAGGAACTTATAAGCTCTCATATTTCATGAAACTTGGTTTAGAGTCCTAGAGACGCGTTGTTAGATGTTTCATATGTTCGTCAAACTTGTACAAAGCTCATTGAGGAACTTATAAGCTCTCATGTTGCATGAAAATTGGTTTAGAGTCCTAGAAACGCGTTGTTAGTTGTTTCATACGTTCGCCAAACTTGTACAAAGCTCATTGAGGAACTTATATGCACTCATGTTGCATGAAACTTGGTTTAGAGTCCTAGAAACACGTTGTTAGATGTTTCATACGTTCGTCAAACTTGTACAAAGCTCATTGAGGAACTTATAAGCCCTCATGTTGCACGAATCTTGGTTTAGAGTCCTAGAAACGAGTTGTTAGATGTTTCATAAGTTTGTCAAACTTGTACAAAGCTCATTGAGACACTTATAAACACTCATGTTGCATGAAACTTGGTTTAGAGTCCTAGAAACGTGTTGTTAGATGTTTCATACGTTCGTCAAACTTGTACAAAGCTCATTGAGGAACTTATAAGCACTCATGTTGCATGAAACTTGGTATAGAGTGATAGAAACGCGTTGTTAGATGTTTCATACGTTCGTCAAACTTGTACAAAGCTCATTGAGATACTTATAAGCTCTCCTATCGCATGAAACTTTGTTTAGAGACCTGGAAACGCATTTTTAGATGTTTCATAAGTTCGTCACACTTGTATAAAGCTCATTGATAAACTTATAAGCATTCATGTTGCATGAAACTTGGTTTAGAGTCCTAGAAACGCATTGTTAAATGTTTCATAAGTTCGTCAAACTTGTACAAAGCTCATTGAGACACTTATAAGCGTTGTTATATATATCAAAACAAGAGAGAAGAAGGGAAAGCTTCCTAACGGCTATATTTCAAATTGCCAAAAGGGGACCACTTCTTTATCCTTTGGTCCATAGCTCCAACGGCTCTTTAGTCGGTTGATATAGTCGACTACATGAATCGACTACATTGAGATGTAGTCGACTAGAAGTATTAACTCCCTGGAGATATAGTTGATTCATAAAGTTGACTACATGAATCAACTACATTTCGATGTAGTCGACTATATGTAATAACTACCTTGGTGTAATAACGCGTTGTTAGTTGTTTCATAAGTTCGTCAAACTTGTACAAAGCTCATTGAGGAACTTATAAGCAGTCATGTTGCATGAAATTTGGTTTAGAGTCCTAGAAACGCGTTGTTAGATGTTTCATAAGTTCGTGAAAGTTGTACAAAGCTCATTGAGGAACTTATAAGCACTCATGTTGCATGAAACTTGGTTTCGAATCCTAGAAACACGTTGTTAGATGTTTCATACGTTCGTCAAACTTGTACAAAGCTCATTGAGGAACTTTACCAAGGTAGTTATTACATATAGTCGACTACATCGAAATGTAGTTGATTCATGTAGTCAACTATATGAATCAACTATATCTCCGAGGAGTTAATACTTCTAGTCGACTACATCTCAATAAGGTCGATTCATGTAGTCGACTATATCAACCGACTAAAGAGCCGTTGGAGCTATGGACCAAAGGATAAAGAAGTGGTCCCCTTTTGGCAATTTGAAATATAGCCGTTAGGAAGCTTTCCCTTCTTCTCTCTTGTTTTGATATATATATATCTCCTTGTGTAATTTGACTCTAACACAACTTATGAAATGAAAATCTATTATCTATATTCTCTCTCTAATGTCTCTTTATGTTCTTCAAGAACATGAAGAACATTTGAATTCAAACCTCTCCTAAATCTCAATTACTCTCAATCTCTTAAATTCTAACATGGTATCAGAGCTTTAAGCTCTTGAGACCTTAAATCTCTTCCGCTATTATACTCTAATCTCTTTAAAATCTCTTCTTTTCATTGTCTTTGTTCTCGGCGTTACTCAAACTCTCAAATCTTCGGTCCTTTCTCAAAGATCTAAGCTGTACAAAGCTAGATCTCAAAGACCAAACCATTTCACTACAAATCTCAACCATGGAAGACAAGGAATCTAGGAAGATTCTATGTCCGGTGACCCTCAAAGGGATAAACTACTTGCTATGGGCTAGGACCATGAAAACGGCTCTATGTGGAAAAGGCCTATTCGGTCATATCCTCAAGAAGCAAGAGCTCCCAACCGAGGTCGACTTAGAAGGGGAGGATGTTGACTCCGACCTCATGAAGCGCTTTCAAGAAGACCAAAAGGTTCTCGGTGTGATACAATCCTCCCTTGAGCCCTCTATCCTTGAAGCTTACACGTATTGTGAGTGTGCCAAAGACCTATGGGACACTCTCCAAACTGTATACGGCAATGTCTCAAACTTAAGCCGGGTCTTTGAAGTCAAGAAGGCCATCAATGAACTCTATCAAGAAGATACCGAGTTCACTAAACACTTTGGAATCTTTAGATCTCTTTGGGCCGAGCTAGAAATGTTGAGGCCATTCACGTTGGATGCTAAGATCCTGAACAAAAGAAGAGAAGAAGACATAGTCTTTTGACTCTTGCTCACTATCAATCCAAGCTACAAAGATCTCATCAAGCATCTTCTTAGAGCTGAGACTCTTCCAAACCTTGATGAGATATGCTCTCAACTCCAAAAGGAGCAAGGATCTATTGAGCTCTTTGACCATAAGAAGGAGCTAGTCACCGCCAACAAGGTTGCCTACAAACCTCCAACCGCCAACACAAGCAAGCCCTCGGCTAAATCCTATGATGAAAGGAGGTCCTTGATTTGTGACCATTGCAGGAAGAGGGGTCACTCAAAGGACAAGTGTTGGATCCTTCAACCTCATCTCAAGCCGGCCAAGTTCAAGGAAGCTAGAGCTCACTTCTCAAACGATGACACCGCGAGCAAAGCAAGCACAAGTAGCTCCCACCAAACCGGTAAAGACAAGAATGAGGAATCCACAACCATTGTGCCGTACACCGATGAATTTGTGAGGAGATCCGACTTGGAAGCTCTCATCAAGGCCCTTAAGGGCAACGATATCATCCCTAATCCCTACTCTCTTAATGCTTACTCCCTTAGTGCTCAACACATAGACAATAGAACCTTTAAACCGATCATAATAGACTCCGGAGCTTCTCACCATATGATTAGCAACCGTGACTTGATTAGTAACATTAGACCGGTTTTAGGTAATGTCATAATTGCTAATGGGAGTAAGATACCTATAGAAGGGTTAGGAGATTTGAAATTATTTGATAAGGATTCTCAAGCCCTCTATATGACGAGTTTTACTTCTAATCTTATATCCGTTAAACGTATTGCGAAGGACTTAGATTGCAATGTTATTTTTGGCCCTAATGATGTTCTTTTTCAGGATATTAAGAGTGAAAGAATCATAGGAAAGGGGATCACAAGAGGAGATCTTTATGTCTTAGATGAAAACAATGCTAGTTCCTTATTTTGTAATGCTTTTAGCTCGGTTTTAGCCGAAGCAAACAATGTCATTTGGCACTTTAGGCTTGGTCATCCTCATTTAAAAGCTTTAAAAACTCTTTTACCAAATGTGATTTTTGACCATCAAACTTGTGAAGCTTGTATTTTGGGCAAACATTGTCGAACCGTTTTTCAAAAATCAACAACCATTTACAAGCCTTCTGAACTTGTGCACTCGGATGTGTGGTCTTCTCCTTGTAAATCAAGAGATAATCACACATACTTTGTCACTTTTATTGATGAATTTTCAAAATACACTTGGGTTACACTTTTACAATCTAAGGATAAGGTCTTAGAAGCTTTTAAACAATTTCAAAACTATGTAACTAACCATTATCAAACCAAGATTAAAATTTTTAGGTCGGATAATGGTGGTGAGTACACAAGCCGAGCTTTCAAAGAACACATATCCAATCATGGGATCCTTCATCAAACAACTTGCCCCTACACACCACAACAAAACGGTGTGGCCGAGAGGAAGAATAGACACCTCATGGAAGTTACTCGGTCCATGATGTTCCACATGAACATCCCAAAACGGTTTTGGTCGGATGGTGTTTTAACCGCGTGTTATCTCATCAACCGAACCCCTACTCAACTCTTAAATAATCAATCTCCTTTTGAAGTTTTGAATAAAACTACACCTCAAATAGAACATTTAAGAGTATTTGGTTGTGGGTGTTTTGTGTTTGTCCCTAGTGAACAAAGGAACAAGCTTGAGCCAAAGAGTGTAAAGGCGATGTTCATTGGGTATTCAAGCACACAAAAGGGGTACAAATGCTATGTTCCGGAAACAAAACGGGTCCTAGTGTCTAGAGATGTCAAGTTCTTGGAAGGGAAAAGATTCTATGAAGGGAACAATTGGGAAAGTGTCAAAGACCTTCCCGAGGTAGTCATAGACAAGGCCACAAGTCTCCGAAACCTTATGAAGAATCTTGGAATGAGTTTTGAAGAAGAACCACATCAAGAAACCCCCCTTGATCAGGGTAGTTATTACATCGAAATGTAGTTATTACATATAGTCGACTACATCGAAATGTAGTTGATTCATGTAGTCAACTTTATGAATCAACTATATCTCCAGGGAGTTAATACTTCTAGTCGACTACATCTCAATGTAGTCGATTCATGTAGTCGACTATATCAACCGACTAAAGAGCCGTTGGAGCTATGGACCAAAGGATAAAGAAGTGGTCCCCTTTTGGCAATTTGAAATATAGCCGTTAGGAAGCTTTCCCTTCTTCTCTCTTGTTTTGATATATATATATCTCCTTGTGTAATTTGACTCTAACACAACTTATGAATTGAAAATCTATTATCTATATTCTCTCTCTAATGTCTCTTTATGTTCTTCAAGAACATGAAGAACATTTGAATTCAAACCTCTCCTAAATCTCAATTACTCTCAATCTCTTAAATTCTAACACTAGAAACGCGTTGTTAGATGTTTCATATGTTCGTCAAACTTGTACAAAGCTCATTGAGGAACTTATAAACTCTCATGTTGCGAGAAACTTGGTTTAGAGTCCTAGAAACGCGTTGTTAGTTGTTTCATAAGTTCGTCAAACTTGTACAAAGCTCATTGAGGAACTTATAAGCGAGTCATGTTGCATGAAATTTGGTTTAGAGTCCTAGAAACGCGTTGTTAGATGTTTCATAAGTTCGTGAAAGTTGTACAAAGCTCATTGAGGAACTTATAAGCACTCATGTTGCATGAAACTTGGTTTCGAATCCTAGAAACTCGTTGTTAGATGTTTCATACGTTCGTCAAACTTGTACAAAGCTCATTGAGGAACTAATAAGCTCTCATGTTGCATGAAACTTGGTTTAGAGTCCTAGAAACGAGTTGTTAGATGTTTCATAAGTTCGTCAAACTTATACAATGCTCATTGAGATACTTATAAGCATTCATGTTGCATGAAACTTGGTTTAGAGTCCTAGAAAGGAGTTGTTAGATGTTACTTAAGTTCGTCAAACTTGTCCAAAGCTCATTGAGACACTTATAAACACTCATGTTGCATGAAACTTGGTTTAGAGTCCTAGAAACGCGTTGTTAGATGTTTCATACGTTCGTCAAACTTGTACAAAGCTCATTGAGAAACTTATAAGCACTCATGTTCCATTAAACTTGGTTTAGAGTCCTAGAAACGCGTAGTTAGATGTTTCATAAGTTCGTGAAACTTGTACAAAGCTCATTGAGGAACTTATAAGCACTCAAGTTGCAAGAAACTTTGTTTAGAGTCCTAGAAACGCGTTGTTAGATTTTTCATACGTTCGTTAAACTTGTACAAAGCTCATTGAGGAACTAATAAGCTCTCATGTTGCATGAAACTTGGTTTAGAGTCCTAGAAACGAGTTGTTAGATGTTTCATAAGTTCGTCAAACTTATACAATGCTCATTGAGATACTTATAAGCATTCATGTTGCATGAAACTTGGTTTAGAGTCCTAGAAAGGCGTTGTTAGATGTTACTTAAGTTCGTCAAACTTGTCCAAAGCTCATTGAGACACTTATAAACACTCATGTTGCATGAAACTTGGTTTAGAGTCCTAGAAACGCGTTGTTAGATGTTTCATACGTTCGTCAAACTTGTACAAAGCTCATTGAGGAACTTATAAGCACTCATGTTGCATTAAAATTGGTTTAGAGTCCTAGAAACGCGTAGTTAGATGTTTCATAAGTTCGTGAAACTTGTACAAAGCTCATTGAGGAACTTATAAGCACTCAAGTTGCAAGAAACTTTGTTTAGAGTCCTAGAAACGCGTTGTTAGATTTTTCATACGTTCGTTAAACTTGTACAAAGCTCATTTAGGAACTTATAAGCACTCATGTTGCATGAAACTTGGTTTATAGTCCTAGAAACGCGTTGTTAGATGTTTCATATGTTCGCCAAACTTTTACAAATCTCATTGAGGAACTTATATGCACTCATGTTGCTTGAAACTTGGTTTAGAGTCCTAGAAACGCGTTGTTAGATGTTTCATACGTTTGTCAAACTTGTACAACGCTCATTGAGGAACTTATAAGCCCTCATGTTGAATGAATCTTGGTTTAGAGTCCTAGAAACGAGTTGTTAGATGTTCCATAAGTTTGTCAAACTTGTACAAAGCTCATTGAGACACTTATAAACACTCATGTTGCATGAAACTTGGTGTAGAGTCCGAGAACCGTGTTGTTAGATGTTTCATACGTTCGTCAAACTTGTACAAAGCTCATTGAGGAACTTATAAGGACTCATGTTGCATGAAACTTGGTATAGAGTCCTAGAAACGCGTTGTTAGATGTTTCATACGTTCGTCAAACTTGTACAAAGCTCATGGAGATACTTATAAGCTCTCATGTCGCATGAAACTTTGTTTAGAGACCTGGAAACGCATTTTTAGATGTTTCATAAGTTCTTCAAACTTGTATAAAGCTCATTGAGAAACTTATAAGCATTCATGTTGCATGAAACTTGGTTTAGAGTCCTAGAAACGCGTTGTTAGATGTTTCATAAGTTCGAGAAACTTGTACAAAGCTCATTGAGGAACTTATAAGCACTCATGTTGGATGAAAACTTGGTTTAGAATTCTAGAACCGCGTTGTTAGATGTTTCATACGTTCGTTAAACTTGTACAAAGCTCATTGAGGAACTTATTAGCTCTCATGTTGCATGAAACTTGGTTTAGAATCCTAGAACGCGTTGTTAAATGTTTCATAAGTTCGTAAACTTGTACAAAGCTCATTGAGACACTTATAATCACTCATGTTGCATGAAACTTGGTTTAGAGTCCTAGAAACGCGTTGTTAGATGTTTCATATGTTCGTCAAACTTGTACAAAGCTCATTGAGGAACTTATAAGCTCTCATGTTGCAGGAAACTTGGTTTACAGTCCTAGAAATGAGTTGTTAGATGTTTCATAAGTTCGTAAAACTTGTACAAAGCTCATTGAGGAACTTATAAGCACTCATGCTGCACGAAACTTGGTTTAAAGTCCTAGAAACGCGTTATTAGATGTTTCATAAGTTCGTCAAACTTGTATAAAGCTCATTGAGAAACTTATAAGCATTCTTGTTGCATGAAACTTGCTTTAGAGTCCTAGAAATGCGTTGTAAGATGTTTCATAAGTTCGTGAAACTTGTACAAATCTCATTGAGGAACTTATAAGCACTCATGTTGCATGAAACTTGGTTTAGAGTCCTAGAAACGCGTTGTTAGATATTTCATATGTTCGTCAAACTCGTACAAAGCTCATTGAGGAACTTATAAGCTCTCATGTTGCATGAAACTTGGTTTAGAGTCCTAGAAACGCGTTGTTAGTTTTTTCATACGTTCGCCAAACTTGTACAAAGCTCATTGAGGAACTTATATGCACTCATGTTGCATGAAACTTGGTTTAGAGTCCTAGAAACGCGTTGTTAGATGTTTCATACGTTCGTCAAACTTGTACAAAGCTCATTGAGGAACTTATAAGCCCTCATGTTGCATGAATCTTTGTTTAGAGTCCTAGAAACGAGTTGTTAGATGTATCATAAGTTTGTCAAACTTGTACAAAGCTCATTGAGACACTTATGAACACTCATGTTGCATGAAACTTGGTTTAGAGTCCTAGAAACGTGTTGTTAGATGTTTCATACGTTCGTCAAACTTGTACAAAGCTCATTGAGGAACTTATAAGCACTCATGTTGCATGAAACTTGGTATAGAGTCCTAGAAACGTGTTGTTAGATGTTTCATACGTTCGTCAAACTTGTACAAAGATCATTGATATACTTATAAGCTCTCCTGTCGCATGAAACTTTGTTTAGAGACACTGGAAACGCATTTTTAGATATTTCATAAGTTCGTCAAACTTGTATAAAGCTCATTGAGAAACTTATAAGCATTCATGTTGCATGAAACTTGGTTTAGAGTCCTAGAAACGCATGGTTAAATGTTTCATAAGTTCGTCAAACTTGTACAAAGCTCATTGAGACACTTATAAACACTCATGTTGCGTGAAACTTGGTTTAGAGTCCTAGAAACGCGTTGTTAGATGTTTCATATGTTCGTCAAACTTGTAAAAAGTTCATTGAGGAACTTATAAGCTCTCATGTTGCGTGAAACTTGGTTTAGAGTCCTAGAAACGCGTTGTTAGCTGTTTCATAAGTTCGTCAAACTTGTACAAAGCTCATTGAGGAACTTATAAGCACTCATGTTGCATGAAATTTGGTTTAGAGTCCTAGAAACACGTTGTTAGATGTTTCATAAGTTCGTGAAAGTTGTACAAAGCTCATTGAGGAACTTATAAGCACTCATGTTGCATGAAACTTGGTTTCGAATCCTAGAAACACGTTGTTAGATGTTTCATACGTTCGTCAAACTTGTACAAAGCTCATTGAGGAACTAATAAGCTCTCATGTTGCATGAAACTTGGTTTAGAGTCCTAGAAACGAGTTGTTAGATGTTTCATAAGTTCGTCAAACTTATACAATGCTCACTGAGATACTTATAAGCATTCATGTTGCATGAAACTTGGTTTAGAGTCCTAGAAAGGCGTTGTTAGATGTTACTTAAGTTCGTCAAACTTATCCAAAGCTCATTGAGACACTTATAAACACTCATGTTGCATGAAACTTGGTTTAGAGTCCTAGAAACGCGTTGTTAGATGTTTCATACGTTCGTCAAACTTGTACAAAGCTCATTGAGGAACTTATAAGCACTCATGTTGCATTAACTTGGTTTAGAGTCCTAGAAACGCGTAGTTAGATGTTTCATAAGTTCGTGAAACTTGTACAAAGATCATTGAGGAACTTATAAGCACTCTTGTTGCAAGAAACTTTGTTTAGAGTCCTAGAAACGCGTTGTTAGATGTTTCATACGTTCGTTAAACTAGTACAAAGCTCATTGAGGAACTTATAAGCACTCATGTTGCATGAAACTTGGTTTAGAGTCCTAGAAACGCGTTGTTAGATGTTTCATATGTTCGCCAAACTTTTACAAATCTCATTGAGGAACTTATATGCACTCATGTTGCTTGAAACTTGGTTTAGAGTCCTAGAAACGCGTTGTTAGATGTTTCATACGTTCGTCAAACTTGTACAACGCTCATTGAGGAACTTATAAGCCCTCATGTTGCATGAATCTTGGTTTAGAGTCCTAGAAACGAGTTGTTAGATGTTCCATAAGTTTGTCAAACTTGTACAAAGCTCATTGAGACACTTATAAACACTCATGTTGCATGAAACTTGGTCTAGAGTCCAAGAACCGTGTTGTTAGATGTTTCATACGTTCGTCAAACTTGTACAAAGCTCATTGAGGAACTTATAAGGACTCATTTTGCATGAAACTTGGTATAGAGTCCTAGAAACGCGTTGTTAGATGTTTCATACGTTCGTCAAACTTGTACAAAGCTCATGGAGATACTTATAAGCTCTCATGTCGCATGAAACTTGGTTTAGAGTCCTAGAAACGCGTTGTTAGATGTTTCATAAGTTCGTGAAACTTGTACAAAGCTCATTGAGGAACTTATAAGCACTCATGTTGGATGAAAACTTGGTTTAGAATTCTAGAACCGCGTTGTTAGATGTTTCATACGTTCGTTAAACTTGTACAAAGCTCATTGAGGAACTTATTAGCTCTCATGTTGCATGAAACTTGGTTTAGAATCCTAGAACGCGTTGTTATATGTTTCATAAGTTCGTAAACTTGTACAAAGCTCATTGAGACACTTATAATCACTCATGTTGCATGAAAATTGGTTTAGAGTTCTAGAAACGCGTTGTTAGATGTTTCATATGTTCGTCAAACTTGTACAAAGCTCATTGAGGAACTTATAAGCTCTCATGTTGCAGGAAACTTGGTTTACAGTCCTATAAATGAGTTGTTAGATGTTTCATAAGTTCGTCAAACTTGTACAAAGCTCATTGAGGAACTTATAAGCACTCATGCTGCACGAAACTTGGTTTAAAGTCCTAGAAACGCGTTATTAGATGTTTCATAAGTTCGTCAAACTTGTATAAAGCTCATTGAGAAACTTATAAGCATTCTTGTTGCATGAAACTTGCTTTAGAGTCCTAGAAATGCGTTGTTAGATGTTTCATAAGTTCGTGAAACTTGTACAAAGCTCATTGAGGAACTTATAAGCACTCATGTTTCATGAATCTTGGTTTATAGTCCTAGAAACGCGTTGTTAGATGTTTCTTAAGTTCGTCAAATTTGTACAAAGATCATTGAGGAACTTATAAGCACTCATGTTGCATTAAACATGGTTTAGAGTCCTAGAAACGCGTTGTTAGATGTTTCATACGTTCGTCAAAGTTGTACAAAGCTCATTAAGGAACTTATAAGCACTCATGTTGCATGAAACTTGGTTTAGAGTCCTAGAAACGCGTTGTTAGATGTGTCATAAGGTCGTCAAACTTGTACAAAGCTCATTTTAAAACTTATAAGCACTCATGTTGCATGAAACTTGGTTTAGAGTCCTTGAAACGCGTTGTTAGGTGTTTCATAAGTTCGTCAAACTTGTACAAAGCTCATTGAGACACTTATAAACACTCATGTTGCATGAAACTTGGTTTAGAGTCCTAGAAACGTGTTGTTAGATGTTTCATACGTTCGTCAAACTTGTACAAAGCTCATTGAGGAACTCATAAGCACTCATGTTGCATGAAACTTTGTTTAGAGTCCTAGAAACGCGTTGTTAGATGTTTCATAAGTTCGTGAAACTTGTACAAAGCTCATTGAGGAACTTATAAGCACTCATGTTGCATGAAACTTGGTTTCTAATCCTAGAAACGTGTTGTTAGATGTTTCATACGTTCGTCAAACTTGTACAAAGCTCATTGAGGAACTTATAAGCTCTCATGTTTCATGAAACTTGGTTTAGAGTCCTAGAAACGCGTTGTTAGATGTTTCATATGTTCGTCAAACTTGTACAAAGCTCATTGAGGAACTTATAAGCTCTCATGTTGCATGAAACTTGGTTTAGAGTCCTAGAAACGCGTTGTTAGTTGTTTCATACGTTCGCCAAACTTGTACAAAGCTCATTGAGGAACTTATATGCACTCATGTTGCATGAAACTTGGTTTAGAGTCCTAGAAACGCGTTGTTAGATGTTTCATACGTTCGTCAAACTTGTACAAAGCTCATTGAGGAACTTATAAGCCCTCATGTTGCACGAATCTTGGTTTAGAGTCCTAGAAACGAGTTGTTAGATGTTTCATAAGTTTGTCAAACTTGTACAAAGGTCATTGAGACACTTATAAACACTCATGTTGCATGAAACTTGGTTTAGAGTCCTAGAAACGTGTTGTTAGATGTTTCATACGTTCGTCAAACTTGTACAAAGCTCATTGAGGAACTTATAAGCACTCATGTTGCATGAAACTTGGTATAGAGTGATAGAAACGCGTTGTTAGATGTTTCATACGTTCGTCAAACTTGTACAAAGCTTATTGAGATACTTATAAGCTCTCCTATCGCATGAAACTTTGTTTAGAGACCTGGAAACGCATTTTTAGATGTTTCATAAGTTCGTCAAACTTGTATAAAGCTCATTGAGAAACTTATAAGCATTCATGTTGCATGAAACTTGGTTTAGAGTCCTAGAAACGCATTGTTAAATGTTTCATAAGTTCGTCAAACTTGTACAAAGCTCATTGAGACACTTATAAACACTCATGTTGCGTGAAACTTGGTTTAGAGTCCTAGAAACGCGTTGTTAGATGTTTCATATGTTCGTCAAACTTGTACAAAGCTCATTGAGGAACTTATAAACTCTCATGTTGCGAGAAACTTGGTTTAGAGTCCTAGAAACGCGTTGTTAGTTGTTTCATAAGTTCGTCAAACTTGTACAAAGCTCATTGAGGAACTTATAAGCGGTCATGTTGCATGAAATTTGGTTTAGAGTCCTAGAAACGCGTTGTTAGATGTTTCATAAGTTCGTGAAAGTTGTTCAAAGCTCATTGAGGAACTTATAAGCACTCATGTTGCATGAAACTTGGTTTCGAATCCTAGAAACACGTTGTTAGATGTTTCATACGTTCGTCAAACTTGTACAAAGCTCATTGAGGAACTAATAAGCTCTCATGTTGCATGAAACTTGGTTTAGAGTCCTAGAAACGAGTTGTTAGATGTTTCATACGTTCGTCAAACTTGTACAAAGCTCATTGAGGAACTTATAAGCACTCATGTTGCATTAAAATTGGTTTAGAGTCCTAGAAACGCGTAGTTAGATGTTTCATAAGTTCGTGAAACTTGTACAAAGCTCATTGAGGAACTTATAAGCACTCAAGTTGCAAGAAACTTTGTTTAGAGTCCTAGAAACGCGTTGTTAGATTTTTCATACGTTTGTTAAACTTGTACAAAGCTCATTTAGGAACTTATAAGCACTCATGTTGCATGAAACTTGGTTTATAGTCCTAGAAACGCGTTGTTAGATGTTTCATATGTTCGCCAAACTTTTACAAATCTCATTGAGGAACTTATATGCACTCATGTTGCTTGAAACTTGGTTTAGAGTCCTAGAAACGCGTTGTTAGATGTTTCATACGTTCGTCAAACTTGTACAACGCTCATTGAGGAACTTATAAGCCCTCATGTTGAATGAATCTTGGTTTAGAGTCCTAGAAACGAGTTGTTAGATGTTCCATAAGTTTGTCAAACTTGTACAAAGCTCATTGAGACACTTATAAACACTCATGTTGCATGAAACTTGGTGTAGAGTCCGAGAACCGTGTTGTTAGATGTTTCATACGTTCGTCAAACTTGTACAAAGCTCATTGAGGAACTTATAAGGACTCATGTTGCATGAAACTTGGTATAGAGTCCTAGAAACGCGTTGTTAGATGTTTCATACGTTCGTCAAACTTGTACAAAGCTCATGGAGATACTTATAAGCTCTCATGTCGCATGAAACTTTGTTTAGAGACCTGGAAACGCATTTTTAGATGTTTCATAAGTTCTTCAAACTTGTATAAAGCTCATTGAGAAACTTATAAGCATTCATGTTGCATGAAACTTGGTTTAGAGTCCTAGAAACGCGTTGTTAGATGTTTCATAAGTTCGAGAAACTTGTACAAAGCTCATTGAGGAACTTATAAGCACTCATGTTGGATGAAAACTTGGTTTAGAATTCTAGAACCGCGTTGTTAGATGTTTCATACGTTCGTTAAACTTGTACAAAGCTCATTGAGGAACTTATTAGCTCTCATGTTGCATGAAACTTGGTTTAGAATCCTAGAACGCGTTGTTAAATGTTTCATAAGTTCGTAAACTTGTACAAAGCTCATTGAGACACTTATAATCACTCATGTTGCATGAAACTTGGTTTAGAGTCCTAGAAACGCGTTGTTAGATGTTTCATATGTTCGTCAAACTTGTACAAAGCTCATTGAGGAACTTATAAGCTCTCATGTTGCAGGAAACTTGGTTTACGAGTCCTAGAAATGAGTTGTTAGATGTTTCATAAGTTCGTAAAACTTGTACAAAGCTCATTGAGGAACTTATAAGCACTCATGCTGCACGAAACTTGGTTTAAAGTCCTAGAAACGCGTTATTAGATGTTTCATAAGTTCGTCAAACTTGTATAAAGCTCATTGAGAAACTTATAAGCATTCTTGTTGCATGAAACTTGCTTTAGAGTCCTAGAAATGCGTTGTAAGATGTTTCATAAGTTCGTGAAACTTGTACAAAGCTCATTGAGGAACTTATAAGCACTCATGTTTCATGAATCTTGGTTTATAGTCCTAGAAACGCGTTGTTAGATGTTTCTTAAGTTCGTCAAATTTGTACAAAGATCATTGAGGAACTTATAAGCACTCATGTTGCATTAAACATGGTTTAGAGTCCTAGAAACGCGTTGTTAGATGTTTCATACGTTCGTCAAACTTGTACAAAGCTCAATGAGGAACTTATAAGCACTCATATTGCATGAAACTTGGTTTAGAGTCCTAGAAACGCGTTGTTAGATGTGTCATAAGGTCGTCAAACTTGTACAAAGCTCATTTTAAAACTTATAAGCACTCATGTTGCATGAAACTTGGTTTAGAGTCCTTGAAACGTGTTGTTAGGTGTTTCATAAGTTCGTCAAACTTGTACAAAGCTCATTGAGACACTTATAAACACTCATGTTGCATGAAACTTGGTTTAGAGTCCTAGAAACGTGTTGTTAGATGTTTCATACGTTAGTCAAACTTGTACAAAGCTCATTGAGGAACTCATAAGCACTCATGTTGCATGAAACTTGGTTTAGAGTCCTAGAAACGCGTTGTTAGATGTTTCATAAGTTCGTGAAACTTGTACAAAGCTCATTGAGGAACTTATAAGCACTCATGTTGCATGAAACTTGGTTTCTAATCCTAGAAACGTGTTGTTAGATGTTTCATACGTTCGTCAAACTTGTACAAAGCTCATTGAGGAACTTATAAGCTCTCATGTTTCATGAAACTTGGTTTAGAGTCCTAGAAACGCGTTGTTAGATGTTTCATATGTTCGTCAAACTTGTACAAAGCTCATTGAGGAACTTTTAAGCTCTCATGTTGCATGAAACTTGGTTTAGAGTCCTAGAAACGCGTTGTTAGTTGTTTCATACGTTCGCCAAACTTGTACAAAGCTCATTGAGGAACTTATATGCACTCATGTTGCATGAAACTTGGTTTAGAGTCCTAGAAACGTGTTGTTAGATGTTTCATACGTTCGTCAAACTTGTACAAAGCTCATTGAGGAACTTATAAGCCCTCATGTTGCACGAATCTTGGTTTAGAGTCCTAGAAACGAGTTGTTAGATGTTTCATAAGTTTGTCAAACTTGTACAAAGCTCATTAAGACACTTATAAACACTCATGTTGCATGAAACTTGGTTTAGAGTCCTAGAAACGTGTTGTTAGATGTTTCATACGTACGTCAAACTTGTACAAAGCTCATTGAGGAACTTATAAGCACTCATGTTGCATGAAACTTGGTATAGAGTGATAGAAACGCGTTGTTAGATGTTTCATACGTTCGTCAAACTTGTACAAAGCTCATTGAGATACCTATAAGCTCTCCTATCGCATGAAACTTTGTTTAGAGACCTGGAAACGCATTTATAGATGTTTCATAAGTTCGTCAAACTTGTATAAAGCTCATTGAGAAACTTATAAGCATTCATGTTGCATGAAACTTGGTTTAGAGTCCTAGAAACGCATTGTTAAATGTTTCATAAGTTCTTCAAACTTGTACAAAGCTCATTGAGACACTTATAAACACCCATGTTGCGAGAAACTTGGTTTAGAGTCCTAGAAACGCGTTGTTAGATGTTTCATATGTTCGTCAAACTTGTACAAAGCTCATTGAGGAACTTATAAACTCTCATGTTGCGAGAAACTTGGTTTAGAGTCCTAGAAACGCGTTGTTAGTTGTTTCATAAGTTCGTCAAACTTGTACAAAGCTCATTGAGGAACTTATAAGCAGTCATGTTGCATGAAATTTGGTTTAGAGTCCTAGAAACGCGTTGTTAGATGTTTCATAAGTTCGTGAAAGTTGTTCAAAGCTCATTGAGGAACTTATAAGCACTCATGTTGCATGAAACTTGGTTTCGAATCCTAGAAACACGTTGTTAGATGTTTCATACGTTCGTCAAACTTGTACAAAGCTCATTGAGGAACTAATAAGCTCTCATGTTGCATGAAACTTGGTTTAGAGTCCTAGAAACGAGTTGTTAGATGTTTCATAAGTTCGTCAAACTTATACAATGCTCATTGAGATACTTATAAGCATTCATTTTGCATGAAACTTGGTTTAGAGTCCTAGAAAGGCGTTGTTAGATGTTACTTAAGTTCGTCAAACTTGTCCAAAGCTCATTGAGACACTTATAAACACTCATGTTGCATGAAACTTGGTTTAGAGTCCTAGAAACGCGTTGTTAGATGTTTCATACGTTCGTCAAACTTGTACAAAGCTCATTGAGGAACTTATAAGCACTCATGTTGCATTAAAATTGGTTTAGAGTCCTAGAAACGCGTAGTTAGATGTTTCATAAGTTCGTGAAACTTGTACAAAGCTCATTGAGGAACTTATAAGCACTCAAGTTGCAAGAAACTTTGTTTAGAGTCCTAGAAACGCGTTGTTAGATTTTTCATACGTTTGTTAAACTTGTACAAAGCTCATTTAGGAACTTATAAGCACTCATGTTGCATGAAACTTGGTTTATAGTCCTAGAAACGCGTTGTTAGATGTTTCATATGTTCGCCAAACTTTTACAAATCTCATTGAGGAACTTATATGCACTCATGTTGCTTGAAACTTGGTTTAGAGTCCTAGAAACGCGTTGTTAGATGTTTCATACGTTCGTCAAACTTGTACAACGCTCATTGAGGAACTTATAAGCCCTCATGTTGAATGAATCTTGGTTTAGAGTCCTAGAAACGAGTTGTTAGATGTTCCATAAGTTTGTCAAACTTGTACAAAGCTCATTGAGACACTTATAAACACTCATGTTGCATGAAACTTGGTGTAGAGTCCGAGAACCGTGTTGTTAGATGTTTCATACGTTCGTCAAACTTGTACAAAGCTCATTGAGGAACTTATAAGGACTCATGTTGCATGAAACTTGGTATAGAGTCCTAGAAACGCGTTGTTAGATGTTTCATACGTTCGTCAAACTTGTACAAAGCTCATGGAGATACTTATAAGCTCTCATGTCGCATGAAACTTTGTTTAGAGACCTGGAAACGCATTTTTAGATGTTTCATAAGTTCTTCAAACTTGTATAAAGCTCATTGAGAAACTTATAAGCATTCATGTTGCATGAAACTTGGTTTAGAGTCCTAGAAACGCGTTGTTAGATGTTTCATAAGTTCGAGAAACTTGTACAAAGCTCATTGAGGAACTTATAAGCACTCATGTTGGATGAAAACTTGGTTTAGAATTCTAGAACCGCGTTGTTAGATGTTTCATACGTTCGTTAAACTTGTACAAAGCTCATTGAGGAACTTATTAGCTCTCATGTTGCATGAAACTTGGTTTAGAATCCTAGAACGCGTTGTTAAATGTTTCATAAGTTCGTAAACTTGTACAAAGCTCATTGAGACACTTATAATCACTCATGTTGCATGAAACTTGGTTTAGAGTCCTAGAAACGCGTTGTTAGATGTTTCATATGTTCGTCAAACTTGTACAAAGCTCATTGAGGAACTTATAAGCTCTCATGTTGCAGGAAACTTGGTTTACGAGTCCTAGAAATGAGTTGTTAGATGTTTCATAAGTTCGTAAAACTTGTACAAAGCTCATTGAGGAACTTATAAGCACTCATGCTGCACGAAACTTGGTTTAAAGTCCTAGAAACGCGTTATTAGATGTTTCATAAGTTCGTCAAACTTGTATAAAGCTCATTGAGAAACTTATAAGCATTCTTGTTGCATGAAACTTGCTTTAGAGTCCTAGAAATGCGTTGTAAGATGTTTCATAAGTTCGTGAAACTTGTACAAAGCTCATTGAGGAACTTATAAGCACTCATGTTTCATGAATCTTGGTTTATAGTCCTAGAAACGCGTTGTTAGATGTTTCTTAAGTTCGTCAAATTTGTACAAAGATCATTGAGGAACTTATAAGCACTCATGTTGCATTAAACATGGTTTAGAGTCCTAGAAACGCGTTGTTAGATGTTTCATACGTTCGTCAAACTTGTACAAAGCTCAATGAGGAACTTATAAGCACTCATATTGCATGAAACTTGGTTTAGAGTCCTAGAAACGCGTTGTTAGATGTGTCATAAGGTCGTCAAACTTGTACAAAGCTCATTTTAAAACTTATAAGCACTCATGTTGCATGAAACTTGGTTTAGAGTCCTTGAAACGTGTTGTTAGGTGTTTCATAAGTTCGTCAAACTTGTACAAAGCTCATTGAGACACTTATAAACACTCATGTTGCATGAAACTTGGTTTAGAGTCCTAGAAACGTGTTGTTAGATGTTTCATACGTTCGTCAAACTTGTACAAAGCTCATTGAGGAACTCATAAGCACTCATGTTGCATGAAACTTGGTTTAGAGTCCTAGAAACGCGTTGTTAGATGTTTCATAAGTTCGTGAAACTTGTACAAAGCTCATTGAGGAACTTATAAGCACTCATGTTGCATGAAACTTGGTTTCTAATCCTAGAAACGTGTTGTTAGATGTTTCATACGTTCGTCAAACTTGTACAAAGCTCATTGAGGAACTTATAAGCTCTCATGTTTCATGAAACTTGGTTTAGAGTCCTAGAAACGCGTTGTTAGATGTTTCATATGTTCGTCAAACTTGTACAAAGCTCATTGAGGAACTTATAAGCTCTCATGTTGCATGAAACTTGGTTTAGAGTCCTAGAAACGCGTTGTTAGTTGTTTCATACGTTCGCCAAACTTGTACAAAGCTCATTGAGGAACTTATATGCACTCATGTTGCATGAAACTTGGTTTAGAGTCCTAGAAACGTGTTGTTAGATGTTTCATACGTTCGTCAAACTTGTACAAAGCTCATTGAGGAACTTATAAGCCCTCATGTTGCACGAATCTTGGTTTAGAGTCCTAGAAACGAGTTGTTAGATGTTTCATAAGTTTGTCAAACTTGTACAAAGCTCATTAAGACACTTATAAACACTCATGTTGCATGAAACTTGGTTTAGAGTCCTAGAAACGTGTTGTTAGATGTTTCATACGTACGTCAAACTTGTACAAAGCTCATTGAGGAACTTATAAGCACTCATGTTGCATGAAACTTGGTATAGAGTGATAGAAACGCGTTGTTAGATGTTTCATACGTTCGTCAAACTTGTACAAAGCTCATTGAGATACTTATAAGCTCTCCTATCGCATGAAACTTTGTTTAGAGACCTGGAAACGCATTTATAGATGTTTCATAAGTTCGTCAAACTTGTATAAAGCTCATTGAGAAACTTATAAGCATTCATGTTGCATGAAACTTGGTTTAGAGTCCTAGAAACGCATTGTTAAATGTTTCATAAGTTCTTCAAACTTGTACAAAGCTCATTGAGACACTTATAAACACCCATGTTGCGAGAAACTTGGTTTAGAGTCCTAGAAACGCGTTGTTAGATGTTTCATATGTTCGTCAAACTTGTACAAAGCTCATTGAGGAACTTATAAACTCTCATGTTGCGAGAAACTTGGTTTAGAGTCCTAGAAACGCGTTGTTAGTTGTTTCATAAGTTCGTCAAACTTGTACAAAGCTCATTGAGGAACTTATAAGCAGTCATGTTGCATGAAATTTGGTTTAGAGTCCTAGAAACGCGTTGTTAAATGTTTCATACGTTCGTCAAACTTGTACAAAGCTCATTGAGGAACTTATAAGCACTCATGTTGCATGAAACTTGGTTTAGAGTCCTAGAAACGCGTTGTTAGATGTGTCATAAGGTCGTCAAACTTGTACAAAGCTCATTTTAAAACTTATAAGCACTCATGTTGCATGTAACTTGGTTTAGAGTCCTTGAAACGCGTTGTTAGGTGTTTCATAAGTTCGTCAAACTTGTACAAAGCTCATTGAGACACTTATAAACACTCATGTTGCATGAAACTTGGTTTAGAGTCCTAGAAACGTGTTGTTAGATGTTTCATACGTTCGTCAAACTTGTACAAAGCTCATTGAGGAACTCATAAGCACTCATGTTGCATGAAACTTGGTTTAGAGTCCTAGAAACGCGTTGTTAGATGTTTCATAAGTTCGTGAAACTTGTACAAAGCTCATTGAGGAACTTATAAGCACTCATGTTGCATGAAACTTGGTTTCTAATCCTAGAAACGTGTTGTTAGATGTTTCATACGTTCGTCAAACTTGTACAAAGCTCATTGAGGAACTTATAAGCTCTCATATTTCATGAAACTTGGTTTAGAGTCCTAGAGACGCGTTGTTAGATGTTTCATATGTTCGTCAAACTTGTACAAAGCTCATTGAGGAACTTATAAGCTCTCATGTTGCATGAAACTTGGTTTAGAGTCCTAGAAACGCGTTGTTAGTTGTTTCATACGTTCGCCAAACTTGTACAAAGCTCATTGAGGAACTTATATGCACTCATGTTGCATGAAACTTGGTTTAGAGTCCTAGAAACGCGTTGTTAGATGTTTCATACGTTCGTCAAACTTGTACAAAGCTCATTCAGGAACTTATAAGCCCTCATGTTGCACGAATCTTGGTTTAGAGTCCTAGAAACGAGTTGTTAGATGTTTCATAAGTTTGTCAAACTTGTACAAAGCTCATTGAGACACTTATAAACACTCATGTTGCATGAAACTTGGTTTAGAGTCCTAGAAACGTGTTGTTAGATGTTTCATACGTTCGTCAAACTTGTACAAAGCTCATTGAGGAACTTATAAGCACTCATGTTGCATGAAACTTGGTATAGAGTGATAGAAACGCGTTGTTAGATGTTTCATACGTTCGTCAAACTTGTACAAAGCTCATTGAGATACTTATAAGCACTCATGTTGCATGAAACTTGGTTTAGAGTCCTAGAAACGCGTTGTTAGATGTGTCATAAGGTCGTCAAACTTGTACAAAGCTCATTTTAAAACTTATAAGCACTCATGTTGCATGTAACTTGGTTTAGAGTCCTTGAAACGCGTTGTTAGGTGTTTCATAAGTTCGTCAAACTTGTACAAAGCTCATTGAGACACTTATAAACACTCATGTTGCATGAAACTTGGTTTAGAGTCCTAGAAACGTGTTGTTAGATGTTTCATACGTTCGTCAAACTTGTACAAAGCTCATTGAGGAACTCATAAGCACTCATGTTGCATGAAACTTGGTTTAGAGTCCTAGAAACGCGTTGTTAGATGTTTCATAAGTTCGTGAAACTTGTACAAAGCTCATTGAGGAACTTATAAGCACTCATGTTGCATGAAACTTGGTTTCTAATCCTAGAAACGTGTTGTTAGATGTTTCATACGTTCGTCAAACTTGTACAAAGCTCATTGAGGAACTTATAAGCTCTCATATTTCATGAAACTTGGTTTAGAGTCCTAGAGACGCGTTGTTAGATGTTTCATATGTTCGTCAAACTTGTACAAAGCTCATTGAGGAACTTATAAGCTCTCATGTTGCATGAAACTTGGTTTAGAGTCCTAGAAACGCGTTGTTAGTTGTTTCATACGTTCGCCAAACTTGTACAAAGCTCATTGAGGAACTTATATGCACTCATGTTGCATGAAACTTGGTTTAGAGTCCTAGAAACGCGTTGTTAGATGTTTCATACGTTCGTCAAACTTGTACAAAGCTCATTGAGGAACTTATAAGCCCTCATGTTGCACGAATCTTGGTTTAGAGTCCTAGAAACGAGTTGTTAGATGTTTCATAAGTTTGTCAAACTTGTACAAAGCTCATTGAGACACTTATAAACACTCATGTTGCATGAAACTTGGTTTAGAGTCCTAGAAACGTGTTGTTAGATGTTTCATACGTTCGTCAAACTTGTACAAAGCTCATTGAGGAACTTATAAGCACTCATGTTGCATGAAACTTGGTATAGAGTGATAGAAACGCGTTGTTAGATGTTTCATACGTTCGTCAAACTTGTACAAAGCTCATTGAGATACTTATAAGCTCTCCTATCGCATGAAACTTTGTTTAGAGACACTGGAAACACATTTTTAGATGTTTCATAAGTTCGTCACACTTGTATAAAGCTCATTGATAAACTTATAAGCATTCATGTTGCATGAAACTTGGTTTAGAGTCCTAGAAACGCATTGTTAAATGTTTCATAAGTTCGTCAAACTTGTACAAAGCTCATTGAGACACTTATAAGCGTTGTTATATATATCAAAACAAGAGAGAAGAAGGGAAAGCTTCCTAACGGCTATATTTCAAATTGCCAAAAGGGGACCACTTCTTTATCCTTTGGTCCATAGCTCCAACGGCTCTTTAGTCGGTTGATATAGTCGACTACATGAATCGACTACATTGAGATGTAGTCGACTAGAAGTATTAACTCCCTGGAGATATAGTTGATTCATAAAGTTGACTACATGAATCAACTACATTTCGATGTAGTCGACTATATGTAATAACTACCTTGGTGTAATAACGCGTTGTTAGTTGTTTCATAAGTTCGTCAAACTTGTACAAAGCTCATTGAGGAACTTATAAGCAGTCATGTTGCATGAAATTTGGTTTAGAGTCCTAGAAACGCGTTGTTAGATGTTTCATAAGTTCGTGAAAGTTGTACAAAGCTCATTGAGGAACTTATAAGCACTCATGTTGCATGAAACTTGGTTTCGAATCCTAGAAACACGTTGTTAGATGTTTCATACGTTCGTCAAACTTGTACAAAGCTCATTGAGGAACTTTACCAAGGTAGTTATTACATATAGTCGACTACATCGAAATGTAGTTGATTCATGTAGTCAACTATATGAATCAACTATATCTCCAGGGAGTTAATACTTCTAGTCGACTACATCTCAATAAGGTCGATTCATGTAGTCGACTATATCAACCGACTAAAGAGCCGTTGGAGCTATGGACCAAAGGATAAAGAAGTGGTCCCCTTTTGGCAATTTGAAATATAGCCGTTAGGAAGCTTTCCCTTCTTCTCTCTTGTTTTGATATATATATATCTCCTTGTGTAATTTGACTCTAACACAACTTATGAAATGAAAATCTATTATCTATATTCTCTCTCTAATGTCTCTTTATGTTCTTCAAGAACATGAAGAACATTTGAATTCAAACCTCTCCTAAATCTCAATTACTCTCAATCTCTTAAATTCTAACATGGTATCGTAGCTTTAAGCTCTTGAGACCTTAAATCTCTTCCGCTATTATACTCTAATCTCTTTAAAATCTCTTCTTTTCATTGTCTTTGTTCTCGGCGTTACTCAAACTCTCAAATCTTCGGTCCTTTCTCAAAGATCTAAGCTGTACAAAGCTAGATCTCAAAGACCAAACCATTTCACTACAAATCTCAACCATGGAAGACAAGGAATCTAGGAAGATTCTATGTCCGGTGACCCTCAAAGGGATAAACTACTTGCTATGGGCTAGGACCATGAAAACGGCTCTATGTGGAAAAGGCCTATTCGGTCATATCCTCAAGAAGCAAGAGCTCCCAACCGAGGTCGACTTAGAAGGGGAGGATGTTGACTCCGACCTCATGAAGCGCTTTCAAGAAGACCAAAAGGTTCTCGGTGTGATACAATCCTCCCTTGAGCCCTCTATCCTTGAAGCTTACTCGTATTGTGAGTGTGCCAAAGACCTATGGGACACTCTCCAAACTGTATACGGCAATGTCTCAAACTTAAGCCGGGTCTTTGAAGTCAAGAAGGCCATCAATGAACTCTATCAAGAAGATACCGAGTTCACTAAACACTTTGGAATCTTTAGATCTCTTTGGGCCGAGCTAGAAATGTTGAGGCCATTCACGGTGGATGCTAAGATCCTGAACAAAAGAAGAGAAGAAGACATAGTCTTTTGACTCTTGCTCACTATCAATCCAAGCTACAAAGATCTCATCAAGCATCTTCTTAGAGCTGAGACTCTTCCAAACCTTGATGAGATATGCTCTCAACTCCAAAAGGAGCAAGGATCTATTGAGCTCTTTGACCATAAGAAGGAGCTAGTCACCGCCAACAAGGTTGCCTACAAACCTCCAACCGCCAACACAAGCAAGCCCTCGGCTAAATCCTATGATGAAAGGAGGTCCTTGATTTGTGACCATTGCAGGAAGAGGGGTCACTCAAAGGACAAGTGTTGGATCCTTCAACCTCATCTCAAGCCGGCCAAGTTCAAGGAAGCTAGAGCTCACTTCTCAAACGATGACACCGCGAGCAAAGCAAGCACAAGTAGCTCCCACCAAACCGGTAAAGACAAGAATGAGGAATCCACAACCATTGTGCCGTACACCGATGAATTTGTGAGGAGATCCGACTTGGAAGCTCTCATCAAGGCCCTTAAGGGCAACGATATCATCCCTAATCCCTACTCTCTTAATGCTTACTCCCTTAGTGCTCAACACATAGACAATAGAACCTTTAAACCGATCATAATAGACTCCGGAGCTTCTCACCATATGATTAGCAACCGTGACTTGATTAGTAACATTAGACCGGTTTTAGGTAATGTCATAATTGCTAATGGGAGTAAGATACCTATAGAAGGGTTAGGAGATTTGAAATTATTTGATAAGGATTCTCAAGCCCTCTATATGACGAGTTTTACTTCTAATCTTATATCCGTTAAACGTATTGCGAAGGACTTAGATTGCAATGTTATTTTTGGCCCTAATGATGTTCTTTTTCAGGATATTAAGAGTGAAAGAATCATAGGAAAGGGGATCACAAGAGGAGATCTTTATGTCTTAGATGAAAACAATGCTAGTTCCTTATTTTGTAATGCTTTTAGCTCGGTTTTAGCCGAAGCAAACAATGTCATTTGGCACTTTAGGCTTGGTCATCCTCATTTAAAAGCTTTAAAAACTCTTTTACCAAATGTGATTTTTGACCATCAAACTTGTGAAGCTTGTATTTTGGGCAAACATTGCCGAACCGTTTTTCAAAAATCAACAACCATTTACAAGCCTTCTGAACTTGTGCACTCGGATGTGTGGTCTTCTCCTTGTAAATCAAGAGATAATCACACATACTTTGTCACTTTTATTGATGAATTTTCAAAATACACTTGGGTTACACTTTTACAATCTAAGGATAAGGTCTTAGAAGCTTTTAAACAATTTCAAAACTATGTAACTAACCATTATCAAACCAAGATTAAAATTTTTAGGTCGGATAATGGTGGTGAGTACACAAGCCGAGCTTTCAAAGAACACATATCCAATCATGGGATCCTTCATCAAACAACTTGCCCCTACACACCACAACAAAACGGTGTGGCCGAGAGGAAGAATAGACACCTCATGGAAGTTACTCGGTCCATGATGTTCCACATGAACATCCCAAAACGGTTTTGGTCGGATGGTGTTTTAACCGCGTGTTATCTCATCAACCGAACCCCTACTCAACTCTTAAATAATCAATCTCCTTTTGAAGTTTTGAATAAAACTACACCTCAAATAGAACATTTAAGAGTATTTGGTTGTGGGTGTTTTGTGTTTGTCCCTAGTGAACAAAGGAACAAGCTTGAGCCAAAGAGTGTAAAGGCGATGTTCATTGGGTATTCAAGCACACAAAAGGGGTACAAATGCTATGTTCCGGAAACAAAACGGGTCCTAGTGTCTAGAGATGTCAAGTTCTTGGAAGGGAAAAGATTCTATGAAGGGAACAATTGGGAAAGTGTCAAAGACCTTCCCGAGGTAGTCATAGACAAGGCCACAAGTCTCCGAAACCTTATGAAGAATCTTGGAATGAGTTTTGAAGAAGAACCACATCAAGAAACCCCCCTTGATCAGGGTAGTTAATACATCGAAATGTAGTTATTACATATAGTCGACTACATCGAAATGTAGTTGATTCATGTAGTCAACTTTATGAATCAACTATATCTCCAGGGAGTTAATACTTCTAGTCGACTACATCTCAATGTAGTCGATTCATGTAGTCGACTATATCAACCGACTAAAGAGCCGTTGGAGCTATGGACCAAAGGATAAAGAAGTGGTCCCCTTTTGGCAGTTTGAAATATAGCCGTTAGGAAGCTTTCCCTTCTTCTCTCTTGTTTTGATATATATATATCTCCTTGTGTAATTTGACTCTAACACAACTTATGAATTGAAAATCTATTATCTATATTCTCTCTCTAATGTCTCTTTATGTTCTTCAAGAACATGAAGAACATTTGAATTCAAACCTCTCCTAAATCTCAATTACTCTCAATCTCTTAAATTCTAACACTAGAAACGCGTTGTTAGATGTTTCATATGTTCGTCAAACTTGTACAAAGCTCATTGAGGAACTTATAAACTCTCATGTTGCGAGAAACTTGGTTTAGAGTCCTAGAAACGCGTTGTTAGTTGTTTCATAAGTTCGTCAAACTTGTACAAAGCTCATTGAGGAACTTATAAGCAGATCATGTTGCATGAAATTTGGTTTAGAGTCCTAGAAACGCGTTGTTAGATGTTTCATAAGTTCGTGAAAGTTGTACAAAGCTCATTGAGGAACTTATAAGCACTCATGTTGCATGAAACTTGGTTTCGAATCCTAGAAACTCGTTGTTAGATGTTTCATACGTTCGTCAAACTTGTACAAAGCTCATTGAGGAACTAATAAGCTCTCATGTTGCATGAAACTTGGTTTAGAGTCCTAGAAACGAGTTGTTAGATGTTTCATAAGTTCGTCAAACTTATACAATGCTCATTGAGATACTTATAAGCATTCATGTTGCATGAAACTTGGTTTAGAGTCCTAGAAAGGAGTTGTTAGATGTTACTTAAGTTCGTCAAACTTGTCCAAAGCTCATTGAGACACTTATAAACACTCATGTTGCATGAAACTTGGTTTAGAGTCCTAGAAACGCGTTGTTAGATGTTTCATACGTTCGTCAAACTTGTACAAAGCTCATTGAGAAACTTATAAGCACTCATGTTCCATTAAACTTGGTTTAGAGTCCTAGAAACGCGTAGTTAGATGTTTCATAAGTTCGTGAAACTTGTACAAAGCTCATTGAGGAACTTATAAGCACTCAAGTTGCAAGAAACTTTGTTTAGAGTCCTAGAAACGCGTTGTTAGATTTTTCATACGTTCGTTAAACTTGTACAAAGCTCATTGAGGAACTTATAAGCACTCATGTTGCATGAAACTTGGTTTATAGTCCTAGAAACGCGTTGTTAGATGTTTCATATGTTCGCCAAACTTTTACAAATCTCATTGAGGAACTTATATGCACTCATGTTGCTTGAAACTTGGTTTAGAGTCCTAGAAACGCGTTGTTAGATGTTTCATACGTTCGTCAAACTTGTACAACGCTCATTGAGGAACTTATAAGCCCTCATGTTGCATGAATCTTGGTTTAGAGTCCTAGAAACGAGTTGTTAGATGTTCCATAAGTTTGTCAAACTTGTACAAAGCTCATTGAGACACTTATAAACACTCATGTTGCATGAAACTTGGTGTAGAGTCCGAGAACCGTGTTGTTAGATGTTTCATACGTTCGTCAAACTTGTACAAAGCTCATTGAGGAACTTATAAGGACTCATGTTGCATGAAACTTGGTATAGAGTCCTAGAAACGCGTTGTTAGATGTTTCATACGTTCGTCAAACTTGTACAAAGCTCATGGAGATACTTATAAGCTCTCATGTCGCATGAAACTTTGTTTAGAGACCTGGAAACGCATTTTTAGATGTTTCATAAGTTCTTCAAACTTGTATAAAGCTCATTGAGAAACTTATAAGCATTCATGTTGCATGAAACTTGGTTTAGAGTCCTAGAAACGCGTTGTTAGATGTTTCATAAGTTCGTGAAACTTGTACAAAGCTCATTGAGGAACTTATAAGCACTCATGTTGAATGAAAACTTGGTTTAGAATTCTAGAACCGCGTTGTTAGATGTTTCATACGTTCGTTAAACTTGTACAAAGCTCATTGAGGAACTTATTAGCTCTCATGTTGCATGAAACTTGGTTTAGAATCCTAGAACGCGTTGTTAAACGTTTCATAAGTTCGTCAACTTGTACAAAGTTCATTGAGACACTTATAATCACTCATGTTGCATGAAACTTGGTTTAGAGTCCTAGAAACGCGTTGTTAGATGTTTCATATGTTCGTCAAACTTGTACAAAGCTCATTGAGGAACTTATAAGCTCTCATGTTGCAGGAAACTTGGTTTACAGTCCTAGAAATGAGTTGTTAGATGTTTCATAAGTTCGTCAAACTTGTACAAAGCTCATTGAGGAACTTATAAGCACTCATGTTGCATGAAACTTGGTTTAGAATCCTAGAAACGCGTTGTTAGATGTTTCAAAATTTCGTGAAAATTGTACAAAGCTCATTGAGGAAGTTATAAGCACTCATGTTGCATGAAACTTGGTTTAGAGTCCTAGAAACGCGTTGTTAGATGTTTCATACGTTCGTCAAACTTGTACAAAGCTCATTGAGGAACTTATAAACACTCATGTTACATGAAACTTTGTTTAGAGTCCTAGAAACGAGTTGTTAGATGTTTCATAAGCTCGTCAAACTTGTACAAAGCTCATTGAGGAACTTATAAGCGCTCATGTTGCAAGAAACTTTGTTTAGAATCCTAGAAACGCGTTGTTAGATGTTTCATACGTTCGTCAAACTTGTACAAAGCTCATTGAGGAACTTATAAGCACTCATGTTGCATGAAACTTGGTTTAGAGTCCTAGAAACGTGTTGTTAGTTGTTTCATAAGTTCGTCAAACTTGTACAAAGCTCATTGAGGAACTTATAAGCACTCATGTTGCATGAACTTTAGTTTAGAGTCCTAGAAACGCGTTGTTAGATGTTTCCTAAGTTCGTGAAAGTTGTACAAAGCTCATTGAGGAACTTATAAGCTCTCATGTTGCATGAAACTTGGTTTGGAGTCCTAGAAACGAGTTGTTAGATGTTTCATAAGTTCGTCATACTTATACAATGCTCATTGAGATACTTATAAGCACTCATGTTGCTTGAAACTTGGTTTAGAGTCCTAGAAACACGTTGTTAGATGTTTCATAAGTTCGTCAAACTTGTACAAAGCTCATTGAGACACTTATAAACACTCATGTTTCATGAAACTTGGTTTAGAGTCCTAGAAACGCGTTGTTAGATGTTTCATACGTTCTTCAAACTTGTACAAAGCTCATTGAGGAACTTATAAGCACTCATGTTGCATTAAACTTGGTTTAGAGTCCTAGAAACGCGTTGTTAGATGTTTCATAAGTTCGTGAAACTTGTACATAGTTCATTGAGGAACTTATAAGCACTCATGTTGCAAGAAACTTTGTTTAGAGTCCTAGAAACGCGTTGTTAGATGTTTCATACGTTCGTCAAACTTGTACAAAGCTCATTGAGGAACTTATAAGCACTCATGTTGCATGAAACTTGGTTTAGAGTCCTAGAAACGCGTTGTTAGATGTTTCATACGTTCGCCAAACTTGTACAAAGCTCATTGAGGAACTTATATGCACTCATGTTGCATGAAACTTGGTTTAGAGTCCTAGAAACACGTTGTTAGATGTTTCATACGTTCGTCAAACTTGTACAAAGCTCATTTATGAACTTATAAGCCCTCATGTTGCATGAAACTTGGTTTAGAGTCGTAGAAACGAGTTGTTAGATGTTTCATAAGTTCGTCAAACTTGTACAAAGCTCATTGAGACACTTATAAACACTCATGTTGCATGAAACTTGGTTTAGAGTCCTAGAAACGCGTTGTTAGATGTTTCATTAGTTCTTCAAACTTGTACAAAGCTCATTGAGACAGTTAAAAGCACTCATGTTGCATGAAACTTAGTTTAGAGTCCTAGAAACGCGTTGTTAGATGTTTCATACGTTCGACAAACTTGATACAAAGCTCATTGATGAACTTATAAGCTCTCATGTTGCATGAAAGTTGGTTTAGAGTCCTAGAAATGCGTTGTTAGATGTTTCATAAGTTCTTCAAACTTGTACAAAGCTCATTGACGAACTTATAAGCACTCATGTTGCATGAAACTTGGTTTCTAATCCTAGAAATGTGTTGTTAGATGTTTCATACGTTCGTCAAACTTGTACAAAGCTCATTGAGGAACTTATAAGCTCTCATGTTTCATGAAACTTGGTTTAGAGTCCTAGAAACGCGTTGTTAGATGTTTCATACGTTCGTCAAACTTGTACAAAGCTCATTGAGGAACTTATAAGCCCTCATGTTGCACGAATCTTGGTTTAGAGTCCTAGAAACGAGTTGTTAGATGTTTCATAAGTTTGTCAAACTTGTACAAAGCTCATTAAGACACTTATAAACACTCATATTGCATGAAACTTGGTTTAGAGTCCTAGAAACGTGTTGTTAGATGTTTCATACGTACGTCAAACTTGTACAAAGCTCATTGAGGAACATATAAGCACTCATGTTGCATGAAACTTGGTATAGAGTGATAGAAACGCGTTGTTAGATGTTTCATACGTTCGTCAAACTTGTACAAAGCTCATTGAGATACTTATAAGCTCTCCTATCGCATGAAACTTTGTTTAGAGACCTGGAAACGCATTTTTAGATGTTTCATAAGTTCGTCAAACTTGAATAAAGCTCATTGAGAAACTTATAAGCATTCATGTTGCATGAAACTTGGTTTAGAGTCCTAGAAACGCATTGTTAAATGTTTCATAAGTTCTTCAAACTTGTACAAAGCTCATTGAGACACTTATAAACACCCATGTTGCGTGAAACTTGGTTTAGAGTCCTAGAAACGCGTTGTTAGATGTTTCATATGTTCGTCAAACTTGTACAAAGCTCATTGAGGAACTTATAAACTCTCATGTTGCGAGAAACTTGGTTTAGAGTCCTAGAAACGCGTTGTTAGTTGTTTCATAAGTTCGTCAAACTTGTACAAAGCTCATTGAGGAACTTATAAGCGAGTCATGTTGCATGAAATTTGGTTTAGAGTCCTAGAAACGCGTTGTTAGATGTTTCATACGTTCGTCAAACTTGTACAAAGCTCATTGAGGAATTTATAAGCACTCATGTTGCATGAAACTTGGTTTAGAGTCCTAGAAACGCGTTGTTAGATGTGTCATAAGGTCGTCAAACTTGTACAAAGCTCATTTTAAAACTTATAAGCACTCATGTTGCATGAAACTTGGTATAGAGTCCTTGAAACGCGTTGTTAGGTGTTTCATAAGTTCGTCAAACTTGTACAAAGCTCATTGAGACACTTATAAACACTCATGTTGCATGAAACTTGGTTTAGAGTCCTAGAAACGTGTTGTTAGATGTTTCATACGTTCGTCAAACTTGTACAAAGCTCATTGAGGAACTCATAAGCACTCATGTTGCATGAAACTTGGTTTAGAGTCCTAGAAACGCGTTGTTAGATGTTTCATAAGTTCGTGAAACTTGTACAAAGCTCATTGAGGAACTTATAAGCACTCATGTTGCATGAAACTTGGTTTCTAATCCTAGAAACGTGTTGTTAGATGTTTCATACGTTCGTCAAACTTGTACAAAGCTCATTGAGGAACTTATAAGCTCTCATATTTCATGAAACTTGGTTTAGAGTCCTAGAAACGCGTTGTTAGATGTTTCATATGTTCGTCAAACTTGTAGAAAGCTCATTGAGCAACTTATAAGCTCTCATGTTGCATGAAACTTGGTTTAGAGTCCTAGAAACGCGTTGTTAGTTGTTTCATACGTTCGCCAAACTTGTACAAAGCTCATTGAGGAACTTATATGCACTCATGTTGCATGAAACTTGGTTTAGAGTCCTAGAAACGCGTTGTTAGATGTTTCATACGTTCGTCAAACTTGTACAAAGCTCATTGAGGAACTTATAAGCCCTCATGTTGCACGAATCTTGGTTTAGAGTCCTAGAAACGAGTTGTTAGATGTTTCATAAGTTTGTCAAACTTGTACAAAGCTCATTGAGACACTTATAAACACTCATGTTGCATGAAACTTGGTTTAGAGTCCTAGAAACGTGTTGTTAGATGTTTCATACGTTCGTCAAACTTGTACAAAGCTCATTGAGGAACTTATAAGCACTCATGTTGCATGAAACTTGGTATAGAGTGATAGAAACGCGTTGTTAGATGTTTCATACGTTCGCCAAACTTGTACAAAGCTCATTGAGGAACTTATATGCACTCATGTTGCATGAAACTTGGTTTAGAGTCCTAGAAACGCGTTGTTAGATGTTTCATACGTTCGTCAAACTTGTACAAAGCTCATTGAGGAACTTATAAGCCCTCATGTTGCACGAATCTTGGTTTAGAGTCCTAGAAACGAGTTGTTAGATGTTTCATAAGTTTGTCAAACTTGTACAAAGCTCATTGAGACACTTATAAACACTCATGTTGCATGAAACTTGGTTTAGAGTCCTAGAAACGTGTTGTTAGATGTTTCATACGTTCGTCAAACTTGTACAAAGCTCATTGAGGAACTTATAAGAACTCATGTTGCATGAAACTTGGTATAGAGTGATAGAAACGCGTTGTTAGATGTTTCATACGTTCGTCAAACTTTTACAAAGCTCATTGAGATACTTATAAGCTCTCCTATCGCATGAAACTTTGTTTAGAGATCTGGAAACGCATTTTTAGATGTTTCATAAGTTCGTCACACTTGTATAAAGCTCATTGATAAACTTATAAGCATTCATGTTGCATGAAACTTGGTTTAGAGTCCTAGAAACGCATTGTTAAATGTTTCATAAGTTCGTCAATGTAGTCGATTCATGTAGTCGACTATATCAACCGACTAAAGAGCCGTTGGAGCTATGGACCAAAGGATAAAGAAGTGGTCCCCTTTTGGCAATTTGAAATATAGCCGTTAGGAAGCTTTCCCTTCTTCTCTCTTGTTTTGATATATATATATCTCCTTGTGTAATTTGACTCTAACACAACTTATGAAATGAAAATCTATTATCTATATTCTCTCTCTAATGTCTCTTTATGTTCTTCAAGAACATGAAGAACATTTGAATTCAAACCTCTCCTAAATCTCAATTACTCTCAATCTCTTAAATTCTAACATGGTATCAGAGCTTAAAGCTCTTGAGACCTTAAATCTCTTCCGCTATTATACTCTAATCTCTTTAAAATCTCTTCTTTTCATTGTCTTTGTTCTCGGCGTTACTCAAACTCTCAAATCTTCGGTCCTTTCTCAAAGATCTAAGCTGTACAAAGCTAGATCTCAAAGACCAAACCATTTCACTACAAATCTCAACCATGGAAGACAAGGAATCTAGGAAGATTCTATGTCCGGTGACCCTCAAAGGGATAAACTACTTGCTATGGGCTAGGACCATGAAAACGGCTCTATGTGGAAAAGGCCTATTCGGTCATATCCTCAAGAAGCAAGAGCTCCCAACCGAGGTCGACTTAGAAGGGGAGGATGTTGACTCCGACCTCATGAAGCGCTTTCAAGAAGACCAAAAGGTTCTCGGTGTGATACAATCCTCCCTTGAGCCCTCTATCCTTGAAGCTTACTCGTATTGTGAGAGTGCCAAAGACCTATGGGACACTCTCCAAACTGTATACGGCAATGTCTCAAACTTAAGCCGGGTCTTTGAAGTCAAGAAGGCCATCAATGAACTCTATCAAGAAACGCGTTGTTAGATGTTTCATAAGTTCGTGAAACTTGTACAAAGCTCATTGAGGAACTTATAAGCACTCATGTTGCATGAAACTTGGTTTAGAGTCCTAGAAACGCGTTGTTATATGTTTCATAAGTTCGTGAAACTTGTACAAAGCTCATTGAGGAACTTATTAGCACTCATGTTGCATGAAACTTGGTTTAGAGTCCTAGAAACCCGTTGTTAGATGTTTCATACGTTCTTCAAACTTGTACAAAGCTCATTGAGGAACTTATAAGCACTCATGTTGCATGAAACTTGGTTTAGAGTCCTAGAAATGCATTGTTAGATGTTTCATAAGTTCGTCAAACTTGTACACAGCTCATTGAAAAACTTATAAGCACTCATGTTGCATGAAATTTGGTTTAGAGTCCTAGAACCGCGTTGTTAGATGTTTCATAAGTTCGTGAAACTAATACAAAGCTCATTGAGGAACTTATAAGCACTCATGTTGCATGAAACTTGGTTTAGAGTCCTAGAAACACGTTGTTAGATGTTTCATACGTTCGTCAAACTTGTACAAAGCTCATTGAAGAACTTATAAGCTCTCATGTTGCATCAAACTTGGTTTAGAATCCTAGAAACGAGTTGTTAGATGTTACATAAGTTCGTGTTGCATGAAACTTGGTTTAGAGTCCTAGAAACATGTTGTTCGATGTTTCGTAAGTTCGTGAAACTTGTATAAAGCTCATTGAGGAACTTATAAGAACTCATGTTGCATGAAACTTGGTTTAGAGTCCTAGAAACGCGTTGTTAGATGTTTCATAAGTTCGTGAAACTTGTAAAAAGCTCATTGATAAACTTATTAGCACTCATGTTGCATGAAACTTGGTTTAGAGTCCTAGAAACGCGTTGTTAGATGTTTCGTAAGTTCGTCAAACTTGTACAAAGATCATTGAGGAACTTATCATCACTCAAGTTGCATGAAATATGGTTTAGAGTCCTAAAAACGCGTTGTTAGATGTTTCATACGTTCGTCAAACTTGTACAAAGCTCATTGAGAAACTTATAAGCACTCATTGCATGAAACTTGGTTTAGAGTCCTAGAAACTCGTTGTTAGATGTTTCATAAGTTCGTCAAACTTGTACAAAGCTCATTGAAAAACTTATAAGCACTCATGTTGCATGAAATTTGGTTTAGAGTCCTAGAACCGCGTTGTTAGATGTTTCATAAGTTCGTGAAACTTATACAAAGCTCATTGAGGTACTTATAAGCACTCATGTTGCATGAAACTTGGTTTAGAGTCCTAGAAACACGTTGTTAGATGTTTCATACGTTCGTCAAACTTTTACAAAGCTCATTGAAAAACTTATTAGCTCTCATGTTGCATGAAACTGGGTTTAGAGTCCTAGAAACGAGTTGTTAGATGTTTCATAAGTTCGTGAAACTTGTACAAAGCTCATTAATGAACTTATTAGCACTCATGTTGCATAAAACTTGGTTTAGAGTCCTAGAAACGCGTTGTTAGATGTTTCATAAGTTCGTGAAACTTGTACAAAGCTCATTAATGAACTTATTAGCACTCATGTTGCATAAAACTTGGTTTAGAGTCCTAGAAACGCGTTGTTAGATGTTTCATAAATTCGTTAAACTTGTACAAAGATCATTGAGGAACTTATAAGCACTCATGTTGCATGAAACATGGTTTAGAGTCCTAGAAACGCGTTGTTAGATGTTTCATATGTTCGTTAAACTTGTACAAAGCTCATTGAGAAACTTATAAGCACTCATTGCATGAAACTTGGTTTAGAGTCCTAGAAACGCGTTGTTAGATGTTTCATAAGTTCGGTAAACTTGTACAAAGCTCATTGAAAAACTTATAAGCACTCATGTTACATGAAACTTGGTTTAGAGTCCTAGAAACACGTTGTTAAATGTTTCATACGTTCGTCAATCTTGTACAAAGCTTATTGAATAACATATAAGCTCTCATGTTGCATGAAACTTGGTTTAGAGTCCTAGAAACGAGTTGTTAGATGTTTCATAAGTTCGTGAAACTTGTACAAAGCTCATTGAGGAACTTATAAGCACTCATGTTTCATGAATCCTGGTTTAGAGTCCTAGAAACGCGTTGTTAGATGTTTCTTAAGTTCGTCAAATTTGTACAACGATCATTGAGGAACTTATAAGCACTCATGTTCCATGAAACATGGTTTAGAGTCCTAGAAACGCGTTGTTAGATGTTTCATACGTTCGTCAAACTTGTACAAAGCTCATTGAGGAACTTATAAGCACTCATGTTGCATGAAACTTGGTTTAGAGTCCTAGAAACGAGTTGTTAGATGTTTCATAAGGTCGTCAAACTTGTAAAAATCTCATTTTAAAACTTATAAGCACTCATGTTGCATGAAATTTGGTTTAGAGTCCTTTAAACGCGTTGTTAGGTGTTTCATAAGTTCGTGAAACTTGTAAAAAGCTCATTGTGGAACTTATAAGCACTCATGTTGCATGAAACTTGGTTTAGAGTCCTAGAAACGCGTTGTTAGATGTTTCATACGTTCGTCAAACTTGTACAAAGCTCATTGAGACACTTATAATCACTCATGTTGCGTGAAACTTGGTTTAGAGTCCGAGAAACGCGTTGTTAAATGTTTCATAAGCTCGTCAAACTTGTACAAAGCTCATTGAGGAATTTATAAGCTCTCATGTTGCAAGAAACTTTGTTTAGAGTCCTTGAAACGCGTTGTTAGATGTTTCATACGTTCGTCAAACTTGTACAAAGCTCATTGAGGAACTTATAAGCACTCATGTTACAAGACTTGGTTTAGAGTCCTAGAACTGCTTTGTTAGATGTTTCATAAGTTCGTCAAACTTGTACAAAGCTTATTGAGACACTTATAAACACTCATGTTGCATGAAACTTAGTTTAGTGTCCTAGAAACGCGTTGTTAGATGTTTCATACGTTCGTCAAACTTGTACAAAGCTTATTGAGGAACTTATAAGCACTCATGTTGCATGAAACTTGGTTTAGAGTCCTAGAAATGCGTTTTTAGATGTTTCATAAGTTCGTGAACCTTGTACAAAGCTCATTGAGGAACTTATAAGCACTCATGTTGCAAGAAACTTGGTTTAGAGTCCTAGAAACGCGTTGTTAGATGTTTCATACGTTCGTCATACTTGTACAAAACTCATTGAGGAACTTATAAGCACTCATGTTGCATGAAACTTGGTTTAGAGTCCTAGAAACGCGTTGTTAGATGTTTCATACGTTCGTCAAACTTGTACAAAGCTCATCGAGACACTTATAATCACTCAAGTTGCGTGAAACTTGGTTTAGAGTCCGAGAAACGCGTTGTTAAATGTTTCATAAGCTCGTCAAACTTGTACAAAGCTCATTGAGGAATTTATAATCTCTCATGTTGCAAGAAACTTTGTTTAGAGTCCTTGAAACGCGTTGTTAGATGTTTCATACGTTCGTCAAACTTGTACAAAGCTCATTGAGGAACTTATAAGCACTCATGTTACATGACTTGGTTTAGAGTCCTAGAACTGCGTTGTTAGATGTTTCATAAGTTCGTCAAACTTGTACAAAGCTCATTGAGACACTTATAAACACTCATGTTGCATGAAACTTAGTTTAGAGTCTTAGAAACGCGTTGTTAGATGTTTCATACGTTCGTCAAACTTGTACAAAGCTCATTGAGGAACTTATAAGCACTCATGTTGCATGAAACTTGGTTTAGAGTCCTAGAAACGCTTTGTTAGATGTTTCATAAGTTCGTGAACCTTGTACAAAGCTCATTGAGGAGCTTATAAGCACTCATGTTGCAAGAAACTTGGTTTAGAGTCCTAGAAACGCGTTGTTAGATGTTTCATACGTTCGTCATACTTGTACAAAACTCATTGAGGAACTTATAAGCACTCATGTTGCATGAAACATGGTTTAGAGTCCTAGAAACGCGTTGTTAGATGTTTCATACGTTCTTCAAACTTGTACAAAGCTCATTGAGGAACTTATAAGAACTCATGTTGCATGAAGAGTCCTAGAAACGCGTTGTTAGATGTTCCATAAGTTCGTGAAACTAATACAAAGCTCATTGAGGAACTTATAAGCACTCATGTTGCATGAAACTTGCTTTAAAGTCCTAGAAACACGTTGTTAGATGTTTCATAAGTTCGTGAAACTTGTAAAAAGCTCATTGAGGAACTCATAAGCACTCATGTTGCATGAAACTTTGTTTAGAGTCCTAGAAACGCGTTGTTAGATGTTTCATACCTTCGTTAAACTTGTACAAAGCTCATTGAGAAACTTATAAGCACTCATTGCATGAAAATTGGTTTAGAGTCCTAGAAACGCGTTGTTAGATGTTTCTTAAGTTCTGGCAAACTTGTACAAAGCTCATTGAAAAACTTATAAGCACTCATGTTGCATGAAACTTGGTTTAGAGTCCTAGAAACACGTTGTTAGATGTTTCATACGTTCATCAAACTTGTACAAAGCTTATTGAAGAACTTATAAGCTCTCATGTTGCATGAAACTTGGTTTAGAGTCCTAGAAACGAGTTGTTAGATGTTTCATAAGTTCGTGAAACTTGTACAAAGCTCATTGAGGAACTTATAAGCACTCATGTTTCATGAATCTTGGTTTAGAGTCCTAGAAACGCGTTGTTAGATGTTTCTTAAGTTCGTCAAATTTGTACAAAGATCATTGAGGAACTTATAAGCACTCATGTTGCATGAAACATGGTTTAGAGTCCTAGAAACGCGTTGTTAGATGTTTCATACGTTCGTCAAACTTGTACAAAGCTCATTGATGAACTTATAAGCACTCATGTTGCATGAAACTTGGTTTAGAGTCCTAGAAACGCGTTGTTAGATGTTTCATAAAGTCGTCAAACTTGTACAAAGCTCATTTTAAAACTTATAAGCACTCATGTTGCATGAAATTTGGTTTAGAGTCCTTTAATCGCGTTGTTAGGTGTTTCATAAGTTCGTGAAACTTGTAAAAAGCTCATTGTGGAACTTATAAGCACTCATGTTGCATGAAACTTGGTTTAGAGTCCTAGAAACGCGTTGTTAGATGTTTCATATGTTCGTCAAACTTGTACAAAGCTCATTGAGACACTTATAATCACTCATGTTGCGTGAAACTTGGTTTAGAGTCCTAGAAACGCGTTGTTAAATGTTTCATAAGCTCGTCAAACTTGTACAAAGCTCATTGAGGAACTTATAAGCTCTCATGTTGCAAGAAACTTTGTTTTGAGTCCTAGAAACGCGTTGTTAGATGTTTCATACGTTCGTCAAACTTGTACAAAGCTCATTGACGAACTTATAAGCACTCATGTTACATGACTTGGTTTAGAGTCCTAGAAATGCGTTGTTAGATGTTTCATAAGTTCGTCAAACTTGTACAAAGCTCATTGAGACACTTATAAACACTCATGTTGCATGAAACTTGGTTTAGAGTCCTAGAAACGCGTTGTTAGATGTTTCATACGTTCGTCAAACTTGTACAAAGCTCATTGAGGAACTTATAAGCACTCATGTTGCATGAAACTTGGTTTAGAGTCCTTGAAACGCGTTGTTAGATGTTTCATAAGTTCGTGAACCTTGTACAAAGCTCATTGAGGAACTTATAAGCACTCATGTTGCAAGAAACTTGGTTTAGAGTCCTAGAAACGCGTTGTTAGATGTTTCATACGTTCGTCATACTTGTACAAAACTTATTGAGGAACTTATAAGCACTCATGTTGCATGATACTTGGTTTAGAGTCCTAGAAACGCGTTGTTAGATGTTTCATAAGTTCGCCAAACTTGTACAAAGCTCATTGAGAAACTTATAAACACTCATGTTGCATGAAACTTGGTTTAGAGTCCTAGAAACGCGTTGTTAGATGTTTCATACGTTCGCCAAACTTGTACAAAGCTCATTGAGGAACTTATAAGCATTCATGTTGCAAGAAACTTGGTTTAGAGTCCTAGAAACACATTGTTAAATGTTTCATAAGTTCGTCAAACTTGTACAAAGCTCATTGAGACACTCATGTTGCGTGAAACTTGGTTTAGAGTCCTAGAAACGCGTTGTTAGATGTTTCATATGTTCGTCAAACTTGTACAAAGCTCATTGATGAACATATAATCTCTCATGCTGCATGAAACTTGGTTTAGAGTTCTAGAAACGCGTTGTTAGTTGTTTCATAAGTTCGTCAAACTTGTACAAAGCTCATTGAGGAACTTATAAGCACTCATGTTGCATGAAATTTGTTTTAGAGTCCTAGAAACGCGTTGTTAGATGTTTCATAAGTTCGTGAAAGTTGTACAAAGCTCATTGAGGAACTTATAAGCACTCATGTTGCATGAAACTTGGTTTCAAATCCTAGAAACACGTTGTTTGATGTTTCATACATTCGTCAAACTTGTACAAACCTCATTGAGGAACTTATAAGCACTCATGTTGCATGAAACATGGTTTAGAGTCCTAGAAACGCGTTGTTAGATATTTTATACGTTCTTCAAACTTGTAAAAAGCTCATTGAGGAACTTATAAGCACTCATGTTGCATGAAACTTGTTTTAGAGTCCTAGAAAGCTCATTGAGCAACTTATAAGCACTCATATTGCATGAAACTTGGTTTAGAGTTCTAGAAACGCGTTTTTAGATATTTCATAAGTTCGTGAAACTTGTAAAAAGTTCATTGAAGAACTTATAAGCACTCATGTTGCATGAAACTTGGTTTAGAGTCCTAGAATTGCGTTGTTAAATGTTTCATAAGTTCGTGAAACTTGTACAAAGCTCATTGAGGAACTTATAAGCACTCATGTTGCATTAAACTTGGTTTAGAGTCCTAGAAACGCGTTGTTAGATGTTTCATACGTTCTTCAAACTTGTACAAAACTCATTGAGAAACTTATAAGCACTAATGTTGCATGAAACTTGGTTTAGAGTCCTAGAAACGCGTTGTTAGATGTTTCATTAGTTCGTGAAACTTGTACAAAGCTCATTGAGGAACTTATAAGCTCTCATGTTGCATGAAACTTGGTTTAGAGTCCTAGAAACGAGTTGTTAGATGTTTCATAAGTTCGTGAAACTTGTACAAAGCTCATTGAGGAACTTATAAGCACTCATGTTGCATGAAACTTGGTTTCAAATCCTAGAAACACGTTGTTTTATGTTTCATACATTCGTCAAACTTGTACAAAGCTCATTGAGGAACTTATAAGCACTCATGTTGCATGAAACATGGTTTAGAGTCCTAGAAACGCGTTGTTAGATATTTTATACGTTCTTCAAACTTGTAAAAAGCTCATTGAGGAACTTATAAGCACTCATGTTGCATGAAACTTGTTTTAGAGTCCTAGAAAGCTCATTGAGCAACTTATAAGCACTCATGTTGCATGAAACTTGGTTTAGAGTTCTAGAAACGCGTTTTTAGATATTTCATAAGTTCGTGAAACTTGTAAAAAGTTCATTGAAGAACTTATAAGCACTCATGTTGCATGAAACTTGGTTTAGAGTCCTAGAATTGCGTTGTTAAATGTTTCATAAGTTCGTGAAACTTGTACAAAGCTCATTGAGGAACTTATAAGCACTCATGTTGCATTAAACTTGGTTTAGAGTCCTAGAAACGCGTTGTTAGATGTTTCATACGTTCTTCAAACTTGTACAAAACTCATTGAGAAACTTATAAGCACTAATGTTGCATGAAACTTGGTTTAGAGTCCTAGAAACGCGTTGTTAGATGTTTCATTAGTTCGTGAAACTTGTACAAAGCTCATTGAGGAACTTATAAGCTCTCATGTTGCATGAAACTTGGTTTAGAGTCCTAGAAACGAGTTGTTAGATGTTTCATAAGTTCGTGAAACTTGTACAAAGCTCATTGAGGAACTTATAAGCACTCATGTTTCATGAATCTTGGTTTAGAGTCCTAGAAACGCGTTGTTAGATGTTTCTTAAGTTCGTCAAATTTGTACAAAGATCATTGAGGAACTTATAAGCACTCATGTTGCATGAAACATGGTTTAGAGTCCTAGAAACGCGTTGTTAGATGTTTCATACGTTCGTCAAACTTGTACAAAGCTCATTGATGAACTTATAAGCACTCATGTTGCATGAAACTTGGTTTAGAGTCCTAGAAACGCGTTGTTAGATGTTTCATAAAGTCGTCAAACTTGTACAAAGCTCATTTTAAAACTTATAAGCACTCATGTTGCATGAAATTTGGTTTAGAGTCCTTTAAACGCGTTGTTAGGTGTTTCATAAGTTCGTGAAACTTGTAAAAAGCTCATTGTGGAACTTATAAGCACTCATGTTGCATGAAACTTGGTTTAGAGTCCTAGAAACGCGTTGTTAGATGTTTCATATGTTCGTCAAACTTGTACAAAGCTCATTGAGACACTTATAATCACTCATGTTGCGTGAAACTTGGTTTAGAGTCCTAGAAACGCGTTGTTAAATGTTTCATCAGCTCGTCAAACTTGTACAAAGCTCATTGAGGAACTTATAAGCTCTCATGTTGCAAGAAACTTTGTTTAGAGTCCTAGAAACGCGTTGTTAGATGTTTCATACGTTCGTCAAACTTGTACAAAGCTCATTGACGAACTTATAAGCACTCATGTTACATGACTTGGTTTTTTTTTTTTTTTTGTCTAAGTTACATGACTTGGTTTAGAGTCCTAGAAATGCGTTGTTAGATTTTTCATAAGTTCGTCAAACTTGTACAAAGCTCATTGAGACACTTATAAACACTCATGTTGCATGAAACTTGGTTTAGAGTCCTAGAAACGCGTTGTTAGATGTTTCATACGTTCGTCAAACTTGTACAAAGCTCATTGAGGAACTTATAAGCACTCATGTTGCATGAAACTTGGTTTAGAGTCCTAGAAACGCGTTGTTAGATGTTTCATAAGTTCGTGAACCTTGTACAAAGCTCATTGAGGAACTTATAAGCACTCATGTTGCAAGAAACTTGGTTTAGAGTCCTAGAAACGCGTTGTTAGATGTTTCATACGTTCGTCATACTTGTACAAAACTTATTGAGGAACTTATAAGCACTCATGTTGCATGATACTTGGTTTAGAGTCCTAGAAACGCGTTGTTAGATGTTTCATAAGTTCGCCAAACTTGTACAAAGATCATTGAGAAACTTATAAACACTCATGTTGCATGAAACTTGGTTTAGAGTCCTAGAAACGCGTTGTTAGATGTTTCATACGTTCGCCAAACTTGTACAAAGCTCATTGAGGAACTTATAAGCATTCATGTTGCAAGAAACTTGGTTTAGAGTCCTAGAAAGCTCATTGAGCAACTTTTAAGCACTCATGTTGCATGAAACTTGGTTTAGAGTTCTAGAAACGCGTTTTTAGATATTTCATAAGTTCGTGAAACTTGTAAAAAGTTCATTGAAGAACTTATAAGCACTCATGTTGCATGAAACTTGGTTTAGAGTCCTAGAATTGCGTTGTTAAATGTTTCATAAGTTCGTGAAACTTGTACAAAGCTCATTGAGGAACTTATAAGCACTCATGTTGCATTAAACTTGGTTTAGAGTCCTAGAAACGCGTTGTTAGATGTTTCATACGTTCTTCAAACTTGTACAAAACTCATTGAGAAACTTATAAGCACTAATGTTGCATGAAACTTGGTTTAGAGTCCTAGAAACGCGTTGTTAGATGTTTCATTAGTTCGTGAAACTTGTACAAAGCTCATTGAGGAACTTATAAGCACTCATGTTGCATGAAACTTGGTTTGGAGTCATAGAAATGCGTTGTTAGATGTTTCATAAGTTCGTGAAACTTGTACAAAGATCATTGAGGAACTTATAAGCACTCATGTTGCATTAAACTTGGTTTAGAGTCCTAGAAACGCGTTGTTAGATGTTTCATACTTTCGTAAAACTTGTACAAAGCTCAATTAGGAACTTACAAGCTCTCATGTTGCATGAAACTTGGTTTAGAGTCCTAGAAACGCGTTGTTAGATGTTTCATACGTTCTTCAAACTTGTAAAAAGCTCATTGAGGAACTTATAAGCACTCATGTTGCATGAAACTTGGTTTAGAGTCCTAGAAACGCGTTGTTAGATGTTTCATAAGTTCGTGAAACTTGTACAAAGCTCATTGAGGAACTTATTAGCACTCATGTTGCATGAAACTTGGTTTAGAGTCCTAGAAACGCGTTGTTAGATGTTTCATAAGTTCGTGATACTTGTAAAAAGCTCATTGAGGAACTTATAAGCACTCATGTTGCATGAAACTTGGTTTAGAGTCCTAGAAACGCGTTGTTAGATGTTTCATACGTTCTTCAAACTTGTACAAAACTCATTGAGAAACTTATAAGCACTAATGTTGCATGAAACTTGGTTTAGAGTGCTAGAAACGCGTTGTTAGATGTTTCATAAGTTCGTGAAACTTGTACAAAGCTCATTGAGGAACTTATAAGCACTCATGTTGCATGAAACTTGGTTTAGAGTCATAGAAGCGCGTTGTTAGATGTTTCATAAGTTCGTGAAACTTGTACAAAGCTCATTGAGGAACTTATTAGCACTCATGTTGCATGAAACTTGGTTTAGAGTCCTAGAAACGCGTTTTTAGATATTTCATAAGTTCGTGAAACTTGTAAAAAGCTCATTGATGAACTTATAAGCACTCATGTTGCATGAAACTTGGTTTAGAGTCCTAGAAACGCGTTGTTAGATGTTTCATACGTTCTTCAAACTTGTACAAAACTCATTGAGAAACTTATAAGCACTAATGTTGCATGAAACTTGGTTTAGAGTGCTAGAAACGCGTTGTTAGATGTTTCATAAGTTCGTGAAACTTGTACAAAGCTCATTGAGGAACTTATAATCACTCATGTTGCATGAAACTTGGTTTAGAGTCCTAGAAACGCGTTGTTAGATGTTTTATACTTTCGTAAAACTTGTACAAAGCTCAATTAGGAACTTATAAGCTCTCATGTTGCATGAAACTTGGTTTAGAGTCCTAGAAACGCGTTGTTAGATGTTTCATACGTTCTTCAAACTTGTAAAAAGCTCATTGAGGAACTTATAAGCACTCATGTTGCATGAAACTTGGTTTAGAGTCCTAGAAACGCGTTGTTAGATGTTTCATACGTTCTTCAAACTTGTACAAAACTCATTGAGAAACTTATAAGCACTAATGTTGCATGAAACTTGGTTTAGAGTCCTAGAAACGCGTTGTTAGATGTTTCATTAGTTCGTGAAACTTGTACAAAGCTCATTGAGGAACTTATAGGCACTCATGTTGCATGAAACTTGGTTTGGAGTCATAGAAATGCGTTGTTAGATGTTTCATAAGTTCGTGAAACTTGTACAAAGATCATTGAGGAACTTATAAGCACTCATGTTGCATTAAACTTGGTTTAGAGTCCTAGAAACGCGTTGTTAGATGTTTCATACTTTCGTAAAACTTGTACAAAGCTCAATTAGGAACTTATAAGCTCTCATGTTGCATGAAACTTGGTTTAGAGTTCTAGAAACGCGTTGTTAGATGTTTCATACGTTCTTCAAACTTGTAAAAAGCTTATTGAGGAACTTATAAGCACTCATGTTGCATGAAACTTGGTTTAGAGTCCTAGAAACGCGTTGTTAGATGTTTCATAAGTTCGTGAAACTTGTACAAAGCTCATTGAGGAACTTATTAGCACTCATGTTGCATGAAACTTGGTTTAGAGTCCTAGAAACGCGTTGTTAGATGTTTCATAAGTTCGTGAAACTTGTAAAATGCTCATTGAGGAACTTATAAGCACTCATGTTGCATGAAACTTGGTTTAGAGTCCTAGAAACGCGTTGTTAGATGTTTCATACGTTCTTCAAACTTGTACAAAACTCATTGAGAAACTTATAAGCACTAATGTTGCATGAAACTTGGTTTAGAGTGCTAAAAACGCGTTGTTAGATGTTTCATAAGTTCGTGAAACTTGTACAAAGCTCATTGAGGAACTTATAAGCACTCATGTTGCATGAAACTTGGTTTAGAGTCATAGAAACGCGTTGTTAGATGTTTCATAAGTTCGTGAAACTTGTACAAAGCTCATTGAGGAACTTATTAGAACTCATGTTGCATGAAACTTGGTTTAGAGTCCTAGAAACGCGTTTTTAGATATTTCATAAGTTCGTGAAACTTGTAAAAAGCTCATTGATGAACTTATAAGCACTCATGTTGCATGAAATTTGGTTTAGAGTCCTAGAAATGTGTTGTTAGATGTTTCATAAGTTCGTGAAACTTGTACAAAGCTCATTGAGGAACTTATAAGCACTCATGTTGCATTAAACTAGGTTTAGAGTCCTAGAAACGCGTTGTTAGATGTTTCATACTTTCGTAAAACTTGTACAAAGCTCAATTAGGAACTTATAAGCTCTCATGTTGCATGAAACTTGGTTTAGAGTCCTAGAAACGCGTTGTTAGATGTTTCATACGTTCTTCAAACTTGTACAAAACTCATTGAGAAACTTATAAGCACTAATGTTGCATGAAACTTGGTTTAGGGTCCTAGAAACGCGTTGTTAGATGTTTCATTAGTTCGTGAAACTTGTACAAAGCTCATTGAGGAACTTATAAGCACTCATGTTGCATGAAACTTGGTTTGGAATCATAGAAATGCGTTGTTAGATGTTTCATAAGTTCGTGAAACTTGTACAAAGATCATTGAGGAACTTATAAGCACTCATGTTGCATTAAACTTGGTTTAGAGTCCTAGAAACGCGTTGTTAGATGTTTCATACTTTCGTAAAACTTGTACAAAGCTCAATTAGGAACTTATAAGCTCTCATGTTGCATGAAACTTGGTTTAGAGTCCTAGAAACGCGTTGTTAGATGTTTCATACGTTCTTAAAACTTGTAAAAAGCTCATTGAGGAACTTATAAGTACTCATGTTGCATGAAACTTGGTTTAGAGTCCTAGAAACGCGTTGTTAGATGTTTCATAAGTTCGTGAAACTTGTACAAAGCTCATTGAGGAACTTATTAGCACTCATGTTGCATGAAACTTGGTTTAGAGTCCTAGAAACGCGTTGTTAGATGTTTCATACGTTCTTCAAACTTGTAAAAAGCTCATTGAGGAACTTATGAGCACTCATGTTGCATGAAACTTGGTTTAGAGTCCTAGAAACGCGTTGTTAGATGTTTCATACGTTCTTCAAACTTGTACAAAACTCATTGAGAAACTTATAAGCACTAATGTTGCATGAAACTTGGTTTAGGGTCCTAGAAACGCGTTGTTAGATGTTTCATTAGTTCGTGAAACTTGTACAAAGCTCATTGAGGAACTTATAAGCACTCATGTTGCATGAAACTTGGTTTGGAATCATAGAAATGCGTTGTTAGATGTTTCATAAGTTCGTGAAACTTGTACAAAGATCATTGAGGAACTTATAAGCACTCATGTTGCATTAAACTTGGTTTAGAGTCCTAGAAACGCGTTGTTAGATGTTTCATACTTTCGTAAAACTTGTACAAAGCTCAATTAGGAACTTATAAGCTCTCATGTTGCATGAAACTTGGTTTAGAGTCCTAGAAACGCGTTGTTAGATGTTTCATACGTTCTTCAAACTTGTAAAAAGCTCATTGAGGAACTTATAAGCACTCATGTTGCATGAAACTTGGTTTAGAGTCCTAGAAACGCGTTGTTAGATGTTTCTTAAGTTCGTGAAACTTGTGCAAAGCTCATTGAGGAACTTATTAGCACTCATGTTGCATGAAACTTGGTTTAGAGTCCTAGAAACGCGTTGTTAGATGTTTCATAAGTTCGTGAAACATGTAAAAAGCTCATTGAGGAACTTATAAGCACTCATGTTGCATGAAACTTGGTTTAGAGTCCTAGAAACGCATTGTTAGATGTTTCATACGTTCTTCAAACTTGTACAAAACTCATTGAGAAATTTATAAGCACTAATGTTGCACGAAACTTGGTTTAGAGTGCTAGAAACGCGTTGTTAGATGTTTCATAAGTTCGTGAAACTTGTACAAAGCTCATTGAGGAACTTATAAGCACTCATGTTGCATGAAACTTGGTTTAGAGCCATTGAAACGCGTTGTTAGATGTTTCATAAGTTCGTGAAACTTGTACAAAGCTCATTGAGGAACTTATAAGCTCTCATGTTGCAAGAAACTTTGTTTAGAGTCCTAGAAACGCGTTGTTAGATGTTTCATACGTTCGTCAAACTTGTACAAAGCTCATTGACGAACTTATAAGCACTCATGTTACATGACTTGGTTTTTTTTTTTTGTCTAAGTTACATGACTTGGTTTAGAGTCCTAGAAATGCGTTGTTAGATTTTTCATAAGTTCGTCAAACTTGTACAAAGCTCATTGAGACACTTATAAACACTCATGTTGCATGAAACTTGGTTTAGAGTCCTAGAAACGCGTTGTTAGATGTTTCATACGTTCGTCAAACTTGTACAAAGCTCATTGAGGAACTTATAAGCACTCATGTTGCATGAAACTTGGTTTAGAGTCCTAGAAACGCGTTGTTAGATGTTTCATAAGTTCGTGAACCTTGTACAAAGCTCATTGAGGAACTTATAAGCACTCATGTTGCAAGAAACTTGGTTTAGAGTCCTAGAAACGCGTTGTTAGATGTTTAATACGTTCGTCATACTTGTACAAAACTTATTGAGGAACTTATAAGCACTCATGTTGCATGATACTTGGTTTAGAGTCCTAGAAACGCGTTGTTAGATGTTTCATAAGTTCGCCAAACTTGTACAAAGATCATTGAGAAACTTATAAACACTCATGTTGCATGAAACTTGGTTTAGAGTCCTAGAAACGCGTTGTTAGATGTTTCATACGTTCGCCAAACTTGTACAAAGCTCATTGAGGAACTTATAAGCATTCATGTTGCAAGAAACTTGGTTTAGAGTCCTAGAAAGCTCATTGAGCAACTTTTAAGCACTCATGTTGCATGAAACTTGGTTTAGAGTTCTAGAAACGCGTTTTTAGATATTTCATAAGTTCGTGAAACTTGTAAAAAGTTCATTGAAGAACTTATAAGCACTCATGTTGCATGAAACTTGGTTTAGAGTCCTAGAATTGCGTTGTTAAATGTTTCATAAGTTCGTGAAACTTGTACAAAGCTCATTGAGGAACTTATAAGCACTCATGTTGCATTAAACTTGGTTTAGAGTCCTAGAAACGCGTTGTTAGATGTTTCATACGTTCTTCAAACTTGTACAAAACTCATTGAGAAACTTATAAGCACTAATGTTGCATGAAACTTGGTTTAGAGTCCTAGAAACGCGTTGTTAGATGTTTCATTAGTTCGTGAAACTTGTACAAAGCTCATTGAGGAACTTATAAGCACTCATGTTGCATGAAACTTGGTTTGGAGTCATAGAAATGCGTTGTTAGATGTTTCATAAGTTCGTGAAACTTGTACAAAGATCATTGAGGAACTTATAAGCACTCATGTTGCATTAAACTTGGTTTAGAGTCCTAGAAACGCGTTGTTAGATGTTTCATACTTTCGTAAAACTTGTACAAAGCTCAATTAGGAACTTACAAGCTCTCATGTTGCATGAAACTTGGTTTAGAGTCCTAGAAACGCGTTGTTAGATGTTTCATACGTTCTTCAAACTTGTAAAAAGCTCATTGAGGAACTTATAAGCACTCATGTTGCATGAAACTTGGTTTAGAGTCCTAGAAACGCGTTGTTAGATGTTTCATAAGTTCGTGAAACTTGTACAAAGCTCATTGAGGAACTTATTAGCACTCATGTTGCATGAAACTTGGTTTAGAGTCCTAGAAACGCGTTGTTAGATGTTTCATAAGTTCGTGATACTTGTAAAAAGCTCATTGAGGAACTTATAAGCACTCATGTTGCATGAAACTTGGTTTAGAGTCCTAGAAACGCGTTGTTAGATGTTTCATACGTTCTTCAAACTTGTACAAAACTCATTGAGAAACTTATAAGCACTAATGTTGCATGAAACTTGGTTTAGAGTGCTAGAAACGCGTTGTTAGATGTTTCATAAGTTCGTGAAACTTGTACAAAGCTCATTGAGGAACTTATAAGCACTCATGTTGCATGAAACTTGGTTTAGAGTCATAGAAGCGCGTTGTTAGATGTTTCATAAGTTCGTGAAACTTGTACAAAGCTCATTGAGGAACTTATTAGCACTCATGTTGCATGAAACTTGGTTTAGAGTCCTAGAAACGCGTTTTTAGATATTTCATAAGTTCGTGAAACTTGTAAAAAGCTCATTGATGAACTTATAAGCACTCATGTTGCATGAAACTTGGTTTAGAGTCCTAGAAACGCGTTGTTAGATGTTTCATACGTTCTTCAAACTTGTACAAAACTCATTGAGAAACTTATAAGCACTAATGTTGCATGAAACTTGGTTTAGAGTGCTAGAAACGCGTTGTTAGATGTTTCATAAGTTCGTGAAACTTGTACAAAGCTCATTGAGGAACTTATAATCACTCATGTTGCATGAAACTTGGTTTAGAGTCATAGAAACGCGTTGTTAGATGTTTCATAAGTTCGTGAAACTTGTACAAAGCTCATTGAGGAACCTATTAGCACTCATGTTGCATGAAACTTGGTTTAGAGTCCTAGAAACGCGTTTTTTGATATTTCATAAGTTCGTGAAACTTGTAAAAGCTCATTGATGAACTTATAATCACTCATGTTGCATGAAACTTGGTTTATAGTCCTAGAAATGTGTTGTTAGATGTTTCGTAAGTTCGTGAAACTTGTACAAAGCTCATTGAGGAACTTATAAGCACTCATGTTGCATTAAACTTGGTTTAGAGTCCTAGAAACGCGTTGTTAGATGTTTTATACTTTCGTAAAACTTGTACAAAGCTCAATTAGGAACTTATAAGCTCTCATGTTGCATGAAACTTGGTTTAGAGTCCTAGAAACGCGTTGTTAGATGTTTCATACGTTCTTCAAACTTGTAAAAAGCTCATTGAGGAACTTATAAGCACTCATGTTGCATGAAACTTGGTTTAGAGTCCTAGAAACGCGTTGTTAGATGTTTCATACGTTCTTCAAACTTGTACAAAACTCATTGAGAAACTTATAAGCACTAATGTTGCATGAAACTTGGTTTAGAGTCCTAGAAACGCGTTGTTAGATGTTTCATTAGTTCGTGAAACTTGTACAAAGCTCATTGAGGAACTTATAGGCACTCATGTTGCATGAAACTTGGTTTGGAGTCATAGAAATGCGTTGTTAGATGTTTCATAAGTTCGTGAAACTTGTACAAAGATCATTGAGGAACTTATAAGCACTCATGTTGCATTAAACTTGGTTTAGAGTCCTAGAAACGCGTTGTTAGATGTTTCATACTTTCGTAAAACTTGTACAAAGCTCAATTAGGAACTTATAAGCTCTCATGTTGCATGAAACTTGGTTTAGAGTTCTAGAAACCCGTTGTTAGATGTTTCATACGTTCTTCAAACTTGTAAAAAGCTTATTGAGGAACTTATAAGCACTCATGTTGCATGAAACTTGGTTTAGAGTCCTAGAAACGCGTTGTTAGATGTTTCATAAGTTCGTGAAACTTGTACAAAGCTCATTGAGGAACTTATTAGCACTCATGTTGCATGAAACTTGGTTTAGAGTCCTAGAAACGCGTTGTTAGATGTTTCATAAGTTCGTGAAACTTGTAAAAAGCTCATTGAGGAACTTATAAGCACTCATGTTGCATGAAACTTGGTTTAGAGTCCTAGAAACGCGTTGTTAGATGTTTCATACGTTCTTCAAACTTGTACAAAACTCATTGAGAAACTTATAAGCACTAATGTTGCATGAAACTTGGTTTAGAGTGCTAAAAACGCGTTGTTAGATGTTTCATAAGTTCGTGAAACTTGTACAAAGCTCATTGAGGAACTTATAAGCACTCATGTTGCATGAAACTTGGTTTAGAGTCATAGAAACGCGTTGTTAGATGTTTCATAAGTTCGTGAAACTTGTACAAAGCTCATTGAGGAACTTATTAGAACTCATGTTGCATGAAACTTGGTTTAGAGTCCTAGAAACGCGTTTTTAGATATTTCATAAGTTCGTGAAACTTGTAAAAAGCTCATTGATGAACTTATAAGCACTCATGTTGCATGAAACTTGGTTTAGAGTCCTAGAAATGTGTTGTTAGATGTTTCATAAGTTCGTGAAACTTGTACAAAGCTCATTGAGGAACTTATAAGCACTCATGTTGCATTAAACTAGGTTTAGAGTCCTAGAAACGCGTTGTTAGATGTTTCATACTTTCGTAAAACTTGTACAAAGCTCAATTAGGAACTTATAAGCTCTCATGTTGCATGAAACTTGGTTTAGAGTCCTAGAAACGCGTTGTTAGATGTTTCATACGTTCTTCAAACTTGTACAAAACTCATTGAGAAACTTATAAGCACTAATGTTGCATGAAACTTGGTTTAGGGTCCTAGAAACGCGTTGTTAGATGTTTCATTAGTTCGTGAAACTTGTACAAAGCTCATTGAGGAACTTATAAGCACTCATGTTGCATGAAACTTGGTTTGGAATCATAGAAATGCGTTGTTAGATGTTTCATAAGTTCGTGAAACTTGTACAAAGATCATTGAGGAACTTATAAGCACTCATGTTGCATTAAACTTGGTTTAGAGTCCTAGAAACGCGTTGTTAGATGTTTCATACTTTCGTAAAACTTGTACAAAGCTCAATTAGGAACTTATAAGCTCTCATGTTGCATGAAACTTGGTTTAGAGTCCTAGAAACGCGTTGTTAGATGTTTCATACGTTCTTAAAACTTGTAAAAAGCTCATTGAGGAACTTATAAGCACTCATGTTGCATGAAACTTGGTTTAGAGTCCTAGAAACGCGTTGTTAGATGTTTCATAAGTTCGTGAAACTTGTACAAAGCTCATTGATGAACTTATTAGCACTCATGTTGCATGAAACTTGGTTTAGAGTCCTAGAAACGCGTTGTTAGATGTTTCATACGTTCTTCAAACTTGTAAAAAGATCATTGAGGAACTTATGAGCACTCATGTTGCATGAAACTTGGTTTAGAGTCCTAGAAACGCGTTGTTAGATGTTTCATACGTTCTTCAAACTTGTACAAAACTCATTGAGAAACTTATAAGCACTAATGTTGCATGAAACTTGGTTTAGGGTCCTAGAAACGCGTTGTTAGATGTTTCATTAGTTCGTGAAACTTGTACAAAGCTCATTGAGGAACTTATAAGCACTCATGTTGCATGAAACTTGGTTTGGAATCATAGAAATGCGTTGTTAGATGTTTCATAAGTTCGTGAAACTTGTACAAAGATCATTGAGGAACTTATAAGCACTCATGTTGCATTAAACTTGGTTTAGAGTCCTAGAAACGCGTTGTTAGATGTTTCATACTTTCGTAAAACTTGTACAAAGCTCAATTAGGAACTTATAAGCTCTCATGTTGCATGAAACTTGGTTTAGAGTCCTAGAAACGCGTTGTTAGATGTTTCATACGTTCTTCAAACTTGTAAAAAGCTCATTGAGGAACTTATAAGCACTCATGTTGCATGAAACTTGGTTTAGAGTCCTAGAAACGCGTTGTTAGATGTTTCATAAGTTCGTGAAACTTGTGCAAAGCTCATTGAGGAACTTATTAGCACTCATGTTGCATGAAACTTGGTTTAGAGTCCTAGAAACGCGTTGTTAGATGTTTCATAAGTTCGTGAAACATGTAAAAAGCTCATTGAGGAACTTATAAGCACTCATGTTGCATGAAACTTGGTTTAGAGTCCTAGAAACGCGTTGTTAGATGTTTCATACGTTCTTCAAACTTGTACAAAACTCATTGAGAAATTTATAAGCACTAATGTTGCACGAAACTTGGTTTAGAGTGCTAGAAACGCGTTGTTAGATGTTTCATAAGTTCGTGAAACTTGTACAAAGCTCATTGAGGAACTTATAAGCACTCATGTTGCATGAAACTTGGTTTAGAGCCATTGAAACGCGTTGTTAGATGTTTCATAAGTTCGTGAAACTTGTACAAAGCTCATTGAGGAACTTATTAGCACTCATGTTGCATGAAACTTGGTTTAGAGTCCTAGAAACGCGTTTTTAGATATTTCATAAGTTCGTGAAACTTGTAAAAAGCTCATTGATGAACTTATAAGCACTCATGTTGCATGAAACTTGGTTTAGAGTCCTAGAAATGTGTTGTTAGATGTTTCATAAGTTCGTGAAACTTGTACAAAGCTCATTGAGGAACTTATAAGCACTCATGTTGCATTAAACTTGGTTTAGAGTCCTAGAAACGCGTTGTTAGATGTTTCATACTTTCGTAAAACTTGTACAAAGCTCAATTAGGAACTTATAAGCACTCATGTTGCATGAAACTTGGTTTAGAGTCCTAGAAACGCGTTGTTAGATGTTTCATACGTTCTTCAAACTTGTACAAAACTCATTGAGAAACTTATAAGCACTAATGTTGCATGAAACTTGGTTTAGAGTCCTAGAAACGCGTTGTTAGATGTTTCATAAGTTCGTGAAACTTGTACAAAGCTCATTGAAGAACTTATAAGCACTCATGTTGCATGAAACTTGGTTTAGAGTCATAGAAACGCGTTGTTAGATGTTTCATAAGTTCGTGAAACTTGTACAAAGCTCATTGAGGAACTTATTAGCACTCATGTTGCATGAAACTTGGTTTAGAGTCCTAGAAAAGCGTTGTTAGATGTTACATACGTTCTTCAAACTTGTAAAAAACTCATTGAGAAACTTATAAGCACTAATGTTGCATGAAACTTGGTTTAGAATCCTAGAAACGCGTTGTTAGATGTTTCATAAGTTCGTGAAACTTGTACAAAGCTCATTGAGGAACTTATTAGCACTCATGTTGCATGAAACTTGGTTTAGAGTCATAGAAACGCGTTGTTAGATGTTTCATAAGTTCGTGAAACTTGTACAAAGCTCATTGAGGAACTTATAAGCACTCATGTTTCATGAATCTTGGTTTAGAGTCCTAGAAACCCGTAGTTAGATGTTTCTTAAATTCGTGAAACTTGTACAAAGCTCATTAAGGAACTTATAAGCACTCATGTTGCATGAAACTTGGTTTAGAGTCCTAGAAACGCGTTGTTAGATGTTTCATACTTTCGTAAAACTTGTACAAAGCTCAATTAGGAACTTATAAGCTCTCATGTTGCATGAAACTTGGTTTAGAGTCCTAGAAACGCGTTGTTAGATGTTTCATACGTTCTTCAAACTTGTAAAAAGCTCATTGAGGAACTTATAAGCACTCATGTTGCATGAAACTTGGTTTAGAGTCCTAGAAACGCGTTAGTAGATGTTTCATACGTTCTTCAATTTTGTACAAAACTCATTGAGGAACTTATAAATACTCATGTTGCATGAAACTTGGTTTAGAGTCCTAGAAACGCGTTGTTAGATGTTTCATAAGTTCGTGAAACTTGTACAAAGCTCATTGAGGAACTTATAAGCACTCATGTTGCATGAAACTTGGTTTAGAGTCATAGAAACGCGTTGTTAGATGTTTCATAAGTTCGTAAAATTTGTACAAAGATCATTGAGGAACTTATAAAACTCATGTTGCATTAAACTTTGTTTAGAGTCCTAGAAACGCGTTGTTAGATGTTTCATAAGTTCGTGAAACTTGTACGAAGCTCATTGAGGAATTTATAAGCACTCATGTTGCATGAAACTTGGTTTAGAGTCCTAGAAACGCGTTGTTAGATGTTTCATACTTTTGTAAAACTTGTACAAAGCTCAATTAGGAACTTATAAGCTCTCATGTTGCATGAAACTTGGTTTAGAGTCCTAGAAACGCGTTGTTAGATGTTTCATACGTTCTTCAAACTTGGAAAAAGCTCATTGAGGAACTTATAAGCACTCATGTTGCATGAAACTTGGTTTAGAGTCCTAAAAACGCGTTGTTAGATGTTTCATACGTTCTTCAATTTTGTACAAAACTCATTGAGGAACTTATAAGCACTCATGTTGCATGAAACTTGGTTTAGAGTCCTAGAAACGCGTTGTTAGATGTTTCATAAGTTCGCGAAACTTGTACAAAGCTCATTGAGGAACTTATAAGCACTCATGTTGCATGAAACTTGGTTTAGAGTCATAGAAACGCGTTGTTATATGTTTCATAAGTTCGTGAAACTTGTACAAAGCTCATTGAGGAACTTATTAGCACTCATGTTGCATGAAACTTGGTTTAGAGTCCTAGTAACGCGTTGTTAGATGTTTCATAAGTTCGTCAAACTTGTACAAAGATCATTGAGGAACTTATAAGCACTCATGTTGCATGAAACATGGTTTAGAGTCCTAGAAACGCGTTGTTAGATGTTTCATACGTTCTTCAAACTTGTACAAAACTCATTGAGGAACTTATAAGCGCTCATGTTGCATGAAACTTGGTTTAGAGTCCTAGAAACGCGTTGTTAGATGTTGCATACGTTCTTCAAACTTTTATAAAGCTCATTGAGGTACTTATAAGATCTCATGTTGCATGAAACATGGTTTAGAGTCCTAGAAACGCGTTGTTAGATGTTTCATAAGTTCGTCAAACTTGTACAAAGCTCATTGAGGAACTTATAAGCACTCATGTTGCATGAAACATGGTTTAGAGTCCTAGAAACGCGTTGTTAGAGGTTTCATACGTTCGTCAAACTTGTACAAAGCTCATTGAGGAACTTATAAGCTCTCATGTTGCATGAAACTTGGTTTAGTGTCGTAGAAACGAGTTGTTAGATGTTTCATAAGTTCGTCAAACTTGTACAAAGCTCATTGAGATACTTATAAGCACTCATGTTGCATGAAACTTGGTTTAGAGTCCTAGAAACGCGTTTTTAGATATTTCATAAGTTTTGTGAAACTTTTAAAAAGCTCATTGAGGAACTTATAAGCACTCATGTTGCATGATGTTAGATTTTGGAGAGAATAGAGTGTAGATCCGAGGTGGTTAAGCTTGGATCTCGAGAGAATAGAAGCGAAGCACGGATGCTTGGTTCTTGAGTGTATTGAGAGAGTATTTTTGAGATTAGAAAGAGAGCGTATTTCGGAGGAGTATCATTTAGTATAGGTGAAAGAGTAACCAACTCAATAATGTATACAATGGCGATTACAAAGTTTATAAGGAGATAACAATGGCTTGTAGCCGTTTAGAGATAAGGGAGAGAGAGAGGCTTGGGTCTTGTGGAGGAGACAAGGCCGTGACTAGTCGCTAACCAAGACCACATTTGGCTATGTGCAAGACCATTCAGTTCCGCGATGGACCGCGGGGATTTCGCGCCGTCCGTGGAGATTTCGCGCCGTCTGTGGGGAGCACGTACTGCTATCGGGCGCTGAGCGTGCTGCTATCGGGCGCCGAGTGTACCTGTCGCTGTCCGTCTCGGTCTTGGTTCCGGTTTGCGCCTATATTCTTGTAACGGCTATATCTCTCAACAGTTAGCTCCTTTTAACATGATTCTTTCTTCAAACCTTCGTGTCTTGATCTCCTCTTTGTAATCGTTACCATATTGAGAGTAACCGGGTTTCTTCCTTATACTCTTGACTCATAACCCTTCTTGTCTTAGCCTTATTGCACAAGCCTCTTTGATATTTCAACCTAATGCCCTTTTAGGGTTAACCATTAGTCTCAATACTCCCCCTCAAGCTTAGCATTGTGAAACGCTAAGATTGGACATTGACCAACAAACCTTATTAAAACCTTGGTGAGTAAACCACATGGGAAAAACCTCACCGAAGGAAAAAGAGTGTAAGTTAGTTCAATAAGGGGTCTTGATTATCTAGGCCATACGTCTTCTTGACTTGGCCGAAGCGCCCCCAAAGATAGAACCGGTCTTGATCTTGCCTTTACCGTGTTCATCTTTGCGGTTCCTTTGGATACTCAACACTTCCTATTGTCTTGGTGTTGAGTTCTTTGATTCTTGATTTGGTCTTCACGGTTTGTTCCTCACAAACTTTGGTGTGAGACTTTGAGCCGAACATGATGACTCCCTTTCCTTCTCTTTGCTTCTTCTTTGAAATTCCTTCTTATCTTTGGTCTCTTACTCCTTTGAACCTTCAAAGATTCAAGTGAATTTAGACCTAGTAAAGACAATTGGATATATAAAGGATAAGCTTTAATCTAAAGTCATCTTGATCCTAGATTTAAGCAATTCCTTGTAACAAGTGATTTGATCATAGACTAAGCAATGTTACACATGTTATAACTGTTATAAGGTGCAACTCTAGTTCTTATAACCATTAAGCTTAAAAGAGAGTAAGGTTTAGGGACAACCTTTTGTTCGTAGTGGTTTGATAGATTGATGATCTCTTGTAGTTGCATTTGGCTTGAGCCCTTTGACTTCTTCATGAGGTCTTGCGGCTTTGTCCTTTGTGCAATTGGAACAAGGTTGGTTTGGAGTCTTTTGGCTTAGCTCTTGGTAGATACTTAGGCCGAGTATGGTGAGAGCTGATTGATCATGTTGATTATCGGTCTCTTTCTAGAACATGGATGGCTCGGTTTTGTCGTTGCTAGGAACTTGACCGAGCCTAGTGTTGATGGAGTGGTTCGTTCTTGTCATTGCTAGAGACATAGCCGAGCCACACGATGATGATGATGATGGTCTTGCTTCTTGTAGAGGCTTGACCGAATGATTGATGAGAGCTCTTTACATCTTGGGACACTTTAGCGTTCTCCAAGTGCATTTAGCCAAAATGATGATTCTTCTTTTCTCCAAAGAGACTTTGGCCTTGTATCTTGTTGGTACTTTAGCCGAAATGGATTGGTTGTGGAGGCTTCGTCCTTCTTGGTACTTTAGCCGAGAGTGAGGGCTTTGTATTGACTTCGTCCTTTTTGGTACTTTAGTCAATACGTAGCCGTAGTGGTAGTAATGATGGCTTAGTCCTTCTTGATACTTTGGCCGAGTTTGTTGGTGGTTGAATGGAGGTCTTTTACTTGCTAGTTCTTGACCAAATGTTGATGATAAGATGGTTTGGCCTTCTTCTTTGTAAGGATTTGACCAATAATGAATTGGTTTGGCGCCTTGAAAGATGCTTTAACCGGAGAATGGTGACCTTGTCTTTGCCAGGGACTTTGGTCAAGTGATGGCCTTTGTCTTTGTTAGGGACTTGACCGAAGATTTGGTGGATTGTGTCGGCTTGTTCTTGTAGCTACTTTGCCGAGAAGTGACTTTGATGGCTTTAGCTCTTGGTAGATGCTTTTAGCCAAAAACGATGAAATTATGATGGTGGATTGGCTTCCATTTGATCATGATGAGATGTGTGATGATCACTTCTTCTCCCCCTTCATGATTAAGATGGAAGTCTATGAACTCTCCTCCTTTCTCGGCTTTGTTCTTCACAAGCTTCTTTGAGAAATAGGTTTCTCATCTTCTCTTTAGGACATCATCTTTGGCATTAGATCATTCCCTCTTACTTCTTTTCTCTTTGGCAATTTTGTGTTTCTTCTTTATGCTTAGGGGTTGTCTCATGAAATCTTCTTAAGGTTTGAACATAATGATCCTATATTATATCAAACACAAAATGGATTAAGTATCATGGTTAACCGGCATAAGATAGAAACTTTAAACACTTTACAATCTATGGCATATAACATGAAGCATAAAGACTACTTAAGCCTAGTATCTTAAAAAAATAGTTTAAAGAGAGTAAGAGTTTAGAATTAGTCCTTTTTGATATTCCTTTGGGAAGATGGTCATTGGGAGAAGTCATTTATCCTTTTAGAGCACCTCAATGGTTAGTCTAAGATCGGATTCATGACTTCTCTTTATGAGAAATTCTCTTGTTTGCTTCTTTACCTACACATAGATTCAAGTTAGCAACAAGAGTCTTTAGCTTATGGCTCCTTGCCATAAAGACTTTGAAAGGGACCATAGTCTTAGTGCACAATGGCGGACCATGATCTCAAAACACACAAACAAGATTCATTGTAACTTGATAGCTTTCATAGCTTAGTTACTCATCTTGTATCATAAACTTAAAAGCACATAGGCGGTTTATGACAACAAACATAGATCATCATTCCATCTTCACCTTATATAGATGTTAATGTAGTGAATCATTCCAAAATTGGATTTATCATGACCTCTCAAAGTATCACCTTTTTGAGTAGTCATGGATTCTCTTTTGGATTCATGTTAGCCGAGGTTATAAAGGATTCATCAAGCTCTCGATGTTTTAGCAACACTTATGGATGCTTGGTTCTCTTCCCTCTAAGAGAGTTTGGATACCAAACGATCTTATATGCTTTATCACAAGCGGATCTTGGTTCTTTACCCTTTGATAAACCGGAGGTCATTTGGATTAACCGAGGTTTTGAATGCAATAGGTCCTAAGACAAATGTTAACCAAGGATCCTAACCTTTCTAAGTCTCAAATCACTTTACTAAACAAAGACTAGTGATTTAAGACTTTTAGCAAGAACCAAGACTTGGATATTATAGTGGGGTATGAAGATGATAAAGGGTATAGAGTTTAACCGATTCCTTCTTGATCTTAATGGATCTTTAGGACTCAAGGTTAACTACTAATCTCTTTATCTCCCTCTTGTGTTTCCACTTACACAACCGCCACTACTCATCTTCATCGTCTTGGAGATTTAAATTCGGACCAAATGAGCATATGTTCTTTAAAACTTTTGAAAAACATCATATGCTCAAAAACATGCTTTTAAACCGAGACTTTGTGGTATTGGATTCATCAAGGTTTCTTGAACTCATAGGAGTTTTAAAGCCATGGTTCTCATCCATTAGTCTCGGTTTAGACAATGATCTTAAAGGACAATACAACCAAAACTATCATGTAGCTAAATCCTATTGATTTATGCTAACAATGAATGTGTTTTGGTTGTCTTGTACTTACCAAGGAAATTGGATTCAACATATCCTTTACTCACTAGGAGTTAAGCGGATCATGGTTCTCTTTCCAAAGATCTCGTTAAAGCACAAAAAGGCAAGAGCTTTGGATTCATCAAGTGGCTTTGAACTCATAAGAGTGAGCACACAAGGTTCACAAACCCTTTTGACTCGCAAGGTTCAAGCTTTGATCTTGAATCCTTATTCATAGTCTAAAAGCCGAAGTCATTGAGATCTTGGATTCATCAAGGTTCCTTTGAACTCATAAGAGTGAGGAAACCATGGTTCTCATCCATCACATTCGGCTGTCCATAGATCTTTTCAAAGAAACACACATTCACAAACATGTTTTTAGACATGTAGTTGGATCTTAAAGATCCAATATTTCCATGAACAAATTATGCTTGGTGTGTTCTAAGAAAGGTATTACCAAGATCTATGGATCTATACAAGAAATAAAAGAACACAGATTTTAGAGAATAAGAAAGGATTCAACATGTTCATTATACTCCTAAGAGTTGATTTGAACAATGGTTCTCTTTCTCTACAAGATTCATCGCCTTTTAAAGCTTGTCTTGGTTCTCTTTCATCTATGAACATTAACTACTTGCAGAATTTAAACAACAAAAGGAAGAAGAGGGGATTTGGATTCATCAAGCTCTTACATTCATAGGAGCAAAGTAGCTTGGTTCTCTCCCCCCTCAAGAACTAAGCTTGCGGATTAGCCTAGGTAGAAGGAGCTTCATGCTCTGATACCATGTCAGATTTTGGAGAGAATAGAGTGTAGATCCGAGGTGGTTAAGCTTGGATCTTGAGAGAATAGAAGCGAAGCACGGATACTTGGTTATTGAGTGTATTGAGAGAGTATTTTTGAGATTAGAAAGAGAGAGTATTTCGGAGGAGTATTATTTAGTATAGGTGAAAGAGTAACCAATTCAATAATGTTTACAATGGCGATTACAAAGCTTATAAGGAGATAAAAATGGCTTGTAGCCGTTTAGAGATAAGGGAGAGAGAGAGGCTTGGGTCTTGTGGAGGAGACAAGGCCATGACTAGTCGCTATCCAAGACCACATTTGGCTATGTGCAAGACCATTCAGTTCCGCGATGGACCGCGGGGATTTCGCGCCGTTCGTGGGGATTTCGCGCCGTCCGTGGGGAGCGCGTACTGCTATCGGGCGCTGAGCGTGCTGCTATCGGGCGCCGAGTGTACCTGTCGCTGTCCGTCTCGGTCTTGGTTCCGGTTTGCGCCTATAGTCTTGTAACGGCTATATCTCTCAACGGTTAGCTCCTTTTAACATGATTCCTTCTTCAAACCTTCGTGTCATGATCTCCTCTTTGTAACCGTTACCATATTGTGGGTAACCGGGTTGCTTCCTTATACTCTTGACTCATAACCCTTCTTGTCTTAGCCTTATTGCACAAGCCTCTTTGATATTTCGACCTAATGCCCTTTTATGGTTAACCATTAGTCTCAATACATGAAACTTGGTTTAGAGTCCTAGAAATGCGTTGTTAGATGTTTCATAAGTTCGTGAAACTTGTACAAAGCTCATTGAGGAACTTATAAGCACTCATGTTTCATGAATCTAGGTTTAGAGTCCTAGAAACGCATTGTTAGATGTTTCTTAAGTTCGTCAAATTTGTACAAAGATCATTGAGGAACTTATAAGCACTCATGTTGCATGAAACATGGTTTAGAGTCCTAGAAACGCGTTGTTAGATGTTTCATACGTTCGTCAAACTTGTACAAAGCTCATTGAGGAACTTATAAGCACTCATGTTGAATGAAACTTTGTTTAGAGTCCTAGAAATGCGTTGTTAGATGTTTCATAAATTCGTGAAACTTGTACAAAGCTCATTGAGGAACTTATAAGCACTCATGTTTGATGAATCTTGGTTTAGAGTCCTAGAAACGCGTTGTTAGATGTTTCTTAAGTTCGTCAAATTTGTACAAAGATCATTGAGGAACTTATAAGCACTCATGTTGCATTAAACTTGGTTTAGAGTCCTAGAAACACGTTGTTAGATGTTTCATAAGTTCGTGAAACTTGTACAAAGCTCATTGAGGAACTTATAAGCACTCATGTTGCATGAAAATTGGTTTAGAGTCCTAGAAATGCGTTGTTAGATGTTTCATACTTTCGTAAAACTTGTACAAAGCTCAATTAGGAACTTATAAGATCTCATGTTTCATGAAACTTGGTTTAGAGTCCTAGAAACGCGTTGTTAGATGTTTCATACGTTCTTCAAACTTGTAAAAAGATCATTGAGGAACTTATAAGCACTCATGTTGCATGAAACTTGGTTTATAGTCCTAGAAACGCGTTGTTAGATGTTTCATACGTTCTTCAAACTTGTACAAAACTCATTGAGGAACTTATAAGCACTCATGTTGCATGAAACTTGGTTTAGAGTCCTAGAAACGCGTTGTTAGATGTTTCATAAGTTCGTGAAACTTGTACAAAGCTCATTGAAGAACTTATAAACACTCATGTTGCATGAAACTTGGTTTAGAGTCCTAGAAACGCGTTGTTATATGTTTCATAAGTTCGTGAAACTTGTACAAAGCTCATTGAGGAATTTATTAGCACTCATGTTGCATGAAACTTGGTTTAGAGTCCTAGAAACGCGTTGTTAGATGTTTCATAAGTTCGTCAAACTTGTACAAAGATCATTGAGGAACTTATAAGCACTCATGTTGTATGAAACATGGTTTAGAGTCCTAGAAACGCGTTGTTAGATGTTTCATACGTTCTTCAAACTCGTACAAAGCTCATTGAGGAACTTATAAGCACTCATGTTGCATGAAACTTGGTTTAGAGTCCTAGAAACGCATTGTTAGATGTTTCATAAGTTCGTCAAACTTGTACAAAGCTCATTGAAAAACTTATAAGCACTCATGTTGCATGAAACTTGGTTTAGAGTCCTAGAAACACGTTGTTAGATGTTTCATACGTTCGTGAAACTTGTACAAAGCTCATTGAAGAACTTATAAGCTCTCATGTTGCATCAAACTTGGTTTAGAATCCTAGAAACGAGTTGTTAGATGTTTCATAAGTTCGTCAAACTTGTACAAAGCTCATTGAGATACTTATAAGCACTCATGTTGCATGAAACTTGGTTTAGAGTCCTAGAAACGCGTTGTTAGATGTTTCATAAGTTCGTCAAACTTGTACAAAGCTCATTGAGGATTTTATAAGCACTCATGTTGCATGAAACAAGGTTTAGAGTCCTAGAAACGCGTTATTAGAGGTTTCATACGTTCGTCAAACTTGTACAAAGCTCATTGAGGAACTTATAAGCTCTCATGTTGCATGAAACTTGGTTTAGTTTCGTAGAAACGAGTTGTTAGATGTTTCATAAGTTCGTCAAACTCGTACAAAGCTCATTGAGACAATTATAAGCACTCATGTTGCATGAAACTTAGTTTAGAGTCCTAGAAACGCGTTGTTAGATGTTTCATAAATTCTTCAAACTTGTACAAAGCTCATTGAGGAACTTATAAGCACTCATGTTGCATGAAACTTGGTTTAGAGTCCTAGAAACACGTTGTTAGATGTTTCATACGTTCGTCAAACTTGTACAAAGCTCATTGAGGTACTTATAAGCTCTCATGTTGCATGAAACTTTGTTTAGAGTCCTTGAAACGCGTTGTTAGATGTTTCATACGTTCTTCAAACTTGTACAAAGCTCACTAAGGAACTTATAAGCACTCATGTTGCATGAAACTTGGTTTTGGAGTCCTAGAAACGCGTTGTTAGATGTTTCATACGTTGTTCAAACTTGTAAAAAGCTCATTGAGGAACTTATAAGCACTCATGTTTCATGAAACTTGTTTTAGAGTCCTAGAAACGCGTTGTTAGATGTTTCATAAGTTCGTCAACTTATACAAAGCTCATTGAGGAACTTATAAGCTCTCATGTTGCATGAAACTTGGTTTAGTGTCGTAGAAACGAGTTGTTAGATGTTTCATAAGTTCGTCAAACTCGTACAAAGCTCATTGAGACAATTATAAGCACTCATGTTGCATGAAACTTAGTTTAGAGTCCTAGAAACGCGTTGTTAGATGTTTCATAAATTCTTCAAACTTGTACAAAGCTCATTGAGGAACTTATAAGCACTCATGTTGCATGAAACTTGGTTTAGAGTCCTAGAAACACGTTGTTAGATGTTTCATACGTTCTTCAAACTTGTACAAAGCTCATTGAGGTACTTATAAGCATTCAAGTTGCATGAAACTTGGTTTAGAGTCCCAGAAACGCGTTTTTAGATGTTTCATGCGTTCTTCAAACTTGTACAAAGCTCATTGAGGAACTTATAAGCACTCATGTTGTATGAAACTTGGTTTTGGATTCCTAGAAACGCGTTGTTAGATGTTTCATACGTTCTTCAAACTTGTAAAAAGCTCATTGAGGAACTTATAAGCACTCATGTTGCATGAAACTTGTTTTAGAGTCCTAGAAACGCGTTGTTAGATGTTTCATAAGTTTGTCAAACTTGTACAAAGCTCGTTGAGATACTTATAAGCACTCATGTTGCATGAAACTTGGTTTAGAGTCCTAGAAACGCGTTGTTAGATGTTTCGAAAGTTCGTCAAACTTGTACAAAGCTCATTGAGGAACTTATAAGCACTCATGTTGCATGAAACATGGTTTAGAGTCCTAGAAACGCGTTGTTAGAGGTTTCATACGTTCGTCAAACTTGTACAAAGCTCATTGAGGAACTTATAAGCTCTCATGTTGCATGAAACTTGGTTTAGTGTCGTAGAAACGAGTTGTTAGATGTTTCATAAGTTTGTCAAACTTGTACAAAGCTCATTGAGACAATTATAAGCACTCATGTTGCATAAAAATTAGTTTAGAGTCCTAGAAACGCGTTGTTAGATGTTTCATACGTTCGTCAAACTTGATACATAGCTCATTGAGGAACTTATAAGCTCTCATGTTGCATGAAACTTGGTTTAGAGTCTTAGAAACGAGTTGTTAGATGTTTCATAAATTCTTCAAACTTGTACAAAGCTCATTGAGGAACTTATAAGCACTCATGTTGCATGAAACTTGGTTTAGAGTCCTAGAAACACGTTGTTAGATGTTTCATACGTTCGTCAAACTTGTACAAAGCTCATTGAGGAACTTATAAGCTCTCATGTTGCATGAAACTTTGTTTAGAGTCCTAGAAACGCGTTGTTAGATGTTTCATACGTTCTTCAAACTTGTACAAAGCTCATTGAGGAACTTATAAGCACTCATGTTGCATGAAACTTGGTTTTGGAGTCCTAGAAACGCGTTGTTAGATGTTTCATACGTTCTTCAAATTTGTAAAAAGCTCATTGAGGAACTTATAAGCACTCATGTTGCATGAAACTTGTTTTAGAGTCCTAGAAACGCGTTGTTAGATGTTTCATAAGTTCGTCAACTTATACAAAGCTCATTGAGGAACTTATAAGCATTCAAGTTGCATGAAACTTGGTTTAGAGTCCTAGAAACGCGTTTTTAGATATTTCATAAGTTCGTGAAACTTGTAAAAAACTCATTGAGGAACTTATAAGCACTCATGTTGCATGAAACTTGGTTTAGAGTCCTAGAAATGCGTTGTTAAATGTTTCATAAGTTCGTGAAACTTGTACAAAGCTTATTGAGGAACTTATAAGCACTCATGTTTCATGAATCTTGGTTTAGAGTCCTAGAAACGCGTTGTTAGATGTTTCTTAAGTTCGTCAAATTTGTACAAAGATCATTGAGGAACTTATAAGCACTCATGTTGCATGAAACTTGGTTTAGAGTCCTAGAAACGCGTTGCTAGATGTGTCATAAGGTCGTCAAACTTGTACAAAGCTCATTTTAAAACTTATAAGCACTCATGTTGCATGAAACTTGGTTTAGAGTCCTTGAAACGCGTTGTTAGGTGTTTCATAAGTTCGTCAAACTTGTACAAAGCTCATTGAGACACTTATAAACACACATGTTGCATGAAACTTGGTTTAGAGTCCTAGAAACGTGTTGTTAGATGTTTCATACGTTCGTCAAACTTGTACAAAGCTCATTGAGGAACTCATAAGCACTCATGTTGCATGAAACTTGGTTTAGAGTCCTAGAAACGCGTTGTTAGATGTTTCATAAGTTCGTGAAACTTGTACAAAGCTCATTGAGAAACTTATAAGCACTCATGTTGCATGAAGCTTGGTTTCTAATCCTAGAAACGTGTTGTTAGATGTTTCATACGTTCGTCAAACTTTTACAAAGCTCATTGAGGAACTTATAAGCTCTCATGTTGCATGAAACTTGGTTTAGAGTCCTAGAAACGCGTTGTTAGATGTTTCATATGTTCGTCAAACTTGTACAAAGCTCATTGAGGAACTTATAAGCTCTCATGTTGCATGAAACTTGGTTTAGAGTCCTAGAAACGCGTTGTTAGTTGTTTCATACGTTCGCCAAACTTGTACAAAGCTCATTGAGGAACTTATATGCACTCATGTTGCATGAAACTTGGTTTAGAGTCCTAGAAACGCGTTGTTAGATGTTTCATAAGTTCGTGAAACTTGTACAAAGCTCATTGAGAAACTTATAAGCACTCATGTTGCATGAAACTTGGTTTCTAATCCTAGAAACGTGTTGTTAGATGTTTCATACGTTCGTCAAACTTGTACAAAGCTCATTGAGGAACTTATAAGCTCTCATGTTGCATGAAACTTGGTTTAGAGTCCTAGAAACGCGTTGTTAGATGTTTCATATGTTCGTCAAACTTGTACAAAGCTCATTGAGGAACTTATAAGCTCTCATGTTGCATGAAACTTGGTTTAGAGTCCTAGAAACGTGTTGTTAGTTGTTTCATACGTTCGCCAAACTTGTACAAAGCTCATTGAGGAACTTATATGCACTCATGTTGCATGAAACTTGGTTTAGAGTCCTAGAAACGCGTTGTTAGATTTTCATACGTTCGTCAAACTTGTACAAAGCTCATTGAGGAACTTATAAGCCCTCATGTTGCATGAAACATGGTTTAGAGTCCTAGATAAGCGTTGTTACATGTTTCATAATTTCGTGAAACTTGTACAAAGCTCATTGAGAAACTTATAAGCACTCATGTTGCATGAAAATTGGTTTCTAATCCTAGAAACGTGTTGTTAGATGTTTAATACGTTCGTCAAACTTGTACAAAGCTCATTGAGGAACTTATAAGCTCTCATGTTGCATGAAACTTGGTTTAGAGTCCTAGAAACGCGTTGTTAGATGTTTCATATGTTCGTCAAACTTGTACAAAGCTCATTGAGGAACTTATAAGCTCTCATGTTGCATGAAACTTGGTTTAGAGTCCTAGAAACGCGTTGTTAGTGTTTTCATACGTTCGCCAAACTTGTACAAAGCTCATTGAAGAACTTATATGCACTCATGTTGCATGAAACTTGGTTTAGAGTCCTAGAAACGCGTTGTTAGATGTTTCATACGTTCGTCAAACTTGTACAAAGCTCATTGAGGAACTTATAAGCCCTCATGTTGCATGAATCTTTGTTTAGAGTCCTAGAAACGAGTTGTTAGATGTATCATAAGTTTGTCAAACTTGTACAAAGCTCATTGAGACACTTATGAACACTCATGTTGCATGAAACTTGGTTTAGAGTCCTAGAAACGTGTTGTTAGATGTTTCATACGTTCGTCAAACTTGTACAAAGCTCATTGAGGAACTTATAAGCACTCATGTTGCATGAAACTTGGTATAGAGTCCTAGAAACGTGTTGTTAGATGTTTCATACGTTCGTCAAACTTGTACAAAGATCATTGAGATACTTATAAGCTCTCCTGTCGCATGAAACTTTGTTTAGAGACCTGGAAACGCATTTTTAGATATTTCATAAGTTCGTCAAACTTGTATAAAGCTCATTGAGAAACTTATAAGCATTCATGTTGCATGAAACTTGGTTTAGAGTCCTAGAAACGCATGGTTAAATGTTTCATAAGTTCGTCAAACTTGTACAAAGCTCATTGAGACACTTATAAACACTCATGTTGCGTGAAACTTGGTTTAGAGTCTTAGAAACGCGTTGTTAGATGTTTCATATGTTCGTCAAACTTGTAAAAAGTTCATTGAGGAACTTATAAGCTCTCATGTTGCGTGAAACTTGGTTTAGAGTCCTAGAAACGCGTTGTTAGTTGTTTCATAAGTTCGTCAAACTTGTACAAAGCTCATTGAGGAACTTATAAGCACTCATGTTGCATGAAATTTGGTTTAGAGTCCTAGAAACGCGTCGTTAGATGTTTCATAAGTTCGTGAAAGTTGTACAAAGCTCATTGAGGAACTTATAAGCACTCATGTTGCATGAAACTTGGTTTCGAATCCTAGAAACACGTTGTTAGATGTTTCATACGTTCGTCAAACTTGTACAAAGCTCATTGAGGAACTAATAAGCTCTCATGTTGCATGAAACTTGGTTTAGAGTCCTAGAAACGAGTTGTTAGATGTTTCATAAGTTCGTCAAACTTATACAATGCTCATCGAGATACTTATAAGCATTCATGTTGCATGAAACTTGGTTTAGAGTCCTAGAAAGGCGTTGTTAGATGTTACTTAAGTTCGTCAAACTTATCCAAAGCTCATTGAGACACTTATAAACACTCATGTTGCATGAAACTTGGTTTAGAGTCCTAGAAACGCGTTGTTAGATGTTTCATACGTTCGTCAAACTTGTACAAAGCTCATTGAGGAACTTATAAGCACTCATGTTGCATTAACTTGGTTTAGAGTCCTAGAAACGCGTAGTTAGATGTTTCATAAGTTCGTGAAACTTGTACAAAGCTCATTGAGGAACTTATAAGCACTCATGTTGCAAGAAACTTTGTTTAGAGTCCTAGAAACGCGTTGTTAGATGTTTCATACGTTCGTTAAACTTGTACAAAGCTCATTGAGGAACTTATAAGCACTCATGTTGCATGAAACTTGGTTTAGAGTCCTAGAAACGCGTTGTTAGATGTTTCATATGTTCGCCAAACTTTTACAAATCTCATTGAGGAACTTATATGCACTCATGTTGCTTGAAACTTGGTTTAGAGTCCTAGAAACGCGTTGTTAGATGTTTCATACGTTCGTCAAACTTGTACAACGCTCATTGAGGAACTTATAAGCCCTCATGTTGCATGAATCTTGGTTTAGAGTCCTACAAACGAGTTGTTAGATGTTCCATAAGTTTGTCAAACTTGTACAAAGCTCATTGAGACACTTATAAACACTCATGTTGCATGAAACTTGGTCTAGAGTCCAAGAACCGTGTTGTTAGATGTTTCATACGTTCGTCAAACTTGTACAAAGCTCATTGAGGAACTTATAAGGACTCATTTTGCATGAAACTTGGTATAGAGTCCTAGAAACGCGTTGTTAGATGTTTCATACGTTCGTCAAACTTGTACAAAGCTCATGGAGATACTTATAAGCTCTCATGTCGCATGAAACTTGGTTTAGAGTCCTAGAAACGCGTTGTTAGATGTTTCATAAGTTCGTGAAACTTGTACAAAGCTCATTGAGGAACTTATAAGCACTCATGTTGGATGAAAACTTGGTTTAGAATTCTAGAACCGCGTTGTTAGATGTTTCATACGTTCGTTAAACTTGTACAAAGCTCATTGAGGAACTTATTAGCTCTCATGTTGCATGAAACTTGGTTTAGAATCCTAGAACGCGTTGTTAAATGTTTCATAAGTTCGTAAACTTGTACAAAGCTCATTGAGACACTTATAATCACTCATGTTGCATGAAACTTGGTTTAGAGTTCTAGAAACGCGTTGTTAGATGTTTCATATGTTCGTCAAACTTGTACAAAGCTCATTGAGGAACTTATAAGCTCTCATGTTGCAGGAAACTTGGTTTACAGTCCTATAAATGAGTTGTTAGATGTTTCATAAGTTCGTCAAATTTGTACAAAGCTCATTGAGGAACTTATAAGCACTCATGTTGCACGAAACTTGGTTTAAAGTCCTAGAAACGCGTTATTAGATGTTTCATAAGTTCGTCAAACTTGTATAAAGCTCATTGAGAAACTTATAAGCATTCTTGTTGCATGAAACTTGCTTTAGAGTCCTAGAAATGCGTTGTTAGATGTTTCATAAGTTCGTGAAACTTGTACAAAGCTCATTGAGGAACTTATAAGCACTCATGTTTCATGAATCTTGGTTTATAGTCCTAGAAACGCGTTGTTAGATGTTTCTTAAGTTCGTCAAATTTGTACAAAGATCATTGAGGAACTTATAAGCACTCATGTTGCATTAAACATGGTTTAGAGTCCTAGAAACGCGTTGTTAGATGTTTCATACGTTCGTCAAACTTGTACAAAGCTCATTAAGGAACTTATAAGCACTCATGTTGCATGAAACTTGGTTTAGAGTCCTAGAAACGCGTTGTTAGTTGTTTCATACGTTCGCCAAACTTGTACAAAGCTCCTTGAGGAACTTATATGCACTCATGTTGCATGAAACTTGGTTTAGAGTCCTAGAAACGCGTTGTTAGATGTTTCATACGTTCGTCAAACTTGTACAAAGCTCATTGAGGAACTTATAAGCCCTCATGTTGCACGAATCTTGGTTTAGATTCCTAGAAACGAGTTGTTAGATGTTTCATAAGTTTGTCAAACTTGTACAAAGGTCATTGAGACACTTATAAACACTCATGTTGCATGAAACTTGGTTTAGAGTCCTAGAAACGTGTTGTTAGATGTTTCATACGTTCGTCAAACTTGTACAAAACTCATTGAGGAACTTATAAGCACTCATGTTGCATGAAACTTGTTATAGAGTGATAGAAACGCGTTGTTAGATGTTTCATACGTTCGTCAAACTTGTACAAAGCTCATTGAGATACTTATAAGCTCTCCTATCGCATGAAACTTTGTTTAGAGACCTGGAAACGCATTTTTAGATGTTTCATAAGTTCGTCAAACTTGTATAAAGCTCATTGAGAAACTTATAAGCATTCATGTTGCATGAAACTTGGTTTAGAGTCCTAGAAACGCATTGTTAAATGTTTCATAAGTTCGTCAAACTTGTACAAAGCTCATTGAGACACTTATAAACACTCATGTTGCGTGAAACTTGGTTTAGAGTCCTAGAAACGCGTTGTTAGATGTTTCATATGTTCGTCAAACTTGTACAAAGCTCATTGAGGAACTTATAAACTCTCATGTTGCGAGAAACTTGGTTTAGAGTCCTAGAAACGCGTTGTTAATTGTTTCATAAGTTCGTCAAACTTGTACAAAGCTCATTGAGGAACTTATAAGCAGTCATGTTGCATGAAATTTGGTTTAGAGTCCTAGAAACGCGTTGTTAGATGTTTCATAAGTTCGTGAAAGTTATACAAAGCTCATTGAGGAACTTATAAGCACTCATGTTGCATGAAACTTGGTTTCGAATCCTAGAAACACGTTGTTAGATGTTTCATACGTTCGTCAAACTTGTACAAAGCTCATTGAGGAACTAATAAGCTCTCATGTTGCATGAAACTTGGTTTAGAGTCCTAGAAACGAGTTGTTAGATGTTTCATAAGTTCGTCAAACTTATACAATGCTCATTGAGATACTTATAAGCATTCATGTTGCATGAAACTTGGTTTAGAGTCCTAGAAAGGCGTTGTTAGATGTTACTTAAGTTCGTCAAACTTGTCCAAAGCTCATTGAGACACTTATAAACACTCATGTTGCATGAAACTTGGTTTAGAGTCCTAGAAACGCGTTGTTAGATGTTTCATACGTTCGTCAAACTTGTACAAAGCTCATTGAGGAACTTATAAGCACTCATGTTGCATTAAAATTGGTTTAGAGTCCTAGAAACGCGTAGTTAGATGTTTCATAAGTTCGTGAAACTTGTACAAAGCTCATTGAGGAACTTATAAGCACTCAAGTTGCAAGAAACTTTGTTTAGAGTCCTAGAAACGCGTTGTTAGATTTTTCATACGTTCGTTAAACTTGTACAAAGCTCATTTAGGAACTTATAAGCACTCATGTTGCATGAAACTTGGTTTATAGTCCTAGAAACGCGTTGTTAGATGTTTCATATGTTCGCCAAACTTTTACAAATATCATTGAGGAACTTATATGCACTCATGTTGCTTGAAACTTGGTTTAGAGTCCTAGAAACGCGTTGTTAGATGTTTCATACGTTCGTCAAACTTGTACAACGCTCATTGAGGAACTTATAAGCCCTCATGTTGAATGAATCTTGGTTTAGAGTCCTAGAAACGAGTTGTTAGATGTTCCATAAGTTTGTCAAACTTGTACAAAGCTCATTGAGACACTTATAAACACTCATGTTGCATGAAACTTGGTGTAGAGTCCGAGAACCGTGTTGTTAGATGTTTCATACGTTCGTCAAACTTGTACAAAGCTCATTGAGGAACTTATAAGGACTCATGTTGCATGAAACTTGGTATAGAGTCCTAGAAACGCGTTGTTAGATGTTTCATACGTTCGTCAAACTTGTACAAAGCTCATGGAGATACTTATAAGCTCTCATGTCGCATGAAACTTTGTTTAGAGACCTGGAAACGCATTTTTAGATGTTTCATAAGTTCTTCAAACTTGTATAAAGCTCATTGAGAAACTTATAAGCATTCATGTTGCATGAAACTTGGTTTAGAGTCCTAGAAACGCGTTGTTAGATGTTTCATAAGTTCGAGAAACTTGTACAAAGCTCATTGAGGAACTTATAAGCACTCATGTTGGATGAAAACTTGGTTTAGAATTCTAGAACCGCGTTGTTAGATGTTTCATACGTTCGTTAAACTTGTACAAAGCTCATTGAGGAACTTATTAGCTCTCATGTTGCATGAAACTTGGTTTAGAATCCTAGAACGCGTTGTTAAATGTTTCATAAGTTCGTAAACTTGTACAAAGCTCATTGAGACACTTATAATCACTCATGTTGCATGAAACTTGGTTTAGAGTCCTAGAAACGCGTTGTTAGATGTTTCATATGTTCGTCAAACTTGTACAAAGCTCATTGAGGAACTTATAAGCTCTCATGTAGCAGGAAACTTGGTTTACAGATCCTAGAAATGAGTTGTTAGATGTTTCATAAGTTCGTAAAACTTGTACAAAGCTCATTGAGGAACTTATAAGCACTCATGCTGCACGAAACTTGGTTTAAAGTCCTAGAAACGCGTTATTAGATGTTTCATAAGTTCGTCAAACTTGTATAAAGCTCATTGAGAAACTTATAAGCATTCTTGTTGCATGAAACTTGCTTTAGAGTCCTAGAAATGCGTTGTAAGATGTTTCATAAGTTCGTGAAACTTGTACAAAGCTCATTGAGGAACTTATAAGCACTCATGTTGCATGAAACTTGGTTTAGAGTCCTAGAAACGCGTTGTTAGATGTTTCATATGTTCGTCAAACTTGTACAAAGCTCATTGAGGAACTTATAAGCTCTCATGTTGCATGAAACTTGGTTTAGAGTCCTAGAAACGCGTTGTTAGTTTTTTCATACGTTCGCCAAACTTGTACAAAGCTCATTGAGGAACTTATATGCACTCATGTTGCATGAAACTTGGTTTAGAGTCCTAGAAACGCGTTGTTAGATGTTTCATACGTTCGTCAAACTTGTACAAAGCTCATTGAGGAACTTATAAGCCCTCATGTTGCATGAATCTTTGTTTAGAGTCCTAGAAACGAGTTGTTAGATGTATCATAAGTTTGTCAAACTTGTACAAAGCTCATTGAGACACTTATGAACACTCATGTTGCATGAAACTTGGTTTAGAGTCCTAGAAACGTGTTGTTAGATGTTTCATACGTTCGTCAAACTTGTACAAAGCTCATTGAGGAACTTATAAGCACTCATGTTGCATGAAACTTGGTATAGAGTCCTAGAAACGTGTTGTTAGATGTTTCATACGTTCGTCAAACTTGTACAAAGATCATTGAGATACTTATAAGCTCTCCTGTCGCATGAAACTTTGTTTAGAGACCTGGAAACGCATTTTTAGATATTTCATAAGTTCGTCAAACTTGTATAAAGCTCATTGAGAAACTTATAAGCATTCATGTTGCATGAAACTTGGTTTAGAGTCCTAGAAACGCATGGTTAAATGTTTCATAAGTTCGTCAAACTTGTACAAAGCTCATTGAGACACTTATAAACACTCATGTTGCGTGAAACTTGGTTTAGAGTCCTAGAAACGCGTTGTTAGATGTTTCATATGTTCGTCAAACTTGTAAAAAGTTCATTGAGGAACTTATAAGCTCTCATGTTGCGTGAAACTTGGTTTAGAGTCCTAGAAACGCGTTGTTAGTTGTTTCATAAGTTCGTCAAACTTGTACAAAGCTCATTGAGGAACTTATAAGCACTCATGTTGCATGAAATTTGGTTTAGAGTCCTAGAAACGCGTTGTTAGATGTTTCATAAGTTCGTGAAAGTTGTACAAAGCTCATTGAGGAACTTATAAGCACTCATGTTGCATGAAACTTGGTTTCGAATCCTAGAAACACGTTGTTAGATGTTTCATACGTTCGTCAAACTTGTACAAAGCTCATTGAGGAACTAATAAGCTCTCATGTTGCATGAAACTTGGTTTAGAGTCCTAGAAACGAGTTGTTAGATGTTTCATAAGTTCGTCAAACTTATACAATGCTCACTGAGATACTTATAAGCATTCATGTTGCATGAAACTTGGTTTAGAGTCCTAGAAAGGCGTTGTAAGATGTTACTTAAGTTCGTCAAACTTATCCAAAGCTCATTGAGACACTTATAAACACTCATGTTGCATGAAACTTGGTTTAGAGTCCTAGAAACGCGTTGTTAGATGTTTCATACGTTCGTCAAACTTGTACAAAGCTCATTGAGGAACTTATAAGCACTCATGTTGCATTAACTTGGTTTAGAGTCCTAGAAACGCGTAGTTAGATGTTTCATAAGTTCGTGAAACTTGTACAAAGCTCATTGAGGAACTTATAAGCACTCATGTTGCAAGAAACTTTGTTTAGAGTCCTAGAAACGCGTTGTTAGATGTTTCATACGTTCGTTAAACTTGTACAAAGCTCATTGAGGAACTTATAAGCACTCATGTTGCATGAAACTTGGTTTAGAGTCCTAGAAACGCGTTGTTAGATGTTTCATATGTTCGCCAAACTTTTACAAATCTCATTGAGGAACTTATATGCACTCATGTTGCTTGAAACTTGGTTTAGAGTCCTAGAAACGCGTTGTTAGATGTTTCATACGTTCGTCAAACTTGTACAAAGCTCATTGAGGAACTTATAAGCACTCATGTTGCATTAACTTGGTTTAGAGTCCTAGAAACGCGTAGTTAGATGTTTCATAAGTTCGTGAAACTTGTACAAAGCTCATTGAGGAACTTATAAGCACTCATGTTGCAAGAAACTTTGTTTAGAGTCCTAGAAACGCGTTGTTAGATGTTTCATACGTTCGTTAAACTTGTACAAAGCTCATTGAGGAACTTATAAGCACTCATGTTGCATGAAACTTGGTTTAGAGTCCTAGAAACGCGTTGCTAGATGTTTCATATGTTCGCCAAACTTTTACAAATCTCATTGAGGAACTTATATGCACTCATGTTGCTTGAAACTTGGTTTAGAGTCCTAGAAACGCGTTGTTAGATGTTTCATACGTTCGTCAAACTTGTACAACGCTCATTGAGGAACTTATAAGCCCTCATGTTGCATGAATCTTGGTTTAGAGTCCTACAAACGAGTTGTTAGATGTTCCATAAGTTTGTCAAACTTGTACAAAGCTCATTGAGACACTTATAAACACTCATGTTGCATGAAACTTGGTCTAGAGTCCAAGAACCGTGTTGTTAGATGTTTCATACGTTCGTCAAACTTGTACAAAGCTCATTGAGGAACTTATAAGGACTCATTTTGCATGAAACTTGGTATAGAGTCCTAGAAACGCGTTGTTAGATGTTTCATACGTTCGTCAAACTTGTACAAAGCTCATGGAGATACTTATAAGCTCTCATGTCGCATGAAACTTGGTTTAGAGTCCTAGAAACGCGTTGTTAGATGTTTCATAAGTTCGTGAAACTTGTACAAAGCTCATTGAGGAACTTATTAGCTCTCATGTTGCATGAAACTTGGTTTAGAATCCTAGAACGCGTTGTTAAATGTTTCATAAGTTCGTAAACTTGTACAAAGCTCATTGAGACACTTATAATCACTCATGTTGCATGAAACTTGGTTTAGAGTTCTAGAAACGCGTTGTTAGATGTTTCATATGTTCGTCAAACTTGTACAAAGCTCATTGAGGAACTTATAAGCTCTCATGTTGCAGGAAACTTGGTTTACGAGTCCTATAAATGAGTTGTTAGATGTTTCATAAGTTCGTCAAACTTGTACAAAGCTCATTGAGGAACTTATAAGCACTCATGCTGCACGAAACTTGGTTTAAAGTCCTAGAAACGCGTTATTAGATGTTTCATAAGTTCGTCAAACTTGTATAAAGCTCATTGAGAAACTTATAAGCATTCTTGTTGCATGAAACTTGCTTTAGAGTCCTAGAAATGCGTTGTTAGATGTTTCATAAGTTCGTGAAACTTGTACAAAGCTCATTGAGGAACTTATAAGCACTCATGTTTCATGAATCTTGGTTTATAGTCCTAGAAACGCGTTGTTAGATGTTTCTTAAGTTCGTCAAATTTGTACAAAGATCATTGAGGAACTTATAAGCACTCATGTTGCATTAAACATGGTTTAGAGTCCTAGAAACGCGTTGTTAGATGTTTCATACGTTCGTCAAACTTGTACAAAGCTCATTAAGGAACTTATAAGCACTCATGTTGCATGAAACTTGGTTTAGAGTCCTAGAAACGCGTTGTTAGATGTGTCATAATCTCGTCAAACTTGTACAAAGCTCATTTTAAAACTTATAAGCACTCATGTTGCATGAAACTTGGTTTAGAGTCCTTGAAACGCGTTGTTAGGTGTTTCATAAGTTCGTCAAACTTGTACAAAGCTCATTGAGACACTTATAAACACTCATGTTGCATGAAACTTGGTTTAGAGTCCTAGAAACATGTTGTTAGATGTTTCATACGTTCGTCAAACTTGTACAAAGCTCATTGAGGAACTCATAAGCACTCATGTTGCATGAAACTTTGTTTAGAGTCCTAGAAACGCGTTGTTAGATGTTTCATAAGTTCGTGAAACTTGTACAAAGCTCATTGAGGAACTTATAAGCACTCATGTTGCATGAAACTTGGTTTCTAATCCTAGAAACGTGTTGTTAGATGTTTCATACGTTCGTCAAACTTGTACAAAGCTCATTGAGGAACTTATAAGCTCTCATGTTTCATGAAACTTGGTTTATAGTCCTAGAAACGCGTTGTTAGATGTTTCATATGTTCGTCAAACTTGTACAAAGCTCATTGAGGAACTTATAAGCTCTCATGTTGCATGAAACTTGGTTTAGAGTCCTAGAAACGCGTTGTTAGTTGTTTCATACGTTCGCCAAACTTGTACAAAGCTCATTGAGGAACTTATATGCACTCATGTTGCATGAAACTTGGTTTAGAGTCCTAGAAACGCGTTGTTAGATGTTTCATACGTTCGTCAAACTTGTACAAAGCTCATTGAGGAACTTATAAGCCCTCATGTTGCACGAATCTTGGTTTAGAGTCCTAGAAACGAGTTGTTAGATGTTTCATAAGTTTGTCAAACTTGTACAAAGGTCATTGAGACACTTATAAACACTCATGTTGCATGAAACTTGGTTTAGAGTCCTAGAAACGTGTTGTTAGATGTTTCATACGTTCGTCAAACTTGTACAAAGCTCATTGAGGAACTTATAAGCACTCATGTTGCATGAAACTTGGTATAGAGTGATAGAAACGCGTTGTTAGATGTTTCATACGTTCGTCAAACTTGTACAAAGCTCATTGAGATACTTATAAGCTCTCCTATCGCATGAAACTTTGTTTAGAGACCTGGAAACGCATTTTTAGATGTTTCATAAGTTCGTCAAACTTGTATAAAGCTCATTGAGAAACTTATAAGCATTCATGTTGCATGAAACTTGGTTTAGAGTCCTAGAAACGCATTGTTAAATGTTTCATAAGTTCGTCAAACTTGTACAAAGCTCATTGAGACACTTATAAACACTCATGTTGCGTGAAACTTGGTTTAGAGTCCTAGAAACGCGTTGTTAGATGTTTCATATGTTCGTCAAACTTGTACAAAGCTCATTGAGGAACTTATAAACTCTCATGTTGCGAGAAACTTGGTTTAGAGTCCTAGAAACGCGTTGTTAGTTGTTTCATAAGTTCGTCAAACTTGTACAAAGCTCATTGAGGAACTTATAAGCAGTCATGTTGCATGAAATTTGGTTTAGAGTCCTAGAAACGCGTTGTTAGATGTTTCATAAGTTCGTGAAAGTTGTTCAAAGCTCATTGAGGAACTTATAAGCACTCATGTTGCATGAAACTTGGTTTCGAATCCTAGAAACACGTTGTTAGATGTTTCATACGTTCGTCAAACTTGTACAAAGCTCATTGAGGAACTAATAAGCTCTCATGTTGCATGAAACTTGGTTTAGAGTCCTAGAAACGAGTTGTTAGATGTTTCATAAGTTCGTCAAACTTATACAATGCTCATTGAGATACTTATAAGCATTCATTTTGCATGAAACTTGGTTTAGAGTCCTAGAAAGGCGTTGTTAGATGTTACTTAAGTTCGTCAAACTTGTCCAAAGCTCATTGAGACACTTATAAACACTCATGTTGCATGAAACTTGGTTTAGAGTCCTAGAAACGCGTTGTTAGATGTTTCATACGTTCGTCAAACTTGTACAAAGCTCATTGAGGAACTTATAAGCACTCATGTTGCATTAAAATTGGTTTAGAGTCCTAGAAACGCGTAGTTAGATGTTTCATAAGTTCGTGAAACTTGTACAAAGCTCATTGAGGAACTTATAAGCACTCAAGTTGCAAGAAACTTTGTTTAGAGTCCTAGAAACGCGTTGTTAGATTTTTCATACGTTCGTTAAACTTGTACAAAGCTCATTTAGGAACTTATAAGCACTCATGTTGCATGAAACTTGGTTTATAGTCCTAGAAACGCGTTGTTAGATGTTTCATATGTTCGCCAAACTTTTACAAAGCTCATTGAGGAACTTATATGCACTCATGTTGCTTGAAACTTGGTTTAGAGTCCTAGAAACGCGTTGTTAGATGTTTCATACGTTCGTCAAACTTGTACAACGCTCATTGAGGAACTTATAAGCCCTCATGTTGCATGAATCTTGGTTTAGAGTCCTACAAACGAGTTGTTAGATGTTCCATAAGTTTGTCAAACTTGTACAAAGCTCATTGAGACACTTATAAACACTCATGTTGCATGAAACTTGGTCTAGAGTCCAAGAACCGTGTTGTTAGATGTTTCATACGTTCGTCAAACTTGTACAAAGCTCATTGAGGAACTTATAAGGACTCATTTTGCATGAAACTTGGTATAGAGTACTAGAAACGCGTTGTTAGATGTTTCATACGTTCGTCAAACTTGTACAAAGCTCATGGAGATACTTATAAGCTCTCATGTCGCATGAAACTTGGTTTAGAGTCCTAGAAACGCGTTGTTAGATGTTTCATAAGTTCGTGAAACTTGTACAAAGCTCATTGAGGAACTTATAAGCACTCATGTTGGATGAAAACTTGGTTTAGAATTCTAGAACCGCGTTGTTAGATGTTTCATACGTTCGTTAAACTTGTACAAAGCTCATTGAGGAACTTATTAGCTCTCATGTTGCATGAAACTTGGTTTAGAATCCTAGAACGCGTTGTTAAATGTTTCATAAGTTCGTAAACTTGTACAAAGCTCATTGAGACACTTATAATCACTCATGTTGCATGAAACTTGGTTTAGAGTTCTAGAAACGCGTTGTTAGATGTTTCATATGTTCGTCAAACTTGTACAAAGCTCATTGAGGAACTTATAAGCTCTCATGTTGCAGGAAACTTGGTTTACAGTCCTATAAATGAGTTGTTAGATGTTTCATAAGTTCGTCAAACTTGTACAAAGCTCATTGAGGAACTTATAAGCACTCATGCTGCACGAAACTTGGTTTAAAGTCCTAGAAACGCGTTATTAGATGTTTCATAAGTTCGTCAAACTTGTATAAAGCTCATTGAGAAACTTATAAGCATTCTTGTTGCATGAAACTTGCTTTAGAGTCCTAGAAATGCGTTGTTAGATGTTTCATAAGTTCGTGAAACTTGTACAAAGCTCATTGAGGAACTTATAAGCACTCATGTTTCATGAATCTTGGTTTATAGTCCTAGAAACGCGTTGTTAGATGTTTCTTAAGTTCGTCAAATTTGTACAAAGATCATTGAGGAACTTATAAGCACTCATGTTGCATTAAACATGGTTTAGAGTCCTAGAAACGCGTTGTTAGATGTTTCATACGTTCGTCAAACTTGTACAAAGCTCATTAAGGAACTTATAAGCACTCATGTTGCATGAAACTTGGTTTAGAGTCCTAGAAACGCGTTGTTAGATGTGTCATAATCTCGTCAAACTTGTACAAAGCTCATTTTAAAACTTATAAGCACTCATGTTGCATGAAACTTGGTTTAGAGTCCTTGAAACGCGTTGTTAGGTGTTTCATAAGTTCGTCAAACTTGTACAAAGCTCATTGAGACACTTATAAACACTCATGTTGCATGAAACTTGGTTTAGAGTCCTAGAAACATGTTGTTAGATGTTTCATACGTTCGTCAAACTTGTACAAAGCTCATTGAGGAACTCATAAGCACTCATGTTGCATGAAACTTTGTTTAGAGTCCTAGAAACGCGTTGTTAGATGTTTCATAAGTTCGTGAAACTTGTACAAAGCTCATTGAGGAACTTATAAGCACTCATGTTGCATGAAACTTGGTTTCTAATCCTAGAAACGTGTTGTTAGATGTTTCATACGTTCGTCAAACTTGTACAAAGCTCATTGAGGAACTTATAAGCTCTCATGTTTCATGAAACTTGGTTTATAGTCCTAGAAACGCGTTGTTAGATGTTTCATATGTTCGTCAAACTTGTACAAAGCTCATTGAGGAACTTATAAGCTCTCATGTTGCATGAAACTTGGTTTAGAGTCCTAGAAACGCGTTGTTAGTTGTTTCATACGTTCGCCAAACTTGTACAAAGCTCATTGAGGAACTTATATGCACTCATGTTGCATGAAACTTGGTTTAGAGTCCTAGAAACGCGTTGTTAGATGTTTCATACGTTCGTCAAACTTGTACAAAGATCATTGAGGAACTTATAAGCCCTCATGTTGCACGAATCTTGGTTTAGAGTCCTAGAAACGAGTTGTTAGATGTTTCATAAGTTTGTCAAACTTGTACAAAGGTCATTGAGACACTTATAAACACTCATGTTGCATGAAACTTGGTTTAGAGTCCTAGAAACGTGTTGTTAGATGTTTCATACGTTCGTCAAACTTGTACAAAGCTCATTGAGGAACTTATAAGCACTCATGTTGCATGAAACTTGGTATAGAGTGATAGAAACGCGTTGTTAGATGTTTCATACGTTCGTCAAACTTGTACAAAGCTCATTGAGATACTTATAAGCTCTCCTATCGCATGAAACTTTGTTTAGAGACCTGGAAACGCATTTTTAGATGTTTCATAAGTTCGTCAAACTTGTATAAAGCTCATTGAGAAACTTATAAGCATTCATGTTGCATGAAACTTGGTTTAGAGTCCTAGAAACGCATTGTTAAATGTTTCATAAGTTCGTCAAACTTGTACAAAGCTCATTGAGACACTTATAAACACTCATGTTGCGTGAAACTTGGTTTAGAGTCCTAGAAACGCGTTGTTAGATGTTTCATATGTTCGTCAAACTTGTACAAAGCTCATTGAGGAACTTATAAACTCTCATGTTGCGAGAAACTTGGTTTAGAGTCCTAGAAACGCGTTGTTAGTTGTTTCATAAGTTCGTCAAACTTGTACAAAGCTCATTGAGGAACTTATAAGCAGTCATGTTGCATGAAATTTGGTTTAGAGTCCTAGAAACGCGTTGTTAGATGTTTCATAAGTTCGTGAAAGTTGTTCAAAGCTCATTGAGGAACTTATAAGCACTCATGTTGCATGAAACTTGGTTTCGAATCCTAGAAACACGTTGTTAGATGTTTCATACGTTCGTCAAACTTGTACAAAGCTCATTGAGGAACTAATAAGCTCTCATGTTGCATGAAACTTTGTTTAGAGTCCTAGAAACGCGTTGTTAGATGTTTCATAAGTTCGTGAAACTTGTACAAAGCTCATTGAGGAACTTATAAGCACTCATGTTGCATGAAACTTGGTTTCTAATCCTAGAAACGTGTTGTTAGATGTTTCATACGTTCGTCAAACTTGTACAAAGCTCATTGAGGAACTTATAAGCTCTCATGTTTCATGAAACTTGGTTTATAGTCCTAGAAACGCGTTGTTAGATGTTTCATATGTTCGTCAAACTTGTACAAAGCTCATTGAGGAACTCATAAGCACTCATGTTGCATGAAACTTTGTTTAGAGTCCTAGAAACGCGTTGTTAGATGTTTCATAAGTTCGTGAAACTTGTACAAAGCTCATTGAGGAACTTATAAGCACTCATGTTGCATGAAACTTGGTTTCTAATCCTAGAAACGTGTTGTTAGATGTTTCATACGTTCGTCAAACTTGTACAAAGCTCATTGAGGAACTTATAAGCTCTCATGTTTCATGAAACTTGGTTTATAGTCCTAGAAACGCGTTGTTAGATGTTTCATATGTTCGTCAAACTTGTACAAAGCTCATTGAGGAACTTATAAGCTCTCATGTTGCATGAAACTTGGTTTAGAGTCCTAGAAACGCGTTGTTAGTTGTTTCATACGTTCGCCAAACTTGTACAAAGCTCATTGAGGAACTTATATGCACTCATGTTGCATGAAACTTGGTTTAGAGTCCTAGAAACGCGTTGTTAGATGTTTCATACGTTCGTCAAACTTGTACAAAGCTCATTGAGGAACTTATAAGCCCTCATGTTGCACGAATCTTGGTTTAGAGTCCTAGAAACGAGTTGTTAGATGTTTCATAAGTTTGTCAAACTTGTACAAAGGTCATTGAGACACTTATAAACACTCATGTTGCATGAAACTTGGTTTAGAGTCCTAGAAACGTGTTGTTAGATGTTTCATACGTTCGTCAAACTTGTACAAAGCTCATTGAGGAACTTATAAGCACTCATGTTGCATGAAACTTGGTATAGAGTGATAGAAACGCGTTGTTAGATGTTTCATACGTTCGTCAAACTTGTACAAAGCTCATTGAGATACTTATAAGCTCTCCTATCGCATGAAACTTTGTTTAGAGACCTGGAAACGCATTTTTAGATGTTTCATAAGTTCGTCAAACTTGTATAAAGCTCATTGAGAAACTTATAAGCATTCATGTTGCATGAAACTTGGTTTAGAGTCCTAGAAACGCATTGTTAAATGTTTCATAAGTTCGTCAAACTTGTACAAAGCTCATTGAGACACTTATAAACACTCATGTTGCGTGAAACTTGGTTTAGAGTCCTAGAAACGCGTTGTTAGATGTTTCATATGTTCGTCAAACTTGTACAAAGCTCATTGAGGAACTTATAAACTCTCATGTTGCGAGAAACTTGGTTTAGAGTCCTAGAAACGCGTTGTTAGTTGTTTCATAAGTTCGTCAAACTTGTACAAAGCTCATTGAGGAACTTATAAGCAGTCATGTTGCATGAAATTTGGTTTAGAGTCCTAGAAACGCGTTGTTAGATGTTTCATAAGTTCGTGAAAGTTGTTCAAAGCTCATTGAGGAACTTATAAGCACTCATGTTGCATGAAACTTGGTTTCGAATCCTAGAAACACGTTGTTAGATGTTTCATACGTTCGTCAAACTTGTACAAAGCTCATTGAGGAACTAATAAGCTCTCATGTTGCATGAAACTTGGTTTAGAGTCCTAGAAACGAGTTGTTAGATGTTTCATAAGTTCGTCAAACTTATACAATGCTCATTGAGATACTTATAAGCATTCATTTTGCATGAAACTTGGTTTAGAGTCCTAGAAAGGCGTTGTTAGATGTTACTTAAGTTCGTCAAACTTGTCCAAAGCTCATTGAGACACTTATAAACTCTCATGTTGCATGAAACTTGGTTTAGAGTCCTAGAAACGCGTTGTTAGATGTTTCATACGTTCGTCAAACTTGTACAAAGCTCATTGAGGAACTTATAAGCACTCATGTTGCATTAAAATTGGTTTAGAGTCCTAGAAACGCGTAGTTAGATGTTTCATAAGTTCGTGAAACTTGTACAAAGCTCATTGAGGAACTTATAAGCACTCAAGTTGCAAGAAACTTTGTTTAGAGTCCTAGAAACGCGTTGTTAGATTTTTCATACGTTCGTTAAACTTGTACAAAGCTCATTTAGGAACTTATAAGCACTCATGTTGCATGAAACTTGGTTTATAGTCCTAGAAACGCGTTGTTAGATGTTTCATATGTTCGCCAAACTTTTACAAATCTCATTGAGGAACTTATATGCACTCATGTTGCTTGAAACTTGGTTTAGAGTCCTAGAAACGCGTTGTTAGATGTTTCATACGTTCGTCAAATTTGTACAACGCTCATTGAGGAACTTATAAGCCCTCATGTTGAATGAATCTTGGTTTAGAGTCCTAGAAACGAGTTGTTAGATGTTCCATAAGTTTGTCAAACTTGTACAAAGCTCATTGAGACACTTATAAACACTCATGTTGCATGAAACTTGGTGTAGAGTCCGAGAACCGTGTTGTTAGATGTTTCATACGTTCGTCAAACTTGTACAAAGCTCATTGAGGAACTTATAAGGACTCATGTTGCATGAAACTTGGTATAGAGTCCTAGAAACGCGTTGTTAGATGTTTCATACGTTCGTCAAACTTGTACAAAGCTCATGGAGATACTTATAAGCTCTCATGTCGCATGAAACTTTGTTTAGAGACCTGGAAACGCATTTTTAGATGTTTCATAAGTTCTTCAAACTTGTATAAAGCTCATTGAGAAACTTATAAGCATTCATGTTGCATGAAACTTGGTTTAGAGTCCTAGAAACGCGTTGTTAGATGTTTCATAAGTTCGAGAAACTTGTACAAAGCTCATTGAGGAACTTATAAGCACTCATGTTGGATGAAAACTTGGTTTAGAATTCTAGAACCGCGTTGTTAGATGTTTCATACGTTCGTTAAACTTGTACAAAGCTCATTGAGGAACTTATTAGCTCTCATGTTGCATGAAACTTGGTTTAGAATCCTAGAACGCGTTGTTAAATGTTTCATAAGTTCGTAAACTTGTACAAAGCTCATTGAGACACTTATAATCACTCATGTTGCATGAAACTTGGTTTAGAGTCCTAGAAACGCGTTGTTAGATGTTTCATATGTTCGTCAAACTTGTACAAAGCTCATTGAGGAACTTATAAGCTCTCATGTTGCAGGAAACTTGGTTTACGAGTCCTAGAAATGAGTTGTTAGATGTTTCATAAGTTCGTAAAACTTGTACAAAGCTCATTGAGGAACTTATAAGCACTCATGCTGCACGAAACTTGGTTTAAAGTCCTAGAAACGCGTTATTAGATGTTTCATAAGTTCGTCAAACTTGTATAAAGCTCATTGAGAAACTTATAAGCATTCTTGTTGCATGAAACTTGCTTTAGAGTCCTAGAAATGCGTTGTAAGATGTTTCATAAGTTCGTGAAACTTGTACAAAGCTCATTGAGGAACTTATAAGCACTCATGTTTCATGAATCTTGGTTTATAGTCCTAGAAACGCGTTGTTAGATGTTTCTTAAGTTCGTCAAATTTGTACAAAGATCATTGAGGAACTTATAAGCACTCATGTTGCATTAAACATGGTTTAGAGTCCTAGAAACGCGTTGTTAGATGTTTCATACGTTCGTCAAACTTGTACAAAGCTCAATGAGGAACTTATAAGCACTCATATTGCATGAAACTTGGTTTAGAGTCCTAGAAACGCGTTGTTAGATGTGTCATAAGGTCGTCAAACTTGTACAAAGCTCATTTTAAAACTTATAAGCACTCATGTTGCATGAAACTTGGTTTAGAGTCCTTGAAACGCGTTGTTAGGTGTTTCATAAGTTCGTCAAACTTGTACAAAGCTCATTGAGACACTTATAAACACTCATGTTGCATGAAACTTGGTTTAGAGTCCTAGAAACGTGTTGTTAGATGTTTCATACGTTCGTCAAACTTGTACAAAGCTCATTGAGGAACTCATATGCACTCATGTTGCATGAAACTTGGTTTAGAGTCCTAGAAACGCGTTGTTAGATGTTTCATAAGTTCGTGAAACTTGTACAAAGCTCATTGAGGAACTTATAAGCACTCATGTTGCATGAAACTTGGTTTCTAATCCTAGAAACGTGTTGTTAGATGTTTCATACGTTCGTCAAACTTGTACAAAGCTCATTGAGGAACTTATAAGCTCTCATGTTTCATGAAACTTGGTTTAGAGTCCTAGAAACGCGTTGTTAGATGTTTCATATGTTCGTCAAACTTGTACAAAGCTCATTGAGGAACTTATAAGCTCTCATGTTGCATGAAACTTGGTTTAGAGTCCTAGAAACGCGTTGTTAGTTGTTTCATACGTTCGCCAAACTTGTACAAAGCTCATTGAGGAACTTATATGCACTCATGTTGCATGAAACTTGGTTTAGAGTCCTAGAAACGCGTTGTTAGATGTTTCATACGTTCGTCAAACTTGTACAAAGCTCATTGAGGAACTTATAAGCCCTCATGTTGCACGAATCTTGGTTTAGAGTCCTAGAAACGAGTTGTTAGATGTTTCATAAGTTTGTCAAACTTGTACAAAGCTCATTAAGACACTTATAAACACTCATGTTGCATGAAACTTGGTTTAGAGTCCTAGAAACGTGTTGTTAGATGTTTCATACGTACGTCAAACTTGTACAAAGCTCATTGAGGAACTTATAAGCACTCATGTTGCATGAAACTTGGTATAGAGTGATAGAAACGCGTTGTTAGATGTTTCATACGTTCGTCAAACTTGTACAAAGCTCATTGAGATACTTATAAGCTCTCCTATCGCATGAAACTTTGTTTAGAGACCTGGAAACGCATTTATAGATGTTTCATAAGTTCGTCAAACTTGTATAAAGCTCATTGAGAAACTTATAAGCATTCATGTTGCATGAAACTTGGTTTAGAGTCCTAGAAACGCATTGTTAAATGTTTCATAAGTTCTTCAAACTTGTACAAAGCTCATTGAGACACTTATAAACACCCATGTTGCGTGAAACTTGGTTTAGAGTCCTAGAAACGCGTTGTTAGATGTTTCATATGTTCGTCAAACTTGTACAAAGCTCATTGAGGAACTTATAAACTCTCATGTTGCGAGAAACTTGGTTTAGAGTCCTAGAAACGCGTTGTTAGTTGTTTCATAAGTTCGTCAAACTTGTACAAAGCTCATTGAGGAACTTATAAGCAGTCATGTTGCATGAAATTTGGTTTAGAGTCCTAGAAACGCGTTGTTAGATGTTTCATACGTTCGTCAAACTTGTACAAAGCTCATTGAGGAACTTATAAGCACTCATGTTGCATGAAACTTGGTTTAGAGTCCTAGAAACGCGTTGTTAGATGTGTCATAAGGTCGTCAAACTTGTACAAAGCTCATTTTAAAACTTATAAGCACTCATGTTGCATGAAACTTGGTTTAGAGTCCTTGAAACGCGTTGTTAGGTGTTTCATAAGTTCGTCAAACTTGTACAAAGCTCATTGAGACACTTATAAACACTCATGTTGCATGAAACTTGGTTTAGAGTCCTAGAAACGTGTTGTTAGATGTTTCATACGTTCGTCAAACTTGTACAAAGCTCATTGAGGAACTCATAAGCACTCATGTTGCATGAAACTTGGTTTAGAGTCCTAGAAACGCGTTGTTAGATGTTTCATAAGTTCGTGAAACTTGTACAAAGCTCATTGAGGAACTTATAAGCACTCATGTTGCATGAAACTTGGTTTCTAATCCTAGAAACGTGTTGTTAGATGTTTCATACGTTCGTCAAACTTGTACAAAGCTCATTGAGGAACTTATAAGCTCTCATATTTCATGAAACTTGGTTTAGAGTCCTAGAAACGCGTTGTTAGATGTTTCATATGTTCGTCAAACTTGTACAAAGCTCATTGAGGAACTTATAAGCTCTCATGTTGCATGAAACTTGGTTTAGAGTCCTAGAAACGCGTTGTTAGTTGTTTCATACGTTCGCCAAACTTGTACAAAGCTCATTGAGGAACTTATATGCACTCATGTTGCATGAAACTTGGTTTAGAGTCCTAGAAACGCGTTGTTAGATGTTTCATACGTTCGTCAAACTTGTACAAAGCTCATTGAGGAACTTATAAGCCCTCATGTTGCACGAATCTTGGTTTAGAGTCCTAGAAACGAGTTGTTAGATGTTTCATAAGTTTGTCAAACTTGTACAAAGCTCATTGAGACACTTATAAACACTCATGTTGCATGAAACTTGGTTTAGAGTCCTAGAAACGTGTTGTTAGATGTTTCATACGTTCGTCAAACTTGTACAAAGCTCATTGAGGAACTTATAAGCACTCATGTTGCATGAAACTTGGTATAGAGTGATAGAAACGCGTTGTTAGATGTTTCATACGTTCGTCAAACTTGTACAAAGCTCATTGAGATACTTATAAGCTCTCCTATCGCATGAAACTTTGTTTAGAGACCTGGAAACGCATTTTTAGATGTTTCATAAGTTCGTCACACTTGTATAAAGCTCATTGATAAACTTATAAGCACTCATGTTGCATGAAACTTGGTTTAGAGTCCTAGAAACGCATTGTTAAATGTTTCATAAGTTCGTCAAACTTGTACAAAGCTCATTGAGACACTTATAAACACTCATGTTGCGTGAAACTTGGTTTAGAGTCCTAGAAACGCGTTGTTAGATGTTTCATATGTTCGTCAAACTTGTACAAAGCTCATTGAGGAACTTATAAACTCTCATGTTGCGAGAAACTTGGTTTAGAGTCCTAGAAACGCGTTGTTAGTTGTTTCAAAAGTTCGTCAAACTTGTACAATGCTCATTGAGGAACTTATAAGCAGTCATGTTGCATGAAATTTGGTTTAGAGTCCTAGAAACGCGTTGTTAGATGTTTCATAAGTTCGTGAAAGTTGTACAAAGCTCATTGAGGAACTTATAAGCACTCATGTTGCATGAAACTTGGTTTCGAATCCTAGAAACACGTTGTTAGATGTTTCATACGTTCGTCAAACTTGTACAAAGCTCATTGAGGAACTTTACCAAGGTAGTTATTACATATAGTCGACTACATCGAAATGTAGTTGATTCATGTAGTCAACTTTATGAATCAACTATATCTCCAGGGAGTTAATACTTCTAGTCGACTACATCTCAATGTAGTCGATTCATGTAGTCGACTATATCAACCGACTAAAGAGCCGTTGGAGCTATGGACCAAAGGATAAAGAAGTGGTCCCCTTTTGGCAATTTGAAATATAGCCGTTAGGAAGCTTTCCCTTCTTCTCTCTTGTTTTGATATATATATATCTCCTTGTGTAATTTGACTCTAACACAACTTATGAAATGAAAATCTATTATCTATATTCTCTCTCTAATGTCTCTTTATGTTCTTCAAGAACATGAAGAACATTTGAATTCAAACCTCTCCTAAATCTCAATTACTCTCAATCTCTTAAATTCTAACATGGTATCAGAGCTTTAAGCTCTTGAGACCTTAAATCTCTTCCGCTATTATACTCTAATCTCTTTAAAATCTCTTCTTTTCATTGTCTTTGTTCTCGGCGTTACTCAAACTCTCAAATCTTCGGTCCTTTCTCAAAGATCTAAGCTGTACAAAGCTAGATCTCAAAGACCAAACCATTTCACTACAAATCTCAACCATGGAAGACAAGGAATCTAGGAAGATTCTATGCCCGGTGACCCTCAAAGGGATAAACTACTTGCTATGGGCTAGGACCATGAAAACGGCTCTATGTGGAAAAGGCCTATTCAGTCATATCCTCAAGAAGCAAGAGCTCCCAACCGAGGTCGACTTAGAAGGGGAGGATGTTGACTTCGACCTCATGAAGCGCTTTCAAGAAGACCAAAAGGTTCTCGGTGTGATACAATCCTCCCTTGAGCCCTCTATCCTTGAAGCTTACTCGTATTGTGAGAGTGCCAAAGACCTATGGGACACTCTCCAAACTGTATACGGCAATGTCTCAAACTTAAGCCGGGTCTTTGAAGTCAAGAAGGCCATCAATGAACTCTATCAAGAAGATACCGAGTTCACTAAACACTTTGGAATCTTTAGATCTCTTTGGGCCGAGCTAGAAATGTTGAGGCCATTCACGGTGGATGCTAAGATCCCGAACAAAAGAAGAGAAGAAGACATAGTCTTTGGACTCTTGCTCACTATCAATCCAAGCTACAAAGATCTCATCAAGCATCTTCTTAGAGCTGAGACTCTTCCAAACCTTGATGAGATATGCTCTCAACTCCAAAAGGAGCAAGGATCTATTGAGCTCTTTGACCATAAGAAGGAGCTAGTCACCGCCAACAAGGTTGCCTACAAACCTCCAACCGCCAACACAAGCAAGCCCTCGGCTAAATCCTATGATGAAAGGAGGTCCTTGATTTGTGACCATTGCAGGAAGAGGGGTCACTCAAAGGACAAGTGTTGGATCCTTCAACCTCATCTCAAGCCGGCCAAGTTCAAGGAAGCTAGAGCTCACTTCTCAAACGATGACACCGCGAGCAAAGCAAGCACAAGTAGCTCCCACCAAACCGGTAAAGACAAGGATGAGGAATCCACAGCCATTGTGCCGTACACCGATGAATTTGTGAGGAGATCCGACTTGGAAGCTCTCATCAAGGCCCTTAAGGGCAACGGTATCATCCCTAATCCCTACTCTCTTAATGCTTACTCCCTTAGTGCTCAACACATAGACAATAGAACCTTTAAACCGATCATAATAGACTCCGGAGCTTCTCACCATATGATTAGCAACCGTGACTTGATTAGTAACATTAGAACGGTTTTAGGTAATGTCATAATTGCTAATGGGAGTAAGATACCTATAGAAGGGTTAGGAGATTTGAAATTATTTGATAAGGATTCTCAAGCCCTCTATATGCCGAGTTTTACTTGTAATCTTATATCCGTTAAACGTATTGCGAAGGACTTAGATTGCAATGTTATTTTTGGCCCTAATGATGTTCTTTTTCAGGATATTAAGAGTGAAAGAATCATAGGAAAGGGGATCACAAGAGGAGATCTTTATGTCTTAGATGAAAACAATGCTAGTTCCTTATTTTGTAATGCTTTTAGCTCGGTTTTAGCCGAAGCAAACAATGTCATTTGGCACTTTAGGCTTGGTCATCCTCATTTAAAAGCTTTAAAAACTCTTTTACCAAATGTGATTTTTGACCATCAAACTTGTGAAGCTTGTATTTTGGGCAAACATTGCCGAACCGTTTTTCAAAAATCAACAACCATTTACAAGCCTTCGAACTTGTGCACTCGGATGTGTGGTCTTCTCCTTGTAAATCAAGAGATAATCACACATACTTTGTCACTTTTATTGATGAATTTTCAAAATACACTTGGGTTACACTTTTACAATCTAAGGATAAGGTCTTAGAAGCTTTTAAACAATTTCAAAACTATGTAACTAACCATTATCAAACCAAGATTAAAATTTTTAGGTCGGATAATGGTGGTGAGTACACAAGCCGAGCTTTCAAAGAACACATATCCAATCATGGGATCCTTCATCAAACAACTTGCCCCTACACACCACAACAAAACGGTGTGGCCGAGAGGAAGAATAGACACCTCATGGAAGTTACTCGGTCCATGATGTTCCACATGAACATCCCAAAACGGTTTTGGTCGGATGGTGTTTTAACCGCGTGTTATCTCATCAACCGAACCCCTACTCAACTCTTAAATAATCAATCTCCTTTTGAAGTTTTGAATAAAACTACACCTCAAATAGAACATTTAAGAGTATTTGGTTGTGGGTGTTTTGTGTTTGTCCCTAGTGAACAAAGGAACAAGCTTGAGCCAAAGAGTGTAAAGGCGATGTTCATTGGGTATTCAAGCACACAAAAGGGGTACAAATGCTATGTTCCGGAAACAAAACGGGTCCTAGTGTCTAGAGATGTCAAGTTCTTGGAAGGGAAAAGATTCTATGAAGGGAACAATTAGGAAAGTGTCAAAGACCTTCCCGAGGTAGTCATAGACAAGGCCACAAGTCTCCGGAACCTTATGAAAAATCTTGGAATGAGTTTTGAAGAAGAACCACATCAAGAAACCCCCCTTGATCATGCGGGGGAGAACAATCATCATGATCAAGAGGCTCAAGAGTCCGGAGGAGAATCAAATGGTGATCAAGAAGATAACCATCCTCTTCCTCCTCAACAACAACAACAAACCGAACCATCCACAACATCCGAGACTCCAAATGATCAAGATGGTCATAATCAAGGAGGATCTCAAGAAGATGTTGGTTCTCAAGAAGATGTGGCGGTCCCATTAAGAAGGAGCACAAGAATCAAGTACCCTCCATCAAATTGGAAGAACACAAGAGTCTACTACAACCAAGAAGCCGTAGCTCACCCAACTCAAGCCGTATGCTCCTTAGCCACTATTCCCATGGAGCATCAAGTGTTCCTCACGACCATGGATCAACACCACATACCACAATCATATGAAGAAGCCATGAAGGACCAAGTATGGATTGATGCGGTCAAAGGTGAGAACAAAGCCATGGAGGATAATGAAACATACTATGAGACCGATCTCCCAAAAGGAAAGAGAGCCGTTAGCTCAAGGTACATTTTCACAATCAAGTATCATAGTAATGGTGAAATTGAGAGACACAAGGCACGGTTAGTAGCTCGGGGATTTACTCAAACCTACGGAGAAGACTACTTGGACACGTTTGCCCCGGTTGCAAAACTTCACTCCGTTAGGGTCATTCTCTCACTAGCCACGAACCTCTCTTGGGAATTGTTTCAAATGGATGTCAAGAACGCTTTCCTACAAGGAGAACTTGAAGAAGAAGTGTACATGACACCACCACCGGGTCTAGAACACACGATTGCTCCGGGAAAGGTCTTGAGACTAAAGAAAGCCATCTATGGACTCAAGCAATCACCTAGAGCTTGGTACCAAAAAGCTTAGCTCAACCCTAATGGAGAAAGGATTCAAAAGATCTCATGTGGAACATACCTTGTTCACCAAAACAAGCCAAGAAGGTATTGTGGTGGTCCTAGTCTATGTAGATGATATCATCATCTCCGGAAACAACAAGGAAGGTATTCAAAACACTAAAGACTATTTGAAATCCAAATTTGATATTAAGGACCTTGGGAAACTTAAGTACTTCCTAGGGATAGAAGTGTGTAGATCCGAAGAGGGTCTATTCCTTTCCCAAAGGAAGTACACACGTGATCTTTTGAGTGGTGTCAATATAATAGGTACAAAGAAGGCCAAGACCCCTCTTGAAGAAGGCTATAAAGTCATAAAAGAAGGAAGTGAAGAAGACAAGCCCTTCAAAGACCCGAAGTTCTTTAGGAAGATTGTGGGAAAGCTAATCTACTTGACCATCACAAGGCCGGATCTTTGCTTTGCCGTGAACCAAGTGGCTCAACAGATGCAAAAGCCCAAGATACACCATTGGAACATGCTTGAAAGAATCTTGAGATACATCAAAGGTACTTGTGACTTGGGTATTTGGATGGGATGTAACAAGAACACCGAAGTGGTTGGCTATTGTGACGCGGATTATGCCGGTGATGTTGAAGATAGAAGATCCACAACTGGCTATTGCACCTTCATTGGAGGGAACCTTGTGACTTGGAAGACCAAGAAGCAAAAGATTGTCTCATGCTCAACCGCGGAGGCCGAATACCGAGCCATGAGGAAGCTAACTCAAGAAGTTATGTGGCTCAAGAACTTACTCGGAGATTTGGGTGTCAAGATTGAAGCTCCAATGACCATGCATTGTGACAACCAAGCAGCTATTCACATTGCATCCAATTCAGTTTTCCATGAGCGAACCAAACACATAGAAGTGGATTGCCACAAGGTCCGAGAACAAATGGTAAAGGGAACAATCCTTCCATGCTTCACAAAGAGCCAAGACCAACTCGCGGACATCTTCACCAAATCCGCAAGAATAAAAGTGTGTGAGTCAATTCTTCCAAGACTTGGACTCACAATGGCTCCTATAGCCTAAGTCCCTAACCGCATATCTTTGTACTCTTTTCCCTTAGGTGAGTTTTGTCCCAATGGGTTTTCTCACCAAGGTTTTTAATGAGGCAAGGGTATGCGGGTTCCAAGCTTAGCCATTGCATTAGGCTAAGCTTGCGGGGGAGTATTGAAGTGACTTTACCAAGGTAGTTATTACATATAGTCGACTACATCGAAATGTAGTTGATTCATGTAGTCAACTTTATGAATCAACTATATCTCCAGGGAGTTAATACTTCTAGTCGACTACATCTCAATGTAGTCGATTCATGTAGTCGACTATATCAACCGACTAAAGAGTCGTTGGAGCTATGGACCAAAGGATAAAGAAGTGGTCCCCTTTTGGCAATTTGAAATATAGCCGTTAGGAAGCTTTCCCTTCTTCTCTCTTGTTTTGATATATATATATATCTCCTTGTGTAATTTGACTCTAACACAACTTATGAATTGAAAATCTATTATCTATATTCTCTCTCTAATGTCTCTTTATGTTCTTCAAGAACATGAAGAACATTTGAATTCAAACCTCTCCTAAATCTCAATTACTCTCAATCTCTTAAATTCTAACACTAGAAACGCGTTGTTAGATGTTTCATATGTTCGTCAAACTTGTACAAAGCTCATTGAGGAACTTATAAACTCTCATGTTGCGAGAAACTTGGTTTAGAGTCCTAGAAACGCGTTGTTAGTTGTTTCATAAGTTCGTCAAACTTGTACAAAGCTCATTGAGGAACTTATAAGCAGTCATGTTGCATGAAATTTGGTTTAGAGTCCTAGAAACGCGTTGTTAGATGTTTCATAAGTTCGTGAAAGTTGTACAAAGCTCATTGAGGAACTTATAAGCACTCATGTTGCATGAAACTTGGTTTCGAATCCTAGAAACTCGTTGTTAGATGTTTCATACGTTCGTCAAACTTGTACAAAGCTCATTGAGGAACTAATAAGCTCTCATGTTGCATGAAACTTGGTTTAGAGTCCTAGAAACGAGTTGTTAGATGTTTCATAAGTTCGTCAAACTTATACAATGCTCATTGAGATACTTATAAGCATTCATGTTGCATGAAACTTGGTTTAGAGTCCTAGAAAGGAGTTGTTAGATGTTACTTAAGTTCGTCAAACTTGTCCAAAGCTCATTGAGACACTTATAAACACTCATGTTGCATGAAACTTGGTTTAGAGTCCTAGAAACGCGTTGTTAGATGTTTCATACGTTCGTCAAACTTGTACAAAGCTCTTTGAGAAACTTATAAGCACTCATGTTGCATTAAACTTGGTTTAGAGTCCTAGAAACGCGTAGTTAGATGTTTCATAAGTTCGTGAAACTTGTACAAAGCTCATTGAGGAACTTATAAGCACTCAAGTTGCAAGAAACTTTGTTTAGAGTCCTAGAAACGCGTTGTTAGATTTTTCATACGTTCGTTAAACTTGTACAAAGCTCATTGAGGAACTTATAAGCACTCATGTTGCATGAAACTTGGTTTATAGTCCTAGAAACGCGTTGTTAGATGTTTCATATGTTCGCCAAACTTCTACAAATCTCATTGAGGAACTTATATGCACTCATGTTGCTTGAAACTTGGTTTAGAGTCCTAGAAACGCGTTGTTAGATGTTTCATACGTTCGTCAAACTTGTACAACGCTCATTGAGGAACTTATAAGCCCTCATGTTGCATGAATCTTGGTTTAGAGTCCTAGAAACGAGTTGTTAGATGTTCCATAAGTTTGTCAAACTTGTACAAAGCTCATTGAGACACTTATAAACACTCATGTTGCATGAAACTTGGTGTAGAGTCCGAGAACCGTGTTTTTAGATGTTTCATACGTTCGTCAAACTTGTACAAAGCTCATTGAGGAACTTATAAGGACTCATGTTGCATGAAACTTGGTATAGAGTCCTAGAAACGCGTTGTTAGATGTTTCATACGTTCGTCAAACTTGTACAAAGCTCATGGAGATACTTATAAGCTCTCATGTCGCATGAAACTTTGTTTAGAGACCTGGAAACGCATTTTTAGATGTTTCATAAGTTCTTCAAACTTGTATAAAGCTCATTGAGAAACTTATAAGCATTCATGTTGCATGAAACTTGGTTTAGAGTCCTAGAAACGTGTTGTTAGATGTTTCATAAGTTCGTGAAACTTGTACAAAGCTCATTGAGGAACTTATAAGCACTCATGTTGAATGAAAACTTGGTTTAGAATTCTAGAACCGCGTTGTTAGATGTTTCATACGTTCGTTAAACTTGTACAAAGCTCATTGAGGAACTTATTAGCTCTCATGTTGCATGAAACTTGGTTTAGAATCCTAGAACGCGTTGTTAAACGTTTCATAAGTTCGTCAACTTGTACAAAGTTCATTGAGACACTTATAATCACTCATGTTGCATGAAACTTGGTTTAGAGTCCTAGAAACGCGTTGTTAGATGTTTCATATGTTCGTCAAACTTGTACAAAGCTCATTGAGGAACTTATAAGCTCTCATGTTGCAGGAAACTTGGTTTACAGTCCTAGAAATGAGTTGTTAGATGTTTCATAAGTTCGTCAAACTTGTACAAAGCTCATTGAGGAACTTATAAGCACTCATGTTGCATGAAACTTGGTTTAGAATCCTAGAAACGCGTTGTTAGATGTTTCAAAATTTTGTGAAAATTGTACAAAGCTCATTGAGGAAGTTATAAGCACTCATGTTGCATGAAACTTGGTTTAGAGTCCTAGAAACGCGTTGTTAGATGTTTCATACGTTCGTCAAACTTGTACAAAGCTCATTGAGGAACTTATAAACACTCATGTTACATGAAACTTTGTTTAGAGTCCTAGAAACGAGTTGTTAGATGTTTCATAAGCTCGTCAAACTTGTACAAAGCTCATTGAGGAACTTATAAGCTCTCATGTTGCAAGAAACTTTGTTTAGAATCCTAGAAACGCGTTGTTAGATGTTTCATACGTTCGTCAAACTTGTACAAAGCTCATTGAGGAACTTATAAGCACTCATGTTGCATGAAACTTGGTTTAGAGTCCTAGAAACGTGTTGTTAGTTGTTTCATAAGTTCGTCAAACTTGTACAAAGCTCATTGAGGAACTTATAAGCACTCATGTTGCATGAACTTTAGTTTAGAGTCCTAGAAACGCGTTGTTAGATGTTTCCTAAGTTCGTGAAAGTTGTACAAAGCTCATTGAGGAACTTATAAGCTCTCATGTTGCATGAAACTTGGTTTGGAGTCCTAGAAACGAGTTGTTAGATGTTTCATAAGTTCGTCATACTTATACAATGCTCATTGAGATACTTATAAGCACTCATGTTGCTTGAAACTTGGTTTAGAGTCCTAGAAACACGTTGTTAGATGTTTCATAAGTTCGTCAAACTTGTACAAAGCTCATTGAGACACTTATAAACACTCATGTTTCATGAAACTTGGTTTAGAGTCCTAGAAACGCGTTGTTAGATGTTTCATACGTTCTTCAAACTTGTACAAAGCTCATTGAGGAACTTATAAGCACTCATGTTGCATTAAACTTGGTTTAGAGTCCTAGAAACGCGTTGTTAGATGTTTCATAAGTTCGTGAAACTTGTACATAGTTCATTGAGGAACTTATAAGCACTCATGTTGCAAGAAACTTTGTTTAGAGTCCTAGAAACGCGTTGTTAGATGTTTCATACGTTCGTCAAACTTGTACAAAGCTCATTGAGGAACTTATAAGCACTCATGTTGCATGAAACTTGGTTTAGAGTCCTAGAAACGCGTTGTTAGATGTTTCATACGTTCGCCAAACTTGTACAAAGCTCATTGAGGAACTTATATGCACTCATGTTGCATGAAACTTGGTTTAGAGTCCTAGAAACACGTTGTTAGATGTTTCATACGTTCGTCAAACTTGTACAAAGCTCATTTAGGAACTTATAAGCCCTCATGTTGCATGAAACTTGGTTTAGAGTCGTAGAAACGAGTTGTTAGATGTTTCATAAGTTCGTCAAACTTGTACAAAGCTCATTGAGACACTTATAAACACTCATGTTGGATGAAACTTGGTTTAGAGTCCTAGAAACGCGTTGTTAGATGTTTCATTAGTTCTTCAAACTTGTACAAAGCTCATTGAGACAGTTAAAAGCACTCATGTTGCATGAAACTTAGTTTAGAGTCCTAGAAACGCGTTGTTAGATGTTTCATACGTTCGACAAACTTGATACAAAGCTCATTGATGAACTTATAAGCTCTCATGTTGCATGAAAGTTGGTTTAGAGTCCTAGAAATGCGTTGTTAGATGTTTCATAAGTTCTTCAAACTTGTACAAAGCTCATTGACGAACTTATAAGCACTCATGTTGCATGAAACTTGGTTCCTCAATGAAACGTGTTGTTAGATGTTTCATACGTTCGTCAAACTTGTACAAAGCTCATTGAGGAACTTATAAGCTCTCATGTTTCATGAAACTTGGTTTAGAGTCCTAGAAACGCGTTGTTAGATGTTTCATATGTTCGTCAAACTTGTACAAAGCTCATTGAGGAACTTATAAGCTCTCATGTTGCATGAAACTTGTTTTAGAGTCCTAGAAACGCGTTGTTAGTTGTTTCATACGTTCGCCAAACTTGTACAAAGCTCATTGAGGAACTTATATGCACTCATGTTGCATGAAACTTGGTTTAGAGTCCTAGAAACGCGTTGTTAGATGTTTCATACGTTCGTCAAACTTGTACAAAGCTCATTGAGGAACTTATAAGCCCTCATGTTGCACGAATCTTGGTTTAGAGTCCTAGAAACGAGTTGTTAGATGTTTCATAAGTTTGTCAAACTTGTACAAAGCTCATTAAGACACTTATAAACACTCATGTTGCATGAAACTTGGTTTAGAGTCCTAGAAACGTGTTGTTAGATGTTTCATACGTACGTCAAACTTGTACAAAGCTCATTGAGGAACTTATAAGCACTCATGTTGCATGAAACTTGGTATAGAGTGATAGAAACGCGTTGTTAGATGTTTCATACGTTCGTCAAACTTGTACAAAGCTCATTGAGATACTTATAAGCTCTCCTATCGCATGAAACTTTGTTTAGAGACCTGGAAACGCATTTTTAGATGTTTCATAAGTTCGTCAAACTTGTATAAAGCTCATTGAGAAACTTATAAGCATTCATGTTGCATGAAACTTGGTTTAGAGTCCTAGAAACGCATTGTTAAATGTTTCATAAGTTCTTCAAACTTGTACAAAGCTCATTGAGACACTTATAAACACCCATGTTGCGTGAAACTTGGTTTAGAGTCCTAGAAACGCGTTGTTAGATGTTTCATATGTTCGTCAAACTTGTACAAAGCTCATTGAGGAACTTATAAACTCTCATGTTGCGAGAAACTTGGTTTAGAGTCCTAGAAACGCGTTGTTAGTTGTTTCATAAGTTCGTCAAACTTGTACAAAACTCATTGAGGAACTTATAAGCAGTCATGTTGCATGAAATTTGGTTTAGAGTCCTAGAAACGCGTTGTTAGATGTTTCATACGTTCGTCAAACTTGTACAAAGCTCATTGAGGAATTTATAAGCACTCATGTTGCATGAAACTTGGTTTAGAGTCCTAGAAACGCGTTGTTAGATGTGTCATAAGGTCGTCAAACTTGTACAAAGCTCATTTTAAAACTTATAAGCACTCATAGTGCATGAAACTTGGTTTAGAGTCCTTGAAACGCGTTGTTAGGTGTTTCATAAGTTCGTCAAACTTGTACAAAGCTCATTGAGACACTTATAAACACTCATGTTGCATGAAACTTGGTTTAGAGTCCTAGAAACGTGTTGTTAGATGTTTCATACGTTCGTCAAACTTGTACAAAGCTCATTGAGGAACTCATAAGCACTCATGTTGCATGAAACTTGGTTTAGAGTCCTAGAAACGCGTTGTTAGATGTTTCATAAGTTCGTGAAACTTGTACAAAGCTCATTGAGGAACTTATAAGCACTCATGTTGCATGAAACTTGGTTTCTAATCCTAGAAACGTGTTGTTAGATGTTTCATACGTTCGTCAAACTTGTACAAAGCTCATTGAGGAACTTATAAGCTCTCATATTTCATGAAACTTGGTTTAGAGTCCTAGAAACGCGTTGTTAGATGTTTCATATGTTCGTCAAACTTGTACAAAGCTCATTGAGGAACTTATAAGCTCTCATGTTGCATGAAACTTGGTTTAGAGTCCTAGAAACGCGTTGTTAGTTGTTTCATACGTTCGCCAAACTTGTACAAAGCTCATTGAGGAACTTATATGCACTCATGTTGCATGAAACTTGGTTTAGAGTCCTAGAAACGCGTTGTTAGATGTTTCATACGTTCGTCAAACTTGTACAAAGCTCATTGAGGAACTTATAAGCCCTCATGTTGCATGAATCTTGGTTTAGAGTCCTAGAAACGAGTTGTTAGATGTTTCATAAGTTTGTCAAACTTGTACAAAGCTCATTGAGACACTTATAAACACTCATGTTGCATGAAACTTGGTTTAGAGTCCTAGAAACGTGTTGTTAGATGTTTCATACGTTCGTCAAACTTGTACAAAGCTCATTGAGGAACTTATAAGCACTCATGTTGCATGAAACTTGGTATAGAGTGATAGAAACGCGTTGTTAGATGTTTCATACGTTCGCCAAACTTGTACAAAGCTCATTGAGGAACTTATATGCACTCATGTTGCATGAAACTTGGTTTAGAGTCCTAGAAACGCGTTGTTAGATGTTTCATACGTTCGTCAAACTTGTAAAAAGCTCATTGAGGAACTTATAAGCCCTCATGTTGCACGAATCTTGGTTTAGAGTCCTAGAAACGAGTTGTTAGATGTTTCATAAGTTTGTCAAACTTGTACAAAGCTCATTGAGACACTTATAAACACTCATGTTGCATGAAACTTGGTTTAGAGTCCTAGAAACGTGTTGTTAGATGTTTCATACGTTCGTCAAACTTGTACAAAGCTCATTGAGGAACTTATAAGCACTCATGTTGCATGAAACTTGGTATAGAGTGATAGAAACGCGTTGTTAGATGTTTCATACGTTCGTCAAACTTGTACAAAGCTCATTGAGATACTTATAAGCTCTCCTATCGCATGAAACTTTTTTTAGAGACACTGGAAACGCATTTTTAGATGTTTCATAAGTTCGTCACACTTGTATAAAGCTCATTGATAAACTTATAAGCATTCATGTTGCATGAAACTTGGTTTAGAGTCCTAGAAACGCATTGTTAAATGTTTCATAAGTTCGTCAAACTTGTACAAAGCTCATTGAGACACTTATAAACACTCATGTTGCGTGAAACTTGGTTTAGAGTCCTAGAAACGCGTTGTTAGATGTTTCATATGTTCGTCAAACTTGTACAAAGCTCATTGAGGAACTTATAAACTCTCATGTTGCGAGAAACTTGGTTTAGAGTCCTAGAAACGCGTTGTTAGTTGTTTCATAAGTTCGTCAAACTTGTACAAAGCTCATTGAGGAACTTATAAGCAGTCATGTTGCATGAAATTTGGTTTAGAGTCCTAGAAACGCGTTGTTAGATGTTTCATAAGTTCGTGAAAGTTGTACAAAGCTCATTGAGGAACTTATAAGCACTCATGTTGCATGAAACTTGGTTTCGAATCCTAGAAACACGTTGTTAGATGTTTCATACGTTCGTCAAACTTGTACAAAGCTCATTGAGGAACTTTACCAAGGTAGTTATTACATATAGTCGACTACATCGAAATGTAGTTGATTCATGTAGTCAACTATACGAATCAACTATATCTCCAGGGAGTTAATACTTCTAGTCGACTACATCTCAATGTAGTCGATTCATGTAGTCGACTATATCAACCGACTAAAGAGCCGTTGGAGCTATGGACCAAAGGATAAAGAAGTGGTCCCCTTTTGGCAATTTGAAATATAGTCGTTAGGAAGCTTTCCCTTCTTCTCTCTTGTTTTGATATATATATATCTCCTTGTGTAATTTGACTCTAACACAACTTATGAAATGAAAATCTATTATCTATATTCTCTCTCTAATGTCTCTTTATGTTCTTCAAGAACATGAAGAACATTTGAATTCAAACTTCTCCTAAATCTCAATTACTCTCAATCTCTTAAATTCTAACATGGTATCAGAGCTTTAAGCTCTTGAGACCTTAAATCTCTTCCGCTATTATACTCTAATCTCTTTAAAATCTCTTCTTTTCATTGTCTTTGTTCTCGGCGTTACTCAAACTCTCAAATCTTCGGTCCTTTCTCAAAGATCTAAGCTGTACAAAGCTAGATCTCAAAGACCAAACCATTTCACTAAAAATCTCAACCATGGAAGACAAGGAATCTAGGAAGATTCTATGTCCGAGTGACCCTCAAAGGGATAAACTACTTGCTATGGGCTAGGACCATGAAAACGGCTCTATGTGGAAAAGGCCTATTCGGTCATATCCTCAAGAAGCAAGAGCTCCCAACCGAGGTCGACTTAGAAGGGGAGGATGTTGACTCCGACCTCATGAAGCGCTTTCAAGAAGACCAAAAGGTTCTCGGTGTGATACAATCCTCCCTTGAGCCCTCTATCCTTGAAGCTTACTCGTATTGTGAGAGTGCCAAAGACCTATGGGACACTCTCCAAACTGTATACGGCAATGTCTCAAACTTAAGCCGGGTCTTTGAAGTCAAGAAGGCCATCAATGAACTCTATCAAGAAGATACCGAGTTCACTAAACACTTTGGAATCTTTAGATCTCTTTGGGCCGAGCTAGAAATGTTGAGGCCATTCACGGTGGATGCTAAGATCCTGAACAAAAGAAGAGAAGAAGACATAGTCTTTGGACTCTTGCTCACTATCAATCCAAGCTACAAAGATCTCATCAAGCATCTTCTTAGAGCTGAGACTCTTCCAAACCTTGATGAGATATGCTCTCAACTCCAAAAGGAGCAAGGATCTATTGAGCTCTTTGACCATAAGAAGGAGCTAGTCACCGCCAACAAGGTTGCCTACAAACCTCCAACCGCCAACACAAGCAAGCCCTCGGCTAAATCCTATGATGAAAGGAGGTCCTTGATTTGTGACCATTGCAGGAAGAGGGGTCACTCAAAGGACAAGTGTTGGATCCTTCAACCTCATCTCAAGCCGGCCAAGTTCAAGGAAGCTAGAGCTCACTTCTCAAACGATGACACCGCGAGCAAAGCAAGCACAAGTAGCTCCCACCAAACCGGTAAAGACAAGGATGAGGAATCCACAGCCATTGTGCCGTACACCGATGAATTTGTGAGGAGATCCGACTTGGAAGCTCTCATCAAGGCCCTTAAGGGCAACGGTATCATCCCTAATCCCTACTCTCTTAATGCTTACTCCCTTAGTGCTCAACACATAGACAATAGAACCTTTAAACCGATCATAATAGACTCCGGAGCTTCTCACCATATGATTAGCAACCGTGACTTGATTAGTAACATTAGACCGGTTTTAGGTAATGTCATAATTGCTAATGGGAGTAAGATACCTATAGAAGGGTTAGGAGATTTGAAATTATTTGATAAGGATTCTCAAGCCCTCTATATGCCGAGTTTTACTTGTAATCTTATATCCGTTAAACGTATTGCGAAGGACTTAGATTGCAATGTTATTTTTGGCCCTAATGATGTTCTTTTTCAGGATATTAAGAGTGAAAGAATCATAGGAAAGGGGATCACAAGAGGAGATCTTTATGTCTTAGATGAAAACAATGCTAGTTCCTTATTTTGTAATGCTTTTAGCTCGGTTTTAGCCGAAGCAAACAATGTCATTTGGCACTTTAGGCTTGGTCATCCTCATTTAAAAGCTTTAAAAACTCTTTTACCAAATGTGATTTTTGACCATCAAACTTGTGAAGCTTGTATTTTGGGCAAACATTGCCGAACCGTTTTTCAAAAATCAACAACCATTTACAAGCCTTCGAACTTGTGCACTCGGATGTGTGGTCTTCTCCTTGTAAATCAAGAGATAATCACACATACTTTGTCACTTTTATTGATGAATTTTCAAAATACACTTGGGTTACACTTTTACAATCTAAGGATAAGGTCTTAGAAGCTTTTAAACAATTTCAAAACTATGTAACTAACCATTATCAAACCAAGATTAAAATTTTTAGGTCGGATAATGGTGGTGAGTACACAAGCCGAGCTTTCAAAGAACACATATCCAATCATGGGATCCTTCATCAAACAACTTGCCCCTACACACCACAACAAAACGGTGTGGCCGAGAGGAAGAATAGACACCTCATGGAAGTTACTCGGTCCATGATGTTCCACATGAACATCCCAAAACGGTTTTGGTCGGATGGTGTTTTAACCGCGTGTTATCTCATCAACCGAACCCCTACTCAACTCTTAAATAATCAATCTCCTTTTGAAGTTTTGAATAAAACTACACCTCAAATAGAACATTTAAGAGTATTTGGTTGTGTGTGTTTTGTGTTTGTCCCTAGTGAACAAAGGAACAAGCTTGAGCCAAAGAGTGTAAAGGCAATGTTCATTGGGTATTCAAGCACACAAAAGGGGTACAAATGCTATGTTCCGGAAACAAAACGGGTCCTAGTGTCTAGAGATGTCAAGTTCTTGGAAGGGAAAAGATTCTATGAAGGGAACAATTGGGAAAGTGTCAAAGACCTTCCCGAGGTAGTCATAGACAAGGCCACAAGTCTCCGGAACCTTATGAAGAATCTTGGAATGAGTTTTGAAGAAGAACCACATCAAGAAACCCCCCTTGATCATGCGGGGGAGAACAATCATCATGATCAAGAGGCTCAAGAGTCCGGGGAGAATCAAATGGTGATCAAGAAGATAACCATCCTCTTCCTCCTCAACAACAACAACAAACCGAACCATCCACAACATCCGAGACTCCAAATGATCAAGATGGTCATAATCAAGGAGGATCTCAAGAAGATGTTGGTTCTCAAGAAGATGTGGCGGTCCCATTAAGAAGGAGCACAAGAATCAAGTACCCTCCATCAAATTGGAAGAACACAAGAGTCTACTACAACCAAGAAGCCGTAGCTCACCCAACTCAAGCCGTATGCTCCTTAGCCACTATTCCCATGGAGCATCAAGTGTTCCTCACGACCATGGATCAACACCACATACCACAATCATATGAAGAAGCCATGAAGGACCAAGTATGGATTGATGCGGTCAAAGGTGAGAACAAAGCCATGGAGGATAATGAAACATACTATGAGACCGATCTCCCAAAAGGAAAGAGAGCCGTTAGCTCAAGGTACATTTTCACAATCAAGTATCATAGTAATGGTGAAATTGAGAGACACAAGGCACGGTTAGTAGCTCGGGGATTTACTCAAACCTACGGAGAAGACTACTTGGACACGTTTGCCCCGGTTGCAAAACTTCACTCCGTTAGGGTCATTCTCTCACTAGCCATGAACCTCTCTTGGGAATTGTTTCAAATGGATGTCAAGAACGCTTTCCTACAAGGAGAACTTGAAGAAGAAGTGTACATGACACCACCACCGGGTCTAGAACACACGATTGCTCCGGGAAAGGTCTTGAGACTAAAGAAAGCCATCTATGGACTCAAGCAATCACCTAGAGCTTGGTACCATAAGCTTAGCTCAACCCTAATGGAGAAAGGATTCAAAAGATCTCATGTGGAACATACCTTGTTCACCAAAACAAGCCAAGAAGGTATTGTGGTGGTCCTAGTCTATGTAGATGATATCATCATCTCCGGAAACAACAAGGAAGGTATTCAAAACACTAAAGACTATTTGAAATCCAAATTTGATATTAAGGACCTTGGGAAACTTAAGTACTTCCTAGGGATAGAAGTGTGTAGATCCGAAGAGGGTCTATTCCTTTCCCAAAGGAAGTACACACGTGATCTTTTGAGTGGTGTCAATATAATAGGTACAAAGAAGGCCAAGACCCCTCTTGAAGAAGGCTATAAAGTCATAAAAGAAGGAAGTGAAGAAGACAAGCCCTTCAAAGACCCGAAGTTCTTTAGGAAGATTGTGGGAAAGCTAATCTACTTGACCATCACAAGGCCGGATCTTTGCTTTGCCCTGAACCAAGTGGCTCAACAGATGCAAAAGCCCAAGATACACCATTGGAACATGCTTGAAAGAATCTTGAGATACATCAAAGGTACTTGTGACTTGGGTATTTGGATGGGATGTAACAAGAACACCGAAGTGGTTGGCTATTGTGACGCGGATTATGCCGGTGATGTTGAAGATAGAAGATCCACAACTGGCTATTGCACCTTCATTGGAGGGAACCTTGTGACTTGGAAGACCAAGAAGCAAAAGATTGTCTCATGCTCAACCGCGGAGGCCGAATACCGAGCCATGAGGAAGCTAACTCAAGAACTTATGTGGCTCAAGAACTTACTCGGAGATTTGGGTGTCAAGATTGAAGCTCCAATGACCATGCATTGTGACAACCAAGCAGCTATTCACATTGCATCCAATTCAGTTTTCCATGAGCGAACCAAACACATAGAAGTGGATTGCCACAAGGTCCAAGAACAAATGGTAAAGGGAACAATCCTTCCATGCTTCACAAAGAGCCAAGACCAACTCGCGGACATCTTCACCAAATCCGCAAGCATAAAAGTGTGTGAGTCAATTCTTCCAAGACTTGGACTCACAATGGCTCCTATAGCCTAAGTCCCTAACCGCATATCTTTGTACTCTTTTCCCTTAGGTGAGTTTTGTCCCAATGGGTTTTCTCACCAAGGTTTTTAATGAGGCAAGGGTATGCGGGTTCCAAGCTTAGCCATTGCATTAGGCTAAGCTTGCAGGGGAGTATTGAAGTGACTTTACCAAGGTCGTTATTACATATAGTCGACTACATCGAAATGTAGTTGATTCATGTAGTCAACTATATGAATCAACTATATCTCCAGGGAGTTAATACTTCTAGTCGACTACATCTCAATGTAGTCGATTCATGTAGTCGACTATATCAACCGACTAAAGAGCCGTTGGAGCTATGGACCAAAGGATAAAGAAGTTGTCCCCTTTTGGCAATTTGAAATATAGCCGTTAGGAAGCTTTCCCTTCTTCTCTCTTGTTTTGATATATATATATCTCCTTGTGTAATTTGACTCTAACACAACTTATGAAATGAAAATCTATTATCTATATTCTCTCTCTAATGTCTCTTTATGTTCTTCAAGAACATGAAGAACATTTGAATTCAAACCTCTCCTAAATCTCAATTACTCTCAATCTCTTAAATTCTAACACTAGAAACGCGTTGTTAGATGTTTCATATGTTCGTCAAACTTGTACAAAGCTCATTGAGGAACTTATAAACTCTCATGTTGCGAGAAACTTGGTTTAGAGTCCTAGAAACGCGTTGTTAGTTGTTTCATAAGTTCGTCAAACTTGTACAAAGCTCATTGAGGAACTTATAAGCAGTCATGTTGCATGAAATTTGGTTTAGAGTCCTAGAAACGCGTTGTTAGATGTTTCATAAGTTCGTGAAAGTTGTACAAAGCTCATTGAGGAACTTATAAGCACTCATGTTGCATGAAACTTGGTTTCGAATCCTAGAAACTCGTTGTTAGATGTTTCATACGTTCGTCAAACTTGTACAAAGCTCATTGAGGAACTAATAAGCTCTCATGTTGCATGAAACTTGGTTTAGAGTCCTAGAAACGAGTTGTTAGATGTTTCATAAGTTCGTCAAACTTATACAATGCTCATTGAGATACTTATAAGCATTCATGTTGCATGAAACTTGGTTTAGAGTCCTAGAAAGGAGTTGTTAGATGTTACTTAAGTTCGTCAAACTTGTCCAAAGCTCATTGAGACACTTATAAACACTCATGTTGCATGAAACTTGGTTTAGAGTCCTAGAAACGCGTTGTTAGATGTTTCATACGTTCGTCAAACTTCTACAAAGCTCATTGAGGAACTTATAAGCTTTCATGTTGCATGAAACTTGGTTTAGAGTCCTAGAAACGCGTAGTTAGATGTTTCATAAGTTCGTGAAACTTGTACAAAGCTCATTGAGGAACTTATAAGCACTCAAGTTGCAAGAAACTTTGTTTAGAGTCCTAGAAACGCGTTGTTAGATTTTTCATACGTTCTTTAAACTTGTACAAAGCTCATTGAGGAACTTATAAGCACTCATGTTGCATGAAACTTGGTTTATAGTCCTAGAAACGCGTTGTTAGATGTTTCATATGTTAGCCAAACTTTTACAAATCTCATTGAGGAACTTATATGCACTCATGTTGCTTGAAACTTGGTTTAGAGTCCTAGAAACGCGTTGTTAGATGTTTCATACGTTCGTCAAACTTGTACAACGCTCATTGAGGAACTTATAAGCCCTCATGTTGCATGAATCTTGGTTTAGAGTCCTAGAAACGAGTTGTTAGATGTTCCATAAGTTTGTCAAACTTGTACAAAGCTCATAGAGACACTTATAAACACTCATGTTGCATGAAACTTGGTGTAGAGTCCGAGAACCGTGTTGTTAGATGTTTCATACGTTCGTCAAACTTGTACAAAGCTCATTGAGGAACTTATAAGGACTCATGTTGCATGAAACTTGGTATAGAGTCCTAGAAACGCGTTGTTTGATGTTTCATACGTTCGTCAAACTTGTACAAAGCTCATGGAGATACTTATAAGCTCTCATGTCGCATGAAACTTTGTTTAGAGACCTGGAAACGCATTTTTAGATGTTTCATAAGTTCTTCAAACTTGTATAAAGCTCATTGAGAAACTTATAAGCATTCATGTTGCATGAAACTTGGTTTAGAGTCCTAGAAACGCGTTGTTAGATGTTTCATAAGTTCGTGAAACTTGTACAAAGCTCATTGAGGAACTTATAAGCACTCATGTTGAATGAAAACTTGGTTTAGAATTCTAGAACCGCGTTGTTAGATGTTTCATACGTTCGTTAAACTTGTACAAAGCTCATTGAGGAACTTATTAGCTCTCATGTTGCATGAAACTTGGTTTAGAATCCTAGAACGCGTTGTTAAACGTTTCATAAGTTCGTCAACTTGTACAAAGTTCATTGAGACACTTATAATCACCCATGTTGCATGAAACTTGGTTTAGAGTCCTAGAAACGCGTTGTTAGATGTTTCATATGTTCGTCAAACTTGTACAAAGCTCATTGAGGAACTTATAAGCTCTCATGTTGCAGGAAACTTGGTTTACAGTCCTAGAAATGAGTTGTTAGATGTTTCATAAGTTCGTCAAACTTGTACAAAGCTCATTGAGGAACTTATAAGCACTCATGCTGCACGAAACTTGGTTTAAAGTCCTAGAAACGCGTTATTAGATGTTTCATAAGTTCGTCAAACTTGTATAAAGCTCATTGAGAAACTTATAAGCATTCTTGTTGCATGAAACTTGCTTTAGAGTCCTAGAAATGCGTTGTTAGATGTTTCATAAGTTCGTGAAGCTTGTACAAAGCTCATTGAGATACTTATAAGCACTCATGTTGCATGAAACTTGGTTTAGATTCCTAGAAACGCGTTGTTCGATGTTTCATAAGTTCGTGAAACTGGTACAAACCTCATTGAGGAACTTATAAGCTCTCTTGTTGCATGAAACTTGGTTTAGAATCCTAGAAACGCGTTGTTAGATGTTTCAAAATTTCGTGAAAATTGTACAAAGCTCATTGAGGAAGTTATAAGCACTCATGTTGCATGAAACTTGGTTTAGAGTCCTAGAAACGCGTTGTTAGATGTTTCATACGTTCGTCAAACTTGTACAAAGCTCATTGAGGAACTTATAAACACTCATGTTACATGAAACTTTGTTTAGAGTCCTAGAAACGAGTTGTTAGATGTTTCATAAGCTCGTCAAACTTGTACAAAGCTCATTGAGGAACTTATAAGCTCTCATGTTGCATGAAACTTGGTTTAGAGTCCTAGAAACGTGTTGTTAGTTGTTTCATAAGTTCGTCAAACTTGTACAAAGCTCATTGAGGAACTTATAAGCACTCATGTTGCATGAACTTTAGTTTAGAGTCCTAGAAACGCGTTGTTAGATGTTTCCTAAGTTCGTGAAAGTTGTACAAAGCTCATTGAGGAACTTATAAGCTCTCATGTTGCATGAAACTTGGTTTGGAGTCCTAGAAACGAGTTGTTAGATGTTTCATAAGTTCGTCATACTTATACAATGCTCATTGAGATACTTATAAGCACTCATGTTGCTTGAAACTTGGTTTAGAGTCCTAGAAACACGTTGTTAGATGTTTCATAAGTTCGTCAAACTTGTACAAAGCTCATTGAGACACTTATAAACACTCATGTTTCATGAAACTTGGTTTAGAGTCCTAGAAACGCGTTGTTAGATGTTTCATACGTTCTTCAAACTTGTACAAAGCTCATTGAGGAACTTATAAGCACTCATGTTGCATTAAACTTGGTTTAGAGTCCTAGAAACGCGTTGTTAGATGTTTCATAAGTTCGTGAAAATTGTACATAGTTCATTGAGGAACTTATAAGCACTCATGTTGCAAGAAACTTTGTTTAGAGTCCTAGAAACGCGTTGTTAGATGTTTCATACGTTCGTCAAACTTGTACAAAGCTCATTGAGGAACTTATAAGCACTCATGTTGCATGAAACTTGGTTTATAGTCCTAGAAACGTGTTGTTAGATGTTTCATACGTTCGCCAAACTTGTACAAAGCTCATTGAGGAACTTATATGCACTCATGTTGCATGAAACTTGGTTTAGAGTCCTAGAAACACGTTGTTAGATGTTTCATACGTTCGTCAAACTTGTACAAAGCTCATTTAGGAACTTATAAGCCCTCATGTTGCATGAAACTTGGTTTAGAGTCGTAGAAACGAGTTGTTAGATGTTTCATAAGTTCGTCAAACTTGTAAAAAATCTCATTGAGACACTTATAAACACTCATGTTGCATGAAACTTGGTTTAGAGTCCTAGAAACGCGTTGTTAGATGTTTCATAAGTTCTTCGAACTTGTACAAAGCTCATTGAGACAGTTAAAAGCACTCATGTTGCATGAAACTTAGTTTAGAGTCCTAGAAACGCGTTGTTAGATGTTTCATACGTTCGACAAACTTGATACAAAGCTCATTGATGAACTTATAAGCTCTCATGTTGCATGAAAGTTGGTTTAGAGTCCTAGAAATGCGTTGTTAGATGTTTCATAAGTTCTTCAAACTTGTACAAAGCTCATTGAGGAACTTATAAGCACTCATGTTGCATGAAACTTGGTTTAGGGTCCTAGAAACACGTTGTTAGATGTTTGATAACTTCGTCAAACTTGTACAAAGTTTATTGAGGAACTTATAAGCACTCATATTGCATGAAACTTGGTTTAGAGTCCTAGAAACGGGTTGTTAGGTGTTTCATAAGTTCGTCAAACTTGTACAAAGCTCATTGAGACACTTATAAACACTCATGTTGCATGAAACTTGGTTTAGAGTCCTAGAAACGCGTTGTTAGATGTTTCATACGTTCGTAAAACTTGTACAAAGCTCATTGAGGAACTTATAAGAACTCATGTTTCATGTAACTTGATTCAGAGTCCTAGAAACGCGTTGTTAGATGTTTCATACGTTCGTAAAACTTGTACAAAGGTCATTGAGGAACTTATAAGAACTCATGTTGCATGAAACTTGGTTTAGAGTCCTAGAAACGCGTTGTTAGATGTTTCATTAGTTCGTGAAACTTGTACAAAGCTCATTGACGAACTTATAAGCACTCATCTTGCATGAAACTTGGTTTAGAGTCCTAGAAACGCGTTGTTAGATGTTTCATACGTTCGTCAAACTTGTACAAAGCTCATTGAGGAACTTATAAGCCTCATGTTGCATGAAACTTGGTTTAGAGTCCTAGAAACGCGTTGTTAGATGTTTCATAAGTTCGTGAAACTTGTACAAAGCTCATTGAGGAACTTATAAGCAATCACGTTGCATGAAACTTGGTTTAGAGTCCTAGAAACGCGTTGTTAGATGTTTCATACGTTCGTCAAACTTGTACAAAGCTCATTGAGGAACTTATAAACACTCATGTTACATGAAACTTTGTTTAGAGTCCTAGAAACGAGTTGTTAGATGTTTCATAAGCTCGTCAAACTTGTACAAAGCTCATTGAGGAACTTATAAGCTCTCATGTTGCAAGAAACTTTGTTTAGAGTCCTAGAAGCGCGTTGTTAGATGTTTCATACGTTCGTCAACCTTGTACAAAGCTCATTGAGGAACTTATAAGCACTCATGTTGCATGAAACTTGGTTTAGAGTCCTAGAAACGTGTTGTTAGTTGTTTCATAAGTTCGTCAAACATGTACAAAGCTCATTGAGGAACTTATAAGCACTCATGTTGCATGAACTTTAGTTTAGAGTCCTAGAAACGTGTTGTTAGATGTTTCCTAAGTTCGTGAAAGTTGTACAAAGCTCATTGAGGAACTTATAAGCTCTCATGTTGCATGAAACTTGGTTTGGAGTCCTAGAAACGAGTTGTTAGATGTTTCATAAGTTCGTCATACTTATACAATGCTCATTGAGATACTTATAAGCACTCATGTTGCTTGAAACATGGTTTAGAGTCCTAGAAACACGTTGTTAGATGTTTCATAAGTTCGTCAAACTTGTACAAAGCTCATTGAGACACTTATAAACACTCATGTTTCATGAAACTTGGTTTAGAGTCCTAGAAACGTGTTGTTAGATGTTTCATACGTTCTTCAAACTTGTACAAAGCTCATTGAGGAACTTATAAGCACTCATGTTGCAATAAACTTTGTTTAGAGTCCTAGAAACGCGTTGTTAGATGTTTCATACGTTCGTCAAACTTGTACAAAGCTCATTGAGGAACTTATAAGCACTCATGTTGCATGAAACTTGGTTTAGAGTCCTAGAAACGTGTTGTTAGATGTTTCATACGTTCGCCAAACTTGTACAAAGCTCATTGAGGAACTTATATGCACTCATGTTGCATGAAACTTGGTTTAGAGTCCTAGAAACACGTTGTTAGATGTTTCATACGTTCGTCAAACTTGTACAAAGCTCATTTAGGAACTTATAAGCCCTCATGTTGCATGAAACTTGGTTTAGAGTCGTAGAAACGAGTTGTTAGATGTTTCATAAGTTCGTCAAACTTGTAAAAAATCTCATTGAGACACTTATAAACACTCATGTTGCATGAAACTTGGTTTAGAGTCCTAGAAACGCGTTGTTAGATGTTTCATAAGTTCTTCGAACTTGTACAAAGCTCATTGAGACAGCTTAAAAGCACTCATGTTGCATGAAACTTAGTTTAGAGTCCTAGAAACGCGTTGTTAGATGTTTCATACGTTCGACAAACTTGATACAAAGCTCATTGATGAACTTATAAGCTCTCATGTTGCATGAAAGTTGGTTTAGAGTCCTAGAAATGCGTTGTTAGATGTTTCATAAGTTCTTCAAACTTGTACAAAGCTCATTGAGGAACTTATAAGCACTCATGTTGCATGAAACTTGGTTTAGGGTCCTAGAAACACGTTGTTAGATGTTTGATAACTTCGTCAAACTTGTACAAAGTTTATTGAGGAACTTATAAGCACTCATATTGCATGAAACTTGGTTTAGAGTCCTAGAAACGGGTTGTTAGGTGTTTCATAAGTTCGTCAAACTTGTACAAAGCTCATTGAGACACTTATAAACACTCATGTTGCATGAAACTTGGTTTAGAGTCCTAGAAACGCGTTGTTAGATGTTTCATACGTTCGTAAAACTTGTACAAAGCTCATTGAGGAACTTATAAGAACTCATGTTTCATGTAACTTGATTCAGAGTCCTAGAAACGCGTTGTTAGATGTTTCATACGTTCGTAAAACTTGTACAAAAATCATTGAGGAACTTATAAGAACTCATGTTGCATGAAACTTGGTTTAGAGTCCTAGAAACGCGTTGTTAGATGTTTCATTAGTTCGTGAAACTTGTACAAAGCTCATTGACGAACTTATAAGCACTCATCTTGCATGAAACTTGGTTTAGAGTCCTAGAAACGCGTTGTTAGATGTTTCATACGTTCGTCAAACTTGTACAAAGCTCATTGAGGAACTTATAAGCCTCATGTTGCATGAAACTTGGTTTAGAGTCCTAGAAACGCGTTGTTAGATGTTTCATAAGTTCGTGAAACTTGTACAAAGCTCATTGAGGAACTTATAAGCAATCACGTTGCATGAAACTTGGTTTAGAGTCCTAGAAACGCGTTGTTAGATGTTTCATACGTTCGTCAAACTTGTACAAAGCTCATTGAGGAACTTATAAACACTCATGTTACATGAAACTTTGTTTAGAGTCCTAGAAACGAGTTGTTAGATGTTTCATAAGCTCGTCAAACTTGTACAAAGCTCATTGAGGAACTTATAAGCTCTCATGTTGCAAGAAACTTTGTTTAGAGTCCTAGAAGCGCGTTGTTAGATGTTTCATACGTTCGTCAACCTTGTACAAAGCTCATTGAGGAACTTATAAGCACTCATGTTGCATGAAACTTGGTTTAGAGTCCTAGAAACGTGTTGTTAGTTGTTTCATAAGTTCGTCAAACATGTACAAAGCTCATTGAGGAACTTATAAGCACTCATGTTGCATGAACTTTAGTTTAGAGTCCTAGAAACGCGTTGTTAAATGTTTCATAAGTTCGTGAAAGTTGTACAAAGCTCATTGAGGAACTTATAAGCTCTCATGTTGCATGAAACTTGGTTTGGAGTCCTAGAAACGAGTTGTTAGATGTTTCATAAGTTCGTCATACTTATACAATGCTCATTGAGATACTTATAAGCACTCATGTTGCTTGAAACTTGGTTTAGAGTCCTAGAAACGTGTTGTTAGATGTTTCATAAGTTCGTCAAACTTGTACAAAGCTCATTGAGACACTTATAAACACTCATGTTTCATGAAACTTGGTTTAGAGTCCTAGAAACGCGTTGTTAGATGTTTCATACGTTCTTCAAACTTGTACAAAGCTCATTGAGGAACTTATAAGCACTCATGTTGCATTAAACATGGTTTAGAGTCCTAGAAACGCGTTGTTAGATGTTTCATAAGTTCGTGAAACTTCTACATAGTTCATTGAGGAACTTATAAGCACTCATGTTGCAAGAAACTTTGTTTAGAGTCCTAGAAACGCGTTGTTAGATGTTTCATACGTTCGACAAACTTGTACAAAGCTCATTGAGGAACTTATAAGCACTCATGTTGCATGAAACTTGGTTTAGAGTCCTAGAAACGCGTTGTTAGATGTTTCATACGTTCGCCAAACTTGTACAAAGCTCATTGAGGAACTTATATGCACTCATGTTGCATGAAACTTGGTTTAGAGTCCTAGAAACACGTTGTTAGATGTTTCATACGTTCGTCAAACTTGTACAAAGCTCATTTAGGAACTTATAAGCCCTCATGTTGCATGAAACTTGGTTTAGAGTCGTAGAAACGTGTTGTTAGATGTTTCATAAGTTCGTCAAACTTGTACAAAGCTCATTGAGACACTTATAAACACTCATGTTGCATGAAACTTGGTTTAGAGTCCTAGAAACGCGTTGTTAGATGTTTCATAAGTTCTTCAAACTTGTACAAAGCTCATTGAGACAGTTAAAAGCACTCATGTTGCATGAAACTTAGTTTAGAGTCTTAGAAACGCGTTGTTAGATGTTTCATACGTTCGACAAACTTGATACAAAGCTCATTGAGGAACTTATAAGCTCTCATGTTGCATGAAAGTTGGTTTAGAGTCCTAGAAATGCGTTGTTAGATGTTTCATAAGTTCTTCAAACTTGTACAAAGCTCATTGAGGAACTTATAAGCATTCATGTTGCATGAAACTTGGTTTAGGGTCCTAGAAACACGTTGTTAGATGTTTGATAACTTCGTCAAACTAGTACAAAGTTTATTGAGGAACTTATAAGCACTCATATTGCATGAAACTTGGTTTAGAGTCCTAGAAACGGGTTGTTAGATGTTTCATAAGTTCGTCAAACTTGTACAAAGCTCATTGAGACACTTATAAACACTCATGTTGCATGAAACTTGGTTTAGAGTCCTAGAAACGCGTTGTTAGATGTTTCATACGTTCGTCAAACTTGTACAAAGCTCATTGAGGAACTTATAAGAACTCATGTTGCATGTAACTTAATTCAGAGTCCTAGAAACGCGTTGTTAGATGTTTCATACGTTCGTCAAACTTGTACAAAGGTCATTGAGGAACTTATAAGAACTCATGTTGCATGAAACTTGGTTTAGAGTCATAGAAACGCGTTGTTAGATGTTTCATAAGTTCGTGAATCTTGTACAAAGCTCATTGAGGAACTTATAAGCAATCATGTTGCATGAAACTTGGTTTAGAGTCCTAGAAACGCGTTGTTAGATGTTTCATACGTTCGTCAAACTTGTACAAAGCTCAATGAGGAACTTATAAGCTCTCATGTTGCATGAAACTTGGTTTAGAGTCCTAGAAACGCGTTGTTAGATATTTCATAAGTTCATGAAACTTGTACAAACCTCATTGAGACACTTATAAACACTCATGTTGCATGAAACTTGGTTTAGAGTCCCAGAAACGCGTTGTTAGATGTTTCATACGTTCGTCAAACTTCTACAAATCTCATTGAGGAACTTATAAGCTTTCATGTTGCATGAAACTTGGTTTAGAGTCCTAGAAACGCGTTGTTACTTGTTTCATAAGTTCGTCAAACTTGTACAAAGCTCATTGAGGAACTTATAAGCTCTCATGTTGCATGAAACTTGGTTTAGAGTCATAGAAACGCGTTGTTAGATGTTTCATAAGTTCGTGAATCTTGTACAAAGCTCATTGAGGAACTTATAAGCAATCATGTTGCATGAAACTTGGTTTAGAGTCCTAGAAACGCGTTGTTAGATGTTTCATACGTTCGTCAAACTTGTACAAAGCTCAATGAGGAACTTATAAGCTCTCATGTTGCATGAAACTTGGTTTAGAGTCCTAGAAACGCGTTGTTAGATATTTCATAAGTTCGTGAAACTTGTACAAAGCTCATTGAGACACTTATAAACACTCATGTTGCATGAAACTTGGTTTAGAGTCCCAGAAACGCGTTGTTAGATGTTTCATACGTTCGTCAAACTTCTACAAATCTCATTGAGGAACTTATAAGCTTTCATGTTGCATGAAACTTGGTTTAGAGTCCTAGAAACGCGTTGTTACTTGTTTCATAAGTTCGTCAAACTTGTACAAAGCTCATTGAGGAACTTATAAGCACTCAAGTTGCAAGAAACTTTGTTTAGAGTCCTAGAAACGCGTTGTTAGATTTTTCATACGTTCTTTAAACTTGTACAAAGCTCATTGAGGAACTTATAAGCACTCATGTTGCATGAAACTTGGTTTATAGTCCCAGAAACGCGTTGTTAGATGTTTCATTAGTTCGTGAAACTTGTACAAAGCTCATTGACGAACTTATAAGCACTCATGTTGAATGAAACTTGGTTTAGAGTCCTAGAAACGCGTTGTTAGATGTTTCATACGTTCGTCAAACTTGTACAAAGCTCATTGAGGAACTTATAAGCTCTCATGTTGCATGAAACTTGGTTTAGAGTCATAGAAACGCGTTGTTAGATGTTTCATAAGTTCGTGAATCTTGTACAAAGCTCATTGAGGAACTTATAAGCAATCATGTTGCATGAAACTTGGTTTAGAGTCCTAGAAACGCGTTGTTAGATGTTTCATACGTTCGTCAAACTTGTACAAAGCTCAATGAGGAACTTATAAGCTCTCATGTTGCATGAAACTTGGTTTAGAGTCCTAGAAACGCGTTGTTAGATATTTCATAAGTTCGTGAAACTTGTACAAAGCTCATTGAGACACTTATAAACACTCATGTTGCATGAAACTTGGTTTAGAGTCCCAGAAACGCGTTGTTAGATGTTTCATACGTTCGTCAAACTTCTACAAATCTCATTGAGGAACTTATAAGCTTTCATGTTGCATGAAACTTGGTTTAGAGTCCTAGAAACGCGTTGTTACTTGTTTCATAAGTTCGTCAAACTTGTACAAAGCTCATTGAGGAACTTATAAGCACTCAAGTTGCAAGAAACTTTGTTTAGAGTCCTAGAAACGCGTTGTTAGATGTTTCATACGTTCGTCAAACTTGTACAAAGCTCATTGAGGAACTTATAAGCTCTCATGTTGCATGAAACTTGGTTTAGAGTCATAGAAACGCGTTGTTAGATGTTTCATAAGTTCGTGAATCTTGTACAAAGCTCATTGAGGAACTTATAAGCAATCATGTTGCATGAAACTTGGTTTAGAGTCCTAGAAACGCGTTGTTAGATGTTTCATACGTTCGTCAAACTTGTACAAAGCTCAATGAGGAACTTATAAGCTCTCATGTTGCATGAAACTTGGTTTAGAGTCCTAGAAACGCGTTGTTAGATATTTCATAAGTTCGTGAAACTTGTACAAAGCTCATTGAGACACTTATAAACACTCATGTTGCATGAAACTTGGTTTAGAGTCCCAGAAACGCGTTGTTAGATGTTTCATACGTTCGTCAAACTTCTACAAATCTCATTGAGGAACTTATAAGCTTTCATGTTGCATGAAACTTGGTTTAGAGTCCTAGAAACGCGTTGTTACTTGTTTCATAAGTTCGTCAAACTTGTACAAAGCTCATTGAGGAACTTATAAGCACTCAAGTTGCAAGAAACTTTGTTTAGAGTCCTAGAAACACTCATGTTGCATGAAACTTGGTTTAGAGTCCTAGAAACGCGTTGTTAGATGTTTCATACGTTCGTCAAACTTGTACAAAGCTCATTGAGGAACTTATAAGCACTCATGTTGCATTAAACTTGGTTTAGAGTCCTAGAAACGCGTAGTTAGATGTTTCATAAGTTCGTGAAACTTGTACAAAGCTCATTGAGGAACTTATAAGCACTCAAGTTGCAAGAAACTTTGTTTAGAGTCTTATAAACACTCATGTTACATGAAACTTTGTTTAGAGTCCTAGAAACGAGTTGTTAGATGTTTCATAAGCTCGTCAAACTTGTACAAAGCTCATTGAGGAACTTATAAGCTCTCATGTTGCAAGAAACTTTGTTTAGAGTCCTAGAAGCGCGTTGTTAGATGTTTCATACGTTCGTCAACCTTGTACAAAGCTCATTGAGGAACTTATAAGCACTCATGTTGCATGAAACTTGGTTTAGAGTCCTAGAAACGTGTTGTTAGTTGTTTCATAAGTTCGTCAAACATGTACAAAGCTCATTGAGGAACTTATAAGCACTCATGTTGCATGAACTTTAGTTTAGAGTCCTAGAAACGCGTTGTTAAATGTTTCATAAGTTCGTGAAAGTTGTACAAAGCTCATTGAGGAACTTATAAGCTCTCATGTTGCATGAAACTTGGTTTGGAGTCCTAGAAACGAGTTGTTAGATGTTTCATAAGTTCGTCATACTTATACAATGCTCATTGAGATACTTATAAGCACTCATGTTGCTTGAAACTTGGTTTAGAGTCCTAGAAACGTGTTGTTAGATGTTTCATAAGTTCGTCAAACTTGTACAAAGCTCATTGAGACACTTATAAACACTCATGTTTCATGAAACTTGGTTTAGAGTCCTAGAAACGCGTTGTTAGATGTTTCATACGTTCTTCAAACTTGTACAAAGCTCATTGAGGAACTTATAAGCACTCATGTTGCATTAAACTTGGTTTAGAGTCCTAGAAACGCGTTGTTAGATGTTTCATAAGTTCGTGAAACTTGTACATAGTTCATTGAGGAACTTATAAGCACTCATGTTGCAAGAAACTTTGTTTAGAGTCCTAGAAACGCGTTGTTAGATGTTTCATACGTTCGACAAACTTGTACAAAGCTCATTGAGGAACTTATAAGCACTCATGTTGCATGAAACTTGGTTTAGAGTCCTAGAAACGCGTTGTTAGATGTTTCATACGTTCGCCAAACTTGTACAAAGCTCATTGAGTAACTTATATGCACTCATGTTGCATGAAACTTGGTTTAGAGTCCTAGAAACACGTTGTTAGATGTTTCATACGTTCGTCAAACTTGTACAAAGCTCATTTAGGAACTTATAAGCCCTCATGTTGCATGAAACTTGGTTTAGAGTCGTAGAAACGTGTTGTTAGATGTTTCATAAGTTCGTCAAACTTGTACAAAGCTCATTGAGACACTTATAAACACTCATGTTGCATGAAACTTGGTTTAGAGTCCTAGAAACGCGTTGTTAGATGTTTCATAAGTTCTTCAAACTTGTACAAAGCTCATTGAGACAGTTAAAAGCACTCATGTTGCATGAAACTTAGTTTAGAGTCCTAGAAACGCGTTGTTAGATGTTTCATACGTTCGACAAACTTGATACAAAGCTCATTGAGGAACTTATAAGCTCTCATGTTGCATGAAAGTTGGTTTAGAGTCCTAGAAATGCGTTGTTAGATGTTTCATAAGTTCTTCAAACTTGTACAAAGCTCATTGAGGAACTTATAAGCACTCATGTTGCATGAAACTTGGTTTAGGGTCCTAGAAACACGTTGTTAGATGTTTGATAACTTCGTCAAACTAGTACAAAGTTTATTGAGGAACTTATAAGCACTCATATTGCATGAAACTTGGTTTAGAGTCCTAGAAACGGGTTGTTAGATGTTTCATAAGTTCGTCAAACTTGTACAAAGCTCATTGAGACACTTATAAACACTCATGTTGCATGAAACTTGGTTTAGAGTCCTAGAAACGCGTTGTTAGATGTTTCATACGTTCGTCAAACTTGTACAAAGCTCATTGAGGAACTTATAAGAACTCATGTTGCATGTAACTTGATTCAGAGTCCTAGAAACGCGTTGTTAGATGTTTCATACGTTCGTCAAACTTGTACAAAGGTCATTGAGGAACTTATAAGAACTCATGTTGCATGAAACTTGGTTTAGAGTCCTAGAAACGCGTTGTTAGATGTTTCATTAGTTCGTGAAACTTGTACAAAGCTCATTGACGAACTTATAAGCACTCATGTTGCATGAAACTTGGTTTAGAGTCCTAGAAACGCGTTGTTAGATGTTTCATACGTTCGTCAAACTTGTACAAAGCTCATTGAGGAACTTATAAGCTCTCATGTTGCATGAAACTTGGTTTAGAGTCATAGAAACGCGTTGTTAGATGTTTCATAAGTTCGTGAATCTTGTACAAAGCTCATTGAGGAACTTATAAGCAATCATGTTGCATGAAACTTGGTTTAGATTCCTAGAAACGCGTTGTTAGATGTTTCATACGTTCGTCAAACTTGTACAAAGCTCAATGAGGAACTTATAAGCTCTCATGTTGCATGAAACTTGGTTTAGAGTCCTAGAAACGCGTTGTTAGATATTTCATAAGTTCGTGAAACTTGTACAAAGCTCATTGAGACACTTATAAACACTCATGTTGCATGAAACTTGGTTTAGAGTCCCAGAAACGCGTTGTTAGATGTTTCATACGTTCGTCAAACTTCTACAAATCTCATTGAGGAACTTATAAGCTTTCATGTTGCATGAAACTTGGTTTAGAGTCCTAGAAACGCGTTGTTACATGTTTCATAAGTTCGTCAAACTTGTACAAAGCTCATTGAGACACTTATAAACACTCATGTTTCATGAAACTTGGTTTAGAGTCCTAGAAACGCGTTGTTAGATGTTTCATACGTTCGTCAAACTTCTACAAAGCTCATTGAGGAACTTATAAGAACTCATGTTGCATGTAACTTGGTTTAGAGTCCTAGACACGCGTTGTTAGATGTTTCATACTTTCGTAAAACTTGTACAAAGCTCATTGAGGAACTTATAAGCACTCATATTGCATGGAACTTGGTTTAGAGTCCTAGAAACGGGTTGTTAGATGTTTCATAAGTTCGTCAAACTTGTACAAAGCTCATTGAGACACTTATAAATACTCATGTTGCATGAAACTTGGTTTAGAGTCCTAGAAACACGTTGTTAGATGTTTCATACGTTCGTCAAACTTTTACGAAGCTCATTGAGGAACTTATAAGAACTCATGTTTCATGTAACTTGGTTTAGAGTCCTAGAAACGCGTTGTTAGATGTTTCATAAGTTCGTGAAACTTGTACAAAGCTCATTGAGGAACTTATAAGAACTCATGTTGCATGAAACTTGGTTTAGAGTCCTAGAAATCCGTTGTTAGATGTTTCATAAGTTCGTAAAACTTGTACAAATCTCATTGAGGAATTTATAAGCACTCATGTTACATGAAACTCTGTTTACAGTTTTAGAACCGCGTTGTTAGATGTTTCATACGTTCGTCAAACGTCAAACTTGTACAAAGCTCATTCAGGAATTTATAAGCTCTCATGTTGCATGAAACTTGGTTTAGAGTCCTAGAAACGCGTTGTTAGATGTTTCATTAGTTCGTGAAACTTGTACAAAGCTCATTGAGGAACTTATAAGCACTCATGTTGCATGAAACTTGGTTTAGAGTCCTAGAAACGCGTTGTTAGATGTTTCATACGTTCGTCAAACTTGTACGAAGCTCATTGAGGAACTTATAAGCTCTCCTGTTGCATGAAACTTTGTTTAGAGTCCTTGAAACGCGTTGTTAGATGTTTCATACGTTCGTCAAACTTGTTCAAAGCTCATTGAGGAACGTATAAGAACTCATGTTGCATGTAACTTGTTTTAGAGTCCTAGAAACGCGTTGTTAGATGTTTCATACGTTCGTCAAACTTGTACAAAGCTCATTGAGGAACTTATAAGCACTCATGTTTCATGAAACTTGGTTTAGAGTTTTAAAAACTCGTTGTTAGATGTTTCATACGTTCGTCAAACTTGTACAAAGCTCATTGAGGAACTTATAAGCTCTCATGTTGCATGAAACTTGGTTTAGAGTCCTAGAAACGAGTTGTTAGATGTTTCATAAGTTCGTCAAACTTATACAAAGCTCATTGAGATACTTATAAGCACTCATATTGCTTGAAACTTGGTTTAGAGTCCTAAAAACGCATTGTTAGATGTATCACAAGATCGTCAAACTTGTACAAAGCTCATTGAGACACTTATAAACACTCATGTTGCATGAAACTTGGTTTAGAGTCCTAGAAAAGCTTTGTTAGATATTTCATACGTTCGTAAAACTTTTACAAAGGTCATTGAGGAACTTATAAGAACTCATGTTGCATGAAACTTGGTTTAGAGTCCTAGAAACGCGTTGTTACATGTTTCATAAATTCGTGAAACTTGTACAAAACTCATTGAGGAACTTATAAGCACTCATGTTGCATGAAACTTGGTTTAGATTCCTAGAAACACGTTGTTAGATGTTTCATACGTTCGTCAAACTTGTACAAAGCTCATTGAGGAACTTATAAACTCTCATGTTGCATGAAACTTGGCTTAGAGTCCTAGAAACGATTTGTTAGTTGTTTCATAAGTTCGTCAAACTTGTACAAAGCTCATTGAGACACTTATAAACACTCATGTTGCATGAAACTTGGTTTAGAGTCCTAGAAACGGATTGTTAGATGTTTCATAAGTTCGTCAAACTTGTACAAATCTCATTGAGACACTTATAAACACTCATGTTGCATGAAAATTGGTTTAGAGTTTTAAAAACTCGTTGTTAGATGTTTCATACGTTCGTCAAACTTGTACAAAGGTCATTGAGGAACTTATAAGAACTCATGTTGCATGAAACTTGGTTTAGAGTCCTAGAAACGCGTTGTTAGATGTTTCATACGTTCGTCAAACTTGTAGAAAGCTCATTGAGACACTTATAAACACTTATGTTGCATGAAACTTGGTTTAGAGTCCTAGAAATGCGTTGTTAGATGTTTCATACGTTCGTCAAACTTGTACAAAGCTCATTGAGGAACTTATAAGAACTCATGCTGCATGTAACTTGGTTTAGGGTCCTAGAAACGCGTTGTTAGATGTTTGATAACTTCGTCAAACTTGTACAAAGTTCATTGAGGAACTTATAAGCACTCATATTGCATGAAACTTGGTATAGAGTCCTAGAAACGCGTTGTTAGATGTTTCATAAGTTCGTCAAACTTGTACAAAGCTCATTGAGACACTTATAAACACTCATGTTGCATGAAACTTGGTTTAGAGTCTTAGAAACGCGTTGTTAGATGTTTCATACCTTCGTTAAATTTGTACAAAGCTCATTGAGGAACTTATAAGAACTCATGTTGCATGTAACTTGGTTTAGAATCCTAGAAACGCGTTGTTAGATGTTTCATACGTTCGTAAAACTTGTACAAAGGTTATTGAGGAACTTATAAGAACTCATGTTGCATGAAACTTGGTTTGAGTCCTAGAAACGCGTTGTTAGATGGTTCATTAGTTCGTGAAACTTGTACAAAGCTCATTGAGGAACTTATAAGCACTCATGTTGCATGAAACTTGGTTTAGAGTCCTAGAAACGCGTTGTTAGATGTTTCATACGTTCGTCAAACTTGTACGAAGCTCATTGAGGAACTTATAAGCTCTCATGTTGCATGAAACTTTGTTTAGAGTCCTTGAAACGCGTTGTTAGACGTTTCATACGCTCGTCAAACTTGTACAAAGCTCATTGAGGAACGTATAAGAACTCATGTTGCATGTAACTTGGTTTTGAGTCGTAGAAACGCGTTGTTAGATGTTTCATACGTTCGTCAAACTTGTACAAAGCTCATTGAGGAACTTATAAGCACTCATGTTGCATGAAACTTGGTTTAGAGTTTTAAAAACTCGTTGTTAGATGTTTCATACGTTCGTCAAACTTGTACAAAGCTCATTGAGGAACTTATAAGCTCTCATGTTGCATGAAACTTGGTTTAGAGTCCTAGAAACGAGTTGTTAGATGTTTCATAAGTTCGTCAAACTTATACAAAGCTCATTGAGATACTTATAAGCACTCATGTTGCTTGAAACTTGGTTTAGAGTCCTAAAAACGCATTGTTAGATGTTTCATCAGATCGTCAAACTTGTACAAAGCTCATTGAGACACTTATAAACACTCATGTTGCATGAAACTTGGTTTAGAGTCCTAGAAAAGCTTTGTTAAATATTTCATACGTTCGTAAAACTTGTACAAAGGTCATTGAGGAACTTATAAGAACTCATGTTGCATGAAACTTGGTTTAGAGTCCTAGAAACGCGTTGTTACATGTTTCATAAATTCGTGAAACTTGTACAAAGCTCATTGAGGAACTTATAAGCACTCATGTTGCATGAAACTTGGTTTAGATTCCTAGAAACACGTTGTTAGATGTTTCATACGTTCGTCAAACTTGTACAAAGCTCATTGAGGAACTTATAAGCTCTCATGTTGCATGAAACTTGGTTTAGAGTCCTAGAAACGCGTTGTTAGATGTTTGATAACTTCGTCAAACTTGTACAAAGCTCATTGAGGAACTTATAAGAACTCATGTTGCATGTAACTTGGTTTAGAGTCCTAGAAACGCGTTGTTAGATGTTTCATACGTTCGTAAAACTTGTACAAAGGTCATTGAGGAACTTATAAGAACTCATGTTGCATGAAACTTGGTTTAGAGTCCTAGAAACGCGTTGTTAGATGTTTCATTAGTTCGTGAAACTTGTACAAAGCTCATTGAGGAACTTATAAGCACTCATGTTGCATGAAACTTGGTTTAGAGTCCTAGAAACGCGTTGTTAGATGTTTCATACGTTCGTCAAACTTGTACGAAGCTCATTGAGGAACTTATAAGCTCTCCTGTTGCATGAAACATTGTTTAGAGTCCTTTAAACGCGTTGTTAGATGTTTCATACGTTCGTCAAACTTGTACAAAGCGCATTGAGGAACTTATAAGCTCTCATGTTGCATGAAACTTGGCTTAGAGTCCTAGAAACGATTTGTTAGTTGTTTCATCGTCAAACTTGTACAAAACTCATTGATACACTTATAAACACTCATGTTGCATGAAACTTGGTTTAGAGTCCTAGAAACGGATTGTTAGATGTTTCATAAGTTCGTCAAACTTGTACAAATCTCATTGAGACACTTATAAACACTCATGTTGCATGAAAATTGGTTTAGAGTCCTAGAAACGCGTTGTTAGATGTTTCATACGTTCGTCAAACTTGTACAAAGGTCATTGAGGAACTTATAAGAACTCATGTTGCATGAAACTTGGTTAAGAGTCCTAGACACGCGTTGTTAGATGTTTCATACGTTCGTCAAACTTGTAGAAAGCTCATTGAGACACTTATAAACACTTATGTTGCATGAAACTTGGTTTAGAGTCCTAGAAATGCGTTGTTAGATGTTTCATACGTTCGTCAAACTTGTACAAAGCTCATTGAGCAACTTATAAGAACTCATGATGCATGTAACTTGGTTTAGAGTCCTAGAAACGCGTTGTTAGATGTTTGATAACTTCGTCAAACTTATACAAAGTTCATTGAGGAACTTATAAGCACTCATATTGCATGAAACTTTGTATAGAGTCCTAGAAACGCGTTGTTAGATGTTTCATAAGTTCGTCAAACTTGTACAAAGCTCATTGAGACACTTATAGACACTCATGTTGCATGAAACTTGGTTTAGAGTCCTAGAAACGCGTTGTTAGATGTTTCATTAGTTCGTGAAACTTGTACAAAGCTCATTGAGGAACTTATAAGCACTCATGTTGCATGAAACTTGGTTTAGAGTCCTAGAAACGCGTTGTTAGATGTTTCATACGTTCGTCAAACTTGTACGAAGCTCATTGAGGAACTTATGAGCTCTCCTGTTGCATGAAACTTTGTTTAGAGTCCTTGAAACGCGTTGTTAGATGTTTCATACGTTCGTAAAACTTGTACAAAGCTCATTGAGGAACGTATAAGAACTCATGTTGCATGTAACTTGGTTTAGAGTCCTAGAAACGCGTTGTTAGATGTTTCATACGTTCGTCAAACTTGTACAAAGCTCATTGAGGAACTTATAAGCACTCATGTTGCATGAAACTTGGTTTAGAGTTTTAAAAACTCGTTGTTAGATCTTTCATACGTTCGTCAAACTTGTACAAAGCTCATTGAGGAACTTATAAGAACTCATGTTGCATGTAACTTGGTTTAGAGTCCTAGAAACGCGTTGTTAGATGTTTGATAACTTCGTCAAACTTGTACAAAGTTCATTGAGGAACTTATAAGCACTCATATTGCATGAAACTTGGTTTAGAGTCCTAGAAACGCGTTGTTAGATGTTTCATAAGTTCGTCAAACTTGTACAAAGCTTATTGAGACACTTATAAACACTCATGTTGCATGAAACTTGGTTTAGAGTCCTAGAAACGCGTTGTTAGATGTTTCATACCTTCGTTAAACTTGTACAATGCTCATTGAGGAACTTATAAGAACTCATGTTGCATGTAACTTGGTTTAGAGTCCTAGAAACGCGTTGTTAGATGTTTCATACGTTCTTAAAACTTGTACAAAGGTCATTGAGGAACTTATAAGAACTCATGTTGCATGAAACTTGGTTTAGAGTCCTAGAAACGCGTTGTTAGATGTTTCATTAGTTCGTGAAACTTGTACAAAGCTCATTGAGGAACTTATAAGCACTCATGTTGCATGAAACTTGGTTTAGAGTCCTAGAAACGCGTTGTTAGATGTTTCATACGTTCGTCAAACTTGTACGAAGCTCATTGAGGAACTTATAAGCTCTCCTGTTGCATGAAACATTGTTTAGAGTCCTTGAAACGCGTTGTTAGATGTTTCATACGTTCGTCAAACTTGTACAAAGCTCATTGAGGAACGTATAAGAACTCATGTTGCATGTAACTTGGTTTAGAGTCCTAGAAACGCGTTGTTAGATGTTTCATACGTTCGTCAAACTTGTACAAAGCTCATTGAGGAACTTTTAAGCACTCATGTTGCATGAAACTTGGTTTAGAGTTTTAAAAACTCGTTGTTAGATCTTTCATACGTTCGTCAAACTTGTACAAAGCTCATTGAGGAACTTATAAGAACTCATGTTGCATGTAACTTGGTTTAGAGTCCTAGAAACGCGTTGTTAGATGTTTGATAACTTCGTCAAACTTGTACAAAGTTCATTGAGGAACTTATAAGCACTCATATTGCATGAAACTTGGTTTAGAGTCCTAGAAACGCGTTGTTAGATGTTTCATAAGTTCGTCAAACTTGTACAAAGCTTATTGAGACACTTATAAACACTCATGTTGCATGAAACTTGGTTTAGAGTCCTAGAAACGCGTTGTTAGATGTTTCATACCTTCGTTAAACTTGTACAATGCTCATTGAGGAACTTATAAGAACTCATGTTGCATTTAACTTGGTTTAGAGTCCTAGAAACGCGTTGTTAGATGTTTCATACGTTCGTAAAACTTGTACAAAGGTCATTGAGAAACTTATAAGAACTCATGTTGCATGAAACTTGGTTTAGAGTCCTAGAAACGCGTTGTTAGATGTTTCATTAGTTCGTGAAACTTGTACAAAGCTCATTGAGGTACTTATAAGCACTCATGTTGCATGAAACTTGGTTTAGAGTCCTAGAAACGCGTTGTTAGATGTTTCATACGTTCGTCAAACTTGTACGAAGCTCATTGAGGAACTTATAAGCTCTCCTGTTGCATGAAACATTGTTTAGAGTCCTTGAAACGCGTTGTTAGATGTTTCATACGTTCGTCAAACTTGTACAAAGCTCATTGAGGAACGTATAAGAACTCATGTTGCATGTAACTTGGTTTAGAGTCCTAGAAACGCGTTGTTAGATGTTTCATACGTTCGTCAAACTTGTACAAAGCTCATTGAGGAACTTATAAGCACTCATGTTGCATGAAACTTGGTTTAGAATTTTAAAAACTCGTTGATAGATGTTTCATACGTTCGTCAAACTTGTACAAAGCACATTGAGACACTTATAAACACTCATGTTGCATGAAAATTGGTTTAGAGTCCTAGAAACGGATTGTTAGATGTTTCATAAGTTCGTCAAACTTGTACAAATCTCATTGAGACACTTATAAACATTCATGTTGCATGAAAATTGGTTTAGAGTCCTAGAAACGCGTTGTTAGATGTTTCATACGTTCGTCAAACTTGTACAAAGGTCATTGAGGAACTTATAAGAACTCATGTTCCATGACACTTGGTTTAGAGTCCTAGAAACGCGTTGTTAGATGTTTCATACGTTCGTCAAACTTGTAGAAAGCTCATTGAGACACTTATAAACACTTATGTTGCATGAAACTTGGTTTAGAGTCCTAGAAATGTGTTGTTAGATGTTTCATACGTTCGTCAAACTTGTACAAAGCTCATTGAGGAACTTATAAGAACTCATGCTGCATGTAACTTGGTTTAGAGTCCTAGAAACGCGTTGTTAGATGTTTGATAACTTCGTCAAACTTGTACAAAGTTCATTGAGGAACTTATAAGCACTCATATTGCATGAAACTTGGTTTAGAGTCCTAGAAACGCGTTGTTAGATGTTTCATAAGTTCGTCAAACATGTACAAAGCTTATTGAGACACTTATAAACACTCATGTTGCATGAAAATTGGTTTAGAGTCCTAGAAACGCGTTGTTAGATGTTTCATACCTTCGTTAAACTTGTACAAAGCTCATTGAGGAACTTATAAGAACTCATGTTGCATGTAACTTGGTTTAGAGTCCTAGAAACGCGTTGTTAGATGTTTCATACGTTCGTAAAACTTGTACAAAGGTCATTGAGGAACTTATAAGAACTCATGTTGCATGAAACTTGGTTTAGAGTCCTAGAAACGCGTTGTTAGATGTTTCATTAGTTCGTGAAACTTGTCCAAAGCTCATTGAGGAACTTATAAGCACTCATGTTGCATGAAACTTGGTTTAGAGTCCTAGAAACGCGTAGTTAGATGTTTCATACGTTCGTCAAACTTGTATGAAGCTCATTGAGGAACTTATAAGCTCTCCTGTAGCATGAAACATTGTTTAGAGTCCTTGAAACGCATTGTTAGATGTTTCATACGTTCGTCAAACTTGTACAAAGCTCATTGAGGAACGTATAAGAACTCAAGTTGCATGTAACTTGGTTTAGAGTCCTAGAAACGCGTTGTTAGATGTTTCATACGTTCGTCAAACTTGTACAAAGCTCATTGAGGAACTTATAAGCACTCATGTTGCATGAAACTTGGTTTAGAATTTTAAAAACTCGTTGATAGATGTTTCATACGTTCGTCAAACTTGTACAAAGCTCATTGAGGAACTTATAAGCTCTCATGTTGCATGAAACTTGGTTTAGAGTCCTAGAAACGAGTTGTTAGATGTTTCATAAGTTCGTCAAACTTATACAAAGCTCATTGAGATACTTATAAGCACTCATGTTGCTTGAAACTTGGTTTAGAGTCCTAAAAACGCATTGTTAGATGTTTCATAAGATCGTCAAACTTGTACAAAGCTCATTGAGACACTTATAAACACTCATGTTGCATGAAACTTGGTTTAGAGTCCTAGAAAAGCTTTGTTAGATATTTAATACGTTCGTAAAACTTGTACAAAGGTAATTGAGGAACTTATAAGAACTAATGTTGCATGAAACTTGGTTTAGAGTCCTAGAAACGCGTTGTTAGATGTTTCATAAGTTCGTGAAACTTGTACAAAGCTCATTGAGACACTTATAATCAGTCATGTTGCATGAAACTTGGTTTAGAGTCCTAGAAACGAGTTTTTAGATGTTTCATATGTTCGTCAAACTTATATAAAGCTCATTGAGACACTTATAAGCATTCATGTTGCATGAAACTTGGTTTAGAGTCCTAGAAACGCGTTGTTAGATGTTTCATATGTTCGTCAAACTTGATAAAAAGTTCATTGAGGAACTTATAAGTTCTCATGTTGCATGAAACTTGGTTTAGAGTCCTAGAAACGCGTTGTTAGATGTTTCATAAGTTCGTCAAACTTGTACAAAGGTCATTGAGGAACTTATAAGAACTCATGTTGCATGAAACTTGGTTTAGAGTCCTAGAAACGCGTTGTTAGATGTTTCATTAGTTCGTGAAACTTGTACAAAGCTCATTGAGGAACTTATAAGCACTCATGTTGCATGAAACTTGGTTTAGAGTCCTAGAAACGCGTTGTTAGATGTTTCATACGTTCGTCAAACTTGTACGAAGCTCATTGAGGAACTTATAAGCTCTCATGTTGCATGAAACATTGGTTTAGAGTCCTTGAAACGCGTTGTTAGATGTTTCATACGTTCGTCAAACTTGTACAAAGCTCATTGAGGAACGTATAAGAACTCATGTTGCATGTAACTTGGTTTAGAGTCCTAGAAACGCGTTGTTAGATGTTTCATACGTTCGTCAAACTTGTACAAAGCTCATTGAGGAACTTATAAGCACTCATGTTGCGTGAAACTTGGTTTAGAGTCCTAGAAACGCGTTGTTAGATGTTTCATACGTTCGTCAAACTTGTACAAAGCTCATTGAGGAACTTATAAGCTCTCATGTTGCATGAAACTTGGTTTAGAGTCCTAGAAACGCGTTGTTAGATGTTTCATAAGTTCGTGAAACTTGTACAAAGCTCATTGAGGAACTTATAAGCACTCATGTTACATGAAACTTGGTTTAGAGTCCTAGAAACGCGTTGTTAGATGTTTCATAAGTTCGTGAAACTTGTACAAAACTCATTGAGACACTTATAATCAGTCATGTTGCATGAAACTTGGTTTAGAGTCCTAGAAACGCGTTGTTAGATGTTTCATAAGTTCGTGAAACTTGTACAAAGTTCATTGAGGAACTTATAAGCTCTCATGTTGCATGAAACTTGGTTTAGAGTCCTAGAAACGTGTTGTTAGATGTTTCATAAGTTCGTGAAACTTGTACAAAGCTCATTGAGACACTTATAATCAGTCATGTTGCATGAAACTTGGTTTAGAGTCCTTGAAACGAGTTTTTAGATGTTTCATAAGTTCGTCAAACTTGTATAAAGCTCATTGAGACACTTATAAGCATTCATGTTGCATGAAACTTGGTTTAGAGTCCTAGAAACGCGTTGTTAGATGTTTCATACGTTCGTCAAACTTGTACAAAGCTCATTGAGACACTTATAATCACTCATGTTGCATGAAACTTGGTTTAGAGTCCTAGAAACGTGTTGTTAGATGTTTCATAAGTTCGCCAAACATGTACAAAGCTCATTGAAAAACTTATAAGCACTCATGTTGCATGAAATTTGGTTTTGAGTCCTAGAAACGCGTTGTTAGGTGTTTCATAAGTTTGTGAAACTTGTACAAAGCTCATTGAGGAACTTATAAGCACTAATGTTGCATGAAACTTGGTTTAGAGTCCTAGAAACGCGTTGTTAGATGTTTCATATGTTCGTCAAACTTGATAAAAAGTTCATTGAGGAACTTATAAGTTCTCATGTTGCATGAAACTTGGTTTAGAGTCCTAGAAACGCGTTGTTAGATGTTTCATAAGTTCGTCAAACTTGTACAAACCTCATAAAAACACTTATAAACACTCATGTTGCATGAAACTTGGTTTAGATTCCTAGAAACGCGTTGTTAGATGTTTCATACGTCGCCAAACTTGTACAAAGCTAATTGAGGAACTTATAAGAACTCATGTTGCATGAAACTTGGTTTAGAGTCCTAGAAACGCGTTGTTAGATGTTTCATACGTTCGTCAAACTTGTACAAAGCTCATTGAGACACTTATAATCACTCATGTTGCATGAAACTTGGTTTAGAGTCTTAGAAACGCGTTGTTAGATGTTTCATAAGTTCGTCAAACTTGTACAAAGCTCATTGAGACACTTATAATCACTCATGTTGCATGAAACTTGGTTTAGAGTCCTAGAAACGAGTTGTTAGATGTTTCATATGTTCGTCAAACTTGTATAAAGCTCATTGAGACACTTATAAGCATTCATGTTGCATGAAACTTGGTTTAGAGTCCTAGAACGCGTTGTTAGATGTTTCATATGTTCGTCAAACTTGATACAAAGCTCATTGAGGAATTTATAAGTTCTCATGTTGCATGAAACTTGGTTTAGAGTCATAGAAACGCGTTGTTAGATGTTTCATAAGTTCGTCAAACTTGTACAAAGATCATTGAGAAACTTATAAGCACTCATGTTGCATGAAACATGGTTTAGAGTCCTAGAAACGCGTTGTTAGATGGTTCATACGTTCGTCAAACTTGTACAAAGCTCATTGAGGAACTTATAAGCACTCATGTTGCATGAAACTTGGTTTAGAGTCCTAGAAACGCGTTGTTAGATCTTTCATACGTTCGTCAAACTTGTACAAAGCTCATTGAGGAACTTATAAGCCCTCATGTTGCATGAAACTTGGTTTAGAGTCCTAGAAACGCGTTGTTAGATGTTTCATAAGTTCGTGAAACTTGTACAAAGCTCATTGAGACACTTATAATCAGTCATGTTGCATGAAACTTGGTTTAGAGTCCTTGAAACGAGTTTTTAGATGTTTCATATGTTCGTCAAACTTGTATAAAGCTCATTGAGACACTTATAAGCATTCATGTTGCATGAAACTTGGTTTAGAGTCCTAGAAACGCGTTGTTAGATGTTTCATACGTTCGTCAAACTTGTACAAAGCTCATTGAGACACTTATAATCACTCATGTGGCATGAAACTGGGTTTAGAGTCCTAGAAACGCGTTGTTAGATGTTTCATAAGTTCGTCAAACTTGTACAAAGCTCATTGAAAAACTTATAAGCACTCATGTTGCATGAAATTTGGTTTTGAGTCCTAGAAACGCGTTGTTAGGTGTTTCATAAGTTTGTGAAACTTGTACAAAGCTCATTGAGGAACTTATAAGCACTAATGTTGCATGAAACTTGGTTTAGAGTCCTAGAAACGCGTTGTTAGATGTTTCATACGTTCGTCAAACTTGTACAAAGCTCATTGAGACACTTATAATCACTCATGTTGCATGAAACTTGGTTTAGAGTCCTAGAAACGCGTTGTTAGATGTTTCATAAGTTTGTCAAACTTGTACAAAGCCCATTGAGGAACTTATAAGCACTCATGTTGCGTGAAACTTGGTTTAGAGTCCTAGAAACGCGTTGTTAGATGTTTCATAGGTTCGTCAAACTTGTACAAAGCTCATTGAGGAACTTATAAGCTCTCATGTTGCATGAAACTTGGTTTAGAGTCCTAGAAACGCGTTGTTAGATGTTTCATAAGTTCGTGAAACTTGTACAAAGCTCATTGAGGAACTTATAAGCACTCATGTTGCATGAAACTTGGTTTAGAGTCCTAGAAACGCGTTGTTAGATGTTTCATAAGTTCGTGAAACTTGTACAAAACTCATTGAGACACTTATAATCAGTCATGTTTCATGAAACTTGGTTTAGAGTCCTAGAAACGCGTTGTTAGATGTTTCATAAGTTCGTGAAACTTGTACAAAGTTCATTGAGGAACTTATAAGCTCTCATGTTGCATGAAACTTGGTTTAGAGTCCTAGAAACGCGTTGTTAGATGTTTCATAAGTTCGTGAAACTTGTACAAAGCTCATTGAGACACTTATAATCAGTCATGTTGCATGAAACTTGGTTTAGAGTCCTTGGAACGAGTTTTTAGATGTTTCATATGTTCGTCAAACTTGTATAAAGCTCATTGAGACACTTATAAGCATTCATGTTGCATGAAACTTGGTTTAGAGTCCTAGAAACGCGTTGTTAGATGTTTCATACGTTCGTCAAACTTGTACAAAGCTCATTGAGACACTTATAATCACTCATGTTGCATGAAACTTGGTTTAGAGTCCTAGAAACGCGTTGTTAGATGTTTCATAAGTTCGCCAAACATGTACAAAGCTCATTGAAAAACTTATAAGCACTCATGTTGCATGAAATTTGGTTTTGAGTCCTAGAAACGCGTTGTTAGGTGTTTCATAAGTTTGTGAAACTTGTACAAAGCTCATTGAGGAACTTATAAGCACTAATGTTGCATGAAACTTGGTTTAGAGTCCTAGAAACGTGTTGTTAGATGTTTCATACGTTCGTCAAACTTGTACAAAGCTCATTGAGACACTTATAACCACTCATGTTGCATGAAACTTGGTTTAGAGTCCTAGAAACGCGTTGTTAGATGTTTCATAAGTTCGTCAAACATGTACAAACCTCATAAAAACACTTATAAACACTCATGTTGCATGAAACTTGGTTTAGATTCCTAGAAACGCGTTGTTAGATGTTTCATACGTCGCCAAACTTGTACAAAGCTAATTGAGGAACTTATAAGAACTCATGTTGCATGAAACTTGGTTTAGAGTCCTAGAAACGCGTTGTTAGATGTTTCATACGTTCGTCAAACTTGTACAAAGCTCATTGAGACACTTATAATCACTCATGTTGCATGAAACTTGGTTTAGAGTCTTAGAAACGCGTTGTTAGATGTTTCATAAGTTCGTCAAACTTGTACAAAGCTCATTGAGACACTTATAATCACTCATGTTGCATGAAACTTGGTTTAGAGTCCTAGAAACGAGTTGTTAGATGTTTCATATGTTCGTCAAACTTGTATAAAGCTCATTGAGTCACTTATAAGCATTCATGTTGCATGAAACTTGGTTTAGAGTCCTAGAAACGCGTTGTTAGATGTTTCATATGTTCGTCAAACTTGATACAAAGCTCATTGAGGAACTTATAAGTTCTCATGTTGCATGAAACTTGGTTTAGAGTCATAGAAACGCGTTGTTAGATGTTTCATAAGTTCGTCAAACTTGTACAAAGATCATTGAGAAACTTATAAGCACTCATGTTGCATGAAACATGGTTTAGAGTCCTAGAAACGCGTTGTTAGATGGTTCATACGTTCGTCAAACTTGTACAAAGCTCATTGAGGAACTTATAAGCACTCATGTTGCATGAAACTTGGTTTAGAGTCCTAGAAACGCGTTGTTAGATCTTTCATACGTTCGTCAAACTTGTACAAAGCTCATTGAGGAACTTATAAGCCCTCATGTTGCATGAAACTTGGTTTAGAGTCCTAGAAACGCGTTGTTAGATGTTTCATAAGTTCGTGAAACTTGTACAAAGCTCATTGAGACACTTATAATCAGTCATGTTGCATGAAACTTGGTTTAGAGTCCTTGAAACGAGTTTTTAGATGTTTCATATGTTCGTCAAACTTGTATAAAGCTCATTGAGACACTTATAAGCATTCATGTTGCATGAAACTTGGTTTAGAGTCCTAGAAACGCGTTGTTAGATGTTTCATACGTTCGTCAAACTTGTACAAAGCTCATTGAGACACTTATAATCACTCATGTGGCATGAAACTGGGTTTAGAGTCCTAGAAACGCGTTGTTAGATGTTTCATAAGTTCGTCAAACTTGTACAAACCTCATTGAGGAACTTATAAGCACTCATGTTGCGTGAAACTTGGTTTAGAGTCCTAGAAACGCGTTGTTAGATGTTTCATACGTTCGTCAAACTTGTACAAAGCTCATTGAGGAACTTATAAGCACTCATGTTGCATGAAACTTGATTTAGAGTCCTAGAAACGCGTTGTTAGATGTTTCATATGTTCGTCAAACTTGATAAAAAGTCCATTGAGGAATTTATAAGTTCTCATGTTGCATGAAACTTGGTTTAGAGTCCTAGAAACGCGTTGTTAGATGTTTCATAAATTCGTCAAACTTGTACAAAGATCATTGAGGAACTTATAAGCACTCATGTTGCATGAAACATGGTTTAGAGTCCTAGAAACGCGTTGTTAGATGTTTCATACGTTAGCCAAACTTGTACAAAGCTCATTGAGGAACTTATAATCACTCATGTTGCATGAAACTTGGTTTAGAGTCCTAGAAACGCGTTGTTAGATGTTTCATAAGTTCGTCAAACTTGTACAAAGCTCATTGAAAAACTTATAAGCACTCATGTTGCATGAAATTTGGTTTTGAGTCCTAGAAACGCGTTGTTAGGTGTTTCATAAGTTTGTGAAACTTGTACAAAGCTCATTGAGGAACTTATAAGCATTAATGTTGCATGAAACTTGGTTTAGAGTCCTAGAAACGCGTTGTTAGATGTTTCATACGTTCGTCAAACTTGTACAAAGCTCATTGAGACACTTATAATCACTCATGTTGCATGAAACTTGGTTTAGAGTCCTAGAAACGCGTTGTTAGATGTTTCATAAGTTCGTCAAACTTGTACAAAGATCATTGAGGAACTTATAAGCACTCATGTTGCATGAAACATGGTTTAGAGTCCTAGAAACGCGTTGTTAGATGTTTCATACGTTAGCCAAACTTGTACAAAGCTCATTGAGGAACTTATAAGCACTCATGTTGCATGAAACTTGGTTTAGAGTCATAGAAACGCGTTGTTAGATGTTTCATAAGTTCGTGAAACTTGTACAAAGCTAATTGAGACACTTATAATCAGTCATGTTGCATGAAACTTGGTTTAGAGTCCTTGAAACGAGTTTTTAGATGTTTCATATGTTCGTCAAACTTGTATAAAGCTCATTGAGACACTTATAAGCATTCATGTTGCATGAAACTTGGTTTAGAGTCCTAGAAACGCGTTGTTAGATGTTTCATACGTTCGTCAAACTTGTACAAAGCTCATTGAGACACTTATAATCACTCATGTTGCATGAAACTTGGTTTAGAGTCCTAGAAACGCGTTGTTAGATGTTTCATAAGTTCGTCAAACTTGTACAAACCTCATTGAGGAATTTATAAGCACTCATGTTGCGTGAAACTTGGTTTAGAGTCCTAGAAACGCGTTGTTAGATGTTTCATACGTTCGTCAAACTTGTACAAAGCTCATTGAGGAACTTATAAGCTCTCATGTTGCATGAAACTTGGTTTAGAGTCCTAGAAACGCGTTGTTATATGTTTCATAAGTTCGTGAAACTTGTACAAAGCTCATTGAGACACTTATAATCAGTCATGTTGCATGAAACTTGGTTTAGAGTCCTAGAAACGAGTTTTTAGATGTTTCATATGTTCGTCAAACTTGTATAAAGCTCATTGAGACACTTATAAGCATTCATGTTGCATGAAACTTGGTTTAGATTCCTAGAAACGCGTTGTTAGATGTTTCATATGTCCGTCAAACTTGATAAAAAGTTCATTGAGGAACTTATAAGTTCTCATGTTGCATGAAACTTGGTTTAGAGTCCTAGAAACTGCGTTGTTAGATGTTTCATAAGTTCGTCAAACTTGTACAAAGATCATTGATGAACTTAGAAGCACTCATGTTGCATGAAACATGGTTTAGAGTCCTAGAAACGCGTTGTTAGATGTTTCATACGTTAGCCAAACTTGTACAAAGCTCATTGAGGAACTTATAAGCACTCATGTTGCATGAAACTTGGTTTAGAGTCCTAGAAACGCGTTGTTAGATGTTTCATAAGTTCGTCAAACTTGTACAAAGCTCATTGAAAAACTTATAAGCACTCATGTTGCATGAAATTTGGTTTTGAGTCCTAGAAACGCGTTGTTAGGTGTTTCATAAGTTTGTGAAACTTGTACAAAGCTCATTGAGGAACTTATAAGCACTAATGTTGCATGAAACTTGGTTTAGAGTCCTAGAAACGCGTTGTTAGATGTTTCATACGTTCGTCAAACTTGTACAAAGCTCATTGAGGAACTTATAAGCTCTCATGTTGCATGAAACTTGGTTTAGAGTCCTAGAAACGCGTTGTTAGATGTTTCATAAGTTCGTGAAACTTGTACAAAACTCATTGAGGAACTTATAAGCACTCATGTTGCATGAAACTTGGTTTAGAGTCCTAGAAACGCGTTGTTAGATGTTTCATAAGTTCGTGAAACTTGTACAAAGCTCATTGAGACACTTATAATCAGTCATGTTGCATGAAACTTGGTTTAGAGTCCTAGAAATGCGTTGTTAGATGTTTCATAAGTTCGTGAAACTTGTACAAAGTTCATTGAGGAACTTATAAGCTCTCATGTTGCATGAAACTTGGTTTAGAGTCCTAGAAACGCGTTGTTAGATGTTTTATAAGTTCGTGAAACTTGTACAAAGCTCATTGAGACACTTATAATCAGTCATGTTGCATGAAACTTGGTTTAGAGTCCTTGAAACGAGTTTTTAGATGTTTCATATGTTCGTCAAACTTGTATAAAGCTCATTGAGACACTTATAAGCATTCATGTTGCATGAAACTTGGTTTAGAGTCCTAGAAACGCGTTGTTAGATGTTTCATACGTTCGTCAAACTTGTACAAAGCTCATTGAGACACTTATAATCACTCATGTTGCATGAAACTTGGTTTAGAGTCCTAGAAACGCGTTGTTAGATGTTTCATAAGTTCGTCAAACTTGTACAAAGCTCATTGAAAAACTTATAAGCACTCATGTTGCATGGAAATTTGGTTTTGAGTCCTAGAAACGCGTTGTTAGGTGTTTCATAAGTTTGTGAAACTTGTACAAAGCTCATTGAGGAACTTATAAGCACTAATGTTGCATGAAACTTGGTTTAGAGTCCTAGAAACGCGTTGTTAGATGTTTCATACGTTTGTCAAACTTGTACAAAGCTCATTGAGACACTTATAATCACTCATGTTGCATGAAACTTGGTTTAGAGTCCTAGAAACGCGTTGTTAGATGTTTCATAAGTTCGTCAAACTTGTACAAACCTCATTAAGACACTTATAATCACTCATGTTGCATGAAACTTGGTTTAGAGTCCTAGAAACGCGTTGTTAGATGTTTCATACGTCGCCAAACTTGTACAAAGTTAATTGAGGAACTTATAAGCACTCATGTTGCATGAAACTTGGTTTAGAGTCTTAGAAACGCGTTGATAGATGTTTCATACGTTCGTCAAACTTGTACAAAGCTCATTGAGACACTTATAATCACTCATGTTGCATGAAACTTGGTTTAGAGTCTTAGAAACGCGTTGTTAGATGTTTCATAAGTTCGTCAAACTTGTACAAAGCTCATTGAGACACTTATAATCACTCATGTTGCATGAAACTTGGTTTAGAGTCCTAGAAACGAGTTGTTAGATGTTTCATATGTTCGTCAAACTTGTATAAAGCTCATTGAGACACTTATAAGCATTCATGTTGCATGAAACTTGGTTTAGAGTCCTAGAAACGCGTTGTTAGATGTTTCATATGTTCGTCAAACTTGATACAAAGCTCATTGAGGAACTTATAAGTTCTCATGTTGCATGAAACTTGGTTTAGAGTCCTAGAAACGTGTTGTTAGATGTTTCATACGTTCGTCAAACTTGTACAAAGCTCATTGAGGAACTTATAAGCACTCATGTTGCATGAAACTTGGTTTAGAGTCCTAGAAACGCGTTGTTAGATGTTTCATACGTTCGTCAAATTTGTACAAAGCTCATTGAGGAACTTATAAGCTCTCATGTTGCATGAAACTTGGTTTAGAGTCCTAGAAACGCGTTGTTAGATGTTTCATAAGTTCGTGAAACTTGTACAAAGCTCATTGAGACACTTATAATCAGTCATGTTGCATGGAACTTGGTTTAGAGTCCTTGAAACGAGTTTTTAGATGTTTCATATGTTCGTCAAACTTGTATAAAGCTCATTGAGACACTTATAAGCATTCATGTTGCATGAAACTTGGTTTAGAGTCCTAGAAACGCGTTGTTAGATGTTTCATACGTTCGTCAAACTTGTACAAAGTTAATTGAGGAACTTATAAGCACTCATGTTGCATGAAACTTGGTTTAGAGTCCTAGAAACGCGTTGTTAGATGTTTCATACGTTCGTCAAACTTGTACAAAGCTCATTGAGACACTTATAATCACTCATGTTGCATGAAACTTGGTTTAGAGTCTTAGAAACGCGTTGTTAGATGTTTCATAAGTTCGTCAAACTTGTACAAAGCTCATTGAGACACTTATAATCACTCATGTTGCATGAAACTTGGTTTAGAGTCCTAGAAACGAGTTGTTAGATGTTTCATATGTTCGTCAAACTTGTATAAAGCTCATTGAGACACTTATAAGCATTCATGTTGCATGAAACTTGGTTTAGAGTCCTAGAAACGCGTTGTTAGATGTTTCATATGTTCGTCAAACTTGATACAAAGCTCATTGAGGAACTTATAAGTTCTCATGTTGCATGAAACTTGGTTTAGAGTCCTAGAAACGTGTTGTTAGATGTTTCATACGTTCGTCAAACTTGTACAAAGCTCATTGAGGAACTTATAAGCACTCACGTTGCATGAAACTTGGTTTAGAGTCCTAGAAACGCGTTGTTAGATGTTTCATACGTTCGTCAAATTTGTACAAAGCTCATTGAGGAACTTATAAGCTCTCTTGTTGCATGAAACTTGGTTTAGAGTCCTAGAAACGCGTTGTTAGATGTTTCATAAGTTCGTGAAACTTGTACAAAGCTCATTGAGACACTTATAATCAGTCATGTTGCATGAAACTTGGTTTAGAGTCCTTGAAACGAGTTTTTAGATGTTTCATATGTTCGTCAAACTTGTATAAAGCTCATTGAGACACTTATAAGCATTCATGTTGCATGAAACTTGGTTTAGAGTCCTAGAAACGCGTTGTCAGATGTTTCATACGTTCGTCAAACTTGTACAAAGCTCATTGAGACACTTATAATCACTCATGTTGCATGAAACTTGGTTTAGAGTCCTAGAAACGCGTTGTTAGATGTTTCATAAGTTCGTCAAACTTGTACAAACCTCATTGAGGAACTTATAAGCACTCATGTTGCGCGAAACTTGGTTTAGAGTCCTAGAAACGTGTTGTTAGATGTTTCATAAGTTCGTCAAACTTGTACAAAGCTCATTGAAAAACTTATAAGCACTCATGTTGCATGAAATTTGGTTTTGAGTCCTAGAAACGCGTTGTTAGGTGTTTCATAAGTTTGTGAAACTTGTACAAAGCTCATTTTGGAACTTATAATCAGTCATGTTGCATGAAACTTGGTTTAGAGTCCTAGAAACGAGTTTTTAGATGTTTCATATGTTCGTCAAACTTGTATAAAGCTCATTGAGACACTTATAAGCATTCATGTTGCATGAAACTTGGTTTAGATTCCTAGAAACGCGTTGTTAGATGTTTCATATGTTCGTCAAACTTGATAAAAAGTTCATTGAGGAACTTATAAGTTCTCATGTTGCATGAAACTTGGTTTAGAGTCCTAGAAACGCGTTGTTAGATGTTTCATAAGTTCGTCAAACTTGTACAAAGATCATTGAGGAACTTATAAGCACTCATGTTGCATGAAACATGGTTTAGAGTCCTAGAAACGCGTTGTTAGATGTTTCTTACGTTAGCCAAACTTGTACAAAGCTCATTGAGGAACTTATAAGCACTCATGTTGCATGAAACTTGGTTTAGAGTCGTAGAAACGCGTTGTTAGATGTTTCATAAGTTCGTCAAACTTGTACAAAGCTCATTGAAAAACTTATAAGCACTCATGTTGCATGAAATTTGGTTTTGAGTCCTAGAAACGCGTTGTTAGGTGTTTCATAAGTTTGTGAAACTTGTACAAAGCTCATTGAGGAACTTATAAGCACTAATGTTGCATGAAACTTGGTTTAGAGTCCTAGAAACGCGTTGTTAGAGGTTTCATACGTTCGTCAAACTTGTACAAAGCTCATTGAGACACTTATAATCACTCATGTTGCATGAAACTTGGTTTAGAGTCCTAGAAACGCGTTGTTAGATGTTTCATAAGTTCGTCAAACTTGTACAAAGATCATTGAGGAACTTATAAGCACCGATGTTGCATGAAACATGGTTTAGAGTCCTAGAAACGCGTTGTTAGATGTTTCATACGTTAGCCAAACTTGTACAAAGCTCATTGAGGAACTTATAAGCACTCATGTTGCATGAAACTTGGTTTAGAGTCCTAGAAACGCGTTGTTAGATGTTTCATAAGTTCGTGAAACTTGTACAAAGCTCATTGAGACACTTATAATCAGTCATGTTGCATGAAACTTGGTTTAGAGTCCTTGAAACGAGTTTTTAGATGTTTCATATGTTCGTCAAACTTGTATAAAGCTCATTGAGACACTTATAAGCATTCATGTTGCATGAAACTTGGTTTAGAGTCCTAGAAACGCGTTGTTAGATGTTTCATACGTTCGTCAAACTTGTACAAAGCTCATCGTGACACTTATAATCACTCATGTTGCATGAAACTTGGTTTAGAGTCCTAGAAACGCGTTGTTAGATGTTTCATAAGTTCGTCAAACTTGTACAAACCTCATTGAGGAATTTAAAAGCACTCATGTTGCGTGAAACTTGGTTTAGAGTCCTAGAAACGCGTTGTTAGATGTTTCATACGTTCGTCAAACTTGTACAAAGCTCATTGAGGAACTTATAAGCTCTCATGTTGCATGAAACTTGGTTTAGAGTCCTAGAAACGCGTTGTTAGATGTTTCATAAGTTCGTGAAACTTGTACAAAACTCATTGAGGAACTTATAAGCACTCATGTTGCATGAAACTTGGTTTAGAGTCCTAGAAACGCGTTGTTAGATGTTTCATAAGTTCGTGAAACTTGTACAAAGCTCATTGAGACACTTACAATCAGTCATGTTGCATGAAACTTGGTTTAGAGTCCTAGAAACGCGTTGTTAGATGTTTCATAAGTTCGTGAAACTTGTACAAAGTTCATTGAGGAACTTATAAGCTCTCATGTTGCATGAAACTTGGTTTAGAGTCCTAGAAACGCGTTGTTAGATGTTTCATAAGTTCGTAAAACTTGTACAAAGCTCATTGAGACACTTATAATCAGTCATGTTGCATGAAACTTGGTTTAGAGTCCTTGAAACGAGTTTTTAGATGTTTCATATGTTCGTCAAACTTGTATAAAGCTCATTGAGACACTTATAAGCATTCATGTTGCATGAAACTTGGTTTAGAGTCCTAGAAACGCGTTGTTAGATGTTTCATACGTTCGTCAAACTTGTACAAAGCTCATTGAGACACTTATAATCACTCATGTTGCATGAAAGTTGGTTTAGAGTCCTAGAAACGCGTTGTTAGATGTTTCATAAGTTCGTCAAACTTGTACAAAGCTCATTGAAAAACTTATAAGCACTCATGTTGCATGAAATTTGGTTTTGAGTCCTAGAAACGCGTTGTTAGGTGTTTCATAAGTTTGTGAAACTTGTACAAAGCTCATTGAGGAACTTATAAGCACTAATGTTGCATGAAACTTGGTTTAGAGTCCTAGAAACGCGTTGTTAGATGTTTCATACGTTCGTCAAACTTGTACAAAGCTCATTGAGACACTTATAATCACTCATGTTGCATGAAACTTGGTTTAGAGTCCTAGAAACGCGTTGTTAGATGTTTCATAAGTTCGTCAAACTTGTACAAACCTCATTAAGACACTTATAATCACTCATGTTGCATGAAACTTGGTTTAGAGTCCTAGAAACGCGTTGTTAGATGTTTCATACGTCGCCAAACTTGTACAAAGTTAATTGAGGAACTTATAAGCACTCATGTTGCATGAAACTTGTTTTAGAGTCTTAGAAACGCGTTGTTAGATGTTTCATACGTTCGTCAAACTTGTACAAAGCTCATTGAGACACTTATAATCACTCATGTTGCATGAAACTTGGTTTAGAGTCTTAGAAACGCGTTGTTAGATGTTTCATAAGTTCGTCAAACTTGTACAAAGCTCATTGAGACACTTATAATCACTCATGTTGCATGAAACTTGGTTTAGAGTCCTAGAAACGAGTTGTTAGATGTTTCATATGTTCGTCAAACTTGTATAAAGCTCATTGAGACACTTATAAGCATTCATGTTGCATGAAACTTGGTTTAGAGTCCTAGAAACGCGTTGTTAGATGTTTCATATGTTCGTCAAACTTGATACAAAGCTCATTGAGGAACTTATAAGTTCTCATGTTGCATGAAACTTGGTTTAGAGTCCTAGAAACGTGTTGTTAGATGTTTCATACGTTCGTCAAACTTGTACAAAGCTCATTGAGGAACTTATAAGCACTCATGTTGCATGAAACTTGGTTTAGAGTCCTAGAAACGCGTTGTTAGATGTTTCATACGTTCGTCAAATTTGTACAAAGCTCATTGAGGAACTTATAAGCTCTCATGTTGCATGAAACTTGGTTTAGAGTCCTAGAAACGCGTTGTTAGATGTTTCATAAGTTCGTGAAACTTGTACAAAGCTCATTGAGACACTTATAATCAGCCATGTTGCATGAAACTTGGTTTAGAGTCCATGAAACGAGTTTTTAGATGTTTCATATGTTCGTCAAATTTGTATAAAGCTCATTGAGACACTTATAAGCATTCATGTTGCATGAAACTTGGTTTAGAGTCCTAGAAACGCGTTGTTAGATGTTTCATACGTTCGTCAAACTTGTACAAAGTTAATTGAGGAACTTATAAGCACTCATGTTGCATGAAACTTGGTTTAGAGTCCTAGAAACGCGTTGTTAGATGTTTCATACGTTCGTCAAACTTGTACAAAGCTCATTGAGACACTTATAATCACTCATGTTGCATGAAACTTGGTTTAGAGTCTTAGAAACGCGTTGTTAGATGTTTCATAAGTTCGTCAAACTTGTACAAAGCTCATTGAGACACTTATAATCACTCATGTTGCATGAAACTTGGTTTAGAGTCCTAGAAACGAGTTGTTAGATGTTTCATATGTTCGTCAAACTTGTATAAAGCTCATTGAGACACTTATAAGCATTCATGTTGCATGAAACTTGGTTTAGAGTCCTAGAAACGAGTTTTTAGATGTTTCATATGTTCGTCAAACTTGTATAAAGCTCATTGAGACACTTATAAGCATTCATGTTGCATGAAACTTGGTTTAGATTCCTAGAAACGCGTTGTTAGATGTTTCATATGTTCGTCAAACTTGATAAAAAGTTCATTGAGGAACTTATAAGTTCTCATGTTGCATGAAACTTGGTTTAGAGTCCTAGAAACGCGTTGTTAGATGTTTCATAAGTTCGTCAAACTTGTACAAAGATCATTGAGGAACTTATAAGCACTCATGTTGCATGAAACATGGTTTAGAGTCCTAGAAACGCGTTGTTAGATGTTTCTTACGTTAGCCAAACTTGTACAAAGCTCATTGAGGAACTTATAAGCACTCATGTTGCATGAAACTTGGTTTAGAGTCGTAGAAACGCGTTGTTAGATGTTTCATAAGTTCGTCAAACTTGTACAAAGCTCATTGAAAAACTTATAAGCACTCATGTTGCATGAAATTTGGTTTTGAGTCCTAGAAACGCGTTGTTAGGTGTTTCATAAGTTTGTGAAACTTGTACAAAGCTCATTGAGGAACTTATAAGCACTAATGTTGCATGAAACTTGGTTTAGAGTCCTAGAAACGCGTTGTTAGATGTTTCATACGTTCGTCAAACTTGTACAAAGCTCATTGAGACACTTATAATCACTCATGTTGCATGAAACTTGGTTTAGAGTCCTAGAAACGCGTTGTTAGATGTTTCATAAGTTCGTCAAACTTGTACAAAGATCATTGAGGAACTTATAAGCACTGATGTTGCATGAAACATGGTTTAGAGTCCTAGAAACGCGTTGTTAGATGTTTCATACGTTAGCCAAACTTGTACAAAGCTCATTGAGGAACTTATAAGCACTCATGTTGCATGAAACTTGGTTTAGAGTCCTAGAAACGCGTTGTTAGATGTTTCATAAGTTCGTGAAACTTGTACAAAGCTCATTGAGACACTTATAATCAGTCATGTTGCATGAAACTTGGTTTAGAGTCCTTGAAACGAGTTTTTAGATGTTTCATATGTTCGTCAAACTTGTATAAAGCTCATTGAGACACTTATAAGCATTCATGTTGCATGAAACTTGGTTTAGAGTCCTAGAAACGCGTTGTTAGATGTTTCATACGTTCGTCAAACTTGTACAAAGCTCATCGTGACACTTATAATCACTCATGTTGCATGAAACTTGGTTTAGAGTCCTAGAAACGCGTTGTTAGATGTTTCATAAGTTCGTCAAACTTGTACAAACCTCATTGAGGAATTTAAAAGCACTCATGTTGCGTGAAACTTGGTTTAGAGTCCTAGAAACGCGTTGTTAGATGTTTCATACGTTCGTCAAACTTGTACAAAGCTCATTGAGGAACTTATAAGCTCTCATGTTGCATGAAACTTGGTTTAGAGTCCTAGAAACGCGTTGTTAGATGTTTCATAAGTTCGTGAAACTTGTACAAAACTCATTGAGGAACTTATAAGCACTCATGTTGCATGAAACTTGGTTTAGAGTCCTAGAAACGCGTTGTTAGATGTTTCATAAGTTCGTGAAACTTGTACAAAGCTCATTGAGACACTTATAATCAGTCATGTTGCATGAAACTTGGTTTAGAGTCCTAGAAACGCGTTGTTAGATGTTTCATAAGTTCGTGAAACTTGTACAAAGTTCATTGAGGAACTTATAAGCTCTCATGTTGCATGAAACTTGGTTTAGAGTCCTAGAAACGCGTTGTTAGATGTTTCATAAGTTCGTAAAACTTGTACAAAGCTCATTGAGACACTTATAATCAGTCATGTTGCATGAAACTTGGTTTAGAGTCCTTGAAACGAGTTTTTAGATGTTTCATATGTTCGTCAAACTTGTATAAGCTCATTGAGACACTTATAAGCATTCATGTTGCATGAAACTTGGTTTAGAGTCCTAGAAACGCGTTGTTAGATGTTTCATACGTTCGTCAAACTTGTACAAAGCTCATTGAGACACTTATAATCACTCATGTTGCATGAAAGTTGGTTTAGAGTCCTAGAAACGCGTTGTTAGATGTTTCATAAGTTCGTCAAACTTGTACAAAGCTCATTGAAAAACTTATAAGCACTCATGTTGCATGAAATTTGGTTTTGAGTCCTAGAAACGCGTTGTTAGGTGTTTCATAAGTTTGTGAAACTTGTACAAAGCTCATTGAGGAACTTATAAGCACTAATGTTGCATGAAACTTGGTTTAGAGTCCTAGAAACGCGTTGTTAGATGTTTCATACGTTCGTCAAACTTGTACAAAGCTCATTGAGACACTTATAATCACTCATGTTGCATGAAACTTGGTTTAGAGTCCTAGAAACGCGTTGTTAGATGTTTCATAAGTTCGTCAAACTTGTACAAACCTCATTAAGACACTTATAATCACTCATGTTGCATGAAACTTGGTTTAGAGTCCTAGAAACGCGTTGTTAGATGTTTCATACGTCGCCAAACTTGTACAAAGTTAATTGAGGAACTTATAAGCACTCATGTTGCATGAAACTTGTTTTAGAGTCTTAGAAACGCGTTGTTAGATGTTTCATACGTTCGTCAAACTTGTACAAAGCTCATTGAGACACTTATAATCACTCATGTTGCATGAAACTTGGTTTAGAGTCTTAGAAACGCGTTGTTAGATGTTTCATAAGTTCGTCAAACTTGTACAAAGCTCATTGAGACACTTATAATCACTCATGTTGCATGAAACTTGGTTTAGAGTCCTAGAAACGAGTTGTTAGATGTTTCATATGTTCGTCAAACTTGTATAAAGCTCATTGAGACACTTATAAGCATTCATGTTGCATGAAACTTGGTTTAGAGTCCTAGAAACGCGTTGTTAGATGTTTCATATGTTCGTCAAACTTGAAATAAAGCTCATTGAGGAACTTATAAGTTCTCATGTTGCATGAAACTTGGTTTAGAGTCCTAGAAACGTGTTGTTAGATGTTTCATACGTTCGTCAAACTTGTACAAAGCTCATTGAGGAACTTATAAGCACTCATGTTGCATGAAACTTGGTTTAGAGTCCTAGAAACGCGTTGTTAGATGTTTCATACGTTCGTCAAATTTGTACAAAGCTCATTGAGGAACTTATAAGCTCTCATGTTGCATGAAACTTGGTTTAGAGTCCTAGAAACGCGTTGTTAGATGTTTCATAAGTTCGTGAAACTTGTACAAAGCTCATTGAGACCCTTATAATCAGCCATGTTGCATGAAACTTGGTTTAGAGTCCTTGAAACGAGTTTTTAGATGTTTCATATGTTCGTCAAATTTGTATAAAGCTCATTGAGACACTTATAAGCATTCATGTTGCATGAAACTTGGTTTAGAGTCCTAGAAACGCGTTGTTAGATGTTTCATACGTTCGTCAAACTTGTACAAAGTTAATTGAGGAACTTATAAGCACTCATGTTGCATGAAACTTGGTTTAGAGTCCTAGAAACGCGTTGTTAGATGTTTCATACGTTCGTCAAACTTGTACAAAGCTCATTGAGACACTTATAATCACTCATGTTGCATGAAACTTGGTTTAGAGTCTTAGAAACGCGGTGTTAGATGTTTCATAAGTTCGTCAAACTTGTACAAAGCTCATTGAGACACTTATAATCACTCATGTTGCATGAAACTTGGTTTAGAGTCCTAGAAACGAGTTGTTAGATGTTTCATATGTTCGTCAAACTTGTATAAAGCTCATTGAGACACTTATAAGCATTCATGTTGCATGAAACTTGGTTTAGAGTCCTAGAAACGCGTTGTTAGATGTTTCATATGTTCGTCAAACTTGATACAAAGCTCATTGAGGAACTTATAAGTTCTCATGTTGCATGAAACTTGGTTTAGAGTCCTAGAAACGTGTTGTTAGATGTTTCATACGTTCGTCAAACTTGTACAAAGCTCATTGAGGAACTTATAAGCACTCATGTTGCATGAAACTTGGTTTAGAGTCCTAGAAACGCGTTGTTAGATGTTTCATACGTTCGTCAAATTTGTACAAAGCTCATTGAGGAACTTATAAGCTCTCATGTTGCATGAAACTTGGTTTAGAGTCCTAGAAACGCGTTGTTAGATGTTTCATAAGTTCGTGAAACTTGTACAAAGCTCATTGAGACACTTATAATCAGTCATGTTGCATGAAACTTGGTTTAGAGTCCTTGAAACGAGTTTTTAGATGTTTCATATGTTCGTCAAACTTGTATAAAGCTCATTGAGACACTTATAAGCATTCATGTTGCATGAAACTTGGTTTAGAGTCCTAGAAACGCGTTGTTAGATGTTTCATACGTTCGTCAAACTTGTACAAAGCTCATTGAGACACTTATAATCACTCATGTTGCATGAAACTTGGTTTAGAGTCCTAGAAACGCGTTGTTAGGTGTTTCATAAGTTCGTCAAACTTGTACAAACCTCATTGAGGAACTTATAAGCACTCATGTTGCGCGAAACTTGGTTTAGAGTCCTAGAAACGCGTTGCTAGATGTTTCATAAGTTCGTCAAACTTGTACAAAGCTCATTGAAAAACTTATAAGCACTCATGTTGCATGAAATTTGGTTTTGAGTCCTAGAAACGCGTTGTTAGGTGTTTCATAAGTTTGTGAAACTTGTACAAAGCTCATTTTGGAACTTATAATCGGTCATGTTGCATGAAACTTGGTTTAGAGTCCTAGAAACGAGTTTTTAGATGTTTCATATGTTCGTCAAACTTGTATAAAGCTCATTGAGACACTTATAAGCATTCATGTTGCATGAAACTTGGTTTAGATTCCTAGAAACGCGTTGTTAGATGTTTCATATGTTCGTCAAACTTGATAAAAAGTTCATTGAGGAACTTATAAGTTCTCATGTTGCATGAAACTTGGTTTAGAGTCCTAGAAACGCGTTGTTAGATGTTTCATAAGTTCGTCAAACTTGTACAAAGATCATTGAGGAACTTATAAGCACTCATGTTGCATGAAACATGGTTTAGAGTCCTAGAAACGCGTTGTTAGATGTTTCATACGTTAGCCAAACTTGTACAAAGCTCATTGAGGAACTTATAAGCACTCATGTTGCATGAAACTTGGTTTAGAGTCGTAGAAACGCGTTGTTAGATGTTTCATAAGTTCGTCAAACTTGTACAAAGCTCATTGAAAAACTTATAAGCACTCATGTTGCATGAAATTTGGTTTTGAGTCCTAGAAACGCGTTGTTAGGTGTTTCATAAGTTTGTGAAACTTGTACAAAGCTCATTGAGGAACTTATAAGCACTAATGATGCATGAAACTTAGTTTAGAGTCCTAGAAACGCGTTGTTAGATGTTTCATACGTTCGTCAAACTTGTACAAAGCTCATTGAGACACTTATAATCACTCATGTTGCATGAAACTTGGTTTAGAGTCCTAGAAACGCGTTGTTAGATGTTTCATAAGTTCGTCAAACTTGTACAAAGATCATTGAGGAACTTATAAGCACTGATGTTGCATGAAACATGGTTTAGAGTCCTAGAAACGCGTTGTTAGATGTTTCATACGTTAGCCAAACTTGTACAAAGCTCATTGAGGAACTTATAAGCACTCTTGTTGCATGAAACTTGGTTTAGAGTCCTAGAAACGCGTTGTTAGATGTTTCATAAGTTCGTGAAACTTGTACAAAGCTCATTGAGACACTTATAATCAGTCATGTTGCATGAAACTTGGTTTAGAGTCCTTGAAACGAGTTTTTAGATGTTTCATATGTTCGTCAAACTTGTATAAAGCTCATTGAGACACTTATAAGCATTCATGTTGCATGAAACTTGGTTTAGAGTCCTAGAAACGCGTTGTTAGATGTTTCATACGTTCGTCAAACTTGTACAAAGCTCATTGTGACACTTATAATCACTCATGTTGCATGAAACTTGGTTTAGAGTCCTGGAAACGCGTTGTTAGATGTTTCATAAGTTCGTCAAACTTGTACAAACCTCATTGAGGAATTTAAAAGCACTCATGTTGCGTGAAACTTGGTTTAGAGTCCTAGAAACGCGTTGTTAGATGTTTCATACGTTCGTCAAACTTGTACAAAGCTCATTGAGGAACTTATAAGCTCTCATGTTGCATGAAACTTGGATTAGAGTCCTAGAAACGTGTTGTTATATGTTTCATAAGTTCGTGAAACTTGTACAAAGCTCATTGAGACACTTATAATCAGTCATGTTGCATGAAACTTGGTTTAGAGTCCTAGAAACGAGTTTTTAGATGTTTCATATGTTCGTCAAACTTGTATAAAGCTCATTGAGACACTTATAAGCATTCATGTTGCATGAAACTTGGCTTAGAGTCCTAGAAACGCGTTGTTAGACGTTTCATATGTTCGTCAAACTTGATAAAAAGTTCATTGAGGAACTTATAAGTTCTCATGTTGCATGAAATTTGGTTTAGAGTCCTAGAAACGCGTTGTTAGATGTTTCATAAGTTCGTCAAACTTGTACAAAGCTCATTGAAAAACTTATAAGCACTCATGTTGCATGAAATTTGGTTTTGAGTCCTAGAAACGCGTTGTTAGGTGTTTCATAAGTTTGTGAAACTTGTACAAAGCTCATTGAGACACTTATAATCAGTCATGTTGCATGAAACTTGGTTTAGAGTCCTTGAAACGAGTTTTTAGATGTTTCATATGTTCGTCAAACTTGTATAAAGCTCATTGAGATACTTATAAGCATTCATGTTGCATGAAACTTGGTTTAGAGTCCTAGAAACGCGTTGTTAGATGTTTCAAACGTTCGTCAAACTTGTACAAAGCTCATTGAGACACTTATAATCACTCATGTTGAATGAAACCTTGTTTAGAGTCCTTGAAATGCGTTGTTAGATGTTTCATAAGTTCGTCAAACTTGTACAAACCTCATTGAGGAACTTATAAGCACTCATGTTGCGTGAAACTTGGTTTAGAGTCCTAGAAACGCGTTGTTAGATGTTTCATACGTTCGTCAAACTTGTACAAAGCTCATTGAGGAAATTATAAGCTCTCATGTTGCATGAAACTTGGTTTAGAGTCCTAGAAACGCGTTGTTAGATGTTTCATACGTTCGTCAAATTTGTACAAAGCTCATTGAGGAACTTATAAGCTCTCATGTTGCATGAAACTTGGTTTAGAGTCCTAGAAACGCGTTGTTAGATGTTTCATAAGTTCGTCAAACTTGTACAAAGCTCATTGAAAAACTTATAAGCACTCATGTTGCATGAAATTTGGTTTTGAGTCCTAGAAACGCGTTGTTAGGTGTTTCATAAGTTTGTGAAACTTGTACAAAGCTCATTGAGGAACTTATAAGCACTAATGTTGCATGAAACTTGGTTTAGAGTCCTAGAAACGCGTTGTTAGATGTTTCATACGTTCGTCAAACTTGTACAAAGCTCATTGAGACACTTATAATCACTCATGTTGCATGAAACTTGGTTTAGAGTCCTAGAAACGCGTTGTTAGATGTTTCATAAGTTCGTCAAACTTGTACAAACCTCATTAAGACACTTATAATCACTCATGTTGCATGAAACTTGGTTTAGAGTCCTAGAAACGCGTTGTTAGATGTTTCATACGTCGCCAAACTTGTACAAAGTTAATTGAGGAACTTATAAGCACTCATGTTGCATGAAACTTGGTTTAGAGTCTTAGAAACGCGTTGTTAGATGTTTCATACGTTCGTCAAACTTGTACAAAGCTCATTGAGACACTTATAATCACTCATGTTGCATGAAACTTGGTTTAGAGTCTTAGAAACGCGTTGTTAGATGTTTCATAAGTTCGTCAAACTTGTACAAAGCTCATTGAGACACTTATAATCACTCATGTTCCATGAAACTTGGTTTAGAGTCCTAGAAACGCGTTGTTAGATGTTTCATAAGTTCGTCAAACTTGTACAAACCTCATTAAGACACTTATAATCACTCATGTTGCATGAAACTTGGTTTAGAGTCCTAGAAACGCGTTGTTAGATGTTTCATACGTCGCCAAACTTGTACAAAGTTAATTGAGGAACTTATAAGCACTCATGTTGCATGAAACTTGGTTTAGAGTCTTAGAAACGCGTTGTTAGATGTTTCATACGTTCGTCAAACTTGTACAAAGCTCATTGAGACACTTATAATCACTCATGTTGCATGAAACTTGGTTTAGAGTCTTAGAAACGCGTTGTTAGATGTTTCATAAGTTCGTCAAACTTGTACAAAGCTCATTGAGACACTTATAATCACTCATGTTGCATGAAACTTGGTTTAGAGTCCTAGAAACGAGTTGTTAGATGTTTCATATGTTCGTCAAACTTGTATAAAGCTCATTGAGACACTTATAAGCATTCATGTTGCATGAAACTTGGTTTAGATTCCTAGAAACGCGTTGTTAGATGTTTCATATGTTCGTCAAACTTGATAAAAAGTTCATTGAGGAACTTATAAGTTCTCATGTTGCATGAAACTTGGTTTAGAGTCCTAGAAACGCGTTGTTAGATGTTTCATAAGTTCGTCAAACTTGTACAAAGATCATTGAGGAACTTATAAGCACTCATGTTGCATAAAACATGGTTTAGAGTCCTAGAAACGCGTTGTTAGATGTTTCATACGTTAGCCAAACTTGTACAAAGCTCATTGAGGAACTTATAAGCACTCATGTTGCATGAAACTTGGTTTAGAGTCGTAGAAACGCGTTGTTAGATGTTTCATAAGTTCGTCAAACTTGTACAAAGCTCATTGAAAAACTTATAAGCACTCATGTTGCATGAAATTTGGTTTTGAGTCCTAGAAACGCGTTGTTAGGTGTTTCATAAGTTTGTGAAACTTGTACAAAGCTCATTGAGGAACTTATAAGCACTAATGTTGCATGAAACTTGGTTTAGAGTCCTAGAAACGCGTTGTTAGATGTTTCATACGTTCGTCAAACTTGTACAAAGCTCATTGAGACACTTATAATCACTCATGTTGCATGAAACTTGGTTTAGAGTCCTAGAAACGCGTTGTTAGATGTTTCATAAGTTCGTCATACTTGTACAAAGATCATTGAGGAACTTATAAGCACTGATGTTGCATGAAACATGGTTTAGAGTCCTAGAAACGCGTTGTTAGATGTTTCATAAATTAGCCAAACTTGTACAAAGCTCATTGAGGAACTTATAAGCACTCATGTTGCATGAAACTTGGTTTAGAGTCCTAGAAACGCGTTGTTAGATGTTTCATAAGTTCGTGAAACTTGTACAAAGCTCATTGAGACACTTATAATCAGTCATGTTGCATGAAACTTGGTTTAGAGTCCTTGAAACGAGTTTTTAGATGTTTCATATGTTCGTCAAACTTGTATAAAGCTCATTGAGACACTTATAAGCATTCATGTTGCATGAAACTTGGTTTAGAGTCCTAGAAACGCGTTGTTAGATGTTTCATATGTTCGTCAAACTTGATACAAAGCTCATTGAGGAACTTATAAGTTCTCATGTTGCATGAAACTTGGTTTAGAGTCCTAGAAACGTGTTGTTAGATGTTTTGATACGTTCGTCAAACTTGTACAAAGCTCATTGAGGAACTTATAAGCACTCATGTTGCATGAAACTTGGTTTAGAGTCCTAGAAACGCGTTGTTAGATGTTTCATACGTTCGTCAAATTTGTACAAAGCTCATTGAGGAACTTATAAGCTCTCATGTTGCATGAAACTTGGTTTAGAGTCCTAGAAACGCGTTGTTAGATGTTTCATAAGTTCGTGAAACTTGTACAAAGCTCATTGAGACACTTATAATCAGTCATGTTGCATGAAACTTGGTTTAGAGTCCTTGAAACGAGTTTTTAGATGTTTCATATGTTCGTCAAACTTGTATAAAGCTCATTGAGACACTTATAAGCATTCATGTTGCATGAAACTTGGTTTAGAGTCCTAGAAACGCGTTGTTAGATGTTTCATACGTTCGTCAAACTTGTACAAAGTTAATTGAGGAACTTATAAGCACTCATGTTGCATGAAACTTGGTTTAGAGTCCTAGAAACGCGTTGTTAGATGTTTCATACGTTCGTCAAACTTGTACAAAGCTCATTGAGACACTTATTATCACTCATGTTGCATGAAACTTGGTTTAGAGTCTTAGAAACGCGTTGTTAGATGTTTCATAAGTTCGTCAAACTTGTACAAAGCTCATTGAGACACTTATAATCACTCATGTTGCATGAAACTTGGTTTAGAGTCCTAGAAACGAGTTGTTAGATGTTTCATATGTTCGTCAAACTTGTATAAAGCTCATTGAGACACTTATAAGCATTCATGTTGCATGAAACTTGGTTTAGAGTCCTAGAAACGCGTTGTTAGATGTTTCATATGTTCGTCAAACTTGATACAAAGCTCATTGAGGAACTTATAAGTTCTCATGTTGCATGAAACTTGGTTTAGAGTCCTAGAAACGTGTTGTTAGATGTTTCATACGTTCGTCAAACTTGTACAAAGCTCATTGAGGAACTTATAAGCACTCATGTTGCATGAAACTTGGTTTAGAGTCCTAGAAACGCGTTGTTAGATGTTTCATACGTTAGCCAAACTTGTACAAAGCTCATTGAGGAACTTATAAGCACTCATGTTGCATGAAACTTGGTTTAGAGTCGTAGAAACGCGTTGTTAGATGTTTCATAAGTTCGTCAAACTTGTACAAAGCTCATTGAAAAACTTATAAGCACTCATGTTGCATGAAATTTGGTTTTGAGTCCTAGAAACGCGTTGTTAGGTGTTTCATAAGTTTGTGAAACTTGTACAAAGCTCATTGAGGAACTTATAAGCACTAATGTTGCATGAAACTTGGTTTAGAGTCCTAGAAACGCGTTGTTAGATGTTTCATACGTTCGTCAAACTTGTACAAAGCTCATTGAGACACTTATAATCACTCATGTTGCATGAAACTTGGTTTAGAGTCCTAGAAACGAGTTGTTAGATGTTTCATATGTTCGTCAAACTTGTATAAAGCTCATTGAGACACTTATAAGCATTCATGTTGCATGAAACTTGGTTTAGAGTCCTAGAAACGCGTTGTTAGATGTTTCATATGTTCGTCAAACTTGATACAAAGCTCATTGAGGAACTTATAAGTTCTCATGTTGCATGAAACTTGGTTTAGAGTCCTAGAAACGTGTTGTTAGATGTTTCATACGTTCGTCAAACTTGTACAAAGCTCATTGAGGAACTTATAAGCACTCATGTTGCATGAAACTTGGTTTAGAGTTTTAGAAACGCGTTGTTAGATGTTTCATACGTTCGTCAAATTTGTACAAAGCTCATTGAGGAACTTATAAGCTCTCATGTTGCATGAAACTTGGTTTAGAGTCCTAGAAACGCGTTGTTAGATGTTTCATAAGTTCGTGAAACTTGTACAAAACTCATTGAGGAACTTATAAGCACTCATGTTGCATGAAACTTGGTTTAGAGTCCTAGAAACGCGTTGTTAGATGTTTCATAAGTTCGTGAAACTTGTACAAAGCTCATTGAGACACTTATAATCAGTCATGTTGCATGAAACTTGGTTTAGAGTCCTAGAAACGCGTTGTTAGATGTTTCATAAGTTCGTGAAACTTGTACAAAGTTCATTGAGGAACTTATAAGCTCTCATGTTGCATGAAACTTGGTTTAGAGTCCTAGAAACGCGTTGTTAGATGTTTCATAAGTTCGTAAAACTTGTACAAAGCTCATTGAGACACTTATAATCAGTCATGTTGCATGAAACTTGGTTTAGAGTCCTTGAAACGAGTTTTTAGATGTTTCATATGTTCGTCAAACTTGTATAAAGCTCATTGAGACACTTATAAGCATTCATGTTGCATGAAACTTGGTTTAGAGTCCTAGAAACGCGTTGTTAGATGTTTCATACGTTCGTCAAACTTGTACAAAGCTCATTGAGACACTTTATAATCACTCATGTTGCATGAAAGTTGGTTTAGAGTCCTAGAAACGCGTTGTTAGATGTTTCATAAGTTCGTCAAACTTGTACAAAGCTCATTGAAAAACTTATAAGCACTCATGTTGCATGAAATTTGGTTTTGAGTCCTAGAAACGCGTTGTTAGGTGTTTCATAAGTTTGTGAAACTTGTACAAAGCTCATTGAGGAACTTATAAGCACTAATGTTGCATGAAACTTGGTTTAGAGTCCTAGAAACGCGTTGTTAGATGTTTCATACGTTCGTCAAACTTGTACAAAGCTCATTGAGACACTTATAATCACTCATGTTGCATGAAACTTGGTTTAGAGTCCTAGAAACGCGTTGTTAGATGTTTCATAAGTTCGTCAAACTTGTACAAACCTCATTAAGACACTTATAATCACTCATGTTGCATGAAACTTGGTTTAGAGTCCTAGAAACGCGTTGTTAGATGTTTCATACGTCGCCAAACTTGTACAAAGTTAATTGAGGAACTTATAAGCACTCATGTTGCATGAAACTTGTTTTAGAGTCTTAGAAACGCGTTGTTAGATGTTTCATACGTTCGTCAAACTTGTACAAAGCTCATTGAGACACTTATAATCACTCATGTTGCATGAAACTTGGTTTAGAGTCTTAGAAACGCGTTGTTAGATGTTTCATAAGTTCGTCAAACTTGTACAAAGCTCATTGAGACACTTATAATCACTCATGTTGCATGAAACTTGGTTTAGAGTCCTAGAAACGAGTTGTTAGATGTTTCATATGTTCGTCAAACTTGTATAAAGCTCATTGAGACACTTATAAGCATTCATGTTGCATGAAACTTTGTTTAGAGTCCTAGAAACGCGTTGTTAGATGTTTCATATGTTCGTCAAACTTGATACAAAGCTCATTGAGGAACTTATAAGTTCTCATGTTGCATGAAACTTGGTTTAGAGTCCTAGAAACGCGTTGTTAGATGTTTCATAAGTTCGTGAAACTTGTACAAAGCTCATTGAGACACTTATAATCATTCATGTTGCATGAAACTTGGTTTAGAGTCCTAGAAACGCGTTGTTAGATGTTTCATAAGTTCGTGAAACTTGTACAAAGTTCATTGAGGAACTTATAAGCTCTCATGTTGCATGAAACTTGGTTTAGAGTCCTAGAAACGCGTTGTTAGATGTTTCATAAGTTCGTAAAACTTGTACAAAGCTCATTGAGACACTTATAATCAGTCATGTTGCATGAAACTTGGTTTAGAGTCCTTGAAACGAGTTTTTAGATGTTTCATATGTTCGTCAAACTTGTATAAAGCTCATTGAGACACTTATAAGCATTCATGTTGCATGAAACTTGGTTTAGAGTCCTAGAAACGCGTTGTTAGATGTTTCATACGTTCGTCAAACTTGTACAAAGCTCATTGAGACACTTATAATCACTCATGTTGCATGAAAGTTGGTTTAGAGTCCTAGAAACGCGTTGTTAGATGTTTCATAAGTTCGTCAAACTTGTACAAAGCTCATTGAAAAACTTATAAGCACTCATGTTGCATGAAATTTGGTTTTGAGTCCTAGAAACGCGTTGTTAGGTGTTTCATAAGTTTGTGAAACTTGTAGAAAGCTCATTGAGGAACTTATAAGCACTAATGTTGCATGAAACTTGGTTTAGAGTCCTAGAAACGCGTTGTTAGATGTTTCATACGTTCGTCAAACTTGTACAAAGCTCATTGAGACACTTATAATCACTCATGTTGCATGAAACTTGGTTTAGAGTCCTAGAAACGCGTTGTTAGATGTTTCATAAGTTCGTCAAACTTGTACAAACCTCATTAAGACACTTATAATCACTCATGTTGCATGAAACTTGGTTTAGAGTCCTAGAAACGCGTTGTTAGATGTTTCATACGTCGCCAAACTTGTACAAAGTTAATTGAGGAACTTATAAGCACTCATGTTGCATGAAACTTGTTTTAGAGTCTTAGAAACGCGTTGTTAGATGTTTCATACGTTCGTCAAACTTGTACAAAGCTCATTGAGACACTTATAATCACTCATGTTGCATGAAACTTGGTTTAGAGTCTTAGAAACGCGTTGTTAGATGTTTCATAAGTTCGTCAAACTTGTACAAAGCTCATTGAGACACTTATAATCACTCATGTTGCATGAAACTTGGTTTAGAGTCCTAGAAACGCGTTGTTAGATGTTTCATAAGTTCGTCAAACTTGTACAAACCTCATTGAGGAATTTAAAAGCACTCATGTTGCGTGAAACTTGGTTTAGAGTCCTAGAAACGCGTTGTTAGATGTTTCATACGTTCGTCAAACTTGTACAAAGCTCATTGAGGAACTTATAAGCTCTCATGTTGCATGAAACTTGGTTTAGAGTCCTAGAAACGCGTTGTTAGATGTTTCATAAGTTCGTGAAACTTGTACAAAACTCATTGAGGAACTTATAAGCACTCATGTTGCATGAAACTTGGTTTAGAGTCCTAGAAACGCGTTGTTAGATGTTTCATAAGTTCGTGAAACTTGTACAAAGCTCATTGAGACACTTATAATCAGTCATGTTGCATGAAACTTGGTTTAGAGTCCTAGAAACGCGTTGTTAGATGTTTCATAAGTTCGTGAAACTTGTACAAAGTTCATTGAGGAACTTATAAGCTCTCATGTTGCATGAAACTTGGTTTAGAGTCCTAGAAACGCGTTGTTAGATGTTTCATAAGTTCGTAAAACTTGTACAAAGCTCATTGAGACACTTATAATCAGTCATGTTGCATGAAACTTGGTTTAGAGTCCTTGAAACGAGTTTTTAGATGTTTCATATGTTCGTCAAACTTGTATAAAGCTCATTGAGACACTTATAAGCATTCATGTTGCATGAAACTTGGTTTAGAGTCCTAGAAACGCGTTGTTAGATGTTTCATACGTTCGTCAAACTTGTACAAAGCTCATTGAGACACTTATAATCACTCATGTTGCATGAAAGTTGGTTTAGAGTCCTAGAAACGCGTTGTTAGATGTTTCATAAGTTCGTCAAACTTGTACAAAGCTCATTGAAAAACTTATAAGCACTCATGTTGCATGAAATTTGGTTTTGAGTCCTAGAAACGCGTTGTTAGGTGTTTCATAAGTTTGTGAAACTTGTACAAAGCTCATTGAGGAACTTATAAGCACTAATGTTGCATGAAACTTGGTTTAGAGTCCTAGAAACGCGTTGTTAGATGTTTCATACGTTCGTCAAACTTGTACAAAGCTCATTGAGACACTTATAATCACTCATGTTGCATGAAACTTGGTTTAGAGTCCTAGAAACGCGTTGTTAGATGTTTCATAAGTTCGTCAAACTTGTACAAACCTCATTAAGACACTTATAATCACTCATGTTGCATGAAACTTGGTTTAGAGTCCTAGAAACGCGTTGTTAGATGTTTCATACGTCGCCAAACTTGTACAAAGTTAATTGAGGAACTTATAAGCACTCATGTTGCATGAAACTTGTTTTAGAGTCTTAGAAACGCGTTGTTAGATGTTTCATACGTTCGTCAAACTTGTACAAAGCTCATTGAGACACTTATAATCACTCATGTTGCATGAAACTTGGTTTAGAGTCTTAGAAACGCGTTGTTAGATGTTTCATAAGTTCGTCAAACTTGTACAAAGCTCATTGAGACACTTATAATCACTCATGTTGCATGAAACTTGGTTTAGAGTCCTAGAAACGAGTTGTTAGATGTTTCATATGTTCGTCAAACTTGTATAAAGCTCATTGAGACACTTATAAGCATTCATGTTGCATGAAACTTGGTTTAGAGTCCTAGAAACGCGTTGTTAGATGTTTCATATGTTCGTCAAACTTGATACAAAGCTCATTGAGGAACTTATAAGTTCTCATGTTGCATGAAACTTGGTTTAGAGTCCTAGAAACGTGTTGTTAGATGTTTCATACGTTCGTCAAACTTGTACAAAGCTCATTGAGGAACTTATAAGCACTCATGTTGCATGAAACTTGGTTTAGAGTCCTAGAAACGCGTTGTTAGATGTTTCATACGTTCGTCAAATTTGTACAAAGCTCATTGAGGAACTTATAAGCTCTCATGTTGCATGAAACTTGGTTTAGAGTCCTAGAAACGCGTTGTTAGATGTTTCATAAGTTCGTGAAACTTGTACAAAGCTCATTGAGACCCTTATAATCAGCCATGTTGCATGAAACTTGGTTTAGAGTCCTTGAAACGAGTTTTTAGATGTTTCATATGTTCGTCAAATTTGTATAAAGCTCATTGAGACACTTATAAGCATTCATGTTGCATGAAACTTGGTTTAGAGTCCTAGAAACGCGTTGTTAGATGTTTCATACGTTCGTCAAACTTGTACAAAGTTAATTGAGGAACTTATAAGCACTCATGTTGCATGAAACTTGGTTTAGAGTCCTAGAAACGCGTTGTTAGATGTTTCATACGTTCGTCAAACTTGTACAAAGCTCATTGAGACACTTATAATCACTCATGTTGCATGAAACTTGGTTTAGAGTCTTAGAAACGCGTTGTTAGATGTTTCATAAGTTCGTCAAACTTGTACAAAGCTCATTGAGACACTTATAATCACTCATGTTGCATGAAACTTGGTTTAGAGTCCTAGAAACGAGTTGTTAGATGTTTCATATGTTCGTCAAACTTGTATAAAGCTCATTGAGACACTTATAAGCATTCATGTTGCATGAAACTTGGTTTAGAGTCCTAGAAACGCGTTGTTAGATGTTTCATATGTTCGTCAAACTTGATACAAAGCTCATTGAGGAACTTATAAGTTCTCATGTTGCATGAAACTTGGTTTAGAGTCCTAGAAACGTGTTGTTAGATGTTTCATACGTTCGTCAAACTTGTACAAAGCTCATTGAGGAACTTATAAGCACTCATGTTGCATGAAACTTGGTTTAGAGTCCTAGAAACGCGTTGTTAGATGTTTCATACGTTCGTCAAATTTGTACAAAGCTCATTGAGGAACTTATAAGCTCTCATGTTGCATGAAACTTGGTTTAGAGTCCTAGAAACGCGTTGTTAGATGTTTCATAAGTTCGTGAAACTTGTACAAAGCTCATTGAGACACTTATAATCAGTCATGTTGCATGAAACTTGGTTTAGAGTCCTTGAAACGAGTTTTTAGATGTTTCATATGTTCGTCAAACTTGTATAAAGCTCATTGAGACACTTATAAGCATTCATGTTGCATGAAACTTGGTTTAGAGTCCTAGAAACGCGTTGTTAGATGTTTCATACGTTCGTCAAACTTGTACAAAGCTCATTGAGACACTTATAATCACTCATGTTGCATGAAACTTGGTTTAGAGTCCTAGAAACGCGTTGTTAGGTGTTTCATAAGTTCGTCAAACTTGTACAAACCTCATTGAGGAACTTATAAGCACTCATGTTGCGCGAAACTTGGTTTAGAGTCCTAGAAACGCGTTGTTAGATGTTTCATAAGTTCGTCAAACTTGTACAAAGCTCATTGAAAAACTTATAAGCACTCATGTTGCATGAAATTTGGTTTTGAGTCCTAGAAACGCGTTGTTAGGTGTTTCATAAGTTTGTGAAACTTGTACAAAGCTCATTTTGGAACTTATAATCAGTCATGTTGCATGAAACTTGGTTTAGAGTCCTAGAAACGAGTTTTTAGATGTTTCATATGTTCGTCAAACTTGTATAAAGCTCATTGAGACACTTATAAGCATTCATGTTGCATGAAACTTGGTTTAGATTCCTAGAAACGCGTTGTTAGATGTTTCATATGTTCGTCAAACTTGATAAAAAGTTCATTGAGGAACTTATAAGTTCTCATGTTGCATGAAACTTGGTTTAGAGTCCTAGAAACGCGTTGTTAGATGTTTCATAAGTTCGTCAAACTTGTACAAAGATCATTGAGGAACTTATAAGCACTCATGTTGCATGAAACATGGTTTAGAGTCCTAGAAACGCGTTGTTAGATGTTTCATACGTTAGCCAAACTTGTACAAAGCTCATTGAGGAACTTATAAGCACTCATGTTGCATGAAACTTGGTTTAGAGTCGTAGAAACGCGTTGTTAGATGTTTCATAAGTTCGTCAAACTTGTACAAAGCTCATTGAAAAACTTATAAGCACTCATGTTGCATGAAATTTGGTTTTGAGTCCTAGAAACGCGTTGTTAGGTGTTTCATAAGTTTTTGAAACTTGTACAAAGCTCATTGAGGAACTTATAAGCACTAATGATGCATGAAACTTGGTTTAGAGTCCTAGAAACGCGTTGTTAGATGTTTCATACGTTCGTCAAACTTGTACAAAGCTCATTGAGGACACTTATAATCACTCATGTTGCATGAAACTTGGTTTAGAGTCCTAGAAACGCGTTGTTAACGCGTGTTTCATAAGTTAGATCAAACTTGTACAAAGTTTCATTGTTATAAGCGTCATTGTTGCATGAAACATGGTTTAGAGTCTTATAAGCGTTGTTAGATGTTTCATTGAAACTTGTACATGAAGCTCATTGAGGAACAAGCACTTTAGAGTCAGAAACGCGTGTTGATGTTTCAGAGTCCTAGAAACGCGTTGTTAGATGTTTCATAAGTTCGTGAAACTTGTACAAAGCACTCATGTTGCATGAAACTTGGTCATTAGAGTCCTAGAAACGCGTTGTTAGATGTTTCATAAGTTCGTCAAACTTGTACAAACCTCATTGAGGAATTTAAAAGCACTCATGTTGCGTGAAACTTGGTTTAGAGTCCTAGAAACGCGTTGTTAGATGTTTCATACGTTCGTCAAACTTGTACAAAGCTCATTGAGGAACTTATAAGCTCTCATGTTGCATGAAACTTGGATTAGAGTCCTAGAAACGCGTTGTTATATGTTTCATAAGTTCGTGAAACTTGTACAAAGCTCATTGAGACACTTATAATCAGTCATGTTGCATGAAACTTGGTTTAGAGTCCTAGAAACGAGTTTTTAGATGTTTCATATGTTCGTCAAACTTGTATAAAGCTCATTGAGACACTTATAAGCATTCATGTTGCATGAAACTTGGTTTAGAGTCCTAGAAACGCGTTGTTAGACGTTTCATATGTTCGTCAAACTTGATAAAAAGTTCATTGAGGAACTTATAAGTTCTCATGTTGCATGAAATTTGGTTTAGAGTCCTAGAAACGCGTTGTTAGATGTTTCATAAGTTCGTCAAACTTGTACAAAGCTCATTGAAAAACTTATAAGCACTCATGTTGCATGAAATTTGGTTTTGAGTCCTAGAAACGCGTTGTTAGGTGTTTCATAAGTTTGTGAAACTTGTACAAAGCTCATTGAGACACTTATAATCGGTCATGTTGCATGAAACTTGGTTTAGAGTCCTTGAAACGAGTTTTTAGATGTTTCATATGTTCGTCAAACTTGTATAAAGCTCATTGAGATACTTATAAGCATTCATGTTGCATGAAACTTGGTTTAGAGTCCTAGAAACGCGTTGTTAGATGTTTCAAACGTTCGTCAAACTTGTACAAAGCTCATTGAGACACTTATAATCACTCATGTTGAATGAAACCTTGTTTAGAGTCCTTGAAATGCGTTGTTAGATGTTTCATAAGTTCGTCAAACTTGTACAAACCTCATTGAGGAACTTATAAGCACTCATGTTGCGTGAAACTTGGTTTAGAGTCCTAGAAACGCGTTGTTAGATGTTTCATACGTTCGTCAAACTTGTACAAAGCTCATTGAGGAAATTATAAGCTCTCATGTTGCATGAAACTTGGTTTAGAGTCCTAGAAACGCGTTGTTAGATGTTTCATACGTTCGTCAAATTTGTACAAAGCTCATTGAGGAACTTATAAGCTCTCATGTTGCATGAAACTTGGTTTAGAGTCCTAGAAACGCGTTGTTAGATGTTTCATAAGTTCGTCAAACTTGTACAAAGCTCATTGAAAAACTTATAAGCACTCATGTTGCATGAAATTTGGTTTTGAGTCCTAGAAACGCGTTGTTAGGTGTTTCATAAGTTTGTGAAACTTGTACAAAGCTCATTGAGGAACTTATAAGCACTAATGTTGCATGAAACTTGGTTTAGAGTCCTAGAAACGCGTTGTTAGATGTTTCATACGTTCGTCAAACTTGTACAAAGCTCATTGAGACACTTATAATCACTCATGTTGCATGAAACTTGGTTTAGAGTCCTAGAAACGCGTTGTTAGATGTTTCATAAGTTCGTCAAACTTGTACAAACCTCATTAAGACACTTATAATCACTCATGTTGCATGAAACTTGGTTTAGAGTCCTAGAAACGCGTTGTTAGATGTTTCATACGTCGCCAAACTTGTACAAAGTTAATTGAGGAACTTATAAGCACTCATGTTGCATGAAACTTGGTTTAGAGTCTTAGAAACGCGTTGTTAGATGTTTCATACGTTCGTCAAACTTGTACAAAGCTCATTGAGACACTTATAATCACTCATGTTGCATGAAACTTGGTTTAGAGTCTTAGAAACGCGTTGTTAGATGTTTCATAAGTTCGTCAAACTTGTACAAAGCTCATTGAGACACTTATAATCACTCATGTTGCATGAAACTTGGTTTAGAGTCCTAGAAACGCGTTGTTAGATGTTTCATAAGTTCGTCAAACTTGTACAAACCTCATTAAGACACTTATAATCACTCATGTTGCATGAAACTTGGTTTAGAGTCCTAGAAACGCGTTGTTAGATGTTTCATACGTCGCCAAACTTGTACAAAGTTAATTGAGGAACTTATAAGCACTCATGTTGCATGAAACTTGGTTTAGAGTCTTAGAAACGCGTTGTTAGATGTTTCATACGTTCGTCAAACTTGTACAAAGCTCATTGAGACACTTATAATCACTCATGTTGCATGAAACTTGGTTTAGAGTCTTAGAAACGCGTTGTTAGATGTTTCATAAGTTCGTCAAACTTGTACAAAGCTCATTGAGACACTTATAATCACTCATGTTGCATGAAACTTGGTTTAGAGTCCTAGAAACGAGTTGTTAGATGTTTCATATGTTCGTCAAACTTGTATAAAGCTCATTGAGACACTTATAAGCATTCATGTTGCATGAAACTTGGTTTAGATTCCTAGAAACGCGTTGTTAGATGTTTCATATGTTCGTCAAACTTGATAAAAAGTTCATTGAGGAACTTATAAGTTCTCATGTTGCATGAAACTTGGTTTAGAGTCCTAGAAACGCGTTGTTAGATGTTTCATAAGTTCGTCAAACTTGTACAAAGATCATTGAGGAACTTATAAGCACTCATGTTGCATGAAACATGGTTTAGAGTCCTAGAAACGCGTTGTTAGATGTTTCATACGTTAGCCAAACTTGTACAAAGCTCATTGAGGAACTTATAAGCACTCATGTTGCATGAAACTTGGTTTAGAGTCGTAGAAACGCGTTGTTAGATGTTTCATAAGTTCGTCAAACTTGTACAAAGCTCATTGAAAAACTTATAAGCACTCATGTTGCATGAAATTTGGTTTTGAGTCCTAGAAACGCGTTGTTAGGTGTTTCATAAGTTTGTGAAACTTGTACAAAGCTCATTGAGGAACTTATAAGCACTAATGTTGCATGAAACTTGGTTTAGAGTCCTAGAAACGCGTTGTTAGATGTTTCATACGTTCGTCAAACTTGTACAAAGCTCATTGAGACACTTATAATCACTCATGTTGCATGAAACTTGGTTTAGAGTCCTAGAAACGCGTTGTTAGATGTTTCATAAGTTCGTCATACTTGTACAAAGATCATTGAGGAACTTATAAGCACTGATGTTGCATGAAACATGGTTTAGAGTCCTAGAAACGCGTTGTTAGATGTTTCATACGTTAGCCAAACTTGTACAAAGCTCATTGAGGAACTTATAAGCACTCATGTTGCATGAAACTTGGTTTAGAGTCCTAGAAACGCGTTGTTAGATGTTTCATAAGTTCGTGAAACTTGTACAAAGCTCATTGAGACACTTATAATCAGTCATGTTGCATGAAACTTGGTTTAGAGTCCTTGAAACGAGTTTTTAGATGTTTCATATGTTCGTCAAACTTGTATAAAGCTCATTGAGACACTTATAAGCATTCATGTTGCATGAAACTTGGTTTAGAGTCCTAGAAACGCGTTGTTAGATGTTTCATATGTTCGTCAAACTTGATACAAAGCTCATTGAGGAACTTATAAGTTCTCATGTTGCATGAAACTTGGTTTAGAGTCCTAGAAACGTGTTGTTAGATGTTTTGATACGTTCGTCAAACTTGTACAAAGCTCATTGAGGAACTTATAAGCACTCATGTTGCATGAAACTTGGTTTAGAGTCCTAGAAACGCGTTGTTAGATGTTTCATACGTTCGTCAAATTTGTACAAAGCTCATTGAGGAACTTATAAGCTCTCATGTTGCATGAAACTTGGTTTAGAGTCCTAGAAACGCGTTGTTAGATGTTTCATAAGTTCGTGAAACTTGTACAAAGCTCATTGAGACACTTATAATCAGTCATGTTGCATGAAACTTGGTTTAGAGTCCTTGAAACGAGTTTTTAGATGTTTCATATGTTCGTCAAACTTGTATAAAGCTCATTGAGACACTTATAAGCATTCATGTTGCATGAAACTTGGTTTAGAGTCCTAGAAACGCGTTGTTAGATGTTTCATACGTTCGTCAAACTTGTACAAAGTTAATTGAGGAACTTATAAGCACTCATGTTGCATGAAACTTGGTTTAGAGTCCTAGAAACGCGTTGTTAGATGTTTCATACGTTCGTCAAACTTGTACAAAGCTCATTGAGACACTTATAATCACTCATGTTGCATGAAACTTGGTTTAGAGTCTTAGAAACGCGTTGTTAGATGTTTCATAAGTTCGTCAAACTTGTACAAAGCTCATTGAGACACTTATAATCACTCATGTTGCATGAAACTTGGTTTAGAGTCCTAGAAACGAGTTGTTAGATGTTTCATATGTTCGTCAAACTTGTATAAAGCTCATTGAGACACTTATAAGCATTCATGTTGCATGAAACTTGGTTTAGAGTCCTAGAAACGCGTTGTTAGATGTTTCATATGTTCGTCAAACTTGATACAAAGCTCATTGAGGAACTTATAAGTTCTCATGTTGCATGAAACTTGGTTTAGAGTCCTAGAAACGTGTTGTTAGATGTTTCATACGTTCGTCAAACTTGTACAAAGCTCATTGAGGAACTTATAAGCACTCATGTTGCATGAAACTTGGTTTAGAGTCCTAGAAACGCGTTGTTAGATGTTTCATACGTTAGCCAAACTTGTACAAAGCTCATTGAGGAACTTATAAGCACTCATGTTGCATGAAACTTGGTTTAGAGTCGTAGAAACGCGTTGTTAGATGTTTCATAAGTTCGTCAAACTTGTACAAAGCTCATTGAAAAACTTATAAGCACTCATGTTGCATGAAATTGGGTTTTGAGTCCTAGAAACGCGTTGTTAGGTGTTTCATAAGTTTGTGAAACTTGTACAAAGCTCATTGAGGAACTTATAAGCACTAATGTTGCATGAAACTTGGTTTAGAGTCCTAGAAACGCGTTGTTAGATGTTTCATACGTTCGTCAAACTTGTACAAAGCTCATTGAGACACTTATAATCACTCATGTTGCATGAAACTTGGTTTAGAGTCCTAGAAACGAGTTGTTAGATGTTTCATATGTTCGTCAAACTTGTATAAAGCTCATTGAGACACTTATAAGCATTCATGTTGCATGAAACTTGGTTTAGAGTCCTAGAAACGCGTTGTTAGATGTTTCATATGTTCGTCAAACTTGATACAAAGCTCATTGAGGAACTTATAAGTTCTCATGTTGCATGAAACTTGGTTTAGAGTCCTAGAAACGTGTTGTTAGATGTTTCATACGTTCGTCAAACTTGTACAAAGCTCATTGAGGAACTTATAAGCACTCATGTTGCATGAAACTTGGTTTAGAGTTTTAGAAACGCGTTGTTAGATGTTTCATACGTTCGTCAAATTTGTACAAAGCTCATTGAGGAACTTATAAGCTCTCATGTTGCATGAAACTTGGTTTAGTGTCCTAGAAACGCGTTGTTAGATGTTTCATAAGTTCGTGAAACTTGTACAAAGCTCATTGAGACACTTATAATCAGTCATGTTGCATGAAACTTGGTTTAGAGTCCTTGAAACGAGTTTTTAGATGTTTCATATGTTCGTCAAACTTGTATAAAGCTCATTGAGACACTTATAAGCATTCATGTTGCATGAAACTTGGTTTAGAGTCCTAGAAACGCGTTGTTAGATGTTTCATACGTTCGTCAAACTTGTACAAAGCTCATTGAGACACTTATAATCACTCATGTTGCATGAAACTTGGTTTAGAGTCCTAGAAACGCGTTGTTAGATGTTTCATAAGTTCGTCAAACTTGTACAAACCTCATTGAGGAACTTATAAGCACTCATGTTGCGCGAAACTTGGTTTAGAGTCCTAGAAACGCGTTGTTAGATGTTTCATAAGTTCGTCAAACTTGTACAAAGCTCATTGAAAAACTTATAAGCACTCATGTTGCATGAAATTTGGTTTTGAGTCCTAGAAACGCGTTGTTAGGTGTTTCATAAGTTTGTGAAACTTGTACAAAGCTCATTTTGGAACTTATAATCACTCATGTTGCATGAAACTTGGTTTAGAGTCCTAGAAACGAGTTTTTAGATGTTTCATATGTTCGTCAAACTTGTATAAAGCTCATTGAGACACTTATAAGCATTCATGTTGCATGAAACTTGGTTTAGATTCCTAGAAACGCGTTGTTAGATGTTTCATATGTTCGTCAAACTTGATAAAAAGTTCATTGAGGAACTTATAAGTTCTCATGTTGCATGAAACTTGGTTTAGAGTCCTAGAAACGCGTTGTTAGATGTTTCATAAGTTCGTCAAACTTGTACAAAGATCATTGAGGAACTTATAAGCACTCATGTTGCATGAAACATGGTTTAGAGTCCTAGAAACGCGTTGTTAGATGTTTCATACGTTAGCCAAACTTGTACAAAGCTCATTGAGGAACTTATAAGCACTCATGTTGCATGAAACTTGGTTTAGAGTCGTAGAAACGCGTTGTTAGATGTTTCATAAGTTCGTCAAACTTGTACAAAGCTCATTGAAAAACTTATAAGCACTCATGTTGCATGAAATTTGGTTTTGAGTCCTAGAAACGCGTTGTTAGGTGTTTCATAAGTTTGTGAAACTTGTACAAAGCTCATTGAGGAACTTATAAGCACTAATGTTGCATGAAACTTGGTTTTAGAGTCCTAGAAACGCGTTGTTAGATGTTTCATACGTTCGTCAAACTTGTACAAAGCTCATTGAGACACTTATAATCACTCATGTTGCATGAAACTTGGTTTAGAGTCCTAGAAACGCGTTGTTAGATGTTTCATAAGTTCGTCAAAGTTGTACAAAGATCATTGAGGAACTTATAAGCACTCGATGTTGCATGAAACATGGTTTAGAGTCCTAGAAACGCGTTGTTAGATGTTTCATACGTTAGCCAAACTTGTACAAAGCTCATTGAGGAACTTATAAGCACTCATGTTGCATGAAACTTGGTTTAGAGTCCTAGAAACGCGTTGTTAGATGTTTCATACGTTCGTCAAATTTGTACAAAGCTCATTGAGGAACTTATAAGCTCTCATGTTGCATGAAACTTGGTTTAGAGTCCTAGAAACGCGTTGTTAGATGTTTCATAAGTTCGTGAAACTTGTACAAAGCTCATTGAGACACTTATAATCAGTCATGTTGCATGAAACTTGGTTTAGAGTCCTTGAAACGAGTTTTTAGATGTTTCATATGTTCGTCAAACTTGTATAAAGCTCATTGAGACACTTATAAGCATTCATGTTGCATGAAACTTGGTTTAGAGTCCTAGAAACGCGTTGTTAGATGTTTCATACGTTCGTCAAACTTGTACAAAGCTCATTGAGACACTTATAATCACTCATGTTGCATGAAACTTGGTTTAGAGTCCTAGAAACGCGTTGTTAGATGTTTCATAAGTTCGTCAAACTTGTACAAACCTCATTGAGGAACTTATAAGCACTCATGTTGCGCGAAACTTGGTTTAGAGTCCTAGAAACGCGTTGTTAGATGTTTCATAAGTTCGTCAAACTTGTACAAAGCTCATTGAAAAACTTATAAGCACTCATGTTGCATGAAATTTGGTTTTGAGTCCTAGAAACGCGTTGTTAGGTGTTTCATAAGTTTGTGAAACTTGTACAAAGCTCATTTTGGAACTTATAATCAGTCATGTTGCATGAAACTTGGTTTAGAGTCCTAGAAACGAGTTTTTAGATGTTTCATATGTTCGTCAAACTTGTATAAAGCTCATTGAGACACTTATAAGCATTCATGTTGCATGAAACTTGGTTTAGATTCCTAGAAACGCGTTGTTAGATGTTTCATATGTTCGTCAAACTTGATAAAAAGTTCATTGAGGAACTTATAAGTTCTCATGTTGCATGAAACTTGGTTTAGAGTCCTAGAAACGCGTTGTTAGATGTTTCATAAGTTCGTCAAACTTGTACAAAGATCATTGAGGAACTTATAAGCACTCATGTTGCATGAAACATGGTTTAGAGTCCTAGAAACGCGTTGTTAGATGTTTCATACGTTAGCCAAACTTGTACAAAGCTCATTGAGGAACTTATAAGCACTCATGTTGCATGAAACTTGGTTTAGAGTCGTAGAAACGCGTTGTTAGATGTTTCATAAGTTCGTCAAACTTGTACAAAGCTCATTGAAAAACTTATAAGCACTCATGTTGCATGAAATTTGGTTTTGAGTCCTAGAAACGCGTTGTTAGGTGTTTCATAAGTTTGTGAAACTTGTACAAAGCTCATTGAGGAACTTATAAGCACTAATGTTGCATGAAACTTGGTTTAGAGTCCTAGAAACGCGTTGTTAGATGTTTCATACGTTCGTCAAACTTGTACAAAGCTCATTGAGACACTTATAATCACTCATGTTGCATGAAACTTGGTTTAGAGTCCTAGAAACGCGTTGTTAGATGTTTCATAAGTTCGTCAAACTTGTACAAAGATCATTGAGGAACTTATAAGCACCGATGTTGCATGAAACATGGTTTAGAGTCCTAGAAACGCGTTGTTAGATGTTTCATACGTTAGCCAAACTTGTACAAAGCTCATTGAGGAACTTATAAGCACTCATGTTGCATGAAACTTGGTTTAGAGTCCTAGAAACGCGTTGTTAGATGTTTCATAAGTTCGTGAAACTTGTACAAAGCTCATTGAGACACTTATAATCAGTCATGTTGCATGAAACTTGGTTTAGAGTCCTTGAAACGAGTTTTTAGATGTTTCATATGTTCGTCAAACTTGTATAAAGCTCATTGAGACACTTATAAGCATTCATGTTGCATGAAACTTGGTTTAGAGTCCTAGAAACGCGTTGTTAGATGTTTCATATGTTCGTCAATTTTGTACAAAGCTCATTGTGACACTTATAATCACTCATGTTGCATGAAACTTGGTTTAGAGTCCTAGAAACGCGTTGTTAGATGTTTCATAAGTTCGTCAAACTTGTACAAACCTCATTGAGGAATTAAAAGCACTCATGTTGCGTGAAACTTGGTTTAGAGTCCTAGAAACGCGTTGTTAGATGTTTCATACGTTCGTCAAACTTGTACAAAGCTCATTGAGGAACTTATAAGCTCTCATGTTGCATGAAACTTGGTTTAGAGTCCTAGAAACGCGTTGTTATATGTTTCATAAGTTCGTGAAACTTGTACAAAGCTCATTGAGACACTTATAATCAGTCATGTTGCATGAAACTTGGTTTAGAGTCCTAGAAACGAGTTTTTAGATGTTTCATATGTTCGTCAAACTTGTATAAAGCTCATTGAGACACTTATAAGCATTCATGTTGCATGAAACTTGGTTTAGAGTCCTAGAAACGCGTTGTTAGATGTTTCATATGTTCGTCAAACTTGATAAAAAGTTCATTGAGGAACTTATAAGTTCTCATGTTGCATGAAACTTGGTTTAGAGTCCTAGAAACGCGTTGTTAGATGTTTCATAAGTTCGTCAAACTTGTACAAAGCTCATTGAAAAACTTATAAGCACTCATGTTGCATGAAATTTGGTTTTGAGTCCTAGAAACGCGTTGTTAGGTGTTTCATAAGTTTGTGAAACTTGTACAAAGCTCATTGAGACACTTATAATCAGTCATGTTGCATGAAACTTGGTTTAGAGTCCTTGAAACGAGTTTTTAGATGTTTCATATGTTCGTCAAACTTGTATAAAGCTCATTGAGATACTTATAAGCATTCATGTTGCATGAAACTTGGTTTAGAGTCCTAGAAACGCGTTGTTAGATGTTTCATACGTTCGTCAAACTTGTACAAAGCTCATTGAGACACTTATAATCACTCATGTTAAATGAAACTTGGTTTAGAGTCCTTGAAATGCGTTGTTAGATGTTTCATAAGTTCGTCAAACTTGTACAAACCTCATTGAGGAACTTATAAGCACTCATGTTGCGTGAAACTTGGTTTAGAGTCCTAGAAACGCGTTGTTAGATGTTTCATACGTTCGTCAAATTTGTACAAAGCTCATTGAGGGAACTTATAAGCTCTCATGTTGCATGAAACTTGGTTTAGAGTCCTAGAAACGCGTTGTTAGATGTTTCATAAGTTCGTGAAACTTGTACAAAGCTCATTGAGACACTTATAATCAGTCATGTTGCATGAAACTTGGTTTAGAGTCCTTGAAACGAGTTTTTAGATGTTTCATATGTTCGTCAAACTTGTATAAAGCTCATTGAGACACTTATAAGCATTCATGTTGCATGAAACTTGGTTTAGAGTCCTAGAAACGCGTTGTTAGATGTTTCATACGTTCGTCAAACTTGTACAAAGCTCATTGAGACACTTATAATCACTCATGTTGCATGAAACTTGGTTTAGAGTCCTAGAAACGCGTTGTTAGATGTTTCATAAGTTCGTCAAACTTGTACAAACCTCATTGAGGAACTTATAAGCACTCATGTTGCGCGAAACTTGGTTTAGAGTCCTAGAAACGAGTTGTTAGAGATGTTTCATAAGTTCGTCAAACTTGTACAAAGCTCATTGAAAAACTTATAAGCACTCATGTTGCATGAAATTTGGTTTTGAGTCCTAGAAACGCGTTGTTAGGTGTTTCATAAGTTTGTGAAACTTGTACAAAGCTCATTTTGGAACTTATAATCAGTCATGTTGCATGAAACTTGGTTTAGAGTCCTAGAAACGAGTTTTTAGATGTTTCATATGTTCGTCAAACTTGTATAAAGCTCATTGAGACACTTATAAGCATTCATGTTGCATGAAACTTGGTTTAGATTCCTAGAAACGCGTTGTTAGATGTTTCATATGTTCGTCAAACTTTGATAAAAAGTTCATTGAGGAACTTATAAGTTCTCATGTTGCATGAAACTTGGTTTAGAGTCCTAGAAACGCGTTGTTAGATGTTTCATAAGTTCGTCAAACTTGTACAAAGATCATTGAGGAACTTATAAGCACTCATGTTGCATGAAACATGGTTTAGAGTCCTAGAAACGCGTTGTTAGATGTTTCATACGTTAGCCAAACTTGTACAAAGCTCATTGAGGAACTTATAAGCACTCATGTTGCATGAAACTTGGTTTAGAGTCGTAGAAACGCGTTGTTAGATGTTTCATAAGTTCGTCAAACTTGTACAAAGCTCATTGAAAAACTTATAAGCACTCATGTTGCATGAAATTTGGTTTTGAGTCCTAGAAACGCGTTGTTAGGTGTTTCATAAGTTTGTGAAACTTGTACAAAGCTCATTGAGGAACTTATAAGCACTAATGTTGCATGAAACTTGGTTTAGAGTCCTAGAAACGCGTTGTTAGATGTTTCATACGTTCGTCAAACTTGTACAAAGCTCATTGAGACACTTATAATCACTCATGTTGCATGAAACTTGGTTTAGAGTCCTAGAAACGCGTTGTTAGATGTTTCATAAGTTCGTCAAACTTGTACAAAGATCATTGAGGAACTTATAAGCACCGATGTTGCATGAAACATGGTTTAGAGTCCTAGAAACGCGTTGTTAGATGTTTCATACGTTAGCCAAACTTGTACAAAGCTCATTGAGGAACTTATAAGCACTCATGTTGCATGAAACTTGGTTTAGAGTCCTAGAAACGCGTTGTTAGATGTTTCATAAGTTCGTGAAACTTGTACAAAGCTCATTGAGACACTTATAATCATGTTGCATGAAACTTGGTTTAGAGTCCTTGAAACGAGTTTTTAGATGTTTCATATGTTCGTCAAACTTGTATAAAGCTCATTGAGACACTTATAAGCATTCATGTTGCATGAAACTTGGTTTAGAGTCCTAGAAACGCGTTGTTAGATGTTTCATATGTTCGTCAATTTTGTACAAAGCTCATTGTGACACTTATAATCACTCATGTTGCATGAAACTTGGTTTAGAGTCCTAGAAACGCGTTGTTAGATGTTTCATAAGTTCGTCAAACTTGTACAAACCTCATTGAGGAATTTAAAAGCACTCATGTTGCGTGAAACTTGGTTTAGAGTCCTAGAAACGCGTTGTTAGATGTTTCATACGTTCGTCAAACTTGTACAAAGCTCATTGAGGAACTTATAAGCTCTCATGTTGCATGAAACTTGGTTTAGAGTCCTAGAAACGCGTTGTTATATGTTTCATAAGTTCGTGAAACTTGTACAAAGCTCATTGAGACACTTATAATCAGTCATGTTGCATGAAACTTGGTTTAGAGTCCTAGAAACGAGTTTTTAGATGTTTCATATGTTCGTCAAACTTGTATAAAGCTCATTGAGACACTTATAAGCATTCATGTTGCATGAAACTTGGTTTAGAGTCCTAGAAACGCGTTGTTAGATGTTTCATATGTTCGTCAAACTTGATAAAAAGTTCATTGAGGAACTTATAAGTTCTCATGTTGCATGAAACTTGGTTTAGAGTCCTAGAAACGCGTTGTTAGATGTTTCATAAGTTCGTCAAACTTGTACAAAGCTCATTGAAAAACTTATAAGCACTCATGTTGCATGAAATTTGGTTTTGAGTCCTAGAAACGCGTTGTTAGGTGTTTCATAAGTTTGTGAAACTTGTACAAAGCTCATTGAGACACTTATAATCAGTCATGTTGCATGAAACTTGGTTTAGAGTCCTTGAAACGAGTTTTTAGATGTTTCATATGTTCGTCAAACTTGTATAAAGCTCATTGAGATACTTATAAGCATTCATGTTGCATGAAACTTGGTTTAGAGTCCTAGAAACGCGTTGTTAGATGTTTCATACGTTCGTCAAACTTGTACAAAGCTCATTGAGACACTTATAATCACTCATGTTAAATGAAACTTGGTTTAGAGTCCTTGAAATGCGTTGTTAGATGTTTCATAAGTTCGTCAAACTTGTACAAACCTCATTGAGGAACTTATAAGCACTCATGTTGCGTGAAACTTGGTTTAGAGTCCTAGAAACGCGTTGTTAGATGTTTCATACGTTCGTCAAATTTGTACAAAGCTCATTGAGGAACTTATAAGCTCTCATGTTGCATGAAACTTGGTTTAGAGTCCTAGAAACGCGTTGTTAGATGTTTCATAAGTTCGTGAAACTTGTACAAAGCTCATTGAGACACTTATAATCAGTCATGTTGCATGAAACTTGGTTTAGAGTCCTTGAAACGAGTTTTTAGATGTTTTATATGTTCGTCAAACTTGTATAAAGCTCATTGAGACACTTATAAGCATTCATGTTGCATGAAACTTGGTTTAGAGTCCTAGAAACGCGTTGTTAGATGTTTCATACGTTCGTCAAACTTGTACAAAGCTCATTGAGACACTTATAATCACTCATGTTGCATGAAACTTGGTTTAGAGTCCTAGAAACGCGTTGTTAGATGTTTCATAAGTTCGTCAAACTTGTAAAAACCTCATTGAGGAACTTATAAGCACTCATGTTGCGCGAAACTTGGTTTAGAGTCCTAGAAACGCGTTGTTAGATGTTTCATAAGTTCGTCAAACTTGTACAAAGCTCATTGAAAAACTTATAAGCACTCATGTTGCATGAAATTTGGTTTTGAGTCCTAGAAACGCGTTGTTAGGTGTTTCATAAGTTTGTGAAACTTGTACAAAGCTCATTGAGGAACTTATAATCAGTCATGTTGCATGAAACTTGGTTTAGAGTCCTTGAAACGAGTTTTTAGATGTTTCATATGTTCGTCAAACTTGTATAAAGCTCATTGAGACACTTATAAGCATTCATGTTGCATGAAACTTGGTTTAGATTCCTAAAAACGCGTTGTTAGATGTTTAATATGTTTGTCAAACTTGATAAAAAGTTCATTGAGGAACTTATAAGTTCTCATGTTGCATGAAACTTGGTTTAGAGTCCTAGAAACGCGTCGTTAGATGTTTCATAAGTTCGTCAAACTTGTACAAAGATCATTGAGGAACTTATAAGTACTCATGTTGCATGAAACATGGTTTAGAGTCCTAGAAACGCGTTGTTAGATGTTTCATACGTTAGCCAAACTTGTACAAAGCTCATTGAGGAACTTATAAGCACTCATGTTGCATGAAACTTGGTTTAGAGTCGTAGAAACGCGTTGTTAGATGTTTCATAAAGTTCGTCAAACTTGTACAAAGCTCATTGAAAAACTTATAAGCACTCATGTTGCATGAAATTTGGTTTTGAGTCCTAGAAACGCGTTGTTAGGTGTTTCATAAGTTTGTGAAACTTGTACAAAGCTCATTGAGGAACTTATAAGCACTAATGTTGCATGAAACTTGGTTTAGAGTCCTAGAAACGCGTTGTTAGATGTTTCATACGTTCGTCAAACTTGTACAAAGCTCATTGAGACACTTATAATCACTCATGTTGCATGAAACTTGGTTTAGAGTCCTAGAAACGCGTTGTTAGATGTTTCATAAGTTCGTCAAACTTGTACAAAGATCATTGAGGAACTTATAAGCACTCATGTTGCATGAAACATGGTTTAGAGTCCTAGAAACGCGTTGTTAGATGTTTCATACGTTAGCCAAACTTGTACAAAGCTCATTGAGGAACTTATAAGCACTCATGTTGCATGAAACTTGGTTTAGAGTCCGAGAAACGCGTTGTTAGATGTTTCATAAGTTCGTGAAACTTGTACAAAGCTCATTGAGACACTTATAATCAGTCATGTAGCATGAAACTTGGTTTAGAGTCCTTGAAACGAGTTTTTAGATGTTTCATATGTTCGTCAAACTTGTATAAAGCTCATTGAGACACTTATAAGCATTCATGTTGCATGAAACTTGGTTTAGAGTCCTAGAAACGCGTTGTTAGATGTTTCATACGTTCGTCAAACTTGTACAAAGCTCATTGTGACACTTATAATCACTCATGTTGCATGAAACTTGGTTTAGAGTCCTAGAAACGCGTTGTTAGATGTTTCATAAGTTCGTCAAACTTGTACAAACCTCATTGAGGAATTTAAAAGCACTTATGTTGCGTGAAACTTGGTTTAGAGTCCTAGAAACGCGTTGTTAGATGTTTCATACGTTCGTCAAACTTGTACAAAGCTCATTGAGGAACTTATAAGCTCTCATGTTGCATGAAACTTGGTTTAGAGTCCTAGAAACGCGTTGTTATATGTTTCATAAGTTCGTGAAACTTGTACAAAGCTCATTGAGACACTTATAATCAGTCATGTTGCATGAAACTTGGTTTAGAGTCCTCGAAACGAGTTTTTAGATGTTTCATATGTTCGTCAAACTTGTATAAAGCTCATTGAGACACTTATAAGCATTCATGTTGCATGAAACTTGGTTTAGAGTCCTAGAAACGCGTTGTTAGATGTTTCATATATGTTCGTCAAACTTGATAAAAAGTTCATTGAGGAACTTATAAGTTCTCATGTTGCATGAAACTTGGTTTAGAGTCCTAGAAACGCGTTGTTAGATGTTTCATAAATTCGTCAAACTTGTACAAAGCTCATTGAAAAACTTATAAGCACTCATGTTGCATGAAATTTGGTTTTGAGTCCTAGAAACGCGTTGTTAGGGTGTTTCATAAGTTTGTGAAACTTGTACAAAGCTCATTGACGAACTTATAAGCACTAATGTTGCATAAAACTTGGTTTAGAGTCCTAGAAACGCGTTGTTAGATGTTTCATACGTTCGTCAAACTTGTACAAAGCTCATTGAGACACTTATAATCACTCATGTTGCATGAAACTTGGTTTAGAGTCCTAGAAACGCGTTGTTAGATGTTTCATAAGTTTGTCAAACTTGTACAAAGCTCATTGAGGAACTTATAAGCACTCATGTTGCGTGAAACTTGGTTTAGAGTCCTAGAAACGCGTTGTTAGATGTTTCATACGTTCGTCAAACTTGTACAAAACTCATTGAGGAACTTATAAGCTCTCATGTTGCATGAAACTTGGTTTAGAGTCCTAGAAACGCGTTGTTAGATGTTTCATAAGTTCGTGAAACTTGTACAAAGCTCATTGAGGAACTTATAAGCACTTATGGTGCATGAAACTTAGTTTAGAGTCCTAGAAACGCGTTGTTAGATGTTTCATAAGTTCGTGAAACTTGTACAAAGCTCATTGAAACACTTATAATCAGTCATGTTGCATGAAACTTGGTTTAGAGTCCTAGAAACGCGTTGTTAGATGTTTCATAAGTTCGTGAAACTTGTACAAAGCTCATTGAGGAACTTATAAGCTCTCATGTTGCATGAAACTTGGTTTAGAGTCCTAGAAACGCGTTGTTAGATGTTTCATAAGTTCGTGAAACTTGTACAAAGCTCATTGAGACACTTATAATCAGTCATGTTGCATGAAACTTGGTTTAGAGTCCTTGAAACGAGTTTTTAGATGTTTCATATGTTCGTCAAACTTGTATAAAGCTCATTGAGACAATTATAAGCATTCATGTTGCATGAAACTTGGTTTAGAGTCCTAGAAACGCGTTGTTAGATGTTTCATACGTTCGTCAAACTTGTACAAAGCTCATTGAGACACTTATAATCACTCATGTTGCATGAAACTTGGTTTAGAGTCCTAGAAACGCGTTGTTAGATGTTTCATAAGTTCGTCAAACTTGTACAAAACTCATTGAAAAACTTATAAGCACTCATGTTGAATGAAATTTGGTTTTCAGTCCTAGAAACGCGTTATTAGGTGTTTCATAAGTTTGTGAAACTTGTACAAAGCTCATTGAGGAACTTATAAGCACTAATGTTGCATGAAACTTGGTTTAGAGTCCTAGAAACGCGTTGTTAGATGTTTCATACGTTCGTCAAACTTGTACAAAGCTCATTGAGACACTTATAATCACTCATGTTGCATGAAACTTGGTTTAGAGTCCTAGAAACGCGTTGTTAGATGTTTCATAAGTTCGTCAAACTTGTACAAACCTCATTAAGACACTTATAAGCACTCATGTTGCATGAAACTTGGTTTAGAGTCCTAGAAACGCGTTGTTAGATGTTTCATACGTCGCCAAACTTGCACAAAGCTAATTGAGGAACTTATAAGCACTCATGTTGCATGAAACTTGGTTTAGAGTCCTAGAAACGCGTTGTTAGATGTTTCATACGTTCGTCAAACTTGTACAAAGCTCATTGAGACACTTATAATCACTCATGTTGCATGAAACTTGGTTTAGAGTCTTAGAAACGCGTTGTTAAATGTTTCATAAGTTCGTCAAACTTGTACAAAGCTCATTGAGACACTTATAATCACTCATGTTGCATGAAACTTGGTTTAGAGTCCTAGAAACGAGTTGTTAGATGTTTCATATGTTCGTCAAACTTGTATAAAGCTCATTAAGACACTTATAAGCATTCATGTTGCATGAAACTTGGTTTAGAGTCCTAGAAACGCGTTGTTAGATGTTTCATATGTTCGTCAAACTTGATACAAAGCTCATTGAGGAACTTATAAGTTCTCATGTTGCATGAAACTTGGTTTAGAGTCCTAGAAAACGCGTTGTTAGATGTTTCATAAGTTCGTCAAACTTGTACAAATATCATTGAGGAACTTATAAAGCACTCATGTTGCATGGAACATGGTTTAGAGTCCTAGAAACGCGTTGTTGGATGTTTCATACGTTAGCCAAACTTGTACAAAGCTCATTGAGGAACTTATAAGCACTCATGTTGCATGAAACTTGGTTTAGAGTCCTAGAAACGCGTTGTTAGATGTTTCATAAGTTCGTCAAACTGGTACAAAGCTCATTGAAAAAACTTATAAGCACTCATGTTGCATGAAATTTGGTTTTGAGTCCTAGAAACGCGTTGTTAGGTGTTTCATAAGTTTGTGAAACTTGTACAAAGCTCATTGAGGAACTTATAAGCACTAATGTTGAATGAAACTTGGTTTAGAGTCCTAGAAACGCGTTGTTAGATGTTTCATACGTTCGTCAAACTTGTACAAAGCTCTTTGAGACACTTATAATCACTCATGTTGCATGAAACTTGGTTTAGAGTCCTAGAAACGCATTGTTAGATGTTTCATAAATTCGTCAAACTTGTACAAAGCTCATTGAGGAATTTATAAGCACTCATGTTGCGTGAAACTTGGTTTAGAGTCCTAGAAACGCGTTGTTAGATGTTTCATACGTTCGTCAAACTTGTACAAAGCTCATTGAGGAACTTATAAGCTCTCATGTTGCATGAAACTTGGTTTAGAGTCCTAGAAACGCGTTGTTAGATGTTTCATAAGTTCGTGAAACTTGTACAAAGCTCATTGACGAACTTATAAGCTCTCATGTTGCATGAAACTTTGTTTAGAGTCCTAGAAACGCGTTGTTAGATGTTTCATAAGTTCGTGAAACTTGTACAAAGCTCATTGAGACACTTATAATCAGTCATGTTGCATGAAACATGGTTTAGAGTCCTTGAAACGAGTTTTTAGATGTTTCATATGTTCGTCAAACTTGTATAAAGCTCATTGAGACACTTATAAGCATTCATGTTGCATGAAACTTGGTTTAGAGTCCTAGAAACGCGTTGTTAGATGTTTCATACGTTCGTCAAACTTGTACAAAGCTCATTGAGACACTTATAATCACTCATGTTGCATGAAACTTGGTTTAGAGTCCTAGAAACGCGTTGATAGATGTTTCATAAGTTCGTGAAACTTGTTCAAAGCTCATTGAGGAACTTATAAGCTCTCGTGTTGCATGAAACTTGGTTTAGAGTCCTAGAAACGCGTTGTTAGATGTTTCATAACTTCGTGAAACTTGTACAAAGCTCATTGAGACACTTATAATCAGTCATGTGGCATGAAACTTGGTTTAGAGTCCTTGAAACGAGTTTTTAGATGTTTCATATGTTCGTCAAACTTGTATAAAGCTCATTGAGACACTTATAAGCATTCATGTTGCATGAAACTTGGTTTAGAGTCCTAGAAACGCGTTGTTAGATGTTTCATACGTTCGTCAAACTTGTACAAAGCTCATTGAGACACTTATAATCACTCATGTTGCATGAAACTTGGTTTAGAGTCCTAGAAACGCGTTGTTAGATGTTTCATAAGTTCGTCAAACTTGTACAAACCTCATTGAGGAACTTATAAGCACTCATGTTGCGTGAAACTTGGTTTAGAGTCCGAGAAACGCGTTGTTAGATGTTTCATAAGTTCGTGAAACTTGTACAAAGCTCATTGAGACACTTATAATCAGTCATGTTGCATGAAACTTGGTTTAGAGTCCTAGAAACGAGTTTTTTGATGTTTCATATGTTCGTCAAACTTGTATAAAGCTCATTGAGACACTTATAAGCATTCATGTTGCATGAAACTTGGTTTAGAGTCCTAGAAACGCGTTGTTAGATGTTTCATATGTTCGTCAAAGTTGATAAAAAGTTCATTGAGGAACTTATAAGTTCTCATGTTGCATGAAACTTGGTTTTAGAGTCCTAGAAACGCGTTGTTAGATGTTTCATACGTTCGCCAAACTTGTACAAAGCTAATTGAGGAACTTATAAGCACTCATGTTGCATGAAACTTGGTTTAGAGTCCTAGAAACGCGTTGTTAGATGTTTCATACGTTCGTCAAACTTGTACAAAGCTCATTGAGACACTTATAATCACTCATGTTGCATGAAACTTGGTTTAGAGTCTTAGAAACCCGTTGTTAGATGTTTCATAAGTTCGTCAAACTTGTACAAAGCTCATTGAGACACTTATAATCACTCATGTTGCATGAAACTTGGTTTAGAGTCCTAGAAACGAGTTGTTAGATGTTTCATATTTTCGTCAAACTTGTATAAAGCTCACTGAGACATTTATAAGCATTCATGTTGAATGAAACTATGTTTAGAGTCCTAGAAACGCGTTGTTAGATGTTTCATATGTTCGTCAAACTTGATACAAAGCTCATTGAGGAACTTATAAGTTCTCATGTTGCATGAAACTTGGTTTAGAGTCATAGAAACGCGTTGTTAGATGTTTCATAAGTTCGTCAAACTTGTACAAAGATCATTGAGAAACTTATAAGCACTCATGTTGCATGAAACATGGTTTAGAGTCCTAGAAACGCGCGTTGTTAGATGTTTCATACGTTCGTCAAACTTGTACAAAGTTCATTGAGGAACTTATAAGCACTCATGTTGCATGAAACTTGGTTTAGAGTCCTAGAAACGCGTTGTTAGATGTTTCATAAGTTCGTCAAACATGTAAAAATCTCATTGAAAAACTTATAAGCACTCATGTTGCATGAAATTTGGTTTTGAGTCCTAGAAACGCGTTGTTAGGTGTTTCATAAGTTCGTGAAACTTGTACAAAGCTCATTGAGGAACTTATAAGAACTAATGTTGCATGAAACTTGGTTTAGATTCCTAGAAACGCGTTGTTAGAGGTTTCATACGTTCGTCAAACTTGTACAAAGCTCATTGAGAAACTTATAAGCACTCATGTTGCGTGAAACTTGGTTTAGAGTCCTAGAAACGCGTTGTTAGATGTTTCATACGTTCGTCAAACTTGTACAAAACTCATTGAGGAACTTATAAGCTCTCATGTTTCATGAAACTTGGTTTAGAGTCCTAGAAAGGGGTTGTTAGACGTTTCATAAGTTCGTGAAACTTGTACAACGCTCATTGAGGAACTTATAAGCACTCATGTTGCATGAAACATGGTTTAGAGTACTAGAAATATGTTGTTAGATGTTTCATAAGTTCGTCAAACTTGTACAAAGCTCATTGACACACTTATAAACACTCATGTTGCATGAAACTTGGTTTAGAGTCCTAGAAACGAGTTTTTAGGTGTTTCAAAAGTTCGTGGAACTTGTACAAAGCTAATTGAGGAACTTATAAGCACTCATGTTGCATGAAACTTGGTTTAAAGTCCTAGAAACGCGTTGTTAGATGTTTCATACGTTCTTTCAAACTTGTACAAAGCTCAATGAGACACTTATAATCACTCATGTTGCATGAAACTTGGTTTAGAGTCTTAGAAACGCGTTGTTAGATGTTTCATAAGTTCGTCAAACTTGTACAAAGCTCATTGAGACACTTATAATCACTCATGTTGCATGAAACTTTTTTTAGAGTCCTAGATACGAGTTGTTAGATGTTTTATATGTTCGTCACACTTGTATAAAGCTCATTGAGACACTTATAAGCATTCATGTTGCATGAAACTTGGTTTAGAGTCCTAGAAACGCGTTAATAGATGTTTCATATGTTCGTCAAACTTGATACAAAGCTCATTGAGGAACTTATAAGTTCTCATGTTGCATGAAACTTGGTTTAGAGTCCTAGAAACGTGTTGTTAGATGTTTCATAAGTTCGTCAAACTTGTACAAAGATCATTGAGGAACTTATAAGCACTCATGTTGCATGAAACATGGTTTAGAGTCCTAGAAACGCGTTGTTAGATGTTTCATACGTTCGTCAAACTTGTACAAAGCTCATTGAGGAACTTATAAGCACTCAAGTTGCATGAAACTTGGTTTAGAGTCCTAGAAACGCGTTGTTAGATATTTCATAAGTTCGTCAAACTTGTACAAATCTCATTGAAAAACTTATAAGCACTCATGTTGCATGAAATTTGGTTTTGAGTCCTAGAAATGCGTTGTTAGGTGTTTCATAAGTTCGTGAAACTTGTACAAAGCTCATTGAGGAACTTATAAGCACAATGTTGCATGAAATTTGGTTTAGAGTCCTAGAAACGCGTTATTAGATGTTTCATACATTCGTCAAACTTGTACAAAGCTCATTGAGACACTTATAATCACTCATGTTGCATGAAACTTTGTTTAGAGTCCTAGAAACGCGTTGTTAGATGTTTCAAAAGTTCGTCAAACTTGTACAAAGCTCATTGAGGAACTTATAAGCTCTCATGTTTCATGAAACTTGGTTTAGAGTCCTAGAAAGGGGTTGTTAGACGTTTCATAAGTTCGTGAAACTTGTACAACACTCATTGAGGAACTTATAAGCACTCATGTTGCATGAAACATGGTTTAGAGTACTAGAAATACGTTGTTAGATGTTTCATAAGTTCGTCAAACTTGTACAAAGCTCATTGACACACTTATAAACACTCATGTTGCATGAAACTTGGTTTAGAGTCCTAGAAACGAGTTTTTAGGTGTTTCAAAAGTTCGTGAAACTTGTACAAAACTAATTGAGGAACTTATAAGCACTCATGTTGCATGAAACTTGGTTTAAAGTCCTAGAAACGCGTTGTTAGATGTTTCATACGTTCGTCAAACTTGTACAAAGCTCATTGAGACACTTATAATCACTCATGTTGCATGAAACTTGGTTTAGAGTCTTAGAAACGCGTTGTTAGATGTTTCATAAGTTCGTCAAACTTTTACAAAGCTCATTGAGACACTTATAATCACTCATGTTGCATGAAACTTGGTTTATAGTCCTAGAAACGAGTATTAGATGTTTCATATGTTCGTCACACTTGTATAAAGCTCATTGAGACACTTATAAGCATTCATGTTGCATGAAACTTGGTTTAGAGTCCTAGAAACGCGTTGTTAGATGTTTCATATGTTCGTCAAACTTGATACAAAGCTCATTGAGGAATTTATAAGTTCTCATGTTGCATGAAACTTGGTTTAGAGTCCTAGAAACGCGTTGTTAGATGTTTCATAAGTTCGTGAAACTTGTTCAAAGCTCATTGAGGAACTTATAAGCACTCATGTTGCATGAAACTTGGATTAGAGTACTAGAAAAGCGTTGTTAGATGTTTCATAAGTTCGTCAAACTTGTACAAAGCTCATTGAGACACTTATAAACACTCATGTTGCATGAAACATGGTTTAGAGTCCTAGAAACGCGTTGTTAGATGTTTCATACGTTCGCCAAACTTGTACAAAGCTAATTGAGGAACTTATAAGCACTCATGTTGCATGAAACTTGGTTTAGAGTCCTAGAAACGCGTTGTTAGATGTTTCATACGTTCGTCAAACTTGGACAAAGCTCATTGAGACACTTATAATCACTCATGTTGCATGAAACTTGGTTTAGAGTCTTAGAAACCCGTTGTTAGATGTTTCATAAGTTCATCAAACTTGTACAAAGCTCATTGAGACACTTATAATCACTCATGTTGCATGAAACTTGGTTTAGAGTCCTAGAAACGAGTTGTTAGATGTTTCATATGTTCGTCAAACTTGTATAAAGCTCACTGAGACATTTATAAGCATTCATGTTGCATGAAACTTGGTTTAGAGTCCTAGAAACGCGTTGTTAGATGTTTCATATGTTCGTCAAACTTGATACAAAGCTCATTGAGGAACTTATAAGTTCTCATGTTGCATGAAACTTGGTTTAGAGTCATAGAAACGCGTTGTTAGATGTTTCATAAGTTCGTCAAACTTGTACAAAGATCATTGAGAAACTTATAAGCACTCATGTTGCATGAAACATGGTTTAGAGTCCTAGAAACGCGTTGTTAGATGTTTCATACGTTCGTCAAACTTGTACAAAGCTCATTGAGGAACTTATAAGCACTCATGTTGCATGAAACTTGGTTTAGAGTCCTAGAAACGCGTTGTTAGATGTTTCATAAGTTCGTCAAACTTGTAAAAATCTCATTGAAAAACTTATAAGCACTCATGTTGCATGAAATTTGGTTTTGAGTCCTAGAAACGCGTTGTTAGGTGTTTCATAAGTTCGTGAAACTTGTACAAAGCTCATTGAGGAACTTATAAGCACTAATGTTGCATGAAACTTGGTTTAGATTCATAGAAACGCGTTGTTAGATGTTTCATACGTTCGTCAAACTTGTACAAAGCTCATTGAGAAACTTATAAACACTCATGTTGCGTGAAACTTGGTTTAGAGTCCTAGAAACGCGTTGTTAGATGTTTCATACGTTCGTCAAACTTGTACAAAACTCATTGAGGAACTTATAAGCTCTCATGTTTCATGAAACTTGGTTTAGAGTCCTAGAAAGGGGTTGTTAGACGTTTCATAAGTTCGTGAAACTTGTACAACGCTCATTGAGGAACTTATAAGCACTCATGTTGCATGAAACATGGTTTAGAGTACTAGAAATACGTTGTTAGATGTTTCATAAGTTCGTCAAACTTGTACAAAGCTCATTGACACACTTATAAACACTCATGTTGCATGAAACTTGGTTTAGAGTCCTAGAAACGAGTTTTTAGGTGTTTCAAAAGTTCGTGAAACTTGTACAAAGCTAATTGAGGAACTTATAAGCGCTCATGTTGCATGAAACTTGGTTTAAAGTCCTAGAAACGCGTTGTTAGATGTTTCATACGTTCGTCAAACTTGTACAAAGCTCATTGAGACACTTATAATCACTCATGTTGCATGAAACTTGGTTTAGAGTCTTAGAAACGCGTTGTTAGATGTTTCATAAGTTCGTCAAACTTGTACAAAGCTCATTGAGACACTTATAATCACTCATGTTGCATGAAACTTTGTATAGAGTCCTAGAAACGAGTTGTTAGATGTTTCATATGTTCGTCACACTTGTATAAAGCTCATTGAGACACTTATAAGCATTCATGTTGCATGAAACTTGGTTTAGAGTCCTAGAAACGTGTTGTTAGATGTTTCATATGTTCGTCAAACTTGATACAAAGCTCATTGAGGAACTTATAAGTTCTCATGTTGCATGAAACTTGGTTTAGAGTCCTAGAAACGTGTTGTTAGATGTTTCATAAGTTCGTCAAACTTGTACAAAGATCATTGAGGAACTTATAAGCACTCATGTTGCATGAAACATGGTTTAGAGTCCTAGAAACGCGTTGTTAGATGTTTCATACGTTCGTCAAACTTGTACAAAGCTCATTGAGGAACTTATAAGCACTCATGTTGCATGAAACTTGGTTTAGAGTCCTAGAAACGCGTTGTTAGATGTTTCATAAGTTCGTCAAACTTGTACAAAGCTCATTGAAAAACCTATAAGCACTCATGTTGCATGAAATTTGGTTTTGAGTCCTAGAAACGCGTTGTTAGGTGTTTCATATGTTCGTGAAACTTGTACAAAGCTCATTGAGGAACTTATAAGCACAATGTTGCATGAAATTTGGTTTAGAGTCCTAGAAACGCATTGTTAGATGTTTCATACGTTCGTCAAACTGGTACAAAGCTCATTGAGACACTTATAATGACTCATGTTGCATGAAACTTTGTTTAGAGTCCTAGAAACGCGTTGTTAGATGTTTCATAAGTTCGTGAAACTTGTACAAAGCTCATAGAGGAACTTATAAGCACTCATGTTGCATGAAACTTGGTTAGAGTCCTAGAAACACGTTGTTAGATGTTTCATAAGTTCGTGAAACTTGTACAAAGCTCATTGAGGAACTTATAAGCACTCATGTTTCCTGAAACTTGGTTTAGAGTCCTAGAAAGGCGTTGTTAGATGTTTTATACGTTCGTCAAACTTGTACAAAGCTCATTGAGGAACTTATAAGCTCTCATGTTGCGTGAAACTTGGTTTAGAGTCCTAGAAACACGTTGTTAGATGTTTCATAAGTTCGTCAAACTTATACAAAGCTCATTGAGACACTTATAAGCACTCATGTTGCATGAAACTTGGTTTAGAGTCCTAGAAACGCGTTGTTAGATGTTTCATAAGTTCGTCAAACTTGTACAAAACTCATTGAGACACTTATAAACACTCATGTTGCATGAACATTGGTTTAGAGTCCTAGAAACGCGTTGTTAGATGTTTCATATGTTCGTCAAACTTTTACAAAGATCATTGAGGAACTTATAAGAACTCATGTTGCATTAAACTTAGTTTAGAGTCCTAGAAACGCGTTGTTAGATGTTTCATAAGTTCGTCAAACTTGTAAAAATCTCATTGAAAAACTTATAAGCACTCATGTTGCATGAAACTTGGTTAGAGTCCTAGAAACGCGTTGTTAGATGTTTCATAAGTTCGTGAAACTTGTACAAAGCACATTGAGGAACTTATAAGCACTCATGTTGCCTCAAACTTGGTTTAGAGTCCTAGAAAGGCGTTGTTAGATGTTTTATACGTTCGTCAAACTTGTACAAAGCTCATTGAGGAACTTATAAGCTCTCATATTGCGTGAAACTTGGTTTAGAGTCCTAGAAACACGTTGTTAGATGTTTCATAAGTTCGTCAAACTTATACAAAACTCATTGAGACACTTATAAGCACTCATGTTGTATGAAACTTGGTTTAGAGTCCTAGAAACGCGTTGTTAGATGTTTCATAAGTTTGTCAAACTTGTACAAAGCTCATTGAGACACTTATAAACATTCATGTTGCATGAAACTTGGTTTAGAGTCCTAGAAACGCGTTGTTAGATGTTTCATATCTTCGTCAAACTTGTACAAAGATCATTGAGGAACTTATAAGCACTCATGTTGCATAAAACTTAGTTTAGAGTCCTAGAAACGCGTTGTTAGATGTTTCATAAGTTCGTCAAATTTGTAAAAAGCTCATTGAAAAACTTATAAGCACTCATGTTGCATGAAATTTGGTTTTGAGTCCTAGAAACGCGTTGTTAGGTGTTTCATAAATTCGTGAAACTTGTACAAAGCTCATTGAGGAACTTATAAGCACTAATGTTGCATGAAACTTGGTTTAGAGTCCTAGAAACGAGTTGTTAGATGTTTCATACGTTCGTCAAACTTGTACAAAGCTCATTGAGACACTTATAATCACTCATGTTGCATGAAACTTGGTTTAGAGTCCTAGAAACGCGTTGTTAGATATTTCATAAGTTCGTCAAACTTGTACAAAGCTCATTGAAAAACTTATAAGCACTCATGTTGCGTGAAACTTGGTTTAGAGTCCTAGAAACGTGTTGTTAGATGTTTCATAAGTTCGTGAAACTTGTACAAAGCAAATTGAGGAACTTATAAGCACTCATGTTGCGTGAAACTTGGTTTGGAGTCGTAGAAACGAGTTGTTAAATGTTTCATAAGTTCGTCAAACTTATACAAAGCTCATTGAGATACTTATAAGCACTCATGTTGCATGAAACTTAGTTTAGAGTCCTAGAAACGCGTTGTTAGATGTTTCATAAGTTCGTCAAACTTGTACAAAGCTCATTGAGACACTTATAATCACTCATGTTGCATGAAACTTGGTTTAGAGTCCTAGAAACGCGTTGTTAGATGTTTCATAAGTTCGTCAAACTTGTACAAAGCTCATTGAGGAACTTATAAGCACTCATGTTGCGTGAAATTTGGTTTTGAGTCCTAGAAATGCGTTGTTAGGTGTTTCATAAGTTCGTGAAACTTGTACAAAGCTCATTGAGGAACTTATAAGCACTAATGTTTCATGAAACTTGGTTTAGAGTCCTAGAAACGCGTTGTTAGGTGTTTCATACGTTCGTGAAACTTGTACAAAGCTCATTGAGGAACTTATAAGCACTCATGTTTCATGAAACTTGGTTTAGAGTCCTAGAAACGCGTTGTTAGATGTTTCATACGTTCGTCAAACTTGTACAAAGCTCATTGAGACACTTATAATCACTCATGTTGCATGAAACTTGGTTTAGAGTCCTAGAAACGCGTTGTTAGATGTTTCATAAGTTCGTCAAACTTGTACAAAGCTCATTGAGGAACTTATAAGCACTCATGTTGCGTGAAACTTGGTTTAGAGTCCTAGAAACGCGTTGTTAGATGTTTCATACGTTCGTCAAACTTGTACAAAGCTCATTGAGGAACTTATAAGCTCTCATGTTGCATGAAACTTGGTTAGAGTCCTAGAAACGTGTTGTTAGATGTTTCATAAGTTCGTGAAACTTGTACAAAGCTCATTGAGGAACTTATAAGCACTCATGTTGCATGAAACTTGGTTAGAGTCCTAGAAACGCGTTGTTAGATGTATCATAAGTTCGTGAAACTTGAGGAACTACAAAGCTCATGTTGAGGAACTGGTTTAGAGTCCTAAGCACTGTTAGATGTTTCATGTTGCCTGAAACTTGGTTCATTGAGGAACTTATAAGCTCTCAGTTGCGTGAAACTTGTCCTTAGAGTCCTAAAACACGTTGTTAGATGTTTCAAAGCTTTGAGGAACTCAAACTTATAGCTCATTGAGACACTTATAATCAGTCATGTTGCATGAAACTTGGTTTAGAGTCCTCGAAACGAGTTTTTAGATGTTTCATATGTTCGTCAAACTTGTATAAAGCTCATTGAGACACTTATAAGCATTCATGTTGCATGAAACTTGGTTTAGAGTCCTAGAAACGCGTTGTTAGATGTTTCATATGTTCGTCAAACTTGATAAAAAGTTCATTGAGGAACTTATAAGTTCTCATGTTGCATGAAACTTGGTTTAGAGTCCTAGAAACGCGTTGTTAGATGTTTCATAAATTCGTCAAACTTGTACAAAGCTCATTGAAAAACTTATAAGCACTCATGTTGCATGAAATTTGGTTTTGAGTCCTAGAAACGCGTTGTTAGGTGTTTCATAAGTTTGTGAAACTTGTACAAAGCTCATTGACGAACTTATAAGCACTAATGTTGCATAAAACTTGGTTTAGAGTCCTAGAAACGCGTTGTTAGATGTTTCATACGTTCGTCAAACTTGTACAAAGCTCATTGAGACACTTATAATCACTCATGTTGCATGAAACTTGGTTTAGAGTCCTAGAAACGCGTTGTTAGATGTTTCATAAGTTTGTCAAACTTGTACAAAGCTCATTGAGGAACTTATAAGCACTCATGTTGCGTGAAACTTGGTTTAGAGTCCTAGAAACGCGTTGTTAGATGTTTCATACGTTCGTCAAACTTGTACAAAACTCATTGAGGAACTTATAAGCTCTCATGTTGCATGAAACTTGGTTTAGAGTCCTAGAAACGCGTTGTTAGATGTTTCATAAGTTCGTGAAACTTGTACAAAGCTCATTGAGGAACTTATAAGCACTTATGGTGCATGAAACTTAGTTTAGAGTCCTAGAAACGCGTTGTTAGATGTTTCATAAGTTCGTGAAACTTGTACAAAGCTCATTGAAACACTTATAATCAGTCATGTTGCATGAAACTTGGTTTAGAGTCCTAGAAACGCGTTGTTAGATGTTTCATAAGTTCGTGAAACTTGTACAAAGCTCATTGAGGAACTTATAAGCTCTCATGTTGCATGAAACTTGGTTTAGAGTCCTAGAAACGCGTTGTTAGATGTTTCATAAGTTCGTGAAACTTGTACAAAGCTCATTGAGACACTTATAATCAGTCATGTTGCATGAAACTTGGTTTAGAGTCCTTGAAACGAGTTTTTAGATGTTTCATATGTTCGTCAAACTTGTATAAAGCTCATTGAGACAATTATAAGCATTCATGTTGCATGAAACTTGGTTTAGAGTCCTAGAAACGCGTTGTTAGATGTTTCATACGTTCGTCAAACTTGTACAAAGCTCATTGAGACACTTATAATCACTCATGTTGCATGAAACTTGGTTTAGAGTCCTAGAAACGCGTTGTTAGATGTTTCATAAGTTCGTCAAACTTGTACAAAACTCATTGAAAAACTTATAAGCACTCATGTTGAATGAAATTTGGTTTTCAGTCCTAGAAACGCGTTATTAGGTGTTTCATAAGTTTGTGAAACTTGTACAAAGCTCATTGAGGAACTTATAAGCACTAATGTTGCATGAAACTTGGTTTAGAGTCCTAGAAACGCGTTGTTAGATGTTTCATACGTTCGTCAAACTTGTACAAAGCTCATTGAGACACTTATAATCACTCATGTTGCATGAAACTTGGTTTAGAGTCCTAGAAACGCGTTGTTAGATGTTTCATAAGTTCGTCAAACTTGTACAAACCTCATTAAGACACTTATAAGCACTCATGTTGCATGAAACTTGGTTTAGAGTCCTAGAAACGCGTTGTTAGATGTTTCATACGTCGCCAAACTTGCACAAAGCTAATTGAGGAACTTATAAGCACTCATGTTGCATGAAACTTGGTTTAGAGTCCTAGAAACGCGTTGTTAGATGTTTCATACGTTCGTCAAACTTGTACAAAGCTCATTGAGACACTTATAATCACTCATGTTGCATGAAACTTGGTTTAGAGTCTTAGAAACGCGTTGTTAAATGTTTCATAAGTTCGTCAAACTTGTACAAAGCTCATTGAGACACTTATAATCACTCATGTTGCATGAAACTTGGTTTAGAGTCCTAGAAACGAGTTGTTAGATGTTTCATATGTTCGTCAAACTTGTATAAAGCTCATTAAGACACTTATAAGCATTCATGTTGCATGAAACTTGGTTTAGAGTCCTAGAAACGCGTTGTTAGATGTTTCATATGTTCGTCAAACTTGATACAAAGCTCATTGAGGAACTTATAAGTTCTCATGTTGCATGAAACTTGGTTTAGAGTCCTAGAAACGCGTTGTTAGATGTTTCATAAGTTCGTCAAACTTGTACAAATATCATTGAGGAACTTATAAGCACTCATGTTGCATGGAACATGGTTTAGAGTCCTAGAAACGCGTTGTTGGATGTTTCATACGTTAGCCAAACTTGTACAAAGCTCATTGAGGAACTTATAAGCACTCATGTTGCATGAAACTTGGTTTAGAGTCCTAGAAACGCGTTGTTAGATGTTTCATAAGTTCGTCAAACTTGTACAAAGCTCATTGAAAAACTTATAAGCACTCATGTTGCATGAAATTTGGTTTTGAGTCCTAGAAACGCGTTGTTAGGTGTTTCATAAGTTTGTGAAACTTGTACAAAGCTCATTGAGGAACTTATAAGCACTAATGTTGAATGAAACTTGGTTTAGAGTCCTAGAAACGCGTTGTTAGATGTTTCATACGTTCGTCAAACTTGTACAAAGCTCTTTGAGACACTTATAATCACTCATGTTGCATGAAACTTGGTTTAGAGTCCTAGAAACGCATTGTTAGATGTTTCATAAATTCGTCAAACTTGTACAAAGCTCATTGAGGAATTTATAAGCACTCATGTTGCGTGAAACTTGGTTTAGAGTCCTAGAAACGCGTTGTTAGATGTTTCATACGTTCGTCAAACTTGTACAAAGCTCATTGAGGAACTTATAAGCTCTCATGTTGCATGAAACTTGGTTTAGAGTCCTAGAAACGCGTTGTTAGATGTTTCATAAGTTCGTGAAACTTGTACAAAGCTCATTGACGAACTTATAAGCTCTCATGTTGCATGAAACTTTGTTTAGAGTCCTAGAAACGCGTTGTTAGATGTTTCATAAGTTCGTGAAACTTGTACAAAGCTCATTGAGACACTTATAATCAGTCATGTTGCATGAAACATGGTTTAGAGTCCTTGAAACGAGTTTTTAGATGTTTCATATGTTCGTCAAACTTGTATAAAGCTCATTGAGACACTTATAAGCATTCATGTTGCATGAAACTTGGTTTAGAGTCCTAGAAACGCGTTGTTAGATGTTTCATACGTTCGTCAAACTTGTACAAAGCTCATTGAGACACTTATAATCACTCATGTTGCATGAAACTTGGTTTAGAGTCCTAGAAACGCGTTGATAGATGTTTCATAAGTTCGTGAAACTTGTTCAAAGCTCATTGAGGAACTTATAAGCTCTCGTGTTGCATGAAACTTGGTTTAGAGTCCTAGAAACGCGTTGTTAGATGTTTCATAACTTCGTGAAACTTGTACAAAGCTCATTGAGACACTTATAATCAGTCATGTGGCATGAAACTTGGTTTAGAGTCCTTGAAACGAGTTTTTAGATGTTTCATATGTTCGTCAAACTTGTATAAAGCTCATTGAGACACTTATAAGCATTCATGTTGCATGAAACTTGGTTTAGAGTCCTAGAAACGCGTTGTTAGATGTTTCATACGTTCGTCAAACTTGTACAAAGCTCATTGAGACACTTATAATCACTCATGTTGCATGAAACTTGGTTTAGAGTCCTAGAAACGCGTTGTTAGATGTTTCATAAGTTCGTCAAACTTGTACAAACCTCATTGAGGAACTTATAAGCACTCATGTTGCGTGAAACTTGGTTTAGAGTCCGAGAAACGCGTTGTTAGATGTTTCATAAGTTCGTGAAACTTGTACAAAGCTCATTGAGACACTTATAATCAGTCATGTTGCATGAAACTTGGTTTAGAGTCCTAGAAACGAGTTTTTTGATGTTTCATATGTTCGTCAAACTTGTATAAAGCTCATTGAGACACTTATAAGCATTCATGTTGCATGAAACTTGGTTTAGAGTCCTAGAAACGCGTTGTTAGATGTTTCATATGTTCGTCAAAGTTGATAAAAAGTTCATTGAGGAACTTATAAGTTCTCATGTTGCATGAAACTTGGTTTAGAGTCCTAGAAACGCGTTGTTAGATGTTTCATACGTTCGCCAAACTTGTACAAAGCTAATTGAGGAACTTATAAGCACTCATGTTGCATGAAACTTGGTTTAGAGTCCTAGAAACGCGTTGTTAGATGTTTCATACGTTCGTCAAACTTGTACAAAGCTCATTGAGACACTTATAATCACTCATGTTGCATGAAACTTGGTTTAGAGTCTTAGAAACCCGTTGTTAGATGTTTCATAAGTTCGTCAAACTTGTACAAAGCTCATTGAGACACTTATAATCACTCATGTTGCATGAAACTTGGTTTAGAGTCCTAGAAACGAGTTGTTAGATGTTTCATATTTTCGTCAAACTTGTATAAAGCTCACTGAGACATTTATAAGCATTCATGTTGAATGAAACTATGTTTAGAGTCCTAGAAACGCGTTGTTAGATGTTTCATATGTTCGTCAAACTTGATACAAAGCTCATTGAGGAACTTATAAGTTCTCATGTTGCATGAAACTTGGTTTAGAGTCATAGAAACGCGTTGTTAGATGTTTCATAAGTTCGTCAAACTTGTACAAAGATCATTGAGAAACTTATAAGCACTCATGTTGCATGAAACATGGTTTAGAGTCCTAGAAACGCGTTGTTAGATGTTTCATACGTTCGTCAAACTTGTACAAAGTTCATTGAGGAACTTATAAGCACTCATGTTGCATGAAACTTGGTTTAGAGTCCTAGAAACGCGTTGTTAGATGTTTCATAAGTTCGTCAAACATGTAAAAATCTCATTGAAAAACTTATAAGCACTCATGTTGCATGAAATTTGGTTTTGAGTCCTAGAAACGCGTTGTTAGGTGTTTCATAAGTTCGTGAAACTTGTACAAAGCTCATTGAGGAACTTATAAGAACTAATGTTGCATGAAACTTGGTTTAGATTCCTAGAAACGCGTTGTTAGAGGTTTCATACGTTCGTCAAACTTGTACAAAGCTCATTGAGAAACTTATAAGCACTCATGTTGCGTGAAACTTGGTTTAGAGTCCTAGAAACGCGTTGTTAGATGTTTCATACGTTCGTCAAACTTGTACAAAACTCATTGAGGAACTTATAAGCTCTCATGTTTCATGAAACTTGGTTTAGAGTCCTAGAAAGGGGTTGTTAGACGTTTCATAAGTTCGTGAAACTTGTACAACGCTCATTGAGGAACTTATAAGCACTCATGTTGCATGAAACATGGTTTAGAGTACTAGAAATATGTTGTTAGATGTTTCATAAGTTCGTCAAACTTGTACAAAGCTCATTGACACACTTATAAACACTCATGTTGCATGAAACTTGGTTTAGAGTCCTAGAAACGAGTTTTTAGGTGTTTCAAAAGTTCGTGGAACTTGTACAAAGCTAATTGAGGAACTTATAAGCACTCATGTTGCATGAAACTTGGTTTAAAGTCCTAGAAACGCGTTGTTAGATGTTTCATACGTTCTTCAAACTTGTACAAAGCTCAATGAGACACTTATAATCACTCATGTTGCATGAAACTTGGTTTAGAGTCTTAGAAACGCGTTGTTAGATGTTTCATAAGTTCGTCAAACTTGTACAAAGCTCATTGAGACACTTATAATCACTCATGTTGCATGAAACTTTTTTTAGAGTCCTAGATACGAGTTGTTAGATGTTTTATATGTTCGTCACACTTGTATAAAGCTCATTGAGACACTTATAAGCATTCATGTTGCATGAAACTTGGTTTAGAGTCCTAGAAACGCGTTAATAGATGTTTCATATGTTCGTCAAACTTGATACAAAGCTCATTGAGGAACTTATAAGTTCTCATGTTGCATGAAACTTGGTTTAGAGTCCTAGAAACGTGTTGTTAGATGTTTCATAAGTTCGTCAAACTTGTACAAAGATCATTGAGGAACTTATAAGCACTCATGTTGCATGAAACATGGTTTAGAGTCCTAGAAACGCGTTGTTAGATGTTTCATACGTTCGTCAAACTTGTACAAAGCTCATTGAGGAACTTATAAGCACTCAAGTTGCATGAAACTTGGTTTAGAGTCCTAGAAACGCGTTGTTAGATATTTCATAAGTTCGTCAAACTTGTACAAATCTCATTGAAAAACTTATAAGCACTCATGTTGCATGAAATTTGGTTTTGAGTCCTAGAAATGCGTTGTTAGGTGTTTCATAAGTTCGTGAAACTTGTACAAAGCTCATTGAGGAACTTATAAGCACAATGTTGCATGAAATTTGGTTTAGAGTCCTAGAAACGCGTTATTAGATGTTTCATACATTCGTCAAACTTGTACAAAGCTCATTGAGACACTTATAATCACTCATGTTGCATGAAACTTTGTTTAGAGTCCTAGAAACGCGTTGTTAGATGTTTCAAAAGTTCGTCAAACTTGTACAAAGCTCATTGAGGAACTTATAAGCTCTCATGTTTCATGAAACTTGGTTTAGAGTCCTAGAAAGGGGTTGTTAGACGTTTCATAAGTTCGTGAAACTTGTACAACACTCATTGAGGAACTTATAAGCACTCATGTTGCATGAAACATGGTTTAGAGTACTAGAAATACGTTGTTAGATGTTTCATAAGTTCGTCAAACTTGTACAAAGCTCATTGACACACTTATAAACACTCATGTTGCATGAAACTTGGTTTAGAGTCCTAGAAACGAGTTTTTAGGTGTTTCAAAAGTTCGTGAAACTTGTACAAAACTAATTGAGGAACTTATAAGCACTCATGTTGCATGAAACTTGGTTTAAAGTCCTAGAAACGCGTTGTTAGATGTTTCATACGTTCGTCAAACTTGTACAAAGCTCATTGAGACACTTATAATCACTCATGTTGCATGAAACTTGGTTTAGAGTCTTAGAAACGCGTTGTTAGATGTTTCATAAGTTCGTCAAACTTTTACAAAGCTCATTGAGACACTTATAATCACTCATGTTGCATGAAACTTGGTTTATAGTCCTAGAAACGAGTATTAGATGTTTCATATGTTCGTCACACTTGTATAAAGCTCATTGAGACACTTATAAGCATTCATGTTGCATGAAACTTGGTTTAGAGTCCTAGAAACGCGTTGTTAGATGTTTCATATGTTCGTCAAACTTGATACAAAGCTCATTGAGGAATTTATAAGTTCTCATGTTGCATGAAACTTGGTTTAGAGTCCTAGAAACGCGTTGTTAGATGTTTCATAAGTTCGTGAAACTTGTTCAAAGCTCATTGAGGAACTTATAAGCACTCATGTTGCATGAAACTTGGATTAGAGTACTAGAAAAGCGTTGTTAGATGTTTCATAAGTTCGTCAAACTTGTACAAAGCTCATTGAGACACTTATAAACACTCATGTTGCATGAAACATGGTTTAGAGTCCTAGAAACGCGTTGTTAGATGTTTCATACGTTCGCCAAACTTGTACAAAGCTAATTGAGGAACTTATAAGCACTCATGTTGCATGAAACTTGGTTTAGAGTCCTAGAAACGCGTTGTTAGATGTTTCATACGTTCGTCAAACTTGGACAAAGCTCATTGAGACACTTATAATCACTCATGTTGCATGAAACTTGGTTTAGAGTCTTAGAAACCCGTTGTTAGATGTTTCATAAGTTCATCAAACTTGTACAAAGCTCATTGAGACACTTATAATCACTCATGTTGCATGAAACTTGGTTTAGAGTCCTAGAAACGAGTTGTTAGATGTTTCATATGTTCGTCAAACTTGTATAAAGCTCACTGAGACATTTATAAGCATTCATGTTGCATGAAACTTGGTTTAGAGTCCTAGAAACGCGTTGTTAGATGTTTCATATGTTCGTCAAACTTGATACAAAGCTCATTGAGGAACTTATAAGTTCTCATGTTGCATGAAACTTGGTTTAGAGTCATAGAAACGCGTTGTTAGATGTTTCATAAGTTCGTCAAACTTGTACAAAGATCATTGAGAAACTTATAAGCACTCATGTTGCATGAAACATGGTTTAGAGTCCTAGAAACGCGTTGTTAGATGTTTCATACGTTCGTCAAACTTGTACAAAGCTCATTGAGGAACTTATAAGCACTCATGTTGCATGAAACTTGGTTTAGAGTCCTAGAAACGCGTTGTTAGATGTTTCATAAGTTCGTCAAACTTGTAAAAATCTCATTGAAAAACTTATAAGCACTCATGTTGCATGAAATTTGGTTTTGAGTCCTAGAAACGCGTTGTTAGGTGTTTCATAAGTTCGTGAAACTTGTACAAAGCTCATTGAGGAACTTATAAGCACTAATGTTGCATGAAACTTGGTTTAGATTCATAGAAACGCGTTGTTAGATGTTTCATACGTTCGTCAAACTTGTACAAAGCTCATTGAGAAACTTATAAACACTCATGTTGCGTGAAACTTGGTTTAGAGTCCTAGAAACGCGTTGTTAGATGTTTCATACGTTCGTCAAACTTGTACAAAACTCATTGAGGAACTTATAAGCTCTCATGTTTCATGAAACTTGGTTTAGAGTCCTAGAAAGGGGTTGTTAGACGTTTCATAAGTTCGTGAAACTTGTACAACGCTCATTGAGGAACTTATAAGCACTCATGTTGCATGAAACATGGTTTAGAGTACTAGAAATACGTTGTTAGATGTTTCATAAGTTCGTCAAACTTGTACAAAGCTCATTGACACACTTATAAACACTCATGTTGCATGAAACTTGGTTTAGAGTCCTAGAAACGAGTTTTTAGGTGTTTCAAAAGTTCGTGAAACTTGTACAAAGCTAATTGAGGAACTTATAAGCGCTCATGTTGCATGAAACTTGGTTTAAAGTCCTAGAAACGCGTTGTTAGATGTTTCATACGTTCGTCAAACTTGTACAAAGCTCATTGAGACACTTATAATCACTCATGTTGCATGAAACTTGGTTTAGAGTCTTAGAAACGCGTTGTTAGATGTTTCATAAGTTCGTCAAACTTGTACAAAGCTCATTGAGACACTTATAATCACTCATGTTGCATGAAACTTTGTATAGAGTCCTAGAAACGAGTTGTTAGATGTTTCATATGTTCGTCACACTTGTATAAAGCTCATTGAGACACTTATAAGCATTCATGTTGCATGAAACTTGGTTTAGAGTCCTAGAAACGTGTTGTTAGATGTTTCATATGTTCGTCAAACTTGATACAAAGCTCATTGAGGAACTTATAAGTTCTCATGTTGCATGAAACTTGGTTTAGAGTCCTAGAAACGTGTTGTTAGATGTTTCATAAGTTCGTCAAACTTGTACAAAGATCATTGAGGAACTTATAAGCACTCATGTTGCATGAAACATGGTTTAGAGTCCTAGAAACGCGTTGTTAGATGTTTCATACGTTCGTCAAACTTGTACAAAGCTCATTGAGGAACTTATAAGCACTCATGTTGCATGAAACTTGGTTTAGAGTCCTAGAAACGCGTTGTTAGATGTTTCATAAGTTCGTCAAACTTGTACAAAGCTCATTGAAAAACCTATAAGCACTCATGTTGCATGAAATTTGGTTTTGAGTCCTAGAAACGCGTTGTTAGGTGTTTCATATGTTCGTGAAACTTGTACAAAGCTCATTGAGGAACTTATAAGCACAATGTTGCATGAAATTTGGTTTAGAGTCCTAGAAACGCATTGTTAGATGTTTCATACGTTCGTCAAACTGGTACAAAGCTCATTGAGACACTTATAATGACTCATGTTGCATGAAACTTTGTTTAGAGTCCTAGAAACGCGTTGTTAGATGTTTCATAAGTTCGTGAAACTTGTACAAAGCTCATAGAGGAACTTATAAGCACTCATGTTGCATGAAACTTGGTTAGAGTCCTAGAAACACGTTGTTAGATGTTTCATAAGTTCGTGAAACTTGTACAAAGCTCATTGAGGAACTTATAAGCACTCATGTTTCCTGAAACTTGGTTTAGAGTCCTAGAAAGGCGTTGTTAGATGTTTTATACGTTCGTCAAACTTGTACAAAGCTCATTGAGGAACTTATAAGCTCTCATGTTGCGTGAAACTTGGTTTAGAGTCCTAGAAACACGTTGTTAGATGTTTCATAAGTTCGTCAAACTTATACAAAGCTCATTGAGACACTTATAAGCACTCATGTTGCATGAAACTTGGTTTAGAGTCCTAGAAACGCGTTGTTAGATGTTTCATAAGTTCGTCAAACTTGTACAAAACTCATTGAGACACTTATAAACACTCATGTTGCATGAACATTGGTTTAGAGTCCTAGAAACGCGTTGTTAGATGTTTCATATGTTCGTCAAACTTTTACAAAGATCATTGAGGAACTTATAAGAACTCATGTTGCATTAAACTTAGTTTAGAGTCCTAGAAACGCGTTGTTAGATGTTTCATAAGTTCGTCAAACTTGTAAAAATCTCATTGAAAAACTTATAAGCACTCATGTTGCATGAAACTTGGTTAGAGTCCTAGAAACGCGTTGTTAGATGTTTCATAAGTTCGTGAAACTTGTACAAAGCACATTGAGGAACTTATAAGCACTCATGTTGCCTCAAACTTGGTTTAGAGTCCTAGAAAGGCGTTGTTAGATGTTTTATACGTTCGTCAAACTTGTACAAAGCTCATTGAGGAACTTATAAGCTCTCATATTGCGTGAAACTTGGTTTAGAGTCCTAGAAACACGTTGTTAGATGTTTCATAAGTTCGTCAAACTTATACAAAACTCATTGAGACACTTATAAGCACTCATGTTGTATGAAACTTGGTTTAGAGTCCTAGAAACGCGTTGTTAGATGTTTCATAAGTTTGTCAAACTTGTACAAAGCTCATTGAGACACTTATAAACATTCATGTTGCATGAAACTTGGTTTAGAGTCCTAGAAACGCGTTGTTAGATGTTTCATATCTTCGTCAAACTTGTACAAAGATCATTGAGGAACTTATAAGCACTCATGTTGCATAAAACTTAGTTTAGAGTCCTAGAAACGCGTTGTTAGATGTTTCATAAGTTCGTCAAATTTGTAAAAAGCTCATTGAAAAACTTATAAGCACTCATGTTGCATGAAATTTGGTTTTGAGTCCTAGAAACGCGTTGTTAGGTGTTTCATAAATTCGTGAAACTTGTACAAAGCTCATTGAGGAACTTATAAGCACTAATGTTGCATGAAACTTGGTTTAGAGTCCTAGAAACGAGTTGTTAGATGTTTCATACGTTCGTCAAACTTGTACAAAGCTCATTGAGACACTTATAATCACTCATGTTGCATGAAACTTGGTTTAGAGTCCTAGAAACGCGTTGTTAGATATTTCATAAGTTCGTCAAACTTGTACAAAGCTCATTGAAAAACTTATAAGCACTCATGTTGCGTGAAACTTGGTTTAGAGTCCTAGAAACGTGTTGTTAGATGTTTCATAAGTTCGTGAAACTTGTACAAAGCAAATTGAGGAACTTATAAGCACTCATGTTGCGTGAAACTTGGTTTGGAGTCGTAGAAACGAGTTGTTAAATGTTTCATAAGTTCGTCAAACTTATACAAAGCTCATTGAGATACTTATAAGCACTCATGTTGCATGAAACTTAGTTTAGAGTCCTAGAAACGCGTTGTTAGATGTTTCATAAGTTCGTCAAACTTGTACAAAGCTCATTGAGACACTTATAATCACTCATGTTGCATGAAACTTGGTTTAGAGTCCTAGAAACGCGTTGTTAGATGTTTCATAAGTTCGTCAAACTTGTACAAAGCTCATTGAGGAACTTATAAGCACTCATGTTGCGTGAAATTTGGTTTTGAGTCCTAGAAATGCGTTGTTAGGTGTTTCATAAGTTCGTGAAACTTGTACAAAGCTCATTGAGGAACTTATAAGCACTAATGTTTCATGAAACTTGGTTTAGAGTCCTAGAAACGCGTTGTTAGGTGTTTCATACGTTCGTGAAACTTGTACAAAGCTCATTGAGGAACTTATAAGCACTCATGTTTCATGAAACTTGGTTTAGAGTCCTAGAAACGCGTTGTTAGATGTTTCATACGTTCGTCAAACTTGTACAAAGCTCATTGAGACACTTATAATCACTCATGTTGCATGAAACTTGGTTTAGAGTCCTAGAAACGCGTTGTTAGATGTTTCATAAGTTCGTCAAACTTGTACAAAGCTCATTGAGGAACTTATAAGCACTCATGTTGCGTGAAACTTGGTTTAGAGTCCTAGAAACGCGTTGTTAGATGTTTCATACGTTCGTCAAACTTGTACAAAGCTCATTGAGGAACTTATAAGCTCTCATGTTGCATGAAACTTGGTTAGAGTCCTAGAAACGTGTTGTTAGATGTTTCATAAGTTCGTGAAACTTGTACAAAGCTCATTGAGGAACTTATAAGCACTCATGTTGCATGAAACTTGGTTAGAGTCCTAGAAACGCGTTGTTAGATGTATCATAAGTTCGTGAAACTTGTACAAAGCTCATTGAGGAACTTATAAGCACTCATGTTGCCTGAAACTTGGTTTAGAGTCCTAGAAAGGCGTTGTTAGATGTTTCATACGTTCGTCAAACTTGTACAAAGCTCATTGAGGAACTTATAAGCTCTCATGTTGCGTGAAACTTGGTTTAGAGTCCTAGAAACACGTTGTTAGATGTTTCATAAGTTCGTCAAACTTATACAAAACTCATTGAGATACTTATAAGCACTCATGTTGCATGAAACTTGGTTTAGAGTCCTAGAAACGCGTTGTTAGATGTTTCATAAGTTCGTCAAATTTGTACAAAGCTCATTGAAAAACTTATAAGCACTCATGTTGCATGAAATTTGGTTTAGAGTCGTAGAAACGCGTTGTTAGATGTTTCATAAGTTCGGGAAACTTGTACAAAGCTCATTGAGGAAATTATAAGCTCTCATGTTGCATGAATCTTGGTTTAGAGTCCTAGAAACGAGTTGTTAGATGTTTCATAAGTTCGTCAAACTTGTACAAAGCTCAATGAGACACTTATAAACACTCATCTTGCATGAAACTTGGTTTAGAGTCCTAGAAACGTGTTGTTAGATGTTTCATACGTTCGTCAAACTTGTACAAAGTTCATCGAGGAACTTATAAGCACTCATGTTGCATGAAACTTGGTTTAGAGTCCTAGAAACGCGTTGTTAAATGTTTCATACGTTCTTCAAACTTGTACAAAGCTCATTAAGGAACTTATAAGCTCTCCTGTTGCATGAAACTTGGTTTAGAGTCCTAGAAACGCGTTGTTAGGTGTTTCATAAGTTCGTGAAACTTGTACAAAGCACATTGAGGAACTTATAAGCACTCTTGTTGCATGAAACTTGGTTTAGAGTACTAGAAGCGCGTTGTTAGATGTTTCATTTGTTCGTCAAACTTGTACAAAGCTCATTGAGGAACCTATAAGCTCTCATGTTGCATGAAACTTGGTTTAGAGTCCTAGAAACGCGTTGTTAGATGTTTCATAAGTTCGTCAAACTTGTACAAAGCTCATTGAGAAACTTATAAGCACTCATGTTACATGAAATTTGGTTTAGAGTCCTAGAAACGCGTTGTTAGATGTTTCATAAGTTCGTCAACTTGTACAAAGCTCATTGAGGAACTTATAAGCACTCATGTTGCATGAAACTTGGTCTAGAGTCCTAGAAACGCGTTGTTAGATTTTTCATAAGTTTGTCAAACTTGTACAAAACTCATTGAGGAACTGATAAGCTCTCATGTTGCATGAAACTTGGTTTAGATTCCTAGAAACGCGTTGTTAGATGTTTCATAAGTTCGCAAACTTGTACAAAGCTCATTGAGGAACTTATAAGTGCTCATGTTGCATGAAACTTGGTTTAGAGTCCTAGAAACGTGTTGTTAGATTTTTCATAAGTTTGTCAAACTTGTACAAAACTCATTGAGGAACTGATAAGCTCTCATGTTGCATGAAACTTGGTTTAGAGTCCTAGAAACGCGTTGTTAGATGTTTCATAAGTTCGTCAAACTTGTACAAAGCTCACTGAAAAACTTATAAGCACTCATGTTGCATGAAACTTGGTTTAGAGTCCTAGAAACGCGTTGTTAGATGTTTCATAAGTTCGTGAAACTTGTACAAAGCACATTGAGGAACTTATAAGCACTCATGTTGCGTGAAACTTGGTTTAGAGTCGTAGAAACGAGTTGTTAAATGTTTCATAAGTTCGTCAAACTTATACAAAGCTAATTGAGATACTTATAAGCACTCATGTTGCATGAAACTTAGTTTAGAGTCCTAGAAACGCGTTGTTAGATGTTTGATACAATCGTCAAACTTGATACAAAGCTCATCGAGGAACTTATAAGCTCTCATGTTGCATGAAACTTGGTTTAGAGTCCCAGAAACGTGTTTTTAGATGTTTCATACGTTCTTCAAACTTGTACAAAGCTCATTGAGGAACTTATAAGCACTCATGTTGCATGAAACTTGGTTTAGACTACTAGATTCACGTTGTTAGATGTTTCATACGTTCGTCAAACTTGTACAAAGCTCATTGAGGAACTTATAAGCTCTCATGTTGCATGAAACTTGGTTTAGAGTCCTAGAAACGCGTTGTTAGATGTTTCATAAGTTCGTCAAACTTGTACAAAGCTCCCTGAAAAACTTATAAACACTCATGTTGCATGAAACTTGGTTTAGAGTCCTAGAAACGCGTTGTTAGATGTTTCATAAGTTCGTGAAACTTGTACAAAGCACATTGAGGAACTTATAAGCACTCATGTTACGTGAAACTTGGTTTAGAGTCGTAGAAACGAGTTGTTAAATGTTTCATAAGTTCGTCAAACTTATACAAAGCTCATTGAGATACTTATAAGCACTCATGTTGCATGAAACTTAGTTTAGAGTCCTAGAAACGCGTTGTTAGATGTTTGATACGTTCGTCAAACTTGATACAAAGCTCATCGAGGAACTTATAAGCTCTCATGTTGCATGAAACTTGGTTTAGAGTCCCAGAAACGTGTTTTTAGATGTTTCATACGTTCTTCAAACTTGTACAAAGCTCATTGAGGAACTTATAAGCACTCATGTTGCATGAAACTTGGTTTAGACTACTAGAATCACGTTGTTAGATGTTTCATACGTTCGTCAAACTTGTACAAAGCTCATTGAGGAACTTATAAGCTCTCATGTTGCATGAAACTTGGTTTAGAGTCATAGAAACGCGTTGTTAGATGTTTCATACGTTCGTCAAACTTGTACAAAGCTTGTTGAGGAACTTATAAGCTCTCATGTTGCATGAAACTTGGTTTAGAGTCCTAGAAACGCGTTGTTAGATGTTTCATAAGTTCGTCAAACTTGTACAAAGCTCCCTGAAAAACTTATAAACACTCATGTTGCATGAAACTTGGTTTAGAGTCCTAGAAACGCGTTGTTAGATGTTTCATAAGTTCGTGAAACTTGTACAAAGCACATTGAGGAACTTATAAGCACTCATGTTACGTGAAACTTGGTTTAGAGTCGTAGAAACGAGTTGTTAAATGTTTCATAAGTTCGTCAAACTTATACAAAGTTCATTGAGATACTTATAAGCACTCATGTTGCATGAAACTTAGTTTAGAGTCCTAGAAACGCGTTGTTAGATATTTGATACGTTCGTCAAACTTGATACAAAGCTCATCGAGGAACTTATAAGCTCTCATGTTGCATGAAACTTGGTTTAGAGTCCTAGAAACGTGTTTTTAGATGTTTCATACGTTCTTCAAACTTGTACAAAGCTCATTGAGGAACTTATAAGCACTCATGTTGCATGAAACTTGGTTTAGACTACTAGAATCACGTTGTTAGATGTTTCATACGTTCGTCAAACTTGTACAAAGCTCATTGAGGAACTTATAAGCTCTCATGTTGATGAAACTTGGTTTAGAGTCCTAGAAACGCGTTGTTAGATGTTTCATACGTTCGTCCAACTTGTACAAAGCTCGTTGAGGAACTTATAAGCTCTCATGTTGCATGAAACTTGGTTTAGAGTCCTAGAAACGCGTTGTTAGATGTTTCATACGTTCTTCAAACTCGTAAAAAGCTCATTGAGGAACTTATAAGCACTCATGTTGGTATGGACATCTCAAGCTAGTGATGATGTGACTAGCTGATGCGATCGTAACCGAACCGTCGGACGAAGAAACCGAGTACGAGCCAGTACCGGGCAACCGATCAGCCGATCGCAAATTACCGGGTGCCCGATCATCCGGAACCGAGCAACGATCATCCGGAACCGAGCAAATGCAGAGCATCCGATCATCCGGAACCTAGGAAATATCGAACGAATCCGAAGGAGTTATCACCCGGTCAAGAGCTAAGGAGCTAGAAAGGAAGGCTCACACGATGATCCAAGAAGAGAAGATTGGAGAAGCCGACAAAAGAAGCTACTTCAACGTCTTCACCACGGCTACTTGAGAAGGCCAAGCTATGGTAGCTAAGCGGACAAAGTGTCTCGCTTGGTACTCTTTCCCACTGGGTTTTAACGAGGCCAAGAAGAACACTACGTCGTCCATTAGCCACCATAGCTTGAAGAGTGTATTAAAGCAAGGCACTTCCCCTACTTGCTTACTTATCCGCAATTTCCATTTCTTTAAGGATTTCCATTTTTGATACTCGGCTACAATTTCCTTTTTCCTTTGTGATTTCCTTTTTATTAAACGCAAAAACCCTAAGGAACAAAGCGACTTGTGCTTGTCCTATAAAAGGGGATGCGCCTCCTTTACTTTAGGTATCGAAGAATTTATAAGAAAAACTCTCTTGTCTCTTTCGGCTTTGCGACGAAGCCACCCTCTAGATTTCGAGAAGAAATCTGATCTCCTCCACAAGCCAAGGCTTTGTCGGAGATCTTCTACCCTCTAGCTAACTGATCATCGTTACTAGAGTCCACCTTCACCGCCACTCTTCCTTCCCTTACCACTTCCGTGTAGTTTCCGCGCACCATTCCCCATTCCTTGAACCACCGGGCGTCGATTCCCTAGTCGGCCTTGTTTGGAGAAACGATCCCATAGGCAGCTCGTATCACTAGCTTGATGGTTGCAGAATATCTTGTAAGCAAAGCGCTTGGCAGAGACTATTCAAGTGAATGAATCGTTGTGAGTCGAAACTTGTTGAAAGTGTTTTGTATAAAGCTTGACTAAAGAACAAGAGAGGGTGGCGTGGAACTTATAAAGAGAAGCACATGTCGCTTCCTCTTTAGGGCTTCACGCGAAATACAAAAAAAGGAAATTGTTCAAAGAAAAGGAAATCGCAAACATAGCAAAAAGGAAATTGCATAACAACGCAACGTTTTAAAGCGAAGCAGAAAGACAATGAGGCGTGCGGGATAGAACAGTGAGTAGTGTGAAGTGCCTCGCTTAATACACTCTTCAAGGTAATGTCACTAACTAACCGACTTAGTGCTCTTCTCGGCCTCGTTAAAACCCTTGCATAGCAAACCCAATGGGACAAATCTATGCAAAGGGAAAGAGTAACAAGTCGAAACACTTAGTCACTTAGTTTCATTACCTTGGTCTTTTTTCTAGGCCATGATGTAGACGTTGAAGAAGCTCCTAGCTGCTCCTCCAAGCTCTTCCTCCATGATCATTGCTTGAACGTCCTTGGCTAGCTCCTTGGCCTTTGATCGCGTGATCACTCCTTTATGTTCTTCGGTGCTCGGTGCTCCAGCGCCTTGGTGCTCGGTGCACGGTGCTCGGGCGCCTTGGTGCTCGGTACTCGATGCTCGGTGCTCGGTGATCGATGCTCGATGTCGATGTCCGGTTCCATGATCATATCATCCACTCCCTCTTGAAAAGGATTTGTCCTCAAATCTGAATATGCAATACAAAGGGACAAGTTAGAAATATTGAAGTCATTAGAATTTAGATACTTCCCTTGTAGGTATATTCGTTAAGCATTGTTGTTGATCTCCTATGATATGATACTAGAGACGTCTCCTAGCTTCCATATGAACACCCAAAACAAACATAAATAGTTTAAACCAAAGATGAGATAATAATCCTTATATGAGCTCAAATTTGTTCGGTTTAGAAAGTGTGTTGATGCAGCGGTGGGGGATGTGGTTTTGATCAGCTCTTGACGGTTCTCGATCTTTGAAAGGTTGGATTTGATGATCCAAGGTGGTGCAGCTGCTGGTCTTTTCCTCTTGTGCTTCGTTTGAGCTTGAAGATCCAATGGAGATGCAAGGTTCTTCTCAACGCTCGGCTTTGTCTTAATCTCAGGTGGTACTTCACGATGGGGGAATGATTCATGCTCAGGCGGCTGCAAAACAGAAGAAATTTCACTCGGACACACCGGTGGAAGATTAGAGAAACTCATAAGAGTTTCTTTATACACAAAACATAATCGAGATTTACAAAAAGTATAAGTTTTCTCGATCTCACCCGATTGGTTGTTGAGATTGAATCTTTGGGACCTGGTCACTTCATGACTTTGATCCTTCCACATCTGGTCTTTAGAGTAGCTATGATCTAGGTCCTTGAACTTAGATGCATGAAAGGACTCACCAAACTTACTAAACTTTCGTTTAGGTGGGTGCTTGATAAGCATAGTTATATGTGGATCTTGATGGAAAGGACTTGAGATCAGCTTTTTGACACGAACAAAGGGGTCATGAATATGAGTGGCACCTCCGACAAGGTCTGGTGTGAGTGGTAGAGTAAATCCAGGTCGTCATATGTAGGTTTGAAGCGGTCCACCCGGGCTAAACTTCTGAAATAGCAAGCTGCAAGTAGCTGAATTTTGACAATCGATTGTGGTCAGCTCCGAACTGATATGGGGACGAGCTATAGCTTGAAAAATTCCTCCTTGAGTGTAGAATATGAGGTAACTCTCTGTTGCAACTAGGTGTTTGATATTGTTCCTCATTTGAGATTCACAAGTTGCACCTATCAATCTGCCATTGTTTGAACTTAGCGCGTAGTTGCGGTTTTGAGTAGGAGATTCTGTTCTGCTCAGTTCCGAATGAGTGTGAGGCTCTTTCATGGCTGTAAGGGATCCGTTTGGGGTGAATAGTATGGCATCATCGGCTTCAAGATGTAGGTTTTGCTCATAGATCACCATAGGCTTTGTAGAAGCTTCTTCTTCGGTTGTAATCATCTCCTTAGCACCTGAAACATTCTCAAGACTTTTGACATTAGACAAGTGTGTTAACAGAGTCATGGAGCTATTAAAGTCATATTTAAAATCGAGAGAAACGAGTGACTCCCCTTGATTGAAATCAGATCGTACAAGCCCTTGATGCACTTCTTGTTCTTTACCCGTGCAACACTCAATACGCTCCAATGCTTCATGGTCTTTCTTGTAACCAACTTTGTCATTAGATTGCTCCACATTGTGTTCCATGTCCTCTTCTTGATCCTTGTGATCTTTATCTAGAAGAGAAACCTTTGGCAAAGACAAGTGCATTATACTAGAATTGAAATTTTCAAAAGCATTATCAAGAGCTCTTTTAATTTGTTCTTCTAGCAATTGTTGTGAGTTCTTTCTTTTCTTATCTAGTTTAGGTTCTACAACTTTTCTTCGCTCATTATGACCATATGATGTTTTGGGACTTGAAAAGTTAGAAGACTTATCTTGAGGCGTATGTACGGATCGAGTTGTTGGCCTTAGCTTGATGTGTGGAGCATATTTTCTTCTCATAAGGGATTTGAGTTATGTCCATGTGGTGATAGGTTGCTTAGGCCATCGTCTCAACTCAGTCTCTTCCCACCAAGTAAGAGCATCATCACGGAGGCTTGAAACTGCGGCTCTTAGTAGTTCATGCTCGGTGAAGTGGTTGCACTTGGAGGCGTAATGCATCCCAACCTCCCAATCAACATACTCTGAAGGATCTTTGCTCCCATGAAACGGTGGAGTGCTCCTATGTAGCTCTGCACATCGGTACATCCTTCGGGTACTATGACTTCCTTGAGATTTCTTCATGGTACCTGATTCAAACAAATAGAAACTCGAAGTAAGTAGTTCTAAGACATATCAAGCGAGTTTATAAGAAGAATCAAGAAAGAAACAAAGTAATGCAAAACGTAAAATCAATGGAAACGCAATTTAACACTTGCTAGCAATCCTAACAATATGCTTATGACAATCAAAAACGAGCTAAGATCAATCACACGATGAAACAGATTTAAATATGCTATTACGTTTCCTATAACAGTTCTAGAAAGTTCTAAACAAGGTTCTTCTAAACAAGGTTCTTCACGTTATGATGCAGAAACAAGTTTAAAAAGGCAAAGAAACGTGCCACATAATAAAAGAAATCACGTTTTATACTAATGGAAAAGACAAGAGATTTTTCCTTTTTCTTAAAAGATTTGTAAGTTTATGACAAAAATATGGAAAATTCTCTTGGAACCCAAAGAAAAGGGAAAACACCAATAACATAAAGAAAAAAACGTGAGCACAAGTTCTAAGATCTACACAGAGTTTCAAACAAACAAAGCAAGAACACGAAGAACACAAGTTTTTAAACAAAATTTAAATTTGCTAGCAACCTATTAGTCCAAGTCGATTCATGAGTGATAACATATAGCGATTTGAAACAGCTCAAGAACACAACTTATCAAGCACGTGGTGAATCAAATACAAATAATTTAACAAGGTTTATAAGAAGATTCAATCACACAAACGAAACAGAATTCAACCAAGTGATTCAACGAGAAAAAATCTGAAACTATGTTCTTGATCAACCAAGTTGGATTCTTAACAAAGCAGGTCAGCTTTAATTCAATGATTCACAAAGAACACGAGGTCCTTGATTCACTAACAACCTACAATCGGATTTATAACAATAACACTAGCTGAAATCAAGAGACGAACGAAACATATTTTAAACAAGCGATATTGTTGTAATGAAAATAGTTCGGTTTAAATCGTGTTCATAAGCAATTAAATCAGGGTGAGCGAGTTCTAATCAAGCACATATCTGAAACTAAAGAGCAAAGGGTAAGAAAAACTCAGCCTTGGTTCAGAGTTGGCTCTGATACCACGTGATACGATCCTCCCTAGTGATCTTGACTTTGGACGAGGCAAAGCTTGGAGCTGCGGATTGTGGGTGATGAGAGGTGGTTCTAATGGTCAAATACAGAGCTAGTGGCGGTGTATGATGATGGAAGAACGTAGAGATGGTTGATGAACGTCTCAAACAGAAGGTGATAAATCTGTTTGATGGTTTGTTGATGGTGGTGTGATGAGATTGTGACTGAGGTGGCTGCGGAATGATAAGTGACCAGAACAGAGGCGAGGTGGTGGATAGGGAAGCGTGAAGGTGGTGGTATGGACGTCTCAAGCTAGTGATGATGTGACTAGCTTGATGGTTGCATAATCTCTTGTAAGCAAAGCGCTTGGCAGAGACTCGGATTCAAGTGAATGAATCGTTGTGTGTTGAAACTTGTTGAAAGTGTTTTGTATAAAGCTTGACTAAAGAACAAGAGAGGGTGGCGTTTAGCTTATAAAGTGAAGCACATGTCGCTTCCTCTTTAGGGCTTCACGCGAAATACAAAAAAAGGAAATTGTTCAAAGAAAAGGAAATTGTTCAAAGAAAAGGAAATCACAAACATTGCAAAGAGGAAATTGCAAAACAACGCAACGTTTTAAAGCGAAGCAGAAAGACAACGAGGCGTGCGGGATAGAACAGCGAGTAGTGTTAAGTGCCTCGCTTAATACACTCCTCAAGGTAATGTCACTAAGTAACCGACGTAGTGCTCTTCTCGGCCTCGTTAAAACCCTTGCATAGCAAACCCAATGGGACAAATCTATGCGAAAGGAAAGAGTACCAAGTCGAAACACATAGTCACTTAGTTTCATTACCTTGGTCTTATTTCTAGGCCATGATGCAGACGTTGAAGAAGCTCCTAGGTGCTCCTCCAAGCTCTTCCTCCATGATCATTGCTTGAATGTGCTTGGCTAGATACTTGGCCTTTGATCGTGTAATCACTCCTTTATGTTCTTCGGTGCTCGGTGCCCGGGCGCCTTGGCGCCTTGGTGCTCGGTAGTCGATGCTCGGTGCTCGGTGATTGATTCTCGATGTCGATGTCCGGTTCCATGATCATATCCATTAGAGTCCTAGAAACGCGTTGTTAAATGTTTCATAAGTTCGTCAAACTTGTACAAAGCTCATTAAGGAACTTATAAGCACTCATGTTGCGTGAAACTTGGTTTAGAGTCCTAGAAACACGTTGTTAGATGTTTCATACTTTCGTCAAACTTGTACAAAGCTCATTGAGGAACTTATAAGCACTCATGTTGCATGAAACTTGGTTTAGAGTCCTAGAAACGCGTTGTTAGATGTTTCATAAGTTCGTGAAACTTGTACAAAGCTCATTGAGGAACTTATAAGCACTCATGTTGCATGAAACTTGGTTAAGAGTCCTAGAAATGCGTTGTTAGATGTTTCATAAGTTCGTGAAACTTGTATAAAGCTCATTGAGACACTTATAAGCACTCAAGTTGCATGAAACTTGGTTTAGAGTCCTAGAAACGCGTTGTTAGATGTTTCATTAGTTCGTCAAACTTGTACAAAGCTAATTGAGGAACTTATAAGCACTCATGTTGCAAGAAACTTGGTTTAGAGTCCTAGAAACGCGTTGTTAGATGTTTCATACGTTCGTCAAACTTGTACAAAGCTCATTGAAGAACTTATAAGCACTCATGTTGCATGAAACTTGGTTTAGAGTCCTAGTAACACGTTGTTAGATGTTTCATAAGTTCGTCAAACTTGTTCAAAGTTCATTGAGGAACTTCTAAACACTCATGTAGCAAGAAACTTGGTTTAGAGTCCTAGAAACGCGTTGTTAGATGTTTCATAAGTTCGTCAAACTTGTACAAAGCTCATTGAGGAACTTATAAGCATTCATGTTGCATGAAACATGGTTTAGAGTCCTAGAAACGCGTTGTTAAATTTTTCATAAGTTCACCAAACTTGTACAAAGCTCATTGAGGAACTTATAAGCACTCATGTTGCGTGAAACTTGGTTTAGAGTCCTAGAAACGTGTTGTTAGATGTTTCATACGTTCGTCAAACTTGTACAAAGCTCATTGAGGAACTTATAAGCTCTCATGTTGCATGAAACTTGGTTTATAGTCCTATAAACGCGTTTTTAGATGTTTCATACGTTCGTCAAACTTGTACAAAGCTCATAGAAGAACTTATAAGCACTCATGTTGCATGAAACTTGGTTTAGAGTCCTAGAAAAACGTTGTTAGATGTTTCATAAGTTCGTCAAACTTGTACAAAGCACATTGAGGAACTTATAAACACTCATGTAGCATGAAACTTGGTTTAGAGTCCTAGAAACGCGTTGTTAGATGTTTCATAAGTTCGTCAAACTTGTAGAAAGCTCATTGAGGAACTTATAAGCATTCATGTTGCATGAAACATGGTTTAGAGTCCTAGAAACGCGTTGTTAAATTTTTTATAAGTTCGCCAAACTTGTACAAAGCTCATTGAGGAACTTAAAAGCACTCATGTTGCGTGAAACTTGGTTTAGAGTCCTAGAAACGCGTTGTTAGATGTTTCATACGTTCGTCAAACTTGTACAAAGCTCATTGAGGAACTTATAAGCTCTCATGTTGCATGAAACTTGGTTTAGAAAAAACGCGTTATTAGATGTTTCATAAGTTCGTGAAATTTGTACAAAGCTCATTGAGGAACTTATAAGCACTCATGTTGCTTGAAACTTGGTTTAGAGTCCTAGAAACACGTTGTTAGATGTTTCATACGTTGTTCAAACTTGTACAAAGCTCATTGAGATACTTATAAGCACTCATGTTGCATGAACTTGGTTTAGAGTCCTAGAAACGCGTTGTTAGATGTTTCATAAGTTCGTCAAACTTGTAAAAAGCTCATTCAAACACTAATAAGCATTCATGTTGCATGAAACTCGGTTTAGAGTCCTAGAAACGTTATGTTAGATGTTTCATATGTTCTTCAAACACTAACAAACCTCATTCAGGAACTTATAAGCTCTCATGTTGCATGAAAATTGGTTTAGAGTCCTAGAAACGCGTTGTTAGATGTTTCATAAGTTCGTTAAACTTGTACAAAGCACATTGAGGAACTTATAAGAACTCATGTTGCATGAAACTTGGTTTAGAGTCCTAGAACCGCGTAGTTAGATGTTTCATATGTTCGTCAAACTTGTACAAAGTTCATTGAGGAACTTATAATCTCTCATAATACATGAATCTTTGTTTAGAGTCCTAGAAACGAGTTGTTACATGTTTCATAAGTTCGTCAAACTTGTACAAAGCTCATTGAGACACTTATAAACACTCATGTTGCATGCAACTTGGTTTAGAGTCCTATAAACGCGTTGTTAGATTTTTCATACGTTCGTCAAACTTGTAAGAAGCTCATTGAGGGACTTATAAGCACTCATGGTGCATGAAACTTGGTTTAGAGTCCTAGAAACGCGTTGTTAGATGTTTCATACGTTCTTCAAACTTGTACAAAGCCCATTGGGGAACTTATAAGCTCTCATGTTGCATGAAACTTGGTTTAGAATCCTAGAAACTCGTTGTTAGGTGTTATATAAGTTCGTGAAACTTGTACAAAGCACATTGAGGAACTTATAAGCACTCATGTTGCATGAAACTTGATTTAGAATCCTAGAAACGCGTTGTTAGATGTTTCATACGTTCGTCAAACTTGTACAAAGCCTATTCAGGAACTTATAATCTCTCATGTTGCATGAAACTTGGTTTAGAGTCCTAGACACACGTTGTTAGATGTCTCATAAGTTCGTCAAACTTGTACAAAGCTAATTGATGAACTTATTGCAAGAAACTTGGTTTAGAGTCCTAGAAACGCGTTGTTAGATGTTTCATACGTTCGTCAAACTTGTACAAAGATCATTGAAAAACTTATAAGCACTCATGTTGCATGAAACTTGGTTTAGACTCCTAGAAACGCGTTGTTTGATTTTTCATAAGTTCGTCAAACTTGTACAAAGCTCATTGAGGAACTTATTAGCACTCATGTAGCATGAAACTTGGTTTAGAGTCCTAGAAACGCGTTGTTAGATGTTTCATAAGTTTGTCAAACTTATACAAAGCTCATTGAAAAACTTATAAGCACTCATGTTGCATGAAACTTGGTTTAGAGTCCTAGAAACGCGTTGTTAGATGTTTCATAAGTTCGTCAAACTTGATACAAAGCTCATTGAGGAACTTATAAGCTCTCATGTTTCATGAAACTTGGTTTAGAGTCCTAGAAACGCGTTGTTAGATGTTTCATATGTTCCTCAACTTGTACAAAGCTCACTGAGACACTTATAATCACTCATGTTGCATGAAACCTAGTTTAGAGTCCTAGAAACACGTTGTTAGATGTTTCATAAGTTCTTCAAACTTGTACAAAGCTCATTGAGGAATTTAAGCGCTCATGTTGCATGAAACTTGGTTTAGAGTCCTAGAAACGCGTTGTTAGATGTTTCATACGTTCGTCAAACTTGTACAAAGCTCATTGAGGAACTTATAAGCGCTCATGTTGCATGAAACTTGGTTTAGAGTCGTAGAAACGCGTTGTTAGATGTTTCATAAGTTCGTCAAACTTGTACAAAGATCATTGAGGAATTTAAAAGCACTCATATTGCATGAAACATAGTTTAGAGTCCTAGAAACGCGTTGTTAGATGTTTCATACATTCGTCAAACTTGTACAAAGCTCATTGAGGAACTTATAAGCTCTCATGTAGTATGAAACTTGGTTTAGAGTCCTAGAAACGCGTTGTTAGATGTTTCATAAGTTCGTCAAACTTGTACAAAGCTCTTTGAGGAACATATAAGCACTCATGTTGCATTAAATTTGGTTTAGAGCCCTAGAAACGCGTTGTTAGATGTTTCATATGTTCGTCAAACTTGTACAAAGCTCATTGAGGAACTTATAAGCTCTCATGTTGCATAAAACTTGGTTTAGAGTCCTAGAAACGCGTTGTTAGATGTTTCATAAGTCATAAGTTCGTGAAACTTGTACAAAGCACATTGAGGAACTTATAAGCACTCATGTTGCATGAAACTTGGTTTAGAGTCGTAGAAACGAGTTGTTAGATGTTTCATAAGTTCGTCAAACTTATACAAAACTTATTGAGATACTTATAAGCAATCATGTTGCATGAAACTTGGTTTAGAGTACTAGAAACGCGTTGTTAGATGTTTCATAAGTTCTTCAAACTTGTACAAAGCTCATTGAGACACTTATAAGAATTCATGTTGCATGAAACTTGGTTTAGAGTCCTAGAAACGCGTTGTTAGATGTTTCATACGTTCTTCAAACTTGTAAAAAGCTCATTGAGGAACTTATAAGCACTCATGTTGCGTGAAACTTGGTTTAGAGTCCTAGAAACGCGTTGTTAGATGTTTCATACGTTCGTCAAACTTGATACAAAGCTCATTGAGGAACTTATAAGCACTCATGTTGCATGAAACTTGGTTTAGAGTCCTAGAAACGCGTTGTTAGATGTTTCATAAGTTCGAGAAACTTGTACAAAGCTCATTGAGGAACTTATAAGCATTCATGTTGCATGAAACTTGGTTTAGAGTCCTAGAAACACGTTGTTAGATGTTTCATACGTTCGTCAAACTTGTACAAAGCTCATTGAGGAAATTATAAGCTCTCATGTTGCATAAAACTTGGTTTAGAGTCCTAGAAACGCGTTGTTAGATGTTTCATAAGTTCGTGAAACTTGTACAAAGCACATTGAGGAACTTATAAGCACTCATGTTGCATGAAACTTGGTTTAGAGTCCTAGAAACGCGTTGTTAGATGTTTCATAAGTTCGTCAAACATGTACAAAGCTCATTGAGACACTTATAAGCAATCATGTTGCATGAAACTTGGTTTAGAGTACTAGAAACGCGTTGTTAGATGTTTCATAAGTTCTTCAAACTTGTACAAAGCTCATTGAGACACTTATAAGAATTCATGTTGCATGAAACTTGGTTTAGATTCCTAGAAACGCGTTGTTAGATGTTTCATACGTTCTTCAAACTTGTACAAATCTCATTGAGGAACTTATAAGAACTCATGTTGCGTGAAACGTGGTTTAGAGTCCTAGAAACGCGTTGTTAGATGTTTCATACGTTCGTCAAACTTGATACAAAGCTCATTGAGGAACTTATAAGCACTCATGTTGCATGAAACTTGGTTTAGAGTCCAAGAAACGCGTTGTTAGATGTTTCATAAGTTCGTGAAACTTGTACAAAGCTCATTGAGGAATTTATAAGCACTCATGTTGCCTGAAACTTGGTTTAGAGTCCTAGAAATACGTTGTTAAATTTTTCATAAGTTAGTCAAACTTTATAAAGCTCATTGAGACACTTATAAGCACTCATGTTGCGTGAAACTTGGTTTAGAGTCCTAGAAACGCATTGTTAGATGTTTCATAAGTTCGTGAAACTTGTACAAAGCACATTGAGGAACTTATAAGCACTCATATTGCATGAAACTTGGTTTAGAGTCGTAGAAACGAGTTGTTAGATGTTTCATAAGTTCTTCAAACTTATACAAAGCTCATTGAGATACTTATAAGCAATCATGTTGCATGAAACTTGGTTTAGAGTACTAGAAACGCGTTGTTAGATGTTTCATAAGTTCTTCAAACTTGTACAAAGCTCATTGAGGAATTTATAAGCACTCATGTTGCATGAAACTTGGTTTAGAGTCCTAGAAACGCGTTGTTAGATGTTTCATAAGTTAGTCAAACTTTATAAAGCTCATTGAGACACTTATAAGCAATCTTGTTGCGTGAAACTTGGTTTAGAGTCGTAGAAACGAGTTGTTAGATGTTTCATAAGTTCGTCAAACTTATACAAAGCTCATTGAGATACTTATAAGCAATCATGTTGCATGAAACTTGGTTTTGGGTCCTACAAACACGTTGTTAGATGTTTCATACGTTCGTCAAACTTGTACAAAGCTCATTGAGGAGTTTATAAGATCTCATGTTGCATGAAACTTGGTTTAGAGTCCTAGAAACGCGTTGTTAGATGTTTCATAAGTTCGTGAAACTTGTACAAAGCACATTGAGAAACTTATAAGCACTCATGTTGCATGAAACTTGGTTTAGAGTCGTATAAACGAGTTGTTAGATGTTTCATAAGTTCGTCAAACTTATACAAAGCTCATTGAGATACTTATAAGCAATCATGTTGCATGAAACTTGGTTTTGAGTACTAGAAACGCGTTGTTAGATGTTTCATAAGTTCTTCAAACTTGTACAAAGCTTATTGAGACACTTATAAGAATTCATGTTGCATGAAACTAGGTTTAGAGTCCTAGAAACGCTTTGTTAGATGTTTCATACGTTCTTCAAACTTGTACAAAGGTCATTGAGGAACTTATAAGCTCTCATGTTGCATGAAACTTGGTTTAGAGTCCTAGAAACGCGTTGTTAGATGTTTTATAAGTTCGTGAAACTTGTACAAAGCACATTGAGGAACTTATAAGCACTCATATTGCATAAAACTTGGTTTAGAGTCCTAGAAACGCGTTGTTAGATGTTTCATAAGTTCGTGAAATTTGTAAAAAGCTCATTGAGGAACTTATAAGCACTCATGTTTCATGAAACTTGGTTTAGAGTCCTAGAAACGCGTTGTTAGATGTTTCATAAGTTCGTCAAACTTGTACAAAGCTCATTGAGACACTTATAAGCTCTCATGTTGCATGAAACTTGGTTTAGAGTCCTAGAAACGCGTTGTTAGATATTTCATAATTTCGTCAAACTTGATACAAAGCTCATTGAGGAACTTATAAGCACTCATGTTGCATGAAACTTGGTTTAGAGTCCTAGAAACGCGTTGTTAGATGTTTAATAAGTTCGTGAAACTTGTACAAAGCTCATTGAGGAATTTATAAGCACTCATGTTGCATGAAACTTGGTTTAGAGTCCTAGAAACACGTTGTTAGATGTTTCATAAGTTAGTCAAACTTTATAAAGCTCATTGAGACACTTAGAAGCACTCATGTTGCATGAAACTTGGTTTAGAGTCCTAGAAACGCATTGTTAGATGTTTCATAAGTTCGTGAAACTTGTACAAAGCACATTGAGGAACTTATAAGCACTCATGTTGCATGAAACTTAGTTTAGAGTCGTAGAAACGAGTTGTTAGATGTTTCATAAGTTCGTCAAACTTATACAAAGCTCATTGAGATACTCATAAGCAATCATGTTGCATGAAACTTGGTTTAGAGTACTAGAAACGCGTTGTTAGATGTTTCATAAGTTCTTCAAACTTGTACAAAGCTCATTGAGACACTTATAAGAATTCATGTTGCATGAAACTTGTTTTAGAGTCCTAGAAACGCGTTGTTAGATGTTTCATACGTTCTTCAAACTTGTACAAAGCTCATTGAGGAACTTATAAGCTCTCATGTTGCATGAAACTTGGTTTAGAGTCCTAGAAACGCGTTGTTAGATGTTTCATAAGTTCGTGAAACTTGTACAAAGCACATTGAGGAACTTATAAGCACTCATGTTGCATGAAACTTGGTTTAGAGTCCTAGAAACGCGTTGTTAGATGTTTCATACGTTCCTCAAACTTGTACAAAGCTCATTGAGGAACTTATAAGCTCTCATGTTGCATAAAACTTGGTTTAGAGTCCTAGAACGCGTTGTTAGATGTATCATAAGTTCGTGAAATTTGTAAAAAGCTCATTGATGAACTTATAAGCACTCATGTTGCATTAAACTTGGTTTAGAGTCCTAGAAACGCGTTGTTACTTGTTTCATAAGTTCGAGAAACTTGTACAAAGCTCATTGAAGAACTTATAAGCATTCATGTTGCATGAAACTTGGTTTTGGGTCCTAGAAACACGTTGTTAGATGTTTCATACGTTCGTCAAACTTGTACAAAGCTCATTGAGGAGTTTATAAGCTCTCATGTTGCATGAAACTTGGTTTAGAGTCCTAGAAACGCGTTGTTAGATGTTTCATAAGTTCGTGAAACTTGTACAAAGCACATTGAGGAACTTATAAGCACTCATGTTGCATGAAACTTGGTTTAGAGTCGTAGAAACGAATTGTTAGATGTTTCATAAGTTCGTCAAACTTATACAAAGCTCATTGAGATACTTATAAGCAATCATGTTGCATGAAACTTGGTTTAGAGTACTAGAAACGCGTTGTTAGATGTTTCATAAGTTCTTCAAACTTGTACAAAGCTTATTGAGACACTTATAACAATTTATGTTGCATGAAAATTGGTTTAGAGTCCTAGAAACGCTTTGTTAGATGTTTCATACGTTCTTCAAACTTGTACAAAGCTCATTGAGGAACTTATAAGCTTTCATGTTGCATGAAACTTGGTTTAGAGTCCTAGAAACACGTTGTTAGATGTTTTATAAGTTCGTGAAACTTGTACAAAGCACATTGAGGAACTTATAAGCACTCATATTGCATGAAACTTGGTTTAGAGTCCTAGAAACGCATTATTAGATATTTCATAAGTTCGTGAAATTTGTAAAAAGCTCATTGAGGAACTTATAAGCACTCATGTTGCATGAAACTTGGTTTAGAGTCCTAGAAACGCGTTGTTAGATGTTTCATAAGTTCGTCAAACTTGTACAAAGCTCATTGAGACACTTATAAGCTCTCATGTTGCATTAAACTTGGTTTAGAGTCCTAGAAACGCGTTGTTACTTGTTTCATAAGTTCGAGAAACTTGTACAAAGCTCATTGAAGAACTTATAAGCATTCATGTTGCATGAAACTTGGTTTTGGGTCCTAGAAACACGTTGTTAGATGTTTCATACGTTCGTCAAACTTGTACAAAGCTCATTGAGGAGTTTATAAGCTCTCATGTTGTATGAAACTTGGTTTAGAGTCCTAGAAACGCGTTGTTAGATGTTTCATAAGTTCGTGAAACTTGTACAAAGCACATTGAGGAACTTATAAGCACTCATGTTGCATGAAACTTGGTTTAGAGTCGTAGAAACGAATTGTTAGATGTTTCATAAGTTCGTCAAACTTATACAAAGCTCATTGAGATACTTATAAGCAATCATGTTGCATGAAACTTGGTTTAGAGTACTAGAAACGCGTTGTTAGATGTTTCATAAGTTCTTCAAACTTGTACAAAGCTTATTGAGACACTTATAACAATTTATGTTGCATGAAAATTGGTTTAGAGTCCTAGAAACGCTTTGTTAGATGTTTCATACGTTCTTCAAACTTGTACAAAGCTCATTGAGGAACTTATAAGCTTTCATGTTGCATGAAACTTGGTTTAGAGTCCTAGAAACACGTTGTTAGATGTTTTATAAGTTCGTGAAACTTGTACAAAGCACATTGAGGAACTTATAAGCACTCATATTGCATGAAACTTGGTTTAGAGTCCTAGAAACGCATTATTAGATATTTCATAAGTTCGTGAAATTTGTAAAAAGCTCATTGAGGAACTTATAAGCACTCATGTTGCATGAAACTTGGTTTAGAGTCCTAGAAACGCGTTGTTAGATGTTTCATAAGTTCGTCAAACTTGTACAAAGCTCATTGAGACACTTATAAGCTCTCATGTTGCATGAAACTTGGTTTAGAGTCCTAGAAACGCGTTGTTAGATATTTCATAATTTCGTCAAACTTGATACAAAGCTCATTGAGGAACTTATAAGCTCTCATGTTGCATGAAACTTGGTTTAGAGTCCTAGAAACGGGTTGTTAGATGTTTCATAAGTTCTCCAACTTGTACAAAGCTCATTAAGACACTTATAAGCATTCATCTTGCATCAAACTTGGTTTATAGTCCTAGAAACGCATTGTTAGATGTTTCATTAGTTCGTCAAACTTGTACAAAGCTCATTGAGGAACTTATAAGCACTCATGTTGCATGAAATTTGGTTTAGATTCCTAGAAACGCGTTGTTAGATGTTTCATAAGTTCGTTAAACTTGTACAAAGCTCATTGAGGAACTTATAAGCACTCATGTTGCATGAAACTTGGTTTAGAGTCCTAGAAACGCGTTGGTAGATGTTTCATAAGTTCGTGAAACTTGTACAAAGCTCATTGAGGAACTTATAAGCACTCATGTTGCATGAAACTTGGTTTAGAGTCCCAGAATCGCGTTGTTAGATGTTTCATACGTTCGTCAAACTTTTACAAAGCTCATTGAGGAACTTATAAGTTCTCATGTTGCATGAATCTTGGTTTAGAGTCCTAGAAACGAGTTGTTAGATGTTTCATAAGTTCGTCAAACTTGTACAAAGCTCATTGAGACACTTATAAACACTCATGTTGCATGAAACTTGGTTTAGAGTTCTAGAAACGCGTTGTTAGATGTTTCATACGTTCGTCAAACTTGTACAAAGCTCATTGAGGAACTTATAAGCTCTCATGTTGCATGAAACTTGGTTTAGAGTCCTAGAAACGCGTTGCTAGATGTTTCATAAGTTCTTCAAACTTGGACAAAGGTCATTGAGGAACTTATAAGCTCTCATGTTGCATGAAACTTGGTTTAGAGTCCTAGAAACGCGTTGATATGAGCATGGATGCCCGAACAAAACCGGAGCCCGATGCCCGAGCAAAACCGGAGCCCGATGCCCAAGCAAAACCGGAGCCCGCTGCCCGAGCAAAACCGGAGCCCGCTGCCCGAGCAAAACCGTAGCTGGTTGCTAAAGACGGAGTAATCACTCGGTCCAAGGCTAAGGAGTTAGCCAAGAGCGTTCTAACTCTAACCATGATGATGGAGGATGATGGAGCAGCAAAGAGCTACTTCAACGTTTTCAGCACGACAACCTGATAAGACCAAGCTATGAAAGCTAAGCGGCCTAGGTGTCTCGCTTGGCACTCTTTTTCCCACTGGGTTTTAACGAGGCCAAGAAGAACACCACGTCGTCCATTAGTGATCATAGTTTGAAGAGTGTACGAGACGAGGCGCTTTAACACTACTCGTCGTTTTATCCAATTTGCGCGGTTTTCTTTTCCCGGATTTCCATTTTGTTTACGCGGTTTCCATTTTTGTGCGGATTTCCTTTTCTCGGATTTCCTTTTTGTTTATGCGCAACCCTAAACGAGAGTTGCGACTTGTGCCTCCTCTATAAAAGGGTTGTGTTGTTCCTCTTCTATAGGCAGTCAACTTTTATAACAAAAACTTCATAGTTCGGCTCACCGATTCTTCACCGAATCCGAAACACTTACAAGCGATTCTTGCTTTCAAGTGTTTCTACGTCTCATCCCACAAGTAGTCCATCACTTGTGAGACTTGTCCATCACCCATCATCACTCTTTTCCCCATCCACCATCCCCTGTTCTAGTACGAGTCTGTTACCTTCACATAGCCGCACATCCGTTCACCGAAGAAGAGACTAGTCTTTGTCACCGAGTAGCAATCCGAACTAAGGGCGTATCACGTGGTATCAGAGCCAAACTCTGTACCAAAGGCTGAGTCGCTTCTAACCCTTTCTTACCGATTGTTTTCTTTTGTTCTGTGTTTAGAGTACTTGTGTGAACCGTGTTGATTACTTCTTGCGTGTTAAGACTGTTAGGACCGATTGTTTCGTGGTCCTAAACTGTTAGTTGGTTGTGTTCTTGAGTTGTGTAAACGGCGGCATAAAAGTTAGGGTTTAGATCTTTTAAAACTTAATCGCATCTTTCAAAAGCATGTTGTTGTGATTTCCTTTTTTTCTAAAACGTTCGTTTCATTTAAAAACAAACGATTTCCTTATTCCTTTTGTCAAAACCGCGTTTTTGCCGGATTTCCTTTTGTCCTTCTTTTGTTTATATGCGCATAGATTGTTACCTTGTGTTGATATTGTGCTTTGCGTCGTCTTGCTTTCTAACTGCCAGTTCGATTTAAGAATTATTTACTGCGAGTTCTCGTTTGTGTAACAGATACCATGGCTCTATCCCCGGAGACACTCGATGACCTGAAAAAGCTCATCGCCACGCAGGTAGCCGAGGCCATGTCCCTGCTACTTCCTCAGCAAATATCCCAGCAACTCACCTTGGAACGTGAGAAGCAAGCCCAAGAGGCCACGAAGGTGACCTCAGACTCCGATGGTGGGTCAACGCCAAATCCATCCGAGGCCATGCAGATTTGCAAAGGTAAAGGCATCGCCGGTACGTCTAGATTTCAGGCTATCCGCAACCTCCGTCCAAACAACGCCGAGAAAGAACAGCGGGTACCACGGCAACGGGCACATGCTGAATTGAGCGAGCCAGAAGACCGAGCTCCCAGGCGTAGACAACACGCTGCTCCACGCCGTCCCACCCAGACCATAGTCTGGCAACGCGTCTACATAGGCTCTAGTGACGAGTATTGTGACCGTAGGAGGCGTAGCCAGAGACGCGAGAGGCGTGAACGAGACGACCCAAGAGACCCGGAGAGCCAGCAGCTGAAGCATATCAAGGCTAAGTTTCCACCTTTCCTCGGCAAGAATGATTCAGAGGCCTACCTTGACTGGGAAAGGAAGATGGAATCCAGTTTCTTGTGCCACGATACCTACGCATCCAACAAGGTAAAGATAGCCATCTCAGAATTCAGTGAGTATGCACTTCTGTGGTGGGATCAGCTTTGCACCACACGGAACCGCCACAATGAGCTGCCCTTCACCACCTGGCACCAACTCACTACCCACTTGAGAAAAAGGTTTGTGCCGAGCCACTATCACCGAGAGGTTCTTAACAAGCTTAGGAAGCTAACCCAGGGATCAACATATGTCCGAGACTACTTCCAAGAGATGGAGACTCTCCTCATCTGAGCCGACCTAGAGGAAGATGACGAAGTCACCATGGCAAGGTTTATTGGTGGACTGAGCCGAGACATTTAGGACAAGGTTGAGCTCCAGACCTATGTGGACCTTGAGGAATTGGTGCACAAGGCAGAACTAGTGGAGAGCCATAACAAGAGGAGATACACAAAACCAAGCTTCTCCTCCACGCCAAACAGGCCAAAGGACTTTCCACCCTCTCGGCCACCCTTCACCAAAGACACCAAGCCAGCTTCCACGGTTAAAGAAGAGGTCAAGTTTGATCCTAAGGGCAGAACCAACACCTCCTCAAGCAATGTTAGGTGTTTCAGATGTCAGGGATTGGGACACTACTCGAGAGACTGCCCCAACAAGAAAGTATTCATGATTCTGGACAACGGAGAGGTAGTACCACAAGTTTATGATTCAGATCAAGAAGACGGAGAGAAGGAGGAGGAGGAAGTAGCAGCCGTTGGAGAGATGCTGGTAGTCAGGAGAACGTTGAGTGTCCAGAACCAACCGGAGGAGCTAGTGCAGAGAAACCACCTCTTCCACACCCGCTGCCTGGTCAAAGGAAAGGTATGCAGCCTGATCATAGATGGAGGTAGCTGCACCAATGCCGCCAATGAGTTAATGGTCCAAAAACTGAGTCTAGAGACCATCACCCATCCCCGGCCATACAAGCTGCAATGGCTCAACGATAGTGGTGCTCTCACCGTCACACAACAGGTCCGATTCACCCTGTCCATAAGCAAGTATGAAGACGAGGTCCTTTGTGACGTAATACCCATGGGATCCAGCCATGTGCTTCTTGGCCGACCGTGGCAATCAGACAGGAAAGTACTCCACGATGGCAACACCAACAAGCACACGTTTGAATTCAATGGCCGCAAGATCACGCTTATCCCCCTTACTCCGAGTGAAGTGTACCAAGACCAGCTGTATCTCAAACTCAAGGAAGACAAGGAAAAGGCACCTGGCCCACATGCCAACCTCTACATCAACCAAAGAGAAGTTTATGAACTTTTGAATTCCAATTGCTCAATGTTGTTATTTGTGTACAAGGAGAGCCTCGTTAGTACTAACCCATCACATGAACTTCCTAGTGAAATGACTAAGCTATTGCAGGAATATAGTGACGTTTTTCCTCAGGAAACCCCACCAGGCTTGCCTCCTATCCACGGCATTGAGCACCAGATTGACTTCGTGCCGGGCTCCACACTTCCCAATAGACCAGCCTACCGAACCAATACGGTGGAGACCAAGGAACTTCAGAAGCAGGTGGAAGAGCTAATGAGGAAGGGGCACATCAGAGAGAGCATGAGTCCATGTGCCGTACCGGTGTTGCTTGTGCCCAAGAAGGACGGATCATGGTGCATGTGTGTTGATTGCCGAGCCATCAATAACATCACGGTGAAGTATCGCCACCCTATTCCTAGACTTGACGATATACTTGATGAATTATGTGGTTCTAACCTTTTCTCTAAGATAGATCTTAAGAGTGGTTATCATCAGATTAGGATGAAGGAGGGTGACGAGTGGAAAACAGCCTTCAAAACTAAGCAGGGCTTGTATGAGTGGCTTGTAATGTCGTTCGGTCTAACTAACGCACCTAGTACTTTCATGAGACTAATGAACCATGTGTTCAGATCTTTTATAGGTGTGTTCGTGGTGGTGTACTTCGACGATATCCTGATCTTCAGCAAGAACTTAGCCGAGCACATTGACCACATACGAGCCGTCCTTGAAGTTCTAAGGAAGGAAAACGTATTTGCCAACATTGACAAATGCACTTTTTGTACTAATCAGGTTGTCTTCTTAGGTTTTGTTGTGAGTGCAGAAGGAGTACAGGTTGATGACGAGAAGAACAAGGCAATCAGGGATTGGTCGAGACCTACCACCGTGGGAGAAGTTAGAAGTTTCCATGGTCTAGCCGGCTTCTATAGGCGTTTTGTCAAAGATTTCAGCACACTTGCAGCACCACTCACAGCACCACTCACAGAGGTCATCAAGAAGGACGTCGGATTCAAGTGGGGGGAAGCACAGGACCATGCTTTCCAAAGCCTTAAAGAGAAGCTTATCAATTCCCCTTTACTTATGCTTCCTGATTTTCTTAAAACATTTGAGATTGAGTGCGATGCTTCTGGTGTAGGTATTGGTGCGGTTCTTATGCAGGATAAGAAGCCCATTGCTTACTTTAGTGAGAAGTTAGGGGGAGCCACACTAAACTACCCCACCTATGACAAGGAGTTGTACGCATTGGTGAGGGCTTTGCAGACTTGGCAACATTATCTATGGCCAAAGGACTTTGTTATCCACACGGACCATGAGTCTCTCAAGCACTTGAAGGGACAACAAAAACTGAACAAGGGGCATGGCCGCTGGATAGAGTTCATTGAGACGTTTCCCTATGTCATCAAGTATAAGAAAGGTAAAGACAATGTCGTAGCCGACGCATTGTCCCGGAGGTACACCCTAATCTCAGAATTAACATCTAGACTCATAGGATTTGAGGTGCTTAAAACGTTGTATGAATTTGATTATGAGTTTAGTACTCATTACTTGAAATGTGTTAAGTTTACTTGTGAGAATTACGATAGACAGGACGGCTACATGTTCTTCCACCATAGGTTGTGCATACCTACCGGTTCGGTCAGGGAACTACTTGTCCGAGAAGCCCACGGTGGAGGACTAGTCGGACACTTCGGGGTGGCCAAAACCTTAGCTAGTCTCCAAGTCCACTTCTATTGGCCGCATATGAGAAGAGATGTGGAGAGGATTTGTCTTAGGTGTATCACTTGTAAACAAGCCAAGAGTAAGGTTTAGCCGCACGGTTTGTATACCCCACTGCCCATACCTTCTCACCCTTGGACTCATATATCTATGGACTTTGTAGTTGGATTACCTCGAACCAGAAATGGTAGAGATTCCATCTTTGTGGTTGTGGACAGGTTCAACAAAATGGCCCATTTCATTGCTTGCCACAAGAATGATGATGCCGTAAGTGCAGCTAATCTGTTTTTCAGGGAAGTGGTAAGGCTACATGGAATGCCTCAAGTCATTGTCTCTGACCGTGACACCAAGTTCTTGAGCCATTTTTGGCGTACCTTGTGGGCCAAGCTAGGAACCAAGCTTTCCTTTTCCACTACATGTCATCCGCAAACGGATGGTCAAACCGAGGTGGTAAACATGTCGTTTTTCACACTCTTGAGAACCTTGGTGAAGAGCAACATCAAGTCATGGGAAGAGTGCCCACCCCATGTTGAGTTTGCTTATAACCAGGCTAAGCATTCTTCTACTCTCTACTCTCCTTTTGAATTAGTATACGGGTTTAACCCCATGTCTCCATTAGATCTAATTGTCTTGCCTCTGAGTGAAATGTCTAGTGTTGATGGCAAGAAAAAGGCTGAACAAGTCAGGAAAATGCACGAGAAGGCAAAGGAGAACATCGAGAAGAGAACCAAGCAATACGCCAAGCATGCCAACAGGGGCCGCAAGGAAATGGTGTTTAAAGAAGGCGACTTGGTGTGGATCCATCTGAGGAAGGAATGGTTCCCAGCAGAGAGGAAGTCCAAACTCATGCCTCGAGTAGACGAACCTTTCAAAGTGACCCGACGGATCAACGACAACGCCTACAAGATCGACCTCCAAGATTTGAGGACAAATCCTTTTCAAGAAGGAGGAGATGATATGAGCATGGATGCCCGAGCAAAACCGGAGCCCGATGCCCGAGCAAAACCGGAGCCCGATGCCCGAGCAAAACCGGAGCTGGTGGCTAAAGACGGAGTAATCACTCGGTCCAAGGCTAAGGTGTTAGCCAAGAGCGTTCTAACTCTAACCATGATGATGGAGGATGATGGAGCAGCCAAGAGCTACTTCAACGTTTTCAGCACGACAACCTGATAAGACCAAGCTATGAAAGCTAAGCGGACTAGGTGTCTCGCTTGGCACTCTTTTTCCCACTGGGTTTTAACGAGGCCAAGAAGAACACCACGTCGTCCATTAGTGATCATAGTTTGAAGAGTGTACGAGGCGAGGCGCTTTAGTCGTTTTATCCAATTTGCGCGGTTTCCTTTTCCCGAATTTCCATTTTGTTTACGCGGTTTCCATTTTTGTGCGGATTTCCTTTTCTCGGATTTCCTTTTTTTATGCGCAACCCTAAACGAGAGTTGCGACTTGTGCCTCCTCTATAAAAGGGTTGCGCCGTTCCTCTTCTATAGGCAGTCAACTTTCATAACAAAAACTTCATAGTTCGACTCACCGATTCTTCACCGAATCCGAAACACTTACAAGCGATTCTTGCTTTCAAGTGTTTCTACGTCTCATCCCACAAGAAGTCCATCACTTGTGCGACTTGTTCATCACCCATCATCACTCTTTTCCCCCATCCACCATCCCCTGTTCTAGTACGAGTCCGTTACCTTCACGTAGCCGCATATCCGTTCACCGAAGAAGAGACTAGTCTTTGTCACCGATTAGCAATCCGAACTAAGAGCGTATCACGCGTTGTTAGATGATTCATAAGTTCGTGAAACATGTACAAAGCACATTGAGGAACTTATAAGCACTCATGTTGCATGAAACTTGGTTTAGAGTCCTAGAAACGCGTTGTTAGATGTTTCATACAAAGCTCATTGAGGAACTTATAACCATTCATGTTGCATGAAACTTGGTTTAGAGTCCTAGAAACACGTTGTTAGATGCTTCATAAGTTCGTGAAACTTGTACAAAGCTCATTGAGATACTTATAAGCAATCATGTTGCATGAAACTTGGTTTAGAGTCCTAGAAACGCGTTGTTAGATGTTTCATAAGTTCGTCAAACTTGTACAAAGCTCATTGAGATACTTATAAGCAATCATGTTGCATGAAACTTGGTTTAGAGTACTAGAAACACGTTGTTAGATGTTTCATAAGTTCTTCAAACCTGTACAAAGCTCATTGAGACACTTATAAGAATTGATGTTGCATGAAACTTGGTTTAGAGTCCTAGAAACGCGTTGTTAGATGTTTCATACGTTCTTCAAACTTGTACAAAGCTCATTGAGGAACTTATAAGCTCTCGTGTTGCATGAAACTTGGTTTAGAGTCCTAGAAATGCGTTGTTAGATGTTTCATAAGTTCTTCAACTTGTACAAAGCTCATTAAGACACTTATAAGCATTCATCTTGCATGAAACTTGGTTTATAGTCCTAGAAACGCGTTGTTAAATGTTTCATTAGTTTGTCAAACTTGTACAAAGCTCATTGAGGAACTTATAAGCACTCATGTTGCATGAAATTTGGTTTAGAGTCCTAGAAACGCGTTGTTAGATGTTTCATAAGTTCGTTAAACTTGTACAAAAGCTCATTAAGGAACTTATAAACACTTATGTTGCATGAAACTAGGTTTAGAGTCCTAGAAACGCGTTGTTAGATGTTTCATAAGTTCGTCAAACTTGTACAAAGCTCATTGAGATACTTATAAGCAATCATGTTGCATGAAAGTTGTTTTAGAGTACTAGAAACGCGTTGTTAGATGTTTCATAAGTTCTTCAAACTTGTAAAAAGCTCATTGAGACACTTATAAGAATTCATGTTGCATGAAACTTGGTTTAGAGTCCTAGAAACGCGTTGTTAGATGTTTCATACGTTCATCAAACTTGTACAAAGCTCATTGAAGAACTTATAAGCTCTGATGTTGCATGAAACTTGGTTTAGAGTCCTAGAAACGCGTTGTTAGATGATTCATAAGTTCGTGAAACTTGTACAAAGCACATTGAAGAACTTATAAGCACTCATGTTGTATGAAACTTGGTTTAGAGTCCTAGAAACGCGTTGTTAGATGATTCATAAGTTCGTGAAACTTGTACAAAGCACATTGAGGAACTTATAAGCACTCATGTTGTATGAAACTTGGTTTAGAGTCCTAGAAACGCGTTGTTAGATGTTTCATAAGTTCGAGAAACTTGTACAAAGCTCATTGAGGAACTTATAAGCATTCATGTTGCATGAAACTTGGTTTAGAGTCCTAGAAACACGTTGTTAGATGCTTCATAAGTTCGTGAAACTTGTACAAAGCTCATTGAGATACTTATAAGCAATCATGTTGCATGAAACTTGGTTTAGAGTCCTAGAAACGCGTTGTTAGATTTTTCATAAGTTCGTCAAACTTGTACAAAGCTCATTGAGATACTTATAAGCAATCATGTGGCATGAAACTTGGTTTAGGGTACTAGAAACACGTTGTTAGATGTTTCATAAGTTCTTCAAACCTGTACTAAGCTCATTGAGACACTTATAAGAATTCATGTTGCATGAAACTTGGTTTAGATTCCTAGAAACGCGTTGTTAGATGTTTCATACGTTCTTCAAACTTGTACAAAGCTCATTGAGGAACTTATAAGCTCTCATGTTGCATGAAATTTGGTTTAGAGTCCTAGAAACGCGTTGTTAGATGTTTCATAAGTTCGTCAACTTGTACAAAGCTTATTAAGACACTTATAAGCATTCAGCTTGCATGAAACTTGGTTTATAGTCCTATAAACGCGATGTTAGATGTTTCATTAGTTCGTCAAACTTGTACAAAGCTCATTGAGGACCTTATAAGCACTCATGTTGCATGAAATTTGGTTTAGAGTCCTAGAAACGCGTTGTTACATGTTTCATAAGTTCGTTAAACTTGTACAAACCCCATTAAGGAACTTATAAACACTAATGTTGCATGAAACTTGGTTTAGAGTCCTAGAAACGCGTTGTTACATGTTTCATAAGTTCGTTAAACTTGTACAAACCCCATTAAGGAACTTATAAACACTAATGTTGCATGAAACTTGGTTTAGAGTCCTAGAAACGCGTTGTTAGATGTTTCATAAGTTCGTCAAACTTGTACAAAGCTCATTGAGATATTTATAAGCAATCATGTTGCATGAAACTTGGTTTAGAGTACTAGAAACGCGTTGTTAGATGTTTCATAAGTTCTTCAAACTTGTACAAAGCTCATTGAGACACTTATAAGAATTCATGTTGCATGACACTTGGTTTAGAGTCCTAGAAACGCGTTGTTATATGTTTCATACGTTCATCAAACTTGTACAAAGCTCATTGAGGAACTTATAAGCTCTCATGTTCCATGAAACTTGGTTTAGATTCCTAGAAACTCGTTGTTAGATGATTCATAAGTTCGTGAAACTTGTACAAAGCACATTGAGGAACTTATAAGCATTCATGTTGCATGAAACTTGGTTTAGAGTCCTAGAAACGCGTTGTTAGATGTTTCATAAGTTCGAGAAACTTGTACAAAGCTCATTGAGGAACTTATAAGCATTCATGTTGCATGAAACTTGGTTTAGAGTCCTAGAAACACGTTGTTAGATGTTTCATAAGTTCGTGAAACTTGTACAAAGCTCATTGAGATACTAATAAGCAATCATGTTGCATGAAACTTGGTTTAGAATACTAGAAACACGTTGTTAGATGTTTCATAAGTTCTTCAAACTTGTACAAAGCTCATTGATACACTTATAAGAATTCATGTTGCATGAAACTTGGTTTAGAGTCCTAGAAACGGGTTGTTAGATGTTTCATACGTTCTTGAAACTTGTACAAAGCTTATTGAGGAACTTATAAGCTCTCATGTTGCATGAAACTTGGTTTAGAGTCCTAGAAACGCGTTGTTAGATGTTTCAAAAGTTCATTAAACTTGTACAAAGCTCATTGAGGAACTTATAAGCACTCATGTTGCATGAAACATGGTTTAGAGTTATAGAAACGCGTTGTTAGATGTTTCATAAGCTCGTGAAACTTTTACAAAACTCATTGAGGAATTTATAAGCACTCATGTTGCACGAAACTTGGTTTAGAGTCCTAGAAACGCGTTGTTAGATTTTTCATACATTCGTCAAACTTTTACAAAGATCATTGAGGAACTTATATGTTCTCATGTTGCATGAATCTTGGTTTAGAGTCCTAGAAACGAGTTGTTAGATGTTTCATAAGTTCGTCAAACTTGTACAAAGCTCATTAAGACACTTATAAACACTCATGTTGCATGAAACTTGGTTTAGAGTCCTAGAAACGCGTTGTTAGATATTTCATAAGTTTGTCAAACTTGTACAAAGCTCATTGAGATACATATAAGCAATCATGTTGCATGAAACTTGGTTTAGAGTACTAGAAACGCGTTGTTAGATGTTTCATAAGTTCTTCAAACTTGTACAAAGCTCATTGAGACACTTATAAGAATTCATGTTGCATGAAACTTGGTTTAGAGTCCTAGAAACGCGTTGTTAGATGTTTCATACGTTCTTCAAACTTGTACAAAGCTCATTGAGTAACTTATAAGCTCTCATGTTGCATGAAACTTGGTTTATAGTACTAGAAACACGTTGTTAGATGATTTATAAGTTCGTGAAACTTGTACAAAGCTCATTGAGGAATTTATAAGCACTCATGTTGCATGAAAGTTGGTTTAGAGTCCTAGAAACGCGTTGTTAGATGTTTCATAAGTTCGTTAAACTTGTACAAAGCTCATTAAGGAACTTATAAACACTCATGTTGCATGAAACTTTGTTTAGAGTCCTAGAAACGCGTTGTTAGATGTTTCATAAGTTCGTCAAACTTGTACAAAGCTCATTGAGATACTTATAAGCAATCATGTTGCATGAAACTTGGTTTATAGTACTAGAAACACGTTGTTAGATGTTTCATAAGTTCTTCAAACTTGTACAAAGCTCATTGAGACACTTATAAGAATTCATGTTGCATGAAACTTGGTTTAGAGTCCTAGAAAGGCGTTGTTAGATGTTTCATACGTTCATTAAACTTGTACAAAGCTCATTGAGGAACTTATAAGCTCTCATTTTCCATGAAACTTGGTTTAGAGTCCTAGAAACGCGTTGTTAGATGATTCATAAGTTCGTGAAACTTATACAAAGCACATTGAGGAACTTATAAACACTCATGTTGCATGAAACTTGGTTTAGAGTCCTAGAAACGCGTTTTTAGATGTTTCATAAGTTCGAGAAACTTGTAAAAAGCTCATTGAGGAACTTATAAGAATTCATGTTGCATGAAACTTGGTTTAGAGTCCTAGAAACACGTTGTTAGATGTTTCATAAGTTCGTGAAACTTGTACAAAGCTCATTAAGATACTTATAAGCAATCATGTTGCATGAAACTTGGTTTAGAGTCCTAGAAACACGTTGTTAGATGTTTCATACGTTCTTCAAACTTGTACAAAGCTCATTGAGGAACTTATAAGCTCTCATGTCGCATGAAACTTGTTTTAGCGTCTTAGAAACGCGTTGTTAGATGTTTCATAAGTTCGTGAAACTTGTACAAACCACATTGAGGAATTTATAAGCACTCATGTTGCATGAAACTTGGTTTAGAGTCGTAGAAACGAGTTGTTAGATGTTTCATACGTTCCTCAAATTTGTACAAATCTCATTGAGGAACTTATAAGCTCTCATGTTGCATGAAACTTGGTTTAGAGTCCTAGAAACGCGTTGTTAGATGTTTCATAAATTCGTGAAATTTGTAAAAAGCTCATTGAGGAACTTATAAGCACTCATGTTCCATTAAACTTTGTTTAGAGTCCTAGAAACGTGTTGTTAGATGTTTCATAAGTTTGAGAAACTTGTACAAAGCTCATTGAGGAACTTATAAGCAATCATGTTGCATGAAACTTGGTTTAGAGTCCTAGAAACGCGTTGTTAGATGTTTCATACGTTTCTCAAACTTGTACAAAGCTCATTGAGGAACTTATAAGCTCTTATGTTGCATGAAACTTGGTTTAGAGTCCTAGAAACGCGTTGTTAGATGTTTCATAAGTTCGTGAAATTTGTAAAAAGCTCATTGAGGAACTTATAAGCACTCATGTTGCATGAAACTTGGTTTAGAGTCCTAGAAACGCATTGTTAGATGTATCATACGTTCTTCAAACTTGTACAAAGCTCATTGAGGAACTTATAAGCTCTCATGTTGCATGAAACTTGGTTTAGAGTACTAGAAACACGTTGTTAGATGATTCATAAGTTCGTGAAACTTGTACAAATCTCATTGAGGAATTTATAAGCACTCATGTTGCATGAAACTTGGTTTAGAGTCCTAGAAACGTGTTGTTAGATGTTTCATACGTTCCTCAAACTTGTAAAAATCTCATTGAGGAACTTATAAGCCCTCATGTTGCATGAAACTTGGTTTAGAGTCCTAGAAACGCGTTGTTAGATGTTTCATAAGTTCGTGAAATTTGTAAAAAGCTCATTGTGGAACTTATAAGCATTCATGTTGCATTAAACTTTGTTTAGAGTCCTAGAAACGCGTTGTTAGATGTTTCATAAGTTTGAGAAACTTGTACAAAGCTCATTGAGGAACTTATAAGCATTCATGTTGCATGAAACTTGGTTTAGAGTCCTAGAAACACGTTGTTAGATGTTTCATAAGTTCGTGAAACTTGTACAAAGCTCATTAAGATACTTATAAGCAATCATGTTGCATATAACTTTGTTTAGAGTCCTAGAAACGCGTTGTTAGATGTTTCATAAGTTCGTCAAACTTGTACAAAGCTCATTGAGATACTAATAAGCAATCATGTTGCATGAAACTTGGTTTAGAGTACTAGAAACACGTTGTTAGATGTATCATAAGTTCTTCAAACTTGTACAAAGCTCATTGAGACACTTATAAGAATTCATGTTGCATGAAACTTGGTTTAGAGTCTTAGAAACGCGTTGTTAGATGTTTCATACGTTCTTGAAACTTGTACAAAGCTCATTGAGGAACTTATAAGCTCTCATGTTGCATGAAACTTGGTTTAGAGTCCTAGAAACACGTTGTTAGATGTTTCATAAGTTCGTCAACTTGTACAAAGCTTATTAAGACACTTATAAGCATTCATCTTGCATGAAACTTGGTTTATAGTCCTAGAAACGCGATGTTAGATGTTTCATTAGTTCGTCAAACTTGTACAAAGCTCATTGAGGACCTTATAAGCACTCATGTTGCATGAAATTTGGTTTAGAGTCCTAGAAACGCGTTGTTACATGTTTCATAAGTTCGTTAAACTTGTACAAAGCTCATTAAGGAACTTATAAACACTCATGTTGCATGAAACTTGGTTTAGAGTCCTAGAAACGCGTTGTTAGATGTTTCATAAGTTCGTCAAACTTGTACAAAGCTCATTGAGATACTTATAAGCAATCATGTTGCATGAAACTTGGTTTAGAGTACTAGAAACGCATTGTTAGATGTTTCTTAAGTTCTTCAAACTTGTACAAAGCTCATTGAGACATTTATAAGAATTCATGTTGCATGACACTTGGTTTAGAGTCCTAGAAACGCGTTGTTAGATGTTTCATACGTTCATCAAACTTGTACAAAGCTCATTGAGGAACTTATAAGCTCTCATGTTCCATGAAACTTGGTTTAGATTCCTAGAAACGCGTTGTTAGATGATTCATAAGTTCGTGAAACTTGTACAAAGCACATTGAGGAACTTATAAGCACTCATGTTGCATGAAACTTGGTTTAGAGTCCTAGAAACGCGTTGTTAGATGTTTCATAAGTTCGAGAAACTTGTACAAAGCTCATTGAGGAACTTATAAGCATTCATGTTGCATGAAACTTGGTTTAGAGTCCTAGAAACACGTTGTTAGATGTTTCATAAGTTCGTGAAACTTGTACAAAGCTCATTGAGATACTAATAAGCAATCATGTTGCATGAAACTTGGTTTAGAGTCCTAGAAACGTGTTGTTAGATGTTTCATTCGTTCCTCAAACTTGTACAAATCTCATTGAGGAACTTATAAGCCCTCATGTTGCATGAAACTTGGTTTAGAGTCCTAGAAACGCGTTGTTAGATGTTTCATAAGTTCGTGAAATTTGTAAAAAGCTCATTGTGGAACTTATAAGCATTCATGTTGCATTAAACTTTGTTTAGAGTCCTAGAAACGCGTTGTTAGATGTTTCATAAGTTCGTGAAATTTGTAAAAAGCTCATTGAGGAACTTATAAGCACTCATGTTGCATGAAACTTGGTTTAGAGTCCTAGAAACGCGTTGTTAGATGTTTCATAAGTTCGTCAAACTTGTACAAAGCTAATTGAGACACTTATAAGCTCTCATGTTGCATGAAACTTGGTTTAGAGTCCTAGAAACGCGTTGTTAGATGTTTCATACGTTCGTCAAACTTTTACAAAGCTCATTGAAAAACTGATAAGCACTCATGTTGCATGAAAGTTGGTTTAGAGTCCTAGAAACGTGTTGTTAGATGTTTCATAAGTTCGTCAAACTTGATACAAAGCTCATTGAGGAACTTATAAACTCTCATGTTGCATGAAACTTGGTTTACAGTCCTAGAAACGCGTTGTTAGATGTTTCATAAGTTCGTCAACTTGTACAAAGCTCATTAAGACACTTATAAGCATTCATCTTGCATGAAACTTAGTTTATAGTCCTAGAAACGCGTTGTCAGATGTTTCATTAGTTCGTCAAACTTGTACAAAGCTCATTGAGGAACTTATAAGCACTCATGTTGCATGAAATTTGGTTTAGAGTCCTAGAAACGCGTTGTTAGATGTTTCATAAGTTCGTTAAACTTGTACAAAGCTCATTAAGGAACTTCTAAAAAGTCATGTTGCATGAAACTTGGTTTAGAGTCCTAGAAACGCGTTGTTAGATGTATCATACGTTCTTCAAACTTGTACAAAGCTCATTGAGGAACTTATAAGCTCTCATGTTGCATGAAACTTGGTTTAGAGTACTAGAAACACGTTGTTAGATGATTCATAAGTTCGTGAAACTTGTACAAAGCTCATTGAGGAATTTATAAGCACTCATGTTGCATGAAACTTGGTTTAGAGTCCTAGAAACGTGTTTTTAGATGTTTCATTCGTTCCTCAAACTTGTACAAATCTCATTGAGGAACTTATAAGCCCTCATGTTGCATGAAACTTGGTTTAGAGTCCTAGAAACGCGTTGTTAGATGTTTCATAAGTTCGTGAAATTTGTAAAAAGCTCATTGTGGAACTTATAAGCATTCATGTTGCATTAAACTTTGTTTAGAGTCCTAGAAACGCGTTGTTAGATGTTTCATAAGTTCGTGAAATTTGTAAAAAGCTCATTGAGGAACTTATAAGCACTCATGTTGCATGAAACTTGGTTTAGAGTCCTAGAAACGCGTTGTTAGATGTTTCATAAGTTCGTCAAACTTGTACAAAGCTAATTGAGACACTTATAAGCTCTCATGTTGCATGAAACTTGGTTTAGAGTCCTAGAAACGCGTTGTTAGATGTTTCATACGTTCATCAAACTTTTACAAAGCTCATTGAAAAACTGATAAGCACTCATGTTGCATGAAAGTTGGTTTAGAGTCCTAGAAACGTGTTGTTAGATGTTTCATAAGTTCGTCAAACTTGATACAAAGCTCATTGAGGAACTTATAAACTCTCATGTTGCATGAAACTTGGTTTACAGTCCTAGAAACGCGTTGTTAGATGTTTCATAAGTTCGTCAACTTGTACAAAGCTCATTAAGACACTTATAAGCATTCATCTTGCATGAAACTTAGTTTATAGTCCTAGAAACGCGTTGTCGTATGTTTCATTAGTTCGTCAAACTTGTACAAAGCTCATTGAGGAACTTATAAGCACTCATGTTGCATGAAATTTGGTTTAGAGTCCTAGAAACGCGTTGTTAGATGTTTCATAAGTTCGTTAAACTTGTACAAAGCTCATTAAGGAACTTCTAAAAAGTCATGTTGCATGAAACTTGGTTTAGAGTCCTAGAAACGCGTTGTTAGATGTATCATACGTTCTTCAAACTTGTACAAAGCTCATTGAGGAACTTATAAGCTCTCATGTTGCATGAAACTTGGTTTAGAGTACTAGAAACACGTTGTTAGATGATTCATAAGTTCGTGAAACTTGTACAAAGCTCATTGAGGAATTTATAAGCACTCATGTTGCATGAAACTTGGTTTAGAGTCCTAGAAACGTGTTGTTAGATGTTTCATTCGTTCCTCAAACTTGTACAAATCTCATTGAGGAACTTATAAGCCCTCATGTTGCATGAAACTTGGTTTAGAGTCCTAGAAACGCGTTGTTAGATGTTTCATAAGTTCGTGAAATTTGTAAAAAGCTCATTGTGGAACTTATAAGCATTCATGTTGCATTAAACTTTGTTTAGAGTCCTAGAAACGCGTTGTTAGATGTTTCATAAGTTTGAGAAACTTGTACAAAGCTCATTGAGGAACTTATAAGCATTCATGTTGCATGAAACTTGGTTTAGAGTCCTAGAAACACGTTGTTAGATGTTTCATAAGTTCGTGAAACTTGTACAAAGCTCATTAAGATACTTATAAGCAATCATGTTGCATGAAACTTTGTTTAGAGTCCTAGAAACGCGTTGTTAGATGTTTCATAAGTTCGTCAAACTTGATACAAAGCTCATTGAGGAACTTATAAACTCTCATGTTGCATGAAACTTGGTTTACAGTCCTAGAAACGCATTGTTAGATGTTTCATAAGTTCGTCAACTTGTACAAAGCTCATTAAGACACTTATAAGCATTCATCTTGCATGAAACTTAGTTTATAGTCCTAGAAACGCGTTGTCGTATGTTTCATTAGTTCGTCAAACTTGTACAAAGCTCATTGAGGAACTTATAAGCACTCATGTTGCATGAAATTTGGTTTAGACTCCTAGAAACGCGTTGTTAGATGTTTCATAAGTTCGTTAAACTTGTACAAAGCTCATTAAGGAACTTCTAAAAAGTCATGTTGCATGAAACTTGGTTTAGAGTCCTAGAAACGCGTTGTTAGATGTATCATACGTTCTTCAAACTTGTACAAAGCTCATTGAGGAACTTATAAGCTCTCATGTTGCATGAAACTTGGTTTAGAGTACTAGAAACACGTTGTTAGATGATTCATAAGTTCGTGAAACTTGTACAAAGCTCATTGAGGAATTTATAAGCACTCATGTTGCATGAAACTTGGTTTAGAGTCCTAGAAACGTGTTGTTAGATGTTTCATTCGTTCCTCAAACTTGTACAAATCTCATTGAGGAACTTATAAGCCCTCATGTTGCATGAAACTTGGTTTAGAGTCCTAAAAACGCGTTGTTAGATGTTTCATAAGTTCGTGAAATTTGTAAAAAGCTCATTGTGGAACTTATAAGCATTCATGTTGCATTAAACTTTGTTTAGAGTCCTAGAAACGCGTTGTTAGATGTTTCATAAGTTTGAGAAACTTGTACAAAGCTCATTGAGGAACTTATAAGCATTCATGTTGCATGAAACTTGGTTTAGAGTCCTAGAAACACGTTGTTAGATGTTTCATAAGTTCGTGAAACTTGTACAAAGCTCATTAAGATACTTATAAGCAATCATGTTGCATGTAACTTTGTTTAGAGTCCTAGAAACGCGTTGTTAGATGTTTCATAAGTTCGTCAAACTTGTACAAAGCTCATTGAGATACTAATAAGCAATCATGTTGCATGAAACTTGGTTTAGAGTACTAGAAACACGTTGTTAGATGTATCATAAGTTCTTCAAACTTGTACAAAGCTCATTGAGACACTTATAAGAATTCATGTTGCATGAAACTTGGTTTAGAGTCCTAGAAACGCGTTGTTAGATGTTTCATACGTTCTTGAAACTTGTACAAAGCTCATTGAGGAACTTATAAGCTCTCATGTTGCATGAAAGTTGGATTAGAGTCCTAGAAACGCGTTGTTAGATGTTTCAAAAGTTCATTAAACTTGTACAAAGGTCATTGATGAACTTATAAGCACTCATGTTGCATGAAACATGGTTTAGAGTCCTAGAAACGCGTTGTTAGATGTTTCATAAGTTCGTGAAACTTTTACAAAACTCATTGAGGAACTTATAAGCACTCATGTTGCACGAAACTTGGTTTAGAGTCCTAGAAACGCGTTGTTAGATTTTTCATACGTTCGTCAAACTTTTACAAAGCTCATTGAGGAACTTATATGTTCTCATGTTGCATGAATCTTGGTTTAGAGTCCTAGAAACGAGTTGTTAGATGTTTCATAAGTTCGTCAAACTTATACAAAGCTCATTAAGAAACTTATAAACACTCATGTTGCATGAAACCATGTTTAGAGTCCTAGAAACGCGTTGTTAGATGTTTCATAAGTTTGTCAAACTTGTACAAAGCTCATTGAGATACTTATAAGCAATCATGTTGCATGAAACTTGGTTTAGAGTACTAGAAACGCGTTGTTAGATGTTTCATAAGTTCTTCAAACTTGTACAAAGCTCATTGAGACCCTTATAAGAATTCATGTTGCATGAAACTTGGTTTAGAGTCCTAGAAACGCGTTGTTAGATGTTTCATACGTTCTTCAAACTTGTACAAAGCTCATTGAGGAACTTATAAGCTCTCATGTTGCATGAAACTTGGTTTATAGTACTAGAAACATGTTGTTAGATGATTTATAAGTTCGTGAAACTTGTACAAAGCTCATTGAGGAATTTATAAGCACTCATGTTGCATGAAACTTGGTTTAGAGTCCTAGAAACGTGTTGTTAGATGTTTCATACGTTACTCAAACTTGTACAAATCTCATTGAGGAACTTATAAGCTCTCATGTTGCATGAAACTTGGTTTAGAGTCCTAGAAACGCGTTGTTAGATGTTTCATAAGTTCGTGAAATTTGTAAAAAGCTCATTGAGGAACTTATAAGCACTCATGTTGCATGAAACTTGGTTTAGATTCCTAGAAACGCGTTGTTAGATGTTTCATAAGTTCGTCAAACTTGTACAAAGCTCATTGAGACACTTATAAGCTCTCATGTTGCATGAAACTTGGTTTAGAGTCCTAGAAACGCGTTGTTAGATGTTTCATACGTTCTTGAAACTTGTACAAAGCTCATTGAGGAACTTATAAGCTCTCATGTTGCATGAAACTTGGTTTAGAGTCCTAGAAACGCGTTGTTAGATGTTTCATAAGTTCGTGAAATTTGTAAAAAGCTCATTGAGGAACTTATAAGCACTCATGTTGCATGAAACTTGGTTTAGAGTCCTAGAAACGCGTTGTTAGATGTTTCATAAGTTCGTCAAACTTGTACAAAGCTAATTGAGACACTTATAAGCTCTCATGTTGCATGAAACTTGGTTTAGAGTCCTAGAAACGCGTTGTTAGATGTTTCATACGTTCGTCAAACTTTTACAAAGCTCATTGAAAACCGATAAGCACTCATGTTGCATGAAAGTTGGTTTAGAGTCCTAGAAACGTGTTGTTAGATGTTTCATAAGTTCGTCAAACTTGATACAAAGCTCATTGAGGAACTTATAAACTCTCATGTTGCATGAAACTTGGTTTACAGTCCTAGAAACGCGTTGTTAGATGTTTCATAAGTTCGTCAACTTGTACAAAGCTCATTAAGACACTTATAAGCATTCATCTTGCATGAAACTTAGTTTATAGTCCTAGAAACGCGTTGTCGTATGTTTCATTAGTTCGTCAAACTTGTACAAAGCTCATTGAGGAACTTATAAGCACTCATGTTGCATGAAATTTGGTTTAGAGTCCTAGAAACGCGTTGTTAGATGTTTCATAAGTTCGTTAAACTTGTACAAAGCTCATTAAGGAACTTCTAAAAAGTCATGTTGCATGAAACTTGGTTTAGAGTCCTAGAAACGCGTTGTTAGATGTATCATACGTTCTTCAAACTTGTACAAAGCTCATTGAGGAACTTATAAGCTCTCATGTTGCATGAAACTTGGTTTAGAGTACTAGAAACACGTTGTTAGATGATTCATAAGTTCGTGAAACTTGTACAAAGCTCATTGAGGAATTTATAAGCACTCATGTTGCATGAAACTTGGTTTAGAGTCCTAGAAACGTGTTGTTAGATGTTTCAATGTTCCTCAAACTTGTACAAATCTCATTGAGGAACTTATAAGCCCTCATGTTGCATGAAACTTGGTTTAGAGTCCTAGAAACGCGTTGTTAGATGTTTCATAAGTTCGTGAAATTTGTAAAAAGCTCATTGTGGAACTTATAAGCATTCATGTTGCATTAAACTTTGTTTAGAGTCCTAGAAACGCGTTGTTAGATGTTTCATAAGTTTGAGAAACTTGTACAAAGCTCATTGAGGAACTTATAAGCATTCATGTTGCATGAAACTTGGTTTAGAGTCCTAGAAACACGTTGTTAGATGTTTCATAAGTTCGTGAAACTTGTACAAAGCTCATTAAGATACTTATAAGCAATCATGTTGCATGAAACTTTGTTTAGAGTCCTAGAAACGCGTTGTTAGATGTTTCATAAGTTCGTCAAACTTGATACAAAGCTCATTGAGGAACTTATAAACTCTCATGTTGCATGAAACTTGGTTTACAGTCCTAGAAACGCATTGTTAGATGTTTCATAAGTTCGTCAACTTGTACAAAGCTCATTAAGACACTTATAAGCATTCATCTTGCATGAAACTTAGTTTATAGTCCTAGAAACGCGTTGTCAGATGTTTCATTAGTTCGTCAAACTTGTACAAAGCTCATTGAGGAACTTATAAGCACTCATGTTGCATGAAATTTGGTTTAGACTCCTAGAAACGCGTTGTTAGATGTTTCATAAGTTCGTTAAACTTGTACAAAGCTCATTAAGGAACTTCTAAAAAGTCATGTTGCATGAAACTTGGTTTAGAGTCCTAGAAACGCGTTGTTAGATGTATCATACGTTCTTCAAACTTGTACAAAGCTCATTGAGGAACTTATAAGCTCTCATGTTGCATGAAACTTGGTTTAGAGTACTAGAAACACGTTGTTAGATGATTCATAAGTTCGTGAAACTTGTACAAAGCTCATTGAGGAATTTATAAGCACTCATGTTGCATGAAACTTGGTTTAGAGTCCTAGAAACGTGTTGTTAGATGTTTCATTCGTTCCTCAAACTTGTACAAATCTCATTGAGGAACTTATAATCCCTCATGTTACATGAAACTTGGTTTAGAGTCCTAAAAACGCGTTGTTAGATGTTTCATAAGTTCGTGAAATTTGTAAAAAGCTCATTGTGGAACTTATAAGCATTCATGTTGCATTAAACTTTGTTTAGAGTCCTAGAAACGCGTTGTTAGATGTTTCATAAGTTTGAGAAACTTGTACAAAGCTCATTGAGGAACTTATAAGCATTCATGTTGCATGAAACTTGGTTTAGAGTCCTAGAAACACGTTGTTAGATGTTTCATAAGTTCGTGAAACTTGTACAAAGCTCATTAAGATACTTATAAGCAATCATGTTGCATGAAACTTTGTTTAGAGTCCTAGAAACGCGTTGTTAGATGTTTCATAAGTTCGTCAAACTTGTACAAAGCTCATTGAGATACTAATAAGCAATCATGTTGCATGAAACTTGGTTTAAAGTACTAGAAACACGTTGTTAGATGTATCATAAGTTCTTCAAACTTGTACAAAGCTCATTGAGACACTTATAAGAATTCATGTTGCATGAAACTTGGTTTAGAGTCCTAGAAACGCGTTGTTAGATGTTTCATACGTTCTTGAAACTTGTACAAAGCTCATTGAGGAACTTATAAGCTCTCATGTTGCATGAAAGTTGGATTAGAGTCCTAGAAACGCGTTGTTAGATGTTTCAAAAGTTCATTAAACTTGTACAAAGGTCATTGATGAACTTATAAGCACTCATGTTGCATGAAACATGGTTTAGAGTCCTAGAAACGCGTTGTTAGATGTTTCATAAGTTCGTGAAACTTTTACAAAACTCATTGAGGAACTTATAAGCACTCATGTTGCACGAAACTTGGTTTAGAGTCCTAGAAACGCGTTGTTAGATTTTTCATACGTTCGTCAAACTTTTACAAAGCTCATTGAGGAACTTATATGTTCTCATGTTGCATGAATCTTGGTTTAGAGTCCTAGAAACGAGTTGTTAGATGTTTCATAAGTTCGTCAAACTTATACAAAGCTCATTAAGAAACTTATAAACACTCATGTTGCATGAAACTTGGTTTAGAGTCCTAGAAACGCGTTGTTAGATGTTTCATAAGTTTGTCAAACTTGTACAAAGCTCATTGAGATACTTATAAGCAATCATGTTGCATGAAACTTGGTTTAGAGTACTAGAAACGCGTTGTTAGATGTTTCATAAGTTCTTCAAACTTGTACAAAGCTCATTGAGACCCTTATAAGAATTCATGTTGCATGAAACTTGGTTTAGAGTCCTAGAAACGCGTTGTTAGATGTTTCATACGTTCTTCAAACTTGTACAAAGCTCATTGAGGAACTTATAAGCTCTCATGTTGCATGAAACTTGGTTTATCGTACTAGAAACATGTTGTTAGATGATTTATAAGTTCGTGAAACTTGTACAAAGCTCATTGAGGAATTTATAAGCACTCATGTTGCATGAAACTTGGTTTAGAGTCCTAGAAACGTGTTGTTAGATGTTTCATACGTTACTCAAACTTGTACAAATCTCATTGAGGAACTTATAAGCTCTCATGTTGCATGAAACTTGGTTTAGAGTCCTAGAAACGCGTTGTTAGATGTTTCATAAGTTCGTGAAATTTGTAAAAAGCTCATTGAGGAACTTATAAGCACTCATGTTGCATGAAACTTGGTTTAGATTCCTAGAAACGCGTTGTTAGATGTTTCATAAGTTCGTCAAACTTGTACAAAGCTCATTGAGACACTTATAAGCTCTCATGTTGCATGAAACTTGGTTTAGAGTCCTAGAAACGCGTTGTTAGATGTTTCATACGTTCGTCAAACTTTTACAAAGCTCATTGAAAAACTGATAAGCACTCATGTTGCATGAAAGTTGGTTTAGAGTCCTAGAAACGTGTTGTTAGATGTTTCATAAGTTCGTCAAACTTGATACAAAGCTCATTGAGGAACTTATAAGCTCCCATGTTGCATGAAACTTGGTTTAGAGTCCTAGAAACGCGTTGTTAGATGTTTCATAAGTTCGTCAACTTGTACAAAGCTCATTAAGACACTAATAAGCATTCATCTTGCATGAAACTTGGTTTATAGTCCTAGAAACGCGTTGTCAGATGTTTCATTAGTTCGTCAAACTTGTACAAAGCTCATTGAGGAACTTATAAGCACTCATGTTGCATGGAATTTGGTTTAGAGTCCTAGAAACGCGTTGTTAGATGTTTCATAAGTTCATTAAACTTGTACAAATCTCATTAAGGAACTTATAAACACTCATGTTGCATGAAACTTGTTTTAGAGTCCTAGAAACACGTTGTTAGATGTTTCATAAGTTCGTCAAACTTGTACAAAGCTCATTGAGATACTTATAAGCAATCATGTTGCATGAAACTTGGTTTAGAGTACTACAAACGCGTTGTTAGATGTTTCATAAGTTCTTCAAACTTGTACAAAGCTCATTGAGACACTTATAAGAATTCATGTTGCATGAAACTTGGTTTAGAGTCCTAGAAACGCGTTGTTAGATGTTTCATACGTTCATCAAACTTGTACAAAGCTCATTGAGGAACTTATAAGCTCTCATGTTCCATGAAACTTGGTTTAGAGTCCTAGAAACGCATTGTTAGATGATTCATAAGTTCGTGAAACTTGTACAAAGCACATTGAGGAACTTATAAGCACTCATGTTGCATGAAACTTGGTTTAGAGTCCTAGAAAGGCGTTGTTAGATGTTTCATAAGTTCGAGAATACTGTACAAAGCTCATTGAGGAACTTATAAGCATTCATGTTGCATGAAACTTGGTTTAGAGTCCTAGAAACACGTTGTTAGATGTTTCATAAGTTCGTGAAACTTGTACAAAGCTCATTAAGATACTTATAAGCAATCATGTTGCATGAAACTTGGTTTAGAATCCTAGAAACGCGTTGTTAGATGTTTCATAAGTTCGTCAAACTTGTACAAAGCTCATTGAGATACTAATAAGCAATCATGTTGCATGAAACTTGGTTTAGAGTCCTAGAAACGCGTTGTTAGATGTTTCATACGTTCATCAAACTTGTACAAAGCTCATTGAGGAACTTATAAGCTCTCATGTTCCATGAAACTTGGTTTAGAGTCCTAGAAACGCATTGTTAGATGATTCATAAGTTCGTGAAACTTGTACAAAGCACATTGAGGAACTTATAAGCACTCATGTTGCATGAAACTTGGTTTAGAGTCCTAGAAACGCGTTGTTAGATGTTTCATAAGTTCGAGAATACTGTACAAAGCTCATTGAGGAACTTATAAGCATTCATGTTGCATGAAACTTGGTTTAGAGTCCTAGAAACACGTTGTTAGATGTTTCATAAGTTCGTGAAACTTGTACAAAGCTCATTAAGATACTTATAAGCAATCATGTTGCATGAAACTTGGTTTAGAATCCTAGAAACGCGTTGTTAGATGTTTCATAAGTTCGTCAAACTTGTACAAAGCTCATTGAGATACTAATAAGCAATCATGTTGCATGAAACTTGGTTTAGAGTACTAGAAACACGTTGTTAGATGTTTCATAAGTTCTTCAAACTTGTACAAAGCTCATTGAGACACTTATAAGAATTCATGTTGCATGAAACTTGGTTTAGAGTCCTAGAAACGCGTTGTTAGATGTTTCATACGTTCTTGAAACGTGTACAAAGCTCATTGAGGAACTTATAAGCTCTCATGTTGCATGAAACTTGGTTTAGAGTCCTAGAAACGCGTTGTTAGATGTTTCAAAAGTTCATTAAACTTGTACAAAGCTCATTGAGGAACTTATAAGCACTCATGTTGCATGAAACATGGTTTAGAGTCCTAGAAATGCGTTGTTAGATGTTTCATAAGTTCGTGAAACTTTTACAAAACTCAATGAGGAACTTATAAGCACTCATGTTGCACGAAACTTTGTTTAGAGTCCTAGAAACGCGTTGTTAGATGTTTCATAAGTTCGTCAAACTTGTACAAAGCTCATTGAGATACTAATAAGCAATCATGTTGCATGAAACTTGGTTTAGAGTACTAGAAACACGTTGTTAGATGTATCATAAATTCTTCAAACTTGTACAAAGCTCATTGAGACACTTATAAGAATTCATGTTGCATGAAATTTGGTTTAGAGTCCTAGAAACGCGTTGTTAGATGTTTCATACGTTCTTGAAACTTGCACAAAGCTCATTGAGGAACTTATAAGCTCTCATGTTGCATGAAACTTGGATTAGAGTCCTAGAAACGCGTTGTTAGATGTTTCAAAAGTTCATTAAACTTGTACAAAGCTCATTGAGGAACTTATAAGCACTCATGTTGCATGAAACATGGTTTAGAGTCCTAGAAACGCGTTGTTAGATGTTTCATAAGTTCGTGAAACTTTTACAAAATTCATTGAGGAACTTATAAGCACTCATGTTGCACGAAACTTGGTTTAGAGTCCTAGAAACGCGTTGTTAGATTTTTCATACGTTCGTCAAACTTTTACATAGCTCATTGAGGAACTTATATGTTCTCATGTTGCATGAATCTTGGTTTAGAGTCCTAGAAACGAGTTGTTAGATGTTTCATATGTTCGTCAAACTTATACAAAGCTCATTAAGAAACTTATAAACACTCATGTTGCATGAAACTTGGTTTAGAGTCCTAGAAACGCGTTGTTAGATGTTTCATAAGTTTGTCAAACTTGTACAAAGCTCATTGAGATACTTATAAGCAATCATGTTGCATGAAACTTGGTTTAGAGTACTAGAAACGCGTTGTTAGATGTTTCATAAGTTCTTCAAACTTGTACAAAGCTCATTGAGACCCTTATAAGAATTCATGTTGCATGAAACTTGGTTTAGAGTCCTAGAAACGCGTTGTTAGATGTTTCATACGTTCTTCAAACTTGTACAAAGCTCATTGAGGAACTTATAAGCTCTCATGTTGCATGAAACTTGGTTTATAGTACTAGAAACACGTTGTTAGATGATTTATAAGTTCGTGAAACTTGTACAAAGCTCATTGAGGAATTTATAAGCACTCATGTTGCATGAAACTTGGTTTAGAGTCCTAGAAACGTGTTGTTAGATGTTTCATACGTTACTCAAACTTGTACAAATCTCATTGAGGAACTTATAAGCTCTCATGTTGCATGAAACTTGGTTCAGAGTCCTAGAAACGCGTTGTTAGATGTTTCATAAGTTCGTGAAAATTGTAAAAAGCTCATTGAGGAACTTATAAGCACTCATGTTGCATGAAACTTGGTTTAGAGTCCTAGAAACGAGTTGTTAGATGTTTCATAAGTTCGTCAAACTTGTACAAAGCTCATTGAGACACTTATAAAAACTCATGTTGCATGAAACTTGGTTTAGAGTCCTAGAAACGCGTTGTTAGATGTTTCATAAGTTCTTGAAACTTGTACAAAGCACATTGAGGAACTTATAAGCACTCATGTTGGATGAAACTTGGTTTAGAGTCATAGAAACGAGTTGTTAGATTTTTCATAAGTTCGTCAAACTTGTACAAAGCTCATTGAGATACTTATAAGTAATAATGTTGCATGAAACTTGGTTTAGAGTATTATAAACGCGTTGTTAGATGTTTCATAAGTTCTTCAAACTTATACAAAGCTCATTGAGACACTTATAAGAATTCATGTTGCATGAAACTTGGTTTAGAGTCCTAGAAACGCGTTGTTAGATGTTTCATACGTTCTTCAAACTTGTACAAAGCTCATTGAGGAACTTATGAGCTATCATGTTGCATGAAACTTGATTTAGAGTCCTAGAAACGCGTTTTTAGATGTTTTATAAGTTCGTGAAACTTGTACAAAGCACATTGAGGAATTTATAAGCACTCATGTTGCATGAAACTTGGTTTAGAGTCCTAGAAACGCGTTGTTAGATGTTTCATACGTTCGTCAAACTTGTACAAAGCTCATTGAGGAATTTATAAGCACTCATGTTGCATGAAACTTGGTTTAGAGTCCTAGAAACGCGTTGTTATATGTTTCATAAGTTCGTTAAACTTGTACAAAACTCATTGAAGAACTTATAAGCACTCATGTTGCATGAAACTTGGTTTAGAGTCCTAGAAACGCGTTTTTAGATGTTTCATAAGTTCGTGAAACTTGTAAAAAGCTCACTGAGGAACTTATAAGCACTCATGTTGCATGAAACTTGGTTTAGAGTCCTAGAAACGAGTTGTTAGATGTTTCATAAGTTCGTCAAACTTGTACAAAGCTCATTGAGACACTTATAAAAATTCATGTTGCATGAAACTTGGTTTAGAGTCCTAGAAACGCGTTGTTAGATGTTTCATACGTTCGTCAAACTTGTTCAAAGCTCATTGAGGAACTTATAAGCACTCATGTTGCATGAAACTTGGTTTAGAGTCCTAGAAACGCGTTGTTAGATGTTTCATACGTTCGTCAAACTTGTACAAAGCTCATTGAGGAACTTATAAGCACTCATGTTGCATGAAACTTGGTTTAGAGTCCTAGAAACGCGTTGTTAGATGTTTCATACGTTCGTCAAATTTGTAAAAAACTCATTGAGGAACTTATAAGCATTCATGTTGCATTAAACTTTGTTTAGAGTCCTAGAAACGCGTTGTTAGATGTTTCATAAGTTCGAGAAACTTGTACAAAGCTCATTGAGGAACTTATAAGCATTCATGTTGCATGAAATTTGGTTTAGAGTCCTAGAAACACGTTTTTAGATGTTTTATACGTTCTTCAAACTTGTACAAAGCTCATTGAGGAACTTATAAGCTCTCATGTTGCATGAAACTTGGTTTATAGTACTAGAAACACGTTGTTAGATGATTTATAAGTTCGTGAAAATTGTACAAAGCTCATTGAGGAATTTATAAGCACTCATGTTGCATGAAACTTGGTTTAGAGTCCTAGAAACGTGTTGTTAGATGTTTCATACGTTACTCAAACATGTACAAATCTCATTGAGGAACTTATAAGCTCTCATGTTGCATGAAACTTGGTTTAGAGTCCTAGAAACGCGTTGTTAGATATTTCATAAGTTCGTGAAATTTGTAAAAAGCTCATAGAGGAACTTATAAGCACTCATGTTGCATGAAACTTGGTTTAGAGTCCTAGAAACGAGTTGTTAGATGTTTCATAAGTTCGTCAAACTTGTACAAAGCTCATTGAGACACTTATAAAAACTCATGTTGCATGAAACTTGGTTTAGAGTCCTAGAAACGCGTTGTTAGATGTGTCATAAGTTCTTGAAACTTGTACAAAGCACATTGAGGAACTTATAAGCACTCATGTTGGATGAAACTTGGTTTAGAGTCATAGAAACGAGTTGTTAGATTTTTCATAAGTTCGTCAAACTTGTACAAAGCTCATTGAGATACTTATAAGTAATAATGTTGCATGAAACTTGGTTTAGAGTATTATAAACGCGTTGTTAGATGTTTCATAAGTTCTTCAAACTTATACAAAGCTCATTGAGACACTTATAAGAATTCATGTTGCATGAAACTTGGTTTAGAGTCCTAGAAACGCGTTGTTAGATGTTTCATACGTTCTTCAAACTTGTACAAAGCTCATTGAGGAACTTATGAGCTATCATGTTGCATGAAACTTGATTTAGAGTCCTAGAAACGCGTTTTTAGATGTTTTATAAGTTCGTGAAACTTGTACAAAGCACATTGAGGAATTTATAAGCACTCATGTTGCATGAAACTTGGTTTAGAGTCCTAGAAACGCGTTGTTAGATGTTTCATACGTTCTTCAAACTTGTACAAAGCTCATTGAGGAACTTATAAGAACTCATGTTGCGTGAAACTTGGATTAGAGTCCTAGAAACGCGTTGTTAGATGATTCATAAGTTCGTTAAACTTGTACAAAACTCATTGAGGAACTTATAAGCACCCATGTTGCATGAAACTTGGTATAGAGTCCTAGAAACGCGTTTTTAGATGTTTCATAAGTTCGTGAAACTTGTAAAAAGCTCATTGAGGAACTTATAAGCACTCATGTTGCATGAAACTTGGTTTAGAGTCCTAGAAACGAGTTGTTAGATGTTTCATAAGTTCGTCAAACTTGTACAAAGCTCATTGAGACACTTATAAAAACTCATGTTGCATGAAACTTGGTTTAGAGTCCTAGAAACGCGTTGTTAGATGTTTCATACGTTCGTCAAACTTGTACAAAGCTCATTGAGGAACTTATAAGCACTCATGTTGCATGAAACTTGGTTTAGAGTCCCAGAAACGCGTTGTTAGATGTTTCATACGTTCGTCAAATTTGTAAAAAACTCATTGAGGAACTTATAAGCATTCATGTTGCATTAAACTTTGTTTAGAGTCCTAGAAACGTGTTGTTAGATGTTTCATAAGTTCGAGAAACTTGTACAAAGCTCATTGAGGAACTTATAAGCATTCATGTTGCATGAAATTTGGTTTAGAGTCCTAGAAACACGTTGTTAGATGTTTTATACGTTCTTCAAACTTGTACAAAGCTCATTGAGGACATTATAAGCTCTCATGTTGCATGAAACTTGGTTTAGAGTCTTAGAAACGCGTTGTTAGATGTTTCATAAGTTCGTGAAACTTGTACAAAGCACATCGAGAAACTTATAAGCACTCATGTTGCAGGAAACTTGGTTTAGAGTCGTAGAAACGAGTTGTTAGATGTTTCATAAGTTCGTCAAACTTATACAAAGCTCATTGAGATACTTATAAGCAATCATGTTGCATGAAACTTGGTTTAGAGTACTAGAAACGCGTTGTTAGATGTTTCATAAGTTCTTCAAACTTGTACAAAGCTCATTGAGACACTTATAAGAATTCATGTTGCATGAAACTTGGTGTAGAGTCCTAGAAACGCGTTGTTAGATGTTTCATACGTTCTTCAAACTTGTACAAAGCTCATTGAGGAACTTATAAGCTCTCATGTTTGATGAAACTTGGTTTAGAGTCCTGGAAACGCGATTTTAGATGTTTTTATAAGTTCGTGAAACTTGTACAAAGCACATTGAGGAACTTATAAGCACTCATGTTGCATGAAACTTGGTTTAGAGTCCTAGAAACGCGTTGTTAGATGTTTCATACGTTTCTCAAAATTGTACAAAGCTCATTGAGGAACTTATAAGCACTCATGTTGCATGAAACTTGGTTTAGAGTCCTAGAAACGCGTTGTTAGATGTTTCATAAGTTCGTCAAACTTGTACAAAGCTCATTGAGACACTTATAAGCTCTCATGTTGCATGAAACTTGGTTTAGAGTCCTAGAAACGCGTTGTTAGATGTTTCATAAGTACGTCAACTTGTACAAAGCTCATTAAGACACTTATAAGCATTCATCTTGCATGAAACTTGGTTTATAGTCCTAGAAACGCGTTGTTAGATGTTTCATTAGTTCGTCAAACTTGTACAAGGCTCATTGAGGAACTTATAAGCACTCATGTTGCATGAAATTTGGTTTAGAGTCCTAGAAACGCGTTGTTAGATGTTTCATAAGTTCGTTAAACTTGTACAAAACTCATTGAGGAACTTATAAGCACTCACACTACAAGAAAACATCGATTTTCCGACTACATATAGCGACTAAACAATTAGTCGCCAACTTTGATGACTATTTAACGACTATTATACGACTGTATAACGACTACGGAGATATAGTCATATATCGTCGTTATTTAACGACTACAAACAAGAATCGGTAATGTAGTCGTAATTTAACGACTGATATATGACTAATATCTTTATGAGAAAAATATTTTTGAATGAAGTCGGTAATTAGTCGCTAATTTGTGACTATTTCGAAAAGTCGTAAAATAGTCGGTTTTTTAGCGACTATATAACTACTCTTCCGGCGGGTCATTATATAGTCGGAAATCGCCGTCTTTGTTAGGTGCAAAAAACACGTGTTTTGTTGGTAGGTATACTGGTTTTTTGCGACTACATAGTTTTAGTCGCTATGTAGTCGCTTATTAGTTTCTTTATAAAGAAAGCTCAACCACTTCCCTTCCTCAACAACCCACAAATATCTCCTTCTCCAACATAAAAAAAACGGTTCTTATCATATAATTTGATATCTCAAATTCTCTTTTTCATATGATTGTATAATGTCGAGTCATTATAACAATTCTCGGGAGTGGATGTATCGGCAGATCGATGAAGATACCGGAAATTTTTCGAAGAGTTCGATTAGGAGTGGAGCAGTTCATGACGTTTACAAATAGTCGGTCTCTAACACAAGATAACGGGGGTAAGTTTTTCTCGCCCTTGTAGTGTTTGCAAAAACGAAAAATTTCTCCCCGGGACAAGAATTTGGAACCATCTTTATAGTAGAGGGTTTATGCCAGATTATTTTGTTTGGTATAAGCATGGGGAAGAAATCAATATCGATTTAGGAACTAGCAACATTGATCCTACATATATAAGTGGGAGCCATGTAGTTGAAGATAGGTATGTGGATATGGTTAATGATGCATTTCGTGAAAACATTGGCTTTGATGAAAATTATCATCAAGAAGGTAGTTATGCAAATGTAGAAGAACCAATATTTAACCATTCAAAGAAATTTTACAACTTGTTAGAAGGTGCAAAAGATCCACTATATGATGGTTGTCGTGAAGGTCACTCGCAGTTATCCTTAGTCGCTCGAGTCATGCAAAATAAGGCTGAATATAATATGAGTGAAAAGTTAGTAGATTCGGTTTGCGATTTACCGATGATTATTTACCGAAGGAAACAAGTCTACCGGTTCTCATTACGAAACCGAGAAGTTGATGCGTAATTTAGGTCTTCCGTATCATACAATTGATGTTTGTCTTAACAATTGTATGCTATTCCGGAAAGAATACGAAAACGAAGAAAAATGTGTTTTTTGTGGTGCACAAAGATGGAAACCTAAGAACGACGTACGTAGAACGAAAGTTCCATATAGTCGTATGTGGTATTTACCATTGCTGACAGATTGAAGAGAATGTATCGAGCCACAAGACTGCAGCGACAATGAGATGGCATGCCGAGCACGAAGCAAATGAGGGAGTAATGAGTCATCCTTCCGATGCGGCGGAATGGAAATATTTTCAAAATCAACATCCTCGGTTTGTCGTCGAACCACGAAATGTTTACCTTGGATTGTGTACAGATGGGTTTAATCCATTTGGCATGTCTCGTAATCATTCATTGTGGCTTTTGATCTTGACACCATATAATCTACCCCCCGGTATGTGCATGAATGAAGAGTACTTGTTTCTTACTATTTCGAATTTCCGGGCCTAATCATCCGCGAGCTAGTCTTGATGTCTTTCTCCAACCTCTTATTGCTGAGTTAAAATACGATGTTGTGGTTTTACTAAAGCGATGCATACGATGTGTCGTTAAATCAAAATTTTAATTTAAAAGCAAGTGCTTATGTGGACGATAAGCGACTTTCCAGCATATGGCATGTTATCAGGATGGACAACCCATGGTAAACTGTCTTGTCCGGTTTGCATGGAAGATACAAAGTCTTTTTATCTACCAAATGGAAAGAAGACATGTTGGTTTGATTGTCATCGAAGATTTCTTCCTTATGGACATCCACTAAGAAGGAATAAAAAAGACTTTTTGAAAGGAAAAGACGCATCAAGAGAGTACCCACCTCAGTCTTTGACCGGTGAGCAAGTTTACTGTGAGCGGGTAGAAGGTGTAAATCCTCCGAGAACTAAGATCGTGGGTGGAAATGGTCACGACAAAAAGATACGTGGCTATGGGAAGGAACATAATTGGCACAAGGAAATTATATTTTGGGAGTTGCCGTATTGGAGGGACCTTAATCTTCGACATAATATTGATGTGATGCATACATAAAAGAATTTTTTTGATAACATCATGAATACTCTTATGAGTGTGAAGGGCAAAACAAAAGACAACATCATGTCAAGATGGGATATTGAACGATTTTGTGCTCGGCCACACTTACACATTGATAGTGAAGGCATGGCTCCTTTTCCACCCTATACATTGACAGAAGTTGCGAGAACAAGTTTACTCGAATGTTTGAAACATTCGGTTAAATTTCCAGATGGTTATGCTTCAGACTTGGCTAATTGTGTTGATATAGAGAATGGAAAGCTTTCAGGCATGAAGAGCCATGATTGTCATGTGTTTATGGAGCGACTACTTCCATTTATCTTTGCAGAACTCTTACACCGCAATGTCCACCAAGCGATAGCAGGTACGAATTCATTTACGTTCTAATATATTAATTTTTGAATAATTAACAGTTCGATGCAATTACCTATATATATAATGCAGGGGTTGGAGCATTTTTTCGAGATTTATGTTCGAGAACTTTGCACACAACTCGCGTTCAAATTCTAAAACATAACATAATTATAATCCTATGCAATTTGGAGAAGATCTTCCCGCCATCGTTTTTCGATGTGATGGAACACCTATCTATACATCTCCCATACGAAGCTGAATTGGGAGGTCCTGTCCAGGATAGGTGGATGTATCCTTTCGAAAGGTTTTTCAAAAAGTTGAAAGCCAAAGCGAAGAACAAAAGGTATGTAGCGGGATCAATTGTTCAATCATATATCAATGACGAGATTGCATATTTTTTCGAACAATACTTTGTCGCGAATATACAAACAAAGTCAAGGTAAATGAACAATATATACTTTGCGGAATATATTAATTAATGTGAATTACTTAAAAGTGATTTATTATGCAGGTTAACTAGATTTGATGAAGGTGATGTCCCTGTATATAATGTCCCTGGAGTTCCTTTGATATTTACTCAACCAGGTCGCCCAAGTGGGGAAATGCATGAGCTTTGGCTTTCAGAGAGAGACTATCAATGCGCACACTCATATGTGCTGAGAAATTGTGATTATTTTCAGCCTATTGAGCGCTACATAAACTTTTTCACCTTTTCAGGTAAATAAACACAATTTCTCAACACATATTTATATAATTGTTGAATATATAGCATGTTCGAGGATTTTATCACAGACAAATATACAGGACTTACCGAAAAAGAACTCTCTATAAAAAGAGCTGACGAATATCATTTATGGGTGAAAGATTATGTAAGTAAATAATATAGTCATATGTATGTTAATGTTATTTACGTCTATTTTACACAAGTTTTTCTGATTAGTTTCCATACATATATATATGCAGGTTACTTATTGGAATGCCACAAATCCATTTCCTGCATGGGTTCAAGACCTAGTCCATGGACCTTTGAACAAGGTCAAAACATGGCCAATGTATTTTACAAGAGGCTATTTGTTTCATACGGAAAATCACGGCGCTGGACGAAGGACATGTAACTACGGGGTCAGTGTTAAAGGTGAAAATTACACAGATGCATCTGATGTAGCGGATTTCTATGGAACTCTAACGATATAATGGAACTTGAATACGAGGGGATGGTCAATTTAAGAATCACACTATTTAAGTGTCAATGGTGGTGGTATGACGTTCTTTCATGTTATTGGTAGAGGCACTCGTAGGAGCAATGGTGGTGTTGTAGACGTTCTTTCATCGAGAAAATACAATAAGTATGAACCATTTATTTTAGGTACGTATACATATATACATATATATATACACGTTAAATAATATTATTATCATATATATCTTATATGTAACTTAAACTTTTTAATCTTGCAAAAAGCCTCTCAAGCGCATCAGGTTTGTTATATTCCGTACCCGTACGTAAAGAAGCCGAAAAAAGCGTGGTTGAATGTTGTAAATGTCAATCCGAGGAAAAACATAGAGGTGCAATATGTGAACAACGAACCAACACTTTTGCAAACAGAAAATGACGATGGTGTACTGTTGACTACAATTGAAGATCTCGAACTCGACAATTTTGAAGAAGGAGTTAACCGAATAAATCTTGATTACAATGTCGGAGATGCAGAACCAGAAGATGAGTTTCAATGTAATTTATCTTCTTCTGATGATGAAACAGAAGACGAAGATTAATTTGTCGTATAATGTATTTGTAAAATTCGAAATAATGTATTATTAATGTATTTGTAAAATTCGAAATAATGTATTATTATTAATGTATTAAAATAAAATTGAAATAAATATTAGTTTTCCTAATTTTTTTGTAATACATAGTAGTAAATACTAAGTAAAATTTGTTGTAAAATCATTTAATTTAGTGACTAATTAGCGACTATATGTTTAGCGACTGTTTAGCGACTAGAATATAGCGACTGTTTAGCGACTACTTATTTAGCGACTGTTAAGCGACTGAATTTTTTCCCCAATTACTAAACCTAATTTCTTCGACATTTCTTTAATCGCAGCTTCTCCAATCCTCTCCGCCTCTTCTCCTCTCGTCACCGCGATTCGTCTTCTCCTCGCCGCCCTCTCCTCGCCGCGATTCTCCTCTCCTCTCCGCGTCTTCTCCTCTCCTCGCCGCGTCTTCTCCTCTCCTCGCCGCGTCTTCTCCTCTCCTCGCCGCGTCTTCTCCTCTCCTCGCCGCGATTCGTCTTCTCCTCGCCGCGGTTCTCCTCTCCTCGCCGCGTCTTCTCCTCTCCTCGCCGCGTCTTCTCCTCTCCTCGCCGCGTCTTCTCCTCTCTGTCGTCACAATGAATGGAGGCCGAAAGCGGAAAACTGTCCCCAACGCTGCGTTGACTCCGGCGTTGCCTAAAAGACCTTCTCTTACTACTCAGTACAACTTCACGCCAGCCCAAGCCAATCCCGTGGTTAATCACTCGACTGAAGAACACGCTGGCCCTTCAAAGCCGCCACCACCGGGAGTCCGTGATTATCCACCGCCTATCACCCTATTCCAAGACTCGCCCAATCAAGAGAACTCGGGAAATCATCATTCTGGAACCCATAGTCGTCCGTCTTCAGAAGGCAATAACTTCCACGACGCTACGGACAATGTCCCGGAGCTTCAGCTGGATACGCTAACGACATTAAACTCTTTGTTGACAATGCCAGGACGTGAGAGCTTTGTGACAGTTCTCTCTCCCGCGCCGATGCCAAACACTACTTGGTATGACTCTTTTTATTCAATGATTCATTTTGTATTGTCTCATTGATTCATGTTTTGTTGTGTTTTGTTGCTAATCATATGGCTGAGAGTACTTGTTGATTCATGTTTTGTATTGTCTCTTGTTTTGTATTGTGTATTCACGTTGTGTATTGTCTCATTGATTCATGTTTTGTATTGTCTCTTGTTTTGCATTGTGTATTCACGTTGTGTATTGTCTCATTGATTCATGTTCGTATTGTCTCTTGTTTTGCATTGCTTCGTACTTTTACAGGTTTACTCGCGACAAGGGTTCTAAGCTTGTTCGTAAGATAACTAAAGTTTTTACGAACAAGTTTGATGGTCCCTTCTATAGCTGGACTTGTGTGCCTCGGGATAGACAAGAGAGATACTTTCTCGAGTTCGCGGTAAATTTAGCTTTCTCATGGCTTTCTACATTTCTCATAGTTCTCTACATTTTTTTACCTAACATAAATGTATACTCTTTGTTTTGTAGAAAACTCACACTTGGGATCCTTTGATAACCGGGACAGTTCAACAAAATTTTGTGAATATCTGTCAACGTCGTATGAAAGACATGGTTTCTGCTTGTGAGGACTAGTCGACAACGCCCAACATGGATCGGCGAAACTCTCGGAAAGAAATGACTACATATTGGGATTCAAACGAAGCAAAAGATAAGAGTTTGACTTATTCTCAGGCTCGTATGTCTCAACGTGGTGGTCTCGGTCATCACATCCACTTATCGGGACCGGCCTCGTACCAACAAATCCAATATGGAATGGTTAGTAACAAAAATAGATGTGTCCTTTAATTATTATTCACCTCTTTAACTTTAACTTTGTTTTGTAACATTGTAGGAAGAGAAATTAGGAAGGCCGGTGTCTATTGGTGAGGTTTTCATTAAGACACACACAAAGCCAGATGGTACATATGTGGATAAGAAAGCGGAGAAAATTGCGTCAAACTATGAGAAGAACTTGCAAGATAAATTGTCTCGCCTCGAAGAAGAGAACTCGCCATTTCGTACGGTGCTTCGCGACCTCGTGAGCTCACACACGATGACTATACCGCCATCTTTCTTGAGGTAAAATAAAACATTTTTCATAACCAACATTCATACACTTTAATTTTTATTGGTTTTGTCTATTGTTTTGCTCTTTCTATTCACAGTCTACTGAAAAGGATTCACGTGGCAATATCTATGGACTTGGAAGCCTCAAGGACAGTCTTGGCATGAGCAACACACAAGGGGATTCTTCAATGTTTATGTCTATGCAAGAGCAGCTGAAGAGAGCACAACAACAAATCGAAGAACAAGCTCTTACTAATAAAAGGCAGGAAGAAGAGCATCAAAAAGCTTTGGAAGAACAACGAGCGAAGGTCGCACAATTGTCCTTGGTGGAGAAGTATTTGCGCAAAACTGATCCGGCATTTCTTGACTTCATGGAGAATGAAGCAGCTCAAGACACCACCACACCTCGATCAAGTTCCCCTTCTTCTTAGGTTACTTAATCTCTTTTTCATGAACAAAACACTTTAATTTTTGGAAGTTAATGTTAATTTTATTGTATGTGAATTCTCTTTTATGTATGTTGTTTGATGTTAATTATAAGTTATGATAACATTATCATTTTGATTACAGCAGGTTAGTGAATAAATTAAAATGGCAATAACAAAAAAAACAAATACCAAATGTACAGTTTTTAACTAAATGAAGTCGCTAAATAGTCATTATTCAGTCGTTATGTAGTCACAAAACAGTCGTTGAGTAGTCGCAAACTATTAACGTCTATTTTGCGACTAAATACAATAATTTTTTTCGAGCAAATTAGTCGTTACATGGTCGTAATTTAGTCACTAAAAGTGTACGACTATTTACCGACCACCTTAAGAAACAAATTTTAATCTTAAATCAGTCGCCAAATAGTCACTATATTTGACGACTACGTTACGACTATCAAATGGTTCGCTTATTCGTTTCTTTTAGTCGTTGTTTAGTCGTTAAATAGTCTTACTCTACAGTGACTATATTGCGACTGTTTGACGACAACTCAGTTTAGCGACTAAGGATTTCCGACTACCTGCTTTAGTCGTAAAACAGTCGCTTCATGTTCATTCACGACTAATAAACGACTAATTTAGCAGTCGTAAATTGCGTGTTTTCTTGTAGTGTCATGTTGCATGAAACTTGGTTTAGAGTCCTAGAAACGCGTTTTTAGATGTTTCATAAGTTCGTGAAACTTGTACAAAGCTCATTGAGGAACTTATAAGCACTCATGTTGCATGAAACTTGGTTTAGAGTCCTAGAAACGAGTTGTTAGATGTTTCATAAGTTCGTCAAACTTGTACAAAGCTCATTGAGACACTTATAAAAACTCATGTTGCATGAAACTTGGTTTAGAGTCCTAGAAACGCGCTGTTAGATGTTTCATACGTTCGTCAAACTTATACAAAGCTCATTGGGGAACTTATAAGCACTCATGTTGCATGAAACTTGGTTTAGAGTCCTAGAAACGCGTTGTTAGATGTTTCATACGTTCTTCAAACTTGTACAAAGCTCATTGAGGAAATTATAAGCTCTCAGGTTGCATGAAACTTGGTTTAGAGTCCTAGAAACGCGTTGTTAGATGTTTCATAAGTTCTTGAAACTTGTACAAAGCACATTGAGGAACTTATAAGCACTCATGTTGCATGAAACTAAATTTAGAGTCATAGAAACGAGTTGTTAGATGTTTCATAAGTTCGTCAAACTTATACAAAGCTCATTGAGATACTTATAAGTAATAATGATGCATGAAACTTGGTTTAGAGTATTATAAACGCGTTGTTAGATGTTTCATAAGTTCTTCAAACTTATACAAAGCTCATTGAGACACTTATAAGAATTCATGTTGCATGAAACTTGGTTTAGAGTCCTAGAAACGCGTTGTTAGATGTTTCATACGTTCTTCAAACTTGTACAAAGCTCATTGAGGAAGTTATAAGCTCTCATGTTTGATGAAACTTGGTTTAGAGTCCTGGAAACGCGATTTTAGATGTTTTATAAGTTCGTGAAACTTGTACAAACCACATTGAGGAACTTATAAGCACTCATGTTGCATGAAACTTGGTTTAGAGTCCTAGAAACGCGTTGTTAGATGTTTCATACGTTCGTCAAACTTGTACAAAGCTCATTGAGGAACTTATAAGCACTCATGTTGCATGAAACTTGATTTAGAGTCCTAGAAACGCGTTGTTAGATGTTTCATAACTTCGTTAAACTTGTACAAAACTCATTGAGGAACTTATAAGCACTCATGTTGCATGAAACTTGGTTTAGAGTCCTAGAAACGCGTTTTTAGATGTTTCAAAAGTTCGTGAAACTTGTAAAAAGCTCATTGAGGAACTTATAAGCACTCATGTTGCATGAAACTTGGTTTAGAGTCCTAGAAACGAGTTGTTAGATGTTTCATAAGTTCGTCAAACTTGTACAAAGCTCATTGAGACACTTATAAAAACTCATGTTGCATGAAACTTGGTTTAGAGCCCTAGAAACGCGTTGTTAGATGTTTCATACGTTCGTCAAACTTGTACAAACCTCATTGAGGAACTTATAAGCACTCATGTTGCATGAAACTTGGTTTAGAGTCCTAGAAACGCGTTGTTAGATGTTTCATACGTTCGTCAAACTTGTACAAACCTCATTGAGGAACTTATAAGCACTCATGTTGCATGAAACTTGGTTTAGAGTCCTAGAAACGCGTTGTTAGATGTTTCATACGTTCGTCAAATTTGTAAAAAGTTCATTGAGGAACTTATAAGCATTCATGTTGCATTAAACTTTGTTTAGAGTCCTAGAAACGCGTTGTTAGATGTTTCATAAGTTCGAGAAACTTGTACAAAGCTCATTGAGGAACTTATAAGCATTCATGTTGCATGAAACTTGGTTTAGAGTCCTAGAAACACGTTGTTAGATGTTTTATACGTTCTTCAAACTTGTACAAAGCTTATTGAGGACATTATAAGCTCTCATGTTGCATGAAACTTGGTTTAGAGTCTTAGAAACGCGTTGTTAGATGTTTCATAAGTTCATGAAACTTGTACAAAGCACATTGAGGAACTTATAAGCACTCATGTTGCACGAAACTTGGTTTAGAGTCGTAGAAACGAGTTGTTAGATTTTTCATAAGTTCGTCAAACTTATACAAAACTCATTGAGATACTTATAAGCAATCATGATGCATGAAACTTGGTTTAGAGTACTAGAAACGCGTTGTTAGATGTTTCATAAGTTCTTCAAACTTGTACAAAGCTTATTGAGACACTTATAAGAATTCATGTTGCATGAAACTTGGTTTAGAGTCCTAGAAACGCGTGGTTAGATGTTTCATACGTTCTTCAAACTTGTACAAAGCTCATTGAGGAACTTATAAGCTCTCATGTTTGATGAAACTTGGTTTAGAGTCTTGGAAACGCGATTTTAGATGTTTTATAAGTTCGTGAAACTTGTACAAAACACATTGAGGAACTTATAAGCACTCATGTTGCATGAAACTTGGTTTAGAGTCCTAGAAACGCGTTGTTAGATGTTTCATACGTTTCTCAAAATTGTACAAAGCTCATAGAGGAACTTATAAGCACTCGTGTTGCATGAAACTTGGTTTAGAGTCCTAGAAACGCGTTGTTAGATGTTTCATAAGTTCGTCAAACTTGTACAAAGCTCATTGAGACACTTATAAGCTCTCATGTTGCAAGAAACTTGGTTTAGAGTCTTAGAAACGCGTTGTTAGATGTTTCATAAGTACGTCAACTTGTACAAAGCTCATTAAGACACTTATAAGCATTCATCTTGCATGAAACTTGGTTTATAGTCCTAGAAACGCGTTTTTAAATGTTTCATAAGTTCGTGAAACTTGTACAAAGCTCATTGAGGAACTAATAAGCACTCATGTTGCATGAAACTTGGTTTAGAGTCCTAGAAACGAGTTGTTAGATGTTTCATAAGTTCGTGAAACTTGTACAAAGCTCATTGAGACACTTATAAAAACTCATGTTGGATGAAACTTGGTTTAGAATCCTAGAAACGCGTTGTTAGATGTTTCATACGTTCGTCAAACTTGTACAAAGCTCATTGAGGAACTTATAAGCACTCATGTTGCATGAAACTTGGTTTAGAGTCCTAGAAACGCGTTGTTAGATGTTTCATACGTTCTTCAAATTTGTACAAAGCTCATTGAGGAAATTATAAGCTCTCAGGTTGCATGAAACTTTGTTTAGAGTCCTAGAAACGCGTTGTTAGATTTTTCATAAGTTCTTGAAACTTGTACAAAGCACATTGAGGAACTTATAAGCACTCATGTTGCATGAAACTTTGTTTAGAGTCATAGAAACGAGTTGTTAGATGTTTCATAAGTTCGTCAAACTTATACAAAGCTCATTGAGATACTTATAAGTAATAATGTTGCATGAAACTTGGTTTAGCGTATTATAAACGCGTTGTTAGATGTTTCATAAGTTCTTCAAACTTATACAAAGCTCATTGAGACACTTATAAGAATTCATGTTGCATGAAACTTGGTTTAGAGTCCTAGAAACGCGTTGTTAGATGTTTCATACGTTCTTCAAACTTGTACAAAGCTCATTGAGGAACTTATAAGCTATCATGTTGCATGAAACTTGATTTAGAGTCCTAGAAACGCGTTTTTAGATGTTTTATAAGTTCGTGAAACTTGTACAAAGCACATTGAGGAATTTATAAGCACTCATGTTGCATTAAACTTGGTTTAGAGTCCTAGAAACGCGTTGTTAGATGTTTCATACGTTCGTGAAATTTGTAAAAATATCATTGAGGAACTTATAAGCATTCATGTTGCATTAAACTTTGTTTAGAGTCCTAGAAACGCGTTGTTAGATGTTTCATAAGTTCGAGAAACTTGTACAAAGCTCATTGAGGAACTTATAAGCATTCATGTTGCATGAAACTTGGTTTAGAGTCCTAGAAACACGTTGTTAGATGTTTTATATGTTCTTCAAACTTGTACAAAGCTCATAGAGGACATTATAAGCTCTCATGTTGCATGAAACTTGGTTTAGAGTCTTAGAAACGCGTTGTTAGATGTTTCATAAGTTCGTGAAACTTGTACAAAGCACATTGAGGAACTTATAAGCACTCATGTTGCAGGAAACTTGGTTTAGAGTCGTAGAAACGAGTTGTTAGATGTTTCATAAGTTCGTCAAACATATACAAAGCTCATTATGATACTTATAAGCAATCATGTTGCATGAAACTTGGTTTAGAGTACTAGAAACGCGTTGTTAGATGTTTCATAAGTTCTTCAAATTTGTACAAAGCTCATTGAGACACTTATAAGAATTCATGTTGCATGAAACTTGGTTTAGAGTCCTAGAAACGCGTTGTTAGATGTTTCATACGTTCTTCAAACTTGTACAACGCTCATTGAGGAACTTAGAAGCTCTCATGTTGCATGAAACTTGGTTTAGAGTCCTAGAAACGCGATGTTAGATGTTTTATAAGTTCGTGAAACTTGTACAAAGCACATTGAGGAACTTATAAGCACTCATGTTGCATGAAACTTGGTTTAGAGTCCTAGAAACGCGTTGTTAGATGTTTCATACGTTCGTCAAACTTGTACAAAGCTCATTGAGGAACTTATAAGCACTCATGTTCCATGAAACTTGGTTTAGAGTCCTAGAAACGCGTTGTTAGATGTTTCATACGTTCGTCAAACTTGTACAAAGCTCATTGAGGAACTTATAAGCACTCATGTTGCATGAAACTTGGTTTAGAGTCCTAGAAACGCGTTGTTAGATGTTTCATACGTTCGTAAAATTTGTAAAAAGCTCATTGAGGAACTTATAAGCATTCATGTTGCATTAAACTTTGTTTAGAGTCCTAGAAACGTGTTGTTAGATGTTTCATAAGTTCGAGAAACTTGTACAAAGCTCATTGAGGAACTTATAAGCATTCATGTTGCATGAAACTTGGTTTAGAGTCCTAGAAACACGTTGTTAGATGTTTTATACGTTCTTCAAACTTGTACAAAGCTTATTGAGGAGATTATAAGCTCTCATGTTGCATGAAACTTGGTTAAGAGTCTTAGAAACGCGTTGTTAGATGTTTCATAAGTTCGTCAAACTTGTACAAAGCACATTGAGGAACTTATAAGCACTCATGTTGCAGGAAACTTGGTTTAGAGTCGTAGAAACGAGTTGTTAGATGTTTCATAAGTTCGTCAAACTTATACAAAGCTCATTGAGATACTTATAAGCAATCATGTTGCATGAAACTTGGTTTAGAGTACTAGAAACGCGTTGTTAGATGTTTCATAAGTTCTTCAAACTTACAAAGCTCATTGAGACACTTATAAGAATTCATGTTGCATGAAACTTGGTTTAGAGTCCTAGAAACGCGTTGTTAGATGTTTCATACGTTCTTCAAACTTGTACAAAGCTCATTGAGGAACTTATAAGCTCTCATGTTTGATGAAACTTGGTTTAGTGTCATGGAAACGCGATTTTAGATGTTTTATAAGTTCGTGAAACTTGTACAAAGCACATTGAGGAACTTATAAGCACTCATGTTGCATGAAACTTGGTTTAGAGTCCTAGAAACGCGTTGTTAGATGTTTCATACGTTTCTCAAAATTGTACAAAGCTCATAGAGGAACTTATAAGCACTCATGTTGCATGAAACTTGGTTTAGAGTCCTAGAAACGCGTTGTTAGATGTTTCATAAGTTCGTCAAACTTGTACAAAGCTCATTGAGACACTTATAAGCTCTCATGTTGCATGAAACTTGGTTTAGAGTCTTAGAAACGCGTTGTTAGATGTTTCATAAGTACGTCAACTTGTACAAAGCTCATTAAGACACTTATAAGCATTCATCTTGCATGAAACTTGGTTTATAGTCCTAGAAACGCGTAGTTAGATGTTTCATTAGTTCGTCAAACTTGTACAAGGCTCATTGAGGAAATTATAAGCACTCATGTTGCATGAAATTTGGTTTAGAGTCCTAGAAACGCGTTGTTAGATGTTTCATAAGTTCGTTAAACTTGTACAAAACTCATTGAGGAACTTATAAGCACTCATGTTGCATGAAACTTGGTTTAGAGTCCTAGAAACGCGTTTTTAGATGTTTCATAAGTTCGTGAAACTTGTACAAAGCTCATTGAGGAACTAATAAGCACTCATGTTGCATGAAACTTGGTTTAGAATCCTAGAAACGCGTTGTTAGATGTTTCATACGTTTCTCAAACTTGTACAAAGCTCATTGAGGAACTTATAAGCTCTCATGTTGCATGAAACTTGGTTTATAGTCCTAGAAACGAGTTGTTAGATGTTTCATAAGTTCGTCAAACTTGTACAAAGCTCATTGAGACACTTATAAAAACTCATGTTGCATAAAACTTGGTTTAGAATCCTAGAAACGCGTTGTTAGATGTTTCATACGTTCGTCAAACTTGTACAAAGCTCATTGAGGAACTTATAAGCACTCATGTTACATGAAACTTGGTTTAGAGTCCTAGAAACGCGTTGTTAGATGTTTCATACGTTCTTCAAACTTGTACAAAGCTCATTGAGGAAATTATAAACTCTCAGGTTGCATGAAACTTGGTTTAGAGTCCTAGAAACGCGTTGTTAGATGTTTCATAAGTTCTTGAAACTTGTACAAAACACATTGAGGAACTTATAAGCACTCATGTTGCATGAAACTTTGTTTAGAGTCATAGAAACGAGTTGTTAGATGTTTCATAAGTTCGTCAAACTTATACAAAGCTCATTGAGATACTTATAAGTAATAATGTTGCATGAAACTTGGTTTAGAGTATTATAAACGCGTTGTTAGATGTTTCATAAGTTCTTCAAACTTATACAAAGCTCATTGAGACACTTATAAGAATTCATGTTGCATGAAACTTGGTTTAGAGTCCTAGAAACGCGTTGTTAGATGTTTCATACGTTCTTCAAACTTGTACAAAGCTCATTGAGGAACTTATAAGCTATCATGTTGCATGAAACTTGATTTAGAGTCCTAGAAACGCGTTTTTAGATGTTTTATAAGTTCGTTAAACTTGTACAAAGCACATTGAGTAATTTATAAGCACTCATGTTGCATGAAACTTGGTTTAGAGTCCTAGAAACGCGTTGTTAGATGTTTCATACGTTCGTGAAATTTGTAAAAAGCTCATTGAGGAACTTATAAACATTCATGTTGCATTAAACTTTGTTTAGAGTCCTAGAAACGCGTTGTTAGATGTTTCATAAGTTCGAGAAACTTGTACAAAGCTCATTGAGGAACTTATAAGCATTCATGTTGCATGAAACTTGGTTTAGAGTCCTAGAAACACGTTGTTAGATGTTTTATATGTTCTTCAAACTTGTACAAAGCTCATTGAGGACATTATAAGCTCTCATGTTGCATGAAACTTGGTTTAGAGTCTTAGAAACGCGTTGTTAGATGTTTCATAAGTTCGTGAAACTTGTACAAAGCACATTGAGGAACTTATAAGCACTCATGTTGCAAGAAACTTGGTTTAGAGTCGTAGAAACGAGTTGTTAGATGTTTCATAAGTTCGTCAAACATATACAAAGCTCATTAAGATACTTATAAGGAATCATGTTGCATGAAACTTGGTTTAGAGTACTAGAAACGCGTTGTTAGATGTTTTATAAGTTCTTCAAACTTGTACAAAGCTCATTGAGACACTTATAAGAATTCATGTTGCATGAAACTTGGTTTAGAGTCCTAGAAACGCGTTGTTAGATGTTTCATACGTTCTTCAAACTTGTACAAAGCTCATTGAGGAACTTAGAAGCTCTCATGTTGCATGAAACTTGGTTTAGAGTCCTAGAAACGCGATGTTAGATGTTTTATAAGTTCGTGAAACTTGTACAAAGCACATTGAGGAACTTATAAGCACTCATGTTGCATGAAACTTGGTTTAGAGTCCTAGAAACGCGTTGTTAGATGTTTCATACGTTTCTCAAACTTGTACAAAGCTCATTGAGGAACTTATAAGCTCTCATGTTGCATGAAACTTGGTTTAGAGTCCTAGAAACGCGTTGTTAGATGTTTCATAATTCGTGAAATTTGTAAAAAGCTCATTGAGGAACTTATAAGCACTCATGTTGCATGAAACTTGGTTTAGAGTCCTAGAAACGCGTTATTAGATGTTTCATAAGTTCGCCAAACTTGTACAAAGCTCATTGAGACACTTATAAGCTCTCATGTTGCATGAAACTTGGTTTAGAGTCCTAGAAACGCGTTGTTAGATGTTTCATACGTTCGTCAAACTTGTACAAAGCTCATTGAAAAACTGATAAGCACTCATGTTGCATGAAAGTTGGTTTAGAGTCCTATAGAAACGTGTTGTTAGATGTTTCATAAGTTCGTCGAACTTGATAAAAAGCTCATTGAGGAACTTATAAGCTCTCATGTTGCATGAAACTTGGTTTAGAGTCCTAGAAACGCGTTGTTAGATGTTTCATAAGTTCGTCAACTTGTACAAAGCTCATTAAGACACTTATAAGCATTCATCTTGCATGAAACTTGATTTATAGTCCTAGAAACGCGTTGTTAGATGTTTCATTAGTTCGTCAAACTTGTACAAAGCTCATTGAGGAACTTATAAGCACTCATGTTGCATGAAACTTAGTTTAGTGTCCTAGAAACGCGTTGTTAGATGTTTCATAAGTTCTTCAAACTTGTACAAAGCTCATTGAGGAACTTATAAGCTCTCAGGTTGCATGAAACTTGGTTTAGAGTCCTAGAAACGTGTTGTTAGATGTTTCATAAGTTCTTGAAACTTGTACAAAGCACATTGAGGAACTTATAAGCACTCATGTTGCATGAAACTTGGTTTAGAGTCAAAGAAACGAATTGTTAGATGTTTCATAAATTCGTCAAACTTATACAAAGCTCATTGAGATACTTATAAGTAATCATGTTGCATGAAACTTGGTTTAGAGTATTATAAACGCGTTGTTAGATGTTTCATAAGTTCTTCAAATTGCGACACTTATAAGAATTCATGTTGCATGAAACTTGGTTTAGAGTCCTAGAAACGCGTTGTTAGATGTTTCATACGTTCTTTAAACTTGTACAAATCTCATTGAGGAACTTATAAGCTATCATGTTGCATGAAACATGGTTTAGAGTCCTAGAAACTCGTTTTTAGATGTTTTATAAGTTCGTGAAATTTGTACAAAGCACATTGAGGAACTTATAAGCACTCATGTTGCATGAAACTTGGTTTAGAGGCCTAGAAACGCGTTGTTAGATGTTTCATACGTTCGGAAAACTTGTACAAAGCTCATTGAGGAACTTATAAGCACTCATGTTGCATGAAACTTGGTTTAGAGTCCTAGAAACACGTTGTTAGATGTTTCATACGTTCGTCAAACTTGTACAAAGCTCATTGAGGAACTTATAAGAACCCATGTTGCATGAAACTTGGTTTAGAGTCCTAGAAACGTGTTGTTAGATGTTTCATACGTTCTTCAAACTTGTACAAAGCTCATTGAGGAACTTATAAGCTCTCATTTTGCATGAAACTTGTTTTAGAGTCCTAGAAACGCGTTGTTAGGTGTCTTATAAGTTCGTGAAACTTGTACAAAGCTCATTGAGGAACTTATAAGCTCTCATGTTGCATGAAACTTGGTTTAGAGTCCTAGAAACGTGTTGTTAGATGTTTCATAAGTTCGTCAACTTGTACAAAGCTCATTAAGACACTTATAAGCATTCATCTTGCATGAAACTTGGTTTATAGTCCTAGAAACGCGTTGTTGGATGTTTCATTAGTTCGTCAAACTTGTACAAAGCTCATTGAGGAACTTATAAGCATTCATGTTGCATGAAAGTTGGTTTAGAGTCCTAGAAACGCGTTGTTAGATGTTTCATAAGTTCGTTAAACTTATGAGCACTCATGTTGCATGAAACTTGGTTTAGAGTCCTAGAAACGCGTTGTTAGATGTTTCATACGTTCGTCAAACTTGTACAAAGCTCATTGAGGAACTTATAAGCACTCATGTTGCATGAAACTTAGTTTAGTGTCCTAGAAACGCGTTGTTAGATGTTTCATAAGTTCTTCAAACTTGTACAAAGTTCATTGAGGAACTTATAAGCTCTCAGGTTGCATGAAACTTGGTTTAGAGTCCTAGAAACGTGTTGTTAGATGTTTCATAAGTTCTTGAAACTTGTACAAAGCACATTGAGGAACTTATAAGCACTCATGTTGCATGAAACTTGGTTTAGAGTCAAAGAAACGAATTGTTAGATGTTTCATAAGTTCGTCAAACTTATACAAAGCTCATTGAGATACTTATAAGTAATCATGTTGCATGAAACTTGGTTTAGAGTATTATAAACGCGTTGTTAGATGTTTCATAAGTTCTTCAAATTGCGACACTTATAAGAATTCATGTTGCATGAAACTTGGTTTAGAGTCCTAGAAACGCGTTGTTAGATGTTTCATACGTTCTTTAAACTTGTACAAAGCTCATTGAGGAACTTATAAGCTATCATGTTGCATGAAACATGGTTTAGAGTCCTAGAAACTCGTTTTTAGATGTTTTATAAGTTTGTGAAATTTGTACAAAGCACATTGAGGAACTTATAAGCACTCATGTTGCATGAAACTTGGTTTAGAGTCCTAGAAACGCGTTGTTAGATGTTTCATACGTTCGACAAACTTGTACAAAGCTCATTGAGGAACTTATAAGCACTCATGTTGCATGAAACTTGGTTTAGAGTCCTAGAAACGCGTTGTTAGATGTTTCATACGTTCGTCAAACTTGTACAAAGCTCATTGAGGAACCTATAAGAACCCATGTTGCATGAAACTTGGTTTAGAGTCCTAGAAACGTGTTGTTAGATGTTTCATACGTTCTTCAAACTTGTACAAAGCTCATTGAGGAACTTATAAGCTCTCATGTTGCATGAAACTTGTTTTAGAGTCCTAGAAACGCGTTGTTAGGTGTCTTATAAGTTCGTGAAACTTGTACAAAGCTCATTGAGGAACTTATAAGCTCTCATGTTGCATGAAACTTGGTTTAGAGTCCTAGAAACGTGTTGTTAGATGTTTCATAAGTTCGTCAACTTGTACAAAGCTCATTAAGACGCTTATAAGCATTCATCTTGCATGAAACTTGGTTTATAGTCCTAGAAACGCGTTGTTAGATGTTTCATTAGTTCGTCAAACTTGTACAAAGCTCATTGAGGAACTTATAAGCATTCATGTTGCATGAAAGTTGGTTTAGAGTCCTAGAAACGCGTTGTTAGATGTTTCATAAGTTCGTTAAACTTGTACAAAGCTCATTGAGGAACTTATAAGCACTCATGTTGCATGAAACTTGGTTTAGAGTCCTAGAAACGCGTTGTTAGATGTTTCATAAGTTCGTGAAACTTGTACAAAGCTCATTGAGAAACTTATAAGCACCCATGTTGCACGAAACTTGGTTTATAGTCCTAGAAACGCGTTGTTAGATGTTTCATACGTTCGTCAAACTTTTACAAAGCTCATTGAGGAACTTATAAGTTCTCATGTTGCATGAATCTTGGTTTAGAGTCCTAGAAACGAGTAGTTAGATGTTTCATAAGTTCGTCAAACTTGTACAAAGCTCATTGAGACACTTATAAACACTCATGTTGCATGAAACTTGGTTTAGAGTCCTAGAAACGCGTTGTTAGATGTTTCATACGTTCGTCAAACTTGTAAAAAGCTCATTGAGGAACTTATAAGCACTCATGTTGCATGAAACTTGGTTTAGAGTCCTAGAAACGCGTTGTTAGATGTTTCATATGTTCTTCAAACTTGTACAAAGCTCATTGAGGAACTTATAAGCTCTCATGTTGCATGAAACTTGGCTTAGAGTCCTAGAAACGCGTTGTTAGGTGTTTCATAAGTTCGTGAAACTTGTACAAAGAACATTGAGGAATTTATAAGCACTCATGTTGCATGAAACTTTGTGTAGAGTCCTAGAAACGTAGTGTTAAATGTTTCATACGTTCGTCAAACTTGTACAAAGCTCATTGAGGAACTTATAAGCTCTCATGTTGCATGAAACTTGGTTTAGAGTCCTAAAAACACGTTGTTAGATGTTTCATACGTTCTTCAAACTTGTACAAAGTTCATTGAGGAACTTATAATCACTCATGTTGCATAAAACTTGGTTTAGAATCCTAGAAACGAGCTGTTAGATGTTTCATAAGTTCGTCAAGCTTGATACAAAGCTCATTGAGGAACTTATAAGCACTCATGTTGCATGAAACCTGGTTTAGAGTCCTAGAAACGCGTTGTTAGATGTTTCATAAGTTCGTGAAATTTGTACAAAGCTCATTGAGGAACTTATAAGCTCTCATGTTGCATGAGACTTGGTTTACAGTCCTAGAAATGCGTTGTTAGATGTTTCATAAGTTTGTGAAACTTGTACAAAGCTCATTGAAGAAATTATAAGAACTCATGTTGCATGAAACTTGGTTTAGAGTCCTAGAAACACGTTGTTAGATGTTTCATAAGTTTGTGAAACTTGTACAAAGCTCATTGAGGAACTTATAAGCACTCATGTTGCATGAAACTTGGTTTAGAGTCCTAGAAACGCGTTGTTAGATGTTTCATAAGTTCGTGAAACTTGTACAAAGCTCATTGAGGAACTTATAAGCACTCATGTTGCATGAAATTTGGTTTAGAGTCCTAGAAACGCGTTGTTAGATGTTTCATAAGTTCGTGAAACTTGTACAAAGCTCATTGAGGAACTTAAAAGCATTCATGTTGCATGAAATTTGGTTTAGAGTCTTAGAAACACGTTGTTAGATGTTTCATACGTTTGTCAAACTTGTACAAAGCTCATTGAGGAACTTATAAGCTCTCATGTTGCATGAAACTTGGTTTAGAGTCCTAGAAACGCGTTGTTAGATGTTTCATAAGTTCGTGAAACTTGTACAAAGCACATTGATGAACTTATAAGCACTCATGTTGCATGAAACTTGGTTTAGAGTCGTAGAAACGAGTTGTTAGATGTTTCATAAGTTCGTCAAACTTATACAAAGCTCATTGAGATACTTAGAAGCACTCATGTTGCATGAAACTTGGTTGAGTACTAGAAACGCGTTGTTAGATATTTCATAAGTTCGTGAAACTTGTACAAAGCTCATTGAGAAACTTATAAGCACTCATGTTGCATGAAACTTGGTTTAGAGTCCTAGAAACGCGTTGTTAGATGTTTCATAAGTTCGTGAAACTTGTACAAAGCTCATTGAGATACTTAGAAGCACTCATGTTGCATGAAACTTGGTTTAGACTCCTAGAAACGCGTTGTTAGATGTTTCATAAGTTTGTGAAACTTGTACAAAGCTCATTGAGGAACTTATAACATTTCATGTTGCATGAAACTTGGTTTAGAGTCCTAGAAACGCGTTGTTAGATGTTTCATAAGTTCGTGAAACTTGTACAAAGCTCATTGAGATACTTAGAAGCACTCATGTTGCATGAAACTTGGTTTAGAGTCCTAGAAACGCGTTGTTAGATGTTTCATAAGTTTGTGAAACTTGTACAAAGCTCATTGAGGAACTTATAACCTTTCATGTTGCATGAAACTTGGTTTAGAGTCCTATAAACGCGTTGTTAGATGTTTCATAAGTTCGTGAAACTTGTACAAAGCTCATTGAGATACTTAGAAGCACTCATGTTGCATGAAACTTGGTTTAGAGTCCTAGAAACGCGTTGTTAGATGTTTCATAAGTTTGTGAAACTTGTACAAAGCTCATTGAGGAACTTATAACCTTTCATGTTGCATGAAACTTAGTTTAGAGTCCTAGAAACACGTTGTTAGATGTTTCATAAGTTTGTGAAACTTGTACAAAGCTCATTGAGGAACTTATAAGCACTCATGTTGCATGAAACTTGGTTTAGAGTCCTAGAAACGCGTTGTTAGATGTTTCATAAGTTCGTGAAACTTGTACAAAGCTCATTGAGGAACTTATAAGCACTCATGTTGCATGAAATTTGGTTTAGAGTCCTAGAAACGCGTTGTTAGATGTTTCATAAGTTCGTGAAACTTGTACAAAGCTCATTGAGGAACTTAAAAGCATTCATGTTGCATGAAACTTGGTTTAGAGTCTTAGAAACACGTTGTTAGATGTTTCATACGTTTGTCAAACTTGTACAAAGCTCATTGAGGAACTTATAAGCTCTCATGTTGCATGAAACTTGGTTTAGAGTCCTAGAAACGCGTTGTTAGATGTTTCATAAGTTCGTGAAACTTGTACAAAGCACATTGATGAACTTATAAGCACTCATGTTGCATGAAACTTGGTTTAGAGTCGTAGAAACGAGTTGTTAGATGTTTCATAAGTTCGTCAAACTTATACAAAGCTCATTGAGATACTTAGAAGCACTCATGTTGCATGAAACTTGGTTGAGTACTAGAAACGCGTTGTTAGATATTTCATAAGTTCGTGAAACTTGTACAAAGCTCATTGAGAAACTTATAAGCACTCATGTTGCATGAAACTTGGTTTAGAGTCCTAGAAACGCGTTGTTAGATGTTTCATAAGTTCGTTAAACTTGTACAAAGCTCATTGAGATACTTAGAAGCACTCATGTTGCATGAAACTTGGTTTAGACTCCTAGAAACGCGTTGTTAGATGTTTCATAAGTTTGTGAAACTTGTACAAAGCTCATTGAGGAACTTATAACATTTCATGTTGCATGAAACTTGGTTTAGAGTCCTAGAAACGCGTTGTTAGATGTTTCATAAGTTCGTGAAACTTGTACAAAGCTCATTGAGATACTTAGAAGCACTCATGTTGCATGAAACTTGGTTTAGAGTCCTAGAAACGCGTTGTTAGATGTTTCATAAGTTTGTGAAACTTGTACAAAGCTCATTGAGGAACTTATAACCTTTCATGTTGCATGAAACTTGGTTTAGAGTCCTATAAACGCGTTGTTAGATGTTTCATAAGTTCGTGAAACTTGTACAAAGCTCATTGAGATACTTAGAAGCACTCATGTTGCATGAAACTTGGTTTAGAGTCCTAGAAACGCGTTGTTAGATGTTTCATAAGTTTGTGAAACTTGTACAAAGCTCATTGAGGAACTTATAACCTTTCATGTTGCATGAAACTTAGTTTAGAGTCCTAGAAACGCGTTGTTAGATGTTTCATAAGTTCGTGAAACTTGTACAAAACACATTGAGGAACTTATAAGCACTCATGTTGCATGAAACTTGGTTTAGAGTCGTATAAACAAGTTGTTAGATGTTTCATAAGTTTGTCAAACTTATACAAAGCTCATTGAGATACTTATAAGACCTCATGTTGCATGAAACTTGGTTTAGAGTACTAGAAACGCGTTGTTAGATGTTTCATAAGTTCTTCAAACTTGTACAAAGCTCATTGAGACACTTATAAGAATTCATGTTGTATTAAACTTGGTTTAGAGTCCTAGAAACGCGTTGTTAGATGTTTCATACGTTCTTCAAACTTGTACAAAGCTCATTGAGTAACTTATAAGCTCTCATGTTGCATGAAACTTGGTTTAGAGTCCTAGAAACGCGTTGTTAGATGTTTCATAAGTTCGTGAAACTTGTACAAAGCATATTGAGGAACTTAAAAGCACTCATGTTGTATGAAACTTGGTTTAGAGTCCTAGAAACGCGTTGTTAGATGTTTCATAAGTTTGTGAAACTTGTACAAAGCTCATTGAGGAACTTATAAGCTCTCATGTTGCATGAAACTTGGTTTAGAGTCCTAGAAACGCGTTGTTAGATGTTTCATAAGTTCGTGAAACTTGTACAAAGCTCATTGAGGAACTTATAAGCACTCATGTTGCATGAAACTTGGTTTAGAGTCCTAGAAATGCGTTGTTAGATGTTTCATAAGTTCGTGAAACTTGTACAAAGCTCATTGAGATACTTAGAAGCACTCATGTTGCATGAAACTTGGTTTAGACTCCTAGAAACGCGTTGTTAGGTGTTTCATAAGTTTGTGAAACTTGTACAAAGCTCATTGAGGAACTTATAACCTTTCATGTTGCATGAAACTTGGTTTAGAGTCCTAGAAACGCGTTGTTAGATGTTTCATAAGTTCGTGAAACTTGTACAAAGCTCATTGAGATACTTAGAAGCACTCATGTTGCATGAAACTTGGTTTAGAGTCCTAGAAACGCGTTGTTAGATGTTTCATAAGTTTGTGAAACTTGTACAAAGCTCATTGAGGAACTTATAACCTTTCATGTTGCATGAAACTTGGTTAAGAGTCCTAGAAACGCGTTGTTAGATGTTTCATAAGTTCGTGAAACTTGTACAAAGCTCATTGAGATACTTAGAAGCACTCATGTTGCATGAAACTTGGTTTAGAGTCCTAGAAACGCGTTGTTAGATGTTTCATAAGTTTGTGAAACTTGTACAAAGCTCATTGAGGAACTTATAACCTTTCATGTTGCATGAAACTTGGTTTAGAGTCCTAGAAACGCGTTGTTAGATGTTTCATAAGTTCGTGAAACTTGTACAAAACACATTGAGGAACTTATAAGCACTCATGTTGCATGAAACTTGGTTTAGAGTCGTAGAAACGAGTTGTTAGATGTTTCATAAGTTTGTCAAACTTATACAAAGCTCATTGAGATACTTATAAGACCTCATGTTGCATGAAACTTGGTTTAGAGTACTAGAAACGCGTTGTTAGATGTTTCATAAGTTCTTCAAACTTGTACAAAGCTCATTGAGACACTTATAAGAATTCATGTTGTATTAAACTTGGTTTAGAGTCCTAGAAACGCGTTGTTAGATGTTTCATACGTTCTTCAAACTTGTACAAAGCTCATTGAGTAACTTATAAGCTCTCATGTTGCATGAAACTTGGTTTAGAGTCCTAGAAACGCGTTGTTAGATGTTTCATAAGTTCGTGAAACTTGTACAAAGCATATTGAGGAACTTAAAAGCACTCATGTTGTATGAAACTTGGTTTAGAGTCCTAGAAACGCGTTGTTAGATGTTTCATAAGTTTGTGAAACTTGTACAAAGCTCATTGAGGAACTTATAAGCTCTCATGTTGCATGAAACTTGGTTTAGAGTCCTAGAAACGCGTTGTTAGATGTTTCATAAGTTCGTGAAACTTGTACAAAGCTCATTGAGGAACTTATAAGCACTCATGTTGCATGAAACTTGGTTTAGAGTCCTAGAAATGCGTTGTTAGATGTTTCATAAGTTCGTGAAACTTGTACAAAGCTCATTGAGGAACTTATAAGCACTCATGTTGCATGAAACTTGGTTTAGAGTCCTAGAAATGCGTTGTTAGATGTTTCATAAGTTCGTGAAACTTGTACAAAGCTCATTGAGGAACTTAGAAGCACTCATGTTGCATGAAACTTGGTTTAGAGTACTAGAAACGCGTTGTTAGATGTTTCATAAGTTCGTGAAACTTGTACAAAGCTCATTGAGGAACTTATAAGCACTCATGTTGCATGAAACTTGGTTTAGAGTCCTAGAAACGCGTTGTTAGATGTTTCATAAGTTCGTGAAACTTGTACAAAGCTCATTGAGGAACTTATAAGCATTCATGTTGCATGTAACTTGGATTAGAGTCCAAGTATCACGTTGTTAGATGTTTCATACGTTCGTCAAACTTGTACAAAGCTCATTGAGGAACTTATAAGCTCTCATGTTGCATGAAACTTGGTTTAGAGTCCTAGAAACGCGTTGTTAGATGTTTCATAAGTTCGTGAAACTTGTACAAAGCACATTCACTACAAGAAACTGGGCTTTTAGCAACGAAATTTAGCAAGGAAATAACGACGAATAAATATAGCAACGAAATAGCAACGAATTGGCGACGAAAAGGCAACGGAGAATATTGTCGTCGCTAAATCGTCTCTATTTAGCGAGGTATGTATTCGTCGCAAAATTGGCGACGATTTAGCGACGATTTTGGCGACGAATGAGTTCCGCGTCGCTAAATCGTCGCTAATTAGCGACGATTTAGCAACGAATCTATATCCTTGCTAATTAGCGACGAATTAGCAACGAATCTATATCCTCGCTAAGTAGGTAAGCACGTTTTCAAAAACGTTGCTAAATCGTTGCTAATTTTATTTCCTTGCTAATTTTCCTTGCTAAATGGTTGCAAAATTTTTAGAATGGGACTATATAAACCTATCTACACTCTTCAAAAAATCACACCACAACACAATACAAAAACATTCACTCTATAAAAATATAAACACTCTAAAAATTTCAATATGTCTCAAGGTAATAACAATATATACGAGTTACAGTCTTGGATGTATCGGCATAAAGATCGATCGGGGGTAGTTACAAACGAATTTACGGAGGGACTTCAAGCATTCATGCAGCAGGCCGGAAACATGCAGAATACGCAAGATACCGGTAAAATGTATTGTCCATGTAAGAAGTGCGTTAACACTAAATACGTGTTTGTTGAAACCGTATGGAAACATCTTTTTAATAGAGGTTTTATGTCGCAGTATTTTGTTTGGTTTCAACACGGGGAAGGGTATAACTCTAATAATACTGAAGTTGGAGATAGTAGTTATACGTTTCCTGTTAGTGATCATGTTAGTAACGAACCTGCTAATTTACCGCATCATTTTGATAGTAACTATGATCATGATCAGGCTGGTGGTTATGTGCATGTAGATGATAATAGATATCATGAAATGGTTGTTGATGCATTTCATGATACGAGGGAGTATTTATCCAAAAATGTAGTTGAAGAACCTAACCTAGATGCTAAACGATTTTATGATATGTTAGACGCTGCGAATAAACCAATTTACGAGGGATGTAAAGTTGGATTGTCAAAACTATCATTAGCATCTAGGATGATGAATATAAAATCTGATAATAATTTGAGTGAGTTTTGTATGGACTCATGGGCGGAGTTACTAAAAGAATATCTGCATGAGGGTAATGTAGTTGCTGAGTCGTATTACGAAATACAAAAGTTGGTTTTTAGTCTTGGATTGCCTTCTGAAATGATTGATATTTGTGTTAACAATTGTATGATTTATTGGAAAGATGATGATGAGCTGCTCGAATGTCGTTTTTGTCGTCAACCGAGATATAAGGTCCAAGGGAAGGGGAGTAAAGTCCCGTATCAACGGATGTGGTACTTACCCATCACAGACAGACTCAAAAGATTGTATCAATCGGAGAGGACATCGATTCGATGAGATGGCATGCAGAACACTCAGTTCAAGATGGGGAAGTCACTCATCCGTCAGATGCAAAGGCTTGGAAGCACTTCAACACGGTATACTCGATTTCGCGAGAGAGGTTCGTAATGTATACCTTGGTTTATGCACGACGGATTTAGTCCATTCGGTATGTCTAGTAGACAGTACTCTTTGTGGCCGGTTATACTAACTCCGTATAATCTACCTCCCAATATATGCATGCAAAGAGAATTTCTTTTCTTAAGCATTTTAGTACCGAGTCCGAAGCACCCAAAGAGAGCTCTTGATGTTTTTCTCGCAACCTTTGATACATGAGTTAAAAGAGCTATGGTCCACCGGGGTTCGTACGTATGATATCTCATGCAAGAGAAATTTTACGATGCGTGCAGTGCTCATGTGGACTATTAGTGACTTTCCTGCTTATGGCATGTTAGCAGGTTGGACAACGCATGGACGATTGTCTTGTCCATATTGCCGTCATCGGACTGATGCGTTTCAACTCCCACATGGAAGGAAAACAAGTTGGTTTGATTGTCACCGACGTTTCCTTCCAATCAATCATCCATACCGAAAGAATAGAAGGTTATTTAAGAAGAATCGGGTCGTTAAACATCCACCCCTACTTTATCCGACGGGGGCAGAGTTATTGGAGGAGTTGGATAATTATTGGGCGCAAAAAACATGTAGACGGGGTGGTAATTGGCATGTTTCTAATTTACCCGATGGATACGGAGAAAGCCATACATGGCACAAGAAAAGCATTTTTGGGAACTCCCGTACCGGAAAAATCACTTGTTGAGACATAACCTCGACGTTATGCACATTGAAAAAAACTTTTTTGATAATATTATAAACACATTGTTGAATGTACAGGGGAGAACTAAAGACAATTTGAAGACAAGACTAGATTTGCCCGAAATATGTTTTAGAAGTGAGTTGCATATCACGAACGATGGTAAGGCTCCGGTCCCAATCTACAGATTGAAACCTGAAGCAAAAACGCGTTATTCAAATGGGTCACTTCATATGTCAAGTTTCCCGACGGATATGTTTCCAAGTTATCTGCATGTGTTGAGAATGGTCAAAAGTTTTCAGGTATGAAAAGTCACGACTGTCATGTGTTTATGCAACGACTTTTACCTTTTGCTTTCGATGAGCTTTTACCTGAACCCGCACACACAACAATAGCAGGTATCATTGAACCCTAAAATGTTTATATTTTAATTTTGATTAAGTATATATATAATTTAATTAATATAATGTTTAAAATTTTCCGAGAGATCGGTGCATTTTTCCGAGATCTATGCACTCGTACGCTTACGAAGAGGTCATTGAACGGTTACGTGACAAGTATCCCGATTGTGTTGTGCAACTTGGAGAAGATTTTCCCTCCATCCTTTTTCGATGTTATGGAACACCTTCCAATACATCTTCCTCACGAGCAGAAATTAGGAGGGCCCTGTGCGGTTTCGGTGGATGTATCCTTTCGAACGATTTATGGGATATTTGAAAGGAAAGGCGAAAAACCTTGCAAGGGTTGAAGGATCTATTGTTGTTGGATCTTTAACTCAAGAGACGTCTCATTTCGCCTCATATTATTTCGGTTCCAATGTAAAAATACGTAGAACAACAACACGACGCTACGATGATGGAGGTGTTGGCGCAGTGTATGGAATGGAAGGGGTACCTGATATATTTTCACCAATCGGAAGAGCTGCCGGAAAAATAAAAGAAGTTTGGTGGGAAAGTGATCAACATCAGCAAAGCGCACATACTTACATCTTCCTTAATTGTGAATATGCCCGACCTTTTGAAAGGTATATGCATGCAACTATTCATTCGCAAACCCATCATGCATAAACAAAATAAATATTTAATTTTGATTCGGTTTCCTGCGTTGTTTTAGAATGTTTGAGGAGCAAGTGGATGAGGTTTATCCAGGACTTTCAAAAGACGAAGTAACCGCTCTTAAAGAACGAGATTTTGCAGCTTGGTTGAAAACGCAGATCGCATATGGTGACACAATGTATCCACTGTGGTTTCGCGAGTTAATACAAGGACCGCTCGGAAAGATCACAACTTCTTCTATGTATTTCACTCGTGGTTACGTGTTCCACACCTTAAGTCATGGTCAACGTCGAGCAACCGCGAATTATGGGGTAACTGTGTCGGGTGATTCAGTTTTTTATGGTCTTCTAACGAGATATTATTGAAGTGCAGTATCCGGGATTAGTCAATTTACGAACAACCCTCTTCAAATGTGATTGGTTTGATCCAACACTCGGTCGTGGTGTTCGGTACAACAAATTTGGTGTGATCGACGTCAACCAGTCACGACGATATCGGAAGTTTGAACCTTTTATCCTTGGATCGCAAGCTGAACAAGTTACTTTCATTCCTTATCCTCGGGTTAAGACTAGCGGTATAGCATGGAGTGCAGTAGTCCGAATCGTTCCAAGAGGTTTAATTATGGGTAACGATGAAGTTCCTATGCAACAAGATGTCATTGGTGGGACAATCATTCCAACAAATCAATCGACGGAAGATGTATTACTTGTCGACCCCGATAATCAAGTTGTTGAAGATATTGTGGATGATGAAGACGACGGAGGTGCAGATGAATTCGATGAAAGTAGCGAAGTCGAATCTGTTGATTCCGATAATAATGAATAATTTTCTTTGTGTTTTTGTAATATAATTGTGTACATGTGTTAGTTGTAATATTTGTGTGTGTTTTTGTAATCTTTGTGTGTTTTTGTAATAATTGTGTGTGTTTTTGTAATTATTTTTTTTTTAAAATAATATTTAATTTAGCAACGAAATAACCAGGATTTGTAATTTCCGTTGCTAAATCGTCGCTAATTAGCGACGATTTAGCAACGCTAACCTACTTTCGTTGCCAATTCGTCGCTATATTAGCGACGAATTGGCAACGATTTATTAAAAAATCTAATTTTCGATGGATTACAGATTTAGGGGTTCAAGATCGTTGCTAAATCGTCGCTAAACTTAATGACATATCGTTGCCAAATCGTCGCCATTTCGTTGCTAACCATGATTCCTTGCCAATTCGTTGCTAAGTCGTTGCAAGCCTTCGAACTTTAAACCCCTAAAACACCACTTAAAATCGATTTACACGAGTTTTGCTTAACTAAAAAAGTGTACAAAACTAGTAATATATTTGTATAAAACAATAAAAATTATAGATTACAAAATTATACTTAACACATTTAAGCTAAGTAAACCATAACTTATAAGAGTTTATACTATAAAGTTCATAATAAACTAGTTTACAAGTTTTTTTGTCATATATTGAATTTGTGACTTCATATGATCAATGTTATAAACTCGTTTTGGCGAAAAAGTGGTAAAAAAACGATACAAACCGAATTTAGGGTTCCAAACCCTAAAATAAGGGTTTAGCATTAGCGACGATTTAGCGACGAATCGTTGCTATTTCGTCGCTATTGACATTTAGCGACGATTTAGCGACGAATCGTTGCTATTTTGTCGCTAAATTTAAACCTCCTTACATTCTCGTACTTGGAAATACGATGAATGTCGTTTCGTGTCAACTTTATATATAGCGACGAAATAGCAACAAATTCTGACATGCATGTACTTATTAAGTACGATGTAAGTCGCTTTGTGTCACGTTACCATATAGCGACGAATTAGCGACGAATTCGTTGCCAAATCGTCGCTATATTGTATCGTCGCTAAATCGTCGCCTTTATTTCGTTTGCCGCGGGTGGGAAACCAAAAGGTTTGAACCAAAAGAGGCGACGAATTAGGGACGCCACAAAATCCTATATATACCCGACGAGTTTTCCATTTTTTCACACAATCTCAATCTCTCTCTCTCTCTAAAAAACTTATCTCTCTAAAAAAAACCCAACTCCACAAATCAACTCCAAAAACATGTCTGAAAATAACCAACCCCCTCATTATTATAATTTCATAAGGAACCGATCCGGTTCCACCTCTAATTCAAACTCATCCCAACAAAACCCACCCCAACAAAACCCACCCCAACAAGACCCACCCCAACAAAACCCAAGATAAGAGCCTATTCCCGATGCTCCAGCCGATCCCCCCGTCGATTTACCACAACCTCAGCATCTTGGACCGCACATGCGGCGGATCCTCGACTTTCTTCGGCGGGAGAGCCACCGTACCTACCGTTGCTCCATTCCGGACGGCCAGATGGGACATTTTGGTAACTAATTAATTGATTTTTATAATTAATTGATTTTTATATTATTTAATTAATTGATTTATTTTAATTAATTGATTTTCGAATATAATAATTGCTAACGATAAATTTATTTTTCGTAGGTTTTGCGATAACAAGGTTAGTAGGAGTGTATCGAATGTGATGAAGACGTATTTCGTGGAGCCGCACGTCAACTGGTCGCAGACGCCTCCTTATATCAAGGACATCTGGTTCGAATCTTTTGCGGTAAGTAAAATTTTTAATTATTTAAATTTTAAAAATTAAACATTATAAAAAGTTAATATAAATATTTATTGTAATAAAATAACATATATTATATAAAATATAATAATTATTACAAAATTTATTTTTTTATTATTTAAATTTTATTTTAATATTTTAAAAAACTCAAATAGAAAAAATGGCATTGGCGGGAGGAAGACATGTTTAAAGTACGCAAGGGTTTCGAGGAGAAAGCCATGCATCGCCTCACTGGGATTATCAACAAATGGAAGACTAAGTGGCTGAAGAAGGGAGACGAGGCGAAACCCATAGCAATGGATGGGGCGGTGTGGAAGGGCCTTTGCGACTATTGGACGAACCCGCATTCGGTTCAAGTTGCGGGTAACTGCTCCAAGTCCCGACTCACACCGATCGACGAGACCGGTCCATATGTCCACACCTCAGGACCGACTTCTTACGCCGGACGGCGTATACAGATGGTATTAATTAATATATATTTAAAATTTAATTACTTTTTCAAATAATATAAAATTTAAAAATATATAATTTAATTATAATTTTCAATAGCGCGAGGAGATGGGCGAGCTTCCGCCCATTGTGGAAGTTTTGAAGAAGGTCCAGAAGAGGAAGGACGGGACCTATGTGAGTTCACGATCTGAAAAGATCGTGAACGCATATGAGGCTAGAGTCGCCGAGCGGGTTAGTCAGGGTTCGACGTCGACCGATTGTAGTTCGGTCAACTCCTCGGGACAGCTGTCGGTCACCGAGTGCGACCAGATCTACTATGAGGTAATAATTTAAAATAATTTAATTTAAATCAAAATAATATTTATTATAATATCTAACGATGTTAAATTGTCTATATAGGTGGCCCCGAAGACGAAGAAGAACCGCACTTTTGGAGTCGGTTCGATTGAGACGGTTCTGCTGCTTCTTCTTCGCAGCCTCGTCCCACTGCCCAAGATCACGCCGAAGAGAATGTTCGGTTGAGGGAGCAGCTCGCGGCACAAGAAGTCCGCTATCAGAACATCACGGACTTCTTCTCCATCATCGCGATGGAAAGTCCAAACCTCACGAGGTTGATGCGGCGGCGGGGAGTCCAACCAACTCGGCCACCGGTGATCCCTCCGGATGTAGCGGCAGCGGCAGCACAAGACCTTGGACGTGATATCGGGATTGATGATTACGTCGTCGATCCCGATGATCCCGCTGATCCCGCTGTTTAGTTTTAATTTATTGTATTTTTAAAATATTTTGTATTTTTTTAATATTTTTATAATTGTTTTTTTTTAAATTTTTTTATAATTGTTTTTTTTAAAAATTTGGTTTTTAAATTTGTTTTTTTTTTAAATTTTTTTTTTTTAAATCGTTGCTAATTCGTCGCTAAATTAGCGACGAATTAGCAAGGACGTGTCAAGCCATCCTTGCTAATTCGTAGCTAATTTAGCGACGAATTAGCAACGACTTTTTAACACATCGTCGCTAATTGGAAATTTATTTTTTATATATCGTCGCTAATTCGTCGCTAATATTTTACGACCAACGTCGCTAATTCGTCGCTAAATTAGCGACGAATTAGCGACGAAATATCATTAGCGACGATTATACGGCGTCGCTACATTGGCGACGAAATAGCGACGATTAAAAAATGGCGACGATTTAGCGACGAATTTTGAATAGCGACGAAAATATTCTCGTATACATTGGCGACGATTTAGCGACGATATATGGCGTCGCTATTTGCCGTTTTTCTTGTAGTGATTGATGAACTTATAAGCACTCATGTTGCATGAAACTTGGTTTAGAGTCGTAGAAACGAGTTGTTAGATGTTTCATAAGTTCGTCAAACTTATACAAAGCTCATTGAGATACTTAGAAGCACTCATGTTGCGTGAAACTTGGTTTAGAGTACTAGAAACGCGTTGTTAGATATTTCATAAGTTCGTGAAACTTGTACAAAGCTCATTGAGGAACTTATAAGCACTCATGTTGCATGAAACTTGGTTTAGAGTCCTAGAAACGCGTTGTTAGATGTTTCATAAGTTCGTGAAACTTGTACAAAGCTCATTGAGATACTTAGAAGCATTCATGTTGCATGAAACTTGGTTTAGAGTCCTAGAAACGCGTTGTTAGATGTTTCATAAGTTTGTGAAACTTGTACAAAGCTCATTGAGGAACTTATAACCTTTCATGTTGCATGAAACTTGGTTTAGAGTCCTAGAAACGCGTTGTTAGATGTTTTATAAGTTCGTGAAACTTGTACAAAACACATTGAGGAACTTATAAGCACTCATGTTGCATGAAACTTGGTTTAGAGTCGTAGAAACGAGTTGTTAGATGTTTCATAAGTTTGTCAAACTTATACAAAGCTCATTGAGATACTTATAAGACCTCATGTTGCATGAAACTTGGTTTAGAGTACTAGAAACGCGTTGTTAGATGTTTCATAAGTTCTTCAAACTTGTACAAAGCTCATTGAGACACTTATAAGAATTCATGTTGTATTAAACTTGGTTTAGAGTCCTAGAAACGCGTTGTTAGATGTGTCATACGTTCTTCAAACTTGTACAAAGCTCATTGAGTAACTTATAAGCTCTCATGTTGCATGAAACTTGGTTTAGAGTTCTAGAAACGCGTTGTTAGATGTTTCATAAGTTCGTGAAACTTGTACAAAGCATATTAAGGAACTTAAAAGCACTCATGTTGTATGAAACTTGGTTTAGAGTCCTAGAAACGCGTTGTTAGATGTTTCATAAGTTTGTGAAACTTGTACAAAGCTCATTGAGGAACTTATAAGCTCTCATGTTGCATGAAACTTGGTTTAGAGTCCTAGAAACGCGTTGTTAGATGTTTCATAAGTTCGTGAAACTTGTACAAAGCTCATTGAGGAACTTATAAGCACTCATGTTGCATGAAACTTGGTTTAGAGTCCTAGAAATGCGTTGTTAGATGTTTCATAAGTTCGTGAAACTTGTACAAAGCTCATTGAGGAACTTATAAGCACTCATGTTGCATGAAACTTGGTTTAGAGTCCTAGAAACGCGTTGTTAGATGTTTCATAAGTTCGTGAAACTTGTACAAAGCTCATTGAGGAACTTAGAAGCACTCATGTTGCATGAAACTTGGTTTAGAGTACTAGAAACGCGTTGTTAGATGTTTCATAAGTTCGTGAAACTTGTACAAAGCTCATTGAGGAACTTATAAGCACTCATGTTGCATGAAACTTGGTTTAGAGTCCTAGAAACGCGTTATTAGATGTTTCATAAGTTCGTGAAACTTGTACAAAGCTCATTGAGGAACTTATAAGCATTCATGTTGCATGTAACTTGGATTAGAGTCCAAGAATCACGTTGTTAGATGTTTCATACGTTCGTCAAACTTGTACAAAGCTCATTGAGGAACTTATAACCTCTCATGTTGCATGAAACTTGGTTTAGAGTCCTAGAAATGCGTTGTTAGATGTTTCATAAGTTCGTGAAACTTGTACAAAGCACATTGAGGAACTTATAAGCACTCATGTTTCATGAAACTTGGTTTAGAGTCCTAGAAACGAGTTGTTAGATGTTTCATAAGTTTATCAAACTTATACAAAGCTCATTGAGATACTTATAAGCACTCATGTTGCATGAAATTTGGTTTAGAGTCCTAGAAACGCGTTGTTAGATGTTTCATAAGTTCGTGAAACATGTACAAAGCTCATTGAGAAACTTATAAGAATTCATGTTGCATTAAACTTGGTTTAGAGTCCTAGAAACGGGTTGTTAGATGTTTCATACGTTCTTCAAACTTGTACAAAGCTCATTGAGTAACTTATAAGCTCTCATGTTGCATGAAACTTGGTTTAGAGTCCTAGAAACGCGTTGTTAGATGTTTCATAAGTTCGTGAAACTTGTACAAAGCATATTGAGGAATTTAAAAGCACTCATGTTGTATGAAACTTGGTTTAGAGTCCTAGAAACGCGTTGTTAGATGTTTCATAAGTTCGTGAAACTTGTACAAAGCTCATTGAGGAACTTATAAGCTCTCATGTTGCATGAGACTTGGTTTAGAGTCCTAGAAATGCGTTGTTAGATGTTTCATAAGTTCGTGAAACTTGTACAAAGCTCATTGAGGAACTTATAAGAACTCATGTTGCATGAAACTTGGTTTAGAGTCCTAGAAACACGTTGTTAGATGTTTCATAAGTTTGTGCATGAAACTTGTACAAAGGTCATTGAGGAACTTATAAGCACTCATGTTGCATGAAACTTGGTTTAGAGTCCTAGAAACGCGTTGTTAGATGTTTCATAAGTTCGTGAAACTTGTACAAAGCTCATTGAAGAACTTATAAGCACTCATGTTGCATGAAATTTGGTTTAGAGTCCTAGAAACGCGTTGTTAGATGTTTCATAAGTTCGTGAAACTTGTACAAAGCTCATTGAGGAACTTAAAAGCATTCATGTTGCATGAAACTTGGTTTAGAGTCTTAGAAACACGTTGTTAGATGTTTCATACATTCGTCAAACTTGTACAAAGCTCATTGAGGAACTTATAAGCTCTCATGTTGCATGAAACTTGGTTTAGAGTCCTAGAAACGCGTTGTTAGATGTTTCATAAGTTCGTGAAACTTGTACAAAGCACATTGATGAACTTATAAGCACTCATGTTGCATGAAACTTGGTTTAGAGTCTTAGAAACGAGTTGTTAGATGTTTCATAAGTTCTTCAAACTTATACAAAGCTCATTGAGATACTTAGAAGCACTCATGTTGCATGAAACTTGGTTTAAAGTACTAGAAACGCGTTGTTAGATATTTCATAAGTTCGTGAAACTTGTACAAAGCTCATTGAGGAGCTTATAAGCACTCATGTTGCATGAAACTTGGTTTAGAGTCCTAGAAACGCGTTGTTAGATGTTTCATAAGTTCGTGAAACTTGTACAAAGCCCATTGAGATACTTAGAAACACTCATGTTGCATGAAACTTGGTTTAGAGTCCTAGAAACGCGTTGTTAGATGTTTCATAAGTTTGTGAAACTTGTACAAAGCTCATTGAGGAACTTATAACCTTTCATGTTGCATGAAACTTGGTTTAGAGTCCTAGAAACGCGTTGTTAGATGTTTCATAAGTTCGTGAAACTTGTACAAAACACATTGAGGAACTTATAAGCACTCATGTTGCATGAAACTTGGTTTAGAGTCGTAGAAACGAGTTGTTAGATGTTTCATAAGTTTGTCAAACTTATAAAAAGCTCATTGAGATACTTATAAGACCTCATGTTGCATGAAACTTGGTTTAGAGTACTAGAAACGCGTTGTTAGATGTTTCATAAGTTCTTCAAACTTGTACAAAGCTAATTGAGACACTTATAAGAATTCATGTTGTATTAAACTTGGTTTAGAGTCCTAGAAACGCGTTGTTAGATGTTTCATACGTTCTTCAAACTTGTAAAAAGCTCATTGAGTAACTTATAAGCTCTCATGTTGCATGAAACTTGGTTTAGAGTCCTAGAAACGCGTTGTTAGATGTTTCATAAGTTCGTGAAACTTGTACAAAGCTCATTGAGGAACTTATAAGCACTCATGTTGCATGAAACTTGGCTTAGATTCCTAGAAACGCGTTGTTAGATGTTTCATAAGTTCGTGAAACTTGTACAAAGCTCATTGAGGAACTTAGAAGCACTCATGTTGCATGAAACTTGGTTTAGAGTACTAGAAACGCGTTGTTAGATGTTTCATAAGTTCGCGAAACTTGTACAAAGCTCATTGAGGAACTTATAAGCACTCATGTTGCATGAAACTTGGTTTAGAGTCCTAGAAACGCGTTGTTAGATGTTTCATAAGTTCGTGAAACTTGTACAAAGCTCATTGAGGAACTTATAAGCATTCATGTTGCATGTAACTTGGATTAGAGTCCAAGAATCACGTTGTTAGATGTTTCATACGTTCGTCAAACTTGTACAAAGCTCATTGAGGAACTTATAACCTCTCATGTTGCATGAAACTTGGTTTAGAGTCCTAGAAATGCGTTGTTAGATGTTTCATAAGTTCGTGAAACTTGTACAAAGCACATTGAGGAACTTATAAGCACTCATGTTTCATGAAACTTGGTTTAGAGTCCTAGAAACGAGTTGTTAGATGTTTCATAAGTTTGTCAAACTTATACAAAGCTAATTGAGATACTTATAAGCACTCATGTTGCATGAAATTTGGTTTAGAGTCCTAGAAACGCGTTGTTAGATGTTTCATAAGTTCGTGAAACTTGTACAAAGCTCATTGAGGAACTTATAAGCATTCATGTTGCATGAAACTTGGATTAGAGTCCAAGAAACACGTTGTTAGATGTTTCATACGTTCGTCAAACTTGTACAAAGCTCATTGAGGAACTTATAACCTCTCACGTTGCATGAAACTCGGTTTAGAGTCCTAGAAACGCGTTGTTAGATGTTTCATAAGTTCGTGAAACTTGTACAAAGCACATTGAGGAACTTATAAGCACTCAGGTTTCATGAAACTTGGTTTAGAGTCCTAGAAACGAGTTGTTAGATGTTTCATATGTTTTTCAAACTCATACAAAACTCATTGAGATACTTATAAGCACTCATGTTGCATGAAACTTGGTTTAGAGTCCTAGAAACACGTTGTTAGATGTTTCATAAGTTTGTGCATGAAACTTGTACAAAGGTCATTGAGGAACTTATAAGCACTCATGTTGCATGAAACTTGGTTTAGAGTACTAGAAACGCGTTGTTAGATGTTTCATAAGTTCGTGAAACTTGTACAAAGCTCATTGAGGAACTTATAAGCACTCATGTTGCATGAAACTTGGTTTAGAGTCCTAGAAACGCGTTATTAGATGTTTCATAAGTTCGTGAAACTTGTACAAAGCTCATTGAGGAACTTATAAGCATTCATGTTGCATGTAACTTGGATTAGAGTCCAAGAATCACGTTGTTAGATGTTTCATACGTTCGTCAAACTTGTACAAAGCTCATTGAGGAACTTATAACCTCTCACGTTGCATGAAACTCGGTTTAGAGTCCTAGAAACGCGTTGTTAGATGTTTCATAAGTTCGTGAAACTTGTACAAAGCACATTGAGGAACTTATAAGCACTCAGGTTTCATGAAACTTGGTTTAGAGTCCTAGAAACGAGTTGTTAGATGTTTCATATGTTTTTCAAACTCATACAAAACTCATTGAGATACTTATAAGCACTCATGTTGCATGAAACTTGGTTTAGAGTACTAGAAACGCGATGTTAGATGTTTCATAAGTTCTTCAAACTTGTACAAAGCTCATTGAGACACTTATAAGAATTCATGTTTCATTAAACTTGGTTTAGAGTCCTAGAAACGCGTTGTTAGATGTTTCATACGTTCCTCAAACTTGTACAAAGCTCATTGAGGAACATATAAGCTCTCATGTTGCATGAAACTTGGTTTAGAGTCCTAGAAACGCGTTGTTAGATGTTTCATAAGTTCGTCAAACTTGTACAAAGCTCATTGAGACAATTATAAGCACTCATGTGTTAAGACTAATGCCCATCCATCAAGGCATTTAGTCCGGTTCGAAGATTACAAGGCTTGGAGTGCAAGGTTACCTCGTAAAGGCAAAGTATTGACTGAGAAGGATGGTCTAAGAGGTAACCATGAAGAAGGAAAGGTAGACGAGTGGAAAGGGAGGCTGGTTTTTGTCTCAACCAAAAGTTACCATTTTACCGTACCGCGGTACATTGGGAGCTCGGTAAGTTTATCCGGCGCCCGATAGTTTCCTTACCGCGGTACGGTCAGCGCTCGGTAAAATGCGCTTCCCCGCGGACGCGCGCAACGTTTCTCGGTCAAATCTTGTTACCGTGTAACTTATCCATTAACGGTCATATTTTTGGCTTATATGTTGCTTTACCTTGTAAACTTGTAATTTATCTTCAAGAACATGAAGAACACCGATACATAATCTTCTCCAAATCTCAAATACTCTCCGTCTAATCTCACAAATTCTAACATGGTATCAGAGCACACTTGCTCTTGAACCATAAATCTAGCTTCCGCAACCAAATCTCTCTGTTTTACTCTCTCGGTTTCATAAAGATCCAAACCTTTCTTTGTTCTTCACGTTTTGTCTCTAAAGATTCAAAATTTTCACTTTGTGGCGTTTGATTCTATCTTAAAACACAAAACCTTTCACAAAAGACTCGGCCTTCTCAAGATCTGATCTTTAGACTATGTTTCTTCCAGATCTATCTCAAAAAACCTCTAGCTTTGTGCTTTTGAGTCTTGGAATCACATAAAGCTTCAAACTTTATCGCTTCCTATACAAAAGCTCAAACTTTTCTCCTCAAATCAGCTTGTTCATCAAAAGATCCAAGCTTTTCTATTCCAAAACTCTGTGTTTGCTCATAAAGTCTTGAACTTTCTTTGGTTTTGTCTCGGATACTCCTAAAGATTCAAACTTTGTCTAGATTCAAGATTCAAATCATCACCTTTCTTCATGGAGGATAAGGAACATAAGAAGATCTCCTGTCCGGTAACTCTTAAGGGGATTAACTATCTCTTATGGGCAAGAACCGTGAAGATTGCCTTATGTGGTCGTGGTCTTTGGAACCATATTCTTAAATCACAAGCAACAATCTCAGATATCACCCTCACCGAAAGTGAATCCCTCACCGAAGAAAACAAATGGTTCCAAGAAGACCAAAAGGTACTAGGGATCATACAAGGATCACTTGATACATCTATCCTTGAAGCTTACTCATACTGTGAGAGTTCTAACGACCTTTTGGACACGCTCCAAACGGTCTATGGTAACATTTCGAACCTTAGCCGGGTATATGAGGTAAAGAAGGCGATCAATGATCTAAACCAAGAGGATATGGAGTTTACTAAACATTTTGGAAGGTTTAGAAGTCTGTGGGCAGAATTGGAAATGCTTCGTCCGAGTACCATTGATCCCAAGATCCATAATGAAAGAAGAGAGCAACACAAGGTCTTTGGTCTTCTTTTAACACTCAATAGTAGCTACAAAGATGTGATCAAGCACTTCACCGTTCTGATGTCCTGCCAAACCTTGAGGAAGTGTGTGCTCAGCTACAAAGAGAGCAAGGCTCCATTGAACTATTTGGCAACAAAAAGGAGTTAGTCACCGCCAACAAGGTAGCATACAAGGCAAGCTCCAAAACGTATGGGGAAAGAAGGGCTACTTTGTGTGATCATTGCAAGAAGAAAGGGCACTCCAAGGATAAGTGCTGGATACTAAACCCCCACCTTAAGCCGGTCAAATTCAAGGATGCCAGAGCCAATCTCTCAAATGAAGATGCAATCGGGCCTAGCACTAGTACAATGAGCCTCAAAGATAAGGAAGAGGAATCCACGGCGATGGTGCCTTCCACATATGAATACGTGAGGAAATCTGACTTGGAGGCACTCATCAAAGCCCTTAAGGGCTCTGGTATGGATTCCTTCTACTCTCTTAATGCTCAAGTTATTAAAAACCTATAAAACCTATCATTATTGACTCAGGAGCATCTCACCATATGATTAGCAATAAGAACTTGATTACTAATGTTAAACCTGCCCTAGGAAATGTGATTATTGCTAATGGTAGTAGAATCCCTGTGACAGGATTAGGTAATCTTAGGTTGTTCAATAAAGACTCTCATACCTTGTACATGCATAGCTTTACATCTAATCTTATCTCGGTTAAAAGGATTACTTGTGATCTAAATTGCAATGTCACTTTTAGTCCTAATGAAGTCATATTTCAGGATATTGAAAGTAAAGAAGTGATTGGGAAAGGAATCACCAGAGGACATCTATACATCATTGACAAAGAAGTGTCAAGCCCCAATTTTCATTCTGCCTTTAATTCTGTTTTGGCCGAGCCTAACAATGTGTTATGGCACTATAGATTAGGCCATCCGCATGTTAAAGCTTTAAAAACTCTTTTGTCAAATGTTTCTTTTGATCATAACACTTGTGAGTCTTGCATTTTGGGCAAGCACCATAAATCTGTCTTTTCAAACTCTAAAATGGTTTATGAAAAATGTTTTGACCTTGTGCATTCTGATGTATGGTCTTCTCCTTGCAAATCTAGAGATAACCAAGCATATTTTGTGACTTTTATTGATGAAAAATCAAAATATACTTGGCTAACATTGCTTCATTCCAAAGATAGGGTGTTAGACGCTTTCAAAAACTTTCAAAACTATATTACTAATCAATATAATGCAAAGATTAAGTGTTTTAGATCAGATAATGGTGGGGAATACACAAGCAATGCATTCAAAGAACATATGGAAAACCATGGGATCCTACACCAAACAAGCTGTCCTTAGACTCCTCAACAAAATGGTGTGGCCGAGAGGAAGAATAGGCACTTGATGGAAGTAACAAGATCCATGATGTTTCACATGAATGTACCTAGAAGATTTTGGGCAGATGCTGTTTCCACAGCTTGCTACCTTATCAACAGAACACCAACACAAATCTTGGAAAACCAATCTCCATTTCAGGTATTGAATAAGGCTAAACCCTTTATAAATCACCTAAGAGTGTTTGGGTGTGTTTGCTTTGTCTTTGTGCAAGGAGAGCAAAGGAACAAGCTTGATGAAAAAAGCACAAAGGCTATGTTCATAGGCTACTCAAGCACACGAAGGGGTATAAATGCTATGTTCCTGAAACAAGACGGGTCCTTGTCTCAAGAGATGTTAAGTTCATTCAAGGGCAGAGTTACTATCAAGACATCACTTGGGAAAGTGTCAAAGATATCCCTGAATCTGCCACGGATAGAGCAACCAGCCTTAAGAACCTAATGAGAAATTTGGGGATGAATATCAATGAAGAAGCAAGGACAGAACCCACTCAGCAACCCACTCATCAAGACTCCCACCTTGATCATGAAAGGGGGAATAATGATGATACACAAGAGACTCATGAGGGTCAAAGGGAAGAACCTGAAGCTCACGAAGAGCATCAAGGAGAACCAGATGATACTCAAGCCACTCAAGAAACAATTCATCAAGAGATACATGATCAAGCTGCTCCTGTGGTGCCAAGAAGAAGCACTAGGATCAAACAGCCAAGTTCAAACTGGAAAAACACTAGAGTCTACTTCAACAGCAATGCAGTAGCTCACCCTATCCAAGCAGTATGCTCCATGGCTGATTTTCCCCATGATCATCAAGTATTCATTGCCAAAATAGACCAACACTAGATTCCAAGAACCTATGAAGAGGCTATTGAGCATGAAGTATGGTTCAAGGCGGTAAAAGCTGAGAATCAAGCAATGGAGCGTAACCACACATGGGATGAGGCTGATCTACCTAAAGGCAAGAAGGCAGTAAGCTTAAGGTATGTGTTTACAATCAAATACTTGAGTAATGGTGACATAGAGAGACACAAGGCAAGGCTGGTAGCAAGAGGATCCACACAGACCTATGGTGAAGACTATTTGGATACATTTGCCCTTGTTGCTAAACTACACACTGTTAGAGTTATCCTATCTCTTGCTGTGAATTTGGATTGGGATCTTTGGCAAATGGATGTCAAGAATGCCTTCCTTCAAGGAGAGTTAGAAGAAGAAGTCTACATGACTCCACCTCGGCTTGGGCTCTCTGTCTAAAGGTACTGTTAACCAGCACCCAACCTTTAATGCCTCTCGAGTCTTTGTCCTGAAAACAGTTCCTTCTTCGCATCTCTCAACTTAAGTTAAATATAGTCCTAGAAGGATCCATAACACCAGGGAAGGTATTGAGATTGAGAAAGGCTATTTATGGGCTCAAGCAATCTCCAAGAGCATGGTATCACAAACTCAGCACCACTCTAGTGAAAAGGGGATTCAAGATGAGTCAAGCCGATCACACTCTATTCACCCTTCAATCTAAGGAAGGTATGGTGGTTATCCTCATCTACGTGGATGACATAGTCATCTCTGGGGATAACAAGGTAGGAATTGCTGAAACTAAAAACTACCTAAAATCTATGTTTGATTATAAAAATTTGGGGAAGATGAAATACTTCCTTGGAATTGAGATAAGTATATCCGAAGAGGGTCTCTTTCTCTCCCAAAGGAAGTATACCTTGGATCTTCTTAATGAAACAGGTCACATGGATTCCAAGGCTGCAAGAACACCATTGGAGGATGGCTACAAAGTCATTAGAGAGAGGGAGCTTGAAGATCAACCTTTCAAAGACCAGAAACTCTATAGGCGCATTGTGGGTAAGTTAATCTACTTGACCATAACTAGGCCTGACATATGTTTTGCTGTGAACCAGGTTAGCCAACACATGCAAAGGCCAAAGATTCATCACTGGAACATGGTGCAAAGGATACTCAAGTATCTCAAAGGAACATCAAGTCAAGGCATTTGGATGGGAAGGAATCAGAACAAAGAAGTGGTAGGCTACTGTGATGCTGACTATGCTAGGGATGTGGATGATAGGAGATCCACTACAGGATACTGCACTTTCATTTGAGGGAATCTAGTTACTTGGAAGACCAAGAAGCAAAAGATTGTGTCATGTTCAAGTGCAGAATCTGAATACAGAGCCATGAGGAAACTTACTCAAGAGCTTATGTGGTTGAAGAATCTCCTTGGGGATCTTGGCATAGACATCAAGAATCCAATCACCATGCACTGTGACAACAAGGCAGCCATTCACATTTCCTCCAATTCTGTGTTTCATGAGAGGAACAAGCACATAGAGATGGATTGCCACAAAGTCCGGGAACAAATGGTAAAGGGAACTATCCTTCCCTGCTACACAAAGAGCCAAGACCAACTAGCTGATGTCTTCACCAAGTCAGCAAGTATGAAAGTATGTGAGTATGTGCTACCTAAGCTAGGACTCACTACCTTGACCAGAAACTAGAAGACCCTAATCGTATGCTTCATACTCTTTTCCCTTCAAGAGTTTTATCCCAAGTGGTTTTCTCTTTGAAGGTTTTAACGAGGTGAAGTATGCGGTTCCAAGCTTAGCCATTACATTGGGCTAAGCTTGAGGGGGAGTGTTAAGACTAATGCCCATTCATCAAGGCATTTAGTCCGGTTCAAAGATTACAAGGCTTGGAGTGCAAGGTTAGCTCGTAAAGGCAAAGTATTGACTGAGAAGGATGGTCTAAGAGGTAACCATGAAGAAGGAAAGGTAGACGAGTGGAAAGGGTGGTTGGTTTTGGTTTCAACCAAAAGTTACCATTTTACCGTACCGCGGTACATTGGGAGCTCGGTAAGTTTATCCGGCGCCCGATAGTTTCCTTACCGCGGTACGGTCAGCGCTCGGTAAAATGCGCTTCCCCGCGGACGCGCGCGACCTTTCTCGGTCAAATCTTGTTACCGTGTAACATATCCATTAACGGTCATATTTTTGGCTTATATGTTGCTTTACCTTGTAAACTTGTAATTTATCTTTATGAAATCAAAAGCATGTTTATCACATATTCTCTCTCTAATCTCTCTTCATGTTCTTCAAGAACATGAAGAACACCGATACATAATCTTCTCCAAATCTCAAATACTCTCCGTCTAATCTCACAAATTCTAACATCATGTTGCATGAAACTTGGTTTAGAGTCCAAGAAACGCGTTGTTAGATGTTTCATAAGTTGGTGAAACTTGTACAAAGCTCATTGAGGAACTTATAAGCACTCATGTTGCATGAAACTTGGTTTAAAGTCCTAGAAACGCGTTGTTAGATGTTTCATAAGTTCGTGAAACTTGTACAAAGCTCATTTAGGAACTTATAAGCACTCATGTTGCATGAAATTTGGTTAAGAGTCCTATAAACGCGTTGTTAGATGTTTCATAAGTTCGTCAAACTTGTACAAAGCTCATTGAGGAACTTATAAGCATTCATGTTGCATGAAACTTGGTTTATAGTCCTAGAAACACGTTGTTAGATGTTTCATACGTTCGTCAAACTTGTACAAAGCTCATTGAGGAACTTATAACCTCTCATGTTGCATGAAACTTGGTTTAGAGTCCTAGAAACGCGTTGTTAGATGTTTCATAAGTTCATGAAACTTGTACAAAGCACATTGAGGAACTTATAAGCACTTGTGTTGCATGAAACTTGGTTTAGAGTCGTAGAAACGAGTTGTTAGATGTTTCATAAGTTTTTCAAACTTATACAAAGCTCATTGAGATACTTATAAGCACTCATGTTGCATGAAACTTGGTTTAGAGTACTAGAAACGCGTTGTTAGATGTTTCATAAGTTCTTCAAACTTGTACAAAGCTCATTGAGACACTTATAAGAATTCATGTTGCATTAAACTTGGTTTAGAGTCCTAGAAACGCGTTGTTAGATGTTTCATACGTTCTTCAAACTTGTACAAAGCGCATTGAGGAACTTATAAGCTCTCATGTTGCAGGAAACTTGGTTTAGATTCCTAGAAACGCGTTGTTAGATGTTTCATGAGTTCGTGAAACTTGTACAAAGCACATTGAGGAACTTATAAGCACTCATGTTGCATGAAACTTGGTTTAGAGTCCTAGAAACGCGTTGTTAGATGTTTCATAAGTTCGTGAAACTTATACAAAGCTCATTGAGGAAGTTATAAGCTCTCATGTTGCATGAAACTTGGTTTAGAGTCCTAGAAACGCGTTGTTAGATGTTTCATAAGTTCGTGAAACTTGTACAAAGCACATTGAGGAACTTATAAGCACTCGTGTTGCATGAAACTTGGTTTAAAGTCGTAGAAACGAGTTGTTAGATGTTTCATAAGTTTGTCAAACTTATACAAAGCTCATTGAGATACTTATAAGCACTCATGTTGCATGAAACTTGGTTTAGAGTACTAGAAACGCGTTGTTAGATGTTTCATAAGTTCTTCAAACTTGTACAAAGCTCATTGAGACACTTATAAGAATTCATGTTGCATTAAACTTGGTTTAGAGTCCTAGAAACGCGTTGTTAGATGTTTCATACGTTCTACAAACTTGTACAAAGCGCATTGAGGAACTTATAAGCTCTCATGTTGCAGGAAACTTGGTTTAGATTCCTAGAAACGCGTTGTTAGATGTTTCATGAGTTCGTGAAACTTGTACAAAGCACATTGAGGAACTTATAAGCACTCATGTTGCATGAAACTTGGTTTAGAGTCCTAGAAACGCGTTGTTAGATGTTTCATAAGTTCGTGAAACTTATACAAAGCTCATTGAGGAACTTATAAGCTCTCATGTTGCATGAAACTTGGTTTAGAGTCCTAGAAACGCGTTGTTAGATGTTTCATAAGTTCGTGAAACTTGTACAAAGCTCATTGAGGAACTTATATGCACTCATGTTGCATGAAACTTGGTTTAGAGTCCTAGAAACGCGTTGTTAGATGTTTCATAAGTTCGTGAAACTGGTACAAAGCTCATTGAGGAACTTATAAGCACTCATGTTGCATGAAACTTGGTTTAGAGTCCTAGAAACGCGTTGTTAGATGTTTTATAAGTTCGTGAAACTTGTACAAAGCTCATTGAGGAACTTATAAGCACTCATGTTGAATGAAATTTGGTTTAGAGTCCTAGAAACGCGTTGTTAGATGTTTCATAAGTTCGTGAAACTTGTACAAAGCTCATTGAGGAACTTATAAGCATTCATGTTGCATGAAACTTGGTTTAGAGTCTTAGAAACGCGTTGTTAGATGTTTCATCCGTTCGTCAAACTTGTACAAAGCTCATTGAGGAACTTATAAGCTCTCATGTTGCATGAAACTTTGTTTAGAGTCCTAGAAACGCGTTGTTAGATGTTTCATAAGTTCGTGAAACTTGTACAAAGCACATTGAGGAACTTATAAGCACTCATGTTGCATGAAACTTGGTTTAGAGTCTTAGAAACGAGTTGTTAGATGTTTCATAAGTTTGTCAAACTTATACAAAGCTCATTGAGATACTTATAAGCACTCATGTTGCATGAAACTTGGTTTAGAGTACTAGAAACGCGTTGTTAGATGTTTCATAAGTTCTTCAAACTTGTACAAAGCTCATTGAGACACTTATAAGAATTCATGTTGCATTAAACTTGGTTTAGAGTCCTAGAAACGCGTTGTTAGATGTTTCATACGTTCTTCAAACTTGTACAAAGCTCATTGAGACACTTATAAGAATTCATGTTGCATTAAACTTGGTTTAGAGTCCTAGAAACGCGTTGTTAGATGTTTCATACGTTCTTCAAACTTGTACAAAGCTCATTGAGGAACTTATAAGCTCTCATGTTGCAGGAAACTTGGTTTAGATTCCTAGAAACGCGTTGTTAGATGTTTCATAAGTTCGTGAAACTTGTACAAAGCACATTGAGGAACTTATAAGCACTCATGTTGCATGAAACATGGTTTAGAGTCCTAGAAACGCGTTGTTAGATGTTTCATACGTTCCTCAAACTTGTACAAAGCTCATTGAAGAACTTATAAGCTCTTATGTTGCATGAAACTTGGTTTAGAGTCCTAGAAACGCGTTGTTTGATGTTTCATAAGTTTGTGAAACTTGTACAAAGCTCATTGAGGAACTTATAACCTTTCATGTTGCATGAAACTTGGTTTAGAGTCCTAGAAACGCGTTGTTAGATGTTTCATAAGTTCGTGAAACTTGTACAAAACACATTGAGGAACTTATAAGCACTCATGTTGCATGAAACTTGGTTTAGAGTCGTAGAAACGAGTTGTTAGATGTTTCATAAGTTTGTCAAACTTATACAAAGCTCATTGAGATACTTATAAGACCTCATGTTGCATGAAACTTGGTTTAGAGTACTAGAAACGCGTTGTTAGATGTTTCATAAGTTCTTCAAACTTGTACAAAGCTCATTGAGACACTTATAAGAATTCATGTTGTATTAAACTTGGTTTAGAGTCCTAGAAACGCGTTGTTAGATGTTTCATACGTTCTTCAAACTTGTACAAAGCTCATTGAGTAACTTATAAGCTCTCATGTTGCATGAAACTTGGTTTAGAGTCCTAGAAACGCGTTGTTAGATGTTTCATAAGTTCGTGAAACTTGTACAAAGCATATTGAGGAACTTAAAAGCACTCATGTTGTATGAAACTTGGTTTAGAGTCCTAGAAACGCGTTGTTAGATGTTTCATAAGTTTGTGAAACTTGTACAAAGCTCATTGAGGAACTTATAAGCTCTCATGTTGCATGAAACTTGGTTTAGAGTCCTAGAAACGCGTTGTTAGATGTTTCATAAGTTCGTGAAACTTGTACAAAGCTCATTGAGGAACTTATAAACACTCATGTTGCATGAAACTTGGTTTAGAGTCCTAGAAATGCGTTGTTAGATGTTTCATAAGTTCGTGAAACTTGTACAAAGCTCATTGAGGAACTTATAAGCACTCATGTTGCATGAAACTTGGTTTAGAGTCCTAGAAACGCGTTGTTAGATGTTTCATAAGTTCGTGAAACTTGTACAAAGCTCATTGAGGAACTTAGAAGCACTCATGTTGCATGAAACTTGGTTTAGAGTACTAGAAACACGTTGTTAGATGTTTCATAAGTTCGTGAAACTTGTACAAAGCTCATTGAGGAACTTATAAGCACTCATGTTGCATGAAACATGGTTTAGAGTCCTAGAAACGCGTTGTTAGATGTTTCATACGTTCCTCAAACTTGTACAAAGCTCATTGAAGAACTTATAAGCTCTTATGTTGCATGAAACTTGGTTTAGAGTCCTAGAAACGCGTTGTTTGATGTTTCATAAGTTTGTGAAACTTGTACAAAGCTCATTGAGGAACTTATAACCTTTCATGTTGCATGAAACTTGGTTTAGAGTCCTAGAAACGCGTTGTTAGATGTTTCATAAGTTCGTGAAACTTGTACAAAACACATTGAGGAACTTATAAGCACTCATGTTGCATGAAACTTGGTTTAGAGTCGTAGAAACGAGTTGTTAGATGTTTCATAAGTTTGTCAAACTTATACAAAGCTCATTGAGATACTTATAACACCTCATGTTGCATGAAACTTGGTTTAGAGTACTAGAAACGCGTTGTTAGATGTTTCATAAGTTCTTCAAACTTGTAAAAAGCTCATTGAGACACTTATAAGAATTCATGTTGTATTAAACTTGGTTTAGAGTCCTAGAAACGCGTTGTTAGATGTTTCATACGTTCGTCAAACTTGTACAAAGCTCATTGAGTAACTTATAAGCTCTCATGTTGCATGAAACTTGGTTTAGAGTCCTAGAAACGCGTTGTTAGATGTTTCATAAGTTCGTGAAACTTGTACAAAGCATATTGAGGAACTTAAAAGCACTCATGTTGTATGAAACTTGGTTTAGAGTCCTAGAAACGCGTTGTTAGATGTTTCATAAGTTTGTGAAACTTGTACAAAGCTCATTGAAGAACTTATAAGCTCTCATGTTGCATGAAACTTGGTTTAGAGTCCTAGAAACGCGTTGTTAGATGTTTCATAAGTTCGTGAAACTTGTACAAAGCTCATTGAGGAACTTATAAACACTCATGTTGCATGAAACTTGGTTTAGAGTCCTAGAAATGCGTTGTTAGATGTTTCATAAGTTCGTGAAACTTGTACAAAGCTCATTGAGGAACTTATAAGCACTCATGTTGCATGAAACTTGGTTTAGAGTCCTAGAAACGCGTTGTTAGATGTTTCATAAGTTCGTGAAACTTGTACAAAGCTCATTGAGGAACTTAGAAGCACTCATGTTGCATGAAACTTGGTTTAGAGTACTAGAAACGCGTTGTTAGATGTTTCATAAGTTCGTGAAACTTGTACAAAGCTCATTGAGGAACTTATAAGCACTCATGTTGCATGAAACTTGGTTTAGAGTCCTAGAAACGCGTTGTTAGATGTTTCATAAGTTCGTGAAACTTGTACAAAGCTCATTGAGGAACTTATAAGCATTCATGTTGCATGTAACTTGGATTAGAGTCCAAGTATCACGTTGTTAGATGTTTCATACGTTCGTCAAACTTGTACAAAGCTCATTGAGGAACTTATAAGCTCTCATGTTGCATGAAACTTGGTTTAGAGTCCTAGAAACGCGTTGTTAGATGTTTCATAAGTTCGTGAAACTTGTACAAAGCACATTCACTACAAGAAACTGGGCTTTTAGCAACGAAATTTAGCAAGGAAATAGCGACGAATAAATATAGCAACGAAATAGCAACGAATTGGCGACGAAAAGGCAACGGAGAATATTGTCGTCGCTAAATCGTCTCTATTTAGCGAGGTATGTATTCGTCGCAAAATTGGCGACGATTTAGCGACGATTTTGGCGACGAATGAGTTCCGCGTCGCTAAATCGTCGCTAATTAGCGACGATTTAGCAACGAATCTATATCCTTGCTAATTAGCGACGAATTAGCAACGAATCTATATCCTCGCTAAGTAGGTAAGCACGTTTTCAAAAACGTTGCTAAATCGTTGCTAATTTTATTTCCTTGCTAATTCGTTGCTAATTTTCCTTGCTAAATGGTTGCAAAATTTTTAGAATGGGACTATATAAACCTATCTACACTCTTCAAAAAATCACACCACAACACAATACAAAAACATTCACTCTATAAAAATATAAACACTCTAAAAATTTCAATATGTCTCAAGGTAATAACAATATATACGAGTTACAGATCTTGGATGTATCGGCATAAAGATCGATCAGGGGTAGTTACAAACGAATTTACGGAGGGACTTCAAGCATTCATGCAGCAGGCCGGAAACATGCGAATACGCAAGATACCGGTAAAATGTATTGTCCATGTAAGAAGTGCGTTAACACTAAATACGTGTTTGTTGAAACCGTATGGAAACATCTTTTTAATAGAGGTTTTATGTCGCAGTATTTTGTTTGGTTTCAACACGGGGAAGGGTATAACTCTAATAATACCGAAGTTGGAGATAGTAGTTATACGTTTCTCGTTAGTGATCATGTTAGTAACGAACCTGCTAATTTACCGCATCATTTTGATAGTAACTATGATCATGATCAGGCTGGTGGTTATGTGCATGTAGATGATAATAGATATCATGAAATGGTTGTTGATGCATTTCATGATACGAGGGAGTATTTATCCAAAAATGTAGTTGAAGAACCTAACCTAGATGCTAAACGATTTTATGATATGTTAGACGCTGCGAATAAACCAATTTACGAGGGATGTAAAGTTGGATTGTCAAAACTATCATTAGCATCTAGGATGATGAATATAAAATCGATAATAATTTGAGTGAGTTTTGTATGGACTCATGGGCGGAGTTACTAAAAGAATATCTGCCTGAGGGTAATGTAGCTGCTGAGTCGTATTACGAAATACAAAAGTTGGTTTTTAGTCTTGGATTGCCTTCTGAAATGATTGATATTTGTGTTAACAATTGTATGATTTATTGGAAAGATGATGATGAGCTGCTCGAATGTCGTTTTTGTCGTCAACCGAGATATAAGGTCCAAGGGAAGGGGAGTAAAGTCCCGTATCAACGGATGTGGTACTTACCCATCACAGACAGACTCAAAAGATTGTATCAATCAGAGAGGACATCTGATTCGATGAGATGGCATGCAGAACACTCAGTTCAAGATGGGGAAGTCACTCATCCGTCAGATGCAAAGGCTTGGAAGCACTTCAACACGGTATACTCTGATTTCGCGAGAGAGGTTCGTAATGTATACCTTGGTTTATGCACTGACGGATTTAGTCCATTCGGTATGTCTAGTAGACAGTACTCTTTGTGGCCAGTTATACTAACTCCGTATAATCTACCTCCCAATATGTGCATGCAAAGAGAATTTCTTTTCTTAAGCATTTTAGTACCAAGTCCGAAGCACCCAAAGAGAGCTCTTGATGTTTTTCTGCAACCTTTGATACATGAGTTAAAAGAGCTATGGTCCACTGGGGTTCGTACGTATGATATCTCATGCAAGAGAAATTTTACGATGCGTGCAGTGCTCATGTGGACTATTAGTGACTTTCCTGCTTATGGCATGTTAGCAGGTTGGACAACGCATGGACGATTGTCTTGTCCATATTGCCGTCATCGGACTGATGCGTTTCAACTCCCACATGGAAGGAAAACAAGTTGGTTTGATTGTCACCGACGTTTCCTTCCAATCAATCATCCATACCGAAAGAATAGAAGGTTATTTAAGAAGAATCGGGTCGTTAAACATCCACCCCTACTTTATCCGACGGGGGCAGAGTTATTGGAGGAGTTGGATAATTATTGGGCGCAAAAAACATGTAGACGGGGTGGTAATTGGCATGTTTCTAATTTACCCGATGGATACGGAGAAAGCCATACAAGGCACAAGAAAAGCATTTTTTGGGAACTCCCGTACTGGAAAAATCACTTGTTGAGACATAACCTCGACGTTATGCACATTGAAAAAAACTTTTTTGATAATATTATAAACACATTGTTGAATGTACAGGGGAGAACTAAAGACAATTTGAAGACAAGACTAGATTTGCCCGAAATATGTTTTAGAAGTGAGTTGCATATCACGAACGATGGTAAGGCTCCGGTCCCAATCTACAGATTGAAACCTGAAGCAAAAAACGCGTTATTCAAATGGGTCACTTCATATGTCAAGTTTCCCGACAGATATGTTTCCAAGTTATCTGCATGTGTTGAGAATGGTCAAAAGTTTTCAGGTATGAAAAGTCACGACTGTCATGTGTTTATGCAACGACTTTTACATTTTGCTTTCGATGAGCTTTTACCTGAACCCGCACACACAACAATAGCAGGTATCATTGAACCCTAAAATGTTTATATTTTAATTTTGATTAAGTATATATATAATTTAATTAATATAATGTTTAAAATTTTCCAGAGATCGGTGCATTTTTCCGAGATCTATGCACTCGTACGCTTACAGAAGAGGTCATTGAACAGTTACGTGACAGTTTCCCGATTGGGGTTGTGCAACTTGGAGAAGATTTTCCCTCCATCCTTTTTCGATGTTATGGAACACCTTCCAATACATCTTCCTCACGAGGCAGAATTAGGAGGGCCTGTGCAGTTTCGGTGGATGTATCCTTTCGAACGATTTATGGGATATTTGAAAGGAAAGGCGAAAAACCTTGCAAGGGTTGAAGGATCTATTGTTGTTGGATCTTTAACTCAAGAGACGTCTCATTTCGCCTCATATTATTTCGGTTCCAATGTAAAAATACGTAGAACAACAACACGACGCTACGATGATGGAGGTGTTGGCGCAGTGTATGGAATGGAAGGGGTACCTGATATATTTTCACCAATCGGAAGAGCTGCCGGAAAAATAAAAGAAGTTTGGTGGGAAAGTGATCAACATCAGCAAAGCGCACATACTTACATCTTCCTTAATTGTGAATATGCCCGACCTTTTGAAAGGTATATGCATGCAACTATTCATTCGCAAACCCATCATGCATAAACAAAATAAATATTTAATTTTGATTCAGTTTCCTGCGTTGTTTTAGAATGTTTGAGGAGCAAGTGGATGAGGTTTATCCAGGACTTTCAAAAGACGAAGTAACCGCTCTTAAAGAACGAGATTTTGCAGCTTGGTTGAAAATGCAGATCGCATATGGTGACACAACGTATCCACTGTGGTTTCGCGAGTTAATACAAGGACCGCTCGGAAAGATCACAACTTCTCCTATGTATTTCACTCGTGGTTACGTGTTCCACACCTTAAGTCATGGTCAACGTCGAGCAACCGCGAATTATGGGGTAACTGTGTCGGGTGATTCAGTTTTTTATGGTCTTCTAACAGATATTATTGAAGTGCAGTATCCGGGATTAGTCAATTTACGAACAACCCTCTTCAAATGTGATTGGTTTGATCCAACACTCGGTCGTGGTGTTCGGTACAACAAATTTGGTGTGATCGACGTCAACCAGTCACGACGATATCGGAAGTTTGAACCTTTTATCCTTGGATCGCAAGCTGAACAAGTTACTTTCATTCCTTATCCTCGGGTTAAGACTAGCGGTATAGCATGGAGTGCGTAGTCCGAATCGTTCCAAGAGGTTTAATTATGGGTAACGATGAAGTTCCTATGCAACAAGATGTCATTGGTGGGACAATCATTCCAACAAATCAATCGACGGAAGATGTATTACTTGTCGACCCCGATAATCAAGTTGTTGAAGATATTGTGGATGATGAAGACGACGGAGGTGCAGATGAATTCGATGAAAGTAGCGAAGTCGAATCTGTTGATTCCGATAATAATGAATAATTTTCTTTGTGTTTTTGTAATATAATTGTGTACATGTGTTAGTTGTAATATTTGTGTGTGTTTTTGTAATCTTTGTGTGTTTTTGTAATAATTGTGTGTGTTTTTGTAATTATTTTTTTTTTTAAATAATATTTAATTTAGCAACGAAATAGCCAGGATTTGTAATTTCCGTTGCTAAATCGTCGCTAATTAGCGACGATTTAGCAACGCTAACCTACTTTCGTTGCCAATTCGTCGCTATATTAGCGACGAATTGGCAACGATTTATTAAAAAATCTAATTTTCGATGGATTACAGATTTAGGGGTTCAAGATCGTTGCTAAATCGTCGCTAAACTTAATGACATATCGTTGCCAAATCGTCGCCATTTCGTTGCTAACCATGATTCCTTGCCAATTCGTTGCTAAGTCGTTGCAAGCCTTCGAACTTTAAACCCCTAAAACACCACTTAATATCGATTTACACGAGTTTTGCTTAACTAAAAAAGTGTACAAAACTAGTAATATATTTGTATAAAACAATAAAAATTATAGATTACAAAATTATACTTAACACATTTAAGCTAAGTAAACCATAACTTTTAAGAGTTTATACTATAAAGTTCATAATAAACTAGTTTACAAGTTTTTTTGTCATATATTGAATTTGTGACTTCATATGATCAATGTTATAAACTCGTTTTGGCGAAAAAGTGGTAAAAAAACGATACAAACCGAATTTAGGGTTCCAAACCCTAAAATAAGGGTTTAGCATTAGCGACGATTTAGCGACGTATCGTTGCTATTTCGTCGCTATTGACATTTAGCGACGATTTAGCGACGAATCGTTGCTATTTTGTCGCTAAATTTAAACCTCCTTACATTCTCGTACTTGGAAATACGATGAATGTCGTTTCGTGTCAACTTTACATATAGCTACGAATTATCGACGATTTGGCAACGATTCGTTGCCAAATCGTCGCTAAATATATATAGCGACGAAATAGCAACAAATTCTGACATGCATGTACTTATTAAGTACGATGTAAGTCGCTTCGTGTCACGTTACCATATAGCGACGAATTAGCGACGAATTCGTTGCCAAATCGTCGCTATATTGTATCGTCGCTAAATCGTCGCCTTTATTTCGTTTGCCGCGGGTGGGAAACCAAAAGGTTTGAACCAAAAGAGGCGACGAATTAGGGACGCCACAAAATCCTATATATACCCGACGAGTTTTCCATTTTTTCACACAATCTCAATCTCTCTCTCTCTCTCAAAAACTTATCTCTCTAAAAAAACCCAACTCCACAAATCAACTCCAAAAACATGTCTGAAAATAACCAACCCCCTCATTATTATAATTTCATAAGGAACCGATCCGGTTCCACCTCTAATTCAAACCCATCCCAACAAAACTCACCCCAACAAAACCCACCCCAACAAGACCCACCCCAACAAAACCCAAGATAAGAGCCTATTCCCGATGCTCCAGCCGATCCCCCCGTCGATTTACCACAACCTCAGCATCTTGGACCGCACATGCAGCGGATCCTCGACTTTCTTCGGCAGGAGAGCCACCAGTACCTACCGTTGCTCCATTCCGGACGGCCAGATGGGACATTTTGGTAACTAATTAATTGATTTTTATAATTAATTGATTTTTATATTATTTAATTAATTGATTTTTATATTATTTAATTAATTGATTTATTTTAATTAATTGATTTTCGAATATAATAATTGCTAACGATAAATTTATTTTTCGTAGGTTTTGCGATTACAAGGTTAGTAGGAGTGTCTCGGATGTGATGAAGACGTATTTCGTGGAGCCGCACGTCAACCGGTCGCGTACGCCTCCTTATATCAAGGACATCTGGTTCGAATCTTTTGCGGTAAGTAAAATTTTTAATTATTTAAATTTTAAAAATTAAACATTATAAAAAGTTAATATAAATATTTATTGTAATAAAATAACATATATTATATAAAATATAATAATTATTACAAAATTTATTTTTTTATTATTTAAATTTTATTTTAATATTTTAAAAAACTCAAATAGAAAAAATGGCATTGGCGGGAGGAAGACATGTTTAAAGTCCGCAAGGGTTTCGAGGAGAAAGCCATGCATCGCCTCACTGGGATTATCAACAAATGGAAGACTAAGTGGCTGAAGAAGGGAGACGAGGCGAAACCCATAGCAATGGATGGGGCGGTGTGGAAGGGCCTTTGCGACTATTGGACGAACCCGCATTCGGTTCAAGTTGCGGGTAACTGCTCCAAGTCCCGACTCACACCGATCGACGAGACCGGTCCATATGTCCACACCGCAGGACCAACTTCTTACGCCGGACGGCGTATACAGATGGTATTAATTAATATATATTTAAAATTTAATTACTTTTTCAAATAATATAAAATTTAAAAATATATAATTTAATTATAATTTTCAATAGCGCGAGGAGATGGGCGAGCTTCCGCCCATTGTGGAAGTTTTGAAGAAGGTCCAGAAGAGAAAGGACGGGACCTATGTGAGTTCACGATCTGAAAAGATTGTGAACGCATATGAGGCTAGAGTCGCCGAGCGGGTTAGTCAGGGTTCGACGTCGACCGATTGTAGTTCGGTCAACTCCTCGGGACAGCTGTCGGTCACCGAGTGCGACCAGATCTACTATGAGGTAATAATTTAAAATAATTTAATTTAATTCAAAATAATATTTATTATAATATCTAACGATGTTAAATTGTCTATATAGGTGGCCCCGAAGACGAAGAAGAACCGCACTTTTGGAGTCGGTTCGATTGAGACGGTTCCTGCTGCTTCTTCTTCGCAGCCTTGTCCCACTGCCCAAGATCACGCCGAAGAGAATGTTCGGTTGAGGGAGCAGCTCGCGGCACAAGAAGTCCGCTATCAGAACATCACGGACTTCTTCTCCATCATCGCGATGGAAAGTCCAAACCTCACGAGGTTGATGCAGCAGCGGGGAGTCCAACCAACTCAGCCACCAATGATCCCTCCAGATGTAGCGGCAGCGGCAGCACAAGACCTTGGACGTGATATCGGGATTGATGATTACGTCCTCGATCCCGATGATCCCGCTGATCCCGCTGTTTAGTTTTAATTTATTGTATTTTTAAAATATTTTGTATTTTTTTAATATTTTTATAATTGTTTTTTTTAAAATTTTTTTATAATTGTTTTTTTTAAAAATTTGGTTTTTAAATTTATTTTGTAGCTAATTTAGCGACGAATTAGCAACGACTTTTTAACACATCGTTGTTAATTCGTCGCTAAATTAGCGACGAATTAGCAACGATTTGTTTTCGCAAAATCTTTAATTGGAAATTTATTTTTTATATATCGTCGCTAATTCGTCGCTAATATTTTACGACCAACGTCGCTAATTCGTCGCTAAATTAGCGACGAATTAGCGACGAAATATCATTAGCGACGATTATACGGCGTCGCTACATTGGCGACGAAATAGCGACGATTAAAAAATGACGATGATTTAGCGACGAATTTTGAATAGCGACGAAAATATTCTCGTCGCTAAATCGTCGCTATTGGCCAATAGCGACGATTTAGCGACGATATATGGCGTTGCTATTTGCCGTTTTTCTTGTAGTGATTGATGAACTTATAAGCACTCATGTTGCATGAAACTTGGTTTAGAGTCGTAGAAACGAGTTGTTAGATGTTTCATAAGTTCGTCAAACTTATACAAAGCTCATTGAGATACTTAGAAGCACTCATGTTGCATGAAACTTGGTTTAGAGTACTAGAAACGCGTTGTTAGATATTTCATAAGTTCGTGAAACTTGTACAAAGCTCATTGAGGAACTTATAAGCACTCATGTTGCATGAAACTTGGTTTAGAGTCCTAGAAACGCGTTGTTAGATGTTTCATAAGTTCGTGAAACTTGTACAAAGCTCATTGAGATACTTAGAAGCATTCATGTTGCATGAAACTTGGTTTAGAGTCCTAGAAACGCGTTGTTAGATGTTTCATAAGTTTGTGAAACTTGTACAAAGCTCATTGAGGAACTTATAACCTTTCATGTTGCATGAAACTTGGTTTAGAGTCCTAGAAACGCGTTGTTAGATGTTTTATAAGTTCGTGAAACTTGTACAAAACACATTGAGGAACTTATAAGCACTCATGTTGCATGAAACTTGGTTTAGAGTCGTAGAAACGAGTTGTTAGATGTTTCATAAGTTTGTCAAACTTATGCAAAGCTCATTGAGATACTTATAAGACCTCATGTTGCATGAAACTTGGTTTAGAGTACTAGAAACGCGTTGTTAGATGTTTCATAAGTTCTTCAAACTTGTACAAAGCTCATTGAGACACTTATAAGAATTCATGTTGTATTAAACTTGGTTTAGAGTCCTAGAAACGCGTTGTTAGATGTGTCATACGTTCTTCAAACTTGTACAAAGCTCATTGAGTAACTTATAAGCTCTCATGTTGCATGAAACTTGGTTTAGAGTCCTAGAAACGCGTTGTTAGATGTTTCATAAGTTCGTGAAACTTGTACAAAGCATATTAAGGAACTTAAAAGCACTCATGTTGTATGAAACTTGGTTTAGAGTCCTAGAAACGCGTTGTTAGATGTTTCATAAGTTTGTGAAACTTATACAAAGCTCATTGAGGAACTTATAAGCTCTCATGTTGTATGAAACTTGGTTTAGAGTCCTAGAAACGCGTTGTTAGATGTTTCATAAGTTCGTGAAACTTGTACAAAGCTCATTGAGGAACTTATAAGCACTCATGTTGCATGAAACTTGGTTTAGAGTCCTAGAAATGCGTTGTTAGATGTTTCATAAGTTCGTGAAACTTGTACAAAGCTCATTGAGGAACTTATAAGCACTCATGTTGCATGAAACTTGGTTTAGAGTCCTAGAAACGCGTTGTTAAATGTTTCATAAGTTCGTGAAACTTGTACAAAGCTCATTGAGGAACTTAGAAGCACTCAAGTTGCATGAAACTTGGTTTAGAGTACTAGAAACGCGTTGTTAGATGTTTCATAAGTTCGTGAAACTTGTACAAAGCTCATTGAGGAACTTATAAGCACTCATGTTGCATGAAACTTGGTTTAGAGTCCTAGAAACGCGTTGTTAGATGTTTCATAAGTTCGTGAAACTTGTACAAAGCTCATTGAGGAACTTATAAGCATTCATGTTGCATGTAACTTGGATTAGAGTCCAAGAATCACGTTGTTAGATGTTTCATACGTTCGTCAAACTTGTACAAAGCTCATTGAGGAACTTATAACCTCTCATGTTGCATGAAACTTGGTTTAGAGTCCTAGAAATGCGTTGTTAGATGTTTCATAAGTTCGTGAAACTTGTACAAAGCACATTGAGGAACTTATAAGCACTCATGTTTCATGAAACTTGGTTTAGAGTCCTAGAAACGAGTTGTTAGATGTTTCATAAGTTTATCAAACTTATACAAAGCTCATTGAGATACTTATAAGCACTCATGTTGCATGAAATTTGGTTTAGAGTCCTAGAAACGCGTTGTTAGATGTTTCATAAGTTCGTGAAACATGTACAAAGCTCATTGAGAAACTTATAAGAATTCATGTTGCATTAAACTTGGTTTAGAGTCCTAGAAACGGGTTGTTAGATGTTTCATACGTTCTTCAAACTTGTACAAAGCTCATTGAGTAACTTATAAGCTCTCATGTTGCATGAAACTTGGTTTAGAGTCCTAGAAACGCGTTGTTAGATGTTTCATAAGTTCGTGAAACTTGTACAAAGCATATTGAGGAATTTAAAAGCACTCATGTTGTATGAAACTTGGTTTAGAGTCCTAGAAACGCGTTGTTAGATGTTTCATAAGTTCGTGAAACTTGTACAAAGCTCATTGAGGAACTTATAAGCTCTCATGTTGCATGAGACTTGGTTTAGAGTCCTAGAAATGCGTTGTTAGATGTTTCATAAGTTCGTGAAACTTATACAAAGCTCATTGAGGAACTTATAAGAACTCATGTTGCATGAAACTTGGTTTAGAGTCCTAGAAACACGTTGTTAGATGTTTCATAAGTTTGTGAAACTTGTACAAAGGTCATTGAGGAACTTATAAGCACTCATGTTGCATGAAACTTGGTTTAGAGTCCTAGAAACGCGTTGTTAGATGTTTCATAAGTTCGTGAAACTTGTACAAAGCTCATTGAGGAACTTATAAGCACTCATGTTGCATGAAATTTGGTTTAGAGTCCTAGAAACGCGTTGTTAGATGTTTCATAAGTTCGTGAAACTTGTACAAAGCTCATTGAGGAACTTAAAAGCATTCATGTTGCATGAAACTTGGTTTAGAGTCTTAGAAACACGTTGTTAGATGTTTCATACATTCGTCAAACTTGTAAAAAGCTCATTGAGGAACTTATAAGCTCTCATGTTGCATGAAACTTGGTTTAGAGTCCTAGAAACGCGTTGTTAGATGTTTCATAAGTTCGTGAAACTTGTACAAAGCACATTGATGAACTTATAAGCACTCATGTTGCATGAAACTTGGTTTAGAGTCTTAGAAACGAGTTGTTAGATGTTTCATAAGTTCGTCAAACTTATACAAAGCTCATTGAGATACTTAGAAGCACTCATGTTGCATGAAACTTGGTTTAAAGTACTAGAAACGCGTTGTTAGATATTTCATAAGTTCGTGAAACTTGTACAAAGCTCATTGAGGTACTTATAAGCACTCATGTTGCATGAAACTTGGTTTAGAGTCCTAGAAACGCGTTGTTAGATGTTTCATAAGTTCGTGAAACTTGTACAAAGCTCATTGAGATACTTAGAAGCACTCATGTTGCATGAAACTTGGTTTAGAGTCCTAGAAACGCGTTGTTAGATGTTTCATAAGTTTGTGAAACTTGTACAAAGCTCATTGAGGAACTTATAACCTTTCATGTTGCATGAAACTTGGTTTAGAGTCCTAGAAACGCGTTGTTAGATGTTTCATAAGTTCGTGAAACTTGTACAAAACACATTGAGGAACTTATAAGCACTCATGTTGCATGAAACTTGGTTTAGAGTCGTAGAAACGAGTTGTTAGATGTTTCATAAGTTTGTCAAACTTATAAAAAGCTCATTGAGATACTTATAAGACCTCATGTTGCATGAAACTTGGTTTAGAGTACTAGAAACGCGTTGTTAGATGTTTCATAAGTTCTTCAAACTTGTACAAAGCTAATTGAGACACTTATAAGAATTCATGTTGTATTAAACTTGGTTTAGAGTCCTAGAAACGCGTTTTTAGATGTTTCATACGTTCTTCAAACTTGTACAAAGCTCATTGAGTAACTTATAAGCTCTCATGTTGCATGAAACTTGGTTTAGAGTCCTAGAAACGCGTTGTTAGATGTTTCATAAGTTCGTGAAACTTGTACAAAGCTCATTGAGGAACTTATAAGCACTCATGTTGCATGAAACTTGGCTTAGAGTCCTAGAAACGCGTTGTTAGATGTTTCATAAGTTCGTGAAACTTGTACAAAGCTCATTGAGGAACTTATAAGCACTCATGTTGCATGAAACTTGGTTTAGAGTTCTAGAAACGCGTTGTTAGATGTTTCATAAGTTCGTGAAACTTGTACAAAGCTCATTGAGGAACTTATAAGCATTCATGTTGCATGTAACTTGGATTAGAGTCCAAGAATCACGTTGTTAGATGTTTCATACGTTCGTCAAACTTGTACAAAGCTCATTGAGGAACTTATAACCTCTCATGTTGCATGAAACTTGGTTTAGAGTCCTAGAAATGCGTTGTTAGATGTTTCATAAGTTCGTGAAACTTGTACAAAGCACATTGAGGAACTTATAAGCACTCATGTTTCATGAAACTTGGTTTAGAGTCCTAGAAACGAGTTGTTAGATGTTTCATAAGTTTGTCAAACTTATACAAAGCTAATTGAGATACTTATAAGCACTCATGTTGCATGAAATTTGGTTTAGAGTCCTAGAAACGCGTTGTTAGATGTTTCATAAGTTCGTGAAACTTGTACAAAGCTCATTGAGGAACTTATAAGCATTCATGTTGCATGAAACTTGGATTAGAGTCCAAGAAACACGTTGTTAGATGTTTCATACGTTCGTCAAACTTGTACAAAGCTCATTGAGGAACTTATAACCTCTCACGTTGCATGAAACTCGGTTTAGAGTCCTAGAAAAGCGTTGTTAGATGTTTCATAAGTTCGTGAAACTTGTACAAAGCACATTGAGGAACTTATAAGCACTCATGTTTCATGAAACTTGGTTTAGAGTCCTAGAAACGAGTTGTTAGATGTTTCATATGTTTTTCAAACTCATACAAAACTCATTGAGATACTTATAAGCACTCATGTTGCATGAAACTTGGTTTAGAGTACTAGAAACGCGTTGTTAGATGTTTCATAAGTTCTTCAAACTTGTACAAAGCTCATTGAGACACTTATAAGAATTCATGTTTCATTAAACTTGGTTTAGAGTCCTAGAAACGCGTTGTTAGATGTTTCATACGTTCCTCAAACTTGTACAAAGCTCATTGAGGAACATATAAGCTCTCATGTTGCATGAAACTTGGTTTAGAGTCCTAGAAACGCGTTGTTAGATGTTTCATAAGTTCGTCAAACTTGTACAAAGCTCATTGAGACAATTATAAGCACTCATGTGTTAAGACTAATGCCCATCCATCAAGGCATTTAGTCCGGTTCGAAGATTACAAGGCTTGGAGTGCAAGGTTACCTCGTAAAGGCAAAGTATTGACTCGAGAAGGATGGTCTAAGAGGTAACCATGAAGAAGGAAAGGTAGACGAGTGGAAAGGGAGGCTGGTTTTTGTCTCAACCAAAAGTTACCATTTTACCGTACCGCGGTACATTGGGAGCTCGGTAAGTTTATCCGGCGCCCGATAGTTTCCTTACCGCGGTACGGTCGGCGCTCGGTAAAATGCGCTTCCCCGCGGACGCGCGCAACGTTTCTCGGTCAAATCTTGTTACCGTGTAACTTATCCATTAACGGTCATATTTTTGGCTTATATGTTGCTTTACCTTGTAAACTTGTAATTTATCTTCAAGAACATGAAGAACACCGATACATAATCTTCTCCAAATCTCAAATACTCTCCGTCTAATCTCACAAATTCTAACATGGTATCAGAGCACACTTTCTCTTGAACCATAAATCTAGCTTCCGCAACCAAATCTCTCTCGTTTTACTCTCTCGGTTTCATAAAGATCCAAACCTTTCTTTGTTCTTCACGTTTTGTCTCTAAAGATTCAAAATTTTCACTTTGTGGCGTTTGATTCTATCTTAAAACACAAAACCTTTCACAAAAGACTCGGCCTTCTCAAGATCCGATCTTTAGACTATGTTTCTTCCGCATCTATCTCAAAAAACCTCTAGCTTTGTGCTTTTGAGTCTTGGAATCACATAAAGCTTCAAACTTTATCGCTTCCTATACAAAAGCTCAAACTTTTCTCCTCAAATCAGCTTGTTCATCAAAAGATCCAAGCTTTTCTATTCCAAAACTCGTGTTTGCTCATAAAGTCTTGAACTTTCTTTGGTTTTGTCTCGGATACTCCTAAAGATTCAAACTTTGTCTAGATTCAAGATTCAAATCATCACCTTTCTTCATGGAGGATAAGGAACATAAGAAGATCTCCTGTCCGGTAACTCTTAAGGGGATTAACTATCTCTTATGGGCAAGAACCGTGAAGATTGCCTTATGTGGTCGTGGTCTTTGGAACCATATTCTTAAATCACAAGCAACAATCTCGATATCACCCTCACCGAAAGTGAATCCCTCACCGAAGAAAACAAATGGTTCCAAGAAGACCAAAAGGTACTAGGGATCATACAAGGATCACTTGATACATCTATCCTTGAAGCTTACTCATACCGTGAGAGTTCTAACGACCTTTTGGACACGCTCCAAACGGTCTATGGTAACATTTCGAACCTTAGCCGGGTATATGAGGTAAAGAAGGCGATCAATGATCTAAACCAAGAGGATATGGAGTTTACTAAACATTTTGGAAGGTTTAGAAGTCTGTGGGCAGAATTGGAAATGCTTCGTCCGAGTACCATTGATCCCAAGATCCATAATGAAAGAAGAGAGCAACACAAGGTCTTTGGTCTTCTTTTAACACTCAATAGTAGCTACAAAGATGTGATCAAGCACTTCACCGTTCTGATGTCCTGCCAAACCTTGAGGAAGTGTGTGCTCAGCTACAAAGAGAGCAAGGCTCCATTGAACTATTTGGCAACAAAAAGGAGTTAGTCACCGCCAACAAGGTAGCATACAAGGCAAGCTCCAAAACGTATGGGGAAAGAAGGGCTACTTTGTGTGATCATTGCAAGAAGAAAGGGCACTCCAAGGATAAGTGCTGGATACTAAACCCCCACCTTAAGCCGGTCAAATTCAAGGATGCCAGAGCCAATCTCTCAAATGAAGATGCAATCGGGCCTAGCACTAGTACAATGAGCCTCAAAGATAAGGAAGAGGAATCCACGGCGATGGTGCCTTCCACATATGAATACGTGAGGAAATCTGACTTGGAGGCACTCATCAAAGCCCTTAAGGGCTCGGTATGGATTCCTTCTACTCTCTTAATGCTCAAGTTATTAAAAACCTATAAAACCTATCATTATTGACTCAGGAGCATCTCACCATATGATTAGCAATAAGAACTTGATTACTAATGTTAAACCTGCCCTAGGAAATGTGATTATTGCTAATGGTAGTAGAATCCCTGTGACAGGATTAGGTAATCTTAGGTTGTTCAATAAAGACTCTCAAGCCTTGTACATGCCTAGCTTTACATCTAATCTTATCTCGGTTAAAAGGATTACTTGTGATCTAAATTGCAATGTCACTTTTTGATACGTCCTTAGTTCTAGACCGATACTCCGTGACAAGGCGAGTACTACGATGAAGTGAAAACCGTGGTGGGTCGAAGGGAAAAACGGCGGATAACTCCGGGATAGGAGGTGGGAATGGAGATGTGGAAGCGTTGGATGGAATGGAAACGTCTCAAGGAAGCTATGGGGCAACCTCCTTGATGGATAGAAGAGACGCTTGGAAGCAAATAAGCTTGTAAGCGGCTCAAGTTCGCAAAGGAACCGAGAGGAGTCGACTATAAGAAGTTTTTAGGTAAAAGTTGACTAAAGAAGAAGAAGGTGCGGCGCAACCCTTATATAGAGGAGGCACAAGTCGCACTCTCTTTTAGGGTTGTGCGTTTAACAAAAAGGAAATCCGAGAAAAGGAAATCCGCACAAAAATGGAAAAACGCAAAGAGAAAAGGAAATCGCCAAAACAACACGGCGTTCCTTACAGAAAAGATAGAACAACGAGTAGTGTGAAAATGCCTCGTCTCTTACATTCTTCAAGCCATGATCACTAATGGACGACGTGGTGTTCTTCTTGACCTCATTAAAACCCGGTGGGAAAAAGAGTATCAAGCGAGACACCTAGTCCGCTTAGCTCTCATAGCTTGGTCTTCTTACGTGGTGGCGGAGAATATGTTGAAGTAGCTCCTAGGTGATACTTCCTTGTCCATGGTACTTGATAAAGCTATCTTGGCTAACTCCTCAGCTTTGGACCGTGTGATCACGCCTTCCCGTCCTTCGGTGATTGGTGCACGTGCGCCTTGTTGATCGGCATCGATGTCGAGTGGTCGAGGTTGATCAGCATCGGTATCGAGTGGTCGATGTTGGTCGATATCGGTATCGAGTGGTCGATGTTGGTGTTGGTCGATATCGGTATCGAGTGGTCGATGTTGGTCGATGTTGAGTGGTCGATGTTGGTCGATGTTGAGTGGTCGATGTTGATCGGCATCGGTATCCGATTCTACGCTCATATCATCCCCTCCTTCTTGAAAAGGATTTGTCCTCAAATCGCATCATAAATAAAGGGAGACAAATCGATACATTGAAGGAATCCGATATCGTGTACTTACCTTGGAGGTCGATCTTGTAGGCGTTGTCGTTGATCCGCCGGACCACCTTGAAAGGTCCGTCTACTCGGGGCATGAGTTTGGACTTCCTCTCGGCTGGGAACCGTTCTTTCCTCGATGGATCCACACCAAGTCGCCTTCTTGAAACACCATTTTCTTCCGGCCCTTGTTGGCATGCTTGGCGTATTGCTCGGTTCTCCTCTCAATGTTCTCCTTGGCCTTCTCATGCATTTTCCTAACCTCGTTCAGCTTTTTTCTTGCCATCAACACTAGACATTTCACTCAAAGGTAAGGCGATTAGATCTAAGGGAGACATGGGATTAAATCCGTATACTAGTTCAAAAGGAGAGTAGAGAGTCGAAGAATGCTTAGCGTGGTTATAGGCGAACTCAACATGGGGTAGACACTCTTCCCATGACTTAATGTTGCTCTTCACCAGGGTTCTCAAGAGCGTGGATAACGACCTGTTCACCACCTCGGTTTGACCGTCCGTTTGCGGATGACATGTGGTGGAAAAGGACAGTTTGGTCCCTAGCTTGGCCCACAACGTACGCCAAAAATGGCTCAGGAACGTGGTGTCACGGTCGGAGACAATGACTTGGGGCATGCCGTGTAGCCTTACCACTTCCCGGAAAAACAGATTAGCTACACCCACGGCGTCATCCGTCTTGTGGCATGCAATGAAATGGGCCATTTTGCCGAACCCGTCTACAACCACAAAGATGGAGTCTCTACCATTTCTGGTTCGAGGTAAGCCAACTACAAAGTCCATAGATATATGAGTCCAAGGGTGAGAAGGAATGGGTAACGGGGTATACAAACCGTACGGCTGAACCTTACTCTTGGCTTGCTTACAAGTGACACACCTAAGACATATTCTTTCCACATCTCTTCTCATACGCGGCCAATAGAAGTGGGCTTGAAGACTTGCCAAGGTCTTGGCCACTCCGAAGTGTCCGGCTAGTCCCCCACCGTGGGCTTCTCGGACAAGTAGTTCCCTAACCGAGCCGGTAGGTATGCACACCGATGGTGAAAGAACAGTAGCCGTCCCGTCTATAGTAATTCTCACAAGCAAACTTAGCACATTTCAAGTAATAAGAACCAAACTCGAATCGATTCATACAACGTTTTAAGCACTTCAAATCCTATGAGTCTAGATGTCAATTCTGAGATTAGAGTGTACCTCCGAGACAATGCGTCGGCTACGACATTGTCTTTACCTTTCTTGTATTTGATCACGTAGGGGAAAGTCTCTATGAACTCTATCCGGCGGCCATGTCTTTTGTTCAGCTTCTGTTGGCCCTTAAGATGCTTGAGAGACTCATGATCGGTGTGGATAACAAACTCCTTCGGCCAAAGGTAGTGTTGCCAAGTCTGCAAGGCTCTCACCAGCGCGTAGAGCTCCTTGTCGTATGTGGGATAGTTCAGCGTGGCTCCACCTAACTTCTCACCGAAGTAAGCTATAGGTCTCCGTTCCCGCATTAGAACTGCCCCAATCCCTACACCGTACGCATCACATTCAATCTCAAAAGTCTTAAGGAAATCGGTAATAAAAGCAAAGGGGAATTGATAAGCTTCTCTTTAAGGCATTCGAAAGCCTTGTCTTGTGCTTCTCCCCACTTAAATCCCACATCCTTCTTGATCACTTCGGTCAATGGTGCAGCAATGGTGCTAAAGTCCCGGACAAATCGGCGGTAGAACCCGGCAAGCCCATGAAAGCTCCGGACTTCTCCAATGGTGGTCGGCTTAGGCCAATCTCGGATAGCCTTGATCTTCTCCTCATCGACCTCGTACTCCTTCGCACTCACAACAAAGCCTAAGAATACAACCTGGTTAGTACAAAAGGTGCATTTGTCTATGTTGGCAAACAGGTTTTCCCTCCTTAGGACTTCAAGAACGGCTCGGACGTGGTCAATGTGCTCGGCTAAGCTCCTACCGAAGATCGTGATGTCATCGAAGTATACCACCACGAATACACCTATAAAAGATCTCAAAACATGGTTCATTAGACGCATAAATGTACTCGGTGCATTAGTAAGTCCAAAAGGCATGACTAGCCACTCATAGAGGCCTTGCTTGGTCTTGAAAGCCGTCTTCCATTCATCACCTTCCTTCATCCTAATCCGATGATAACCGCTCTTAAGATCAATCTTAGAGAAAATGTTAGAACCGCACAATTCATCAAGCATATCATCAAGTCTAGGGATAGGATGGCGATACTTAACCGTGATGTTGTTGATGGCTCGGCAATCAACACACATCCTCCATGATCCGTCCTTCTTTGGCACGAGAAGAACCGGCACGGCACACGGACTCATGCTCTCACGAATGTGTCCCTTGCTCATAAGTTCTTCTACTTGCTTTTGAAGTTCCTTGGTCTCCACCGGATTGGTCCTATAAGCTGGTCGATTTGGTAGTGCTGAACCGGGTACCAAGTCAATCTGGTGCTCAATGCCTCGGATGGGTGGTAGGCTCTCGGGGGTATCTCCTGGGGAAAGACATCACTAAAGTCCTGCAATAGCTTAGACATATCACTAGGGAGATCCCGTGAAGGGTTAGTACTAACAAGGCTTTCCTTGTACACAAACAATAACATAGCGCAATTGGAATTCATAAGTTCGTACACTTCTCTTTGGTTAATGTAGAGGTTGGCGTGTGGGCCCGGTGTCTTCTCCTTTTCTTCCTTGAGTTTGAGATAGAGCTGGTCTTGGTACACTTCACTTGGGGTGAGAGGAACCAGAGTGATCTTGCGGCCCTTGAACTCAAACGTGTGCTTGTTTGTGTATCCGTCATGGAGTACTTTCCGGTCGATCGCCACGGTCGGCCAAGCAAGACATGGCTGGATCCCATGGGTATGACATCACACAGGACCTCATCTTCATATTTGCCTATGGACAGAGTGAAACGGACCTGTTGTGTGACGGTGAGAGCACCACTATCGTTGAGCCACTGCAGCTTGTATGGCCGGGGATGGGTGATGGGTTCTAGGCTTAGCTTCTGGACCATTAGCTCACTGGCGGCATTGGTGCAGCTACCCCCATCTATGATCAGGCTGCATACCTTTCCTTTGACCAGGCAGCGTGTGTGGAAGAGGTGGTTTCTCTGCACTAACTCCTCCGGCTGGTTCTGGACACTCAACGCCCTCCTGACCACCAGCATCTCTCCAACAGCTGCGGCTTCCTCCTCCTCCTCTCCATCTTCTGGATCTGACTCAGACTCCTGTGGAACTACCTCTCCATTGTCCAGAATCATGAAGACTTTCTTGTTGGGACAATCTCTCGAGTAGTGTCCCATCCCTTGGCATCTAAAACACCTAACATTGCTGGAGGAGGTGTTGGTTCGGCCTTTGGGATCAAACTTGACCTCTTCTTTCGTCGTGGAAGAAGGCTTGGCATCCTTGGAGAAAGGTGGCCGAGAAGGTAGGAATTCCTTGGGTTTATTGGTCGTGGAGGAGAAGCTCGGCTTGGCGTACCTTCTTTTGTTCTGACTCTCCACTAGTTCCGCCTTGTGCACGAGTTCCTCAAGATCCATATAAGTCCGGAGCTCCACCTTGTCCCGGATGTCCCGCCGAGTCCACCAATGAACCGTGCCATGGTTACTTCGTCATCTTCCTCTAGTCCGGCTCGGATGAGAAGGGTTTCCATCTCCCGGAAGTAGTCTCGGACCGTGGTGGACCCTTGGGTGAGCTTCCTCAGCCTTGTTGAGAACTTCCCGGTGGTAATGGCTCGGCACAAACCTTTTTCTCAAGTGGGTGGTGAGTTGGTGCCAAGTGGTGATGGGCTGCTCATTATGACGGTTCCGTGTGGTGCAAAGCTGATCCCACCACAAAAGTGCGTACTCACTAAATTCCGAGACGGCTATCTTAACCTTGTTTGAGGCATACGTATCATGGCACAAGAAGCCGAATTCCATCTTCCTTTCCCGACCCGTATAGGCTTCCGGATCATTCTTGCCGAGGAATGGTGGGAACTTGGCCTTGATATGCTTTAGCCGCCGGCTCTCCGCGTCTCTCGGGTCGTCCCCGTCTCGTCTCTCACGTCTCCGGCTTCGCCTACTACGGTCGAGACGTTGACGCCGTAATACTCGTCGCTAGAGCCGATGTAGACGCGTTGCCCGGCTATGGTCCGTGTGGGACGGCGTGGAGCAGCGTGTGGCCTACGCCCGGGTGCTCGTCCTCTCGGCTCGCTCGCTCAGCATGCACCCGTTGCCGTGGTTCCCTCTCGCTCGTTTGCGTTGGTTGAACGGATGTTGCGGATCGCTTGGAACCTAGATGTACCGGCAACACCCTTACCTTTGCAAATCCGCATGGCATCGGATGGAGTTGGAGTTGACCCACCCTCAGAGTCCGAGGTTCCCTTTGCGGTTTCCTTGGTTTGCCGCTCACGTTCCAGAGTAAGTTGTTGGGCAATCTGTTGAGGCAGCACTTGGGCCATTGCTTCAGCCACCTGCGTTGCTATGAGTTTTTTGAGGTCGTCAATCGCTTCGGGTGATAGGGACATGGTACCTGTTGCAAAAGCGGGTAGCTCGCAGTAAGTTGTTCTCAACACAAAACGCAAGCTACAAAGAGTAAAAGGAGTTCGGGTACGCGGCAAAAGGAAAATGGCTACGCGGTTTTGAAACAAGGAAAAAGGAAATCGGATTTTTAAGTAAAACGCGAGTTTTGTTCAAAAAGGAAATCTTTCACAACACGTTTTCAAGTTACGTTTAGGGTTTTCTAAGATCAAAACATAAAGTTGCCGCCGCGCACAACAATCACAAGAACACGACGAACAATCAAAAACACTTAGTTACTATCAACTCAAACAGATGCGCACACAACAAGTTTTAATCAAGCAGATTCGAGGTGATAAAAGTTTAAGGGAAAGAAGTGACTCAGCCTTTGGTACAGAGTTTGGCTCTGATACCACCTGATACGTCCTTAGTTCTAGACCGATACTCCGTGACAAGGCGAGTACTACGATGAAGTGAAAACCGTGGTGGGTCGAAGGGAAAAACGGCGGATAACTCCGGGATAGGAGGTGGGAATGGAGATGTGGAAGCGTTGGATGGAATGGAAACGTCTCAAGGAAGCTATGGGGCAACCTCCTTGATGGATAGAAGAGACGCTTGGAAGCAAATAAGCTTGTAAGCGGCTCAAGTTCGCAAAGGAACCGAGAGGAGTCGACTATAAGAAGTTTTTAGGTAAAAGTTGACTAAAGAAGAAGAAGGTGCGGCGCAACCCTTATATAGAGGAGGCACAAGTCGCACTCTCTTTTAGGGTTGTGCGTTTAACAAAAAGGAAATCCGAGAAAAGGAAATCCGCACAAAAATGGAAAAACGCAAAGAGAAAAGGAAATCGCCAAAACAACACGGCGTTCCTTACGGAAAAGATAGAACAACGAGTAGTGTGAAAATGCCTCGTCTCTTACATTCTTCAAGCCATGATCACTAATGGACGACGTGGTGTTCTTCTTGACCTCATTAAAACCCGGTGGGAAAAAGAGTATCAAGCGAGACACCTAGTCCGCTTAGCTCTCATAGCTTGGTCTTCTTACGTGGTGGCGGAGAATATGTTGAAGTAGCTCCTAGGTGATACTTCCTTGTCCATGGTACTTGATAAAGCTATCTTGGCTAACTCCTCAGCTTTGGACCGTGTGATCACGCCTTCCCGTCCTTCGGTGATTGGTGCACGTGCGCCTTGTTGATCGGCATCGATGTCGAGTGGTCGAGGTTGATCAAGCATCGGTATCGAGTGGTCGATGTTGGTCGATATCGGTATCGAGTGGTCGATGTTGGTGTTGGTCGATATCGGTATCGAGTGGTCGATGTTGGTCGATGTTGAGTGGTCGATGTTGGTCGATGTTGAGTGGTCGATGTTGATCGGCATCGGTATCCGATTCTACGCTCATATCACTTTTAGTCCTAATGAAGTCATATTTCAGGATATTGAAAGTAAAGAAGTGATTGGGAAAGGAATCACCAGAGGACATCTATACATCATTGACAAAGAAGTGTCAAGCCCCAATTTTCATTCTCGCCTTTAATTCTGTTTTGGCCGAGCCTAACAATGTGTTATGGCACTATAGATTAGGCCATCCGCATGTTAAAGCTTTAAAAACTCTTTTGTCAAATGTTTCTTTTGATCATAACACTTGTGAGTCTTGCATTTTGGGCAAGCACCATAAATCTGTCTTTTCAAACTCTAAAATGGTTTATGAAAAATGTTTTGACCTTGTGCATTCTGATGTATGGTCTTCTCCTTGCAAATCTAGAGATAACCAAGCATATTTTGTGACTTTTATTGATGAAAAATCAAAATATACTTGGCTAACATTGCTTCCTTCCAAAGATAGGGTGTTAGACGCTTTCAAAAACTTTCAAAACTATATTACTAATCAATATAATGCAAAGATTAAGTGTTTTAGATCAGATAATGGTGGGGAATACACAAGCAATGCATTCAAAGAACATATGGAAAACCATGGGATCCTACACCAAACAAGCTGTCCTTACACTCCTCAACAAAATGGTGTGGCCGAGAGGAAGAATAGGCACTTGATGGAAGTAACAAGATCCATGATGTTTCACATGAATGCACCTAGAAGATTTTGGGCGATGTCGTTTCCACAGCTTGCTACCTTATCACCGTAACACCAACACAAATCTTGGAAAACCAATCTCCATTTCAGGTATTGAATAAGGCTAAACCCTTTATAAATCACCTAAGAGTGTTTGGGTGTGTTTGCTTTGTCTTTGTGCCAGGAGAGCAAAGGAACAAGCTTGATGAAAAAAGCACAAAGGCTATGTTCATAGGCTACTCAAGCACACAGAAGGGGTATAAATGCTATGTTCCTGAAACAAGACGGGTCCTTGTCTCAAGAGATGTTAAGTTCATTCAAGGGCAGAGTTACTATCAAGACATCACTTGGGAAAGTGTCAAAGATATCCCTGAATCTGCCACGGATAGAGCAACCAGCCTTAAGAACCTAATGAGAAATTTGGGGATGAATATCAATGAAGAAGCAAGGACAGAACCCACTCAGCAACCCACTCATCAAGACTCCCACCTTGATCATGAAAGGGGGAATAATGATGATACACAAGAGACTCATGAGGGTCAAAGGGAAGAACCTGAAGCTCACGAAGAGCATCAAGGAGAACCAGAGGATACTCAAGCCACTCAAGAAACAATTCATCAAGAGATACATGATCAAGCTGCTCCTGTGGTGCCAAGAAGAAGCACTAGGATCAAACAGCCAAGTTCAAACTGGAAAAACACTAGAGTCTACTTCAACAGCAATGCAGTAGCTCACCCTATCCAAGCAGTATGCTCCATGGCTGATTTTCCCCATGATCATCAAGTATTCATTGCCAAAATAGACCAACACTAGATTCCAAGAACCTATGAAGAGGCTATTGAGCATGAAGTATGGTTCAAGGCGGTAAAAGCTGAGAATCAAGCAATGGAGCGTAACCACACATGGGATGAGGCTGATCTACCTAAAGGCAAGAAGGCAGTAAGCTCAAGGTATGTGTTTACAATCAAATACTTGAGTAATGGTGACATAGAGAGACACAAGGCAAGGCTGGTAGCAAGAGGATCCACACAGACCTATGGTGAAGACTATTTGGATACATTTGCCCTTGTTGCTAAACTACACACTGTTAGAGTTATCCTATCTCTTGCTGTGAATTTGGATTGGGATCTTTGGCAAATGGATGTCAAGAATGCCTTCCTTCAAGGAGAGTTAGAAGAAGAAGTCTACATGACTCCACCTCGGCTTGGGCTCTCGTCTAAAGGTACGTTAACCAAAGCACCCAACCTTTAATGCCTCTCGAGTCTTTGTCCCGAAAACAGTTCCTTCTTCGCATCTCTCAACTTAAGTTAAATATAGTCCTAGAAGGATCCATAACACCAGGGAAGGTATTGAGATTGAGAAAGGCTATTTATGGGCTCAAGCAATCTCCAAGAGCATGGTATCACAAACTCAGCACCACTCTAGTGAAAAGGGGATTCAAGATGAGTCAAGCCGATCACACTCTATTCACCCTTCAATCTAAGGAAGGTATGGTGGTTATCCTCATGTACGTGGATGACATAGTCATCTCTGGGGATAACAAGGTAGGAATTGCTGAAACTAAAAACTACCTAAAATCTATGTTTGATTATAAAAATTTGGGGAAGATGAAATACTTCCATGGAATTGAGATAAGTATATCCGAAGAGGGTCTCTTTCTCTCCCAAAGGAAGTAGACCTTGGATCTTCTTAATGAAACAGGTCACATGGATTCCAAGGCTGCAAGAACACCATTGGAGGATGGCTACAAAGTCATTAGAGAGAGGGAGCTTGAAGATCAACCTTTCAAAGACCAGAAACTCTATAGGCGCATTGTGGGTAAGTTTATCTACTTGACCATAACTAGGCCTGACATATGTTTTGTTGTGAACCAGGTTAGCCAACACATGCAAAGGCCAAAGATTCATCACTGGAACATGGTGCAAAGGATACTCAAGTATCTCAAAGGAACATCAAGTCAAGGCATTTGGATGGGAAGGAATCAGAACAAAGAAGTGGTAGGCTACTGTGATGTTGACTATGCTAGGGATGTGGATGATAGGAGATCCACTACAGGATACTGCACTTTCATTGGAGGGAATCTAGTTACTTGGAAGACCAAGAAGCAAAAGATTGTGTCATGTTCAAGTGCAGAATCTGAATACAGAGCCATGAGGAAACTTACTCAAGAGCTTATGTGGTTGAAGAATCTCCTTGGGGATCTTGGCATAGACATCAAGAATCCAATCACCATGCACTGTGACAACAAGGCAGCCATTCACATTTCCTCCAATTATGTGTTTCATGAGAGGAACAAGCACATAGAGATGGATTGCCACAAAGTCCGGGAACAAATGGTAAAGGGAACTATCCTTCCCTGCTACACAAAGAGCCAAGACCAACTAGCTGATGTCTTCACCAAGTCAGCAAGTATGAAAGTATGTGAGTATGTGCTACCTAAGCTAGGACTCACTACCTTGACCAGAAACTAGAAGACCCTAACCGTATGCTTCATACTCTTTTCCCTTCAAGAGTTTTATCCCAAGTGGTTTTCTCTTTGAAGGTTTTAACGAGGTGAAGTATGCGGTTCCAAGCTTAGCCATTACATTGGGCTAAGCTTGAGGGGGAGTGTTAAGACTAATGCCCATTCATCAAGGCATTTAGTCCGGTTCAAATATTACAAGGCTTGGAGTGCAAGGTTAGCTCGTAAAGGCAAAGTATTGACTGAGAAGGATGGTCTAAGAGGTAACCATGAAGAAGGAAAGGTAGACGAGTGGAAAGGGTGGTTGGTTTTGGTCTCAACCAAAAGTTACCATTTTACCGTACCGCGGTACATTGGGAGCTCGGTAAGTTTATCCGGCGCCCGATAGTTTCCTTACCGCGGTACGGTCAGCGCTCGGTAAAATGCGCTTCCCCGCGGACGCGCGCGACCTTTCTCGGTCAAATCTTGTTACCGTGTAACATATCCATTAACGGTCATATTTTTGGCTTATATGTTGCTTTACCTTGTAAACTTGTAATTTATCTTTATGAAATCAAAAGCATGTTTATCACATATTCTCTCTCTAATCTCTCTTCATGTTCTTCAAGAACATGAAGAACACCGATACATAATCTTCTCCAAATCTCAAATACTCTCCGTCTAATCTCACAAATTCTAACATCATGTTGCATGAAACTTGGTTTAGAGTCCAAGAAACGCGTTGTTAGATGTTTCATAAGTTGGTGAAACTTGTACAAAGCTCATTGAGGAACTTATAAGCACTCATGTTGCATGAAACTTGGTTTAAAGTCCTAGAAACGCGTTGTTAGATGTTTCATAAGTTCGTGAAACTTGTACAAAGCTCATTTAGGAACTTATAAGCACTCATGTTGCATGAAATTTGGTTTAGAGTCGTATAAACGCGTTGTTAGATGTTTCATAAGTTCGTCAAACTTGTACAAAGCTCATTGAGGAACTTATAAGCATTCATGTTGCATGAAACTTGGTTTATAGTCCTAGAAACACGTTGTTAGATGTTTCATACGTTCGTCAAACTTGTACAAAGCTCATTGAGGAACTTATAACCTCTCATGTTGCATGAAACTTGGTTTAGAGTCCTAGAAACGCGTTGTTAGATGTTTCATAAGTTCATGAAACTTGTACAAAGCACATTGAGGAACTTATAAGCACTCGTGTTGCATGAAACTTGGTTTAGAGTCGTAGAAACGAGTTGTTAGATGTTTCATAAGTTTGTCAAACTTATACAAAGCTCATTGAGATACTTATAAGCACTCATGTTGCATGAAACTTGGTTTAGAGTACTAGAAACGCGTTGTTAGATGTTTCATAAGTTCTTCAAACTTGTACAAAGCTCATTGAGACACTTATAAGAATTCATGTTGCATTAAACTTGGTTTAGAGTCCTAGAAACGCGTTGTTAGATGTTTCATACGTTCTTCAAACTTGTACAAAGCGCATTGAGGAACTTATAAGCTCTCATGTTGCAGGAAACTTGGTTTAGATTCCTAGAAACGTGTTGTTAGATGTTTCATGAGTTCGTGAAACTTGTACAAAGCACATTGAGGAACTTATAAGCACTCATGTTGCATGAAACTTGGTTTAGAGTCCTAGAAACGCGTTGTTAGATGTTTCATAAGTTCGTGAAACTTATACAAAGCTCATTGAGGAACTTATAAGCTCTCATGTTGCATGAAACTTGGTTTAGAGTCCTAGAAACGCGTTGTTAGATGTTTCATAAGTTCGTGAAACTTGTACAAAGCTCATTGAGGAACCTATATGCACTCATGTTGCATGAAACTTGGTTTAGAGTCCTAGAAACGCGTTGTTAGATGTTTCATAAGTTCGTGAAACTGGTACAAAGCTCATTGAGGAACTTATAAGCACTCATGTTGCATGAAACTTGGTTTAGAGTCCTAGAAACGCGTTGTTAGATGTTTTATAAGTTCGTGAAACTTGTACAAAGCTCATTGAGGAACTTATAAGCACTCATGTTGAATGAAATTTGGATTAGAGTCCTAGAAACGCGTTGTTAGATGTTTCATAAGTTCGTGAAACTTGTACAAAGCTCATTGAGGAACTTATAAGCATTCATGTTGCATGAAACTTGGTTTAGAGTCTTAGAAACGCGTTGTTAGATGTTTCATCCGTTCGTCAAACTTGTACAAAGCTCATTGAGGAACTTATAAGCTCTCATGTTGCATGAAACTTTGTTTAGAGTCCTAGAAACGCATTGTTAGATGTTTCATAAGTTCGTGAAACTTGTACAAAGCACATTGAGGAATTTATAAGCACTCATGTTGCATGAAACTTGGTTTAGAGTCTTAGAAACGAGTTGTTAGATGTTTCATAAGTTTGTCAAACTTATACAAAGCTCATTGAGATACTTATAAGCACTCATGTTGCATGAAACTTGGTTTAGAGTACTAGAAACGCGTTGTTAGATGTTTCATAAGTTCTTCAAACTTGTACAAAGCTCATTGAGACACTTATAAGAATTCATGTTGCATTAAACTTGGTTTAGAGTCCTAGAAACGCGTTGTTAGATGTTTCATACGTTCTTCAAACTTGTACAAAGCTCATTGAGACACTTATAAGAATTCATGTTGCATTAAACTTGGTTTAGAGTCCTAGAAACGCGTTGTTAGATGTTTCATACGTTCTTCAAACTTGTACAAAGCTCATTGAGGAACTTATAAGCTCTCATGTTGCAGGAAACTTGGTTTAGATTCCTAGAAACGCGTTGTTAGATGTTTCATAAGTTCGTGAAACTTGTACAAAGCACATTGAGGAACTTATAAGCACTCATGTTGCATGAAACTTGGTTTAGAGTCCTAGAAACGCGTTGTTAGATGTTTCATACGTTCCTCAAACTTGTACAAAGCTCATTGAAGAACTTATAAGCTCTTATGTTGCATGAAACTTGGTTTAGAGTCCTAGAAACGCGTTGTTTGATGTTTCATAAGTTCGTGAAACTTGTAAAAAAACACATTGAGGAACTTATACGCACTCATGTTGCATGAAACTTGGTTTAGAGTCCTAGAAACGCATTGTTAGATGTTTCATACGTTCCTCAAACTTGTACAAATCTCATTGAGGAACATATAAGCTACCATGTTGCATGAAACTTGGTTTAGAGTCCTAGAAACGCGTTGTTAGATGTTTCATAAGTTCGTCAAACTTGTACAAAGCTCATTGAGACACTTATAAGCACTCATGTTGCATGAAACTTGGTTTAGAGTCCTAGAAACGTGATATGAGCGTGGAACCGGATGGCCGAGCAAAACCGGAATCGGATGCCCGAGCAAATCCGGAGCCCGATCATCGAGCAAAACCGGAGCCCGATCATCGAGCAAAATCGGAGCCGAATCATCGAGCAAAACCGGAGCCGGATGCCGAGCAACCAGAAGGAGCGATCACACGATCGAAAGCCAAGGAACTAGCTAAGGAAGCTCAAGCCATGATCATGAAGGAAGAACGGAGAGGACAAGCTGGGAGCCTCTTCAACGTACACACAATGGCCTAGAGACAAGACCAAGGTAATTTTCCTTAGTACTCTTTCCCAGTGGGTTTTAACGACTCGGTGATTCAACTTAGTACTCTTTCCCAGTGGGTTTTAACGAGGCTAAGGAGATCACCACGTCGGTTGCTTAGACACATTACCTTGAAGAGTGTAAGAGACGAGGCACTATACACGCTACTCGTCGTTTAAGTCGCACATCATGCCGTTTTACATTTTTCCGCAAAAGACTTGTCGTTTTGTTTGTTTCCTTTTTTGGATTATGCGCTTAAAACCTAGGGAAGAGAACAAGTTGTGTTGTCTCTTCCCCTATATATTGGTTGCGTCGCTTTGGTGTAGAGTAGTCAACTTTTTACCTAAAATCTTCTAGTCGACTCCTCTCGGTTCCTTTGCGAACTTGAGCCGCTTACAAGCATAGTTGCTTCCAAGCGTCTCTTCTATCCATCAAGGCGGTTGCTCCATAGCTTCCTTGAGATGTTCCCTTTCCATCCATCGCTTCCACCTCTCCATCTCCACCTCCTAACCCGGAGTTATCCACCGTTTCCCCTCCGAATCCACCACGGTTTCACTCCATCGTAGTACTCGCCTTATCACGGAGTTTCGGTCCGAACTAAGGACGTATCACGTGGTATCAGAGCCATCCTCCATACTAAAAGGCTGAGTTATCTCTAAAACTTTCCATCGCTTTAATCTCGTTTCGCTTAGATCTAGTAGCGCTTGTTAGGCTTGATAGATTTATCGGATATTTGTGTTGTTACTTGCGGTGTGAAATTGTTTGAGTTAAATCTGCTTGAATGTCGTTTGAAAACTTGTTTGATTTAGTTGAAACTTGATAAGATCGCATCTAGAGCCTCACCTTTACTTCCGCTTGCTTGAAATCTCGTGTGTAGTCTTGAAAGTTCGTCGCTGTTTTGCTTGAACAAGCTTTGTCTAAGCATTGGCAAGCTAGACTAAGGCGAAAACTCTTTTCAAATTTCCTTTTTGTTTTGAATTGCCGATTTCCTTTTCTCCAAAAACGCGCGTTTCATTAAAACCACCGATTTCGTTTTTGTTAAAACGTCCAACCAGATTTCCTTTTCTTTGCTTGCCTATCACGCGTTGTGTTCTTGTGCTGTGAAGTTATTTGCCTACGCTATCTGTGAATTACTTACTGTGAGCTGCGTTTCTGTGTAACAGGTACCATGTCCCTATCACCGGAAGCGATCGATGACCTCAAAAAGCTTATAGCAACGCAGGTGGCCGAAGCAATGGCCCTTTTACTTCCTCAACAAATTGTCCAGCAACTTACTCTGGAACGTGAGAAGCAAACCAAGGAAACCGCAAAGGGAACCTCGGATTCTGAGGGTGGGTCAACGCCAACCCCGTCCGATGCCATGCGGATTTGCAAAGGCAAAGGCGTTGCCGGTACATCTAGATTCCAGGCAATCCGCAACCTCCGTCCAAACAACACAGCAAAGGAGCAGAGGGTACCACGGCAACGGGTACACGCTGAGCTGAGCGAGCCAGAGGACAGAGCTCCCGGGCGTAGGCCACACACTGCTCCACGCCGTCCTACACAAACCATAGTCGGACAACGCGTCTACATCGGCTCTAGCGACGAGTATTATGGCGTCAACGTCTCGGACCGTAGTAGGCGAAGCCAGAGACGTGAGAGGCGTGACCGAGACGACCCAAGAGACCCGTAGAGCCAGCAGCTAAAGCATATCAAGGCTAAGTTCCCACCATTCCTCGGCAAGAATGATCCGGAGGCCTATGTTGACTGGGAAAGGAAGATGGAGTCCAGCTTCTTGTGCCACGAACTCGCACAAGGCAGAACTAGTGGAGAGTCAGAACAAGAGAAGATACGCCAAGCCGAGCTTCTCCTCCACGACCAACAAACCCAAGGAATTCATACCTTCTCGGCCACCTTTCTCCAAGGATGCCAAGCCTACTTCTACGACGAAAGAAGAGGCCAAGTTTAATCCCAAGGGCAGAGCCAACACCTCCTCAAGCAATGTTAGGTGTTTTAGATGCCAAGGGATGGGACACTACTCGAGAGACTGCCCCAACAAGAAAGTCTTCATGATTCTGGACAACGGAGAGGTAGTATCACAAGCTTCGGATTCAGACCCAGAATATGGAGAGGAGGAGGAGGAGGAAGCAGCATCTGTTGGAGAGATGCTAGTAGTCAGGAGGACGTTGAGTGACCAGAACCAACCGGAAGAGCTGGTGCAGAGAAACCACCTCTTCCACACACGTTGCCTGGTCAAAGGAAAGGTATGCAGCCTGATCATAGATGGGGGTAGCTGCACCAATGCCGCTAGTGAGTTAATGGTCCAGAAACTGAGCCAAGAGACCATCACCCATCCCAGGGCATACAAGCTGCAATGGCTCAACGATAGTGGTGCTCTCACAGTCACACAACAGGTCCGTTTCACTCTGTCCATAGGCAAGTATGAAGACGAGGTCCTTTGTGATGTAATACCCATGGGATCCAGCCATGTGCTGCTTGGCCAACCGTGGCAATCTGACCGGAAGGTCCTCCATGACGGCTACACCAACAAGCACACGTTTGAGGTCAATGGCCGCAAGATCACGCTGATTCCTCTTACTCCGAGTGAAGTGTACCAAGACCAGCTCTATCTCAAACTCAAGGAAGAGAAGGAGAAGACGCCTGGTCCATACGCCAACCTCTACATTCATCAAAGAGAAGTTTCAGAACTTTTGAATTCCAATTGCTCTATGTTATTATTTGTGTACAAGGAAAGCCTTGTTAGTACTAACCCCTCACAGGAGCTTCCTAGTGAAATGACTAAGCTATTGCAAGAATACAATGACGTTTTTCCCCAGGAAACCCCACCCGGCTTGCCTCCTATACGCGGTATTGAGCACCATATTGATTTTGTGCCAGGCTCCGCACTCCCCAATTGACCAGCCTACCGAACCAATCCGGTGGAGTCCAAGGAGCTTCAGAAACAGGTGGAGGAGCTAATGAGGAAGGGGCACATCAGAGAGAGCATGAGTCCATGTGTCATACCGGTGTTGCTTGTGCCCAAGAAGGATGGATCATGGCGCATGTGTGTTGATTGCCGAGCCATCAATAACATCACGGTGAAGTATCGCCACCCTATTCCTAGACTTGATGATATGCTTGATGAATTATGTGGTTCTAACCTTTTCTCTAAGATAGATCTTAAGAGTGGTTATCATCAAATTAGGATGAAGGAGGGTGACGAGTGGAAAACAGCTTTCAAAACTAAGCAAGGCTTGTATGAGTGGCTTGTAGTGTCGTTCGGTCTAACTAACGCACCTAGTACTTTCATGAGACTAATGAACCATGTGTTGAGATCTTTTATAGGTGTGTTCGTGGTGGTGTACTTCGACGATATCCTTATCTTTAGCAAGAACTTGGCCGAGCACATTGACCACATACGAGCCGTCCTTGAAGTCCTAAGGAGGGAAAACTTATTTACCAACATTGATAAATGCACATTTTGTACTAATCAGGTTGTCTTCTTAGGTTTTGTTGTGAGTTCAGAAGGAGTACAGGTTGATGACGAGAAGATCAAGGCCATCAGGGATTGGCCGAGACCTACCACCGTGGGAGAAGTCCGAAGTTTCCATGGTCTAGCCGGTTTCTATAGGCGCTTTGTCAAGGATTTCAACACACTTGCAACACCACTTACGGAAGTCATCAAGAAGGACGTCGGCTTCAAGTGGGGAGAAGCACAGGACCAGGCTTTCCAAAGCCTTAAAGAGGAGCTTATCAAATCCCCTTTACTTATGCTTCCTGATTTTCTTAAAACATTTGAGATTGAGTGCGATGCTTCTGGTGTAGGTATTGGCGCGATTCTTATGCAGGATAAGAAGCCAATTGCCTACTTCAGCGAGAAATTAGGGGGAGCCACGCTGAACTATCCTACCTATGACAAAGAATTATACGCGTTGGTGAGGGCCTTGCAAACCTGGCAACATTATCTATGGCCAAAGGAGTTTGTTATCCACACGGACCATGAGTCGCTCAAGCAATTGAAGGGACAACAGAAACTGAACAAGAGGCATGGCCGCTGGATAGAGTTCATTGAGACGTTTCCCTATGTCATCAAGTATAAGAAAGGTAAAGACAATGTCGTAGCCGACGCATTGTCCCGGAGGTACACTCTAATCTCATAATTGACATCTAGGCTCATAGGATTTGAAGTGCTTAAAACGTTGTATGAGTCTGATTCGGAGTTTAGTCCTTATTACTTGAAATGTGCTAAGTTTGCTTGTGAGAACTACTATAGATAGGACGGCTACTTGTTCTTCCACCGTAGGATGTGCATACCTACCGGCTCGGTTAGGGAACTACTTGTCCGAGAAGCCCACGGTGGAGGACTAGCCGGACACTTCGGGGTGGCCAAAACCTTAGCAAGTCTCCAAGCCCACTTCTATTGGCCGCATATGAGGAGAGATGTGGAGAGGATTTGCCTTAGGTGTGTCACTTGTAAACAAGCCAAGAGTAAGGTGCAGCCGCACGGTTTGTATACCCCGTTACCCATTCCTTCTCACCCTTGGACTCATATATCTATGGACTTTGTAGTTGGCTTACCTCGAACCAGAAATGGTAGAGACTCTATCTTTGTGGATGTAGACAGGTTCAACAAGATGGCCCATTTCATTGCTTGCCACAAGACAGATGATGCCGTAGGTGTAGCTAATCTGTTTTTCAGGGAAGTGGCGAGGCTACATGGCATGCCTCAAGTCATTGTCTCTTGACCGTGACACCAAGTTCTTGAGCCAGTTTTGGCGTACGTTGTGGGCAAAGCTAGGAACCAAACTGTCCTTTTCCACTACATGTCATCCGCAAACGGACGGTCAAACCGAAGTGGTGAATAGGTCGTTATCCACGCTCTTGAGAACCCTGGTGAAGAGCAACATCAAGTCATGGGAAGAGTGTCTACCCCATGTTGAGTTCGCTTATAACCACGCTAAGCATTCTTCTACTCTCTACTCTCCTTTTGAATTAGTATACGGGTTTAACCCCATGTCTCCATTAGATCTAATTGCCTTACCTTTGAGTGAAATGTCTAGTGTTGATGGCAAGAAAAAGGCTGAACAGGTTAGGAAAATGCACGAGAAGGCCAAGAAGAACATCGAGAAGAGAACCGAGCAATACGCCAAGCATGCCAACAAGGGCCGAAGAAAAATGGTGTTTCAAGAAGGCGACTTGGTGTGGATCCATCTGAGGAAAGAACGGTTTCCAGCCGAGAGGAAGTCCAAACTCATGCCCAGAGTAGACGGAACTTTAAAAGTGACCCGGCGGATCAACGACAAATCGTTGATGATGTCTCTGACTTGTGTCCTTTCATTGATGATGCAGATTTGAGGACAAATCGTTTTCAAGAAGGAGGTTCGGCCAACAAGGTGAAGATAGCTATTTCAGAATTCTGTGACAACGCGTTGCTTTGGTGGGATCAACTATGCACGTCTACAAACCGCCACGATGAGCAGCCCATCCTGACTTGGCCTCAACTCACTACCATCATGAGAAAACAGTTTGTTCCTAGCCATTACCACCGTGAGGTCCTCAACAAGCTCAGGAAACTTACCCAAGGGTCCAACTCCGTCTGTGATTACTTCCAAGAGATGGAAACCCTCTTGATTAGGGCTGGCCTAGAAGAGGATGAAGAGGTCACCTTGGCTCGGTTCATTGGTGGACTTAGCCGAGATATCCAGGACAAGGTAGATCTTCAAACCTATGAGGATCTTGAGGAACTTGTTCACAAGGAATAGCTAGTGGAGAGTCAGAACAAGAGACGATATGCTAAGCCTAGCATCTCCACGCCGAGCAAGCCCAAGGACTTCACACGCACACGGCCACCCTTCACCAAAGACACCAAACCAACTTCGGCGGTTAAGGAAGAAGCTAAGTACGATCCTAAGAGCCGAGGCAACACCTACTCTAGCAATGTCAGGTGCTTCAGATGTCAGGGCATGGGCCATTACGCGAGAGATTGCCCCAACAAGAAGGTATTTATGTTACTAGATAATGGTGAAGTGGTTCCCCAAGAATCTGATTCTGAGCAAGAAGAAGAGGAAGAGACCGCCGCCATTGGCGAGATGCTTATTGCCCGAAGGACATTGAGTGTGCAAAACCAACCAAAGGAACTAGTGCAAAGAGACCATCTATTCCACACATGGTGCATCGTCAAGAGCAAGGTGTGTAGTCTAATATAGATGGGGTGAGTTGCACCAACGCCGCTAGTGAGCTCATGGTTAAAAAGTTGAGCCTGGAAACTATTTCCCACCCACGTTCGTACAAGCTACAATGGCTAAATGAGAGTGGAGCCTTGACGGTGACTTGCCAAGTTAGATTGTCTTTTGCTATCGGCAAATATGAGGACGAGGTGTTATGTGACGTGATACCCATGTGTTCCAGCCACATACTGCTAGGTAGACCATGGCAATCCGACCGTAGAGTCCTCCACGACGGCTACACCAACAAACATTCCTTCGAGTTCAAAGGTAGAAAGGTCACCCTTGCTCCCCTCACCCCTAGTGAAGTGTATCAAGATCAGCTCTACCTCAAGCTCAAGGAGGAGAAAGAGAACACCCCAGCTTCATCCACCAACCTTTATATAAACCAAAGAGAAGTCTCTCAACTATTAGCTTCTGATTGTTCCATCTTGTTGTTTATATACAAAGAGAGCCTTATTAGCACTAACCCTCCACATGATCTTCCTAGTGAATTTACCCAGCTTTTGCACGATTATAGTGACGTTTTCCCTCAGGAGATTCCACCTGGGTTACCTCCAATCCGAGGCATTGAGCACCAGCTTAACCTAGTCTTCGGTTCGGCGCTTCCAAACTGACCCGCCTATAGGACTAATCCGGTGGAGACCAAAGAACTGCAGAAACAAGTTGAGGAGTTGATGAGCAAAGGCCATATCCGAGAGAGTATGAGTCCATGTGCGGTGCCTGTGCTACTTATGCCAAAGAAGGACGGCTCATGGCGCATGTGTGTTGATTGCCGAGCCATCAACAACATTACGGTGAAGTATCGCCACCCTATTCCTAGATTAGACGATATGTTAGATGAATTATGTGGTTTTAACGTGTTCTCTAAGATTGATCTTAAGAGTGGTTACCATCAGATTAGGAAGAAGGAGGGTGACGAATGGAAGACGGCCTTCAAAACCAAGTAGGGATTATATGAGTGGCTTGTTATGCCTTTCAGGCTTACTAATGCACCTAGCACCTTCATGAGACTAATGAACCATATTTTGAGATCTTTTATAGGTGTCTTTGTGGTAGTTTATTTTGATGATATCTTGATCTTTAGCAGGAGCCTAGACGAGCATATTGCCCATGTCCGAGCCGTACTTGACGTCCTAAGAAAGGAGAACCTTTTTGCTAATATTGACAAGTGTACCTTTTGCACTAACGAGATTATCTTCTTAGGTTTTGTTGTGAGTACAGAAGGAGTTAGGGTCGATGAAGAGAAGGTCAAGGCAATCAAGGAATGGCCGACACCAACCACCGTTGGAGAAGTCCGAAGCTTCCATAGACCAGCCGGCTTCTATAGGCGCTTTGTCAAGGACTTTAGTACTATTGCGGCTCCGCTAACCGAAGTCATTAAAAAGGACGTTGGCTTCCAATGGGGGAATGCACAAGATCAGGCTTTCCAAAGCCTCAAAGAGAAGCTTATCAATGCCCCGTTACTTATGCTACCTGACTTTGTTAAAACATTTGAAATTGAATGCGATGCTTCTGGTGTAGGTATTGGCGCCGTATTGATGCAAGACAAGAGGCCCATTGCCTATTTTAGTGAGAAGCTTGGTGGAGCAACCCTGAACTACCCCACCTATGACAAAGAGTTGTACGCATTAGTGAGGGCGCTGCAGACATGGCAGCATTACGTATGGCCCAAGGAGTTTGTCATCCACACGGACCATGAATCCTTGAAGCACTTGAAAGGCCAACAAAAACTGAACAAGAGGCATGGCCGCTGGATAGAGTTTATTGAGACGTTTCCCTACGTCATCAAGTATAAGAAAGGTAAGGACAATGTCGTAGCCGACGCATTGTCCCGGAGGTACACTATAATCTCAGAATTAACATCTAGACTCATAGGATTTGAGATGCTTAAGACTTTGTATGAGTCCGATTCTGAGTTTAGTACTTATTACCTGAAATGTGCTAAGTTTGCTTGTGAGAATTACTATAGACAGGACGGCTACCTGTTCTTCCACCATAGGTTGTGCATACCTACCGGTTCTGTAAAGGAACTACTTGTCCGAGAAGCCCACGGGGGAGGACTAGCCGGACACTTCGGAGTGGCCAAAACCTTGGCAAGTCTCCAAGCCTATTTCTATTGGCCGCATATGAAAAGAGATGTGGAGAGGATTTGCCTCAGGTGTATCACTTGCAAACAAGCCAAGAAGTAAGGTTCAGCCGCACGGTTTGTACACCCCACTACTCATACCTTCTCACCCTTGGACTCATATCTATGGACTTTTTAATTGGCTTACCTCGAACCAGAAATGGTAGAGATTCCATCTTTGTTGTTGTGGACAGGTTCAACAAAATGGCCCATTTCATTGCTTGCCACAAAACTGATGATGCCGTGAGTGTAGCTAATTTGTTTTTCAGGGAAGTGGTAAGGCTACATGGAATGCCTCAAGTCATTGTCTCTGACCGTGACACCAAGTTCTTGAACCATTTTTTGGCGTACCTTGTGGGCTAAGCTAGTAACCAAGCTTTCCTTTTCCACCACATGTCACCCGCAAACGGACGGCCAAACCGAGGTGGTGAACAGGTCGTTGTCCACACTCTTAAGGACATTGGTGAGGAGCAACCTCAAGTCATGGGAAGAATGTCTACCACATGTTGAGTTCTCTTATAACCACGCTAAGCATTCTTCTACTCTTTACTCTCCTTTTGAACTAGTATACGGTTTTAACCCCATGTCGCCACTAGATCTAATTGCTTTACCTTTGAGTGAAATGTCTAGTGTTGATGGTAAAAAGAAGGTTGAACCATCTAACAACGCGTTTCTAGGACTCTAAACCATGTTTCATACAACATGAATGCTTATAAGTTCCTCAATGAGCTTTGTACAAGTTTGACGAACGTATGAAACATCTAACAACGTGTTTCTAGGACTCTAAACCAAGTTTAATGCAACATGAGATCTTATAAGTTCATCAATGAGCTTTATACAAGTTTGTCAAACTTATGAAACATCTAACATCGTGTTTCTAGGACTCTAAACCAAGTTTCATGCAACATGAGTGATTATAAATGTCTCAATGACCTTTGTACAAGTTGACGAACTTATGAAACATCTAACAACGCGTTTCTAGGACTCTAAACAACGTTTCATGCAACATGGGAGCTTATAAGTTCTTCAATGAGTTTTGTACAAGTTTGACGAACTTATGAAACATCTAACAACGCGTTTCTAAAACTCTAAACCAAGTTTCATGTAACATGAGTGCTAATAACTGCCTTAATAAGCTTTGTACAAGTTTAACGAACTTATGAAACATCTAACAACGCGTTTCTAGGACTCTAAACCAAGTTTAATGCAACATGAGATCTTATAAGTTCCTCAATGAGCTTTATACAAGTTTGACAAACTTACGAAACATCTAACATCTTGTTTCTAGGACTCTAAACCAAGTTTCATGCAACATGATAGCTTATAAATTTGACGAACTTATGAAACATCTAACAACGCTTTTCTAAAACTCTAAACCAAGTTTCATGCAACATGAGTGCTTATAAGTTCCTCAATAAGCTTTGTACAAGTTTCACGAACTTATGAAACATCTAACAACGCGTTTATAGGACTCTAAACCAAGTTTCATGCAACATGAGTTCTTATAAGTTCCTCAATGACCTTTGTACAAATTTGACGAACGTATAAAACATCTAACAACACGTTTCTAGGACTCTAAACCAAGTTTCATGCAACATGAGTGTTTATAAGTTTCTCAATGAGATTTGGACGAACTTATGAAACATCTAACAACGCGTTTCTAAGACTCTAAACCAAGTTTCGTGCAACATGAGTGCTTATAATTTCCTCAATGAGCTTTGTACAAGTTTTCAGGAACTTATAAAACATCTAACAACGCGTTTCTCGGACTCTAAATTAACTTTCATGCAACATGAGTTCTTATAAGTTCCTCAATGACCTTTGCACAAGTTTGACGAACGTATGAAACATCTAACAACGCGTTTCTAGGACTCTAAACCAAGTTTCATGCAACATGAGAGTTTATAGGTGTCTCAATGAGCTTTGTACAAGTTTGACGAACTTATGAAATATCTAACAACGCGTTTCAAGGACTCTAAACCAAGTTTCATACAACATGAGTGCTTATATGTATCTCAATGAGCTTGGTATAAGTTTGAAGAACTTATGAAACATCTAACAACTCGTTTCTAGGATTCTAAACCAAGTTTCATTCAACATGAGAGCTTATAAGTTCCTCAATGAGCTTTGAACAAGTTTGACGAATGTATGAAACATCTAACAACGCATTTCTAGGACTCTAAACCAAGTTTAATGCAACATGAGATCTTATAAGTTCCTCAATGAGCTTTATACAAGTTTGACAAACTTACAAAACATCTAACATCGTGTTTCTAGGACTCTAAACCAAGTTTCATGCAACATGATAGCTTATAAGTTTGACGAACTTATGAAACATCTAACAACTCTTTTCTAAAACTCTAAACCAAGTTTCATGCAACATGAGGTCTTATAAGTTCCTCAATGAACTTTGTACAAATTTGACGAACGTATAAAACATTTAACAACGCGTTTCTAGGACTCTAAACCAAGTTTCATGCAAAATGAGTGTTTATAAGTTTCTCAATGAGCTTTGTTCAAGTTTGACGAACTTATGAAACATATAACAACGTGTTTCTAAGACTCTAAACCAAGTTTCGTGCAACATGAGTGCTTATAATTTCCTCAATGAGCTTTGTACAAGTTTTCAGGAACTTATGAAACATCTAACAATGCGTTTTTCGGACTCTAAATTAACTTTCATGCAACATGAGTTCTTATAAGTTCCTCAATGACCTTTGCACAAGTTTGACGAACGTATGAAACATCTAACAACGCGTTTCTAGGACTCTAAACCAAGTTTCATGCAACATGAGTGTTTATAATTGTCTCAATGAGCTTTGTACAAGTTTGACGAACTTATGAAACATCTAACAACGCGTGTCTAGGACTCTAAACCAAGTTTCATGCAACATGAGTGCTTATATGTATCTCAATGAGCTTGGTATAAGTTTGAAGAACTTATGAAACATCTAACAACTCGTTTCTAGGATTCTAAACCAAGTTTCATTCAACATGAGAGCTTATAAGTTCCTCAATGAGCTTTGTACAAGTTTGACGAATGTATGAAACATCTAACAACGCTTTTCTAAAACTCTAAATCAAGTTTCATGCAACATGAATGCTTATAAGTTCCTAAATAAGCTTTGTACAAGTTTGACGAACGTATGAAACATCTAACAACGCGTTTCTAGGATTCTAAACCAAGTTTCATAAAACATGAGTGCTTATAAGTTCCTCAATGAGCTTTGTAAAAAATTCACGAACTTATGAAACATCTAACAACGCGTTTCTTGGACTCTAAACCAAGTTACATGCAACATGAGTTCTTATAAGTTCCTCAATGAGCTTTGTAAAAGTTTGACGAACGTATGAAATATCTAACAACGCGTTTCTAGGACTCTAAACCAAGTTTCATGCAACATGAGAGTTTATAAGTGTCTCAATGAGCTTTGTACAAGTTTGACGAACTTATGAAACATCTAACAACGCGTTTCTAGGACTCTAAACCAAGTTTCATGCAAAATGAGTGCTTATAAGTATCTCAATGTGCTTTGTATAAGTTTGACGAACTTATGAAACATCTAACAACTCGTTTCTAGGACTCTAAACAAAGTTTCATGCAACATGAGAGCTTATAAGTTCCTCAATGAGGTTTGTACAAGTTTCACGAACTTATGAAACATCTAACAACGCGTTTCTAGGACTCTAAATCAAGTTTCATACAACATGAGTGCTTATAAGTTCCTCAATGAGCTTTGAACAAGTTTGACGAACGTATGAAACATTTAACAACGTGTTTCTAGGACTCTAAACCAAGTTTCATGCAACATGAGTGTTTATAAGTGTCTCAATGAGCTTTGTACAAGTTTGACGAACTTATGAAACATCTAACAACGGGTTTCAAGGACTCTAAACCAAGTTTCATGCAACATTAGTGCTTATATGTATCTCAATGAGCTTTGTATAAGTTTGAAGAACTTATGAAACATCTAACAACTCATTTCTAGGACTCTAAACCAAGTTTCATGCAACATGAGAGCTTATAAGTTCCTCAATGAGCTTTGTACAAGTTTGACGAACGTATGAAACATCTAACAACGCGTTTCTAAAACTCTAAACCAAGTTTCATGCAACATGAGTGCTTATAAGTTCCTCAATAATCTTTGTACAAGTTTGACGAACGTATGAAACATCTAACAACGCGTTTCTTAAACTCTAAACCAAGTTTCATGCAACATGAGTGCTTATAAGTTCCTCAATAATCTTTGTACAAGTTTGAAGAACGTATGAAACATCTAACAACGCGTTTCTAGGACTCTAAACCAAGTTTCATGCAACATGAGTGCTTATAAGTTCCTCAATGAGCTTTTTACAAGTTTCACGAACTTATGAAACATCTAACAACGCGTTTCTTGGACTCTAAACCAAGTTACATGCAACATGAGTTCTTATAAGTTCCTCAATGAGCTTTGTAAAAGTTTGACGAACTTATGAAATATCTAACAACGCGTTTCTAGGACTCTAAACCAAGTTTCATGCAACATGAGAGTTTATAAGTGTCTCAATGAGCTTTGTACAAGTTTGACGAACTTATGAAACATCTAACAACGCTTTTCTAGGACTCTAAACCAAGTTTCATGCAACATGAGTGCTTATAAGTATCTCAATGAGCTTTGTATAAGTTTGACAAACTTATGAAACATCCAAAAACTCGTTTCTAGGATTATAAACCAAGTTTCATGCAACATGAGAGCTTATAAGTTCCCCAATGAGCTTTGTACAAATTTGACGAACGTATAAAACATCTAACAACGCGTTTCTAAAATTCTAAAAAAAGTTTCATGCAACATGAGTGCTTATAAGTTCCTCAATGAGCTTTGTACAAGTTTCACGAACTTATGAAACATCTAACAACGCGTTTCTAGGACTCTAAACCAAGTTTCATGCAACATGAGTGCTTATAAGTTCCTCAATGAGCTTTGTACAAGTTTCACGAACTTATGAAACATCTAACAACGCGTTTCTAAGACTCTAAATTAAGTTTCATGCAACATGAGTTCTTATAAGTTCCTCAATGACCTTTTCACAAGTTTGATGAACGTATGAAACATCTAACAACGCGTTTCTAAGACTCTAAACCAAGTTTCATGCAACATGAGTGTTTATAAGTGTCTCAATGAGCTTTGTACAAATTTGACGAACTTATGAAACATCTAACAATGGGTTTCAAGGACTCTAAACCAAGTTTCATGCAACATTAGTGCTTATATGTATCTCAATGAGCTTTGTATAAGTTTGAAGAATTTATGAAACATCTAACAACTCGTTTCTAGGACTCTAAACCAAGTTTCATGCAACATGAGAGCTTATAAGTTCCTCAATGAGCTTTGTACAAGTTTGACGAACGTATGAAACATCTAACAACGCGTTTCTAAAACTCTAAACCAAGTTTCATTCAACATGAGTGCTTATAAGTTCCTCAATAATCTTTGTACAAGTTTGACGAACATATGAAACATCTAACAACGCGTTTCTAGGACTCTAAACCAAGTTTCATGCAACATGAGTGCTTATAAGTTCCTCAATGAGCTTTGTACAAGTTTCACGAACTTATGAAACATCTAACAACGCGTTTCTTGGACTCTAAACCAAGTTACATGCAACATGAGTTCTTATAAGTTCCCCAATGAGCTTTGTACAAGTTTGACGAACGTATGAAACATCTAACAACGCGTTTCTAGGACTCTAAACCAAGTTTCATGCAACATGAGTATTTATAAGTGTCTCAATGAGCTTTGTACAAGTTTGACGAACTTATGAAACATCTAACAACTCGTTTCTAGGACTCTAAACCAAGTTTCATGCAACATGAGAGCTTATAAGTTCCTCAATGAGCTTTGTACAAGTTTGACGACCGTATGAAACATCTAACAACGCGTTTCTAGGACTCTAAACCAAGTTTCATGCAACATGAGTGCTTATAAGTTCCTCAATGTGCTTTGTACAAGTTTCACGAACTTATGAAACATCGAACAACGCGTTTCTAGGACTTTAAACCAAGTTTCATACAACATGAGTGCTTTTAAGTTCCTCAATGAGCTTTATACAAGTTTTACGAACGTATGAAACATCTAACAACGTGTTTCTAGGACTCTGAACCAAGTTTAATTCAACATGAGATCTTATAAGTTCATCAATGAGCTTTATACAAGTTTGACAAACTTATGAAACATCTAACATCGTGTTTCTAGGACTCTAAACAAAGTTTCATGCAACATGAGTGATTATAAGTGTCTCAATGAGCTTTGTAAAAGTTGACGATCTTATGAAACATCTAACAACACGTTTCTAGGACTCTAAACCAAGTGTCATGCAACATGAGAGCTTATAAATTCCTCAATGAGCTTTGTACAATATTGACGAACTTATGAAACATCTAACAACGCGTTTCTAAAACTCTAAACCAAGTTTCATGCAAGATGAGTGCTTATAAGTTCCTCAATAAGCTTTGTACAAGTTTGACGAACGTATGAAACATCTAACAATGCGTTTCTAGGACTCTAAACCAAGTTTCATGCAGCATGAGTGCTTATAAGTTCCTCAATGAGCTTTGCACAAGTTTCACGAACTTATGAAACATCTAACAACGCGTTTCTAGGACTCTAAATCAAGTTTCATGTAACATGAGAGCTTATAAGTTTCTCAATGAGCTTTGTATAAGTTTGACGAACTTATGAAACATCTAACAACTCGTTTCCAGGACTCTACACCAAGTTTCATGCAACATGAGAGCTTATAAGTTCCTCAATGAGTTTTGTACAAGTTGTACGAACGTATGAAACATCTAACAACGTGTTTCTAGGTCTCTAAACCAAGTTTAATTCTACATGAGATCTTATAAGTTCAATAATGAGCTTTATACAAGTTTGACAAACTTATGAAACATCTAACATCATGTTTCTAGGACTCTAAACCAAGTTTCATGCAACATGAGTGATTATAAGTGTCTCAATGAGCTTTGTACAAGTTGACGATCTTATGAAACATCTAACAACACGTTTCTAGGACTCTAAATCAAGTTTCATGCAACATGAGAGCTTATAAATTCCTCGATGAGCTTTGTACAATATTGACGAACTTATGAAACATCTAACAACGCGTTTCTAAAACTCTAAACCAAGTTTCATGCAACATGAGTGCTTATAAGTTCCTTAATATGCTTTGTACAAGTTTCACGAACTTATGAAACATCTAACAACGCGTTTCTAGGACTCTAAACCAAGTTTAATGCAACATGAGATCTTATAAGTTCCTCAATGAGCTTTATACAAGTTTGACAAACTTATGAAACATCTAACATCGTGTTTCTATGACTCTAAACCAAGTTTCATGCAACAAGAGAGCTTATTAGTTCCTCAATGAGCTTTGTACAAGTTTGACGAACTTATGAAACATCTAACAACGAGTTTCTAGGACTCTAAACCAAGTTTTCATGCAACATTAGAGCTTATAAGTTCCTCAATGAGCTTTGTACAAGTTTGACGAACTTATGAAACATCTAACAACGCGTTTCTAAAACTCTAAACCAAGTTTTATGAAACATGAGTGCTTATAAGTTCCTCAATAAGCTTTGTACAAATTTGACGAACGTATGAAACATCTAACAATGCGTTTCTAGGACTCTAAACCAAGTTTCATGCAACATGAGTGCTTATAAGTATCTCAATGAGCATTGTATACGTTTGACAAACTTATGAAACATCCAAAAACTCGTTTCTAGGATTCTAAACCAAGTTTCATGCAACATGAGAGCTTATAAGTTCCCCAATGAGCTTTGCACAAATTTGACGAACGTATGAAATATCTAACAACGCGTTTCTAAAATTCTAAAAAAAGTTTCATGCAACATGAGTGCTTATAAGTTGCTCAATAAGCTTTGTACAAGTTTCACGAACTTATGAAACATCTAACAACGCGTTTCTAGGACTCTAAACCAAATTTCATGCAACATGAGAGCTTATAAGTTCCTCAATGAGCTTTGTACAAGTTTGACGAACGTATGAAACATCTAGCAACACGTTTCTAGGATTCTAAACCAAGTTTCATGCAAAATGAGTGCGTATAAGTTCCTCAATGAGCTTTGTACAAGTTTCACGAACTTATGAAACATCTAACAACGCGTTTCTAGGACTCTAAATCAAGTTTCACGTAACATGAGAGCTTATAAGTTCCTCGATGACCTTTGTACAAGTTTTACGAACGTATGAAACATCTAACAACGCGTTTCTAGGACTCTAAACCAAGTTTCATGCAACATGAGTGCTTATAAGTATCTCAATGAGCTTTGTATAAGTTTGACGAACTTATGAAACATCTAACAACTCGTTTCTAGGACTCTAAACCAAGTTTCATGCAACATGAGAGCTTATAAGTTCCTCAATGAGCTTTGTACAAGTTTGACGAACGTATGAAACATCTAACAACGCGTTTCTAGGACTCTAAACCAAGTTTCATGAAACATGAGTGCTTATAAGTGTCTCAATGAGCTTTGTACAAGTTTCACGAACTTATGGAACATCTAACAACGTGTTTCTAGGACTCTAAACCAAGTTTCATGCAACATGAGTGCTTATAAGTTCCTCAATGAGCTTTGTACAAGTTTGACGAACGTATGAAATATCTAACAACGCGTTTCTAAAAATCTAAACCAAGTTTCATGCAACATGAGTAATTATAAGTTCCTCAATAAGATTTTTACAAGTTTCACGAACTTATGAAACATCTAACAACGCGTTTCTAGGACTCTAAACCAAGTTTCATGCAACATGAGAGCTTATAAGTTCCTCAATGAGCTTTGTACAAGTTTGACGAACGTATGAAACATCTAACAACGCGTTTCTAGGACTCTAAACCAAGTTTCATGAAACATGAGTGCTTATAAGTGTCTCAATGAGCTTTGTACAAGTTTCACGAACTTATGGAACATCTAACAACGTGTTTCTAGGACTCTAAACCAAGTTTCATGCAACATGAGTGCTTATAAAACATCTAACAACGCGTTTCTAGGAATCTAAACCAAGTTTCATGCAACATGAGTGCTTATAAAACATCTAACAACGCGTTTCTAGGAATCTAAACCCAGTTTCATGCAACATGAGTTCTTATAAGTTCCTCAATGACTTTTGTACAAGTTTTACGAACGTATGAAACATCTAACAACGCGTTTCTAGGACTCTAAACCAAGTTTCATGAAACATGAGTGCTTATAAGTGTCTCAATGAGCTTTGTACAAGTTTGACGAACTTATGAAACATCTAACAACGCGTTTCTAGGACTCTAAACCAAGTTTCATGCAACATGAGTGCTTATAAGTATCTCAATGAGCTTTGTATAAGTTTGACGAACTTATGAAACATCTAACAACTCGTTTCTAGGACTCTAAACCAAGTTTCATGCAACATGAGCGCTGATAAGTTCCTCAATGAGCTTTGTACAAGTTTGACGAACGTATGAAACATCTAACAACGCGTTTCTAAAAATCTAAACCAAGTTTCATGCAACATGAGTGATTATAAGTTCCTCAATAAGCTTTTTACAAGTTTCACGAACTTATGAAACATCTAACAACGCGCTTCTAGGACTCTAAACCAAGTTTCATGCAACATGAGAGCTTATAAGTTCCTCAATGAGATTTGTACAAGTTTGACGAACGTATGAAACATCTAACAACGCGTTTCTAAAACTCTAAACCAAGTTTCATGAAACATGAGTGCTTATAAGTTCCTCAATAAGCTTTGTACAAGTTTCACGAACTTATGGAACATCTAACAACGTGTTTCTAGGACTCTAAACCAAGTTTCATGCATCATGAGAGCTTATAAGTTCCTCAATGAGCTTTGTACAAGTTTGACGAACGTATGAAACATCTAACAACGCGTTTCTAGGACTCTAAACCAAGTTTCATGCAACATGAGTGCTTATAAATTCATCAATGAGCTTTGTACAAGTTTCACGAACTTATGAAACATCTAACAACGCGTTTCTAGGACTCTAAACCAAGTTTCATGCAACATGAGTGCTTATAAGTGTCTCAATGAGCTTTGTACAAATTTGACGAATTTATGAAACATCTACCAACGCGTTTCTAGGACTCTAAACCAAGTTTCATGCAACATGAGAGCTGATAAGTTCCTCAATGAGCTTTGTACAAGTTTGACGAACGTATGAAACATCTAACAACGCGTTTCTAAAAATCTTAACCAAGTTTCATGCAACATGAGTGATTATAAGTTCCTCAATAAGCTTTTTACAAGTTTCACGAACTTATGAAACATCTAACAACGCGTTTCTAGGACTCTAAACCAAGTTTCATGCAACATGAGAGCTTATAAGTTCCTCAATGAGATTTGTACAAGTTTGACGAACGTATGAAACATCTAACAACGCGTTTCTAGGACTCTAAACTAAGTTTCATGCAACATGAGTTCTTATAAATTCCTCAATGAGCTTTGTACAAGTTTGACGAACGTATGAAACATCTAACAACGCGTTTCTAAAACTCTAAACCAAGTTTCATGAAACATGAGTGCTTATAAGTATCTCAATGAGCTTTGTATAAGTTTGACGAACTTATGAAACATCTAACAAATCGTTTCTAGGACTCTAAACCAAGTTTCATGCAACATGATAGCTTATAAGTTCCTTAATGAGCTTTGTACAAGTTTGACGAACGTAGGAAACATCTAACAACGAGTTTCTAAAATTCTAAACCAAGTTTCATGCAACATGAGTGCTTATAAGATCCTCAATAAGCTTTGTACAAGTTTCACGAACTTATGAAAGATCTAACAACAAGTTTCAAGGACTCTAAACCAAGTTTCATGCAACATGAGATCTTAAAAGTTCGTCAATGACCTTTGTACAAGTTTGACGAACGTATGAAACATCTAACAACGAGTTTCTTGGACTCTAAACCAAGTTTCATGCAATATGAGTGCTAATAAGTTCCTCAATGAACTTTGTACAAGTTTGATGAAGTTATCAAACATCTAACAACGCGTTTCTAGGACTCTAAACCAAGTTACATGCAACATGAGTTCTTATAAGTTTCTCAATGAGCTTTGTAGAAGTTTGACGAACGTATGAAACATCTAACAACGCGTTTCTAGGACTCTAAACCAAGTTTCATGCAACATGAGTGTTTATAAGTGTCTCAATGAGCTTTGTACAAATTTGACGGACTTATGAAACATCTAACAACGCGTTTCTAGGACTCTAACCCAATTTTCATGCAACATGAGAGCTTATAAGTTCCTCAATGAGCTTTGTACAAGTTTGACGAACCTATGAAACATCTAACAACGCTTTTCTAGGACTCTAAACTAAGTTTCATGCAACATGAGTGCTTATAAGTTCCTCAATGAGCTTTGTACAAGTTTCACGAACTTATGAAACATCTAACAACGCGTTTCTAGGACTCTAAACCAAGTTTCATGTAACATGAGAGCTTATAAGTTCCTCAATGAGCTTTGTACAAGTTTGACGAACGTATGAAACATCTAACAACGCGTTTCTAAGACTCTAAACCAAGTTTCATGCAACATGAGTGCTTATAAGTTCCTCAATGAGCTTTGTACAAGTTTCACGAACTTATGAAACATCTAACAACGCGTTTCTAGGACTCTAAACCAAGTTTCATGCAACATGAGTTCTTATAAGTTCCTCAATGACCTTTGTACAAGTTTGACGAACGTATGAAACATCTAACAACGCGTTTCAACGACTCTAAACCAAGTTTCATGCAACATGAGTTCTTATAAGTTCCTCAATGAGCTTTGTACAAGTTTTACGACCGTATGAAACATCTAACAACGCGTTTCTAGGACTCTAAACAAAGTTTCATGCAACATGAGTGCTTATAAGTTCCTCAATGAGCTGTGTACAAGTTTGACGAACGTATGAAACATCTAACAACGCGTTTCTAAGACACTAAACCAAGTTTCATGCAACATGAGTGCTTATAAGTTCCTCAATGACCTTTGTACAAGTTTTACGAACGTATGAAACATCTAACAACGCGTTTCTAGGACTCTAAACAAAGTTTCACACAACATGAGTGCTTATCAGTATCTCAATGAGCTTTGTATAAGTTTGACTAACTTATGAAACATCTAACAACTCGTTTCTAGAACTCTAAACAAAGTTTCATGCAACATGATAGCTTATAAGTTCCTTAATGACCTTTGTACAAGTTTGACGAACGTATGAAACATCTAACAACGAGTTTCTAGGACTCTAAACCAAGTTTCATGCAATATGAGTGCTTATAAGTTCCTCAATGAACTTTGTACAAGTTTGACGAAGTTATCAACATCTAACAACGCGTTTCTAGGACTCTAAACCAAGTAACATGCAACATGAGTTCTTATAAGTTCCTCAATGAGCTTTGTAGAAGTTTGACGAACGTATGAAACATCTAACAACGCGTTTCTATGACTCTAAACCAAGTTTCATGCAACATGAGTGTTTATAAGTGTCTCAATGAGCTTTGTACAATTTTGTCGAACTTATGAAACATCTAACAACGCGTTTCTAGGACTCTAAACCAATTTTCATGCAACATGAGAGCTTATAAGTTCCTCAATGAGCTTTGTACAAGTTTGACGAACCTATGAAACATCTAACAACGCGTTTCTAGGACTCTAAACTAAGTTTCATGCAACATGATTGCTTATAAGTTCCTCAATGAGCTTTGTACAAGTTTCACGAACTTATGAAATATCTAACAACGCGTTACTAGGACTCTAAACCAAGTTTCATGCAACATTAGTTCTTATAAGTTCCTCGATGACCTTTGTACAAGTTTTACGAACGTATGAAACATCTATTAACGCGTTTCTAGGACTCTAAACCAAGTTTCATGCAACATGAGTGTTTATAAGTGTCTCAATGAGCTTTGTACAAGTTTGACGAACTTATGAAACATCTAACAACGCGTTTCTAGGACTCTAAACCAAGTTTCATGCAACATGAGTGCTTATAAGTATCTCAATGAGCTTTGTATAAGTTTGACGAACTTATGAAACATCTAACAACTCGTTTCTAGGACTCTAAACCAAGTTTCATGCAACATGAGAGCTGATAAGTTCCTCAATGAGCTTTGTACAATTTTGACGAACGTATGAAACATCTAACAACGCGTTTCTAAAACTCTAAACCAAGTTTCATGCAACATGAGTGATTATAAGTTCCTCAATAAGCTTTTTACAAGTTTCACGAACTTATGAAACATCTAACAACGCATTTCTAGGACTCTAAACCAAGTTTCATGCAACATGAGAGCTTATAAGTTCCTCAATGAGATTTGTACAAGTTTGACGAACGTATGAAACATCTAACAACGCGTTTCTAGGACTCTAAACCAAGTTTCATGCAACATGAGTGCTTATAAGTTCCTCAATGAGCTTTGTACAAGTTTCACGAACTTATGAAACATCTTACAACGCGTTTCTAGGACTCTAGACCAAGTTTCATGCAACATGAGTTCTTATAAGTTCCTCAATGAGCTTTGTACAAGTTTGACGAACGTATGAAACATCTAACAACGCATTTCTAGGAATCTAAACCAAGTTACATGCATCATGAGTTCTTAAAAGTTCCTCAATGAGCTTTGTATAAGTTTGACTAACATATGAAACATCTAACAACGCGTATCTAGGACTCTAAACCAAGTTTCATGCAACATGAGTGTTTATAAGTGTCTCAATGAGCTTTGTACAAATTTTACGAACTTATGAAACATCTAACAACGCGTTTCTAGGACTCTAAAACAAGTTTCATGCAACATGAGAGCTTATAAGTTCCTCAATGAGCTTTGTACAAGTTTGACGAACGTATGAAACATCTAACATCGCGTTTCTAGGACTCTAAACCAAGTTTCATGCAACTTGAGTGCTTATAAGTTCCTCAATGAGCTTTGTACAAGTTTTACGAGCGTATGAAACATCTAACAACGCGTTTCTAGGACTCTAAACCAAGTTTCATGCAACATGAGTGCTTATAAGTATCTCAATGAGCTTTGTATAAGTTTGACGAACTTATGAAACATCTAACAACTCGTTTCTAGGACTCTAAACCAAGTTTCATGCAACATGAGAGCTGATAAGTTCCTCAATGAGCTTTGTACAAGTTTGACGAACGTATGAAACATCTAACAACGCGTTTCTAATAATCTAAACCAAGTTTCATGCAACATGAGTAATTATAAGTTCCTCAATAAGATTTTTACAAGTTTCACGAACTTATGAAACATCTAACAACGCGTTTCTAGGACTCTAAACCAAGTTTCATGCAACATGAGAGCTTATAAGTTCCTCAATGAGCTTTGTACAAGTTTGACGAACGTATGAAACATCTGACAACGCGTTTCTAGGACTCTAAACCAAGTTTCATGAAACATGAGTGCTTATAAGTGTCTCAATGAGCTTTGTACAAGTTTCACGAACTTATGGAACATCTAACAACGTGTTTCTAGGACTCTAAACCAAGTTTCATGCAACATGAGTGCTTATAAGTTCCTCAATGAGCTTTGTACAAGTTTTGCGAACTTATAAAACATCTAACAACGCGTTTCTAGGAATCTAAACCCAGTTTCATGCAACATGAGTTCTTATAAGTTCCTCAATGACTTTTGTACAAGTTTTACGAACGTATGAAACATCTAACAACGCGTTTCTAGGACTCTAAACCAAGTTTCATGAAACATGAGTGCTTATAAGTGTCTCAATGAGCTTTGTACAAGTTTGACGAACTTATGAAACATCTAACAACGCGTTTCTAGGACTCTAAACCAAGTTTCATGCAACATGAGTGCTTATAAGTATCTCAATGAGCTTTGTATAAGTTTGACGATCTTATGAAACATCTAACAACTCGTTTCTAGGACTCTAAACCAAGTTTCATGCAACATGAGCGCTGATAAGTTCCTCAATGAGCTTTGTACAAGTTTGACGAACGTATGAAACATCTAACAACGCGTTTCTAAAAATCTAAACCAAGTTTCATGCAGCATGAGTGATTATAAGTTCCTCAATAAGCTTTTTAAAAGTTTCACGAACTTATGAAACATCTAACAACGCGCTTCTAGGACTCTAAACCAAGTTTCATGCAACATGAGAGCTTATAAGTTCCTCAATGAGATTTGTACAAGTTTGACGAACGTATGAAACATCTAACAACGCGTTTCTAAAACTCTAAACCAAGTTTCATGAAACATGAGTGCTTATAAGTTCCTCAATAAGCTTTGTACAAGTTTCACGAACTTATGGAACATCTAACAACGTGTTTCTAGGACTCTAAACCAAGTTTCATGCATCATGAGAGCTTATAAGTTCCTCAATGAGCTTTGTACAAGTTTGACGAACGTATGAAACATATAACAACGCGTTTCTAGGACTCTAAACCAAGTTTCATGCAACATGAGTGCTTATAAGTTCATCAATGAGCTTTGTACAAGTTTCACGAACTTATGAAACATCTAACAACACGTTTCTAGGACTCTAAACCAAGTTTCATGCAACATGAGTGCTTATAAGTGTCTCAATGAGCTTTGTACAAATTTGACGAATTTATGAAACATCTACCAACGCGTTTCTAGGACTCTAAACCAAGTTTCATGCAACATGAGTGCTTATAAGTATCTCAATGAGCTTTGTATAAGTTTGACGAACTTATGAAACATCTAACAACTCGTTTCTAGGACTCTAAACCAAGTTTCATGCAACATGAGAGCCGATAAGTTCCTCAATGAGCTTTGTACAAGTTTGACGAACGTATGAAACATCTAACAACGCGTTTCTAAAAATCTTAACCAAGTTTCATGCAACATGAGTGATTATAAGTTCCTCAATAAGCTTTTTACAAGTTTCACGAACTTATGAAACATCTAACAACGCGTTTCTAGGACTCTAAACCAAGTTTCATGCAACATGAGAGCTTATAAGTTCCTCAATGAGATTTGTACAAGTTTGACGAACGTATGAAACATCTAACAACGCGTTTCTAGGACTCTAAACTAAGTTTCATGCAACATGAGTTCTTATAAATTCCTCAATGAGCTTTGTACAAGTTTGACGAACGTATGAAACATCTAACAACGCGTTTCTAAAACTCTAAACCAAGTTTCATGAAACATGAGTGCTTATAAGTATCTCAATGAGCTTTGTATAAGTTTGACGAACTTATGAAACATCTAACAACTCGTTTCTAGGACTCTAAACCAAGTTTCATGCAACATGATAGCTTATAAGTTCCTTAATGAGCTTTGTACAAGTTTGACGAACGTAGGAAACATCTAACAACGAGTTTCTAAAATTCTAAACCAAGTTTCATGCAACATGAGTGCTTATAAGATCCTCAATACGCTTTGTACAAGTTTCACGAACTTATGAAAGATCTAACAACAAGTTTCAAGGACTCTAAACCAAGTTTCATGCAACATGAGATCTTAAATGTTCGTCAATGACCTTTGTACAAGTTTGACGAACGTATGAAACATCTAACAACGAGTTTCTTGGACTCTAAACCAAGTTTCATGCAATATGAGTGCTAATAAGTTCCTCAATGAACTTTGTACAAGTTTGATGAAGTTATCAAACATCTAACAACGCGTTTCTAGGACTCTAAACCAAGTTACATGCAACATGAGTTCTTATAAGTTTCTCAATGAGCTTTGTAGAAGTTTGACGAACGTATGAAACATCTAACAACGCGTTTCTAGGGCTCTAAACCAAGTTTCATGCAACATGAGTGTTTATAAGTGTCTCAATGAGCTTTGTACAAATTTGACGGACTTATGAAACATCTAACAACGCGTTTCTAGGACTCTAACCCAATTTTCATGCAACATGAGAGCTTATAAGTTCCTCAATGAGCTTTGTACAAGTTTGACGAACCTATGAAACATCTAACAACGCTTTTCTAGGACTCTAAACTAAGTTTCATGCAACATGAGTGCTTATAAGTTCCTCAATGAGCTTTGTACAAGTTTTACGAACGTATGAAACATCTAATAACGCGTTTCTAGGACTCTAAACCAAGTTTCATGCAACATGAGTGTTTATAAGTGTCTCAATGAGCTTTGTAGAAGTTTGACGAACTTATGAAACATCTAACAACGCGTTTCTAGGACTCTAAACCAAGTTTCATGCAACATGAGTGCTTATAAGTATCTCAATGAGCTTTTTATAAGTTTGACGAACTTATGAAACATCTAACAATTCGTTTCTAGGACTCTAAACCAAGTTTCATGCAACATGAGAGCTGATAAGTTCCTCAATGAGCTTTGTACAATTTTGACGAACGTATGAAACATCTAACAACGCGTTTCTAAAACTCTAAACCAAGTTTCATGCAACATGAGTGATTATAAGTTCCTCAATAAGCTTTTTACAAGTTTCACGAACTTATGAAACATCTAACAACGCGTTTCTAGGACTCTAAACCAAGTTTCATGCAACATGAGAGCTTTTATGTTCCTCAATGAGATTTGTACAAGTTTGACGAACGTATGAAACATCTAACAACGCGTTTCTAGGATTCTAAACCAAGTTTCATGCAACATGAGTGCTTATAAGTTCCTCAATGAGCTTTGTACAAGTTTCACGAACTTATGAAACATCTTACAACGCGTTTCTAGGACTCTAGACCAAGTTTCATGCAACATGAGTTCTTATAAGTTTCTCACTGACCTTTGTACAAGTTTGACGAACGTATGAAACATCTAACAAAGCATTTCTAGGACTCTAAACCAAGTTACATGCATCATGAGTTCTTAAAAGTTCCTCAATGAGCTTTGTATAAGTTTGACGAACATATGAAACATCTAACAACGCGTATCTAGGACTCTAAACCAAGTTTCATGCAACATGAGTGCTTATAAGTTCCTCAATGAGCTTTGTACAAGTTTCACGAACTTATGAAACATTTAACAACGCGTTTCTAGGACTCTAAACCAAGTTTCATGCAACATGAGTTCTTATAAGTTCCACAATGACCTTTGTACAAGTTTGACGAACGTATGAAACATCTAACAACGTGTTTCTACGACTCTAAACCAAGTTTCATGCCACATGAGTTCTTACAAGTTCCTCAATGAGCTTTGTACAAGTTTGACGAACGTATGAAACATCTAACAACGCGTTTCTAAAACTCTAAACCAAGTTTCATGAAACATGAGTGCTTATAGGTTCCTCAATAAGCTTTGTACAAGTTTCACGAACTTATGAAACATCTAACAACGTGTTTCTAGGACTCTAAACCAAGTTTCATGCAACATGAGTTCTTATAAGTTCATGAATGAGCTTTGTACAAGTTTGACGAACGTATGAAACATCTAACAACGCGTTTCTAAAACTCTAAACCAAGTTTCATGAAACATGAGTGCTTATAAGTTCCTCAATAAGCTTTGTACAAGTTTCACGAACTTATGGAACATCTAACAACGTGTTTCTAGGACTCTAAACCAAGTTTCATGCATCATGAGGGCTTATAAGTTCCTCAATGAGCTTTGTACAAGTTTGACAAACGTATGAAACATCTAACAACGCGTTTCTAGGACTCTAAACCAAGTTTCATGCAACATGAGTGCTTATAAGTTCATCAATGAGCTTTGTACAAGTTTCACGAACTTATGAAACATCTAACAACGCGTTTCTAGGACTCTAAACCAAGTTTCATGCAACATGAGTGCTTATAAGTGTCTCAATGAGCTTTGTACAAATTTGACGAATTTATGAAACATCTACCAACGCGTTTCTAGGACTCTAAACCAAGTTTCATGCAACATGAGTGCTTATAAGTATCTCAATGAGCTTTGTATAAGTTTGACGAACTTATGAAACATCTAACAACTCGTTTCTAGGACTCTAAACCAAGTTTCATGCAACATGAGAGCTGATAAGTTCCTCAATGAGCTTTGTACAAGTTTGACGAACGTATGAAACATCTAACAACGCGTTTCTAAAAATCTTAACCAAGTTTCATGCAACATGAGTGATTATAAGTTCCTCAATAAGCTTTTTACAAGTTTCACGAACTTATGAAACATCTAACAACGCGTTTCTAGGACTCTAAACCAAGTTTCATGCAACATGAGTTCTTATAAATTCCTCAATGAGCTTTGTACAAGTTTGACGAACGTATGAAACATCTAACAACGCGTTTCTAAAACTCTAAACCAAGTTTCATGAAACATGAGTGCTTATAAGTATCTCAATGAGCTTTGTATAAGTTTGACGAACTTATGAAACATCTAACAAATCGTTTCTAGGACTCTAAACCAAGTTTCATGCAACATGATAGCTTATAAGTTCCTTAATGAGCTTTGTACAAGTTTGACGAACGTAGGAAACATCTAACAACGAGTTTCTAAAATTCTAAACCAAGTTTCATGCAACATGAGTGCTTATAAGATCCTCAATAAGCTTTGTACAAGTTTCACGAACTTATGAAAGATCTAACAACAAGTTTCAAGGACTCTAAACCAAGTTTCATGCAACATGAGATCTTAAAAGTTCGTCAATGACCTTTGTACAAGTTTGACGAACGTATGAAACATCTAACAACGAGTTTCTTGGACTCTAAACCAAGTTTCATGCAATATGAGTGCTAATAAGTTCCTCAATGAACTTTGTACAAGTTTGATGAAGTTATCAAACATCTAACAACGCGTTTCTAGGACTCTAAACCAAGTTACATGCAACATGAGTTCTTATAAGTTTCTCAATGAGCTTTGTAGAAGTTTGACGAACGTATGAAACATCTAACAACGCGTTTCTAGGGCTCTAAACCAAGTTTCATGCAACATGAGTGTTTATAAGTGTCTCAATGAGCTTTGTACAAATTTGACGGACTTATGAAACATCTAACAACGCGTTTCTAGGACTCTAACCCAATTTTCATGCAACATGAGAGCTTATAAGTTCCTCAACGAGCTTTGTACAAGTTTGACGAACCTATGAAACATCTAACAACGCTTTTCTAGGACTCTAAACTAAGTTTCATGCAACATGAGTGCTTATAAGTTCCTCAATGAGCTTTGTACAAGTTTTACGAACGTATGAAACATCTAATAACGCGTTTCTAGGACTCTAAACCAAGTTTCATGCAACATGAGTGTTTATAAGTGTCTCAATGAGCTTTGTACAAGTTTGACGAACTTATGAAACATCTAACAACGCGTTTCTAGGACTCTAAACCAAGTTTCATGCAACATGAGTGCTTATAAGTATCTCAATGAGCTTTTTATAAGTTTGACGAACTTATGAAACATCTAACAACTCGTTTCTAGGACTCTAAACCAAGTTTCATGCAACATGAGAGCTGATAAGTTCCTCAATGAGCTTTGTACAATTTTGACGAACGTATGAAACATCTAACAACGCGTTTCTAAAACTCTAAACCAAGTTTCATGCAACATGAGTGATTATAAGTTCCTCAATAAGCTTTTTACAAGTTTCACGAACTGATGAAACATCTAACAACGCGTTTCTAGGACTCTAAACCAAGTTTCATGCAACATGAGAGCTTTTATGTTCCTCAATGAGATTTGTACAAGTTTGACGAACGTATGAAACATCTAACAACGCGTTTCTAGGATTCTAAACCAAGTTTCATGCAACATGAGTGCTTATAAGTTCCTCAATGAGCTTTGTACAAGTTTCACGAACTTATGAAACATCTTACAACGCGTTTCTAGGACTCTAGACCAAGTTTCATGCAACATGAGTTCTTATAAGTTTCTCACTGACCTTTGTACAAGTTTGACGAACGTATGAAACATCTAACAAATCATTTCTAGGACTCTAAACCAAGTTACATGCATCATGAGTTCTTAAAAGTTCCTCAATGAGCTTTGTATAAGTTTGACGAACATATGAAACATCTAACAACGCGTATCTAGGACTCTAAACCAAGTATCATGCAACATGAGTGCTTATAAGTTCCTCAATGAGCTTTGTACAAGTTTCACGAACTTATGAAACATTTAACAACGCGTTTCTAGGACTCTAAACCAAGTTTCATGCAACATGAGTTCTTATAAGTTCCACAATGACCTTTGTACAAGTTTGACGAACGTATGAAACATCTAACAACGCGTTTCTACGACTCTAAACCAAGTTTCATGCCACATGAGTTCTTACAAGTTCCTCAATGAGCTTTGTACAAGTTTGACGAACGTATGAAACATCTAACAACGCGTTTCTAAAACTCTAAACCAAGTTTCATGAAACATGAGTGCTTATAAGTTCCTCAATAAGCTTTGTACAAGTTTCACGAACTTATGAAACATCTAACAACGTGTTTCTAGGACTCTAAACCAAGTTTCATGCAACATGATAGCTTATAAGTTCCTTAATGAGCTTTGTACAAGTTTGACGAACGTAGGAAACATCTAACAACGAGTTTCTAAAATTCTAAACCAAGTTTCATGCAACATGAGTGCTTATAAGATACTCAATAAGCTTTGTACAAGTTTCACGAACTTATGAAAGATCTAACAACAAGTTTCAAGGACTCTAAACCAAGTTTCATGCAACATGAGATCTTAAAAGTTCGTCAATGACCTTTGTACAAGTTTGACGAACGTATGAAACATCTAACAACGAGTTTCTTGGACTCTAAACCAAGTTTCATGCAATATGAGTGCTAATAAGTTCCTCAATGAACTTTGTACAAGTTTGATGAAGTTATCAAACATCTAACAACGCGTTTCTAGGACTCTAAACCAAGTTACATGCAACATGAGTTCTTATAAGTTTCTCAATGAGCTTTGTAGAAGTTTGACGAACGTATGAAACATCTAACAACGCGTTTCTAGGGCTCTAAACCAAGTTTCATGCAACATGAGTGTTTATAAGTGTCTCAATGAGCTTTGTACAAATTTGACGGACTTATAAAACATCTAACAACGCGTTTCTAGGACTCTAACCCAATTTTCATGCAACATGAGAGCTTATAAGTTCCTCAACGAGCTTTGTACAAGTTTGACGAACCTATGAAACATCTAACAACGCTTTTCTAGGACTCTAAACTAAGTTTCATGCAACATGAGTGCTTATAAGTTCCTCAATGAGCTTTGTACAAGTTTTACGAACGTATGAAACATCTAATAACGCGTTTCTAGGACTCTAAACCAAGTTTCATGCAACATGAGTGTTTATAAGTGTCTCAATGAGCTTTGTACAAGTTTGACGAACTTATGAAACATCTAACAACGCGTTTCTAGGACTCTAAACCAAGTTTCATGCAACATGAGTGCTTATAAGTATCTCAATGAGCTTTTTATAAGTTTGACGAACTTATGAAACATCTAACAACTCGTTTCTAGGACTCTAAACCAAGTTTCATGCAACATGAGAGCCGATAAGTTCCTCAATGAGCTTTGTACAATTTTGACGAACGTATGAAACATCTAACAACGCGTTTCTAAAACTCTAAACCAAGTTTCATGCAACATGAGTGATTATAAGTTCCTCAATAAGCTTTTTACAAGTTTCACGAACTGATGAAACATCTAACAACGCGTTTCTAGGACTCTAAACCAAGTTTCATGCAACATGAGAGCTTTTATGTTCCTCAATGAGATTTGTACAAGTTTGACGAACGTATGAAACATCTAACAACGCGTTTCTAGGATTCTAAACCAAGTTTCATGCAACATGAGTGCTTATAAGTTCCTCAATGAGCTTTGTACAAGTTTCACGAACTTATGAAACATCTTACAACGCGTTTCTAGGACTCTAGACCAAGTTTCATGCAACATGAGTTCTTATAAGTTTCTCACTGACCTTTGTACAAGTTTGACGAACGTATGAAACATCTAACAAATCATTTCTAGGACTCTAAACCAAGTTACATGCATCATGAGTTCTTAAAAGTTCCTCAATGAGCTTTGTATAAGTTTGACGAACATATGAAACATCTAACAACGCGTATCTAGGACTCTAAACCAAGTATCATGCAACATGAGTGCTTATAAGTTCCTCAATGAGCTTTGTACAAGTTTCACGAACTTATGAAACATTTAACAACGCGTTTCTAGGACTCTAAACCAAGTTTCATGCAACATGAGTTCTTATAAGTTCCACAATGACCTTTGTACAAGTTTGACGAACGTATGAAACATCTAACAACGCGTTTCTACGACTCTAAACCAAGTTTCATGCCACATGAGTTCTTACAAGTTCCTCAATGAGCTTTGTACAAGTTTGACGAACGTATGAAACATCTAACAACGCGTTTCTAAAACTCTAAACCAAGTTTCATGAAACATGAGTGCTTATAAGTTCCTCAATAAGCTTTGTACAAGTTTCACGAACTTATGAAACATCTAACAACGTGTTTCTAGGACTCTAAACCAAGTTTCATGCAACATGAGTTCTTATAAGTTCATGAATGAGCTTTGTACAAGTTTGACGAACGTATGAAACATCTAACAACGCGTTTCTAAAACTCTAAACCAAGTTTCATGAAACATGAGTGCTTATAAGTTCCTCAATAAGCTTTGTACAAGTTTCATGAACTTATGAAACATCTAACAACGTGTTTCTTGGACTCTAAACCAAGTTTCATGCAACATGAGAGCTTATAAGTTCCTCAATAAGCTTTGTACAAGTTTGACGAACGTATGAAACATCTTACAACGCGCTTCTAGGACTCTAAACCAAGTTTCATGCAACATGAGTGCTTATAAGTTCCTCAATGAGCTTTGTACAAGTTTCACGAACTTATGAAACATCTAACAACGCGTTTCTAGGACTCTAAACCAAGTTTCATGCAACATGAGTTCTTATAAGTTCCTCAATGACCTTTGTACAAGTTTTACGAACGTATGAAACATCTAACAACGCGTTTCTAGGACTCTAAACCAAGTTTCATGCAACATGAGTGCTTATAAGTATCTCAATAAGCTTTGTACAAGTTTCACGAACTTATGAAACATCTAACAACGTGTTTCTAGGACTCTAAACCAAGTTTCATGCATCATGAGAGCTTATAAGTTTCTCAATGAGCTTTGTACAAGTTTGACGAACGTATGAAACATCTAACAACGAGTTTCTAGGACTCTAAACCAAGTTACATGCAACATGAGTTCTTATAAGTTCCTCAATGACCTTTGTAGAAGTTTGACGAACGTATGAAACATCTAACAACGCGTTTCTAGGACTCTAAACCAAGTTTCATGCAACATGAGTGTTTATAAGTGTCTCAATGAGCTTTGTAAACGTGTGACGAACTTATGAAACATCTAACAACGCGTTTCTAGGACTCTAAACCAAGTTTCATGCAACATGAGAGCTTATAAGTTCCTCAATGAGCTTTGTACAAGTTTGACGAACGTATGAAACATCTAACAACGCGTTTCTAGGACTCTAAACTAAGTTTCATGCAACATGAGTGCTTATAAGTTCCTCAATGAGCTTTGTACAAGTTTCACGAACTTATGAAACATCTAACAACGCATTTCTAGGACTCTAAACCAAGTTTCATGCAACATGAGTTCTTATAAATTCCTCAATGAGCTTTGTACAAGTTTGACGAACGTATGAAACATCTAACAACGCGTTTCTAAAACTCTAAACCAAGTTTCATGAAACATGAGTGCTTATAAGTTCCTCCATAAGCTTTGTACAAGTTTCACGAACTTATGAAACATCTAACAACGTGTTTCTAGGACTCTAAACCAAGTTTCATGCAACATGAGAGCTTATAAGTTCCTTAATGAGCTTTGTACAAGTTTGACGAACGTATGAAACATCTAACAACGCGTTTCTAGGACTCTAAACCAAGTTTCATGCAACATGAGTGCTTATAAGTTCCTCAATGAGCTTTGTACAAGTTTCACGAACTTATGAAACATTTAACAAAGCGTTTCTAGGACTCTAAACCAAGTTTCATGCAACATGAGTTCTTATAAGTTCCACAATGACCTTTGTACAAGTTTGACGAACGTATGAAACATCTAACAACGCGTTTCTACGACTCTAAACCAAGTTTCATGCCACATGAGTTCTTATAAGTTCCTCAATGAGCTTTGTACAAGTTTGACGAACGTATGAAACATCTAACAACGCGTTTCTAAAACTCTAAACCAAGTTTCATGAAACATGAGTGCTTATAAGTTCCTCAATAAGCTTTGTACAAGTTTCACGAACTTATGAAACATCTAACAACGTGTTTCTAGGACTCTAAACAAAGTTTCATGCAACATGAGTTCTTATAAGTTCCCGAATGAGCTTTGTACAAGTTTGACGAACGTATGAAACATCTAACAACGCGTTTCTAAAACTCTAAACCAAGTTTCATGAAACATGACTGCTTATAAGATTTGTACAAGTTTCATGAACTTATGAAACATCTAACAACGTGTTTCTTGGACTCTAAACCAAGTTTCATGCAACATGAGAGCTTATAAGTTCCTCAATAAGCTTTGTACAAGTTTGACGAACGTATGAAACATCTTACAACGCGCTTCTAGGACTCTAAACCAAGTTTCATGCAACATGAGTGCTTATAAGTTCCTCAATGAGCTTTGTACAAGTTTCACGAACTTATGAAACATCTAACAACGCGTTTCTAGGACTCTAAACCAAGTTTCATGCAACATGAGTGCTTATAAGTATCTCAATGAGCTTTGTACAAATTTGACGAACGTATGAAACATCTAACAACGAGTTTCTAGGACTCTAAACCAAGTTACATGAAACATGAGTTCTTATAAGTTCCTCAATGACCTTTGTAGAAGTTTGACGAACGTATGAAACATCTAACAACGCGTTTCTAGGACTCTAAACCAAGTTTCATGCAACATGAGTGTTTATAAGTGTCTCAATGAGCTTTGTACACGTGTGACGAACTTATGAAACATCTAACAACGCGTTTCTAGGACTCTAAACCAAGTTTCAGGCAACATGAGAGCTTATAAGTTCCTCAATGAGCTTTGTACAAGTTTGACAAACGTATGAAACATCTAACAACGCGTTTCTAGGACTCTAAACTAAGTTTCATGCAACATGAGTGCTTATAAGTTCCTCAATGAGCTTTGTACAAGTTTCACGAACTTATGAAACATCTAACAACGCGTTTCTAGGACTCTAAACCAAGTTTCATGCAAAATGAGTTCTTATAAGTTCCTCAATGACCTTTGTACAAGTTTTACGAACGTATGAAACATCTAACAACGCGTTTCTAGGACTCTAAACAAAGTTTCATGCAACATGAGTGCTTATAAGTGTCTCAATGAGCTTTGTATAAGTTTAACGAACTTATGAAACATCTAACAACGCGTTTCTAGGACTCTAAACCAAGTTTCATGCAACATGAGTGCTTATAAGTATCTCAATAAGCTTTGTACAAGTTTCACGAACTTATGAAACATCTAACAACGTGTTTCTAGGACTCTAAACCAAGTTTCATGCATCATGAGAGCTTATAAGTTCCTCAATGAGCTTTGTACAAGTTTGACGAACGTATGAAACATCTAACAACGAGTTTCTAGGACTCTAAACCAAGTTACATGCAACATGAGTTCTTATAAGTTCCTCAATGACCTTTGTAGAAGTTTGACGAACGTATGAAACATCTAAAAACGCGTTTCTAGGACTCTAAACCAAGTTTCATGCAACATGAGTGTTTATAAGTGTCTCAATGAGCTTTGTACACGTGTGACGAACTTATGACACATCTAACAACGCATTTCTAGGACTCTAAACCAAGTTTCATGCAACATGAGAGCTTATAAATTTCTCAATGAGCTTTGTACAAGTTTGACGAACGTATGAAACATCTAACAACGCGTTTCTAAAACTCTAAACCAAGTTTCATGAAACATGAGTGCTTATAAGTTCCTCAATAAGCTTTGTACAAGTTTCACGAACTTATGAAACATCTAACAACGTGTTTCTAGGACTCTAAACCAAGTTTCATGCAACATGAGAGCTTATAAGTTCCTTAATTAGCTTTGTACAAGTTTGACGAACGTATGAAACATCTAACAACGCGTTTCTAGGACTCTAAACCAAGTTTCATGCAACATGAGTGCTTATAAGTTCCTCAATGAGCTTTGTACAAGTTTCACGAACTTATGAAACATTTAACAACGCGTTTCTAGGACTCTAAACCAAGTTTCATGCAACATGAGTTCTTATAAGTTCCACAATGACCTTTGTACAAGTTTGACGAACGTATGAAACATCTAACAACGCGTTTCTACGACTCTAAACCAAGTTTCATGCCACATGAGTTCTTATAAGTTCCTCAATGAGCTTTGTACAAGTTTGACGAACGTATGAAACATCTAACAACGCGTTTCTAAAACTCTAAACCAAGTTTCATGAAACATGAGTGCTTATAAGTTCCTCAATAAGCTTTGTACAAGTTTCACGAACTTTTGAAACATCTAACAACGTGTTTCTAGGACTCTAAACCAAGTTTCATGCAACATGAGTTCTTATAAGTTCCTGAATGAGCTTTGTACAAGTTTGACGAACGTATGAAACATCTAACAACGCGTTTCTAAAACTCTAAACCAAGTTTCATGAAACATGAGTGCTTATAAGTTCCTCAATAAGCTTTGTACAAGTTTCATGAACTTATGAAACAACTAACAACGTGTTTCTTGGACTCTAAACCAAGTTTCATGCAACATGAGAGCTTATAAGTTCCTCAATAAGCTTTGTACAAGTTTGACGAACGTATGAAACATCTTACAACGCGCTTCTAGGACTCTAAACCAAGTTTCATGCAACATGAGTGCTTATAAGTTCCTCAATGAGCTTTGTACAAGTTTCACGAACTTATGAAACATCTAACAACGCGTTTCTAGGACTCTAAACCAAGTTTCATGCAACATGAGTTCTTATAAGTTCCTCAATGACCTTTGTACAAGTTTTACGAACGTATGAAACATCTAACAACGCGTTTCTAGGACTCTAAACCAAGTTTCATGCAACATGAGTGCTTATAAGTGTCTCAATGAGCTTTGTACAAGTTTGACGAACTTATGAAACATCTAACAACGCGTTTCTAGGACTCTAAACCAAGTTTCATGCAACATGAGTGCTTATAAGTATCTCAATGAGCTTTGTACAAATTTGACGAACGTATGAAACATCTAACAACGAGTTTCTAGGACTCTAAACCAAGTTACATGAAACATGAGTTCTTATAAGTTCCTCAATGACTTTTGTAGAAGTTTGACGAACGTATGAAACATCTAACAACGCGTTTCTAGGACTCTAAACCAAGTTTCATGCAACATGAGTGTTTATAAGTGTCTCAATGAGCTTTGTACACGTGTAAAGAACTTATGAAACATCTAACAACGCGTTTCTAGGACTCTAAACCAAGTTTCATGCAACATGAGAGCTTATAAGTTCCTCAATGAGCTTTGTACAAGTTTGACGAACGTATGAAACATCTAACAACGCGTTTCTAGGACTCTAAACTATGTTTCATGCAACATGAGTGCTTATATGTTCCTCAATGAGCTTTGTACAAGTTTGACGAACCTATGAAACATCTAACAACGCTTTTCTAGGACTCTAAACTAACTTTCATGCAACATGAGTGCTTATAAGTTCCTCAATGAGCTTTGTACAAGTTTTACGAACGTATGAAACATCTAATAACGCGTTTCTAGGACTCTAAACCAAGTTTCATGCAACATGAGTGTTTATAAGTGTCTCAATGAGCTTTGTACAAGTTTGACGAACTTATGAAACATCTAACAACGCGTTTCTAGGACTCTAAACCAAGTTTCATGCAACATGAGTGCTTATAAGTATCTCAATGAGCTTTTTATAAGTTTGACGAACTTATGAAACATCTAACAACTCGTTTCTAGGACTCTAAACCAAGTTTCATGCAACATGAGAGCTGATAAGTTCCTCAATGAGCTTTGTACAATTTTGACGAACGTATGAAACATCTAACAACGCGTTTCTAAAACTCTAAACCAAGTTTCATGCAACATGAGTGATTATAAGTTCCTCAATAAGCTTTTTACAAGTTTCACGAACTTATGAAACATCTAACAACGCGTTTCTAGGACTCTAAACCAAGTTTCATGCAACATGAGAGCTTTTATGTTCCTCAATGAGATTTGTACAAGTTTGACGAACGTATGAAACATCTAACAACGCGTTTCTAGGATTCTAAACCAAGTTTCATGCAACATGAGTGCTTATAAGTTCCTCAATGAGCTTTGTACAAGTTTCACGAACTTATGAAACATCTTACAACGCGTTTCTAGGACTCTAGACCAAGTTTCATGCAACATGAGTTCTTATAAGTTTCTCACTGACCTTTGTACAAGTTTGACGAACGTATGAAACATCTAACAAAGCATTTCTAGGACTCTAAACCAAGTTACATGCATCATGAGTTCTTAAAAGTTCCTCAATGAGCTTTGTATAAGTTTGACGAACATATGAAACATCTAACAACGCGTATCTAGGACTCTAAACCAAGTTTCATGCAACATGAGTGCTTATAAGTTCCTCAATGAGCTTTGTACAAGTTTCACGAACTTATGAAACATTTAACAACGCGTTTCTAGGACTCTAAACCAAGTTTCATGCAACATGAGTTCTTATAAGTTCCACAATGACCTTTGTACAAGTTTGACGAACGTATGAAACATCTAACAACGCGTTTCTACGACTCTAAACCAAGTTTCATGCCACATGAGTTCTTACAAGTTCCTCAATGAGCTTTGTACAAGTTTGACGAACGTATGAAACATCTAACAACGCGTTTCTAAAACTCTAAACCAAGTTTCATGAAACATGAGTGCTTATAGGTTCCTCAATAAGCTTTGTACAAGTTTCACGAACTTATGAAACATCTAACAACGTGTTTCTAGGACTCTAAACCAAGTTTCATGCAACATGAGTTCTTATAAGTTCATGAATGAGCTTTGTACAAGTTTGACGAACGTATGAAACATCTAACAACGCGTTTCTAAAACTCTAAACCAAGTTTCATGAAACATGAGTGCTTATAAGTTCCTCAATAAGCTTTGTACAAGTTTCACTAACTTATGGAACATCTAACAACGTGTTTCTAGGACTCTAAACCAAGTTTCATGCATCATGAGAGCTTATAAGTTCCTCAATGAGCTTTGTACAAGTTTGACGAACGTATGAAACATCTAACAACGCGTTTCTAGGACTCTAAACCAAGTTTCATGCAACATGAGTGCTTATAAGTTCATCAATGAGCTTTGTACAAGTTTCACGAACTTATGAAACATCTAACAACGCGTTTCTAGGACTCTAAACCAAGTTTCATGCAACATGAGTGCTTATAAGTGTCTCAATGAGCTTTGTACAAATTTGACGAATTTATGAAACATCTACCAACGCGTTTCTAGGACTCTAAACCAAGTTTCATGCAACATGAGTGCTTATAAGTATCTCAATGAGCTTTGTATAAGTTTGACGAACTTATGAAACATCTAACAACTCGTTTCTAGGACTCTAAACCAAGTTTCATGCAACATGAGAGCTGATAAGTTCCTCAATGAGCTTTGTACAAGTTTGACGAACGTATGAAACATCTAACAACGCGTTTCTAAAAATCTTAACCAAGTTTCATGCAACATGAGTGATTATAAGTTCCTCAATAAGCTTTTTACAAGTTTCACGAACTTATGAAACATCTAACAACGCGTTTCTAGGACTCTAAACCAAGTTTCATGCAACATGAGTTCTTATAAATTCCTCAATGAGCTTTGTACAAGTTTGACGAACGTATGAAACATCTAACAACGCGTTTCTAAAACTCTAAACCAAGTTTCATGAAACATGAGTGCTTATAAGTATCTCAATGAGCTTTGTATAAGTTTGACGAACTTATGAAACATCTAACAAATCGTTTCTAGGACTCTAAACCAAGTTTCATGCAACATGATAGCTTATAAGTTCCTTAATGAGTTTTGTACAAGTTTGACGAACGTAGGAAACATCTAACAACGAGTTTCTAAAATTCTAAACCAAGTTTCATGCAACATGAGTGCTTATAAGATCCTCAATAAGCTTTGTACAAGTTTCACGAACTTATGAAAGATCTAACAACAAGTTTCAAGGACTCTAAACCAAGTTTCATGCAACATGAGATCTTAAAAGTTCGTCAATGACCTTTGTACAAGTTTGACGAACGTATGAAACATCTAACAACGAGTTTCTTGGACTCTAAACCAAGTTTCATGCAATATGAGTGCTAATAAGTTCCTCAATGAACTTTGTACAAGTTTGATGAAGTTATCAAACATCTAACAACGCGTTTCTAGGACTCTAAACCAAGTTACATGCAACATGAGTTCTTATAAGTTTCTCAATGAGCTTTGTAGAAGTTTGACGAACGTATGAAACATCTAACAACGCGTTTCTAGGGCTCTAAACCAAGTTTCATGCAACATGAGTGTTTATAAGTGTCTCAATGAGCTTTGTACAAATTTGACGGACTTATGAAACATCTAACAACGCGTTTCTAGGACTCTAACCCAATTTTCATGCAACATGAGAGCTTATAAGTTCCTCAACGAGCTTTGTACAAGTTTGACGAACCTATGAAACATCTAACAACGCTTTTCTAGGACTCTAAACTAAGTTTCATGCAACATGAGTGCTTATAAGTTCCTCAATGAGCTTTGTACAAGTTTTACGAACGTATGAAACATCTAATAACGCGTTTCTAGGACTCTAAACCAAGTTTCATGCAACATGAGTGTTTATAAGTGTCTCAATGAGCTTTGTACAAGTTTGACGAACTTATGAAACATCTAACAACGCGTTTCTAGGACTCTAAACCAAGTTTCATGCAACATGAGTGCTTATAAGTATCTCAATGAGCTTTTTATAAGTTTGACGAACTTATGAAACATCTAACAACTCGTTTCTAGGACTCTAAACCAAGTTTCATGCAACATGAGAGCTGATAAGTTCCTCAATGAGCTTTGTACAATTTTGACGAATGTATGAAACATCTAACAACGCGTTTCTAAACCTCTAAACCAAGTTTCATGCAACATGAGTGATTATAAGTTCCTCAATAAGCTTTTTACAAGTTTCACGAACTGATGAAACATCTAACAACGCGTTTCTAGGACTCTAAACCAAGTTTCATGCAACATGAGAGCTTTTATGTTCCTCAATGAGATTTGTACAAGTTTGACGAACGTATGAAACATCTAACAACGCGTTTCTAGGATTCTAAACCAAGTTTCATGCAACATGAGTGCTTATAAGTTCCTCAATGAGCTTTGTACAAGTTTCACGAACTTATGAAACATCTTACAACGCGTTTCTAGGACTCTAGACCAAGTTTCATGCAACATGAGTTCTTATAAGTTTCTCACTGACCTTTGTACAAGTTTGACGAACGTATGAAACATCTAACAAATCATTTCTAGGACTCTAAACCAAGTTACATGCATCATGAGTTCTTAAAAGTTCCTCAATGAGCTTTGTATAAGTTTGACGAACATATGAAACATCTAACAACGCGTATCTAGGACTCTAAACCAAGTATCATGCAACATGAGTGCTTATAAGTTCCTCAATGAGCTTTGTACAAGTTTCACGAACTTATGAAACATTTAACAACGCGTTTCTAGGACTCTAAACCAAGTTTCATGCAACATGAGTTCTTATAAGTTCCACAATGACCTTTGTACAAGTTTGACGAACGTATGAAACATCTAACAACGCGTTTCTACGACTCTAAACCAAGTTTCATGCCACATGAGTTCTTACAAGTTCCTCAATGAGCTTTGTACAAGTTTGACGAACGTATGAAACATCTAACAACGCGTTTCTAAAACTCTAAACCAAGTTTCATGAAACATGAGTGCTTATAAGTTCCTCAATAAGCTTTGTACAAGTTTCACGAACTTATGAAACATCTAACAACGTGTTTCTAGGACTCTAAACCAAGTTTCATGCAACATGAGTTCTTATAAGTTCATGAATGAGCTTTGTACAAGTTTGACGAACGTATGAAACATCTAACAACGCGTTTCTAAAACTCTAAACCAAGTTTCATGAAACATGAGTGCTTATAAGTTCCTCAATAAGCTTTGTACAAGTTTCATGAACTTATGAAACATCTAACAACGTGTTTCTTGGACTCTAAACCAAGTTTCATGCAACATGAGAGCTTATAAGTTCCTCAATAAGCTTTGTACAAGTTTGACGAACGTATGAAACATCTTACAACGCGCTTCTAGGACTCTAAACCAAGTTTCATGCAACATGAGTGCTTATAAGTTCCTCAATGAGCTTTGTACAAGTTTCACGAACTTATGAAACATCTAACAACGCGTTTCTAGGACTCTAAACCAAGTTTCATGCAACATGAGTTCTTATAAGTTCCTCAATGACCTTTGTACAAGTTTTACGAAAGTATGAAACATCTAACAACGCGTTTCTAGGACTCTAAACCAAGTTTCATCCAACATGAGTGCTTATAAGTGTCTCAATGAGCTTTGTACAAGTTTGACGAACTTATGAAACATCTAACAACGCGTTTCTAGGACTCTAAACCAAGTTTCATGCAACATGAGTGCTTATAAGTATCTCAATGAGTTTTGTACAAGTTTGACGAACGTATGAAACATCTAACAACGAGTTTCTAGGACTCTAAACCAAGTTACATGAAACATGAGTTCTTATAAGTTCCTCAATGACCTTTGTAGCAGTTTGACGAACGTATGAAACATCTAACAACGCGTTTCTAGGACTCTAAACCAAGTTTCATGCAACATGAGTGTTTATAAGTGTCTCAATGAGCTTCGTACAAGTTTGACGAACTTATGAAACATCTAACAACGCGTTTCTAGGACTCTAAACCAAGATTCATGCAACATGAGTGCTTATAAGTATCTCAATAAGCTTTGTACAAGTTTCACAAACTTATGAAACATCTAACAACGTGTTTCTAGGACTCTAAACCAAGTTTCATGCATCATGAGAGCTTATAAGTTTCTCAATGAGCTTTGTACAAGTTTGACGAACGTATGAAACATCTAACAACGAGTTTCTAGGGCTCTAAACCAAGTTACATGCAACATGAGTTCTTATAAGTTCCTCAATGACCTTTGTAGAAGTTTGACGAACGTATGAAACATCTAACAACGCGTTTCTAGGACTCTAAACCAAGTTTCATGCAACATGAGTGTTTATAAGTGTCTCAATGAGCTTTGTACACGTGTGACGAACTTATGAAACATCTAACAACGCGTTTCTAGGACTCTAAACCAAGTTTCATGCAACATGAGAGCTTATAAGTTCCTCAATGAGCTTTGTACAAGTTTGACGAACGTATGAAACATCTAACAACGCGTTTCTAGGACTCTAAACTAAGTTTCATGCAACATGAGTGCTTATAAGTTCCTCAATGAGCTTTGTACAAGTTTCACGAACTTATGAAACATCTAACAACGCATTTCTAGGACTCTAAACCAAGTTTCATGCAACATGAGTTCTTATAAATTCCTCAATGAGCTTTGTACAAGTTTGACGAACGTATGAAACATCTAACAACGCGTTTCTAAAACTCTAAACCAAGTTTCATGAAACATGAGTGCTTATAAGTTCCTCCATAAGCTTTGTACAAGTTTCACGAACTTATGAAACATCTAACAACGTGTTTCTAGGACTCTAAACCAAGTTTCATGCAACATGAGAGCTTATAAGTTCCTTAATGAGCTTTGTACAAGTTTGACGAACGTATGAAACATCTAACAACGCGTTTCTAGGACTCTAAACCAAGTTTCATGCAACATGAGTGCTTATAAGTTCCTCAATGAGCTTTGTACAAGTTTCACGAACTTATGAAACATTTAACAAAGCGTTTCTAGGACTCTAAACCAAGTTTCATGCAACATGAGTTCTTATAAGTTCCACAATGACCTTTGTACAAGTTTGACGAACGTATGAAACATCTAACAACGCGTTTCTACGACTCTAAACCAAGTTTCATGCCACATGAGTTCTTATAAGTTCCTCAATGAGCTTTGTACAAGTTTGACGAACGTTTGAAACATCTAACAACGCGTTTCTAAAACTCTAAACCAAGTTTCATGAAACATGAGTGCTTATAAGTTCCTCAATAAGCTTTGTACAAGTTTCACGAACTTATGAAACATCTAACAACGTGTTTCTAGGACTCTAAACAAAGTTTCATGCAACATGAGTTCTTATAAGTTCCTGAATGAGCTTTGTACAAGTTTGACGAACGTATGAAACATCTAACAACGCGTTTCTAAAACTCTAAACCAAGTTTCATGAAACATGACTGCTTATAAGATTTGTACAAGTTTCATGAACTTATGAAACATCTAACAACGTGTTTCTTGGACTCTAAACCAAGTTTCATGCAACATGAGAGCTTATAAGTTCCTCAATAAGCTTTGTACAAGTTTGACGAACGTATGAAACATCTTACAACGCGCTTCTAGGACTCTAAACCAAGTTTCATGCAACATGAGTGCTTATAAGTTCCTCAATGAGCTTTGTACAAGTTTCACGAACTTATGAAACATCTAACAACGCGTTTCTAGGACTCTAAACCAAGTTTCATGCAACATGAGTGCTTATAAGTATCTCAATGAGCTTTGTACAAATTTGACGAACGTATGAAACATCTAACAACGAGTTTCTAGGACTCTAAACCAAGTTACATGAAACATGAGTTCTTATAAGTTCCTCAATGACCTTTGTAGAAGTTTGACGAACGTATGAAACATCTAACAACGCGTTTCTAGGACTCTAAACCAAGTTTCATGCAACATGAGTGTTTATAAGTGTCTCAATGAGCTTTGTACACGTGTGACGAACTTATGAAACATCTAACAACGCGTTTCTAGGACTCTAAACCAAGTTTCAGGCAACATGAGAGCTTATAAGTTCCTCAATGAGCTTTGTACAAGTTTGACGAACGTATGAAACATCTAACAACGCGTTTCTAGGACTCTAAACTAAGTTTCATGCAACATGAGTGCTTATAAGTTCCTCAATGAGCTTTGTACAAGTTTCACGAACTTATGAAACATCTAACAACGCGTTTCTAGGACTCTAAACCAAGTTTCATGCAAAATGAGTTCTTATAAGTTCCTCAATGACCTTTGTACAAGTTTTACGAACGTATGAAACATCTAACAACGCGTTTTTAGGACTCTAAACAAAGTTTCATGCAACATGAGTGCTTATAAGTGTCTCAATGAGCTTTGTATAAGTTTAACGAACTTATGAAACATCTAACAACGCGTTTCTAGGACTCTAAACCAAGTTTCATGCAACATGAGTGCTTATAAGTATCTCAATAAGCTTTGTACAAGTTTCACGAACTTATGAAACATCTAACAACGTGTTTCTAGGACTCTAAACCAAGTTTCATGCATCATGAGAGCTTATAAGTTCCTCAATGAGCTTTGTACAAGTTTGACGAACGTATGAAACATCTAACAACGAGTTTCTAGGACTCTAAACCTAGTTACATGCAACATGAGTTCTTATAAGTTCCTCAATGACCTTTGTAGAAGTTTGACGAACGTATGAAACATCTAAAAACGCGTTTCTAGGACTCTAAACCAAGTTTCATGCAACATGAGTGTTTATAAGTGTCTCAATGAGCTTTGTACACGTGTGACGAACTTATGACACATCTAACAACGCGTTTCTAGGACTCTAAACCAAGTTTCATGCAACATGAGAGCTTATAAATTTCTCAATGAGCTTTGTACAAGTTTGACGAACGTATGAAACATCTAACAACGCGTTTCTAAAACTCTAAACCAAGTTTCATGAAACATGAGTGCTTATAAGTTCCTCAATAAGCTTTGTACAAGTTTCACGAACTTATGAAACATCTAACAACGTGTTTCTAGGACTCTAAACCAAGTTTCATGCAACATGAGAGCTTATAAGTTCCTTAATTAGCTTTGTACAAGTTTGACGAACGTATGAAACATCTAACAACGCGTTTCTAGGACTCTAAACTATGTTTCATGCAACATGAGTGCTTATATGTTCCTCAATGAGCTTTGTACAAGTTTCACGAACTTATGAAACATCTAACAACGCGTTTCTAGGACTCTAAACCAAGTTTCATGCAACATGAGTTCTTATAAGTTCCTCAATGACCTTTGTACAAGTTTTACGAACGTATGAAACATCTAACAACGCGTTTCTAGGACTCTAAACAAAGTTTCATGCAACATGAGTGCTTATAAGTGTCTCAATGAGCTTTGTACAAGTTTGACGAACTTATGAAACATCTAACAACGCGTTTCTAGGACTCTAAACCAAGTTTCATGCAACATGAGTGCTTATAAGTATCTCAATAAGCTTTGTACAAGTTTCACGAACTTATGAAACATCTAACAACGTGTTTCTAGGACTCTAAACCAAGTTTCATGCAACATGAGTGTTTATAAGTGTCTCAATGAGCTTTGTACACGTGTGACGAACTTATGAAACATCTAACAACGCGTTTCTAGGACTCTAAACCAAGTTTCATACAACATGAGAGCTTATAAATTTCTCAATGAGCTTTGTACAAGTTTGACGAACGTACGAAACATCTAACAACGCCTTTCTAGGACTCTAAACTAAGTTTCATGCAACATGAGTGCTTATAAGTTCCTCAATGAGCTTTGTACAAGTTTCACGAACTTATGAAACATCTAACAACGCGTTTCTAGGACTCTAAACCAAGTTTCATGCAACATGAGAGCTTATAAGTTCCTCAATGAGATTTGTACAAGTTTGACGAACGTATGAAACATCTAACAACGCGTTTCTAAAACTCTAAACCAAGTTTCATGAAACATGAGTGCTTATAAGTTCCTCAATAAGCTTTGTACAAGTTTCACGAACTTATGAAACATCTAACAACGTGTTTCTAGGACTCTAAACCAAGTTTCATGCATCATGAGAGCTTATAAGTTCCTCAATGAGCTTTGTACAAGTTTGACGAACGTATGAAACATCTAACAACGAGTTTCTAGGACTCTAAACCAAGTTACATGCAACATGAGTTCTTATAAGTTCCTCAATGACCTTTGTAGAAGTTTGACGAACGTATGAAACATCTAACAACGCGTTTCTAGGACTCTAAACAAAGTTTCATGCAACATGAGTGTTTATAAGTGTCTCAATGAGCTTTGTACACGTGTGACGAACTTATGAAACATCTAACAACGCGTTTCTAGGACTCTAAACCAATTTTCATGCAACATGAGAGCTTATAAGTTCCTCAATGAGCTTTGTACAAGTTTGACGAACGTATGAAACATCTAACAACGCGTTTCTAGGACTCTAAACTAAGTTTCATGCAACATGAGTGCTTATAAGTTCCTCAATGAGCTTTGTACAAGTTTCACGAACTTATGAAACATCTAACAACGCGTTTCTAGGACTCTAAACCAAGTTTCATGCAACATGAGTTCTTATAAATTCCTCAATGAGCTTTGTACAAGTTTGACGAACGTATGAAACATCTAACAACGCGTTTCTAAAACTCTAAACCAAGTTTCATGAAACATGAGTGCTTATAAGTTCCTCAATAAGCTTTGTACAAGTTTCACGAACTTATGAAACATCTAACAACGTGTTTCTAGGACTCTAAACCAAGTTTCATGCAACATGAGAGCTTATAAGTTCCTTAATGAGCTTTGTACAAGTTTGACGAACGTATGAAACATCTAACAACGCGTTTCTAGGACTCTAAACCAAGTTTCATGCAACATGAGTGCTTATAAGTTCCTCAATGAGCTTTGTACAAGTTTCACGAACTTATGAAACATTTAACAACGCGTTTCTAGGACTCTAAACCAAGTTTCATGCAACATGAGTTCTTATAAGTTCCACAATGACCTTTGTACAAGTTTGACGAACGTATGAAACATCTAACAACGCGTTTCTACGACTCTAAACCAAGTTTCATGCCACATGAGTTCTTATAAGTTCCTCAATGAGCATTGTACAAGTTTGACGAACGTATGAAACATCTAACAACGCATTTCTAAAACTCTAAACCAAGTTTCATGAAACATGAGTGCTTATAAGTTCCTCAATAAGCTTTGTACAAGTTTCACGAACTTTTGAAACATCTAACAACGTGTTTCTAGGACTCTAAACCAAGTTTCATGCAACATGAGTTCTTATAAGTTCCTGAATGAGCTTTGTACAAGTTTGACGAACGTATGAAACATCTAACAACACGTTTCTAAAACTCTAAACCAAGTTTCATGAAACATGACTGCTTATAAGTTCCTCAATAAGCTTTGTACAAGTTTCATGAACTTATGAAACATCTAACAACGTGTTTCTTGGACTCTAAACCAAGTTTCATGCAACATGAGAGCTTATAAGTTCCTGAATGAGCTTTGTACAAGTTTGACGAACGTATGAAACATCTAACAACGCGTTTCTAAAACTCTAAACCAAGTTTCATGAAACATGACTGCTTATAAGTTCCTCAATAAGCTTTGTACAAGTTTCATGAACTTATGAAACATCTAACAACGTGTTTCTTGGACTCTAAACCAAGTTTCATTCAACATGAGAGCTTATAAGTTCCTCAATAAGCTTTGTACAAGTTTGACGAACGTATGAAACATCTTACAACGCGCTTCTAGGACTCTAAACCAAGTTTCATGCAACATGAGTGCTTATAAGTTCCTCAATGAGCTTTGTACAAGTTTCACGAACTTATGAAACATCTAACAACGCGTTTCTAGGACTCTAAACCAAGTTTCATGCAACATGAGTTCTTATAAGTTCCTCAATGACCTTTGTACAAGTTTTACGAACGTATGAAACATCTAACAACGCGTTTCTAGGACTCTAAACCAAGTTTCATGCAACATGAGTGCTTATAAGTGTCTCAATGAGCTTTGTACAAGTTTGACGAACTTATGAAACATCTAACAACGCGTTTCTAGGACTCTAAACCAAGTTTCATGCAACATGAGTGCTTATAAGTATCTCAATGAGCTTTGTACAAATTTGACGAACGTATGAAACATCTAACAACGAGTTTCTAGGACTCTAAACCAAGTTACATGAAACATGAGTTCTTATAAGTTCCTCAATGACCTTTGTAGAAGTTTGACGAACGTATGAAACATCTAACAACGCGTTTTTAGGACTCTAAACCAAGTTTCATGCAACATGAGTGTTTATAAGTGTCTCAATGAGCTTTGTACACGTGTGACGAACTTATGAAACATCTAACAACGCGTTTCTAGGACTCTAAACCAAGTTTCATGCAACATGAGAGCTTATAAGTTCCTCAATGAGCTTTGTACAAGTTTGACGAACGTATGAAACATCTAACAACGCGTTTCTAGGACTCTAAACTAAGTTTCATGCAACATGAGTGCTTATAAGTTCCTCAATGAGCTTTGTACAAGTTTCACGAACTTATGAAACATCTAACAACGCGTTTCTAGGACTCTAAACCAAGTTTCATGCAACATGAGTTCTTATAAGTTCCTCAATGACCTTTGTACAAGTTTTACGAACGTATGAAACATCTAACAACGCGTTTCTAGGACTCTAAACAAAGTTTCATGCAACATGAGTGCTTATAAGTGTCTCAATGAGCTTTGTACAAGTTTGACGAACTTATGAAACATCTAACAACGCGTTTCTAGGACTCTAAACCAAATTTCATGCAACATGAGTGCTTATAAGTATCTCAATAAGCTTTGTACAAGTTTCACGAACTTATGAAACATCTAACAACGTGTTTCTAGGACTCTAAACCAAGTTTCATGCATCATGAGAGCTTATAAGTTCCTCAATGAGCTTTGTACAAGTTTGACGAACGTATGAAACATCTAACAACGAGTTTCTAGGACTCTAAACCAAGTTACATGCAACATGAGTTCTTATAAGTTCCTCAATGACCTTTGTAGAAGTTTGACGAACGTATGAAACATCTAACAACGCGTTTCTAGGACTCTAAACCAAGTTTCATGCAACATGAGTGTTTATAAGTGTCTCAATGAGCTTTGTACACGTGTGACGAACTTATGACACATCTAACAACGGGTTTCTAGGACTCTAAACCAAGTTTCATGCAACATGAGTTCTTATAAGTTCCACAATGACCTTTGTACAAGTTTGACGAACGTATGAAACATCTAACAACGCGTTTCTACGACTCTAAACCAAGTTTCATGCCACATGAGTTCTTATAAGTTCCTCAATGAGCTTTGTACAAGTTTGACGAACGTATGAAACATCTAACAACGCGTTTCTAAAACTCTAAACCAAGTTTCATGAAACATGAGTGCTTATAAGTTCCTCAATAAGCTTTGTACAAGTTTCACGAACTTATGAAACATCTAACAACGTGTTTCTAGGACTCTAAACCAAGTTTCATGCAACATGAGTTCTTATAAGTTCCTGAATGAGCTTTGTACAAGTTTGACGAACGTATGAAACATCTAACAACGCGTTTCTAAAACTCTAAACCAAGTTTCATGAAACATGAGTGCTTATAAGTTCCTCAATAAGCTTTGTACAAGTTTCATGAACTTATGAAACATCTAACAACGTGTTTCTTGGACTCTAAACCAAGTTTCATGCAACATGAGAGCTTATAAGTTCCTCAATAAGCTTTGTACAAGTTTGACGAACGTATGAAACATCTTACAACGCGCTTCTAGGACTCTAAACCAAGTTTCATGCAACATGAGTGCTTATAAGTTCCTCAATGAGCTTTGTACAAGTTTCACGAACTTATGAAACATCTAACAACGCGTTTCTAGGACTCTAAACCAAGTTTCATGCAACATGAGTTCTTATAAGTTCCTCAATGACCTTTGTACAAGTTTTACGAACGTATGAAACATCTAACAACGCGTTTCTAGGACTCTAAACCAAGTTTCATGCAACATGAGTGCTTATAAGTGTCTCAATGAGCTTTGTACAAGTTTGACGAACGTATGAAACATCTAACAACGAGTTTCTAGGACTCTAAACCAAGTTACATGAAACATGAGTTCTTATAAGTTCCTCAATGACCTTTGTAGAAGTTTGACGAACGTATGAAACATCTAACAACGCGTTTCTAGGATTCTAAACCAAGTTTCATGCAACATGAGTGTTTATAAGTGTCTCAATGAGCTTTGTACACGTGTGACGAACTTATGAAACATCTAACAACGCGTTTCTAGGACTCTAAACCAAGTTTCATGCAACATGAGAGCTTATAAGTTCCTCAATGAGCTTTGTACAAGTTTGACGAACGTATGAAACATCTAACAACGCGTTTCTAGGACTCTAAACTAAGTTTCATGCAACATGAGTGCTTATAAGTTCCTCAATGAGCTTTGTACAAGTTTCACGAACTTATGAAACATCTAACAACGAGTTTCTAGGACTCTAAACCAAGTTTCATGCAACATGAGTTCTTATAAGTTCCTCAATGACCTTTGTACAAGTTTTACGAACGTATGAAACATCTAACAACGCGTTTCTAGGACTCTAAACAAAGTTTCATGAAACATGAGTGCTTTTAAGTGTCTCAATGAGCTTTGTACAAGTTTGACGAACTTATGAAACATCTAACAACGCGTTTCTAGGAATCTAAACCAAGTTTCATGCAACATGAGTGCTTATAAGTATCTCAATAAGCTTTGTACAAGTTTCACGAACTTATGAAACATCTAACAACGTGTTTCTAGGACTCTAAACCAAGTTTCATGCATCATGAGAGCTTATAAGTTTCTCAATGAGCTTTGTACAAGTTTGACGAACGTATGAAACATCTAACAACGGGTTTCTAGGACTCTAAACCAAGTTACATGCAACATGAGTTCTTATAAGTTCCTCAATGACCTTTGTAGAAGTTTGACGAACGTATGAAACATCTAACAACGCGTTTCTAGGACTCTAAACCAAGTTTCATGCAACATGAGTGTTTATAAGTGTCTCAATGAGCTTTGTACACGTGTGACGAACTTATGAAACATCTAACAACGCGTTTCTAGGACTCTAAACCAAGTTTCATGCAACATGAGAGCTTATAAGTTCCTCAATGAGCTTTGTACAAGTTTGACGAACGTATGGAACATCTAACAACGCGTTTCTAGGACTCTAAACTAAGTTTCATGCAACATGAGTGCTTATAAGTTCCTCAATGAGCTTTGTACAAGTTTCACGAACTTATGAAACATCTAACAACGCGTTTCTAGGACTCTAAACCAAGTTTCATGCAACATGAGTTCTTATAAGTTCCTCAATGACCTTTGTACAAGTTTTACGAACGTATGAAACATCTAACAACGCGTTTCTAGGGCTCTAAACAAGGTTTCATGCAACATGAGTGCTTATAAGTGTCTCAATGAGCTTTGTACAAGTTTGACGAACTTATGAAACATCTAACAACGCGTTTCTAGGACTCTAAACCAAGTTTCATGCAACATGAGTGCTTATAAGTATCTCAATGAGCTTTGTATAAGTTTGACGAACTTATGAAACATCTAACAACTCGTTTCTAGGACTCTAAACCAAGTTTCATGCAACATGAGAGCTGATAAGTTCCTCAATGAGCTTTGTACAAGTTTGACGAACGTATGAAACATCTAACAACGCGTTTCTAAAAATCTAAAACAAGTTTCATGCAACATGAGTGATTATAAGTTCCTCAATAAGCTTTTTACAAGTTTCACGAACTTAACAACGCGTTTCTAGAAACATCTAACAACGCGTTTCTAGGACTCTAAACCAAGTTTCATGCAACATGAGAGCGAACTTATAAGTGTCTCAATGAGCTTTGTACGTTTCTAACTCTAAACCATGTTTGACGAACTTATGAAACATCTAACAACGCGTTTCTAGGACTCTAAACCATGTTTCATGCAACATGAGTGCTTATAAGTATCTCAATGAGCTTTGTACAAGTTTGACGAACGTATGAAACATCTAACAACGAGTTTCTAGTACTCTAAACCAAGTTACATGCAACATGAGTTTTTATAAGTTCCTCAATGACCTTTGTAGAAGTTTGACGAACGTATGAAACATCTAACAACGCGTTTCTAGGACTCTAAACCAAGTTTCATGCAACATGAGTGTTTATAAGTTTCTCAATGAGCTTTGTACACGTGTGACGAATTTATGAAACATCTAACAACGCGTTTCTAGGACTCTAAACCAAGTTTCATGCAACATGAGAGCTTATAAGTTCCTCAATGAGCTTTGTACAAGTTTGACGAACGTATGAAACATCTAACAACGCGTTTCTAGGACTCTAAACTACGTTTCATGCAACATGAGTGCTTATAAGTTCATCAATGAGTTTTGTACAAGTTTCACGAACTTATGAAACATCTAACAAAGCGTTTCTAGGACTCTAAACCAAGTTTCATGCAACATGAGTTCTTATAAGTTCCTCAATGACCTTTGTACAAGTTTTACGAACGTATGAAACATCTAACAACGCGTTTCTAGGACTCTAAACCAAGTTTCATGCAACATGAGTGCTTATAAGTGTCTCAATGAGCTTTGTACAAGTTTGACGAACTTATGAAACATCTAACAACGCATTTCTAGGACTCTAAACCAAGTTTCATGCAACATGAGTGCTTATAAGTATCTCAATAAGCTTTGTACAAGTTTCACAAACTTATGAAACATCTAACAACGTGTTTCTAGGACTCTAAACCAAGTTTCATGCATCATGAGAGCTTATAAGTTCCTCAATGAGCTTTGTACAAGTTTGACGAACTTATGAAACATCTAACAACGAGTTTCTAGGACTCTAAACCAAGTTACATGCAACATGAGTTCTTATAAGTTCCTCAATGACCTTTGTAGAAGTTTGACGAACGTATGAAACATCTAACAACGCGTTTCTAGGACTCTAAACCAAGTTTCATGCAACATGAGTGTTTATAAGTGTCTCAATGAGCTTTGTACACGTGTGACGAACTTATGAAACATCTAACAACGCGTTTCTAGGACTCTAAACCAAGTTTCATGCAACATGAGAGCTTATAAGTTCCTCAATGAGCTTTGTACAAGTTTGACGAACGTATGGAACATCTAACAACGCGTTTCTAGGACTCTAAACTAAGTTTCATGCAACATGAGTGCTTATAAGTTCCTCAATGAGCTTTGTACAAGTTTCACGAACTTATGAAACATCTAACAACGCGTTTCTAGGACTCTAAACCAAGTTTCATGCAACATGAGTTCTTATAAGTTCCTCAATGACCTTTGTACAAGTTTTACGAACGTATGAAACATCTAACAACGCGTTTCTAGGGCTCTAAACCAAGTTTCATGCAACATGAGTGCTTATAAGTGTCTCAATGAGCTTTGTACAAGTTTGACGAACTTATGAAACATCTAACAACGCGTTTCTAGGACTCTAAACCAAGTTTCATGCAACATGAGTGCTTATAAGTATCTCAATGAGCTTTGTATAAGTTTGACGAACTTATGAAACATCTAACAACTCGTTTCTAGGACTCTAAACCAAGTTTCATGCAACATGAGAGCTGATAAGTTCCTCAATGAGCTTTGTACAAGTTTGACGAACGTATGAAACATCTAACAACGCGTTTCTAAAAATCTAAAACAAGTTTCATGCAACATGAGTGATTATAAGTTCCTCAATAAGCTTTTTACAAGTTTCACGAACTTATGAAACATCTAACAACGCGTTTCTAGGACTCTAAACCAAGTTTCATGCAACATGAGAGCTTATAAGTGTCTCAATGAGCTTTGTACAAGTTTGACGAACTTATGAAACATCTAACAACGCGTTTCTAGGACTCTAAACCATGTTTCATGCAACATGAGTGCTTATAAGTATCTCAATGAGCTTTGTACAAGTTTGACGAACGTATGAAACATCTAACAACGAGTTTCTAGTACTCTAAACCAAGTTACATGCAACATGAGTTTTTATAAGTTCCTCAATGACCTTTGTAGAAGTTTGACGAACGTATGAAACATCTAACAACGCGTTTCTAGGACTCTAAACCAAGTTTCATGCAACATGAGTGTTTATAAGTTTCTCAATGAGCTTTGTACACGTGTGACGAATTTATGAAACATCTAACAACGCGTTTCTAGGACTCTAAACCAAGTTTCATGCAACATGAGAGCTTATAAGTTCCTCAATGAGCTTTGTACAAGTTTGACGAACGTATGAAACATCTAACAACGCGTTTCTAGGACTCTAAACTACGTTTCATGCAACATGAGTGCTTATAAGTTCCTCAATGAGTTTTGTACAAGTTTCACGAACTTATGAAACATCTAACAAAGCGTTTCTAGGACTCTAAACCAAGTTTCATGCAACATGAGTTCTTATAAGTTCCTCAATGACCTTTGTACAAGTTTTACGAACGTATGAAACATCTAACAACGCGTTTCTAGGACTCTAAACCAAGTTTCATGCAACATGAGTGCTTATAAGTGTCTCAATGAGCTTTGTACAAGTTTGACGAACTTATGAAACATCTAACAACGCATTTCTAGGACTCTAAACCAAGTTTCATGCAACATGAGTGCTTATAAGTATCTCAATAAGCTTTGTACAAGTTTCACAAACTTATGAAACATCTAACAACGTGTTTCTAGGACTCTAAACCAAGTTTCATGCATCATGAGAGCTTATAAGTTCCTCAATGAGCTTTGTACAAGTTTGACGAACTTATGAAACATCTAACAACGAGTTTCTAGGACTCTAAACCAAGTTACATGCAACATGAGTTCTTATAAGTTCCTCAATGACCTTTGTAGAAGTTTGACGAACGTATGAAACATCTAACAACGCGTTTCTAGGACTCTAAACCAAGTTTCATGCAACATGAGTGTTTATAAGTGTCTCAATGAGCTTTGTACACGTGTGACGAACTTATGAAACATCTAACAACGCGTTTCTAGGACTCTAAACCAAGTTTCATGCAACATGAGAGCTTATAAGTTCCTCAATGAGCTTTGTACAAGTTTGACGAATGTATGAAACATCTAACAACGCGTTTCTAGGACTCTAAACTAAGTTTCATGCAACATGAGTGCTTATAAGTTCCTCAATGAGCTTTGTACAAGTTTCACGAACTTATGAAACATCTAACAACGCATTTCTAGGACTCTAAACCAAGTTTCATGCAACATGAGTTCTTATAAGTTCTTCAATGACCTTTGTACAAGTTTTACGAACGTATGAAATATCTAACAACGCGTTTCTAGGACTCTAAACCAAGTTTCATGCAACATGAGTGCTTATAAGTGTCTCAATGAGCTTTGTACAAGTTTGACGAACTTATGAAACATCTAACAACGCGTTTCTAGGACTCTAAACCAAGTTTCATGCAACATGAGTGCTTATAAGTATCTCAATGAGCTTTGTATAAGTTTGACGAACTTATGAAACATCTAACAACTCGTTTCTAGGACTCTAAACCAAGTTTCATGCAACATGAGAGCTGATAAGTTCCTCAATGAGCTTTGTACAAGTTTGACGAACGTATGAAACATCTAACAACGCGTTTCTAAAAATCTAAAAGAAGTTTCATGCAACATGAGTGATTATAAGTTCCTCAATAAGCTTTTAAAAGTTTCACGAACTTATGAAACATCTAACAACGCGTTTCTAGGACTCTAAACCAAGTTTCATGCAACATGAGAGCTTATAAGTTCCTCAATGAGATTTGTACAAGTTTGACGAACTTATGAGACATCTAACAACGCGTTTCTAGGACTCTAAACCAAGTTTCATGCAACATGAGTGCTTATAAGTTCCTCAATGAGCTTTGTACAAGTTTCACGAACTTATGATACATCTAACAACGCGTTTCTAGGACTCTAAACCAAGTTTCATGCAACATGAGTTCTTATAAGTTCCTCAATGACCTTTGTACAAGTTTTACGAACGTTTGAAACATCTAACAACACGTTTCTAGGACTCTAAACCAAGTTTCATGCAACATGAGAGCTTATAAGTTCCTCAATGAGCTTTGTACAAGTTTGACGAACGTATGAAACATCTAACAACGCGTTTCTAGGACTCTAAACTAAGTTTCATGCAACATGAGTGCTTATAAGTTCCTCAATGAGCTTTGTACAAGTTTCACGAATTTATGAAACATCTAACAACGCGTTTCTCGGACTCTAAACCAAGTTTCATGCAACATGAGTTCTTATAAGTTCCTCAATGACCTTTGTACAAGTTTTACGAACGTATGAAACATCTAACAACGCGTTTCTAGGACTCTAAACCAAGTTTCATGCAACATGAGTGCTTATAAGTGTCTCAATGAGCTTTTTACTAGTTTGACGAACTTATGAAACATCTAACAACGCGTTTCTAGGACTCTAAACCAAGTTTCATGCAACATGAGAGCTTATAAGTTCCTCAATGAGCTTTGTACAAGTTTGACGAACGTATGAAACATCTAACAACGCGTTTCTAGGACTCTAAACTAAGTTTCATGCAACATGAGTGCTTATAAGTTCCTCAATGAGCTTTGTACAAGTTTCACGAACTTATGAAACATCTAACAACGCGTTTCTAGGACTCTAAACCAAGTTTCATGCAACATGAGTTCTTATAAGTTCCTCAATGACCTTTGTACAAGTTTTACGAACGTATGAAACATCTAACAACGCGTTTCTAGGACTCTAAACCAAGTTTCATGCAACATGAGTGCTTATAAGTGTCTCAATGAGCTTTGTACAAGTTTGACGAACTTATGAAACATCTAACAACGCGTTTCTAGGACTCTAAACCAAGTTTCATGCAACATGAGTGCTTATAAGTATCTCAATGAGCTTTGTATAAGTTTGACGAACTTATGAAACATCTAACAACTCGTTTCTAGGACTCTAAACCAAGTTTCATGCAACATGAGAGCTGATAAGTTCCTCAATGAGCTTTGTACAAGTTTGACGAACGTATGAAACATCTAACAACGCGTTTCTAAAAATCTAAAACAAGTTTCATGCAACATGAGTGATTATAAGTTCCTCAATAAGCTTTTTACAAGTTTCACGAACTTATGAAACATCTAACAACGCGTTTCTAGGACTCTAAACCAAGTTTCATGCAACATGAGAGCTTATAAGTTCCTCAATGAGATTTGTACAAGTATGACGAACGTATGAAACATCTAACAACGAGTTTCTATGACTCTAAACCAAGTTACATGCAACATAATAGTTCATAAGTTCCTTAATGAGCTTTGTACAAGTTTGACGAACGTAGGAAACATCTAACAACGAGTTTCTAAAATTCTAAACCAAGTTTAATGCAACATGAGTGCTTATAAGTTCATCAATAAGCTTTGTACAAGTTTGACGAACGTATGAAACATCTAACAACGCGTTTCTAGGACTCTAAACCAAGTTTCATGCAACGTATGAAATGAGTGCTTATACGCGTTTCTAGTTCCTCAATGAGCTTTGTACAAGTTACACGAACTTATGAAACATCTAACAACGCGTTTCTAGGACTCTAAACCAAGTTTCATGCAACATGAGTTCTTATAAGTTCCTCAATGACCTTTGTACAAGTTTCAAAAACTTATGAAAGATCTAACAACGCGTTTCTAGGACTCTAAACCAAGTTTCATGCAACATGAGTTCTTATTAGTTCCTCAATGACCTTGTACAAGTTTGACGAACGTATGAAACATCTAACAACGCGTTTCTACGACTCTAAACCAAGTTTCATGCAACATGAGTGTTTATAAATGTCTCAATGACCTTTGTACAAGTTTGACGAACTTATGAAACATCTAACAACGCGTTTCTAGGACTCTAAACCAAGTTTCATGCAACATGAGTGCTTATAAGTATCTCAACGAGCTTTGTATAAGTTTGTCGAACTTATGAAACATCTAACAACTCGTTTTTGGGACTCTAAACCAAGTTTCATGCAACATGAGAGCTTATAAGTTCCTCAATAAGCTTTGTACAAGTTCGACGAACGTATGAAAAATCTAACAACGCGGTTCTAAAACTCTAAACAGAGTTTCATGCAACATGAGTGCTTATAAGTTCCTCAATGAGCTTTGTACAAGTTTCACGAACTTATGAAACATCTAACAACGCGTTTCTAGGACTCTAAACCAAGTTTCATGCAACATGAGTTCTTATAAGTTCCTCAATGACCTTTGTACAAGTTTCAAAAACTTATGAAAGATCTAACAACGCGTTTCTAGGACTCTAAACCAAGTTTCATGCAACATGAGTTCTTATTAGTTCCTCAATGACCTTTGTACAAGTTTGACGAACGTATGAAACATCTAACAACGCGTTTCTACGACTCTAAACCAAGTTTCATGCAACATGAGTGTTTATAAATGTCTCAATGAGCTTTGTACAAGTTTGACGAACTTATGAAACATCTAACAACGCGTTTCTAGGACTCTAAACCAAGTTTCATGCAACATGAGTGCTTATAAGTATCTCAACGAGCTTTGTATAAGTTTGTCGAACTTATGAAACATCTAACAACTCGTTTTTGGGACTCTAAACCAAGTTTCATGCAACATGAGAGCTTATAAGTTCCTCAATAAGCTTTGTACAAGTTCGACGAACGTATGAAAAATCTAACAACGCGGTTCTAAAACTCTAAACAGAGTTTCATGCAACATGAGTGCTTATAAGTTCCTCAATGAGCTTTGTACAAGTTTCACGAACTTATGAAACATCTAACAACGCGTTTCTAGGACTCTAAACCAAGTTTCATGCAACATGAGTTCTTATAAGTTCCTCATTGAGCTTTGTACAAGTTTCAAAAACTTATGAAAGATCTAACAACGCGTTTCTAGGACTCTAAACCAAGTTTCATGCAACATGAGTTCTTATTAGTTCCTCAATGACCTTTGTACAAGTTTGACGAACGTATGAAACATCTAACAACGCGTTTCTACGACTCTAAACCAAGTTTCATGCAACATGAGTGTTTATAAGTGTCTCAACGAGCTTTGTACAAGTTTGACGAACTCATGAAACATCTAACAACGCGTTTCTAGGACTCTAAACCAAGTTTCATGCAACATGAGTGCTTATAAGTATCGCAATGAGCTTTGTATAAGTTTGCCGAACTTATGAAACATCTAACAACTCGTTTTTGGGACTCTAAACCAAGTTTCATGCAACATGAGAGCTTATAAGTTCCTCAATGAGCTTTGTACAAGTTCGACGAACGTATGAAAAATCTAACAATGCGGTTCTAAAACTCTATACAGAGTTTCATGCAACATGAGTGCTTATAAGTTCCTCAATGAGCTTTGTACAAGTTTCACGAACTTATGAAACATCTAACAACACGTTTCTAGGACTCTAAACCAAGTTTCATGCAACATGAGTTCTTATAAGTTCCTCAATGACCTTTGTACAAGTTTTACGAACGTATGAAACATCTAACAACACGTTTCTAGGACTCCAAAACAAAGTTTCACGCAACATGAGTGCTTATAAGTATCTCAATGAGCTTTGTATAAGTTTGACGAACTTATGAAATATCTAACAACTCGTTTCTAGGACTCTAAACCAAGTTTCATGCAACATGATAGTTTATAAGTTCCTTAATGAGCTTTGTACAAGTTTGACGAACGTAGGAAACATCTAACAACGAGTTTCTAAAATTCTAAACCAAGTTTCATGCAACATGAGTGCTTATAAGTCCCTCAATAAGCTTTGTACAAGTTTCACGAACTTATGAAACATCTAACAACGAGTTTCTAGGACTCTAAACCAAGTATCATGCAACATGAGAGCTTAAAAGTTCCTCAATGACCTTTGTACAAATTTGACGAACGTATGAAACATCTAACAACGTGTTTCTAGGACTCTAAACCAAGTTTCATGCAACATGAGTTCTTATAAGTTCCTCAATGACCTTTGTACAAGTTTGACGAACGTATGAAACATCTAACAACACGTTTCTAGAACTCTAAACCAAGTTACATGCATCATGATTTCATATAAGTTCCTCAATGAGCTTTGTATATGTTTGACGAACGTATGAAACATCTAACAACGCGTATCTAGGACTCTAAACCAAGTTTCATGCAACATGAGTGTTTATAAGTATCTCAATGAGCTTTGTACAAGTTTGACGAACGTATGAAACATCTAACAGCGCGATTCTAGGACTCTAAACCAAGTTTCATGCAACATGAGTGCTTATAAGTTCCTCAATGAGCTTTGTACAAGTTTTACGAACGTATGAAACATCTAACAACGCGTTTCTAGGACTCTAAACAAAGTTTCATGCAACATGAGTGCTTATAAGTATCTCAATGAGCTTTGTATAAGTTTGACGAACTTATGAAACATCTAACAACTCGTTTCTAAGACTCTAAACCAAGTTTCATGCAACATGATAGCTTATAAGTTCCTTAATGAGCTTTGTACAAGTTTGACGAACGTAGGAAACATCTAACAACTAGTTTCTAAAATTCTAAACCAAGTTTCACGCAACATGAGTGCTTATAAGTTCCTCAATAAGCTTTGTACAAGTTTCACGAACTTATGAAACATCTAACAACGAGTTTCTAGGACTCTAAACCAAGTTTCATGCAACATAAATGCTTATAAGTATCTCAATAAGCTTTGTACAAGTTTCACGAACTTATGAAACATCTAACAACGCGTTTCTTCGACTCTAAACCAAGTTTCATGCATCATGAGAGCTTATAAGTTCCTCAATGAGATTTGTACAAGTTTGACGAACGTATGAAACATCTAACAACGAGTTTCTATGACTCTAAACCAAGTTACATGCAACATAATAGTTCATAAGTTCCTTAATGAGCTTTGTACAAGTTTGACGAACGTAGGAAACATCTAACAACGAGTTTCTAAAATTCTAAACCAAGTTTAATGCAACATGAGTGCTTATAAGTTCATCAATAAGCTTTTTACAAGTTTGACGAACGTATGAAACATCTAACAACGCGTTTCTAGGACTCTAAACCAAGTTTCATGCAACATGAGTGCTTATAAGTTCCTCAATGAGCTTTGTACAAGTTTCACGAACTTATGAAACATCTAACAACGCGTTTCTAGGACTCTAAACCAAGTTTCATGCAACATGAGTTCTTATAAGTTCCTCAATGACCTTTGTACAAGTTTCAAAAACTTATGAAACATCTAACAACGCGTTTCTAGGACTCTAAACCAAGTTTCTTGCAACATGAGTTCTTATTAGTTCCTCAATGACCTTTGTACAAGTTTGACGAACGTATGAAACATCTAACAACGCGTTTCTACGACTCTAAACCAAGTTTCATGCAACATGAGTGTTTATAAATGTCTCAATGAGCTTTGTACAAGTTTGACGAACTTATGAAACATCTAACAACGCGTTTCTAGGACTCTAAACCAAGTTTCATGCAACATGAGTGCTTATAAGTATCTCAACGAGCTTTGTATAAGTTTGTCGAACTTATGAAACATTTAACAACTCGTTTTTGGGACTCTAAACCAAGTTTCATGCAACATGAGAGCTTATAACTTCCTCAATGAGCTTTGTACAAGTTCGACGAACGTATGAAAAATCTAACAACGCGGTTCTAAAACTCTAAACAGAGTTTCATGCAACATGAGTGCTTATAAGTTCCTCAATGAGCTTTGTACAAGTTTCACGAACTTATGAAACATCTAACAACGCGTTTCTAGTACTCTAAACCAAGTTTCATGCAACATGAGTTCTTATAAGTTCCTCATTGAGCTTTGTACAAGTTTCAAAAACTTATGAAAGATCTAACAACGCGTTTCTAGGACTCTAAACCAAGTTTCATGCAACATGAGTTCTTATTAGTTCCTCAATGACCTTTGTACAAGTTTGACGAACGTATGAAACATCTAACAACGCGTTTCTACGACTCTAAACCAAGTTTCATGCAACATGAGTGTTTATAAGTGTCTCAACGAGCTTTGTACAAGTTTGACGAACTCATGAAACATCTAACAACGCGTTTCTAGGACTCTAAACCAAGTTTCATGCAACATGAGTGCTTATAAGTATCTCAATGAGCTTTGTATAAGTTTGCCGAACTTATGAAACATCTAACAACTCGTTTTTGGGACTCTAAACCAAGTTTCATGCAACATGAGAGCTCATAAGTTCCTCAATGAGCTTTGTACAAGTTCGACGAACGTATGAAAAATCTAACAATGCGGTTCTAAAACTCTAAACAGAGTTTCATGCAACATGAGTGCTTATAAGTTCCTCAATGAGCTTTGTACAAGTTTCACGAACTTATGAAACATCTAACAACACGTTTCTAGGACTCTAAACCAAGTTTCATGCAACATGAGTTCTTATAAGTTCCTCAATGACCTTTGTACAAGTTTTACGAACGTATGAAACATCTAACAACGCGTTTCTAGGACTCCAAAACAAAGTTTCACGCAACATGAGTGCTTATAAGTATCTCAATGAGCTTTGTATAAGTTTGACGAACTTATGAAATATCTAACAACTCGTTTCTAGGACTCTAAACCAAGTTTCATGCAACATGATAGTTTATAAGTTCCTTAATGAGCTTTGTACAAGTTTGACGAACGTAGGAAACATCTAACAACGAGTTTCTAAAATTCTAAACCAAGTTTCATGCAACATGAGTGCTTATAAGTTCCTCAATAAGCTTTGTACAAGTTTCACGAACTTATGAAACATCTAACAACGAGTTTCTAGGACTCTAAACCAAGTATCATGCAACATGAGAGCTTAAAAGTTCCTCAATGACCTTTGTACAAGTTTGACGAACGTATGAAACATCTAACAACGTGTTTCTAGGACTCTAAACCAAGTTTCATGCAACATGAGTTCTTATAAGTTCCTCAATGACCTTTGTACAAGTTTGACGAACGTATGAAACATCTAACAACACGTTTCTAGAACTCTAAACCAAGTTACATGCATCATGATTTCATATAAGTTCCTCAATGAGCTTTGTATATGTTTGACGAACGTATGAAACATCTAACAACGCGTATCTAGGACTCTAAACCAAGTTTCATGCAACATGAGTGTTTATAAGTATCTCAATGAGCTTTGTACAAGTTTGACGAACGTATAAAACATCTAACAGCGCGATTCTAGGACTCTAAACCAAGTTTCATGCAACATGAGTGCTTATAAGTTCCTCAATGAGCTTTGTACAAGTTTTACGAACGTATGAAACATCTAACAACGCGTTTCTAGGACTCTAAACAAAGTTTCATGCAACATGAGTGCTTATAAGTATCTCAATGAGCTTTGTATAAGTTTGACGAACTTATGAAACATCTAACAACTCGTTTCTAAGACTCTAAACCAAGTTTCATGCAACATGATAGCTTATAAGTTCCTTAATGAGCTTTGTACAAGTTTGACGAACGTAGGAAACATCTAACAACTAGTTTCTAAAATTCTAAACCAAGTTTCACGCAACATGAGTGCTTATAAGTTCCTCAATAAGCTTTGTACAAGTTTCACGAACTTATGAAACATCTAACAACGAGTTTTTAGGTCTCTAAACCAAGTTTCATGCAACATGAGAGCTTAAAAGTTCCTCAATGACCTTTGTACAAGTTTGACGAACGTATGAAACATCTAACAACGAGTTTCTAGGACTCTAAACCAAGTTTCATGCAATATGAGTGCTTATAAGTTCCTCAATGAACTTTTTACAAGTTTGACGAAGTTATCAAACATATAACAACGCGTTTCTAGGTGTCTAAACCAAGTTACATGCAACATGAGTTCTTATAAGTTCCTCAATGAGCATTGTACAAGTTTGACAAACGTATGAAACATCTAACAACGCGTTTCTAGGACTCTAAACCAAGTTTCATGAAACATGAGTGTTTATATGTGTCTCAATGAGCTTTGTACAAGTTTTACGAACTTATGAAACATTAAACAACGCGTTTCAAGGACTCTAAACCAAGTTTCATGCAACATGAGAGCTTATAAGTTCCTCAATGAGCTTTTTAAAAGTTTGACGAACGTATGAAACATCTAACAACGCGTTTCTAGGACTCTAAACCAAGTTTCATTCAACATGAGTGTTTATAAGTGTCTCAATGAGCTTTGTACAAGTTTGACGAACTTACGAAACATCTAACAACGCGTTTCTAGGGCTCTAAACCAAGTTTCATGCAACATGAGTTCTTATAAGTTCCTCAATGACCTTCGTACAAGTTTGACGAACTTATGAAACATCTAACAACGCTTTTCTAGGACTCTAAACCAAGTTTCATGCATCATTAGTTCATATAAGTTCCTCAATGAGCTTTGTACAAGTTTGACGAACGTATGAAACATCTAACAACGCGTTTCTAAAACTCTAAACCAAGTTTCATGAAACATGAGTGCTTATAAGTTCCTCAATAAGCTTTGTACAAGTTTCACGAACTTATGAAACATCTAACAACGCGTTTCTAGGACTCTAAAGGAAGTTTCATGCAACATGAGTGCTTATAAGTATCTCAATGAGCTTTGTATAAGTTTGACGAACTTATGAAACATCTAACAACTCTTTTCTAGGACTCTGAACCAAGTTTCACGCAACATGAGAGCTGATAAGTTCCTCAATGAGCTTTGTACAAGTTTGACGAACGTATGAAACATATAACAACGCGTTTCTAAATCTCTAAACCAAGTTTCATTTAACATGAGTGCTTATAAGTTCCTTAATAAGCTTTTTACAAGTTTCACGAACTTATGAAACATCTAACAACGCGTTTCTAGGACTCTAAACCAAGTTACATGCAACATGAGTTCTTATAAGTTCCTCAATGAGCTTTGTACAAGTTTGACGAACTTATGAAACATCTAACAATGCGTTTCTAGGACTCTAAAGCAAGTTTCATGCAACATGGGTGCTTATAAGTACCTCAATGAGCTTTGTACAAGTTTCAACGTATAAAACATCTAACAACGCGTTTCTTTGTACAAGTTTAACAACATGAGTGCTTATAAGTATCTCAATGAACTTATGAAACATCTAAACCAAGTTTCATGCAACATGAGAGCTTATAAGTTCCTCGATGAGCTTTGTACAAGTTTGACGAACGTATGAAACATCTAACAACGCGTTTCTAGGACTCTAAACCAAGTTTCATGCAACATGAGTGCTTATAAGTTCCCCAATGAGCTTTGTACAATTTTCACGAAATTATGAACATCTAACAACTTGTTTCTTGGACTCTAAACAAAGTTTCATGCAACACGAAAGCTGATAAGTTCCTCAATGAGCTTTGTACAAGTTTGACGAACGTATGAAACATCTAACAACGCGTTTCTAGGACTCTAAACAAAGTTTCATTCAACATGAGTGCTTATAAGTATTTCAATGAGCTTTGTATAAGTTTGCCGAACTTATGAAACATCTAACAACGCGTTTCTAGGACTCTAAAGCAAGTTTCATGCAACATGAGTTCTTATAAGTTCCTCAATGACCTTTGATACAAGTTTGACGAACGTATGAAACATCTAACAACGCGTTTCTATGACTCTAAACCAAGTTTCATGCAACATGTGTTCATATAAGGTCCTCAATGAGCTTTGTACAAGTTTGACGAACGTATGAAACATCTAACAACGCGTTTCTAAAACACTAAACCAAGTTTCATGAAACATGAGTGCTTAAAAGTTCCTCAATAAGCTTTGTACAAGTTTCACGAACTTATGAAACATCTAACAACGCGTTTCTAGGACTCTAAGCCAAGTTTCATGCAACATGAGAGCTTATAAGTTCCTCAATGACCTTTGTACAAGTTTGACGAACGTATGAAACATCTAACAACGCGTTTCTACGACTCTAAACCAAGTTTCATGCAACATGAGTTCATATAAGTTCCTCAATGACCTTTGTACAAGTTTGACGAACGTATGAAACATCTAACAACGCGTTTCTAGGACTCTAAACATAGTTTCATGCAACATGAGTGTTTATAAGTGTCTCAATGAGCTTTGTAAAAGTTTGACGAACTTATGAAACATCTAACAACGCGTTTCTAGGACTCTAAACCAAGTTTCATTCAACATGAGTGTTTATAAGTATCTCAATGAACTTTGTATAAGTTTGTCGAACTTATGAAACATCTAACAACTCGTTTTTGGGACTCTAAACCAAGTTTCATGCAACATGAGAGCTTATAAATTCCTCAATGAGCTTCGTACAAGTTTGACGAACGTATGAAACATCTAACAACGCGGTTCTATAACTCTAAACAGAGTTTCATGCTACATGAGTGCTTATAAGTTCCTCAATGAGCTTTGTACAAGTTTCACGAACTTATGAAACATCTAACAACGCGTTTCTAGGACTCTAAACCAAGTTTCATGCAACATGAGTTCTTATAATCAATGATCTTTGTACAAATTTCACGAACTTATGAAACATCTAACAACGCGTTTCTAGGACTCTAAACCAAGTTTCATGCAACATGAGTTCTTATAAGTTCCTCAATGACCTTTGTACAAGTTTTACGAACGTATGAAACATCTAACAACGCGTTTCTAGGACTCTAAACAAAGTTTCACGCAACATGAGTGCTTATAAGTATCTCAATGAGGTTTGTATAAGTTTGACGAACTTATGAAACATCTAACAACTCGTTTCTAGGACTCTAAACCAAGTTTCATGCAACATGATAGCTTATAAGTTCCTTAATGAGCTTTGTACAAGTTTGACGAACGTAGGAAACATCTAACAACGAGTTTCTAAAATTCTAAACCAAGTTTCATGCAACATGAGTGCTTATAAGTTCCTCAATAAGCTTTGTACAAGTTTCACAAACTTATGAAAGATCTAACAACAAGTTTCTAGGACTCTAAACCAAGTTTCAAGCAACATGATAGCTTATAAGTTTCTCAATGAGCTTTGTACAAGTTTGACGAACCTATGAAACATCTAACAACGCGTTTCTAGGACTCTAAACTAAGTTTCATGCAACATGAGTGCTTATAAGTTCCTCAATGAGCTTTGTACAAGTTTCACGAACTTATGAAACATCTAACAACGTGTTTCTAGGACTCTAAACCGAGTTTCATGCAACATGAGTTCTTATAAGTACCTCAATGACCTTTGTACAAGTTTTACGAACGTATGAAACATCTAATAACGCGTTTCTAGGACTCTAAACCAAGTTTCATGCAACATGAGTGTTTATAAGTGTCTCAATGATCTTTGTACAAGTTTAACGAACTTATGAAACATCTAACAACGCGTTTCTAGGACTCTAAACCAAGTTTCATGCAACATGAGTGCTTATATGTATCTCAATGAGCTTTGTATAAGTTTGACGAACTTATGAAACATCTAACAACTCGTTTCTAGGGCTCTAAACCAAGTTTCATGCAACATGAGAGCTGATAAGTTCCTCAATGAGCTTTGTACAAGTTTGACGAACGTAGGAAACATCTAACAACGAGTTTCTAAAATTCTAAACCAAGTTTCATGCAACATGAGTGCTTATAAGTTCCTCAATGAGCTTTGTATAAGTTTTACGAACGTATGAAACATCTAACAACGCGTTTCTAGGACTCTAAACTAAGTTTCATGCAACATGAGTGCTTATAAGTATCTCAATGAGCTTTGTATAAGTTTGACGAACTTATGAAACATCTAACAACTCGTTTCTAGGACTCTAAACCAAGTTTCATGCAACATGATAGCTTATAAGTTCCTTAATGAGCTTTGTACAAGGTTGACGAACGTAGGAAACATCTAACAACGAGTTTCTAAAATTCTAAACCAAGTTTCATGCAACATGAGTGCTTATAAGTTCCTCAATAAGCTTTGTACAAGTTTCACGAACTTATGAAACATCTAACAACGAGTTTCTAGGACTCTAAACAAAGTTTCATGCAACATAATAGCTTATAAGTTCCTCAATAAGCTTTGTACAAGTTTCAAGAACTTATGAAACATCTAACAACGAGTTTGTAGGACTCTAAACCAAGTTACATGCAACATGAATTCTTATAAGTTCCTCAATGACCTTTGTAGAAGTTTGACGAACGTATGGAACATCTAACAACGCGTTTCTAAACCAAGTTTCATGCAACATGAGTGTTTATAAGTGTCTCAATGAGCTTTGTACAAGTTTGACGAACTTATGAAACATCTAACAACGCGTTTCTAGGACTCTAAACCAAGTTTCATGCAACATGAGAGCTTATAAGTTCCTCAATGAGCTTTGTACAAGTTTGACGAACGTATGAAACATCTAACAACGCATTTCTAGGAATCTAAACTAAGTTTCATGCAACATGAGTGCTTATAAGTTCCTCAATGAGCTTTGTACAAGTTTCACGAACTTATGAAACATCTAACAACGCGTTTCTAGGACTCTAAACCAAGTTTCATGCAACATGAGTTCTTATAAGTTCCTCAATGAGCTTTGTACAAGTTTGACGAACTTATGAAACATCTAACAACGCGTTTCTAGGACTCTAAACCAAGTTTCATGCAACATGAGAGCTTATAAGTTCCTCAATGAGCTTTGTACAAGTTTGACGAACGTATGAAACATCTAACAACGCGTTTCAAGGACTCTAAACTAAGTTTCATGCAACATGAGTGCTTATAAGTTCCTCAATGAGCTTTGTACAAGTTTCACGAACTTATGAAACATCTAACAACGTGTTTATAGGACTCTAAACCAAGTTTCATGCAACATGAGTTCTTATAAGTTCCTCAATGAGCTTTGTACAAGTTTGACGAACGTATGAAACATCTAACAACGCGTTTCTAAAACTCTAAACAAAGTTTCATGAAACATGAGTGCTTATAAGTTCCTCAATAAGCTTTGTACAAGTGTCACAAACTTATGAAACATCTAACAACGTCTTTCTAGGACTCTAAACCAAGTTTCATGCAACATGAGAGCTTATAATTTCCTCAATAAGCTTTGTATAAGTTTGACGAACGTATGAAACATCTAACAACGCGTTTCTAGGACTCTAAACCAAGTTTCATGCAACATGAGTGCTTATAAGTTCCTCAATGAGCTTTGTACAAGTTTCACGAACTTATGAAACATCTAACAATGCGTTTCTAGGACTCTAATCCAAGTTTCATGCAACATGAGTTCGTATAAGTTCATCAATGACCTTTGTACAAGTTTGACGAACGTATGAAACATCTAACAACGCGTTTCTACGACTCTAAACCAAGTTTCATGCAACATGAGTTCTTATAAGTTCCTCAATGAGCTTTGTACAAGTTTGACGAAGGTATGAAACATCTAACAACGCGTTTCTAGGACTCTAAACAAAGTTTCATGCAACACGAGTCTTTAGAAGTGTCTCAATGAGCTTTGTACAAGTTTGACGAACTTATGAAACATCTAACAACGCGTTTCTAAGACTCTAAACCAAGTTTCATGCAACATGAGTGCTTATAAGTATCTCAATGAGCTTTGTATAAATTTGTCGAACTTATGAAACATCTAACAACTTGTTTTTGGGACTCTAAACCAAGTTTCATGCAACATGAGAGCTTATAAGTTCCTCAATGAGCTTTGTACAAGTTCGACGAACGTATGAAAAATCTAACAACGCGGTTCTAAAACTCTAAACAGAGTTTCATGCAACATGAGTGCTTATAAGTTCCTCAATGAGCTTTGTACAAGTTTCACGAATTTATGAAACATCTAACAACGCGTTTCTAGGACTCTAAACCAAGTTTCATGCAACATGAGTTCTTATAAGTTCCTCAATAACCTGTGAAACATCTAACAACGCGTTTCTAGGACTCCAAAACAAAGTTTCACGCAACATGAGTGCTTATAAGTATCTCAATAAGCTTTGTATAAGTTTGACGAACTTATGAGACATCTAACAACTCGTTACTAGGACTCTAAACCAAGTTTCAGGCAACATGATAGTTTATAAGTTCCTCAATAAGCTTTGTACAAGTTTCACGAACTTATGAAACATCTAACAACGAGTTTCTAGGACTCTAAACCAAGTTTCATGCAACATGAGAGCTTAAAAGTTCCTCAATGACCTTTGTACAAGTTTGACAAACGTATGAAACATCTAACAACGAGTTTCTAGGACTCTAAACCAAGTTTCATGCAATATGAGGGCTTATAAGTTCCTCAATGAACTTTGTACAAGTTTGACGAAGTTATCAAACATCTAACAACGCGTTTCTAGGACTCTAAACAAAGTTACATGCAACATGAGTTCTTATAAGTTCCTCAATGACCTTTGTATAAGTTTTACGAACGTATGAAACATCTAACAACGCGTTTCTAGGACTCTAAACCAAGTTTCATGCAACATGAGTGTTTATAAGTGTCTCAATGAGCTTTGTACAAGTTTGACGAACTTATGAAACATCTAACAACGCGTTTCTAGGATTCTAAACCAAGTTTCATGCAACATGATATCTTATAAGTTCCTCAATGAGCTTTGTACAACTTTGACGAACGTATGAAACATCTAACAACGCGTTTCTAGGACTCTAAACCAAGTTTCATGCAACATGAGTTCTTATAAGTTCCTCAATGAGCTTTGTACAAGTTACACGAACTTATGAATTATCTAACAACGCGTTTCTAGGACTCTAAACCAAGTTTCATGCAACATGAGTTCTTATAAGTTCCTCAATGACCTTTGTACAAGTTTTACGAACATATGAAACATCTAACAACGCGTTTCTAGGACTCTAAACAAAGTTTCACGCAACATGAGCATGAGTGCTTATAAGTATCTCAATGAGCTTTGTATAAATTTGACGAACTTATGAAACATCTAACAACTCGTTTCTAGGACTCTAAACCAAGTTTCATGCAACATGATAGCTTATAAGTTCCTTAATGAGCTTTGTACAAGTTTCACGAACGTAGGAAACATCTAACAACGAGTTTCTAAAATTCTAAACCAAGTTTCATGCAACATGAGTGCTTATAAGTTCCTCAATAAGCTTTGTACAAGTTTCACGAACTTATGAAACATCTAACAACGAGTTTCTAGGATTCTAAACCAAGTTTCAAGCAACATGAGAGCTTAAAAGTTCCTCAATGACCTTTGTACAAGTTTGACGAACGTATGAAACATCTAACAACGAGTTTCAAGGACTCTAAACCAAGTTTCATGCAATATGAGTGCTTATAAGTTCCTCAATGAACTTTGTACAAGTTTGACAAAGTTATTAAACATCTAACAACGCGTTTCTAGGACTCTAAACCAAGTTACATGCAACATGAGTTCTTATAAGTTCCTCAATGAGCTTTGTAAAAGTTTGACGAACGTATGAAACATCTAACAACGCGTTTCTAGGACTCTAAACCAAGTTTCATGCAACATGAGAGCTTATAAGTTCCTCAATGAGCTTTGTACAAGTTTGACGAACGTATGAAACATCTAACAACGCGTTTCAAGGACTCTAAACTAAGTTTCATGCAACATGAGTGCTTATAAGTTCCTCAATGAGCTTTGTACAAGTTTCACGAACTTATGAAACATCTAACAACGTGTTTCTAGGACTCTAAACCAAGTTTCATGCAACATGAGTTCTTATAAGTTCCTCAATGAGCTTTGTACAAGTTTGACGAACGTATGAAACATCTAACAACGCGTTTCTAAAACTCTAAACAAAGTTTCATGAAACATGAGTGCTTATAAGTTCCTCAATAAGCTTTGTACAAGTGTCACAAACTTATGAAACATCTAACAACGTCTTTCTAGGACTCTAAACCAAGTTTCATGCAACATGAGAGCTTATAATTTCCTCAATAAGCTTTGTATAAGTTTGACGAACGTATGAAACATCTAACAACGCGTTTCTAGGACTCTAAACCAAGTTTCATGCAACATGAGTGCTTATAAGTTCCTCAATGAGCTTTGTACAAGTTTCACGAACTTATGAAACATCTAACAATGCGTTTCTAGGACTCTAATCCAAGTTTCATGCAACATGAGTTCGTATAAGTTCATCAATGACCTTTGTACAAGTTTGACGAACGTATGAAACATCTAACAACGCGTTTCTACGACTCTAAAGCAAGTTTCATGCAACATGAGTTCTTATAAGTTCCTCAATGAGCTTTGTACAAGTTTGACGAACATATGAAACATCTAACAACGCGTTTCTAAAACTCTAAACCAAGTTTCATGCAACATGAGTGTTTATAAGTGTCTCAATGAGCTTTGTACAAGTTTGATGAACTTATGAAACATCTAACAACGCGTTTCTAGGATTCTAAACCAAGTTTCATGCAACATGATAGCTTATAAGTTCCTCAATGAGCTTTGTACAAACTTGACGAACGTATGAAACATCTAACAACGCGTTTCTAGGACTCTAAACCAAGTTTCATGCAACATGAGTTCTTATAAGTTCCTCAATGATCTTTGTACAAGTTTCACGAACTTATGAAACATCTAACAACGCGTTTCTAGGACTCTAAACCAAGTTTCATGCAACATGAATTCTTATAAGTTCCTCAATGACCTTTGTACAAGTTTTCCGAACATATGAAACATCTAACAACGCGTTTCTAGGACTCTGAACAAAGTTTCACGCAACATGAGTGCTTATAAGTATCTCAATGAGCTTTGTATAAGTTTGACGAACTTATGAAATATCTAACAACTCGTTTCTAGGACTCTAAACCAAGTTTCATGCAACATGATAGTTTATTAGTTCCTTAATGAGCTTTGTACAAGTTTGACGAACGTAGGAAACATCTAACAACGAGTTTCTAAAATTCTAAACCAAGTTTCATGCAACATGAGTGCTTATAAGTTCCTCAATAAGCTTTGTACAAGTTTCACGAACTTATGAAACATCTAACAACGAGTTTCTAGGACTCTAAACCAAGTTTCATGCAACATGAGAGCTTAAAAGTTCCTCAATGACCTTTGTAAAAGTTTGACAAACGTATGAATCATCTAACAACGAGTTTCTAGGACTCTAAACCAAGTTTCATGCAATATGAGGGCTTATAAGTTCCTCAATGAACTTTGTACAAGTTTGACGAAGTTATCAAACATCTAACAACGCGTTTCTAGGACTCTAAACCAAGTTACATGCAACATGAGTTCTTATAAGTTCCTCAATGACCTTTGTATAAGTTTTACGAACGTATGAAACATCTAACAACGCGTTTCTAGGACTCTAAACCAAGTTTCATGCAACATGAGTGTTTATAAGTGTCTCAATGAGCTTTGTACAAGTTTGACGAACTTATGAAACATCTAACAACGCGTTTCTAGGATTCTAAACCAAGTTTCATGCAACATGATATCTTATAAGTTCCTCAATGAGCTTTGTACAACTTTGACGAACGTATGAAACATCTAACAACACGTTTCTAGGACTCTAAACCAAGTTTCATGCAACATGAGTTCTTATAAGTTCCTCAATGAGCTTTGTACAAGTTTCACGAACTTATGAATTATCTAACAACGCGTTTCTAGGACTCTAAACCATGTTTCATGCAACATGAGTTCTTATAAGTTCCTCAATGACCTTTGTACAAGTTTTACGAACATATGAAACATCTAACAACGCGTTTCTAGGACTCTAAACAAAGTTTCACGCAACATGAGCATGAGTGCTTATAAGTATCTCAATGAGCTTTGTATAAGTTTGACGAACTTATGAAACATCTAACAACTCGTTTCTAGGACTCTAAACAAGTTTCATGCAACATGATAGCTTATAAGTTCCTTAATGAGATTTGTACAAGTTTCACGAACGTAGGGAACATCTAACAACGAGTTTCTAAAATTCTAAACCAAGTTTCATGCAACATGAGTGCTTATAAGTTCCTCAATAAGCTTTGTACAAGTTTCACGAACTTATGAAACATCTAACAACGAGTTTCTAGGATTCTAAACCAAGTTTCATGCAACATGAGAGATTAAAAGTTCCTCAATGACCTTTGTACAAGTTTGACGAACGTATGAAACATCTAACAACGAGTTTCTAGGACTCTAAACCAAGTTTCATGCAATTTGAGTGCTTATAAGTTCCTCAATGAACTTTGTACAAGTTTGACGAAGTTATTAAACATCTAACAACGCGTTTCTAGGACTCTAAACCAAGTTACATGCAACATGAGTTCTTATAAGTTCCTCAATGAGCTTTATAAAAGTTTGACGAACGTATGAAACATCTAAAAACGCGTTTCTAGGACTCTAAACCAAGTTTCATGCAACATGAGTGTTTATAAGTGCCTAAATGAGCTTTGTACAAGTTTGACGAACTTATGAAACATCTAACAACGCGTTTCTAGGATTCTAAACCAAGTTTCACGCAACATGAGTGCTTATAAGTATCTCAATGAGCTTTGTATAAGTTTGACGATCTTATGAAATATCTAACAACTCGTTTCTAGGACTCTAAACCAAGTTTCATGCAACATGATAGTTTATTAGTTCCTTAATGAGCTTTGTACAAGTTTGACGAACGTAGGAAACATCTAACAACGAGTTTCTAAAATTCTAAACCAAGTTTCATGCAACATGAGTGTTTATAAGTGTCTCAATGAGCTTTGTACAAATTTGACAAATTTATGAAACATCTAACAACGCGTTTCTAGGACTCTAAACCAAGTTTCATGCAACATGAGTTCTTATAAGTTCTTCAATGACCTTTGTACAAGTTTGACGAACGTATGAAACATCTAACAACGCGTTTCTACGACTCTAAACCAAGTTTCATGCAACATGAGTTCTTATAAGTTCTTCAATGAGCTTTGTACAAGTTTGACGAACATATGAAACATCTAACAACGCGTTTCTAAAACTCTAAACCAAGTTTCATGCAACATGAGTGTTTATAAGTGTCTCAATGAGCTTTGTACAAGTTTGATGAACTTATGAAACATCTAACAACGCGTTTCTAGGATTCTAAACCAAGTTTCATGCAACATGATAGCTTATAAGTTCCTCAATGAGCTTTGTACAAACTTGACGAACGTATGAAACATCTAACAACGCGTTTCTAGGACTCTAAACCAAGTTTCATGCAACATGAGTTCTTATAAGTTCCTCAATGATCTTTGTACAAGTTTCACGAACTTATGAAACATCTAACAACGCGTTTCTAGGACTCTAAACCAAGTTTCATGCAACAGGAATTCTTATAAGTTCCTCAATGACCTTTGTACAAGTTTTCCGAACATATGAAACATCTAACAACGCGTTTCTAGGACTCTAAACAAAGTTTCACGCAACATGAGTGCTTATAAGTATCTCAATGAGCTTTGTATAAGTTTGACGAACTTATGAAATATCTAACAACTCGTTTCTAGGACTCTAAACCAAGTTTCATGCAACATGATAGTTTATTAGTTCCTTAATGAGCTTTGTACAAGTTTGACGAACGTAGGAAACATCTAACAACGAGTTTCTAAAATTCTAAACCAAGTTTCATGCAACATGAGTGCTTATAAGTTCCTCAATAAGCTTTGTACAAGTTTCACGAACTTATGAAACATCTAACAACGAGTTTCTAGGACTCTAAACCAAGTTTCATGCAACATGAGAGCTTAAAAGTTCCTCAATGACCTTTGTAAAAGTTTGACAAACGTATGAAACATCTAACAACGTGTTTCTAGGACTCTAAACCAAGTTTCATGCAATATGAGGGCTTATAAGTTCCTCAATGAACTTTGTACAAGTTTGACGAAGTTATCAAACATCTAACAACGCGTTTCTAGGACTCTAAACCAAGTTACATGCAACATTAGTTCTTATAAGTTCCTCAATGACCTTTGTATAAGTTTTACGAACGTATGAAACATCTAACAACGCGTTTCTAGGACTCTAAACCAAGTTTCATGCAACATGAGTGTTTATAAGTGTCTCAATGAGCTTTGTACAAGTTTGACGAACTTATGAAACATCTAACAACGCGTTTCTAGGATTCTAAACCAAGTTTCATGCAACATGATATCTTATAAGTTCCTCAATGAGCTTTGTACAACTTTGACGAACGTATGAAACATCTAACAACACGTTTCTAGGACTCTAAACCAAGTTTCATGCAACATTTGTTCTTATAAGTTCCTCAATGAGCTTTGTACAAGTTTCACGAACTTATGAATTATCTAACAACGCGTTTCTAGGATTCTAAACCAAGTTTCATGCAACATGAGTGCTTATAAGTTCTTCAATGAGCTTTGTACAAGTTTCACGAACTTATGAAACATCTAACAACGCGTTTCTAGGACTCTAAACCAATTTTCATGCAACATGAGTGTTTATAAGTGTCTCAATGAGCTTTGTACAAGTTTGACGAACTTATGAAACATCTAACAACGCGTTTCTAGGACTCTAAACCAAGTTTCATGCAACATGAGTGCTTATAAGTATCTCAATGAGCTTTGTATAAGTTTGTCGAACTTATGAAACATCTAACAACTCGTTTTTGGGACTCTAAACCAAGTTTCATGCAACATGAGAGCTTATAAGTTCCTCAATGAGCTTTGTACAAGTTCGACGAACGTATGAGAAATCTAACAACGCGGTTCTAAAACTCTATACAGAGTTTCATGCAACATGAGTGCTTATAAGTTCCTCAATGAGCTTTGTACAAGTTTCGCGAACTTATGAAACATCTAACAACGCGTTTCTAGGACTCTAAACCAAGTTTAATGCAACATGAGTTCTTATAAGTTCCTCAATGACCTTTGTACAAGTTTTACGAACGTATGAAACATCTAACAACGCGTTTCTAGGACTCCAAAACAAAGTTTCACGCAACATGAGTGCTTATAAGTATCTCAATGAGCTTTGTATAAGTTTGACGAACTTATTAAACATCTAACAACTCGTTTCTAGGACTCTAAACCAAGTTTCATGCAACATGATAGTTTATAAGTTCCTTAATGAGCTTTGTACAAGTTTGACGAACGTAGGAAACATCTAACAACGAGTTTCTAAAATTCTAAACCAAGTTTCATGCAACATGAGTGCTTATAAGTTCCTCAATAAGCTTTGTACAAGTTTCACGAACTTATGAAACATCTAACAACGAGTTTCTAGGACTCTAAACCAAGTTTCATGCAACATGAGAGCTTAAAAGTTCCTCATTGACCTTTGTACAAGTTTGACGAACGTATGAAACATCTAACAACGAGTTTCTAGGACTCTAAACCAAGTTTCATGCAATATGAGTGCTTATAAGTTCCTCAATGAACTTTGTACAAGTTTGACGAAGTTATCAAACATCTAACAACGCGTTTCTAGGACTCTAAACCAAGTTACATGCAACATGAGTTCTTATAAGTTCCTCAATGACCTTTGTACAAGTTTTACGAACGTATGAAACATCTAACAACGCGTTTCTAGGACTCTAAACCAAGTTTCATGCAACATGAGTTCTTATAAGTTCCTCAATGAGCTTTGTGCAAGTTTCACGAACTTATGAAACATCTAACAACGGGTTTCTAGGACTCTAAACCAAGTTTCATGCAACATGAGTTCTTATAAATTCCTCAATGACCTTTGTACAAGTTTTACGAACATATGAAACATCTAACAACGCGTTTGTAGGACTCTAAACTAAGTTTCATGCAACATGAGTGCTTATAAGTTAGCTTTGTACAAGTTTCACGAACTTATGAAACATCTAACAACGCGTTTCTACGACTCTAAACCATGTTTCATGGAACATGAGTTCTTATAAGTTCCTCAATGACCTTTGTACAAGTTTCACGAACGTATGAAACATCTAACATCGCGTTTCTAGGACTCTAAACCAAATTTCATGCAACATGAGTGTTTATAAGTGTCTCAATGAGCTTTGTACAAGTTTGACGAACTTATGAAACATCTAACAACGCGTTTCTAGGACTCTAAACCAAGTTTCATGCAACATGAGTGCTTATAAGTATCTCAATGAGCTTTGTATAAGTTTGTCGAACTTATGAAACATCTAACAACTCGTTTTTGGGACTCTAAACCAAGTTTCATGCAACATAAGAGCTTATAAGTTCCTCAATGAGGTTTGTACAAGTTCGACGAACGTATGAAAAATCTAACAATGCGGTTCTAAAACTCTAAACAGAGTTTCATGCAACATGAGTGCTTATAAGTTCCTCAATGAGCTTTGTACAAGTTTCGCGAACTTATGAAACATCTAACAACGCGTTTCTAGGACTCTAAACCAAGTTTCATGCAACATGCGTGCTTATAAATTCCTCAATGAGCTTTGTACAAGTTTGACGAAGGTATGAAACATCTAACAACGCGTTTCTTGGACTCCAAAACAAAGTATCACGCAACATAAGTGCTTATAAGCATCTCAATGAGCTTTGTATAAGTTTGACGAACTTATGAAACATCTAACAACTCGTTTCTAGGACTCTAAACCAAGTTTCATGCAACATGATAGTTTATAAGTTCCTTAATGAGCTTTGTACAAGTTTGACGAACGTAGGAAACATCTAACAACGAATTTCTAAAATTCTAAACCAAGTTTCATGCAACATGAGTGCTTATAAGTTCCTCAATAGGCTTTGTACAAGTTTCACGAACTTATGAAACATCGAACAACGAGTTTCTAGGACTCTAAACCAAGTTTCATGCAACATGAGAGCTTAAAAGTTCCTCAATGACCTTTGTACAAGTTTGACGAACGTATGAAACATCTAACAACGAGTTTCTAGGACTCTAAACCAAGTTTCATGCAATATGAGTGCTTATAAGTTCCTCAATGAACTTTGTACAAGTTTGACGAAGTTATCAAACATCTAACAACGCGTTTCTAGGACTCTAAACCAAGTTACATGCAACATGAGTTCTTATAAGTTCCTCAATGACCTTTGTACAAGTTTTACGAACGTATGAAACATCTAACAACGCGTTTCTAAGACTCTAAACCAAGTTTCATGCAACATGAGTGTTTATAAGTGTCTCAATGAGCCTTGTACAAGTTTAACGAACTTATGAAACATCTAGCAACGTGTTTCTAGGATTCTAAACCAAGTTTCATGCAACAAGATAGCTTATAAGTTCCTCAATGAGCTTTGTACAAGTTTGACGAACGTATGAAACATCTAACAACGCGTTTCTAGGACTCTAAACCAAGTTTCATGCAACATGAGTTCTTATAAGTTCCTCAATGAGCTTTGTACAAGTTTCACGAACTTATGAAACATCTAACAACGGGTTTCTAGGACTCTAAACCAAGTTTTATGCAACATGAGTTCTTATAAGTTCCTCAATGACCTTTGTACAAGTTTTACGAACATATGAAACATCTAACAACGCGTTTGTAGGACTCTAAACTAAGTTTCATGCAACATGAGTGCTTATAAGTTAGCTTTGTACAAGTTTCACGAACTTATGAAACATCTAACAACGCGTTTCTACGACTCTAAACCATGTTTCATGGAACATGAGTTCTTATAAGTTCCTCAATGACCTTTGTACAAGTTTCACGAACGTATGAAACATCTAACAACGCGTTTCTAGGACTCTAAACCAAATTTCATGCAACATGAGTGTTTATAAGTGTCTCAATGAGCTTTGTACAAGTTTGACGAACTTATGAAACATCTAACAACGCGTTTCTAGGACTCTAAACCAAGTTTCATGCAACATGAGTGCTTATAAGTATCTCAATGAGCTTTGTATAAGTTTGTCGAACTTATGAAACATCTAACAACTCGTTTTTGGGACTCTAAACCAAGTTTCATGCAACATAAGAGCTTATAAGTTCCTCAATGAGGTTTGTACAAGTTTGACGAACGTATGAAACATCTAACAATGAGTTTCTAGGACTCTAAACCAAGTTTCATGCAATATGAGTGCTTATAAGTTCCTCAATGAACTTTGTACAAGTTTGACGAAGTTATCAAACATCTAACAACGCGTTTCTAGGACTCTAAACCAAGTTACATGCAACATGAGTTCTTATAAGTTCCTCAATGACCTTTGTACAAGTTTTACGAACGTATGAAACATCTAACAACGCGTTTCTAGGACTCTAAACCAAGTGTCATGCAACATGAGTGTTTATAAGTGTCTCAATGAGCCTTGTACAAGTTTAACGAACTTATGAAACATCTAGCAACGTGTTTCTAGGATTCTAAACCAAGTTTCATGCAACAAGATAGCTTATAAGTTCCTCAATGAGCTTTGTACAAGTTTGACGAACGTATGAAACATCTAACAACGCGTTTCTAGGACTCTAAACCAAGTTTCATGCAACATGAGTTCTTATAAGTTCCTCAATGAGCTTTGTACAAGTTTCACGAACTTATGAAACATCTAACAACGGGTTTCTAGGACTCTAAACCAAGTTTCATGCAACATGAGTTCTTATAAGTTCCTCAATGACCTTTGTACAAGTTTTACGAACATATGAAACATCTAACAACGCGTTTGTAGGACTCTAAACTAAGTTTCATGCAACATGAGTGCTTATAAGTTAGCTTTGTACAAGTTTCACGAACTTATGAAACATCTAACAACGCGTTTCTACGACTCTAAACCATGTTTCATGGAACATGAGTTCTTATAAGTTCCTCAATGACCTTTGTACAAGTTTCACGAACGTATGAAACATCTAACAACGCGTTTCTAGGACTCTAAACCAAATTTCATGCAACATGAGTGTTTATAAGTGTCTCAATGAGCTTTGTACAAGTTTGACGAACTTATGAAACATCTAACAACGCGTTTCTAGGACTCTAAACCAAGTTTCATGCAACATGAGTGCTTATAAGTATCTCAATGAGCTTTGTATAAGTTTGTCGAACTTATGAAACATCTAACAACTCGTTTTTGGGACTCTAAACCAAGTTTCATGCAACATAAGAGCTTATAAGTTCCTCAATGAGGTTTGTACAAGTTTGACGAACGTATGAAACATCTAACAATGAGTTTCTAGGACTCTAAACCAAGTTTCATGCAATATGAGTTCTTATAAGTTCCTCAATGAACTTTGTACAAGTTTGACGAAGTTATCAAACATCTAACAACGCGTTTCTAGGACTCTAAACCAAGTTACATGCAACATGAGTTCTTATAAGTTCCCCAATGACCTTTGTACAAGTTTTACGAACGTATGAAACATCTAACAACGCGTTTCTAGGACTCTAAACCAAGTGTCATGCAACATGAGTGTTTATAAGTGTCTCAATGAGCCTTGTACAAGTTTAACGAACTTATGAAACATCTAGCAACGTGTTTCTAGGATTCTAAACCAAGTTTCATGCAACAAGATAGCTTATAAGTTCCTCAATGAGCTTTGTACAAGTTTGACGAACGTATGAAACATCTAACAACGCGTTTCTAGGACTCTAAACCAAGTTTCATGCAACATGAGTTCTTATAAGTTCCTCAATGAGCTTTGTACAAGTTTCACGAACTTATGAAACATCTAACAACGGGTTTCTAGGACTCTAAACCAAGTTTCATGCAACATGAGTTCTTATAAGTTCCTCAATGACCTTTGTACAAGTTTTACGAACATATGAAACATCTAACAACGCGTTTGTAGGACTCTAAACTAAGTTTCATGCAACATGAGTGCTTATAAGTTAGCTTTGTACAAGTTTCACGAACTTATGAAACATCTAACAACGCGTTTCTACGACTCTAAACCATGTTTCATGGAACATGAGTTCTTATAAGTTCCTCAATGACCTTTGTACAAGTTTCACGAACGTATGAAACATCTAACAACGCGTTTCTAGGACTCTAAACCAAATTTCATGCAACATGAGTGTTTATAAGTGTCTCAATGAGCTTTGTACAAGTTTGACGAACTTATGAAACATCTAACAACGCGTTTCTAGGACTCTAAACCAAGTTTCATGCAACATGAGTGCTTATAAGTATCTCAATGAGCTTTGTATAAGTTTGTCGAACTTATGAAACATCTAACAACTCGTTTTTGGGACTCTAAACCAAGTTTCATGCAACATAAGAGCTTATAAGTTCCTCAATGAGGTTTGTACAACTTCGACGAACGTATGAAAAATCTAACAATGCGGTTCTAAAACTCTAAACAGAGTTTCATGCAACATGAGTGCTTATAAGTTCCTCAATGAGCTTTGTACAAGTTTCGCGAACTTATGAAACATCTAACAACGCGTTTCTAGGACTCTAAACCAAGTTTCATGCAACATGCGTGCTTATAAGTTCCTCAATGAGCTTTGTACAAGTTTGACGAAGGTATGAAACATCTAACAACGCGTTTCTTGGACTCCAAAACAAAGTATCACGCAACATAAGTGCTTATAAGTATCTCAATGAGCTTTGTATAAGTTTGACGAACTTATGAAACATCTAACAACTCGTTTCTAGGACTCTAAACCAAGTTTCATGCAACATGATAGTTTATAAGTTCCTTAATGAGCTTTTTACAAGTTTGACGAACGTAGGAAACATCTAACAACGAGTTTCTAAAATTCTAAACCAAGTTTCATGCAACATGAGTGCTTATAAGTTCCTCAATAAGCTTTGTACAAGTTTCACGAACTTATGAAACATCTAACAACGAGTTTCTAGGACTCTAAACCAAGTTTCATGCAACATGAGAGCTTAAAAGTTCCTCAATGACCTTTGTACAAGTTTGACGAACGTATGAAACATCTAACAACGAGTTTCTAGGACTCTAAACCAAGTTTCATGCAATATGAGTGCTTATAAGTTCCTCAATGAACTTTGTACAAGTTTGACGAAGTTATCAAACATCTAACAACGCGTTTCTAGGACTCTAAACCAAGTTACATGCAACATGAGTTCTTATAAGTTCCTCAATGACCTTTGTACAAGTTTTACGAACGTATGAAACATCTAACAACGCGTTTCTAAGACTCTAAACCAAGTTTCATGCAACATGAGTGTTTTTAAGTGTCTCAATGAGCCTTGTACAAGTTTGACGAACTTATGAAACATCTAGCAACGCGTTTGTAGGATTCTAAACCAAGTTTCATGCAAAATGATAGCTTATAAGTTCATCAATGAGCTTTGTACAAGTTTGACGAACGTATGAAACATCTAACAACGCGTTTCTAAGACTCTAAACCAAGTTTCATGCAACATGAGTTCTTATAAGTTCCTCAATGAGCTTTGTACAAGTTTCACGAACTTATGAAACATCTAACAACGCGTTTCTAGGACTCTAAACCAAGTTTCATGCAACATGAGTTCTTATAAGTTCCTCAATTACCTTTGTACAAGTTTTACGAACATATGAAACATCTAACAACGCGTTAGGACTCTAAACTAAGTTTCATGCAACATGAGTGCTTATAAGTTCCTCAATGAGATTTGTACAAGTTTCACGAACTTATGAAACATCTAACAACGCGTTTCTAGGACTCTAAACCATGTTTCATGGAACATGAGTTCTTATAAGTTCCTCAATGACCTTTGTACAAGTTTTACGAACGTATGAAACATCTAACAACGCGTTTCTAGGACTCTAAACCAAGTTTCATGCAACATGAGTGTTTATAAGTGTCTCAATGAGCTTTGTACAAGTTTGACGAACTTATGAAACATCTAACAACGCGTTTCTAGGACTCTAAACCAGGTTTCATTCAACATGAGTGCTTATAAGTATCTCAATGAGCTTTGTATAAGTTTGCCGAACTTATGAAACATCTAACAACTCGTTTTTGGGACTCTAAACCAAGTTTCATGCAACATGAGAGCTTATAAGTTCCTCAATGAGCTTTGTACAAGTTCGACGAACGTATGAAAAATCTAACAACGCGGTTCTAAAACTCTAAACAGAGTTTCATGCAAGATGAGTGCTTATAAGTTCCTCAATGAGCTTTGTACAAGTTTCGCGAACTTATGAAACATCTAACAACGCGTTTCTAGGACTCTAAACCAAGTTTCATGCAACATGCGTGCTTATAAGTTCCTCAATGAGCTTTGTACAAGTTTGACGAAGGTATGAAACATCTAACAACGCGTTTCTTGGACTCCAAAACAAAGTATCACGCAACATAAGTGCTTATAAGTATCTCAATGAGCTTTGTATAAGTTTGACGAACTTATGAAACATCTAACAACTCGTTTCTAGGACTCTAAACCAAGTTTCATGCAACATGATAGTTTATAAGTTCCTTAATGAGCTTTGTACAAGTTTGACGAACGTAGGAAACATCTAACAACGAGTTTCTAAAATTCTAAACCAAGTTTCATGCAACATGAGTGCTTATAAGTTCCTCAATAAGCTTTGTACAAGTTTCACGAACTTATGAAACATCTAACAACGAGTTTCTAGGACTCTAAACCAAGTTTCATGCAACATGAGAGCTTAAAAGTTCCTCAATGACCTTTGTACAAGTTTGACGAACGTATGAAACATCTAACAACGAGTTTCTAGGACTCTAAACCAAGTTTCATGCAATATGAGTGCTTATAAGTTCCTCAATGAACTTTGTACAAGTTTGACGAAGTTATCAAACATCTAACAACGCGTTTCTAGGACTCTAAACGAAGTTACATGCAACATGAGTTCTTATAAGTTCCTCAATGACCTTTGTACAAGTTTTACGAACGTATGAAACATCTAACAACGCGTTTCTAAGACTCTAAACCAAGTTTCATGCAACATGAGTGTTTTTAAGTGTCTCAATGAGCCTTGTACAAGTTTGACGAACTTATGAAACATCTAGCAACGCGTTTGTAGGATTCTAAACCAAGTTTCATGCAAAATGATAGCTTATAAGTTCATCAATGAGCTTTGTACAAGTTTGACGAACGTATGAAACATCTAACAACGCGTTTCTAAGACTCTAAACCAAGTTTCATGCAACATGAGTTCTTATAAGTTCCTCAATGAGCTTTGTACAAGTTTCACGAACTTATGAAACATCTAACAACGCGTTTCTAGGACTCTAAACCAAGTTTCATGCAACATGAGTTCTTATAAGTTCCTCAATTACCTTTGTACAAGTTTTACGAACATATGAAACATCTAACAACACGTTAGGACTCTAAACTAAGTTTCATGCAACATGAGTGCTTATAAGTTCCTCAATGAGATTTGTACAAGTTTCACGAACTTATGAAACATCTAACAACGCGTTTCTAGGACTCTAAACCATGTTTCATGGAACATGAGTTCTTATAAGTTCCTCAATGACCTTTGTACAAGTTTTACGAACGTATGAAACATCTAACAACGCGTTTCTAGGACTCTAAACCAAGTTTCATGCAACATGAGTGTTTATAAGTGTCTCAATGAGCTTTGTACAAGTTTGACGAACTTATGAAACATCTAACAACGCGTTTCTAGGACTCTAAACCAGGTTTCATTCAACATGAGTGCTTATAAGTATCTCAATGAGCTTTGTATAAGTTTGCCGAACTTATGAAACATCTAACAACTCGTTTTTGGGACTCTAAACCAAGTTTCATGCAACATGAGAGCTTATAAGTTCCTCAATGAGCTTTGTACAAGTTCGACGAACGTATGAAAAATCTAACAACGCGGTTCTAAAACTCTAAACAGAGTTTCATGCAAGATGAGTGCTTATAAGTTCCTGAATGAGCTTTGTACAAGTTTCGCGAACTTATGAAACATCTAACAACGCGTTTCTAGGACTCTAAACCAAGTTTCATGCAACATGCGTGCTTATAAGTTCCTCAATGAGCTTTGTACAAGTTTGACGAACGTATGAAACATCTAACAACGCGTTTCTAGGACTCCAAAACAAAGTTTCACGCAACATGAGTGCTTATAAGTATCTCAATGAGCTTTGTATAAGTTTGACGAACTTTTGAAACATCTAACAACTCGTTTCTAGGACTCTAAACCAAGTTTCATGCAACATGATAGTTTATAAGTTCCTTAATGAGCTTTGTACAAGTTTGACGAACGTAGGAAACATCTAACAACGAATTTCTAAAATTCTAAACCAAGTTTCATGCAACATGAGTGCTTATAAGTTCCTCAATAGGCTTTGTACAAGTTTCACGAACTTATGAAACATCTAACAACGAGTTTCTATGACTCTAAACCAAGTTTCATGCAACATGAGAGCTTAAAAGTTCCTCAATGACCTTTGTACAAGTTTGACGAACGTATGAAACATCTAACAACGAGTTTCTAGGACTCTAAACCAAGTTTCATGCAATATGAGTGCTTATAAGTTCCTCAATGAACTTTGTACAAGTTTGACGAAGTTATCAAACATCTAACAACGCGTTTCTAGGACTCTAAACCAAGTTACATGCAACATGAGTTCTTATAAGTTCCACAATGACCTTTGTTCAAGTTTTACGAACGTATGAAACATCTAACAACGCATTTCTAGGTCTCTAAACCAATTTTCATGCAACATGAGTGTTTATAAGTGTCTCAATGAGCTTTGTACAAGTTTGACGAACTTATGAAACATCTAACAACGCGTTTCTAGGATTCTAAACCAAGTTTCATGCAACATGATAGCTTATAAGTTCCTCAATGAGATTTGTACAAGTTTGACGAACGTATGAAACATCTAACAACGCGTTTCTAGGACTCTAAACCAAGTTTCATGCAACATGAGTTCTTATAAGTTCCTCAATGAGCTTTGTACAAGTTTCACGAACTTATGAAACATCTAACAACGCGTTTCTAGGACTCTAAACCAAGTTTCATGCAACATGAGTTCTTATAAATTCCTCAATGACCTTTGTACAAGTTTTACGAACATATAAAACATATAACAACGCGTTTCTACGACTCTAAACCAAGTTTCATGCAACATGAGTTCTTATAAGTTCCTCAATGAGCTTTGTAAAAGTTTGACGAACGTATGAAACATCTAACAACGCGTTTCTAGGACTCTAAACCAAGTTTCATGCAACATGAGTGTTTATAAGTGTCTCAATTAGCTTTGTACAAGTTTGACGAAATTATGAAACATCTAACAACACGTTTCTAGGATTCTAAACCAAGTTTCATGCAACATGACAGCTTATAAGTTCCTCAATGAGCTTTGTACAAGTTTGACGAACGTATGAAACATCTAACAACGCGTTTCTAGGACTCTAAACCAAGTTTCATGCAACATGAGTTCTTATAAGTTCCTCAATGAGCTTTGTACAACTTTCACGAACTTATGAAACATCTAACAACGCGTTTCTAGGACTCTAAACCAAGTTTCATGCAACATGAGTTCTTATAAGTTCCTCAATCACCTTTGTACAAGTTTTACGAACATATGAAACATCTAACAACGCGTTTCTAGGACTCTAAACAAAGTTTCACGCAACATGAGTGCTTATAAGTATCTCAATGAGCTTTGTATAAGTTTGAAGAACTTATGAAACACCTAACAACTCGTTTCTAGGACTCTAAACCAAGTTTCATGCAACATGATAGCTTATAAGTTCCTCAATGAGCTTTGTACAAGTTTCACGAACGTAGGAAACATCTAACAACGAGTTTCTAAAATTATAAACCAAGTTTCATGCAACATGAGTGCTTATAAGTTCCTAAATAAGCTTTGTACAAGTTTCACGAACTTATGAAACATCTAACAACGAGTTTCTAGGACTCTTAACCAAGTTTCAGGCAACATGAGAGCTTAAAAGTTCCTCAATGACCTTTGTACAAGTTTGACGAACGTATGAAACATCTAATAACGAGTTTCTAGGACTCTAAACCAAGTTTCATGCATTATGAGTGCTTATAAGTTCCTCAATGAACTTTGTACAAGTTTGACGAAGTTATCAAACATCTAACAACGCGTTTCTAGGACTCTAAACCAAGTTACATGCAACATGAGTTCTTATAAGTTCCTCAATGAGCTTTGTAAAAGTTTGACGAACGTATGAAACATCTAACAACGCGTTTCTAGGACTCTAAACCAAGTTTCATGCAACATGAGTGTTTATAAGTGTCTCAATGAGCTTTGTACATGTTTGACGAACTTATGAAACATCTAAAAAACGCGTTTCTAGGACTCTAAACCAACTTTCATGCCACATGAGTTCTTATAAGTTCCTCAATGACCTTTGTACAAGTTTGACGAACGTATGAAACATCTAACAACGCGTTTCTACGACTCTAAACCAAGTTTCATGCAACATGAGTTCTTATAAGTTCCTCAATGAGCTTTGTACAAGTTTGACGAACATATGAAACATCTAACAACGCGTTTCTAAGACTCTAAACCAAGTTTCATGCAACATGAGTGTTTATAAGTGTCTAAATGAGCTTTGTACAAGTTTGACGAACTTATGAAACATCTAACAACGCGTTTCTAGGATTCTAAACCAAGTTTCATGCAACATGATAGCTTATAAGTTCCTCATTGAGCTTTGTACAAGTTTGACGAACGTATGAAACATCTAACAACGCGTTTCAAGGACTCTAAACCAAATTTCATGCAACATGAGTTCTTATAAGTTCCTCAATGAGCTTTGTACAAGTTTCACGAACTTATGAAACATCTAACAACGCGTTTCTAGGACTCTAAACCAAGTTTCATTCAATATGAGTGCTTATAAGTTCCTCAATGAACTTTGTACAAGTTTGACGAAGTTATCAAACATCGATCTAACAACGCGTTTCTAGGACTCTAAACCAAGTTACATGCAACATGAGTTCTTATAAGTTCCTCAATGAGCTTTGTAAAAGTTTGACGAACGTATGAAACATCTAACAACGCGTTTCTAGGACTCTAAACCAAGTTTCATGCAACATGAGTGTTTATAAGTGTCTCAATGAGCTTTGTACATGTTTGACGAACTTATGAAACATCTAACAACGCGTTTCTAGGACTCTAAACCAACTTTCATGCAACATGAGTTCTTATAAGTTCCTCAATGACCTTTGTAAAAGTTTGACGAACGTATGAAACATCTAACAACGCGTTTCTACGACTCTAAACCAAGTTTCATGCAACATGAGTTCTTATAAGTTCCTCAATGAGCTTTGTACAAGTTTGACGAACATATGAAACATCTAACAACGCGTTTCTAAAACTCTAAACCATGTTTCATGCAACATGAGTGTTTATAAGTGTCTAAATGAGCTTTGTACAAGTTTGACGAACTTATGAAACATCTATCAACGCGTTTCTAGGATTCTAAACCAAGTTTCATGCAACATGATAGCTTATAAGTTCCTCAATGAGCTTTGTACAAGTTTGACGAACGTATGAAACATCTAACAACGCGTTTCTAGGACTCTAAACCAAGTTTCATGCAACATGAGTTCTTATAAGTTCCTCAATGAGCTTTGTACAAGTTTCACGAACTTATGAAACATCTAACAACGCGTTTCTAGGACTCTAAACCAAGTTTCATGCAACATGAGTTCTTATAAGTTCCTCAATGACCTTTGTACAAGTTTTACGAACATATGAAACATCTAACAACGCGTTTCTAGGACTCTAAACAAAGTTTCACGCAACATGAGTGCTTATAAGTATCTCAAGGAGCTTTTTATAAGTTTGACGAACTTATGAAACACCTAACAACTCGTTTCTAGGACTCTAAACCAAGTTTCATGCAACATGATAGCTTATAAGTTCCTTAATGAGCTTTGTACAAGTTTCACGAACGTAGGAAACATCTAACAACGAGTTTCTAAAATTCTAAATCAAGTTTCATGCAACATGAGTGCTTATAAGTTCCTCAATAAGCTTTGTACAAGTTTCACGAACTTATGAAACATCTAACAACGAGTTTCTAGGACTCTAAACCAAGTTTCATGCAACATGAGAGCTTAAAAGTTCCTCAATGACCTTTGTACAAGTTTGACGAACGTATGAAACATCTAACAACGAGTTTCTAGGACTCTAAACCAAGTTTCATGCAATATGAGTGCTTATAAGTTCCTCAATGAACTTTTTACAAGTTTGACGAAGTTATCAAACATCTAACAACGCGTTTCTAGGACTCTAAACCAAGTTACATGCAACATGAGTTCTTATAAATTCCTCAATGAGCTTTGTAAAAGTTTGACGAACGTATGAAACATCTAACAACGCGTTTCTAGAACTCTAAACCAAGTTTCATGCAACATGAGTGTTTATAAGTGTCTCAATGAGCTTTGTACAAGTTTGACGAACTTATGAAACATCTAACAACGCGTTTCTAGGACTCTAAACCAAGTTTCATGCAACATGAGTTCTTATAAGTTCCTCAATGACCTTTGTACAAGTTTGACGAACGTATGAAACATCTAACAACGCGTTTCTACGACTCTAAACCAAGTTTCATGCAACATGAGTTCTTATAAGTTCCTCAATGAGCTTTGTACAAGTTTGACGAACATATGAAACATCTAACAACGCGTTTCTAAAACTCTAAACCAAGTTTCATGCAACATGAGTGTTTATAAGTGTCTAAATGAGCTTTGTACAAGTTTGACGAACTTATGAAACATCTAACAACGCGTTTCTAGGATTCTAAACCAAGTTTCATGCAAAATAATAGGTTATAAGTTCCTCAATGAGCTTTGTACAAGTTTCACGAACGTATGAAACATCTAACAACGCGTTTCTAGGACTCTAAACCAAGTTTCATGCAACATGAGTTCTTATAAGTTCCTCAATGAGCTTTGTACAAGTTTCATGAACTTATGAAACATCTAACAACGCGTTTCTAGGACTCTAAACCAAGTTTCATGCAACATAAGTTCTTATAAGTTCCTCAATGACCTTTGTAAACGTTAGAGAGTTTAGGGATAACTCAGCCTTTTGGTGCAGAGGAGGCTCTGATACCAGATGATACGCTCTCCCTCCCCAAGGATACTCTCTGGACGCGACTGAGTAATAAGCGGATCAATGTGGTGTGATGAATGGATGGTGTTGGTGGTATCGCACACGGAACAAGATGGTAGCGGTTGGTGGAAGCATGTAAGTGGGAATGGATACGTAGCAAGTGATGGGAAAACGAGCTAAGTATGTGAAGATCTCCTAGGCAGCGAACAGCTTGGGAGGAGATCGGACCTAGAAACTAAGCCGAGGAGCGAAACCTTTGTAAAAGTGTTTGTCGTATAAAGTTTGCAGCCTCACAAAAGTGTGCGGAGCTTCCTCTTTATAGAGGTGTTTACGAAAACGCGTAGGGTTCTGCGTATAAGCAAAAAGGAAACCACAAAGAAAAAGGAAATCACACGGCAAAAAGGAAACCGCGCAACTTCAACAAAAAGGAAATCGCCAAAACAACACGGCGTTTGTTAAAGGGATAAAAACAACGAGTAGTTTAAAGTGCCTCGTCTCTTACACTCTTCAAGCTATGGTTGCTAAGTGGCCGACGTAGTGTTCTTCTTGGCCTCGTTAAAACCCAGTGGGAAAGAGTACCAAGCGAGACACTTAGCCGCTTAGCTCTCATAGCTTGGTCTTCTTACTTAGACATGATGGTGGATGTTGTAGAAGCTCTCGGTTGCTTCCCTCCCTGGTTCTTCCTTTAACATCATCGCATGCGCATCCTTGGCTAACTCCTTAGCTCGGGACCTTGTGATAACTCCGTCTTTAATTTTCTCGTTGCTCGGCAATCGGCCATCAGGCTCCGGTTTTGCTCGATGATCAGGCTCCGGTTTTGCTCGATGATCGTACTCCGGTTTTGCTCGGGCATCCGGTTCCGGCTCCCTGCTCATATCATCCCCTCCCTCTTGAAAAGGATTTGTCCTCAAATCTACGTCATCAACATAAGGAGACAAGTCAGAAACGTTGAAGGCATCCAATATCATATACTTACCTTGGAGGTTGATCTTGTAGGCGTTGTCGTTGATCCGCCGGGTCACTTTGAAGGGCCCGTCTACTCGGGCATGAGCTTGGACTTCCTCTCTGTTGGAAACCGCTCCTTCCTCAAGTGGATCCACACCAAGTCGCCTTCTTTAAACACCATTTCCTTGCGGCCCTTGTTGGCATGTTTGGCGTATTGCTCGGTTCTCTTCTCGATGTTCTCCTTGGCCTTCTCGTGCATTTTCCTAACCTGTTCAGACTTTTTCTTGCCATCAACACTAGACATTTCACTCAAAGGAAATGCGATTAGATCTAACGGAGACATGGGATTAAAACCGTATACTAGTTTAAAAGGGGAGTAAAGAGTAGAAGAATGCTTAGCGTGGTTATAAGTGAACTCAACATGGGGTAGACACTCTTCCCATGACTTGATGTTGCTCTTCACTAGTGTCCTCAAAAGTGTGGACAACGACCTGTTTACTACCTCAGTTTGACCGTCCGTTTGTGGATGACAAGTAGTAGAAAAGGACAGCTTGGTTCCTAGCTTTGCCCACAGGGTGCGCCAAAAATGGCTCAGGAACTTGGTGTCACGGTCGGAAACAATGACTTGGGGCATCCCATGTAGTCTTACCACTTCCCTGAAAAACAAGTTAGCTACACTCACGGCATCATCCGTCTTGTGGCAAGCGATGAAATGGGCCATTTTGCTGAACCTGTCCACCACAACAAAGATAGAATCACTACCATTTCTGGTTTGAGGTAAGCCAACAACAAAATCCATTGAAATATGCATCCAAAGATGAGACGGAATATGCAAAGGGGTGTACAAACCGTGCGGTTGCACCTTACTCTTAGCCTGTTTACATGTAATGCATCTAGCACAAATCCTCTCCACGTCTCTTCTCATCTGTACCCAATAGAAGTAGGCTTGGAGGTTGGCTAAGGTCTTGGCTACTCCAAAGTGTCCGTCCAATCCTCACCCATGGGCCTCTCTTACTAATAGTTCTCGGATCGATCGGCTAGGTATGCACAGCTTGTTATTGCAGAATAAGTATCCGTCTTGCCTAAAGAAGTTCTCATACGCAAACTTAGCACATTTTAAGTATTTGTCACCAAACTCTGAATCGGATTCATATAAGTCCTTTAGCGTTTCAAAGCCAATAAGTCTAGAATGTAACTTAGAGATTAGGGTGTACCTCCTGGACAATGCGTCGGCTACGACATTGTCCTTACCATCGAAAGTCTGGATGGGAAAGTCTCGATGAACTCGATCCAGCGACCGTGCCTTTTGTTGAGTTTTTGTTGGCCTTTGAGGTGTTTGAGGGACTCTTGGTCGGTGTGAATCACAAACTCCTTGGGCCAGAGGTAGTGTTGCCAAGTCTGTAGTGCCCTCACCAGCGCGTACAGCTCCTTGTCATAGGTAGGGTAATTCAACGTGGCTCCTCCTAGCTTCTCACTGAAATAGGCTATTGGTTTCCTGTCCTGCATGAGAACCGCACCAATACCTACACCAGAAGCATCGAATTCAATTTCAAACGTTTTGAGAAAATCAGGAAGCATGAGTACAGGGGCATTGATAAGCTTCTCTTTAAGGCTTTGGAAAGCCTGGTCTTGGGCGTCTCCCCACTTGAAGCCTACATCCTTCTTGATGATCTCGGTGAGTGGTGCCGCAAGTGTGCTGAAGTCTTTGACGAACCGCCGATAGAAGCCGGCTAGTCCATGGAAGCTCCTAACTTCTCCTACGGTGGTTGGTCTTGGCCATTCTTTGATCGCCTTGATCTTCTCCTCATCCACCTTAACACCTTCTGTACTCACAACAAAACCTAAGAACACAATCTGGTTAGTGCAAAAAGTACACTTGTCTAAGTTAGCAAAGAGATTTTCCCTTCTTAGCACGTCAAGGACAGCTTGTATATGGTCAAGATGCTCGGCTAGGCTCTTGCTAAAGATCAGGATGTCATCAAAGTAGACCACCACAAAGACACCTATAAATGATCTCAAGACATGATTCATTAGTCGCATAAAAGTACTAGGCGCATTGGTAAGTCCAAACGGCATCACAAGCCACTCATACAATCCTTGTTTGGTCTTGAAGGCTGTTTTCCATTCGTCACCCTCTTTCATCCTAATCTGATGGTAACCACTCTTGAGATTAATCTTAGAGAACACGTTAGAACCACACAATTCATCTAACATATCATCTAATCTAGGAATAGGGTGGCGATACTTCACCGTGATGTTGTTGATGGCTCGGCAATCAACACACATGCGCCAATATCCATCCTTCTTTGGCACCAGCAGCACCGGTACGGCACAAGGACTCATGCTTTCTCGGATGTGTCCTTTACTCATCAGCTCCTCAACTTGTCTCTGAAGCTCCTTGGTCTCCACCGGGTTGGTTCTGTAAGCGGGCCGGTTTGGAAGGGCTGATCCAGAAACTAGGTCAATCTGGTGCTCTATGCCGCGGATGGGAGGTAGACCTGGTGGAATCTCCTTGGGAAAGACGTCACTGTAATCCTGCAAAAGCTTAGACATTCCACCAGGCAACTCTTGTGTAGGGTTAGTGCTAACAAGATTCTCTTTATAAACAAGCATTAACATAGGATAATCATAATTTAGAAGTCTAGACACTTCACTATGGTTGATGTGGACGCTGCTGCTTATAACCGGCTCTTTCTCCGTGTCCTCTTTGAGCTTGAGGTAGAGTTGATCTTGGTATACTTCGCTTGGTGTGAGAGGTGCTAATGTGAACTTCCTGCCTTTGAATTCAAACGAATGCTTGTTGGTGTAGCCATCATGTAGTACACGGCGGTCGGATTGCCAAGGTCTTCCAAGCAACACGTGGCTTGATCCCATGGGTATGACATCACATAGCACTTCATCATCATACTTTCCTATGGAGAAGGAGATCTTGACCTGATGTGTCACAGTTAACGCGCCACTCTCATTCAACCATTGGAGTTTATACGGTCTAGGGTGGGGAAGGGTCTCTAGGCTAAGCTTCTTAACCATGAGTTCACTTGCGGCATTGGTACAGCTACCACCGTCGATGATCAAACTACATACTTTACCCTTGATGAGGCATCGGGTGTGAAAGAGGTGGTCCCTTTGCACCAATTCAGCCGGCTGGTTCTGAACACTCAAGGTCCTCCTAGCAACCAGCATCTTGCCAATAGCAGCTGTCTCTTCCTCCTCCCCTTCTTCCTCTTGCTCAGAATCAGATTCTTGAGGGACTATCTCTCCGTTGTCAAGCGTCAGGAACACCTTCTTGTTGGGGCAGTCTCTGGAGTAGTGACCCATCCCTTGACATCTAAAGCATATGACGCTACTTAGAGAGGTGTTGTTTCTATCCTTAGGGTCAGCTTTAGATTCCTCCTTGACCGTGGAAGTGGGTTTGACGTCCTTGGTGTAAGGTGGTCGGGTAGTGGAGAAGTCTCTCGGCTTGGATTGGCTAGAGGGGTAGTTGGTCTTGACATATCTCCTCTTGTGCTGAGTCTCGACCAGCTCTGCCTTATGGACCAGCTCTTCAAGGTCTACATATGTTTGTAATTCCACCTTATCCTGAATGTCCCGGCTAAGTCCACCAACAAACTTGGCCATGGTAACCTCTTCGTCCTCTTCTAGGACAGCTCGGATAAGGAGAGTCTCCATCTCTTGGAAGTAGTCTCTCACCGTGCTTGAACCTTGGGTAAGCTTTCGGAGTTTGTTGAGGACCTCTCGGTGATAATGGTTAGGTACAAACCTTTTCCGCATGTGGGTAGTAAGTTGCGGCCAAGTAGTGATGGGTAGCTCGTTGTGACGATTCCTGGTGGTGCTGAGCTGATCCCACCACAACAAAGCATAATCACTGAATTCCGTGATGGCAATCTTCACCTTGTTGGAGGCGTAGGTGTCATGACACAGAAAGCTCGACTCCATCTTCCTCTCCCAATCCAGGTAAGCTTCCGGGTCATTCTTCCCTTGGAACGGAGGAAACTTGGCTTTGATGTGCTTCAATTGCCGCCTCTCGGGATCTCTATCGCGCATGTCTCGTCTATAGCTCTTCCTGCTACGGTCTGAGGCGTTGGAGTTGTAGTACTCATCATCGGAGTCGATGTAGATACGTTGGCCGACTATGGTCTTCGTTCGGCGATTGCGACCGGCTGGTGCTCTTTGCCGTGGAGCTCTTAGCTCAGGTTCGGTAGGTTCATTACGGGTTGGATGTCCCGGTTCCTTGGGCGATCCATTGCCGTTGATGGGACGTAGGTTGCGGATGGCTTTTAATTTAGAGGTACCGGCGACACCTTTACCTCTTATGATCCTCATGGCGTCGGACGGAGTCGGCGTCGACCCACCTTCGGAATCCGAGGATACCTTTGTAGCCTCCCTAGCTTGTCTCTCACGTTCCAAGGTGAGTTGTTGAGAAATTTGTTGGGGAAGTAGTTGGGTCATGGCCTCGGTGACTTGGGCGGCTATGAGCTTCTTAAGGTCATCGAGCGCCTCCGGTTATAGGGCCATGGTACCTGTTACACAGACAAATAACTCGCAGTAAGTAGTTCACAAAATATACAAACAAGTAGAACTCCACGCCACACAAACAAGGACAAACGCGTGATAAACAAGAAAAGGTAATCGAAGACGCGGTTCGAAAAAAAGGAAATCGGACAAGTTAATGAAACGCGAGTTTTGAAAAAAGGAAATCGATTAACCGAAGCAAAAAGGAAATTTTGAAAAGGGTTTTTCGTTTTATTTTAGACTAACTCGTCGCCGCCGTTCAAGAAAGGTCGCTCAAGAACACGACGTAAAGATTTTACGATAGAAAACAATACTTCAAGCAAGCGGATATACGATGAGGCTCTAGATGCGAACTTATCAAATTTTGAATCAAGACACACAAGTTTTCACACAGAATCGTAATCAACAAGTTCATACAGAAAACATGAACACAATCAAACGCTTGTTCTATCTATCTTAGCAATCACTACTAGATCTAGACGGAACAAAATTTAAACGTTAGAAAGTTTAGGGATAACTCAGCCTTTTGGTGCAGAGGAGGCTCTGATACCAGATGATACGCTCTCCCTCCTTAAGGATACTCTCTGGACGCGGCTGAGTAATAAGCGGATCGATGTGGTGTGATGAATGGATAGTGGTGGTGGTATCGCAAACGGAACAAGATGGTAGCGGTTGGTGGAAGCGTGTAAGTGGGAATGGATACGTAGCAAGTGATGGGAAAACGAGCTAAGTATGTGAAGATCTCCTAGGCAGCGAACAGCTTGGGAGGAGATCGGACCTAGAAACTAAGCCGAGGAGCGAAACCTTTGTAAAAGTGTTTGTCGTATAAAGTTTGTTGCCTCACAAAAGTGTGCGGCGCTTCCTCTTTATAGAGGTGTTTACAAAAACGCGTAGGGTTCCGCGTATAAGCCAAAAGGAAACCACAAAGAAAAAGGAAATCACACTGCAAAAAGGAAACCGCGCAACTTCAACAAAAAGGAAATCGCCAAAAAAACACGGCGTTTGTTAAAGGGATAAAAACAACGAGTAGTTTAAAGTGCCTCGTCTCTTACACTCTTCAAGCTATGGTTGCTAAGTGGCCGACGTAGTGTTCTTCTTGGCCTCGTTAAAACCCAGTGGGAAAGAGTACCAAGCGAGACACTTAGCCGCTTAGCTCTCATAGCTTGGTCTTCTTACTTAGACATGATGGTGGATGTTGTAGAAGCTCTCGGTTGCTTCCCTCCCTGGTTCTTCCTTTAACATCATCGCATGCGCATCCTTGGCTAACTCCTTAGCTCAGGACCTTGTGATAACTCCGTCTTTAATTTTCTCGTTGCTCGGCAATCGGCCATCAGGCTCCGGTTTTGCTCGATGATCGGGATCAAGTTTTGCTCGATGATCGGGCTCCGGTTTTGCTCGGTGATCGGGCTCCGGTTTTGCTCGGACATCGTACTCCGGTTTTGCTCGGGCATTCGGTTCCGGCTCCCTGCTCATAACACGTTTCTAGGACTCTAAACCAAGTTTCATGCAACATGAGTTCTTATAAGTTCCTCAATGACCTTTGTACAAGTTTGACGAACGTATGAAACATCTAACAACGCGTTTCTAGAACTCTAAACCAAGTTACATGCATCATGAGTTCTTATAAGTTCCTCAATGAGTTTTGTATAAGTTTGACGAACGTATGAAACATCTAACAACGCGTATCTAGGACTCTAAACCAAGTTTCATGCAACATGAGTGTTTATAAGTATCTCAATGAGCTTTGTACAAGTTTGACAAACGTATGAAACATCTAACAGCGCGTTTCTAGGACTCTAAACCAAGTTTCATGCAACATGAGTGCTTATAAGTTCCTCAATGAGCTTTGTACAAGTTTTACGAACGTATGAAACATCTAACAACGCGTTTCTAGGACTCTAAACAAAGTTTCATGCAACATGAGTGCTTATAAGTATCTCAATGAGCTTTGTATAAGTTTGACGAACTTATGAAACATCTAACAACTCGTTTCTAGGACTCTAAACCAAGTTTCATGCAACATGATAGCTTATAAGTTCCTTAATGAGCTTTCTACAAGTTTGACGAACGTAGGAAACATCTAACAACGAGTTTCGAAAATTCTAAACCAATTTTCATGCAACATTAGTGCTTATAAGTTCCTCAATAAGCTTTGTACAAGTTTCACGAACTTATGAAACATCTAACAACGAGTTTCTAGGACTCTAAACCAAGTTTCATGCAACATGAGAGCTTAAAAGTTCCTCAATGCCCTTTGTACAAGTTTGACGAATGTATGAAACATCTAACAACGAGTTTCTAGGACTCTAAACCAAGTTTCATGCAATATGAGTGCTTATAAGTTCCCTCAATGAACTTTGTACAAGTTTGACGAATTTATCAAACATATAACAACGCGTTTCTAAGACTCTAAACCAAGTTACATGCAACATGAGTTCTTATAAGTTCCTCAATGAGCTTTGTACAAGTTTAACGAAGGTATGAAACATCTAACAACGCGTTTCTAGGACTCTAAACCAAGTTTCATGCAACATGAGTGCTTATAAGTTTCTCAATGAGCTTTGTACAAGTTTAGCAAACTTATGAAACATCTAACAACGCGTTTCTAGGACTCTAAACCATGTTTCATGCAACATGAGTTCTTATAAGTTCCTCAATGACCTTTGTACAAGTTTTACGAACGTATGAAACATCTAACAACGCGTTTCTAGGACTCTAAACCAAGTTTAATGCAACATGAGTGTTTATAAGTGTCTCAATGAGCTTTGTATAAGTTTGAAGAACTTATGAAACATCTAACAACGCGTATCTAGGACTCTAAACCAAGTTTCATGAAACATGAGTGCTTATAAGTATCTCAATGAGCTTTGTATAAGTTTGACGAACTTATGAAACATCTAACAACTTGTTTCTAGGACTCTAAATTAAGTTTCATGCAACATGAGAGCTGATAAGTTCCTCAATGAGCTTTGTACAAGTTTGACGAACGTATGAAACATCTAACAACGCGTTTCTAAAACTCTAAACCAAGTTTCATGCAACATGAATGCTTATAAGTTCCTCAATAAGCTTTTTACAAGTTTCACGAATTTATGAAACATCTAACAACGCTTTTCTAGGACTCTAAACCAAGTTTCATGCAATATGAGAGCTTATAAGTTCCTCAATGAGCTTTGTACAAGTTTGACGAACGTATGAAACATCTAACAACGCGTTTCTAGGACTCTAAACCAAGTTACATGCATCATGAGTTCTTATAAGTTCCTCAATGAGCTTTGTATAAGTTTGACGAATGTCTGAATATCTAACAACGCGTATCTAGGACTCTAAACCAAGTTTCATGCAACATGAGTGTTTATAAGTGTCTCAATGAGCTTTGTACAAGTCTGGCTAACTTATGAAACATCTAACAACGCGTTTCTAGGACTCTAAACCAAGTTTCATGCAACATGAGAGCTTATAAGTTCCTCAATGAGCTTTGTACAAGTTTGACGAACGTATGAAACATCTAACAACGCTTTTCTAGGACTCTAAACCAAGTTTCATGCAACATGAGTGCTTATAAGTTCCTCAATGAGCTTTGTACAAGTTTCAAGAACTTATGAAACATCTACCAATGCGTTTCTATGACTATAAACTAAGTTTCATGCAACATGAGTTCTTATAAGTTCCTCAATGACCTTTGTACAAGTTTTACGAACGTATGAAACATCAAACATTGCGTTTCTAGGACACTAAACCAATTTTCATGAAACATGAGTGTTTATAAGTGTCTCAATGAGCTTTGTACAAGTTTGACGAACTTATGAAACATCTAACAACGCGTTTCTAGGACTCTAAACAAAGTTTCATGCAACATGAGTGCTTATTAGTTCATCAATGAGCTTTGTACAAGTTTCATGCAACATGAGTGCTTATAAGTTCCTCAATGAGCTTTGTACAAGTTTCACGAACTTATGAAACATCTAACAACGCGTTTCTAGGACTCTAAACCAAGTTTCATGCAACATGAGTTCTTATAAGTTCCTCAATGACCTTTGTACAAGTTTTACGAACGTATGAAACATCTAACAACGCGTTTCTAGGACTCAAAACCAAGTTTCATGCAACATGAGTGTTTATAAGTGTCTCAATGAGCGTTGTACAAGTTTGACGAACTTATGAAACATCTAACAACGCGTTTCTAGGACTCTAAACCAAGTTTCATGCAATATGAGTGCTTATAAGTATCTCAATGAGCTTTGTATAAGTTTGACGAACTTATGAAACATCTAACAACTCGTTTCTAGGACTCTAAACCAAGTTTCATGCAACATGAGAGCTCATAAGTTCCTCAATGAGCTTTGTACAAGTTTGACGAACGTATGAAACATCTAACAACGCGTTTCTAAAACTCTAAACCAAGTTTCATGCAACATGAGAGCTTATAAGTTCCTCAATGAGCTTTGTAAAAGTTTGACGAACGTATGAAACATCTAACAACGCGTTTCTAGGACTCTAAACCAAGTTACATGCATCATGAGTTCTTATAAGTTCTTCAATGAGCTTTGTATAAGTTTGACGAACGTCTGAAACATCTAACAACGCGTATCTAGGACTCTAAACTAAGTTTCATGCAACATGAGTGTTTATAAGTGTCTCAATGAACTTTGTACAAGTTTGACGAACTTATGAAACATTTAACAACGCGTTTCTAGGACTCTAAACCAAGTTTCATGCAACATGAGAGCTTATAAGTTCCTCAATGAGCTTTGTACAAGTTTGAAGAACGTATGAAACATCTAACAGCGCGTTTCTAGGACTCTAAACCAAGTTTCATGAAACATGAGTTCTTATAAGTTCCTCAATGAGTTTTGTACAAGTTTCACGAACTTATGAAACATCTAACAATGCGTTTCTAGGACTCTAAACCAAGTTTCATGCAACATGAGTTCTTAAAAGTTCCTCAATGACCTTTGTACAAGTTTTACGAACGTGTGAAACATCTAACAACGCGTTTCTAGGACTCTAAACCAAGTTTCATGCAACATGAGTGTTTATAAGTGTCTCAATGAGCTTTGTACAAGTTTGACGAACTTATGAAACATCTAACAACGCGTTTCTAGGACTCTAAACAAAATTTCATGCAACATGAGTGCTTATAAGTATCTCAAGGAGCTTTCTACAAGTTTGACGAACTTATGAAACATCTAACAACTTGTTTCTAGGACTCTAAACAATGTTTTATGCAACATGAGTGCTTATAAGTTCCTCAATGAGCTTTGTACAAGTTTCACGAACTTATGAAACTTCTAACAACGCGTTTCTAGGACTCTAAACCACGTTTCATGCAACATGAGTATTTATAAGTGTCTCAATGAGCTTTTTACAAGTTTCACGAACTTATGAAACATCTAACAACGCGTTTCTAGGACTCTAAACCAAGTTTCATGCAACATGAGAGCTTATAAGTTTCTCAATGGGTTTTGTACAAGTTTTACGAACGTATGAAACATCTAACAACGCGTTTCTAGGACTCTAAACCAAGTTTCATGCAACATGAGTGCTTATAAGTTCCTCAATGAGCTTTGTACAAGTTTCACGAACTTATGAAACTTCTAACAACGCGTTTCTAGGACTCTAAACCAAGTTTCATGCAACATGAGTATTTATAAGTGTCTCAATGAGCTTTTGACATGTTTTACGAACTTATGAAACATCTAACAACGCGTTTCTAGGACTCTAAACCAAGTTACATGCAACATGAGTTCTTATAAGTTCCTCAATGAGCTTTGTACAAGTTTGACAAACGTATGAAACATCTAACAACGCGTTTCTAGGACTCTAAACCAAGTTTCATGCATCATGAGTTCTTATAAGTTCTTCAATGAGCTTCGTATAAGTTTGACGAACGTCTGAAACATCTAACAACACGTATCTAGGACTCTAAACCAAGTTTCATGCAACATGAGTGTTTATAAGTGTCTCAATGAGCTTTGTACAAGTTTGACGAACTTATGAAACATCTAAAAACGCGTTTCTAGGACTCACCAAGTTTCATGCAACATGAGAGCTTATAAGTTCCTCAATGAGCTTTGTACAAGTTTGACGAACGTATGAAACATCTAACAGCGCGTTTCTAGGACTCTAAACCAAGTTTCATGCAACATGAGTGCTTATAAGTTCCTCAATGAGCTTTGTACAAGTTTTACAAACGTATGAAACATCTAACAACGCGTTTCTTGGACTCTAAACAAAGTTTCATGCAACATGAGTGATTATAAGTATCTCAATGAGCTTTGTATAAGTTTGACGAACTTATGAAACATCTAACAACTCGTTTCTAGGACTCTAAACCAAGTTTCATGCAACATGATAGCTTATAAGTTCCTTAATGAGCTTTGTATAAGTTTGACGAACGTAGGAAACATCTAACAACGAGTTTCTAAAATTCTAAACCAAGTTTCATGCAACATGAGTGCTTATAAGTTCCTCAATAAGCTTTGTACAAGTTTCACGAACTTATGAAACATCTAACAACGAGTTTCTAGGACTCTATACCAAGTTTCATGCAACATGAGAGCTTAAAAGTTCCTCAATGACCTTTGTACAAGTTTGACGAACGTATGAAACATCTAACAACGAGTTTCTAGGACTCTAAACAAAGTTTCATGCAATATGAGTGCTTATAAGTACCTCAATGAACTTTGTACAAGTTTGACGAAGTTATCAAACATCTAACAACGCGTTTCTAGGACTCTAAACCAAGTTACATGCAACTTGAGTTCTTATAAGTTCCTCAATGAGCTTTGTACAAGTTTGACAAACGTATGAAACATCTAACAACGCGTTTCTAGGACTCTAAACCAAGTTTCATGCAACATGAGTGTTTATAAGTGTCTCAATGAGCTTTGTACAAGTTTTACGAACTTATGAAACATCAAACAACGCGTTTCTAGGACTCTAAACCAAGTTTCATGCAACATGAGAGCTTATAAGTTCCTCAATGAGCTTTGTACAAGTTTGACGAACGTATGAAACATCTAACAACGCGTTTCTAGGACTCTAAACCAAGTTTCATGCAACATGAGTGCTTATAAGTTTCTCAATGAGCTTTGTACAAGTTTCACGAACTTATGAAAAATCTAACAACGCGTTTCTAGGACTCTAAACCAAGTTTCATGCAACATGAGTTCTTATAAGTTCCTCAATGACCTTTGTACAAGTTTTTCGAACGTATGAAACATCTAACAACGCGTTTCTAGGACTCTAAACCAAGTTTCATGCAACATGAGTGTTTATAAGTGTCTCAATGAGCTTTGTACAAGTTTCACGAACTTATGAAACATCTAACAACGCGTTTCTAGGACTCTAAACCAAGTTTCATGCAACATGAGAGCTGATAAGTTCCTCAATGAGCTTTGTACAAGTTTGACGAACGTATGAAATATCTAACAACGCGTTTCTAAAATTCTAAACCAAGTTTCATGCAACATGAGTGTTTTTAAGTTCCTCAATAAGCTTTTTACAAGTTTCACGAACTTATGAAACATCTAACAACGCGTTTCTAGGACTCTAAACCAAGTTTCATGCAACATGAGAGCTTATAAGTTCGTCAATGAGCTTTGTACAAGTTTGACGAACGTATGAAACATCTAACAACGCGTTTCTAGGACTCTAAACCAAGTTTCATGCAACATGAGTGCTTATAAGTTCCTCAATGAGCTTTGTACAAGTTTCACGAACTTATGAAACATCTTACAACGCGTTTCTAGGACTCTAAACCAAGTTTCATGCGACATGAGTTCTTATAAGTTCCTCAATGACCTTTGTACAAGTTTGATGAACGTATGAAACATCTAACAACGCGTTTCTAGGACTCTAAACCAAGTTACATGCAACATGAGTTCTTATAAGTTCCTCAATGACCTTTGTACAAGTTTGACGAACGTATGAAACATCTAACAACGCGTTTCTAGGACTCTAAACCAAGTTACATGCAACATGAGTTCTTATAAGTTCCTCAATGATCTTTTTACAAGTTTGACGAACTTATGAAACATCTAACAATGCGTTTCTAGGACTCTAAAGCAAGTTTCATGCAACATGGGTGCTTATAAGTACATCAATGAGCTTTGTACAAGTTTCAACGTATAAAACATCTAACAACGCGTTTCTTTGTACAAGTTTAACAACATGAGTGCTTATAAGTATCTCAATGAACTTATGAAACATATAAACCAAGTTTCATGCAACATGAGAGCTGATAAGTTCCTCAATGAGCTTTGTACAAGTTTGACGAACGTATGAAACATGTAACAACCCGTTTCTAGGACTCTAAACAAAGTTTCATGCAACATGAGTGCTTATAAGTTCCTCAATGAGCTTTGTACAAGTTTAAAGAACTTATGAAACATCTACCAATGCGTTTCTAGGACTCTAAACCAAGTTTCATGCAACATGAGTTCTTATAAGTTCCTCAATGACCTTTCAAGTTTTACGAACGTATGAAACATCTAACAACGCGTTTCTAGGACTCTAAACCAAGTTTCATACAACATGAGTGTTTATAAGTGTCTCAATGAGCTTTGTACAAGTTTGAAGAACTTATGAAACATCTAATAACGCGTTTCTAGGACTCTAAACAAAGTTTCATGCAACATGAGTGCTTATAAGTATCTCAAGGAGCTTTGTATAAGTTTGACAAACTTATGAAACATCTAACAACTTGTTTCTAGGACTCTAAACAAAGTTTCATGCAACATGAGAGCTCATAAGTTCCTTAATGAGCTTTGTACAAGTTTGACGAACGTATGAAACATCTAACAACGCGTTTCTAGGTCTCTTAACCAAGTTTCATGCAACATGAGTGCTTATAAGTTCCTCAATGAGCTTTGTACAAGTTTCATGAAATTATGAAACATCTAACAACGCGTTTCTAGGACTCTAAACCAAGTTTCATGCAACATGAGAGCTTATAAGTTCCTCAATGAGCTTTGTACAAGTTTGACGAACGTATGAAACATCTAACAACGCGTTTCTAGGACTCTAAACCAAGTTTCATGCAACATGAGTGCTTATAAGTTCCTCAATGAGCTTTGTACAAGTTTCACGAAATTATGAAACATCTAACAACTTTTTTCTTGGACTCTAAACCAAGTTTCATGCAACACTAAAGCTGATAAGTTCCACAATGAGCTTTGTACAAGTTTGAGGAACGTATGAAACATCTAATAACGCGTTTCTAGGACTCTAAACGAAGTTTCATGCAACATGAGTGTTTATAAGTGTCTCAATGAGCTTTGTACAAGTTTGACGAACTTATGAAACATCTAACAACGCGTTTCTAGGACTCTAAACAAATTTTCATGCAACATGAGTGCTTATAAGTATTTCAATGAGCTTTGTATAAGTTTGACAAACTTATGAAACATCTAACAACGCGTTTCTAGGCCTCTAAACCAAGTTTCATGCAACATGAGTTCTTATAAGTTCCTCAATGACCTTTGTACAAGTTTGACGAACGTATGAAACATCTAACAACGCGTTTCTAGGCCTCTAAACCAAGTTTCATGCAACATGAGTTCTTATAAGTTCCTCAATGATCTTTGTACAAGTTTGACGAACGTATGAAACATCTAACAACGCGTTTCTAAAACTCTAAACCAAGTTTCATGGAACATGAGTGCTTATAAGTTCCTCAATAAGCTTTGTACAAGTTTCACGAACTTATGAAACATCTAACAACGCGTTTCTAGGACTCTAAACGAAGTTTCATGCAAAATGAGAGCTTATAAGTTCCTCAATGAGCTTTGTACAAGTTTGACGAACGTATGAAAAATCTAACAACGCGTTTCTAGGACTCTAAACCAAGTTTCATGCAACATGAGTGCTTATAAGTTCCTCAATGGGCTTTGTACAAGTTTCACGAACTTATGAAACATCTAACAACGCGTTTCTAGGACTCTAAACCAAGTTTCATGCAACATGAGTTCTTATAAGTTCCTCAATGACCTTTGTACAAGTTTGACAAACGTATGGAACATCTAACAACGCGTTTCTGCGACTCTAAACCAAGTTTCATGCAACATGAGTTCTTATAAGTTCCTCAATGAGCTTTGTAAAAGTTTGACGAACGTATGAAACATCTAACAACGCGTTTCTAGGACTCTAAACAAAGTTTCATGCAACATGAGTGTTTATAAGTGGCTCAGTGAGCTTTGTACAAGTTTGACGAACTTATGAAACATCTAACAACGCGTTTCTAGGACTCTAAACCAAGTTTCATGCAACATGACTACTTATAAGTATCTCAATGAGCTTTGTATAAGTTTGTCGAACTTATGAAACATCTAACAACTCGTTTTTGGGACTCTAATCCAAGTTTCATGCAACATGAGAGCTTATAAGTTCCTCAATGAGCTTTGTACAAGTTTGACGAACGTATGAAACATCTAAAAACGCGGTTCTAAAACTCCAAACAAAGTTTCACGCAACATGAGTGCTTATAAGTATCTCAATGAGCTTTGTACAAGTTTCACGAACTTATGAAACATCTACCAGCGCGTTTCTAGGACTCTAAACCAAGTTTCATGCAACATGAGTTCTTATAAGTTCCTCAATGACGTTTGTACAAGTTTTACGAACGTATGAAACATCTAACAACGCGTTTCTAGGATTCTAAACAAAGTTTCACGCAACATGAGTGCTTATAAGTATCTCAATGAGCTTTGTATAAGTTTGACGAACTTATGAAACATCTAACAACTCGTTTCTATGACTCTAAACCAAGTTTCATGCAACATGATAGCTTATAAGTTACTTAATGAGCTTTGTACAACATGATAGCTTATAAGTTACTTAATGACGAACGTAGGAAACATCTAACAACGAGTTTCTAAAATTCTAAACCAAGTTTCATGCAACATGAGTGCTTATAAGTTCCTCAATAAGCTTTGTACAAGTTTCACGAACTTATGAAACATCTAACAACGAGTTTCTAGGACTCTAAACCAAGTTTCATGCAACATGAGAGCTTAAAAGTTTCTCAATGACCTTTGTACAAGTTTGAAGAACGTATGAAACATCTAACAACGAGTTTCTAGGAATCTAAACCAAGTTTCATGCAATATGAGTGCTTATAAGTTCCTCAATGAACTTTGTACAAGTTTAACGAAGTTATCAAACATCTAACAACGCGTTTCTAGGACTCTAAACCAAGTTACATGCAACATGAGTTCTTATAAGTTCCTCAATGAGCTTTGTAGAAGTTTGACGAACGTATGAAACATCTAACAACGCGTTTCTAGGACTTTAAACCAAGTTTTATGCAACATGAGTGTTTATAAGTGTCTCAATGAGCTTTGTACAAGTTTGACGAACTTATGAAACATCTAACAACACATTTCTAGGACTCTAAACCAAGTTTTATGCAACATGAGCGCTTATAAGTATCTCAATGAGCTTTGTAAAAGTTTGACGAACTTATGAGACATCTAGCAACTCGTTTCTAGGACTCTAAACCAAGTTTCATGCAACATGAGAGCTGATAAGTTCCTCAATAAACTTTTTACAAGTTTGACGAACGTATGAAACATCTAACAACGCGTTTCTAAAACTCTAAACCAAGTTTCATGCAACATGAGTGATTATAAGTTCCTCAATAAGATTTTTACAAGTTTCACGAACTTATGAAACATCTAACAACGCGTTTCTAGGTCTCTAAACCAAGTTTCATGCAACATGAGAGCTTATAAGTTCCTCAATGAGCTTTGTACAAGTTTGACGAACGTATGAAACATCTAACAGCGCATTTCTAGGACTTTAAACCAAGTTTCATGGAACATGAGTGCTTATAAGTTCCTCAATGAGCTTTGTACAAGTTTCACGAACTTATGAAACATCTTACAACGCGTTTCTAGGACTCTAAACCAAGTTTCATGCAACATGAGTTCTTATAAGTTCCTCAATGACCTTTGTACAAGTTTGACGAACGTATGAAACATCTAACAACGCGTTTCTAGGACTCTAAACCAAGTTACATGCATCATGAGTTCTTATAAGTTCCTCAATGAGCTTTGTATAAGTTTGAAGAACGTATGAAACATCTAACAACGTGTATCTAGGACTCTAAACCATGTTTCATGCAACATGAGTGTTTATAAGTGTTTCAATGAGCTTAGTACAAGTTTGACGAACTTATGAAACATCTAACAACGCGTTTATAGGACTCTAAACCAAGTTTCATGCAACATGAGAGCTTATAAGTTCCTCAATGAGCTTTGTACAAGTTTGACGAACGTATGAAACATCTAACAACACGTTTCTAGGACTCTAAACCAGGTTTCATGCAACATGAGTGCTTATAAGTTCCTCAATGAGCTTTGTCCAAGTTTTACGAACGTATGAAACATCTAACAACGCGTTTCTAGGACTCTAAACAAAGTTTCATGCAACATGAGTGCTTATAAGTATCTCAATGAGCTTTGTATAAGTTTGACGAACTTATGAAACATCTAACAACTCGTTTCTAGGACTCTAAACCAAGTTTCATGCAACATGATAGCTTATAAGTGTTAGATTTTAGAGATTATATAAGAGATTTAAGAGTTCCTCAATGAGCTTTTTACAAGTTTCACGAACTTATGAAACATCTAACAACGCGTTTCTAGGACTCTAAACCAAGTTTCATGCAACATGATAGCTTATAAGTTCCTTAATTAGCTTTGTACAAGTTTGACGAACGTAGGAAACATCTAACAACATGTTTCTAAAATTCTTAACCAAGTTTCATGCAACATGAGTGCTTATAAGTTCCTCAATAAGCTTTGTACAAGTTTCACGAACTTATGAAACATCTAATAACGAGTTTCTAGGACTCTAAACCAAGTTTCATGCAACATGAGAGCTTAAAAGTTCCTCAATGACCTTTGTACAAGTTTGACGAACGTATGAAACATCTAACAACGCGTTTCTAGGACTCTAAACCAAGTTTCATGCAACATGAGTGTTTATAGATGTCTCAATGAGCTTTGTACAAGTTTGACGAACTTATGAAACATCTAACAAAGCGTTTCTAGGACTCTAAACCAAGTTTCATGCAACATGAGAGCTTATAAGTTCCTCAATGAGCTTTGTACAAGTTTGACGAACGTATGAAACATCTAACAACGCGTTTCTAGGACTCTAAACTAAGTTTCATGCAACATGAGTGCTTATAAGTTCCTCAATGAGCTTTGTACAAGTTTGATGAACTTATGAAACATCTAACAACGCGTTTCTAGGACTCTAAACCAAGTTTCATGCAACATGAGAGCTTATAAGTTCCTCAATGAGCTTTGTACAAGTTTGACGAACGTATGAAACATCTAACATCACGTTTCTAGGACTCTAAACCAGGTTTCATGACACATGAGTGCTTATAAGTTCCTCAATGAGCTTTGTACAAGTTTTACGAACGTATGAAACATCTAACAACGCGTTTCTAGGACTCTAAACAAAGTTTCATGCAACATGAGTGTTTATAAGTGTCTCAATGAGCTTTGTACAAGTTTGACGAACTTATGAAACATCTAACAACGCGTTTCTAGGACTCTAAACCAAGTTTCATGCAACATGACTGCTTATAAGTATCTCAATGAGCTTTGTATAAGTTTGTCGAACTTATGAAACATCTAACAACTCGTTTTTGGGACTCTAAACCAAGTTTCATGCAACATGAGAGCTTATAAGTTCCTCAATGAGCTTTGTACAAGTTTGACGAACGTATGAAACATCTAAAAACGCGGTTCTAAAACTCCAAACAAAGTTTCACGCAACATGAGTGCTTATAAGTATCTCAATGAGCTTTGTACAAGTTTCACGAACTTATGAAACATCTACCAGCGCGTTTCTAGGACTCTAAACCAAGTTTCATGCAACATGAGTTCTTATAAGTTCCTCAATGACGTTTGTACAAGTTTTACGAACGTATGAAACATCTAACAACGCGTTTCTAGGATTCTAAACAAAGTTTCACGCAACATGAGTGCTTATAAGTATCTCAATGATCTTTGTATAAGTTTGACGAACTTATGAAACATCTAACAACTCGTTTCTATGACTCTAAACCAAGTTTCATGCAACATGATAGCTTATAAGTTACTTAATGAGCTTTGTACAACATGATAGCTTATAAGTTACTTAATGACGAACGTATGAAACATCTAACAACGAGTTTCTAAAATTCTAAACCAAGTTTCATGCAACATGAGTGCTTATAAGTTCCTCAATAAGCTTTGTACAAGTTTCACGAACTTATGAAACATCTAACAACGAGTTTCTAGGACTCTAAACCAAGTTTCATGCAACATGAGAGCTTAAAAGTTTCTCAATGACCTTTGTACAAGTTTGAAGAACGTATGAAACATCTAACAACGAGTTTCTAGGAATCTAAACCAAGTTTCATGCAATATGAGTGCTTATAAGTTCCTCAATGAACTTTGTACAAGTTTGACGAAGTTATCAAACATCTAACAACCCGTTTCTAGGACTCTAAACCAAGTTACATGCAACATGAGTTCTTATAAGTTCCTCAATGAGCTTTGTAGAAGTTTGACGAACGTATGAAACATCTAACAACGCGTTTCTAGGACTTTAAACCAAGTTTTATGCAACATGAGTGTTTATAAGTGTCTCAATGAGCTTTGTACAAGTTTGACGAACTTATGAAACATCTAACAACACATTTCTAGGACTCTAAACCAAGTTTTATGCAACATGAGCGCTTATAAGTATCTCAATGAGCTTTGTATAAGTTTGACGAACTTATGAGACATCTAGCAACTCGTTTCTAGGATTCTAAACCAAGTTTCATGCAACATGAGAGCTGATAAGTTCCTCAATAAACTTTTTACAAGTTTGACGAACGTATGAAACATCTAACAACGCGTTTCTAAAACTCTAAACCAAGTTTCATGCAACATGAGTGATTATAAGTTCCTCAATAAGATTTTTACAAGTTTCACGAACTTATGAAAAATCTAACAACGCGTTTCTAGGTCTCTAAACCAAGTTTCATGCAACATGAGAGCTTATAAGTTCCTCAATGAGCTTTGTACAAGTTTGACGAACGTATGAAACATCTAACAGCGCATTTCTAGGACTTTAAACCAAGTTTCATGGAACATGAGTGCTTATAAGTTCCTCAATGAGCTTTGTACAAGTTTCACGAACTTATGAAACATCTTACAACGCGTTTCTAGGACTCTAAACCAAGTTTCATGCAACATGAGTTCTTATAAGTTCCTCAATGACCTTTGTACAAGTTTGACGAACGTATGAAACATCTAACAACGCGTTTCTAGGACTCTAAACCAAGTTACATGCATCATGAGTTCTTATAAGTTCCTCAATGAGCTTTGTATAAGTTTGAAGAACGTATGAAATATCTAACAACGTGTATCTAGGACTCTAAACCAAGTTTCATGCAACATGAGTGTTTATAAGTGTTTCAATGAGCTTAGTACAAGTTTGACGAACTTATGAAACATCTAACAACGCGTTTATAGGAGTCTAAACCAAGTTTCATGCAACATGAGAGCTTATAAGTTCCTCAATGAGCTTTGTACAAGTTTGACGAACGTATGAAACATCTAACAATACGTTTCTAGGACTCTAAACCAGGTTTCATGCAACATGAGTGCTTATAAGTTCCTCAATGAGCTTTGTCCAAGTTTTACGAACGTATGAAACATCTAACAACGCGTTTCTAGGACTCTAAACAAAGTTTCATGCAACATGAGTGCTTATAAGTATCTCAATGAGCTTTGTATAAGTTTGACGAACTTATGAAACATCTAACAACTCGTTTCTAGGACTCTAAACCAAGTTTCATGCAACATGATAGCTTATAAGTGTTAGATTTTAGAGAGTATATAAGAGATTTAAGAGTTCCTCAATGAGCTTTTTACAAGTTTCACGAACTTATGAAACATCTAACAACGCGTTTCTAGGACTCTAAACCAAGTTTCATGCAACATGATAGCTTATAAGTTCCTTAATTAGCTTTGTACAAGTTTGACGAACGTAGGAAACATCTAACAACGTGTTTCTAAAATTCTAAACCAAGTTTCATGCAACATGAGTGCTTATAAGTTCCTCAATAAGCTTTGTACAAGTTTCACGAACTTATGAAACATCTAATAACGAGTTTCTAGGACTCTAAACCAAGTTTCATGCAACATGAGAGCTTAAAAGTTCCTCAATGACCTTTGTAAAAGTTTGACGAACGTATGAAACATCTAACAACGCGTTTCTAGGACTCTAAACCAAGTTTCATGCAACATGAGTGTTTATAGATGTCTCAATGAGCTTTGTACAAGTTTGACGAACTTATGAAACATCTAACAAAGCGTTTCTAGGACTCTAAACCAAGTTTCATGCAACATGAGAGGTTATAAGTTCCTCAATGAGCCTTGTACAAGTTTGACGAACGTATGAAACATCTAACAACGCGTTTCTAGGACTCTAAACTAAGTTTCATGCAACATGAGTGCTTATAAGTTCCTCAATGAGCTTTGTACAAGTTTGACGAACTTATGAAACATCTAACAACGCGTTTCTAGGACTCTAAACCAAGTTTCATGCAACATGAGAGCTTATAAGTTCCTCAATGAGCTTTGTACAAGTTTGACGAACGTATGAAACATCTAACATCACGTTTCTAGGACTCTAAACCAGGTTTCATGACACATGAGTGCTTATAAGTTCCTCAATGAGCTTTGTACAAGTTTTACGAACGTATGAAACATCTAAAAACGCGTTTCTAGGACTCTAAACAAAGTTTCATGCAACATGAGTGCTTATAAGTATCTCAATGAGCTTTGTATAAGTTTGACGAACTTATGAAACATCTAACAACTCGTTTCTAGGACTCTAAACCAAGTTTCATGCAACATGAGAGCTTATAAGTTCCACAATGAGCTTTGTACAAGTTTGACGAACGTATGAAACATCTAACAACGCGTTTCTAGGACTCTAAACTAAGTTTCATGCAACATGAGTGCTTATAAGTTCCTCAATGAGCTTTGTACAAGTTTGACGAACTTATGAAACATCTAACAACGCGTTTCTAGGACTCTAAACCAAGTTTCATGCAACATGAGAGCTTATAAGTTCCTCAATGAGCTTTGTACAAGTTTGACGAACGTATGAAACATCTAACAACGCGTTTCTAGGACTCTAAACCAGGTTTCATGCAACATGAGTGCTTATAAGTTCCTCAAAGAGCTTTGTACAAGTTTTACGAACGTATGAAACATCTAACAACGCGTTTCTAGGACTCTAAACAAAGTTTCATGCAACATGAGTGCTTATAAGTATCTCAATGAGCTTTGTATAAGTTTGACGAACTTATGAAACATCTAACAACTCGTTTCTAGGACTCTAAACCAAGTTTCATGCAACATGATAGCTTATAAGTGTTAGATTTTAGAGAGTATATAAGAGATTTAAGAGTTTTTGTTCTTGAGTTCATGAAGAACATCGTTGAGGAACTTGGTTGTTAGATGAAACATGGTTTATAGTCCTAGAAACGCGTTGTTAGATGTTTCATACATTCGTCAAACTTGTACAAAGCTCATTGAGGAACTTATAAGCCCTCATGTTGCATGAAACTTGGTTTAGAGTCGTAGAAACGAGTTGTTAGATGTTTCATAAGTTCGTCAAACTTGTACAAAGCTCATTGAGATACTTATAAGCACTCATGTTGCATGAAACTTGGTTTAGAGTCCTAGAAACGCGTTGTTAGATGTTTCATAAGTTCGTGAAACTTGTACAAAGCTCATTGAGGAACTTATAAGCACTCATGTTGCATGAAACTTAGGTTAGAGTCCTAGAAACGCGTTGTTAGATGTTTAATACGTTCGTCAAACTTGATACAATGCTCATTGAGGAATTTATAAGCTCTCATGTTGCATGAAACTTGGTTTAGACTCCTTGAAAGGCGTTGTTAGATGTTTCATAAGTTCTTCAAACTTGTACAAAGCTCATCGAGGAACTTTGATATGAGTAGGGAGCCGGAACCGGATGCCCGAGCAAAACCGGAGCCGGATGCCCGAGCAAATCCGGAGCCCGATCATCGAGCAAAACCGGGGCCCGATCATCGAGCAAAACCGGAGCTAGATCATCGAGCAAAACCGGAGCCCGATCACCGAGCAACGAGAAACTTGAAGGCGGCATTATCACAAGGTGATGAGATAAGGAGTTAGCTAAGGATGCGCATACGATGATGCTAAAGGAGGAACCAGGAAGAGAAGCAACCGAGAGCTTCAATACCATCCATCACCACGTCTAAGTGCGAAGACCAAGCTATGAGAGCTAAGCGTCTAAGTGTCTCGCTTGGTACTCTTTCCCACTGGGTTTTAACGAGGCCAAGAAGAATGCTACGTCGGCCACTTAGCAATCATAGCTAGAAGAGTGTAAGAGACGAGGCACTTTAAACTACTCGTTGTTTTATCGCTTTTAAAACGCCGTGTTGTTTGGCGATTTCCTTTTTGTTTGAAATGCGCGGTTTCCTTTTTACCGAGCAATTTCCTTTTTTCTTGTAAACGTAACCCTAAAGGAGAGACGCGCTTGTGCTAATCTCTATAAAAGGGGTTTCACGGCTTACATTAATCTTCAACAAACTTTTTATACACAAAACTTTTACAAAGGTTTCGCTCTCGGTCTAACCTTGTTCTAGGTTCGATCTCCTAACAAGTTGTTCGCTGCCTAGGAGATCTTCGTATACTTAGCTTGTTTTCCCATCACTTGCTAAGTAACCATCCCCACTTACACGCTTCCACCAACCGCTACCACCTTGCTCCGTGTGCGAAACCACCACCACCACCGATTCATCACACCACACCGACCCGCTTGTTACTCAGCCACGTCCAGAGAGTATCCTTGAGGAGGGAGAGCGTATCATCTGGTATCAGAGCCTCCTTTGCACCAAAAGGCTGAGTGATCTCTAAAATCTCTACCGTTTAATCTTGTTCCGTATAGATCTAGTAGCGATTGTTAAGGTTGATTGAACTAGTGTTTACTTGTGTTCTTGCTTTCTGTATGAACCTGTTGATTACGATTCTGTGTGAAAATTTGTGTGTCCTGATTTAAAAACTTGATAAGTTCGCATCTAGAGCCTCACCGTACATCCGCTTGTTTGAAATATTGTTTGTTCCTTGGAAATCTCTTCGTCGTGTTCTTGATAAACTCTTGGTGGCGGCGGCAAGTTAGGTTTAGGATAACGCGAAAACCCTTTTCAAATTTCCTTTTTGCCTCAGTTATTCGATTTCCTTTTCTTCAAAACTTGCGTTTCACTAACTAGTCCGATTTCCTTTTTTTTTCAAAACCGCGTATCCGATTTCCTTTTTTTTTCAAACCGCGTATTTGATTTTCCTTTATTCCGCGTCCGTCTTTGTTGTGTGGCGTGAAGTTTACTTGCTCATCTATTCCGTGAACTACTTACTGCGAGCTACTTATCCGTGTAACAGGTACAATGTCCCTATCACCGGAGCCGCTCGATGACCTCAAGAAGCTCATAGCAGCTCAAGTAGCCGAGGCCATGACCCAACTTCTTCCCCAACAAATTTCTCAACAACTCACCTTGGAACGTGAGAGACAAGCTAGGGAGGCTACAAAGGTAACCTCGGACTCCGAAGGTGGGTCGACGGCGACTCCGTCCGAGGCCATGAGGATCATTAGAGGTAAAGGTGTAGCCGGTACCTCTAAATTCCAAGCCATCCGCAATTTACGTCCCGTCAACGGCAATGGACCGCCCAAGGAACCGGGACATCCAACTCGTAATGGACCTACCGAACCTGATCTAAGTGCTCCACGGCAAAGAGCACCAGCCGGTCGCAATCGCCGAACGGAGACCATAGCCGGCCAACGTATCTACATCGACTCCGATGATGAGTACTACAACTCCAACGCCTCAGACTGCAGTAGGAGGAGCTATAGACGAGACATGCGTGATAGAGATCCCGAGAGGCAACAATTGAAGCACATCAAAGCCAAGTTTCCTCTGTTCCAAGGGAAGAATGACCCGGAGGCTTACCTGGATTGGGAGAGGAAGATGGAGTCGAGCAACCTGTGTCATGACACCTACGCCTCCAACAAGGTGAAGATTGCCATCTCGGAATTCAACGACTATGCTCTGTTATGGTGGGATCAGCTCAGCACCACCAGGAATCGTCACAATGAGCTGCCCATCACAACCTGGCCGCAACTTACTACCCACATGCGGAAAAGGTTTGTACCAAACCATTATCACCGAGAGGTCCTCAACAAACTCCAAAAACTTACCCAAGGCTCAAGCTCGGTGAGAGACTACTTCAAAGAGATGGAGACTCTCCTTATTCGAGCTGGTCTAGAAGAGGACGAAGAGGTTACAATGGCCAGGTTTGTTGGTGGACTTAGCCGGGACATTCAGGATAAGGTAGAACTACAAACCTATGTAGACCTTGAGGAGCTGGTCCATAAGGCAGAGTTGGTCGAGACTCAGCACAAGAGGAGATATGTCAAGCCCAGCTACCCCTCTGGCCAATCCAAGCTGAGAGATTTCTCCACTACCCGGCCACCTTACACCAAGGACGTCAAACCCACTTCCACGGTCAAGGAAGAATCTAAAGCTGATCCTAAGGCCAGAAACATCACCTATCTAAGTAGCGTCAGATGCTTTAGATGCCAAGGGATGGGTCACTACTCGCGAGACTTCCCCAACAAGAAAGTGTTCTTTACGCTAGACAACGTAGAGATAGTTCCCCATGAATCTGATTTTGAGCAAGAGGAGGAAGGGGAGGAAGAAGAGACGGCTGCTACTGGCGAGCTTCTGGTTGCTAGGAGGACCTTGAGTGTTCAGAACCAGCCGACTAATTGGTGCAAAGGGATCACCTCTTTCACACCCGATGCCTCATCAAGGGGAAAGTATGTAGCTTGATCATCGACGGTGGTAGCTGTACCAACGCCGCCAGTGAACTCATGGTCAAGAAGCTTAGCCTAGAGACCATCTCTCACCCTCGACCGTACAAACTCCAATGGCTGAATGAGAGTGGTGCGTTGACGGTGACACATCAGGTCAAGATCTCCTTCTCCATAGGCAAGTATGAGGATGATGTGCTATATGATGTCATACCCATGGGATCAAGCCATGTGCTACTTGGAAGACCTTGGCAATCCGACCGCCGTGTGCTACATGATGGTTACACCGACAAACATTCATTTGACTTCAAAGGCAGAAAGATCACATTAGCACCTCTCACGCCAAGCGAAGTATACCAAGATCAATTCTACCTCAAACTCAAGGAGGACAAGGAGAAGGAACCAGTTATGAGCAGCAGCCTTCACATCAACCATAGTGAAGTGTCTAGACTTCTAAATTCTGATTATCCTATGTTAATGCTTGTTTACAGAGAGACTCTTGTTAGCACTAACCCTACACAGGAGTTACCTAGTGGAATGTCTAAGCTTTTATTACAGTGACGTCTTTCCCAAGGAGATTCCACCAGGTTTGCCTCCCATCCGCGGCATAGAGCACCAGATTGATCTAGTTCCTGGCTCGGCCCTTCCAAACCGGCCAGCTTACCGAACCAACCCGGTGGAGACCAAGGAGCTTCAGAGGCAAGTTGAGGAGCTGATGAGTAAAGGACACATCCGAGAGAGCATGAGTCCTTGTGTCATACCGGTGCTGCTGGTGCCAAAGAAGGATGGATCCTGGCGCATGTGTGTTGATTGCCGAGCCATCAACAACATCACGATTAGGATGAAGGAGGGTGACGAATGGAAAACAGCCTTGAAGACCAAATAAGGCCTGTATGAGTGGCTTGTGATGCCATTTGGACTTACTAATGTTCCTAGCACTTTTATGCGTCTAATGAATCATGTCTTAAGGTCTTTTATAGGTGTCTTTGTGGTGGTCTACTTTGATGACATCCTGATCTTTAGCAAGAGCCTAGCCGAGCACCTTGACCATATACAATTTGTCCTTGACGTGCTAAGAAGGGAAAATCTCTTTGCTAACTTAGACAAGTGTACTTTTTGCACTAACCAGATTGTGTTCTTAGGTTTTGTTGTGAGTACAGAAGGTTTTAAGTTGGATGAGGAGAAGATCAAGGCGATCAAAGAATGGCCAAGACCAACCACCGTAGGAGAAGTCAGGAGCTTCCATGGACTAGCCGGCTTCTATCGGCGGTTCGTCAAAGACTTCAGCACACTTGCGGCACCACTCACCGAGATCATCAAGAAGGATGTAGGCTTCAAGTGGGGAGACGCCCAAGACCAGGCTTTCCAAAGCCTTAAAGAGAAGCTTATCAATGCCCCTTTACTCATTCTTCCTGATTTTCTCAAAACTTTTGAAATTGAATGCGATGCTTCGGGTGTAGGTATTGGTGCGGTTCTCATGCAGGACAGGAAACCAATAGCCTATTTCAGTGAGAAGCTAGGAGGAGCCATGCTGAACTACCCTACCTATGACAAGGAGATGTACGCGTTGGTGAGGGCACTACAAACTTGGCAACACTACCTCTGGCCCAAGGAGTTTGTTATCCACACCGACCATGAGTCCCTCAAACATCTCAAAGGCCAACAGAAACTCAACAAGAGGCACGGTCGCTGGATCGAGTTCGTTGAGACTTTCCCATACGTAATCAAGTATAAGAAAGGTAAGGACAATGTCGTAGCCGACGCAATGTCCTGGAGGTACACCCTAATCTCTGAGTTATATTCTAGACTTATTGGTTTTGAAACGGTAAAGGACTTATATGAATCAGATTCAGAGTTTGGTGAAAAATACTTAAAGTGTGCTAACTTTGCGTATGAGAACTTCTTTAGACAGGATGGATACTTATTCTGCAATAACAAGATGTGCATAACTAGCGGATCGATCCGAGACCTACTAGTAAGAGAGGCCCATGTAGGAGGATTGGCCGGGCACTTTGGAGTAGCCAGGACCTTAGCCAGGCTCCAAGCCTACTTCTATTGGGTTCAGATGAGAAGAGACGTGGAGAGGATTTGTGCTAGATGCATTACATGTAAACTGGCTAAGAGTAAGGTGCAACCGCACGGTTTGTACACCCCTTTGCCTATTCCTTCTCATCCTTGGACGCATATTTCAATGGATTTTGTTGTTGGCTTACCTCGAACGAGAAATGGTAGAGATTCTATTTTTGTTGTGGTGGACAAGTTCAGCAAAATGGCCCATTTCATCGCTTGCCACAAGACGGATGATGCCGTGAGTGTAGCTAACTTGTTTTTCAGGGAAGTGGTAAGGCTGCATGGGATGCCCCAAGTCATTGTTTCTGACCGTGACACCAAGTTCCTCAGCCATTTTTGGCGTACCCTGTGGGCAAAGCTAGGAACCAAGCTGTCCTTTTCTACTACATGTCATCCGCAAACGGACAGTCAAACTGAGGTGGTAAACAGGTCGTTGTCCACACTCTTGAGGACACTAGTGAAGAGCAACATCAAGTCATGGGAAGAGTGTCTACCCCATGTTGAGTTCGCTTATAACCACGCTAAGCATTCTTCTACTCTTTACTCTCCTTTTGAACTAGTATACGGCTTTAACCCCATGTCTCCGTTAGATCTAATTGCATTGCCTTTGAGTGAAATGTCTAGTGTTGATGGCAAGAAAAAGGCTGAACAGGTTAGGAAAATGCACGAGAAGGCCAAGGAGAACATCGGGAAGAGAACCGAGCAATACGCTAAACATGCCAACAAGGGCCGCAAGGAAATGGTGTTTAAAGAAGGCGACTTGGTGTGGATCCACTTGAGGAAGGAACGGTTCCCAGCAGAGAGGAAGTCCAAGCTCATGCCTCGAATAGACGGGCCTTTCAAAGTGACCCGGCGGATCAACGACAACGCCTACAAGATCGACCTCCAAGGTAAGTATATGATATCGGATTCCTTCAACGTTTCTGACTTGTCTCCTTATGTTGATGATGCAGATTTGAGGACAAATCCTTTTCAAGAGGGAGGGGATGATATGAGCAGGGAGCCGGAACCGGAAGCCCGAGCAAAACCGGAGCCGGATGCCCGAGCAAATCCGGAGCCCGATCATCAAGAAAAACCGGAGCCCGATCATCGAGCAAAACCGGAGCCCGATCATCGAGCAAAACCGGAGCCCGATGCCCCATCACCGAGCAACGGGAAACTTGAAGGCGGCATTATCACAAGGTCACGAGCTAAGGAGTTAGCTAAGGATGCGCATACGATGATGCTAAAGGAGGAACCAGGAAGAGAAGCAACCAAGAGCTTCTACAACATCCATCACCACGTCTAAGTGCGTAGACCAAGCTATGAGAGCTAAGCGGCTAAGTGTCTCGCTTGGTACTCTTTCCCACTGGGTTTTAACGAGGCCAAGAAGAACGCTACGTCGGCCACTTAGCAATCATAGCTTGAAGAGTGTAAAAGACGAGGCACTTTAAATTACTCGTTGTTTTATCGCTTTTAAAACGCCGTGTTGTTTGGCGATTTCCTTTTTGTTTGAATTGCGCGGTTTCCTTTTTACCCAGCAATTTCCTTTTTTCTTGTAAACGTAACCCTAAAGGAGAGACGCGCTTGTGCTAATCTCTATAAAAGGGTTTGCGCCGCTTACATTAATCTTCAGCAAACTTTTTATACACAAAACTTTTACAAAGGTTTCGCTCTCGGTCTAGCCTTGTTCTAGGTCCGATCTCCTAACAAGTTGTTCGCTGCCTAGGAAATCTTTGTATACTTAGCTCGTTTTCTCATCACTTGCTAAGTAACCATCCCACTTACACGCTTCCACCAACCGCTACCACCTTGCTCCGTGTGCGAAACCACCACCACCATCGATTCATCACACCACACCGACCCGCTTGTTACTCAGCCACGTCCAGAGAGTATCCTTGAGGAGGGAGAGCGTATCAGAGAGAGAATAGAGAGAGAGAGAGAGTTTAATCCGAATGATTGTATTAGATTATTAGATTGTTGTTTACAAAGAGAGGAATATAAATAAACAATATTGACTAGAAATGGTATCTTGGGAATATCCCAAATCAGTCCACATCTCTTCGGTTACCCGCGCCAACCGTCACTATCACTCTTGTAGCCGCACCTCCTTAAGGCGACCCGTGAGTGTACGGCCGAGTCGGCTACACGCGCCCTTAAGGCGCACATGTGACTTGCCCAACGTCTCTATTGGCAACGACTCTATTGTTTCTAGATCCTTCCTCTTTGACTTCTCTTGTAACGATAACAAGGGTCTTTGTCTTGGTGAACAAATGTTCGGACAAAGCCTTAACAACTCCAACTTTAACCTTGTACCGGTCACTCTTAGACCGATACGTCTTCTCGGTACAACTTCCTTGAACTATATCAGTCATGGTTGACCGATATACTTGCCCGATATGCTAAGTGTTAACATCCTCTTGGTATCGACTCCTTTCACCATATTGGTCATGTTTGACCGGTATGCTTGACCGATACACGAAGTATTAACCACTTCAATACTCCCCCGCAAGCTTTGCCTAATGCAATGGCTAAGCTTGGAACCCGCATAACCTTGCCTCGTTAAAAAAACCTTGTTGAGAAAACCTCTTGGGATAAAACTCACCTAAGGGAAAAGAGTACAAGGTCATACGGTTAGAGACTTAGGCGTTGGGAGCCCGGATGAGTCCAAGTCTTGGTAGAATGGACTCACAAACTTTTAAGCTTGCGGACTTGGTGAAGATATCCGCGGGTTGGTCTTGACTTTTGGTGTAGCACGGTAAGATGGTCCCTTTGGCCATTTGTTTTCTAACCGTGTGACAATCCACCTCTATGTGCTTGGTCCGTTCATGGAAGACCGAGTTTGTTGCTATGTGGATGGCCGCTTGATTATCACAATGCATGGTCATTGGTGCTTCAATCTTGAAACCCAAATCCCCTAGCAAGTTCTTTAGCCACACGAGTTCTTGAGTTAGCTTCCTCATGGCTCTATACTCGGCTTCGGCGGTGGAGCAAGACACTATTTTTTGCTTCTTTGTCTTCCATGTGACAAGGTTGCCTCAAATGAAAGTACAATACCCGGTGGTTGACCTTCTATCCTCTAGGTTCCCGGCGTAGTCCGCGTCACAATACCCAATCATCTTCGTGTTCTTGTTGCAACCCATCCATATACCCAAGATTGAGGTTCCAAGATCCTCATGATCATGTTCCAATGATGTTGCTTCGGCTTTTGCATATGTTGGGAGACTTGGTTCACGACAAAGCACAAGTCCGGTCTAGTGATTGTTAAGACTTGGGAGAGCTTTCCCACTAGGCGTCTATATAGCATTGGATCTTTGTATGGTTGATCATCCGCACTCCCCTCTTGAATAGTCTTGTATCCATCTTCAAGGGGCGTCTTAGCCACCTTGGTACCTACCATATTGATAACACTCAAAACATCATGGGTGTACTTCCTTTGGGAGAGAAAGAGACCTTCCTTTGATCTACACACTTCAATCCCAAGGAAGTACTTAAGCACACCTAGATCTTTAATGTCAAATTTAGACTTAAGAAAGGTTTTGATTTCTTGAATACCTCCTTTGTTGTTTCCGGAGATGATGATGTCATCTACGTATACAAGTACCACCACTATACCTTCTTGGTTTTGTAGGGTGAAGAGTGTGTGTTCGGCTTGTGATCTCTTGAATCCCTTTGCCATCAATGTTGAGCTAAGCTTGTGGTACCAAGCTCTTGGTGATTGCTTGGGACCGTAGATAGCCTTTCTTAACCTCAAAACTTTCCCGGGGGTGATCTCTACGCCGAGTGGTGGAGTCATGTAGACCTCTTCACATCCATTTGAAAGAGATCCCGTGATAGATTGGTAGCCAATGATAAAATGACCCTAACCGTGTGAAGTTTTGCAACCGGTGCAAAAGTGTCCAAGTAGTCTTCTCCATAGGTTTGTACATGTGAAGCCTCTTGCTACTAGTCTTGCCTTGTGTCTCTCAATCTCCCATTGCTTAGGTAATTGATTGTAAACGCATATCTAGAACTCACGGTCCTCTTGACTTTAGGAAGGTCGGTCTCATAGAAGGTCTCATTGTCTTCCATAGCCTTGTTCTCGGCTTTAACCGCATTGATCCACACATCTTCCTTCATTGCTTCTTCATAAGTTCTTGGTATCATATGTTGATCCATGGATGTAATGAATGCTTGGTTCTCCTTGGGAATTCTTGCAAGGGAACATGTGGCTTGAGTGGGATGAGACACCGCCTTGATATTGTAGTATACCCTTGTGTTTACCCAATTGGATGGGTGCTTCTTCACTCTAAGTACTTCTCCTTAGAACCGGCGCAAGTGGTTCACTTTCTTCTTGACCCAATTCTTGATCATGATCTTCTTGAGCATGTCTTTGATCTTCTTGTTTCTCGGTTGAGTTTTGTGTAGCCCTTGATTCTCCCCCGGACTCATTAGACTCTTGAGGTTCGGAATTGACTTGCTCATTGTTGATCTCCCCCTCATGATCAAGATGAGTGGGTTGTTGATTTGGTCTATCCTATCTTGGCTCTTCTTCAAAGTCCATGCCAAGATTCTTCATTAGTTTCCTTAGGCTTGTAGCTCTATCCGTGACATTCTCGAGTAAGTCCTTTAGACTATCCCAATTCTTGTCTTCATAGAAGCTTTTGCCTTCAAGGAACTTGACGTCTCTTGAAACTATGACCCTTCTCCTCTTGGGTACATAGCATTTGTATCCTTTTTGTGTGTTGGAGTAGCCTATGAACATAGCCTTGATGCTCTTTGCTTCAATCTTGTTCCTTTGTTCACTAGGCACAAAGACAAAACACACACAACCAAAAACTCTTAGATGGTTAAGAATAGGCTTACTCTTATTCAAAACTTGAAAGGGAGATTGGTTGTTTAAGATTTGAGTAGGGGTTCGATTAATGAGATAACACGCGGTTAAAACACCATCCGACCAAAACCGTTTTGGAATGTTCATGTGGAACATCATTGACCGTGTGACCTCCATGAAATGCCTATTCTTCCTCTCGACCTCACCGTTTTGTTGCGGTGTATATGGGCATGTGGTTTGGTGAAGGATCCCATGGTTGGCTATGCGTTCTTTGAATGCTCGGCTTGTGTACTTTCCCCCATTATCCGACCTAAAGGTTTTAATCTTAGCATTGTAATGGTTAGTCACATAGTTTTGAAAGTTTTTAAAAGCCTCTAATACCCTATCTTTAGTTTGTAACACATTTTAGATTTTGAAAATACGGTTCTACAATGCTTGCCTAAAATACAAGCCTCACAAGTTTGATGATCAAAAACAACATTAGGAAAAATAGTTTTTAAAGCATTCAAGTGAGGATGACCAAGTCTAAAATGCCAAATAACATTGTTAACCTCGGCTATAACCGATTTAAAAGCATGACAAAGAGAAGTAGAAGTAGGGTTTTTAAAATCAAATTCTTCAAGAACATAGAGGTCCCCTCTTGTGACCCCTTTTCCAATGATCTTCTCACTCTTAATATCCTGAAAAATCACATCATTAGGACTGAAAATAACCTTGCAATTCAAATCACAAGCAATGCGTTTAACGGATATAAGATTGGAAGTAAAACTAGGCATATAAAGAGCTTGAGAATCACTATCAAACAACTTAGGGTTTCCTAACCCTTCTATAGGAATTTCACTCCCATTTGCAATAATGACATTACCTAAAGCCGGTTTAACATTACTAATTAAATCCAAGTTACTAATCATATGATGAGAAGCTCCCGAATCAACAATAATAGGCTTATACGGTCTAATGTCTATATTTTGAGCACTAAGAGAGTAAAAGGGTGAAATACCGGAGCCCTTAAGGGCTTTGATGAGTGCGTCAAGTTCGGACTTCCTCACGAACTCGTCCATGTATGGGACAATGGCCGAATACTCCTCTTCCTTGCCATGGCTTGGTCCGCTTGTACTTGGTATGCTAGCCGAGTCGTCGTGAGAGTAGTTGGCCTTGGCGTCCTTGAACTTGGCCGGCTTAAGACTAGGGTGTAAGATCCAACACTTCTCCTTGTTTTGGCCTTTCTTCTTGCAATGCTCACATGTCAAGGCTCTCCTTTCTTCATATGTCTTGGAAGACGGTTTAAATGCCACCTTGTTTGCGGTCACAAGCTCCTTCTTGCCATCAAATAGTTCAATGGAGCCTTGTTCCCTTTGGAGTTGAGCACACACTTCTTCAAGGTTTGGTAGAGTGTCGGCTCGGAGTAGGTGCTTGGTGATCTCCTTGTAGCTGCCGTTGAGGGTGAGAAGCAAGCCAAAGACCTTGTCTTGCTCTCTTCGTTCGTTTAACGCCTTAGGATCCACGGTGAATGGACGAAGCATCTCTAGTTCTGCTCAATGTGACCTAAACTTCCCAAAGTGCTTGGTGAACTCGGTGTCTTCTTGGTTTAGGTCATTAATGACCTTGTTGACTTCATAGACTCGGCTAAGGTTTGATACATTGCCGTAGACGGTTTGGAGAGTGTCCCATAACTCCTTGGCGCTTTCACAATATGAGTAGGCTTCTAGGATTGATGGTTCAAGGGATCCTTGGATGATTCCAAGGACCTTTTGGTCTAGTTGGAACCATTTCTCATCGTCGGTGGTAAGCTCCTCACTTCCAAAGTTGAAGTCGATGGGAGCCTCTTGTCGAGTGAGTATATGGTTCCAATAGCCGCGACCACAAAGGGCTATCTTCATGGTTCTTGCCCATAGAAGATAGTTGATGCCTTTGAGAGTAACCGGACAAAGTGCCCTTTTGGATTCTTTGTCTTCCATGGTTGAGTTTTGAGATAACTTGGTTTGAGATTTCAGATCTAGAAATTTGAACCGAAGGGAACCGAGGAATCGTTACCGAGAGAAAGTATCGAGGATGCCCGGTATCGAGGATTTGTAACCGAAGAAAAATGGTCGAGTGTTTTGTAGTCGGGCGCCGAAAAAGCCCGAGTACCGAGAATGCCTGAGCGCCGAGGATGCCCGAGCGCCGAGAGAGATTGGTAGCGGAAACGAGATTTAGGTTCCAGAGCAAGGTTGCTCTGGTACCATGTTAGATTTTAGAGAGTATAGAAGAGATTTAAGAGTTTGTGTTCTTAAGTTCATGAAGAACATCAAGAACAAGTGAGAGAGAGAATAGAGAGAGAGAGTTTAATCCGAAAGATTGTATTAGATTAATTAGATTGTTGTTTACAAAGAGAGGAATATAAATAAACAATATTGACTAGAAATGGTATCTTGGGAATATCCCAAATCAGTCCACATCTCTTCGGTTAGCCGCGCCAACCGTCACTATCACTCTTGTAGCCGCGCCTCCTTAAGGCGACCCGTGAGTGTACGACCGAGTCGGCTACACGCGCCCTTAAGGCGCACATGTGACTTGCCCAACGACTCTCTTTGCAACGACTCTATTGTTTCTAGATCCTTCCTCTTTGACTTATCTTGTAACGGTAACAAGGGTCTTTGTCTTGGTGAACAAATGTTCGGACAAAGCCTTAACAACTCCAACTTTAACCTTGTACCGGTCACTCTTAGACCAATACGTCTTCTCGGTACAACTTCCTTGAACTATATCAGTCATGGTTGACCGATATACTTGCCCGATATGCTAAGTGTTAACATCCTCTTGGTATCGACTCCTTTTACCATACCGGTCATGGTTGACCGGTATGCTTGACCGATACACGAAGTATTAACCACTTCAATAATAAGTTCCTTAATGAGCTTTGTACAAGTTTGACGAACGAAGGAAACATCTAACAACGAGTTTCTAAAATTCTAAACCAAGTTTCATGCAACATGAGTGCTTATAAGTTCCTCAATAAGCTTTGTACAAGTTTCACGAACTTATGAAACATCTTACAACGAGTTTCTAGGACTCTAAACCAAGTTTCATGCAACATGAGAGCTTAAAAGTTCCTCAATGACCTTTGTACAAGTTTGAGGAACGTATGAAACATCTAACAACGAGTTTCTAGGACTCTAAACCAAGTTTCATGCAACATGAGTGCTTATAAGTTCCTCAATGAACTTTGTACAAGTTTGACGACGTTATCAAACATCTAACAACGCGTTTCTAGGACTCTAAACCAAGTTACATGCAACATGAGTTCTTATAAGTTCCTTAATGAGCTTTGTACAAATTTGACAAACGTATGAAACATCTAACAACGCGTTTCTAGGACTCTAAACCAAGTTTCATGCAACATGAGTGTTTATAAGTGTCTCAATGAGCTTTGTACAAGTTTTACAAACTTATGAAACATCAAACAACGCGTTTCTAGGACTCTAAACCAAGTTTCATGCAACATGAGAGCTTATAAGTTCCTAAATGAGCTTTGTACAAGTTTGACGAACGTATGAAACATCTAACAACGCGTTTCTAGGACTCTAAACCAAGTTTCATGCAACATGAGTGCTTATAAGTTCCTCCATGAGCTTTGTACAAGTTTCACGAACTTATGAAACATCTAACAACGCGTTTCTAGGACTCTAAACCAAGTTTCATGCAACATGAGTTCTTATAAGTTCCTCAATGACCTTTGTACATGGTTTACGAACGTATGAAACATCTAACAACACGTTTCTAGGACTCTAAACCAAGTTTCATGCAACATGAGTGTTTATAAGTGTCTCAATGAGCTTTGTATAAGTTTGACGAACTTATGAAACATCTAACAGCGCGTTTCTAGGACTGTAAACCAAGTTTCATGAAACATGAGTGCTTATAAGTATCTCAATGAGCTTTGTATAAGTTTGACGAACTTATGAAATATCTAACAACTTGTTTCTAGGACTCTAACCAAGTTTCATGCAACATGAGAGCTGATAAGTTCCTCATTGAGCTTTGTACAAGTTTGACGAACGTATGAAACATCTAACAACGCGTTTCTAAAACTCTAAACCAAGTTTCATGCAACATGAGTGCTTATAAGTTCCTCAATAAGCTTTTTACAAGTTTCACAAACTTATGTAACATCTAACAACGCGTTTCTAGGACTCTAAACCAAGTTTCATGAAACATGAGAGCTTATAAGTTCCTCAATGAGCTTTGTACAAGTTTTACGAACGTATGAAACATCTAACAACGCGTTTCTGGGACTCTCAACCAAGTTTCATGCAACATGAGTGCTTATAAGTTCCTCAATGAGCTTTGTACAAGTTTCACGAACTTATGAAACATATAACAACGCGTTTCTAGGACTCTAAACCAAGTTTCATGCAACATGAGTTCTTATAAGTTCCTCAATGACCTTTGTACAAGTTTGACGAACGTATGAAACATCTAACAACACGTTTCTAGGACACTAAACCAAGTTACATGCAACATGAGTTCTTATAAGTTCCTCAATGAGCTTTGTACATGTTTGACGAACGTATGAAACATCTAACAACGCGTTTCTAGGACTCTAAACCAAGTTTCATGCAACATGAGTGTTTATAAGTGTCTCAATGAGCTTTATACAAGTTTGACAAACTTATGAAACATTTAACAACGCGTTTCTAGGACTCGAAACCAAGTTTCATGTAACATGAGAGCTTATAAGTTCCTCAATGAGCTTTGTACAAGTTTGACGAACGTATGAAACAACTAACAACCCGTTTCTAGGACTCTAAACCAAGTTTCATGCAACATGAGTGCTTATAAGTTCCTCAATGAGTTTTGTACAAGTTTCACGAACTTATGAAACATCTAACAACGCGTTTCTAGGACTCTAAACCAGGTTTCATGCAACATAAGAGCTTATAAGTGTCTCAATGAGCTTTGTACAAGTTTGGCGAACTTATGAAACATCTAACATCGCGTTTCTAGGACTCTAAACCAAGTTTCATACAACATGAGTTCTTAGAAGTTCCTCAATGACCTTTGTACAAGTTTTACGAACGTATGAAACATCTAACAACGTGTTTCTAGGACTCTAAACCAAGTTTCATGCAACATGAGTGTTTATAAGTGTCTCAATGAGCTTTGTACAAGTTTGACGAACTTATGAAACATCTAACAACGCGTTTCTAGGACTCTAAACAAAGTTTCATGCAACATGAGTGCTTATAAGAATCTCAAGGAGCTTTGTATAAGTTTGACGAACTTATGAAACATCTAACAACTTCTTTCTAGGACTCTAAACCAGGTTTCATGCAACATGAGAGCTTATAAGTGTCTCAATGAGCTTTGTACAAGTTTGACGAACTTATGAAACATCTAACAACGCGTTTCTAGGACTCTAAACCAAGTTTCATGTAACATGAGTTCTTAGAAGTTCCTCAATGAGCTTTGTACAAGTTTGACGAACGTATGAAAGAAGGCGTTTCTAGGACTCTAAACCAAGTTTCATGCAACATGAGTTCTTATAAGTTCCTCAATGAGCTTTGTACAAGTTTGACGAACGTATGAAACATCTAACAACGCGTTTCTAGGATTCTAAACAAAGTTTCATGCAACATGAGTGCTTATAAGTTCCTCAATGAGCTTTGTACAAGTTTCACGAAATTATGAAACATCTAACAACTTGTTTCTAGGACTCTAAACCAAGTTTCATGCAACACGAAAGCTGATAAGTTCCTCAATGAGCTTTGTACAAGTGTGACGAACGTATGAAACATCTAATAACACGTTTCTAGGACTCTAAACCAAGTTTCATTGAACATGAGTGTTTATAAGTGTCTCAATGAGTTTTGTACAAGTTTGACGAACTTATGAAACATCTAACAACGTGTTTCTAGGACTCTAAACAAAGTTTCATGCAACATGAGTGCTTATAAGTATTTCAATGAGCTTTGTATAAGTTTGACGAACTTATGAAACATCTAACAACGCGTTTATAGGAATCTAAACCAGGTTTCATGCATCATGAGTTCATATAAGTGTCTCAATGAGCTTTGTACAAGTTTGACGAACGTATGAAACATCTAACAACGCGTTTCTAGGACTCTAAACCAAGTTTCATGCAACATGAGTTCTTATAATTTCCTCAATGAGCTGTGTACAAGTTTTACGAACGTATGAAACAAGGCGTTTCTAGGACTCTAAACCAAGTTTCATGCAACATGAGTTCTTATAAGTTCCTCAATGAGCTTTGTACAAGTTTGACGAACGTATGAAACATCTAACAACGCGTTTCTAGGATTCTAAACAAAGTTTCATGCAACATGAGTGCTTATAAGTTCCTCAATGAGCTTTGTACAAGTTTCACGAAATTATGAAACATCTAACAACTTGTTTCTAGGACTCTAAACCAAGTTTCATGCAACACGAAAGCTGATAAGTTCCTCAATGAGCTTTGTACAAGTGTGACGAACGTATGAAACATCTAATAACACGTTTCTAGGACTCTAAACCAAGTTTCATTGAACATGAGTGTTTATAAGTGTCTCAATGAGTTTTGTACAAGTTTGACGAACTTATGAAACATCTAACAACGTGTTTCTAGGACTCTAAACAAAGTTTCATGCAACATGAGTGCTTATAAGTATTTCAATGAGCTTTGTATAAGTTTGACGAACTTATGAAACATCTAACAACGCGTTTCTAGGACTCTAAACCAAGTTTCATGCAACATGAGTTCATATAAGTTCCTCAATGACCTTTGTACAAGTTTGACGAACGTATGAAACATCTAACAACGCGTTTCTAGGACTCTAAACCAAGTTTCATGCAACATGAGTTCTTATAATTTCCTCAATGAGCTTTGTACAAGTTTTACGAACGTATGAAACATCTAACAACGCGTTTCTAAAACTCAAAACCAAGTTTCATGCAACATGAGTGCTTATAAGTTCCTCAATAAGCTTTGTACAAGTTTCACGAACTTATGAAACATCTAACAACGCGTTTCTAGGACTCTAAACCAAGTTTCATGCAACATGAGGGCTTATAAGTTCCTCAATGATCTTTGTACAAGTTTGACGAACGTATGAAACATTTAACAACGCGTTTCTAGGACTCTAAACAAATTTTCATGCAACATGAGTGCTTATAAGTTCCTCAATGAGCTTTGTACAAGTTTCACGAACTTATGAAACATCTAACAACGCGTTTCTAGGACTCTAAACCAAGTTTCATGCAACATGAGTTCTTATAATTTCCTCAATGACCTTTGTACAAGTTTGACGAACGTATGAAACATCTAACAACGCGTTTCTAGGACTCTAAACCAAGTTTCACGCAACATGAGTTCTTATAAGTTCCTCAATGAGTTTTGTACAAGTTTGACGAACGTATGAAACATCTAACAACGCGTTTCTAGGACTCTAAACAAAGTTTCATGCAACATGAGTGCTTATAAGTATCTCAATGAGCTTTTTACAAGTTTGACGAACTTATGAAACATCTAACAACACGTTTCTTGGACTCTAAACCAAGTTTCATGCAACAGTAAAGCTTATAAGTTCCTCAATGAGCTTTGTACAAGTTTGACGAACGTATGAAACATCTAACAACGCGTTTCTAAAACTCTAAACTGAGTTTCATGTATCATGAGTGCTTATAAGTTCCTTAATGAGCTTTGTACAAGTTTCACGAACTTATGAAACATCTAACAACGGATTTCTAGGACTCTAAACCAAGTTTCATGCAACATGAGTTCTTATAAGTTCCTCAATGAGCTTTGTACAAGTTTCACGAACTTATGAAACATCTAACAACGCGTTTCTAAAACTCTAAACTGAGTTTCATGTATCATGAGTGCTTATAAGTTCCTTAATGAGCTTTGTACAAGTTTAACGAACTTATGAAACATCTAACAACGGATTTCTAGGACTCTAAACCAAGTTTCATGCAACATGAGTTCTTATAAGTTCCTCAATGAGCTTTGTACAAGTTTCACGAACTTATGAAACATCTAACAACGCGTTTCTAGGACTCTAAACCAAATTACATGCAACATGAGTTCTTATAAGTTCCTCAATGAGCTTTTTACAAGTTTGACGAACGTATGAAACATCTAACAACGCGTTTCTAGGACTCTAAACAAAGTTTCATGCAACATGAATGTTTATAAGTGTCTCAGTGAGCTTTGTACAAGTTTGACGAACTTATGAAACATCTAACAACGCGTTTCTAGGACTCTAACCCAAGTTTCATGCAATATGAGTGCTTATAAGTTCCTCAATGAACTTTGTACAAGTTTGACGAAGTTATCAAAGATCTAACAACGCGTTTCTAGGACTCTAAACCAAGTTACATGCAACATGAGTTCTTATAAGTTCTTCAATGATCTTTGTACAACTTTGACGAACGTATGAAACATTTAACAACGCGTTTCTAGGACTCTAAACCAAGTTTCATGCAACATGAGTGTTTATAAGTGTATCAATGAGCTTTGTACAAGTTTGACGAACTTATGAAACATCTAACAACTTGTTTCTAGGACTCTAAACCAAGTTTCATGCAACATGAGAGCTGATAAGTTCCTCAATGAGCTTTGTACAAGTTTCACGAACTTATAAAACATCTAACAACGCATTTCTAGGACTCTAACCCAAGTTTCATGCAACATGAGTGTTTATAAGTGTCTCAATGAGCTTTGTACAAGTTTGACGAACTTATGAAACATTTAACAACGCGTTTCTAGGAATCTAAACCAAGTTACATGCAACATGAGTTCTTATAAGTTCCTCAATGAGCTTTGTACAAGTTTGACGAACGTATGAAACATCTAACAACGCGTTTCTAGGACTCTAAACCAAGTTTCATGCAACATGAGTGTTTTTAAGTGTCTCAATGAGCTTTGTACAAGTTTGACGAACTTATTTAACAACGCGTTTCTAGGACTCTAAACTAAGTTTCATGCAAAATGAGAGCTTATAAGTTTCTCAATGAGCTTTGTACAAGTTTGAAGAACGTATGAAACATCTAACAACGCGTTTCTAGGACTCTAAACCAAGTTTCATGAAACATGAGTGCTTATAAGTTCTTCAATGAGTTTTGTACAAGTTTCACGAACTTATGAAACATCTAACAATGCGTTTCTAGGACTCTAAACCAAGTTTCATGCAACATGAGTTCTTAAAAGTTCCTCAATGACCATTGTACAAGTTTTACGAACGTGTGAAACATCTAACAACGCGTTTCTAGGACTCTAAACCAAGTTTCATGCAACATGAGTTCTTATAAGTTCCTCAATGACCTTTGTACAAGTTTGACCAACGTATGAAACATCTAACAACGCGTTTCTAGGACTCTAAACCAAGTTTCATGCAACATGAGTGTTTATAAGTGTCTCAATGAGATTTGTACAAGTTTGACGAACTTATGAAACATCTAACAATCCGTTTCTAGGACTCTAAACCAAGTTTCATGCAACATGAGTGTTTATAAGTGTCTCAATGAGCTTTGTACAAGTTTGACGAACTTATGAAACAACTAACAAATCGTTTCTAGGACTCTAAGCCAAGTTTCATGCAAAAGGAGAGCTTATAAGTTCCTCAATGAGCTTTGTACAAGTTTGACGAATGTATGAAACATCTAACAACGTGTTTCTAGGAATCTAAACCAAGTTTCATGCAACATGAGTGCTTATAAGTTCCTCAATGAGCTTTGTACAAGTTTCACGAATTTTTGAAACATGTAACAACGCATTTCTAGGACTCTAAACCAAGTTTCATGCAACATGAGAGCTTATAATTTCCTCAATGAGCTTTGTACAAGTTTGACGAACGTATGAAACATTTATCAACGAGTTTTTAAAACTCTAAACCAAGTTTCATGCAACATGAGTGCTTATAAGTTCCTCAATGAGCTTTGTACAAGTTTGACGAACGTATGAAACATCTAACAACGCGTTTCTAGGACTCTAAACCAAGTTACATGCAACATGAGTTCTTATACGTTCCTCAATGAGCTTTGTACAAGTTTGACGAACGTATGAAACATCTAACAACGCGTTTCAAGGACTCTAAACAAAGTTTCATGCAACAGGAGAGCTTATAAGTTCCTAAATGAGCTTCGTACAAGTTTGACGAACGTATGAAACATCTAACAACGCGTTTCTAGGACTCTAAACCAAGTTTCATGCAACATGAGTGCTTATAAGTTCCTCAATGAGTTTTGTACAAGTTTCACGAACTAATTAAACATCTAACAACGCGTTTCTAGGACTCTAAACAAAGTTTCATGCAACATGAGTTCTTATAAGTTCCTCAATGACCTTTGTACAAGTTTTACGAAGGTATGAAACATCTAACAACGCGTTTCTAGGACTCTAAACCAAGTTACATGCAACATGAGTTCTTATAAGTTCCTCAATGAGCTTTGTACAAGTTTAACGAAGGTATGAAACATCTAACAACGCGTTTCTAGGACTCAAAACCAAGTTTCATGCAACATGAGTGTTTATAAGTGTCTCAATGAGCTTTGTACAAGTTTGACGAATTTATGAAACATCTAACAACGCGTTTCTAGGACTCTATACCAAGTTTCATGCAATATGAGTTCTTATAAGTTCCTCAATGAACTTTGTACAAGTTTGACGAAGTTATCAAACATCTAACAACGCGTTTCTAGGACTCTAAACCAAGTTACATGCAGCATGAGTTCTTATAAGTTCCTCAATGAGCTTTGTACAAGTTTGAAAAACGTATGAAACATCTAACAACGCATTTCTAGGACTCTAAACCAAGTTTCATGCAACATAAGTGTTTATAAGTGTCTCAATGAGCTTTCTACAAGTTTGACGAACGTATGAAACATCTAACAACGCGTTTCTAGGACTCTAAACCAAGTTTCATGCAACATGAGTTCTTATAAGTTCCTCATTGACCTTTGTACAAGTTTGACGAACGTATGAAACATCTAACAACGCGTTTCTAGGACTCTAAACCAATTTTAATGCAACATGAATGTTTATAAGTGTCTCAATGAGATTTGTACAAGTTTGACGAACTTATGAAACATCTAACAATCCGTTTCTAGGACTCTAAACCAAGTTTCATGCAACATGAGTGTTTATAAGTGTCTCAATGAGTTTTGTACAAGTTTGACGAACTTATGAAACAACTAACAAATCGTTTCTAGGACTCTAAGCCAAGTTTCATGCAACATGAGAGCTTATAAGTTCCTCAATGAGCTTTGTACAAGTTTGACGAACGTATGAAACATCTAACAACGTGTTTCTAGGAATCTAAACCAAGTTTCATGCAACATGAGTGCTTATAAGTTCCTCAATGAGCTTTGTACAAGTTTCACGAATTTATGAAACATGTAACAACGCGTTTCTAGGACTCTAAACCAAGTTTCATGCAACATGAGTTCTTATAAGTTCCTCAATTACCTTTGTACAAGTTTTACGAACGTATGAAATATCTAACAAAGCTTTTCTAGGACTCTAAACCAAGTTTCATGCAACATGAGTGTTTATAAGTGTCTCAATGAGCTTTGTACAAGTTTGACGATCTTATGAAACATCTAACAATGCGTTTTTAGGACTCTAAACCAAGTTTCAAGCAACATGAGTGCTTATAAGTATCTCAATGAGCTTTGTATAAGTTTGACGAATTTATGAAACATCTAACAACTCGTTTCTAGGACTCTAAACCAAGTTTCATGCAACATGAGAGCTTATAAGTTCCTCAATGAGCTTTGTACAAGTTTGACGAACGTATGAAACATTTATCAACGAGTTTTTAAAACTCTAAACCAAGTTTCATGCAACATGAGTGCATATAAGTTCCTCAATGAGCTTTGTACAAGTTTGACGAACGTATGAAACATCTAACAACGCGTTTCTAGGACTCTAAACCAAGTTACATGCAACATGAGTTCTTATACGTTCCTCAATGAGCTTTGTACAAGTTTGACGAACGTATGAAACATCTAACAACGCGTTTCAAGGACTCTAAACAAAGTTTCATGCAACAGGAGAGCTTATAAGTTCCTCAATGAGCTTCATACAAGTTTGACGAACGTATGAAACATCTAACAACGCGTTTCTAGGACTCTAAACCAAGTTTCATGCAACATGAGTGCTTATAAGTTCCTCAATGAGCTTTGTACAAGTTTCACGAACTAATTAAACATCTAACAACACGTTTCTAGGACTCTAAACCAAGTTTCATGCAACATGAGTTCTTATAAGTTCCTCAATGACCTTTGTACAAGTTTTACGAAGGTATGAAACATCTAACAACGCGTTTCTAGGACTCTAAACCAAGTTACATGCAACATGAGTTCTTATAAGTTCCTCAATGAGCTTTGTACAAGTTTAACGAAGGTATGAAACATCTAACAACGCGTTTCTAGGACTCTAAACCAAGTTTCATGCAACATGAGTGTTTATAAGTGTCTCAATGAGCTTTGTACAAGTTTGACGAACTTATGAAACATCTAACAACGCGTTTCTAGGACTCTATACCAAGTTTCATGCAATATGAGTTCTTATAAGTTCCTCAATGGACTTTGTACAAGTTTGACGAAGTTATCAAACATCTAACAACGCGTTTCTAGGACTCTAAACCAAGTTACATGCAGCATGAGTTCTTATAAGTTCCTCAATGAGCTTTGTACAAGTTTGACGAACGTATGAAACATCTAACAACGCATTTCTAGGACTCTTAACCAAGTTTCATGCAACATAAGTGTTTATAAGTGTCTCAATGAGCTTTCTATAAGTTCGGGTATTTGGTTTGTTTCGGTTCGGGTTCGGATCATTATTTTCGGGTCGGGTTCGGTTCGGTTTTTCGGGTTCGGTTTTTTTGCCCACCCCTACGTGGTACTATGCCATGTCCGTGTTCTCGGTGCGGAAATCTGAAACAACGTGATGCAAATACAGTTTTAAAACACCTCTATAGAGTCGGTTTCAAGAAAAATTACTACATTTGGACAAACCACGGTGAAAATTGTTACGATGTAGGGGAGTCTTCGATGCCGAGTCACTATCTACCAGGAGAAGAATCTTGGAATGTTCATGACAATCCTTATGGTCATGTTAATATAGGAGAAGAACAAGGAGTTCCAACAGAAGACATTATCCATGATAATATTGAGGAAGAGCCAAACCACGATAATATTTACGAGCCTTTGAAGCAGCTAGTGAACCACTCTATGATGGTTGTGTTGAAGGAATTTCGCAGTTGTCTTTGGCGTCTGAAGTAATGGGCATAAAGACGAAGCACAATTTGGCTGAGAGTTGTGTAGATGACATAACACAAGCATTTAAGCGGATTCTTCCACAACCTAATAAAGCTCCGGGGTCATACTATGAGACGAAGAAGCTAACGCGTTTGTTAGGAATGCCAGTTCATAAGATTGATGTTTGTGAGGACAACTGCATGATTTTCTGGAAGGGCGAAGATCGCAACCTTTTACAATGTCGTTTTTGTAACAAGAATCGATATCACACCAACAGAGGGAAGGGAAAGAACATAGCAAAGCAGAGAATGTTCTATCTCCCTATTGCGGATCGACTGAAACGATTATACCAAGTGGAGGGCACAGCTTCGCATATGCGCCGGCACGCGAGCACGAGTCTCCCGAAGGCGAAATGCATCACCCATCGACGGAGAGGCGTGGAAGCATTTTAATAAGGTATATCCCGATTTTAGTTCGAAAGTCGGAATATCTATTTAGGCTTAGCAACCGATGGATTTAATCCTATTGGAATAAATGGTGAGGCACACTCGGTTTGGCCTGTTATAGTCACCCCTTACAATTTACCTCCTGGTATGTGCATGAAGAGGGAGTTTTTTTTTTTGGCGGTGTTGGTGCCTTGACCAAAACATCCGAAGAAAAGTCTAGATATTTATCTGCAACCATTGATTGAAGAGTTGCAACTCTTATGGAGGGAAGGTGTGGGTGCTTATGATGTTTCGAGGAACCAAAATTTTTCAATGCGAGTTGCATTGATGTGGACGATAAGTGATTTTCCAGCATATGGAATGGTTTCTGGGTGGACGACGCATGGTCGACTATCATGTCCATATTGCCAAGAAGAAACAGAATCGTTTTCGTTACCACATGGAAGAAAACATAGTTGGTACGATTGTCACCGCAAATTTTTACCTCATGATCATTCATATCGGCGTAATAACAAAGCTTTCAGGAAAGGTAAGACATTTCGAGGTAACCCTCCACCATGGTTGACGGGTTATGAAGTTTTGACTGAAATAATAAACACCATTGGTGGATTAGAGAAAACAGTCGATTGTGGAGGAAAAGGACATGATAACCCGAGTCGAACAATCGATGGATATGGTGAATACCATAATTGGCACAAGAAGAGTATATTTTGGGAGTTGCCTTATTGGGAAAATCTTCTTCTCAGACACAACCTAGACTTCATGCACATCGAAAAAAACTTTTTCGACAATCTCATCCACACTCTTTTGAATACGAAGGGGAAGACGAAGGACAATATAAAATCAAGGTTGGATCTTCCAGACATATGCACAAGACCTGATTTACAAATAGGACATGATGGAACAGTTCCTATTCCAAGGTTCGATTGTCGAACGTAGCAAAATGGAAGTTTCTCTCATGGTTGAGAAATGACATCGATTTCCGGATGGATATGCATCTAATTTCACTAGATGTGTTGATGAGAGTTGTGGGAAACTATCGGGGCTGAAAAGTCATGATTCTCATGTGATCATGCAACGCCTACTTCCATTTGCGATGTTAGAGCTTTTGGATAGCAACGTGCACAAGGCAATTTCATGTATGTGCACTTTTTTTTCTTAACACATGTTTCATGCATGTAACACTAGGATGTTTCTAATTATAAGGTTTTTGAACAATTGCAGAGATTGCCGTGTTTTTTCGAGATATCTCTCGCCAAAATGTTGCGAGTTGAGGATGTGAGCGTAATGAAGAATATCATTGCAATAAAATTGTGCAATTTGGAGAAGATATTTCCACCTTCGTTCTTTGATGTCATGGAACATTTACCCGTGCATCTCCCCGATGAAGCCCGCCTTAGGTGGTCCAAGTGCGGTACAGATGGATGTATCCATTAGAGCGCTACATGTATCACCTGAAAAAGAAGGTCAAGAACAAGGCACGTATTGGAGGTTCCATTGTCGCGCAATGTGTCCAAGAAGAGATTTCTTATGCAGCAAGCAACTATTACGGGAATACGGAAGATAGAATCAATGATGGTCCCGGGGAAATTCGATTTGCATATGATGATTACCCAGGTGTCCCGAGCATATTTCATCATATCGGACGTGTGAGCGGAAGAATGGTAGATGGGTGGCTAGAAGATCCGATTACAACATCATCCAAACATTCATGTTGCTTAATTGTGAAGAATTTGCACCTTATGAAACGTAAGCGATTAAATGGTAAATTTTGAAAGGCTTAAATTTCGATAAGATGAGTATTGCATTTTCGTTACAGGATGTTTGAGGAAGCAATGAGAGTGAATATGCCGTATTACGATGATGTAATGGGCAAAGCTAAAGACGCACATTACGCGAAATGGTGTCGGGACTACGTGCGTATACTTTATATGCTAATGATGTCTCTCTATATATAAAGTTCTCAACAATAAATTAATTGTGTACTTTTGCAGATAAATGAAGCGAGTAAGAATTATGAATTTCCATTATGGATGTTGGAATTTATACAAGGTCCGAGAAATAATTACACGTCATGGCCTATGTATTTCACTCGTGGATACCATTTCCACATTCACAGACACGGTCAGGATAAAAGAACTCAAAATTATGGAGTTGTTGTACGAGGTACAACAAAAACTACTTATTACGGTCTTATAGAAGAGATAATGAAGATCGAGTATCGCGGTGGAGTTGGTCTTAAAGCGGTGATTTTTAGATGCTCTTGGTTCGACAATACAGACGGTATCGGATTGCGTAGACACCCATTTGGTTTAGTTGATGTGGCCCCGCGTAAACGATACGAGAAATATGACCCTTTCGTTCTAGCTGGTCAATGTGACCAAGTGTGTTTCATTCCGTATCCACGCGTATCTGGCTCAGCGAGAGATGATTGGTGGGCATGTGCAAAAGTTATGCCGAGGGGTTATCGCGAGAATGACGAAATTTCTTTAACAACCCTTCAGGATGATACAGTCGACAACGTCGTTGTTCCTAGTTCAATGATTCGAGTAACAACACATGTCGTTGATGGAAATGCTTCTGATTATGATGATTTGGGAGATGTGGAGCCTATGGATTACGAAAATGTCGAAGACGATGGTTCTGGACAGTCTTCAGGAGATTCGGATTCGGATTCGTCAACATATTCTGAAATTTAGTTAATAAGAGTGTTTAATGATGTACTATATTTTCAAACTTATTGTAATATATTGTGAAACTTGCGTTGAATTATGGTTTTATGGTTATAAAATTTTAAATATGGAACTTATTGTGTAATTATAATTTATGATTTTGTAATATATGTATATGGACACCTTATAGTCCACATACATTCAACAACATAACAAGAGCCACGGATTGTCACGGAATAATCCGTGGCTAATACACAAACACACGTGGATCTGGACAAAGTAAAGTCCAGATTCCGATGTACTAAAGACGGCGGGTCACGATTGAATCCGTGGCTACACACCAATTTACGTGACTGTTTTAGCCACGGATTAGCCACGGTTATACCCGTGGCTATACAGAAATTTTCAATTTTACACCAAATTGATATATAATATATTTAATTTCTTTTATATATCTTCACATCTACTCATATCTAATACAATGATACCAAAAAAATATAAATTTAACAATATTAAAGTAAAAAATAGCATTATATGAATATCTAATCACTTATAACAATGTTTTTCATAATATCACATACACTACTACTTATTGTTTAATTTATTATTGTATTTTTTTAAAAAAAATTAACACAAACATTAAAATCATTGTTTTCAAGTAAAACAGCTTATTATAATCTTGTATCCAATAGCTTATGTCACGTAATATCTAAACCCTAGTCAAACCCTAAAGGACCAGAAGACATAGCCACGGATTATCCGTGGCTATTTCGTAGCTATATTGTTTACCAGCCACGTATTGGCCACGGATTTTCCGTGACTATGAAACCTCTAAAACAAATATAAACCCTAAACACTGATATATCGTTAGCCACAAAATTATCCGTGGCTACTTCGTAGCTATATCCAACTACAGCCACGACTTTGCCACGAATCAATCTGTGGCTACTAAACATAGCCACGGTTTAGCCACGACAAGATGCGTGACTATTCATATTATCTTTCAAAACGTGAATTGTTTATTTTTCTAAGTGTCAGCCACGGAATTATCCGTGGCTATTTCGTAGCTATATTGTTTACCAGCCACGTATTGGCCACGGATTTTCCGTGACTATGAAACCTCTAAAACAAATATAAACCCTAAACACTGATATATCGTTAGCCACGAAATTATCCGTGGCTACTTCGTAGCTATATCCAACTACAGCCACGACTTTGCCACGAATCAATCTGTGGCTACTAAACATAGTCACGGTTTAGCCACGACAAGATGCGTGACTATTCATATTATCTTTCAAAACGTGAATTGTTTATTTTTCTAAGTGTCAGCCACGGAAGTATTCGTGGCAATGTTGTAGCTTTAATGTTATTAGCCACGATTAGCCACGGACTTTCCGTGGCAATGGCGTAGTTATTTGGAATGGGTCTAAGCAATTGGGCCTTTTTTAAATATAGCCACGGACAGCCACGATTATATCCGTGGCTATACGTGCTTAACCTAATTCATCGCGAAACTGGATCTCATTTCCTTAGCCGCACAATAATATCCCCTTTTCTTCTTCTCCGGCGATTCTTCGCAAAATCCGGCAAATCGGTGAGTTTTACGGTGAGTTCTTCCTCATTTCTTCTTCTCCGTTTATTGTTCTTCATTTTAACCGTTTAGTTTTTGAAATCGATCCGTCTTTTAGGGTTTCGTTGTTGTTTAGGGTTTCGTCGTTTAGGGTTTCGTGTTGTCGAAATCATCGTGTTCTTCGTGTTTCACCGAGTTTTTCTTCATCGTTTTGTCGTGTTCTTCGTGTTTTACCGAAATCATCGTGTTCTTGTTCATCGTGTTCTTCGTGTTTTACCGTTCTGTTTCTGCGTTTTGTCGAAATCATTGTGTTTTACCTCTCTATTTTGTTGATTTTGATTCTTCTTCACCGTGTTCATCTTGTTCTTCGTGTTTTACCTTTCTGTTTTGTTGAGTTTCATGATTTAGATGTCTTTCTCTGCTCATCGTTTGTGATATTGTTTCATGAATGGTCTCTGTTTAAATCGTGATGCTTTGTCTACTTGACTTTTGATGCCTTATTTACTTTATTTTTGCAGGTTATGGCTCCAAGAGGAAATGGGAGAGGAAGAGGAAGAGGACAACATGCTCCATCCTACAGGATGGAGATAACTCCTCCAATGCCACCCATCACCAGAATTCAGACCACACTAACCCCACCTTCTCGCCTCCAACAGCCAATCCACCTGGTTCAAGAGGAAGAGCAAGTCAAGCCGGCTCTTCTTCTTCGAATGCAGCCACGCCTCTCAGCCTAGAAGCTCTCCTTAATGCACCTGCAAGAAGAAACCAACATGTTCTCCATCCAAAAAGGTTGATGGAGCTCTCTCGGTAAGTAAATATGTTGTTGTGAATTGATGTGAATTGTTCTTTTCAATTGTTGTGAATTGTTCCGTAATGTGAATTGTTCTTTAATGTTTTGAATTGTTGTGAATTGTTCTGTAATGTTTAGTCCATTTTCAGCCATTGATGTGAATTGTTCCGTAATGATGCAGGTTTGGGATAGATCCTGAGGTGAACAAAACGGTAAGGACGACGTGGCAATCTAACTACATGGATGCTTGGTGGAACTGGTCAATGGTTCCAGATGCAAAAGCAGAGGAGTGGTGGCAAGACTTTGTGGTAAGTTAATAATCCATATGCCTTTCAATTTCTCTTATTTCTTTGTTTACTTTTTCTAATCTTTGTTTTCATTTTTCAGCAAGCCTACTACTGGTCTCCTTCTCACCATGACCAGGTGTACTTCATGTGGAAGAAGGAGTGCATGGAATCCATCCGTGACAGAGTCAGCAAGAAGAAGAGAGGCAACAAGAAGCCAAGTTTCATATCCGATGATGCTTGGCTGCATATGCAGGAGCAATGGGATACTGATGTTTGCCAAAAGAAGTCAAAGACAAACTCCGAGAACCGTATGTATGATCCTCATGGTCTAGGTGAGCATAAGCATTGTGCTGGGCCTGTAGGGTTTGCCAAGATCGGCTATGAAATGGTAAAAGTATTCTCTTTCATGAATGTCTGTTTTTGTGCTTAGATTAATATTATGTCCTTTGACTTTGATAAATAGTTTGTGATGTTGTTAATGCTTTGTGATGTTTTTTGTGCTTAGATTAATGTATTGTCCTCTGTTTTGTAGATGCAACAGAATGGTGGTGTTGAACCACCATTTACCGAGCTCGTACGCAAGACTCATACCCGTAAAGATGGCACGTTCGTCGACCGTCGGGCGGAGGCAATTGTGGCGGATGTGGAGACAGCTGCTTCACAGGTCACAGGTGAGGAAGAGGCCACTCCTTCATCGCAGCGGATTAACAAGGCATATTTGGAGGTAAGTTTGATTTCTATTTTTAACTTAAATTTCTGTCTATGTATTTGTTATTTGGAATTTAACTTATTCTGTTGGCAGCGAGTGAAACCAAACCGAGGGCGTATTTACGGTTTGGGAAGCAAGCAGTTCGAGGTTTTCGAACCTTCTGAACCGGCAGCAGCTTCCCTCTCTCGGGCTGTGGACATGGACATGAGGGTGGGATCTCTCGAGTCAAACGTGCAGCTATTCTAGCCTCGCGAGCCTAATGCTTGAGTCGCGAAGGCAATACTCGATCATCTCGGGATCAATCCTCAACCAAACAATCCATATGCCACCCCTTCTCCTCATGCACTGCTTCAAACACCACACCTAACACCAGTCCGCAGTTTGCACCGAGTGTAAACCGTGAAGATCGCCTCGGTGAAAATGATCAAGACCAAGGGCGTGAAGATGATCGCCTTGTGAGGAACAAAGCCATGAAGAGGAAGAGGAAGAAGTGCGCCTTGGTTGATTTCTGTTTTAAAAACCGAAAAATTGTTATTTATGATATTTTGAACAATGTTTGTAATAATCATATACTATTTATGCTATTTTTGAATCAGGTTTAGGTTTTATAAAAAATATTTTCAATTTCAATTTTTTTTTATTTATTTTTTTTTTCGAAAATTATGTAAAGCCACGGAAATTTCCGTGGCAACAGTGCAGAAAAGCCACGAAAAACATGTGGCTAGTCGTAGCAAAATGCTACGGTTTGCAACAGAACATTCCGTGGCAAATAAGCCACGAAAGAGCAACGAATACATCCGTGGCTAATATCAGCCACGACCTTGTCACGAAAATAAATCGTGGCTGTAGCAACGGTTGCCACGGAAAATTCGTAGCAAGAATAGCCACGAATATTACCGTGGCGAATATTACCACAGAATGCCACCACTACTTCCGTGGCAAATTTGGCCACGAATTGCCACTAACACTTTCGTGGCTAAAAAAGGCCACGAATTGCCACCACTGCTTTCGTGGCTAAAAAAGGCCACGAATTGCCACCACTGCTTCCGTGGCTACAGTAGCCACGACTTTGCCACAAATAATTTCGTGGCAATCTAGCCGCGAATATATACGTGGCCATTTCGTGGCTATGACATCCGTGGCTAGTCGTGGCTTTTCGTGGCTAGGATAGCCACGGATAGCCACGGATAACCAACAGCTACGACGCTATAGCCACGATTATTTTCGTGGCTAACCGTGGCTGTGTGGGGTTATAGCCACGGATATTCCCCTATAGCCACGGGATTTTCCGTGGCTATACCGACTAATTCTTGTAGTGTTATAAGTTCCTCAATGAGCTTTGTACAAGTTTCACGAACTTATGAAACATCTAACAACGCGTTTCTAGGACTCTAAACCAAGTTTCATGTAACATGAGAGCTTATAAGTTCCTCAATGAGCTTTGTACAAGTTTGACGAACGTATGAAACATCTAACAACGCGTTTCTAGGACTCTAAACCAAGTTTCACGCAATATGAGTGCTTATAAGTTCCTCAATGGGCTTTGTACAAGTTTGACAAACTTATGAAACATCTAACAACGCGTTTCTAGGACTCTAAACTAAGTTTCATGCAACATGAGTGATTATAAGTGTCTCAATGAGCTTTTTACAAGTTTGACGAACGTATGAAACATCTAACAACGCGTTTCTAGGACTCTAAACCAAGTTACATGCAACATTAGTGCTTATAAGTTCCTCAATGAGCTTTGTACAAGTTTCACAAACTTATGAAACACCTAACAACGCGTTTCTAGGACTCTAAACCAAGTTTCATGCAACATGAGAACTTATAAGTTCCTCAATGAACTTTTTATCAAGTTTGACGAACATATGAAACATCTAACAACGCGTTTCTAGGACTCTAAACCAAGTTTCATGCAACATGAATGCTTATAAGTGTCTCAATGAGCTTTATACAAGTTTGACGAACATATGAAACATCTAAAAACTCGTTTCTAGGACTCTAAACCAAGTTTCATGCAACATGACTGATTATAAGTGTCTCAATGAGCTTTGTACAAGTTTCACGAACTTATGAAACATCTAACAACGCGTTTCTAGGACTCTAAACCAAGTTTCATGCAACATGAGAGCTTATAAGTTCCTCAATGAGCTTTGTACAAGTTTGACGAACGTATGAAACATCTAACAACGCGTTTCTAGGACTCTAAACCAAGTTTCATGCAACATTAGTGCTTATAAGTTCCTCAATGAGCTTCGTACAAGTTTCACAAACTTATGAAACACCTAACAACGCGTTTCTAGGACTCAAAACCAAATTTCATGCAACATGAGTGCTTATAAGTTTTTCAATGAGCTTTGTACAAGTTTGACGAACTTATGAAACATCTAACAACGCGTTTCTAGGACTCTAAACCAAGTTTCGCGCAACATGAGTGCTTATAAGTTCCTCAATGAGGTTTGTACAAGTTTGACGAACTTATGAAACATCTAACAACGCGTTTCTAGGACTCTAAACCAAGTTTCATGCAACATGAGAACTTATAAGTTCCTCAATGAACTTTTTATCAAGTTTGACGAACATATGAAACATCTAACAACGTGTTTCTAGGACTCTAAACCAAGTTTCATGCAACATGAATGCTTATAAGTGTCTCAATGAGCTTTATACAAGTTTGACGAACATATGAAACATCTAAAAACTCGTTTCTAGGACTCTAAACCAAGTTTCATGCAACATGACTGATTATAAGTGTCTCAATGAGCTTTGTACAAGTTTCACGAACTTATGAAACATCTAACAACGCGTTTCTAGGACTCTAAACCAAGTTTCATGCAACATGAGAGCTTATAAGTTCCTCAATGAGCTTTGTACAAGTTTGACGAACGTATGAAACATCTAACAACGCGTTTCTAGGACTCTAAACCAAGTTTCATGCAACATGAGGGCTTATAAGTTCCTCAATGAGCTTTGTACAAGTTTGACGAACGTATGAACCATCTAACAACGCGTTTCTAGGACTCTAAACCAAGATGCATGTAACATGAGTGCTTATAAGTTCCTCAATGAGCTTTGTACAAGTTTCACGAACTTATGAAACATCTAACAACGCGTTTCTAGGACTCTAAACCAAGTTTCATGCAACATGAGTGTTTATAAGTTTCTGAATGAGCTTTGTACAAGTTTCACGAACTTATGAAACATCTAAAAACTCGTTTCTAGGACTCTAAACCAAGTTTCATGCAACATGAGAGCTTATAAGTTCCTCAATGAGCTTTGTACAAGTTTGACGAACGTATGAAACATCTAACAACGCGTTTCTAGGACTCTAAACCAAGTTTCACGCAACATGAGTGCTTATAAGTTCCTCAATGAGGTTTGTACAAGTTTGACGAACTTATGAAACATCTAACAACGCGTTTCTAGGACTCTAAACCAAGTTTCATGCCACATGAGTGATTATAAGTGTCTCAATGAGCTTTGTACAAGTTTGACAAACGTATGAAAAATCTAACAACACGTTTCTAGGACTCTAAACCAAGTTTCATGCAACATGAATGCTTATAAGTGTCTCAATGAGCTTTATACAAGTTTGACGAACATATGAAACATCTAAAAACTCGTTTCAAGGACTCTAAACCAAGTTTCATGCAACATGACTGATTATAAGTGTCTCAATGAGCTTTGTACAAGTTTCACGAACTTATGAAACATCTAACAACGCGTTTCTAGGACTCTAAACCAAGTTTCATGCAACATGAGAGCTTATAAGTTCCTCAATGAGCTTTGTACAAGTTTGACGAACGTATGAAACATCTAACAACGCGTTTCTAGGACTCTAAACCAAGTTTCATGCAACATGAGGGCTTATAAGTTCCTCAATGACCTTTGTACAAGTTTGACGAACGTATGAACCATCTAACAACGCGTTTCTAGGACTCTAAACCAAGTTTCATGCAACATGAGTGATTATAAGTGTCTCAATGAGCTTTGTACAAGTTTGACGAACTTATGAAACATCTAACAACGCGTTTCTAAGACTATAAACCAAGTTTCATACAACATGAGTGATTATAAGTGTCTCAATGAGCTTTGTACAAGTTTGACGAACTTATGAAACATCTAACAACGCGTTTCTAAGACTCTAAACCAAGTTTCATACAACATGAGTGATTATAAGTGTCTCAATGAGCTTTGTATCAAGTTTGACGAACGTATGAAACATCTAACAACACGTTTCTAGGGGACTCTAAACCAAGTTTCATGCAACATGAGTTCTTATAAGTTCCTCAATTAGCTTTGTACAAGTTTGACGACGTATGAAACATCTAACAACGCGTTTCTAGGACTCTAAACCAAGTTTCATGCAACATGAGTGTTTATAAGTGTTTTTATGAGGTTTGTACAAGTTTGACGAACTTATGAAACATCTAACAACGCGTTTCTAGGACTCTAAACCAAGTTTCATGCAACATGAGTGATTATAAGTGTCTCAATGAGCTTTGTACAAGTTTGACGAACGTATGAAACATCTAACAACGCGTTTCTAGGACTCTAAACCAAGTTTCATGCAACATTAGTGCTTATAAGTTCCTCAATGAGCTTTGTACAAGTTTCACAAACTTATGAAACACCTAACAACGCGTTTCTAGGACTCAAAACCAAATTTCATGCAACATGAGTGCTTATAAGTTTTTCAATGAGCTTTGTACAAGTTTGACGAACTTATGAAACATCTAACAACGCGTTTCTAGGACTCTAAACCAAGTTTCATGCAACATGAGTGATTATAAGTGTCTCAATGAGCTTTGTACAAGTTTGACGAACGTATGAAACATCTAACAACGCGTTTCTAGGACTCTAAACCAAGTTTCATGCAACATGAATGCTTATAAGTGTCTCAATGAGCTTTATACAAGTTTGACGAACATATGAAACATCTAAAAACTCGTTTCAAGGACTCTAAACCAAGTGTCATGCAACATGACTGATTATAAGTGTCTCAATGAGCTTTGTACAAGTTTCACGAACTTATGAAACATCTAACAACGCGTTTCTAGGACTTTAAACCAAGTTTCATGCAACATGAGAGCTTATAAGTTCCTCAATGAACTTTGTACAAGTTTCACGAACTTATGAAACATCTAACAACGCGTTTCTAGGACTCTAAACCAAGTTTCATGCAACATGACTAATTATAAGTGTCTCAATGAGTTTTGTACAAGTTTCACGAACTTATGAAACATCTAACAACGCGTTTCTAGGACTCTAAACCAAGTTTCATGCAACATGAGTGCTTATAAGTTCCTAAATGAGCTTTGTACAAGTTTCACGAACTTATGAAACATCTAACAACGCGTTTCTAGGACTCTAAACCAAGTTTCATGCAACATGAGAGCTTATAAGTTCCTCAATGAGCTTTGTACAAATTTGACGAACGTATGAAACATCTAACAACGCGTTTCTAGGACTCTAAACCAAGTTTCACGCAACATGAGTGTTTATAAGTTCCTCAATGGGCTTTGTACAAGTTTGACAAACTTATGAAACATCTAACAACGCGTTTCTAGGACTCTAAACCAAGTTTCATGCAACATGAGTGATTATAAGTGTCTCAATGAGCTTTGTACAAGTTTGACGAACGTATGAAACATCTAACAACGCGTTTCTAGGACTCTAAACCAAGTTTCATGCAACATTAGTGCTTATAAGTTCCTCAATGAGCTTTGTACAAGTTTCAGAAACTTATGAAACACCTAACAACGCGTTTCTAGGACTCAAAACCAAATTTCATGCAACATGAGTGCTTATAAGTTTTTCAATGAGCTTTGTACAAGTTTGACGAACTTATGAAACATCTAACAACGCGTTTCTAGGACTCTAAACCAAGTTTCGCGCAACATGAGTGCTTATAAGTTCCTCAATGAGGTTTGTACAAGTTTGACGAACTTATGAAACATCTAACAACGCGTTTCTAGGACTCTAAACCAAGTTTCATGCAACATGAGAACTTATAAGTTCCTCAATGAACTTTTTATCAAATTTGACGAACATATGAAACATCTAACAACGCCTTTCTAGGACTCTAAACCAAGTTTCATGCAACATGAATGCTTATAAGTGTCTCAATGAGCTTTATACAAGTTTGACGAACATATGAAACATCTAAAAACTCGTTTCTAGGACTCTAAACCAAGTTTCATGCAACATGACTGATTATAAGTGTTTCAATGAGCTTTGTACAAGTTTCACGAACTTATGAAACATCTAACAACGCGTTTCTAGGACTCTAAACCAAGTTTTATGCAACATGAGAGCTTATAAGTTCCTCAATGAGCTGTGTACAAGTTTGACGAACGTATGAAACATCTAACAACGCGTTTCTAGGACTCTAAACCAAGTTTCATGCAACATGAGTTCTTATAAGTTCCTCAATTAGGTTTGTACAAGTTTGACGAACTTATGAAACATCTAACAACGCGTTTCTAGGACTCTAAACCAAGTTTCATGCAACATGAGTGATTATAAGTGTCTCAATGAGCTTTGTACAAGTTTGACGAACGTATGAAACATCTAACAAAGCGTTTCTAGGACTCTAAACCAAGTTTCATGCAACATGAATGCTTATAAGTGTCTCAATGAGCTTTATACAAGTTTGACGAACATATGAAACATCTAAAAACTCGTTTCAAGGACTCTAAACCAAGTTTCATGCAACATGACTGATTATAAGTGTCTCAATGAGCTTTGTACAAGTTTCACGAACTTATGAAACATCTAACAACGCGTTTCTAGGACTTTAAACCAAGTTTCATGCAACATGAGAGCTTATAAGTTCCTCAATGAACTTTGTACAAGTTTCACGAACTTATGAAACATCTAACAACGCGTTTCTAGGACTCTAAACCAAGTTTCATGCAACATGACTGATTATAAGTGTCTCAATGAGTTTTGTACAAGTTTCACGAACTTATGAAACATCTAACAACGCGTTCCTAGGACTCTAAACCAAGTTTCATGCAACATGAGTGCTTATAAGTTCCTCAATGAGCTTTGTACAAGTTTCACGAACTTATGAAACATCTAACAACGCGTTTCTAGGACTCTAAACCAAGTTTCATGCAACATGAGAGCTTATAAGTTCCTCAATGAGCTTTGTACAAGTTTGACGAACGTATGAAACATCTAACAACGCGTTTCTAGGACTCTAAACCAAGTTTCACGCAACATGAGTGCTTATAAGTTCCTCAATGGGCTTTGTACAAGTTTGACAAACTTATGAAACATCTAACAACGCGTTTCTAGGACTCTAAACCAAGTTTAATGCAACATGAGTGATTATAAGTGTCTCAATAAGCTTTGTACAAGTTTGACGAACGTATGAAACATCTAACAACTCGTTTCTAGGACTCTAAACCAAGTTTCATGCAACATTAGTGCTTATAAGTTCCTCAATGAGCTTTGTACAAGTTTCACAAACTTATGAAACACCTAACAACGCGTTTCTAGGACTCAAAACCAAATTTCATGCAACATGAGTGCTTATAAGTTTTTCAATGAGCTTTGTACAAGTTTGACGAACTTATGAAACATCTAACAACGCGTTTCTAGGACTCTAAACCAAGTTTCGCGCAACATGAGTGCTTATAAGTTCCTCAATGAGGTTTGTACAAGTTTGACGAACTTATGAAACATCTAACAACGCGTTTCTAGGACTCTAAACCAAGTTTCATGCAACATGAGAACTTATAAGTTCCTCAATGAACTTTTTATCAAGTTTGACGAACATATGAAACATCTAACAAAGCGTTTCTAGGACTCTAAACCAAGTTTCATGCAACATGAATGCTTATAAGTGTCTCAATGAGCTTTATACAAGTTTGACGAACATATGAAACATCTAAAAACTCGTTTCTAGGACTCTAAACCAAGTTTCATGCAACATGACTGATTATATAGTGTTTCAGTGTTTCATGATGAGCTTTGTACAAGTTTCAATGAGCTTTGTACATCTAACAACGCGTTTCTAGGACTCTAAACCAAGTTTTATGCAACATGAGAGCTTATAAGTTCCTCAATGAGCTTTGTACAAGTTTGACGAACGTATGAAACATCTAACAACGCGTTTCTAGGACTCTAAACCAAGTTTCACGCAACATGAGTGCTTATAAGTTCCTCAATTAGGTTTGTACAAGTTTGACGAACTTATGAAACATCTAACAACGCGTTTCTAGGACTCTAAATCAAGTTTCATGCAACATGAGTGATTATAAGTGTCTCAATGAGCTTTGTACAAGTTTGACGAACGTATGAAACATCTAACAACGCGTTTCTAGGACTCTAAACCAAGTTTCATGCAACATGAATGCTTATAAGTGTCTCAATGAGCTTTGTACAAGTTTGACGAACGTATGAAACATCTAACAACGCGTTTCTAGGACTCTAAACCAAGTTTCATGCAATATGAGTGCTTATAAGTTCCTAAATTAGCTTTGTACAAGTTTGGCGACGTATGAAACATCTAACAACGCGTTTCTAGGACTCTAAACCAAGTTTCATGCAACATGAGTGTTTATAAGTGTCTTAATGAGGTTTGTACAAGTTTGACGAACTTATGAAACATCTAACAACGCGTTTCTAGGACTCTAAACCAAGTTTCATGCATCATGAGTGATTATAAGTGTCTCAATGAGCTTTGTACAAGTTTGACGAACGTATGAAACATCTAACAACGCGTTTCTAGGACTCTAAACCAAGTTTCATGCAACATTAGTGCTTATAAGTTCCTCAATGAGCTTTGTACAAGTTTCACAAACTTATGAAACACCTAACAACGCGTTTCTAGGACTCAAAACCAAATTTCATGCAACATGAGTGCTTATAAGTTTTTCAATGAGCTTTGTACAAGTTTGACGAACTTATGAAACATCTAACAACGCGTTTCTAGGACTCTAAACCAAGTTTCATGCAACATGAGAGCTTATAAGTTCCTTAATGAGCTTTGTACAAGTTTGAGGAACGTATGAAACATCTAACAACGCGTTTCTAGGACTCTAAACCAAGTTTCATGCAACATGAGTGCTTATAAGTTCCTCAATGAGCTTTGTACAAGTTTGACGAACGTATGAAACATCTAACAACGCGTTTCTAGGACTCTAAACCATGTTTAATGCAACATGAGTGCTTATAAGTTTCTCAATGATCTTTGTACAAGTTTGACGAACTTATGAAACATCTAACAACACGTTTCTATGACTCTAAACCAAGTTTCATGCAACATGAGAACTTATAAGTTCCTCAATGAACTTTGTATCAAGTTTGACGAACATATGAAATATCTAACAACGCGTTTCTAGGACTCTAAACCAAGTTTCATGCAACATGAATGCTTATAAGTGTCTCAATGAGCTTTATACAAGTTTGACGAACATATGAAACATCTAACAACTCGTTTCTAGGACTCTAAACCAAGTTTCATGCAACATGAGTGCTTATAAGTTCCTCAATGAGCTTTGTACAAGTTTCACAAACTTATGAAACACCTAACAACGCGTTTCTAGGACTCAAAACCAAATTTCATGCAACATGAGTGCTTATAAGTTTTTCAATGAGCTTTGTACAAGTTTGACGAACTTATGAAACATCTAACAACGCGTTTCTAGGACTCTAAACCAAGTTTCATACAACATGAGAGCTTATAAGTTCCTTAATGAGCTTTGTACAAGTTTTACGAATGTATGAAACATCTAACAACGCGTTTCTAGGACTCTAAACCAAGTTTCACGCAACATGAGTGCTTATAAGTTCCTCAATGAGCTTTGTACAAGTTTAACGAACTTATGAAACATCTAACAACGCGTTTCTAGGACTCTAAACCAAGTTTCATGCAACATGAGTGATTATAAGTGTCTCAATGAGCTTTGTACAAGTTTGACGAACTTATGAAACATCTAACAACGCGTTTCTAGGACTCTAAACCAAGTTTCATGCAACATTAGTGCTTATAAGTTCCTCAATGAACTTGTACAAGTTTCACAAACTTATGAAACACCTAACAACGCGTTTCTAGGACTCAAAACCAAATTTCATGCAACATGAGTGCTTATAAGTTTTTCAATGAGCTTTGTACAAGTTTGACGAACTTATGAAACATCTAACAACGCGTTTCTAGGACTCTAAACCAAGTTTCATGCAACATGAGAGCTTATAAGTTCCTCAATGAGCTTTGTACAAGTTTGACGAACGTATGAAACATCTAACAACGCGTTTCTAGGACTCTAAACCAAGTTTCATGCAACATGAGTGCTTATAAGTTCCTCGATGAGCTTTGTACAAGTTTGACGAACGTATGAAACATCTAACAACGCGTTTCTAGGACTCTAAACCATGTTTCATGCAACATGAGTGCTTATAAGTTTCTCAATGATCTTTGTACAAGTTTGACGAACTTATGAAACATCTAACAACGCGTTTCTATGACTCTAAACAAGGTTTCATGCAACATGAGAACTTATAAGTTCCTCAATGAGCTTTGTATCAAGTTTGACGAACATATGAAACATCTAACAACGCGTTTCTAGGACTCTAAACCAAGTTTCATGCAACATGAATGCTTATAAGTGTCTCAATGAGCTTTATACAAGTTTGACGAACATATGAAACATCTAACAACTCGTTTCTTGGACTCTAAACCAAGTTTCATGCAACATGAGTGATTATAAGTGTCTCAATGAGCTTTGTACAAGTTTGACGAACTTATGAAACATCTAACAACGCGTTTCTAAGACTCTAAACCAAGTTTCATGCAACATGAGTGATTATAAGTGTCTCAATGAGCTTTGTACAAGTTTGACGAACGTATGAAACATCTAACAACGCGTTTCTAGGACTCTAAACCAAGTTTCATGCAACATGAGTGCTTATAAGTTCCTCAATTAGCTTTGTACAAGTTTGGCGACGTATGAAACATCTAACAACGCGTTTCTAGGACTCTAAACCAAGTTTCATGCAACATGAGTGTTTATAAGTGTCTTAATGAGGTTTGTACAAGTTTGACGAACTTATGAAACATCTAACAACGCTTTTCTAGTACTCTAAACCAAGTTTCATGCAACATGAGTGCTTATAAGTTCCTCAATGAACTTTGTACAAGTTTCACGAACTTATGAAACATCTAACAACGCGTTTCTAGGACTCTAAACCAACTTTCATACAACATGAGAGCTTATAAGTTCCTCAATGAGCTTTGTACAAGTTTGACGAACGTATGAAACATCTAACAACGCGTTTCTAGGACTCTAAACCAAGTTTCACGCAACATGAGTGCTTATAAGTTCCTCAATGAGCTTTGTACAAGTTTAACGAACTTATGAAACATCTAACAACGCGTTTCTAGGACTCTAAACCAAGTTTCATGCAACATGAGTGATTATAAGTGTCTCAATGAGCTTTGTATAAGTTTGACGAACTTATGAAACATCTAACAACGCATTTCTAGGACTCTAAACCAAGTTTCATGCAACATTAGTGCTTATAAGTTCCTCAATGAGCTTTGTACAAGTTTCACAAACTTATGAAACACCTAACAACGCGTTTCTAGGACTCAAAACCAAATTTCATGCAACATGAGTGCTTATAAGTTTTTCAATGAGCTTTGTACAAGTTTGACGAACTTATGAAACATCTAACAACGCGTTTCTAGGACTCTAAACCAAGTTTCATGCAACAGGAGTGCTTATAAGTTCCTCAATGAGCTTTGTACAAGTTTGGCTAACGTATGAAACATCTAACAACGCGTTTCTAGGACTCTAAACCTTGTTTCATGCAACATGAGTGCTTATAAGTTCCTCAATGATCTTTGTACAAGTTTGACGAACTTATGAAACATCTAACAACGCGTTTCTAGGACTCTAAACCAAGTTTCATGCAACATGAGAACTTATAAGTTCCTCAATGAACTTTTTATCAAGTTTGACGAACATATGAAACATCTAACAACGCGTTTCAAGGACTCTAAACCAAGTTTCATGCAACATGAATGCTTATAAGTGTCTCAATGAGCTTTATACAAGTTTGACGAAGATATGAAACATCTAAAAACTCGTTTCTAGGACTCTAAACCAAGTTTCATTCAACATGACTGATTATAAGTGTCTCAATGAGCTTTGTACAAGTTTCACGAACTTATGAAACATCTAACAACGCGTTTCTAGGACTCTAAACCAAGTTTCATGCAACATGAGAGCTTATATGTTCCTCAATGAGCTTTGTACAAGTTTGAATAACGTATGAAACATCTAACAACGCGTTTCTAGGACTCTAAACCAAGTTTCACGAAACATGAGTGCTTATAAGTTCCTCAATGAGCTTTGCACAAGTTTGACGAACTTATGAAACATCTAACAACGCGTTTCTAGTACTCTAAACCAAGTTTCATGCAACATGAGTGATTATAAGTGTCTCAATGAGCTTTGTACAAGTTTGACGAACGTATGAAACATCTAACAACGCGTTTCTAGGACTCTAAAAAAAGTTTCATGCAACATGAATGCTTATAAGTCTCTCAATGAGCTTTTTACAAGTTTGACGAACATATGAAACATCTAAAAACTCGTTTCTAGGATTCTAAACCAAGTTTCATGCAACATGACTGATTATAAGTGTCTCAATGAGCTTTGTACAAGTTTCACAAACTTATGAAACATCTAACAACACGTTTCTAGGACTCTAAACCAAGTTTCATGCAACATGAGAGCTTATAAGTTCCTCAATGAGCTTTGTACAAGTTTGACGAACGTATGAAACATCTAACAACGCGTTTCTAGGACTCTAAACCATGTTTCATGCAACATGAGTGCTTATAAGTTTCTCAATGATCTTTGTACAAGTTTGACGAACTTATGAAACATCTAACAACGCGTTTCTATGACTCTAAACCAAGTTTCATGCAACATGAGAACTTATAAGTTCCTCAATGAGCTTTGTATCAAGTTTGACGAACATATGAAACATCTAACAACGCGTTTCTAGGACTCTAAACCAAGTTTCATGCAACATGAATGCTTATAAGTGTCTCAATGAGCTTTATACAAGTTTGACGAACATATGAAACATCTAACAACTAGTTTCTAGGACTCTAAACCAAGTTTCATGCAACATGAGTGATTATAAGTGTTTCAATGAGCTTTGTACAAGTTTGACGAACTTATGAAACATCTAACAACGCGATTCTAAGACTCTAAACCAAGTTTCATGCAACATGAGTGATTATAAGTGTCTCAATGAGCTTTGTACAAGTTTGACGAACGTATGAAACATCTAACAACGCGTTTCTAGGACTCTAAACCAAGTTTCATGCAACAAGAGTGCTTATAAGTTCCTCAATTAGCTTTGTACAAGTTTGGCGACGTATGAAACATCTAACAACGCGTTTCTAGGACTCTAAACCAAGTTTCATGCAACATGAGTGTTTATAAGTGTATTAATGAGGTTTGTACAAGTTTGACGAACTTATGAAACATCTAACAACGCTTTTCTAGTACTTTAAACCAAGTTTCATGCAACATGAGTGCTTATAAGTTCCTCAATGAGCTTTGTACAAGTTTCACGAACTTATGAAACATCTAACAACGCGTTTCTAGGACTCTAAACCAAGTTTCATGCAACATGAGAGCTTATAAGTTCCTCAATGAGCTTTGTACAAGTTTGAAGAACTTATGAAACATATAACAACGCGTTTCTAGGACTCTAAACCAAGTTTCATGCCACATGAGTGATTATAAGTGTCTCAATGAGCTTTGTACAAGTTTGACGAACGTATGAAACACCTAACAACGCGTTTCTAGGACTCTAAACCAAGTTTCATGCAACATGAGTGTTTATTAGTTCCTCAATGAGCTTTGTACAAGTTTGACGAACGTATGAAATTCTAACAACGCGTTTCTAGGACTCTAAACCAAGTTTCATGCAACATTAGTGCTTATAAGTTCCTCAATGAGCTTTGTACAAGTTTTACAAACTTATGAAACACCTAACAACGCGTTTCTAGGACTCTAAACAAAGTTTCATCCAACCTAAGAGCTTATAATTTCCTAAATGAGCTTTATACAAGTTTGGCGAACGTATGAAACATCTAACAACGGGTTTCTAGGACTCTAAACCAAGTTTCATGCAATATGAGTGTTTATAAGTTCCTCAATGAGCTTTGTACAAGTTTGACGAACTTATGAAACATCTAACAACGCGTTTCTAGGACTCTAAACCAATTTTCATGCAACATGATTTTATAAGTTCCTCATGAGCTTTGTACAAGTTTGAGAACTTATGAAACATTAACAACGCGTTTCTAGGACTCTAAACCAAGTTCCTCAACATGAGAACTTTAAGTATCAAGAACTTTTTGACGAACTTATGAAACATCTAACAACGCATTTCTAGGACTCTAAACCAAGTTTCATTCAACATGAGTGCTTATAAGTTCCTCAATGATCTTTGTACAAGGTTCACGAACGTATGAAACATCTAACAACGCGTTTCTAGGACTCTAAACAAAGTTTCATGCAACCTAAGAGCTTATAAGTTCCTGAATGAGCTTTGTACAAGTTTGACGAACGTATGAAACATCTAACAACGGGTTTCTAGGACTCTAAACCAAGTTTCATGCAACATTAGTGTTTATAAGTTCCTCAATGAGCTTTGTACAAGTTTGACGAACTTATGAAACATCTAACAACGCGTTTCTAGGACTCTAAACCAAGTTTCATGCAACATGAGTGTTTATAAGTTCCTCAATGAGCTTTGTATCAAGTTTGACGAATGTATGAAACATCTAACAACGCATTTCTAGGACTCTAAACCAAGTTTCATTCAACATGAGTGTTTATAAGTTCCTCAATGAGCTTTGTATCAAGTTTGACGAATGTATGAAACATCTAACAACGCATTTCTAGGACTCTAAACCAAGTTTCATGCAACATGAGTGCTTATAAGTTCCTCAATGATCTTTGTACAAGTTTCACGAACGTATGAAACATCTAACAACGCGTTTCTAGGACTCTAAACCAAGTTTCATGCAACCTGAGAGTTTATAAGTTCCTGAATGAGCTTTGTACAAGTTTGACGAACGTATGAAACACCTAACAACGGGTTTCTAGGACTCTAAACCAAGTTTCATGCATCATGAGTGCTTATAAGTTCTTCAATGAGCTTTGTACAAGTTGGAAGAACTTATGAAACATCTAACAACGCGTTTCTAGGACTCTAAACCAAGTTTCATGCCACATGAGTGATTATAAGTGTCTCAATGAGCTTTGTACAAGTTTGACGAACGTAAGAAACACCTAACAACGCGTTTCTAGGACTCTAAACCAAGTTTCATGCAACATGAGTGCTTATAAGTTCCTCAATGAGCTTTGTACAAGTTTGACGAACGTATGAAACATCTAACAACGCGTTTCTAGGACTCTAAACCATGTTTCATGCAACATGAGTGCTTATAAGTTTCTCAATGATCTTTGTACAAGTTTGACGAACTTATGAAACATCTAACAACGCGTTTCTAGGACTCTAAACCAAGTTTCATGCAACATGAGTGTTTATAAGTTCCTCAATGAGCTTTGTATCAAGTTTGACGAACGTATGAAACATCTAACAACGCGTTTCTAGGACTCTAAACCAAGTTTCATGCAACATGAGTTTTTATAAGTTCCTCAATGAGCTTTGTACAAGTTTCACGAACGTATGAAAAATCTAACAACGCGTTTCTAGGACTCTAAACCAGGTTCCATGCAACATGAGTGCTTATAAGTTCCTCAATGATCTTTGTACAAGTTTCACGAACGTATGAAACATCTAACAACGCGTTTCTAGGACTCTAAACCAAGTTTCATGCAACCTGAGAGTTTATAAGTTCCTGAATGAGCTTTGTACAAGTTTGACGAACGTATGAAACACCTAACAACGGGTTTCTAGGACTCTAAACCAAGTTTCATGCATCATGAGTGCTTATAAGTTCTTCAATGAGCTTTGTACAAGTTGGAAGAACTTATGAAACATCTAACAACGCGTTTCTAGGACTCTAAACCAAGTTTCATGCCACATGAGTGATTATAAGTGTCTCAATGAGCTTTGTACAAGTTTGACGAACGTAAGAAACACCTAACAACGCGTTTCTAGGACTCTAAACCAAGTTTCATGCAACATGAGTGCTTATAAGTTCCTCAATGAGCTTTGTACAAGTTTCACGAACTTATGAAACATCTAACAACGCGTTTCTAGGACTCTAAACAAACTTTCATGCAACATGAGTGCTTATAAGTTCCTCAATGAGCTTTGTACAAGTTGACGAACTTATGAAACATCTAACAACGAGTTTCTAGGACTCTAAACCAAGTTTCATGCAACATGAGTGTTTATAAGTTCCTCAATGAGCTTTGTATCAAGTTTGACGAATGTATGAAACATCTAACAACGCATTTCTAGGACTCTAAACCAAGTTTCATTCAACATGAGTGTTTATAAGTTCCTCAATGAGCTTTGTATCAAGTTTGACGAACGTATGAAACATCTAACAACGCGTTTCTAGGAATCTAAACCAAGTTTCATGCAACATGAGTGTTTATAAGTTCCTCAATGAGCTTTGTACAAGTTTGACGAAGTTATGAAACATCTAACAACGCGTTTCTAGGACTCTAAACCAATTTTCATGCAACATGAGTGTTTATAAGTTCCTCAATGAGCTTTGTACAAGTTTGACGAAGTTATGAAACATCTAACAACGCGTTTCTAGGACTCTAAACCAATTTTCATGCAACATGAGTGTTTATAAGTTCCTCAATGAGCTTTGTATCAAGTTTGACGAACGTATGAAACATCTAACAACGCATTTCTAGGACTCTAAACCAAGTTTCATGCAATATGAGTTTTTATAAGTTCCTCAATGAGCTTTGTACAAGTTTCACGAACGTATGAAAAATCTAACAACGCGTTTCTAGGACTCTAAACCAGGTTCCATGCAACATGAGTGCTTATAAGTTCCTCAATGATCTTTGTACAAGTTTCACGAACGTATGAAACATCTAACAACGCGTTTCTAGGACTCTAAACCAAGTTTCATGCAACCTGAGAGTTTATAAGTTCCTGAATGAGCTTTGTACAAGTTTGACGAACGTATGAAACACCTAACAACGGGTTTCTAGGACTCTAAACCAAGTTTCATGCATCATGAGTGCTTATAAGTTCTTCAATGAGCTTTGTACAAGTTGGAAGAACTTATGAAACATCTAACAACGCGTTTCTAGGACTCTAAACCAAGTTTCATGCCACATGAGTGATTATAAGTGTCTCAATGAGCTTTGTACAAGTTTGACGAACGTAAGAAACACCTAACAACGCGTTTCTAGGACTCTAAACCAAGTTTCATGCAACATGAGTGCTTATAAGTTCCTCAATGAGCTTTGTACAAGTTTCACGAACTTATGAAACATCTAACAACGCGTTTCTAGGACTCTAAACAAACTTTCATGCAACATGAGTGCTTATAAGTTCCTCAATGAGCTTTGTACAAGTTGACGAACTTATGAAACATCTAACAACGAGTTTCTAGGACTCTAAACCAAGTTTCATGCAACATGAGTGCTTATAAGTTCCTCAATGAGCTTTTTACAAGTTTGACGAACTTATGAAACATCTAACAACGCGTTTCTAGGACTCTAAACCAAGTTTCATGCAACATGAGTGCTTATAAGTTCCTCAATGAGCTTTGTACAAGTTTCAAGAACATACGAAACATCTAACAACGCGTTTATAGGACTCTAAACCAAGTTTCATGCAACATGAGAGCTTATAAGATCCTCAATGACCTTTGTACAAGTTTGCCAAACGTATGAAACATCTAACAACGTGTTTCTAGGATTCTAAACCAAGTTTCATGCAACATGAGTGCTTATAAGTATCTCAATGAGCTTTGTATAAGTTTGACGAACTTATGAAACATCTAACAACGCCTTTCTAGGACTCTAAACCAAGTTTCCTGCAACATGAGAGCTTATAAGATCCTCAATGAGCTTTGTACAAGTTTGAAGAACGTATGAAACATCTAACAACGTGTTTCTAGGACTCTAAACCAATTTTCATGCAACATGAGTGTTTATAAGTTCCTCAATGAGCTTTGTATCAAGTTTGACGAACGTATGAAACATCTAACAACGCATTTCTAGGACTCTAAACCAAGTTTCATGCAACATGAGTGTTTATAAGTTCCTCAATGAGCTTTGTATCAAGTTTGACGAATGTATGAAACATCTAACAACGCGTTTCTAGGACTCTAAACCAAGTTTCATGCAACATGAGTGCTTATAAGTTCCTCAATGATCTTTGTACAAGTTTCACGAACGTATGAAACATCTAACAACGCGTTTCTAGGACTCTAAACCAAGTTTCATGCAACCTGAGAGCTTATAAGTTCCTGAATGAGCTTTGTACAAGTTTGACGAACGTATGAAACACCTAACAACGGGTTTCTAGGACTCTAAACCAAGTTGCATGCATCATGAGTGCTTATAAGTTCTTCAATGAGCTTTGTACAAGTTTGAAGAACTTATGAAACATCTAACAACGCGTTTCTAGGACTCTAAACCAAGTTTCATGCAACATAAGTGATTATAAGTGTCTCAATGAGCTTTGTACAAGTTTGACGAACGTATGAAACACCTAACAACGCGTTTCTAGGACTCTAAACCAAGTTTCATGCAACATGAGTGCTTATAAGTTCCTCAATGAGCTTTGTACAAGTTTCACGAACTTATGAAACATCTAACAACGCGTTTCTAGGACTCTAAACAAACTTTCATGCAACATGAGTGCTTATAAGTTCCTCAATGAGCTTTGTACAAGTTGACGAACTTATGAAACATCTAACAACGAGTTTCTAGGACTCTAAACCAAGTTTCATGCAACATGAGTGCTTATAAGATCCTCAATGAGCTTTGTACAAGTTTGAAGAACGTATGAAACATCTAACAACGTGTTTCTAGGACTCTAAACCAATTTTCATGCAACATGAGTGTTTATAAGTTCCTCAATGAGCTTTGTATCAAGTTTGACGAACGTATGAAACATCTAACAACGCGTTTCTAGGACTCTAAACCAAGTTTCATGCAACATGAGAGCTTATAAGATCCTCAATGAGCTTTGTACAAGTTTGACAAACGTATGAAACATCTAACAACGTGTTTCTAGGACTCTAAACCAAGTTTCATGCAACATGAGTGCTTATAAGTTCCTCAATGATCTTTGTACAAGTTTCACGAACGTATGAAACATCTAACAACGCGTTTCTAGGACTCTAAACCAAGTTTCATGCAACCTGAGAGCTTATAAGTTCCTGAATGAGCTTTGTACAAGTTTGACGAACGTATGAAACACCTAACAACGGGTTTCTAGGACTCTAAACCAAGTTTCATGCATCATGAGTGCTTATAAGTTCTTCAATGAGCTTTGTACAAGTTTGAAGAACTTATGAAACATCTAACAACGCGTTTCTAGGACTCTAAACCAAGTTTCATGCAACATGAGTGCTTATAAGTTCCTCAATGAGCTTTTTACAAGTTTGACGAACTTATGAAACATATAACAACGCGTTTCTAGGACTCTAAACCAAGTTTCATGCAACATGAGTGTTTATAAGTTCCTCAATGAGCTTTGTATCAAGTTTGACGAATGTATGAAACATCTAACAACGCGTTTCTAGGACTCTAAACCAAGTTTCATGCAACATGAGTGCTTATAACTTCCTCAATGATCTTTGTACAAGTTTCACGAACGTATGAAACATCTAACAACGCGTTTCTAGGACTCTAAACCAAGTTTCATGCAACCTGAGAGCTTATAAGTTCCTGAATGAGCTTTGTACAAGTTTGACGAACGTATGAAACACCTAACAATGGGTTTCTAGGACTCTAAACCAAGTTTCATGCATCATGAGTGCTTATAAGTTCTTCAATGAGCTTTGTACAAGTTTGAAGAACTTATGAAACATCTAACAACGCGTTTCTAGGACTCTAAACCAAGTTTCATGCAACATGAGTGATTATAAGTGTCTCAATGAGCTTTGTACAAGTTTGACGAACGTAAGAAACACCTAACAACGCGTTTCTAGGACTCTAAACCAAGTTTCATGCAACATGAGTGCTTATAATTAAGTTCCTCAATGAGCTTTGTACAAGTTTCACGAACTTATGAAACATCTAACAACGCGTTTCTAGGACTCTAAACAAACTTTCATGCAACATGAGTGCTTATAAGTTCCTCAATGAGCTTTGTACAAGTTGACGAACTTATGAAACATCTAACAACGAGTTTCTAGGACTCTAAACCAAGTTTCATGCAACATGAGTGCTTATAAGTTCCTGAATGAGCTTTTTACAAGTTTGACGAACTTATGAAACATCTAACAACGCGTTTTTAGGACTCTAAACCAAGTTTCATGCAACATGAGTGCTTATAAGTTCCTCAATGAACTTTGTACAAGTTTCAAGAACATACGAAACATCTAACAACGGGTTTCTAGGACTCTAAACCAAGTTTCATGCAACATGAGAGCTTATAAGATCCTCAATGAGCTTTGTACAAGTTTGACAAACGTATGAAACATCTAACAACGTGTTTCTAGGATTCTAAATCAAGTTTCATGCAACATGAGTGCTTATAAGTATCTCAATGAGCTTTGTATAAGTTTGACGAACTTATGAAACATCTAACAACGCCTTTCTAGGACTCTAAACAAAGTTTCCTGCAACATGAGAGCTTATAAGATCCTCAATGAGCTTTGTACAAGTTTGAAGAACGTATGAAACATCTAACAACGTGTTTCTAGGACTCTAAACCAAGTTTAATGCAACATGAGTGCTTATAAGTTCTTCAATGAGCTTTGTACAAGTTTGAAGAACTTATGAAACATCTAACAACGCGTTTCTAGGACTCTAAACCAAGTTTCATGCAACATGAGTGCTTATAAGTTCCTCAATGAGCTTTTTACAAGTTTGACGAACTTATGAAACATATAACAACGCGTTTCTAGGACTCTAAACCAAGTTTCATGCAACATGAGTGATTATAAGTGTCTCAATGAGCTTTGTACAAGTTTGACGAACGTATGAAACACCTAACAACGCGTTTCTAGGACTCTAAACCAAGTTTCATGCAACATGAGTGCTTATAAGTTCCTCAATGAGCTTTGTACAAGTTTCACGAACTTATGAAACACCTAACAACGCGTTTCTAGGACTCTAAACCAAGTTTCATGCAACATGAGTGCTTATAAGTTCCTCAATGAGCTTTGTACAAGTTGACGAACTTATGAAACATCTAACAACGCATTTCTAGGACTCTAAACCAAGTTTCATGCAACATGAGTGCTTATAAGTTCCTCAATGAGCTTTGTACAAGTTGACGAACGTATGAAACATCTAACAACGTGTTTCTAGGATTCTAAACCAAGTTTCATGCAACATGAGAGCTTATAAGTATCTCAATGAGCTTTGTATAAGTTTGACGAACTTATGAAACATCTAACAACGCCTTTCTAGGACTCTAAACCAAGTTTCCTGAAACATGAGAGCTTATAAGATCCTCAATGAGCTTTGTACAAGTTTGAAGAACGTATGAAACATCTAACAACGCATTTCTAGGACTCTAAACCAAGTTTCATGCAACATGAGTGTTTATAAGTTCCTCAATGAGCTTTGTATCAAGTTTGACGAATGTATGAAACATCTAACAACGCGTTTCTAGGACTCTAAACCAAGTTTCATGCAACATGAGTGCTTATAAGTTCCTCAATGATCTTTGTACAAGTTTCACGAACGTATGAAACATCTAACAACGCGTTTCTAGGACTCTAAACCAAGTTTCATGCAACCTGAGAGCTTATAAGTTCCTGAATGAGCTTTGTACAAGTTTGACGAACGTATGAAACACCTAACAACGGGTTTCTAGGACTCTAAACCAAGTTTCATGCATCATGAGTGCTTATAAGTTCTTCAATGAGCTTTGTACAAGTTTGAAGAACTTATGAAACATCTAACAACGCGTTTCTAGGACTCTAAACCAAGTTTCATGCAACATGAGTGATTATAAGTGTCTCAATGAGCTTTGTACAAGTTTGACGAACGTATGAAACACCTAACAACGCGTTTCTAGGACTCTAAACCAAGTTTCATGCAACATGAGTGCTTATAAGTTCCTCAATGAGCTTTGTACAAGTTTCACGAACTTATGAAACATCTAACAACGCGTTTCTAGGACTCTAAACAAACTTTCATGCAACATGAGTGCTTATAAGTTCCTCAATGAGCTTTGTACAAGTTGACGAACTTATGAAACATCTAACAACGAGTTTCTAGGACTCTAAACCAAGTTTCATGCAACATGAGTGCTTATAAGTTCCTCAATGAGCTTTTTACAAGTTTGACGAACTTATGAAACATCTAACAACGCGTTTCTAGGACTCTAAACCAAGTTTCATGCAACATGAGTGCTTATAAGTTCCTCAATGAACTTTGTACAAGTTTCAAGAACATACGAAACATCTAACAACGCGTTTCTAGGACTCTAAACCAAGTTTCATGCAACATGAGAGCTTATAAGATCCTCAATGAGCTTTGTACAAGTTTGACAAACGTATGAAACATCTAACAACGTGTTTCTAGGATTCTAAATCAAGTTTCATGCAACATGAGTGCTTATAAGTATCTCAATGAGCTTTGTATAAGTTTGACGAACTTATGAAACATCTAACAACGCCTTTCTAGGACTCTAAACCAAGTTTCTGCAACATGAGAGCTTATAAGATCCTCAATGAGCTTTGTACAAGTTTGAAGAACGTATGAAACATCTAACAACGTGTTTCTAGGACTCTAAACCAAGTTTAATGCAACATGAGTGCTTATAAGTTCTTCAATGAGCTTTGTACAAGTTTGAAGAACTTATGAAACATCTAACAACGCGTTTCTAGGACTCTAAACCAAGTTTCATGCAACATGAGTGCTTATAAGTTCCTCAATGAGCTTTTTACAAGTTTGACGAACTTATGAAACATATAACAACGCGTTTCTAGGACTCTAAACCAAGTTTCATGCAACATGAGTGATTATAAGTGTCTCAATGAGCTTTGTACAAGTTTGACGAACGTATGAAACACCTAACAACGCGTTTCTAGGACTCTAAACCAAGTTTCATGCAACATGAGTGCTTATAAGTTCCTCAATGAGCTTTGTACAAGTTTCACGAACTTATGAAACACCTAACAACGCGTTTCTAGGACTCTAAACCAAGTTTCATGCAACATGAGTGCTTATAAGTTCCTCAATAAGCTTTGTACAAGTTGACGAACTTATGAAACATCTAACAACGCATTTCTAGGACTCTAAACCAAGTTTCATGCAACATGAGTGCTTATAAGTTCCTCAATGAGCTTTGTACAAGTTGACGAACGTATGAAATATCTAACAACGTGTTTCTAGGATTCTAAACCAAGTTTCATGCAACATGAGAGCTTATAAGTATCTCAATGAGCTTTGTATAAGTTTGACAAACTTATGAAACATCTAACAACGCCTTTCTAGGACTCTAAACCAAGTTTCCTGCAACATGAGAGCTTATAAGATCCTCAATGAGCTTTGTACAAGTTTGAAGAACGTATGAAACATCTAACAACGTGTTTCTAGGACTCTAAACCAAGTTTAATGCAACATGAGTGCTTATAAGTTCTTCAATGAGCTTTGTACAAGTTTGAAGAACTTATGAAACATCTAACAACGCGTTTCTAGGACTCTAAACCAAGTTTCATGCAACATGAGTGCTTATAAGTTCCTCAAGGAGCTTTTTACAAGTTTGACGAACTTATGAAACATCTAACAACGCGTTTCTAGGACTCTAAACCAAGTTTCATGCAACATGAGTGATTATAAGTGTCTCAATGAGCTTTGTACAAGTTTGACGAACGTATGAAACACCTAACAACGCGTTTCTAGGACTCTAAACCAAGTTTCATGCAACATGAGTGCTTATAAGTTCCTCAATGAGCCTTGTACAAGTTTCACGAACTTATGAAACACCTAACAACGCATTTCTAGGACTCTAAACCAAGTTTCATTCAACATGAGTGTTTATAAGTTCCTCAATGAGCTTTGTATCAAGTTTGACGAATGTATGAAACATCTAACAACGCGTTTCTAGGACTCTAAACCAAGTTTCATGCAACATGAGTGTTTATAAGTTCCTCAATGAGCTTTGTACAAGTTTGACGAAGTTATGAAACATCTAACAACGCGTTTCTAGGACTCTAAACCAATTTTCATGCAACGTGAGTGTTTATAAGTTCCTCAATGAGCTTTGTATCAAGTTTGACGAACGTATGAAACATCTAACAACGCATTTCTAGGACTCTAAACCAAGTTTCATGCAACATGAGTGTTTATAAGTTCCTCAATGAGCTTTGTATCAAGTTTGACGAAAGTATGAAACATCTAACAACGCGTTTCTAGGACTCTAAACCAAGTTTCATTCAACATGAGTGCTTATAAGTTCCTCAATGATCTTTGTACAAGTTTCACGAACGTATGAAACATCTAACAACGCGTTTCTATGACTCTAAACCAAGTTTCATGCAACCTGAGAGCTTATAAGTTCCTGAATGAGCTTTGTACAAGTTTGACGAACGTATGAAACACCTAACAACGGGTTTCTAGGACTCTAAACCAAGTATTGGCATCATGAGTGCTTATAAGTTCTTCAATGAGCTTTGTACAAGTTTGAAGAACTTATGAAACATCTAACAACGCGTTTCTAGGACTCTAAACCAAGTTTCATGCAACATGAGTGATTATAAGTGTCTCAATGGGCTTTGTACAAGTTTGAGGAACGTATGAAACACCTAACAACTCGTTTCTAGGACTCTAAACCAAGTTTCATGCAACATGAGTGCTTATAAGTTCCTCAATGAGCTTTGTACAAGTTTCACGAACTTATAAAACATCTAACAACGCGTTTCTAGGACTCTAAACAAACTTTCATGCAACATGAGTGCTTATAAGTTCTTCAATGAGCTTTGTACAAGTTGACGAACTTATGAAACATCTATTAACGAGTTTCTAGGACTCTAAACCAAGTTTCATGCAACATGAGTGCTTATAAGTTCCTCAATGAGCTTTTTACAAGTTTGACGAACTTATGAAACATCTAACAACGCGTTTCTAGGACTCTAAACCAAGTTTCATGCAACATGAGTGCTTATAAGTTCCTCAATGAGATTTGTACAAGTTTCAAGAACATACGAAACATCTAACAACGCGTTTCTAGGACTCTAAACCAAGTTTCATGCAACATGAGAGCTTATAAGATCCTCAATGAGCTTTGTACAAGTTTGAAGAACGTATGAAACATCTAACAACGTGTTTCTAGGATTCTAAACCAAGTTTCATGCAACATGAGTGCTTATAAGTATCTCAATGAGCTTTGTATAAGTTTGACGAACTTATGAAACATCTAACAACGCCTTTCTAGGACTCTAAACCAAGTTTCCTGGAACATGAGAGCTTATAAGATCCTCAATGAGCTTTGTACAAGTTTGAAGAACGTATGAAACATCTAACAACGTGTTTCTAGGACTCTAAACCAAGTTTAATGCAACATGAGTGCTTATAAGTTCTTCAATGAGCTTTGTACAAATTTGAAGAACTTATGAAACATCTAACAACGCGTTTCTAGGACTCTAAACTAAGTTTCATGCAACATGAGTGCTTATAAGTTCCTCAATGATCTTTTTACAAGTTTGTCGAACTTATGAAACATCTAACAACGCGTTTCTAGGACTCTAAACTAAGTTTCATGCAACATGAGTGATTATAAGTGTCTCAATGAGCTTTGTACAAGTTTGACGAACGTATGAACCACCTAACAACGCGTTTCTAGGACTCTAAACCAAGTTTCATGCAACATGAGTGCTTATAAGTTCCTCAATGAGCTTTGTACAAGTTTCACGAACGTATGAAACACCTAACAACGGGTTTCTAGGACTCTAAACCAAGTTTCATGCATCATGAGTGCTTATAAGGTCTTCAATGAGCTTTGTACAAGTTTGAAGAACTTATGAAACATCTAACAACGCGTTTCTAGGACTCTAAACCAAGTTTCATGCAACATGAGTGATTATAAGTGTCTCAATGAGCTTTGTACAAGTTTGACGAACGTATGAAACACCTAACAACGCGTTTCTAGGACTCTAAACCAAGTTTCATGCAACATGAGTGCTTATAAGTTCCTCAATGAGCTTTGTACAAGTTTCACGAACTTATGAAACATCTAACAACGCGTTTCTAGGACTCTAAACAAACTTTCATGCAACATGAGTGCTTATAAGTTCCTCAATGAGCTTTGTACAAGTTGACGAACTTATGAAACATCTAACAACGAGTTTCTAGGACTCTAAACCAAGTTTCATGCAACATGAGTGCTTATAAGTTCCTAAATGAGCTTTTTACAAGTTTGACGAACTTATGAAACATCTAACAACGCGTTTCTAGGACTTTAAACCAAGTTTCATGCAACATGAGGGCTTATAAGTTTCTCAATGAGCTTTGTACAAGTTTCAAGAACATACGAAACATCTAACAACGCGTTTCTAGGACTCTAAACCAAGTTTCATGCAACATGAGAGCTTATAAGATCCTCAATGAGCTTTGTACAAGTTTGCCAAACGTATGAAACATCTAACAACGTGTTTCTAGGATTCTAAACCAAGTTTCATGCAACATGAGTGTTTATAAGTATCTCAATGAGCTTTGTATAAGTTTGACGAACTTATGAAACATCTAACAACGCCTTTCTAGGACTTTAAACCAAGTTTCCTGCAACATGAGAGCTTATAAGATCCTCAATGAGCTTTGTACAAGTTTGAAGAACGTATGAAACATCTAACAACGTGTTTCTAGGACTCTAAACCAAGTTTAATGCAACATGAGTGCTTATAAGTTCTTCAATGAGCTTTGTACAAGTTTGAAGAACTTATGAAACATCTAACAACGCGTTTCTAGGACTCTAAACCAAGTTTCATGCAACATGAGTGCTTATAAGTGCCTCAATGAGCTTTTTACAAGTTTGACGAACTTATGAAACATCTAACAACGCGTTTCTAGGACTCTAAACCAAGTTTCATGCAACATGAGTGATTATAAGTGTCTCAATGAGCTTTGTACAAGTTTGACGAACGTATGAAACACCTAACAACGCGTTTCTAGGACTCTAAACCAAGTTTCATGCAACATGAGTGCTTATAAGTTCCTTAATGAGCTTTGTACAAGTTTCACGAACTTATGAAACACCTAACAACGCATTTCTAGGACTCTAAACCAAGTTTCATTCAACATGAGTGTTTATAAGTTCCTCAATGAGCTTTGTATCAAGTTTGACGAATGTATGAAACATCTAACAACGCGTTTCTAGGACTCTAAACCTAGTTTCATGCAACATGAGTGTTTATAAGTTCCTCAATGAGCTTTGTACAAGTTTGACGAAGTTATGAAACATCTAACAACGCGTTTCTAGGACTCTAAACCAATTTTCATGCAACATGAGTGTTTATAAGTTCCTCAATGAGCTTTGTATCAAGTTTGACGAACGTATGAAACATCTAACAACGCATTTCTAGGACTCTAAACCAAGTTTCATGCAACATGAGTGTTTATAAGTTCCTCAATGAGCTTTGTATCAAGTTTGACGAATGTATGAAACATCTAACAACGCGTTTCTAGGATTCTAAACCAAGTTTCATGCAACATGAGTGCTTATAAGTTCCTCAATGATCTTTGTACAAGTTTCACGAACGTATGAAACATCTAACAACGCGTTTCTAGGACTCTAAACCAAGTTTCATGCAACCCGAGAGCTTATAAGTTCCTGAATGAGCTTTGTACAAGTTTGACGAACGTATGAAACACCTAACAACGGGTTTCTAGGACTCTAAACCAAGTTTCATGCATCATGAGTGCTTATAAGTTCTTCAATGAGCTTTGTACAAGTTTGAAGAACTTATGAAACATCTAACAACGCGTTTCTAGGACTCTAAACCAAGTTTCATGCAACATGAGTGATTATAAGTGTCTCAATGAGGTTTGTACAAGTTTGACGAACGTATGAAACACCTAACAACGTGTTTCTAGGACTCTAAACCAAGTTTCATGCAACATGAGTGCTTATAAGTTCCTCAATGAGCTTTGTACAAGTTTCACGAACTTATGAAACATCTAACAACGCGTTTCTAGGACTCTAAACAAACTTTCATGCAACATGAGTGCTTATAAGTTCCTCAATGAGCTTTGTACAAGTTGACGAACTTATGAAACATCTAACAACGAGTTTCTAGGACTCTAAACCAAGTTTCATGCAACATGAGTGCTTATAAGTTCCTCAATGAGCTTTTTACAAGTTTGACGAACTTATGAAACATCTAACAACGCGTTTCTAGGACTCTAAACCAAGTTTCATGCAACATGAGTGCTTATAAGTTCCTCAATGAGCTTTGTACAAGTTTCAAGAACATACGAAACATCTAACAACGCGTTTCTAGGACTCTAAACCAAGTTTCATGCAACATGAGTGCTTATAAGTTCCTCAATGAGCTTTGTACAAGTTTCACGAACTTATGAAACACCTAACAACGCATTTCTAGGACTCTAAACCAAGTTTCATTCAACATGAGTGTTTATAAGTTCCTCAATGAGCTTTGTATCAAGTTTGACGAATGTATGAAACATCTAACAACGCGTTTCTAGGACTCTAAACCAAGTTTCATGCAACATGAGTGTTTATAATTTCCTCAATGAGCTTTGTACAAGTTTGACGAAGTTATGAAACATCTAACAACGCGTTTCTAGGACTCTAAACCAATTTTCATGCAACATGAGTGTTTATAAGTTCCTCAATGAGCTTTGTATCAAGTTTGACGAACGTATGAAACATCTAACAACGCATTTCTAGGACTCTAAACCAAGTTTCATGCAAGATGAGTGTTTATAAGTTCCTCAATGAGCTTTGTATCAAGTTTGACGAATGTATGAAACATCTAACAACGCGTTTCTAGGACTCTAAACCAAGTTTCATGCAACATGAGTGCTTATAAGTTCCTCAATGATCTTTGTACAAGTTTCACGAACGTATGAAACATCTAACAACGCGTTTCTAGGATTCTAAACCAAGTTTCATGCAACCTGAGAGCTTATAAGTTCCTGAATGAGCTTTGTACAAGTTTGACGAACGTATGAAACACCTAACAACGGGTTTCTAGGACTCTAAACCAAGTTTCATGCATCATGAGTGGTTATAAGTTCTTCAATGAGCTTTGTACAAGTTTGAAGAACTTATGAAACATCTAACAACGCGTTTCTAGGACTCTAAACCAAGTTTCATGCAACATGAGTGATTATAAGTGTCTCAATGAGCTTTGTACAAGTTTGACGAACGTATGAAACACCTAACAACGCGTTTCTAGGACTCTAAACCAAGTTTCATGCAACATGAGTGCTTATAAGTTCCTCAATGAGCTTTGTACAAGTTTCACGAACTTATGAAACATCTAACAACGCGTTTCTAGGACTCTAAACAAACTTTCATGCAACATGAGTGCTTATAAGTTCCTCAATGAGCTTTGTACAAGTTGACGAACTTATGAAACATCTAACAACGAGTTTCTAGGACTCTAAACCAAGTTTCATGCAACATGAGTGCTTATAAGTTCCTCAATGAGCTTTTTACAAGTTTGACGAACTTATGAAACATCTAACAACGCGTTTCTAGGACTCTAAACCAAGTTTCATGCAACATGAGTGCTTATAAGTTCCTCAATGAGCTTTGTACAAGTTTCAAGAACATACGAAACATCTAACAACGCGTTTCTAGGACTCTAAACCAAGTTTCATGCAACATGAGAGCTTATAAGATCCTCTATGAGCTTTGTACAAGTTTGCCAAACGTATGAAACATCTAACAACGTGTTTCTAGGATTCTAAACCAAGTTTCATGCAACATGAGTGCTTATAAGTATCTCAATGAGCTTTGTACAAGTTTGACGAACTTATGAAACATCTAACAACGCCTTTCTAGGACCGTAAACCAAGTTTCCTGCAACATGAGAGCTTATAAGATCCTCAATGAGCTTAGTACAAGTTTGAAGAACGTATGAAACATCTAACAACGTGTTTCTAGGACTCTAAACCAAGTTTAATGCAACATGAGTGCTTATAAGTTCTTCAATGAGCTTTGTACAAGTTTGAAGAACTTATGAAACATCTAACAACGCGTTTCTAGGACTCTAAACCAAGTTTCATGCAACATGAGTGCTTATAAGTTCCTCAATGAGCTTTTTACAAGTTTGACGAACTTATGAAACATTTAACAACGCATTTCTAGGACTCTAAACCAAGTTTCATGCAACATGAGTGATTATAAGTGTCTCAATGAGCTTTGTACAAGTTTGACGAACGTATGAAACACCTAACAACGCGTTTCTAGGACTCTAAACCAAGTTTCATGCAACATGAGTGCTTATAAGTTCCTCAATGAGCTTTGTACAAGTTTCACGAACTTATGAAACACCTAACAACGCATTTCTAGGACTCTAAACCAAGTTTCATTCAACATGAGTGTTTATAAGTTCCTCAATGAGCTTTGTATCAAGTTTGACGAATGTATGAAACATCTAACAACGCGTTTCTAGGACTCTAAACCAAGTTTCATGCAACATGAGTGTTTATAATTTCCTCAATGAGCTTTGTACAAGTTTGACGAAGTTATGAAACATCTAACAACGCGTTTCTAGGACTCTAAACCAATTTTCATGCAACATGAGTGTTTATAAGTTCCTCAATGAGCTTTGTATCAAGTTTGACGAACGTATGAAACATCTAACAACGCATTTCTAGGACTCTAAACCAAGTTTCATGCAAGATGAGTGTTTATAAGTTCCTCAATGAGCTTTGTATCAAGTTTGACGAATGTATGAAACATCTAACAACGCGTTTCTAGGACTCTAAACCAAGTTTCATGCAACATGAGTGCTTATAAGTTCCTCAATGATCTTTGTACAAGTTTCACGAACGTATGAAACATCTAACAACGCGTTTCTAGGATTCTAAACCAAGTTTCATGCAACCTGAGAGCTTATAAGTTCCTGAATGAGCTTTGTACAAGTTTGACGAACGTATGAAACACCTAACAACGGGTTTCTAGGACTCTAAACCAAGTTTCATGCATCATGAGTGGTTATAAGTTCTTCAATGAGCTTTGTACAAGTTTGAAGAACTTATGAAACATCTAACAACGCGTTTCTAGGACTCTAAACCAAGTTTCATGCAACATGAGTGATTATAAGTGTCTCAATGAGCTTTGTACAAGTTTGACGAACGTATGAAACACCTAACAACGCGTTTCTAGGACTCTAAACCAAGTTTCATGCAACATGAGTGCTTATAAGTTCCTCAATGAGCTTTGTACAAGTTTCACGAACTTATGAAACATCTAACAACGCGTTTCTAGGACTCTAAACAAACTTTCATGCAACATGAGTGCTTATAAGTTCCTCAATGAGCTTTGTACAAGTTGACGAACTTATGAAACATCTAACAACGAGTTTCTAGGACTCTAAACCAAGTTTCATGCAACATGAGTGCTTATAAGTTCCTCAATGAGCTTTTTACAAGTTTGACGAACTTATGAAACATCTAACAACGCGTTTCTAGGACTCTAAACCAAGTTTCATGCAACATGAGTGCTTATAAGTTCCTCAATGAGCTTTGTACAAGTTTCAAGAACATACGAAACATCTAACAACGCGTTTCTAGGACTCTAAACCAAGTTTCATGCAACATGAGAGCTTATAAGATCCTCTATGAGCTTTGTACAAGTTTGCCAAACGTATGAAACATCTAACAACGTGTTTCTAGGATTCTAAACCAAGTTTCATGCAACATGAGTGCTTATAAGTATCTCAATGAGCTTTGTACAAGTTTGACGAACTTATGAAACATCTAACAACGCCTTTCTAGGACTGTAAACCAAGTTTCCTGCAACATGAGAGCTTATAAGATCCTCAATGAGCTTAGTACAAGTTTGAAGAACGTATGAAACATCTAACAACGTGTTTCTAGGACTCTAAACCAAGTTTAATGCAACATGAGTGCTTATAAGTTCTTCAATGAGCTTTGTACAAGTTTGAAGAACTTATGAAACATCTAACAACGCGTTTCTAGGACTCTAAACCAAGTTTCATGCAACATGAGTGCTTATAAGTTCCTCAATGAGCTTTTTACAAGTTTGACGAACTTATGAAACATTTAACAACGCATTTCTAGGACTCTAAACCAAGTTTCATGCAACATGAGTGATTATAAGTGTCTCAATGAGCTTTGTACAAGTTTGACGAACGTATGAAACACCTAACAACGCGTTTCTAGGACTCTAAACCAAGTTTCATGCAACATGAGTGCTTATAAGTTCCTCAATGAGCTTTGTACAAGTTTCACGAACTTATGAAACACCTAACAACGCGTTTCTAGGACTCTAAACCAAGTTTCATGCAACATGAGTGCTTATAAATTCCTCAATGAGCTTTGTACAAGTTGACGAACTTATGAAACATCTAACAACGAGTTTCTAGGACACTAAACCAAGTTTCATGCAACATGAGTGCTTATAAGTTCCTCAATGAGCTTTGTACAAGTTTGGCGAACGTATGAAACATCTAACAACGCGTTTCTAGGATTCTAAACCAAGTTTCATGCAACATGAGTGCTTATAAGTTCCTCAATGAGCTTTGTACAAGTTTGACGAACGTATGAAACATCTAACAACGCGTTTCTAGGACTCTAAACCAAGTTTCATGCAACATGAGTGTTTATAAGTGTCTCAATGAGCTTTGTACAAGTTTCGCGAACTTATGAAACATCTAACAACGCGTTTCTAGGACTCTAAACCAAGTTTCATGCAACATGAGTGTTTATAAGTTCTTGAATGAGCTTTTTATCAAGTTTGACGAACTTATGAAACATCTAACAACGCGTTTCTAGGACTCTAAACCAAGTTTCATGCAACATGAATGCTTATAAGTTCCTCAATGACCTTTGTACAAGTTTGACGAACGTATGAAACATCTAACAATGCGTTTCTAGGACTCTAAACCAAGTTTCATGCAACATGAGTGCTTATAAATTCCTCAATGTGCTTTGTACAAGTTTCACGAACTTATGAAACATCTAACAACGCGTTTCTAGGACTGTAAACCAAGTTTCATGCAACATGAGTTTTTATAAGTGTCTCAATGAGCTTTGTACAAGTTTGAAGAACTTATGAAACATCTAACAACGCGTTTCTAGGACTCTAAACTAAGTTTCATGAAACATGAGTGCTTATAAGTATCTCAATGAGCTTTGTATAAGTTTGACGAACTTATGAAACATCCAACAACGCGTTTCTAGGACTCTAAACCAAGTTTCATGCAACATGAGAGCTTATAATATCGTCAATGAGCTTTGTACAAGTTTGAAGAACGTATGAAACATCTAACAACGTGTTTCTAGGACTCTAAACCAAGTTTCATGCAACATGAGTGCTTATAAGTTCCTCAATGAGCTTTGTACAAGTTTGACGAACGTATGAAACATCTAATAACGCGTTTCTAGGACTCTAAACCAAGTTTCATGCAACATGAGCGCTTATAAGTTCCTCAATGAGCTTCGTACAAGTTTGAAGAACGTTTGAAACATCTAACAACGTGTTTCTAAGACTCCAAACCAAGTTTCATGCAACATGAGCGCTTATAAGTTCCTCAATGAGCTTTGTACAAGTTTGACGAACTTATGAAACATCTAACAACGTGTTTCTAGGACTCTAAACCAAGTTTCATGCAACATGAGTGATTATAAGTGTCTCAATGAGCTTTGTACAAGTTTGACGAACTTATGAAACATCTAACAATGCGTTTCTAGGACTCTAAACCAAGTTTCATGCAACATGAGAGCTTATAAGTTCCTCAATGAGCTTTGTATCATGTTTGACGAACGTATGAAACATCTAACAACGCGTTTCTAGGACTCTAAACCAAGTTTCATGCAACATGAGTGCTTATAAGTTCCTCAATGAGCTTTGTACAAGTTTGGCGAACGTATGGAACATCTAACAACGCGTTTCTAGGACTCTAAACCAAGTTTCATGCAACATGGGTGCTTATAAGTTCCTCAATGAGCTTTGTACAAGTTTGTCAAACTTATGAAACATCTAACAACGCGTTTCTAGGACTCTAAAAACAAAGTTTCATGCAACCTGAGACCTTATAAGTTCCTCAATGAGATTTGTACAAGTTTCACGAACTTATGAAACATCTAACAACGCGTTTCTAGGACTCTAAACAAACTTTCATGCAACATGAGTGCTTATAAGTTCCTCAATGAGCTTTGTACAAGTTGACGAACTTATGAAACATCTAACAACGAGTTTCTAGGACTCTAAACCAAGTTTCATGCAACATGAGTGCTTATAAGTTCCTCAATGAGCTTTTTACAAGTTTGACGAACTTATGAAACATCTAACAACGCGTTTCTAGGACTCTAAACCAAGTTTCATGCAACATGAGTGCTTATAAGTTCCTCAATGAGCTTTGTACAAGTTTCAAGAACATACGAAACATCTAACAACGCGTTTCTAGGACTCTAAACCAAGTTTCATGCAACATGAGAGCTTATAAGATCCTCAATGAGTTTTGTACAAGTTTGCCAAACGTATGAAACATCTAACAACGTGTTTCTAGGATTCTAAACCAAGTTTCATGCAACATGAGTGCTTATAAGTATATCAATGAGCTTTGTATAAGTTTGACGAACTTATGAAACATCTAACAACGCCTTTCTAGGACTGTAAACCAAGTTTCCTGCAACATGAGAGCTTATAAGATCCTCAATGAGCTTTGTACAAGTTTGAAGAACGTATGAAACATCTAACAACGTGTTTCTAGGACTCTAAACCAAGTTTAATGCAACATGAGTGCTTATAAGTTCTTCAATGAGCTTTGTACAAGTTTGAAGAACTTATGAAACATCTAACAACGCGTTTCTAGGACTCTAAACCAAGTTTCATGCAACATGAGTGCTTATAAGTTCCTCAATGAGCTTTTTACAAGTTTGACGAACTTATGAAACATTTAACAACGCATTTCTAGGACTCTAAACCAAGTTTCATGCAACATGAGTGATTATAAGTGTCTCAATGAGCTTTGTACAAGTTTGACGAACGTATGAAACACCTAACAACGCGTTTCTAGGACTCTAAACCAAGTTTCACGCAACATGAGTGTTTATAAGTTCCTCAATGAGCTTTGTACAAGTTTCACGAACTTATGAAACACCTAACAACGCGTTTCTAGGACTCTAAACCAAGTTTCATGCAACATGAGTGCTTATAAATTCCTCAATGAGCTTTGTACAAGTTGACGAACTTATGAAACATCTAACAACGAGTTTCTATGACTCTAAACCAAGTTTCATGCAACATGAGTGCTTATAAGTTCCTCAATGAGCTTTTTACAAGTTTGACGAACTTATGAAACATCTAACAACGCGTTTCTAGGACTCTAAACCAAGTTTCATGCAACATGAGTGCTTATAAGTTCCTCAATGAGCTTTGTACAAGTTTGACGAACGTATGAAACATCTAACAACGTGTTTCTAGGACTCTAAACCAAGTTTCATGCAACATGAGTGCTTATAAGTTTCTCAATGACCTTTGTACAAGTTTGACGAACTTATGAAACATCTAACAACTCGTTTCTACGACTCTAAACCAAGTTTCATGCAACATGAGAGCTTATAAGTTCCTCAATGAGCTTTATACAAGTTTCAAGAACATATGAAACATCTAACAACGCGTTTCTAGGACTCTAAACCAAGTTTCATGCAACATGAGAGCTTATAAGATCCTCAATGAGCTTTGTACAAGTTTGACGAACTTATGAAACATCTAACAACGCGTTTCTAGGACTCTAAACCAAGTTTCATGCAACATGAGAGCTTATAAGTTCCTCAATGAGCTTTGTATCATGTTTTACGAACGTATGAAACATCTAACAACGCGTATCTAGGACTCTAAACCAAGTTTCATGCAACATGAGTGCTTATAAGTTCCTCAATGAGCTTTGTACAAGTTTGGCGAACGTATGAAACATCTAACAACGCGTTTCTAGGATTCTAAACCAAGTTTCATGCAACATGAGTGCTTATAAGTTCCTCAATGAGCTTTGTACAAGTTTGACGAACGTATGAAACATCTAACAACGCGTTTCTAGGACTCTAAACCAAGTTTCATGCAACATGAGTGTTTATAAGTGTCTCAATGAGCTTTGTACAAGTTTCGCGAACTTATGAAACATCTAACAACGAGTTTCTAGGACTCTAAACCAAGTTTCATGCAACATGAGTGTTTATAAGTTCTTGAATGAGCTTTTTATCAAGTTTGACGAACTTATGAAACATCTAACAACGCGTTTCTAGGACTCTAAACCAAGTTTCATGCAACATGAATGCTTATAAGTTCCTCAATGACCTTTGTACAAGTTTGACGAACGTATGAAACATCTAACAACGCGTTTCTAGGACTCTAAACCAAGTTTCATGCAACATGAGTGCTTATAAATTCCTCAATGTGCTTTGTACAAGTTTCACGAACTTATGAAACATCTAACAACGCGTTTCTAGGACTGTAAACCAAGTTTCATGCAACATGAGTTTTTATAAGTGTCTCAATGAGCTTTGTACAAGTTTGAAGAACTTATGAAACATCTAACAACGCGTTTCTAGGACTCTAAACTAAGTTTCATGAAACATGAGTGCTTATAAGTATCTCAATGAGCTTTGTATAAGTTTGACGAACTTATGAAACATCCAACAACGCGTTTCTAGGACTCTAAACCAAGTTTCATGCAACATGAGAGCTTATAATATCCTCAATGAGCTTTGTACAAGTTTGAAGAACGTATGAAACATCTAACAACGTGTTTCTAGGACTCTAAACCAAGTTTCATGCAACATGAGTGCTTATAAGTTCCTCAATGAGCTTTGTACAAGTTTGACGAACGTATGAAACATCTAATAACGCGTTTCTAGGACTCTAAACCAAGTTTCATGCAACATGGGTGCTTATAAGTTCCTCAATGAGCTTTCTACAAGTTTGTCAAACTTATGAAACATCTAACAACGCGTTTCTAGGACTCTAAAAACAAAGTTTCATGCAACCTGAGACCTTATAAGTTCCTCAATGAGCTTTGTACAAGTTTGACGAACGTATGAAACATCTAACAACGCGTTTCTAGGACTCTAAACCAAGTTTCATGCAACATGAGTGCTTATAAGTTCCTCAATGGGCTTTGTACAAGTTTCACGAACTTATGAAACACCTAACAACGCGTTTCAAGGACTCTAAACCAAGTTTCATGCAACATGAGAGCTTATAAGTTCCTCAATGAGCTTTGTACAAGTTTGACGAACGTATGAAACATCTAACAACGCGTTTCTATGACTCTAAACCAAGTTTCATGCAACATGAGAGTTTATAAGTTTCATGCAACATGAGAGTTTATAAGTTCCTCAGAGATCTTTGTATCAAGTTTGACGAACGTATGAAACATCTAACAACGCGTTTCTAGGACTCTAAACCAAATTTCATGCCACATGAATGCTTATAAGTGTCTCAATTAGCTTTATACAAGTTTGACGAACTTATGAAACATCTAACAACTCGTTTCTAGGACTCTAAACCAAGTTTCATGCAACATGAGTGATTATAAGTGTCTCAATGAGCTTTGTACAAGTTTGACGAACTTATGAAACATCTAACAACGCAGTTCTAGGACTCTAAACCAAGTTTCCTGCAACATGAGTGATTATAAGTGTCTCAATGAGCTTTTTACAAGTTTGACGAACGTATGAAACACCTAACAACACGTTTCTAGGACTCTAAACCAAGTTTCATGCAACATGAGTGCTTATAAGTTCCTCAATGAGCTTTGTACAATTTTCACGAACTTTTGAAACATCTAACAACGCGTTTCTAGGACTCTAAACCAAGTTTCATGCAACATGAGTGTTTATAAGTGTCTCAATGAGCTTTTTACAAGTTTCACGAACTTATGAAACATCTAACAACGCATTTCTAGGACTCTAACCCAAGTTTCATGCAACATGAGTGCTTATAAGTTCCTCAATGAGCTTTGTACAAGTTTGACGAACGTATGAAATATCTAACAATGCGTTTCTAGGAATCTAAACCAAGTTTCATGCAACATGAGTGCTTATAAGTTCCTCAATGAGCTTTGTACAAGTTTCACGAACTTATGAAATACCTAACAACGCGTTTTTATGACTCTAAACCAAGTTTCATGCAACATGAGAGCTTATAAGTTCCTCAATGAGCTTTGTACAAGTTTGACGAACGTATGAAACATCTAACAACGCGTTTCTAGGACTCTAAACCAAATTTCATGCAACATGAGAACTTATAAGTTCCTCAGAGAGCTTTGTATCAAGTTTGACGAACGTATGAAACATCTAACAACGCGTTTCTAGGACTCTAAACCAAGTTTCATGCCACATGAATGCTTTTAAGTGTCTCAATTAGCTTTATACAAGTTTGACGAACTTATGAAACATCTAACAACTCGTTTCTAGGACTCTAAACCAAGTTTCATGCAACATGAGGGATTATAAGTGTCTCAATGAGCTTTGTACAAGTTTGACGAACTTATGAAACATCTAACAACGCGGTTCTAGGACTCTAAACCAAGTTTCATGCAACATGAGTGCTTATAAGTTCCTCAATGAGCTTTGAACAAGTTTCACGAACTTATGAAACACCTAACAACGCGTTTCTAGGACTTTAAACCAAGTTTCATGCAACATGAATGTTTATAAGTGTCTCAAGGAGCTTTTTACAAGTTTCACGAACTTATGAAACATCTAACAACGCGTTTCTAGGACTCTAAACAAAGTTTCATGCAACAAGAGTGCTTATAAGTTCCTCAATGAGCTTTGCACAAGTTGACAAACTTATGAAACATCTAACAACGCGTTTCTAGGACTCTAAACCAAGTTTCATGCAACATGAGTGCTTATAAGTTGCTCAATGAGCTTTTTATATGTTTGACAAACTTATGAAACATCTAACAACGCGTTTCTAGGACACTAAACTAAGTTTCATGCAACATGAATGCTTATAAGTGTCTCTATGAGCTTTATACAAGTTTGACGACCTTATGAAACATCCAGCAACGCGTTTCTAGGACTCTAAACCAAGTTTCATGCAACATGAGAGCTTATAAGTGTCTCAATGAGCTTTATACAAGTTTGACGAACGTATGAAACATCTAACAACGCGTTTCTAGGATTCTAAACCAAGTTTCATGCAACATGAGTGCTTATAAGTTCCTCAATGAGCTTTGTACAAGTTTGACGAACGTATGAAACATATAACAACGCGTTTCTAGGACTCTAAACCACGTTTCATGCAACATGAGTGCTTATAAGTTCTTGAATGAGCTTTTTATCAAGTTTGACGAACTTATGAAACATCTAACAACGCGTTTCTAGGACTCTAAACCAAGTTTCATGCAACATGAATGCTTATAAGTTCCTCAATGACCTTTGTACAAGTTTGACGAACGTATGAAACATCTAACAACGCGTTTCTAGGACTCTAAACGAATTTTCATGCAACATGAGTACTTATAAGTTCCTCAATGTGCTTTGTACAAGTTTCACGAACTTATGAAACATCTAACAACGCGTTTCTAGGATTGTAAACCAAGTTTCATGCAACATGAGTTCTTATAAGTGTCTCAATGAGCGTTGTACAAGTTTCAAGAACTTATAAAACATCTAACAACGCGTTTCTAGGACACTAAACCAAGTTTCATGAAACATGAGTGCTTATAAGTATCTCAATGAGCTTTGTATAAGTTTGACGAATTTATGAAACATCTAACAACGCGTTTCTAGGACTCTAAACTAAGTTTCATGCAACATGAGAGCTTATAAGATCCTCAATGAGCTTTGTACAAGTTTGAAGAACGTATGAAACATCTAACAACGTGTTTCTAGGACTCTAAACCAAGTTTCATTCAACATGAGTGCTTATAAGTTCTTCAATGAGCTTTGTACAAGTTTAAAGAACTTATGAAACATCTAACAACGCGTATCTAGGACTGTAAACCAAGTTTCATGCAACTTGAGTGATTATAAGTGTCTCAATGAGCTTTGTACAAGTTTGACGAACGTATGAAACACCTAACAACGCGTTTCTAGGACTCTAAACCAAGTTTCATGCAACATGAGTGCTTAAAAGTTCCTCAATGACCTTTGTACAATTTTCACGAACTTTTGAAACACCTAACAACGCGTTTCTAGGACTCTAAACCAAGTTTCATGCAACATGAGTGTTTATAAGTGTCTCAATGAGCTTTTTACAAGTTTCACGAACTTATGAAACATCTAACAACGCATTTCTAGGACTCTAACCCAAGTTTCATGCAACATGAGTGCTTATAAGTTCCTCAATGAGCTTTGTACAAGTTTGACGAACGTATGAAATATCTAACAACGCGTTTCTAGGACTCTAAACCAAGTTTCATGCAACATGAGTGCTTATAAGTTCCTCAATGACCTTTGTACATGTTTGACAAACTTATGAAATATCTAACAACGCGTTTCTAGGACTCTAAACCAAGTTTCATGCAAAATGAGTGATTATAAGTTCCTCAATGAGCTTTGTACAAGTTTGACGAACTTATGAAATATCTAACAACACGTTTCTAGTTCTCTAAACCAAGTTTCATGCAACATGAGTTCTTATAAGTTCCTCAATAAGCTTTGTACAAGTTTCACGAACTTACGAAACATCTAACAACGCGTTTCTAGGACTCTAAACCAAGTTTCATGCAACATTAGTGCTTATAAGTTCCTCAATGAGCTTTGTACAACTTTGTCGAACTTATGAAACATCTAACAACGCGTTTCTAGGACTCTAAACCAAGTTTCATGCAACATGAGTGCTTATAAGTTCCTCAATGATCTTTGTACAAGTTTGACGAACGTATGAAACATCTAACAACGCGTTTCTAGGACTCTAAACAAAGATTCATGCAACATGAGTGCTTATAAGTTCCTTAATGATCTTTGTACAAGTTTGACGAACTTATGAAACATCTAACAACACGTTTCTAGGACTCTAATCCAATATTCATGCAACATGAGTGCTTATAAGTTCCTCAATGAGCTTTGTACAAGTTTCACGAACTTATGAAACATCTAACAACGCGTTTCTAGGACTCTAAACAAAGTTTCATGCAACATGAGTGCTTATAAGTTCCTCAATGAGCTTTTCACAAGTTGAAAAACTTATGAAACATCTAACAACGCGTTTCTAGGACTCTAAACCAAGTTTCATGCAACATGAGTGCTTATAAGTTCCTCAATGAGATTTTTACATGTTTGACGAACTTATGAAACATCTAACAACTCGTTTCTAGGACTCTAAACTAAGTTTCATGCAACATGAGTGATTATAAGTGTCTCAATGAGCTTTGTACAAGTTTGACGAACGTATGAAACATCTAACAACGCGTTTCTAGGACTCTAAACCAAGTTTCATGCAACTTGAATGCTTATAAGTTTCTCAATGAGCTTTTTACAAGTTTCACGAACTTATGAAACATCTAACAACGCGTTTCTAGGACTCTAAACAAAGTTTCATGCAACATGAGTGCTTATAAGTTCCTCAATGAGCTTTGTACAAGTTTGAAAAACTTATGAAACATCTAACAACGCGTTTCTAGGACTCTAAACCAAGTTTCATGCAACATGAGTGCTTATAAGTTCCTCAATGAGATTTTTACATGTTTGACGAACTTATGAAACATCTAACAACGCGTTTCTATGACTCTAAACCAAGTTTCATGCAACATGAGTGCTTATAAGTTCCTCAATTAGCTTTGTACAAGTTTGAAGAACTTATGAAACATCTAACAACGCGTTTCTAGGACTCTAAACCAAGTTTCATGAAACATGAGTGCTTATAAGTTCCTCAATGAGTTTTGTACAAGTTTCACGAACTTATGAAACATCTAACAATGCGTTTGTAGGACTCTAAACCAAGTTTCATGCAACATGAGAGCTTATAAGTTCCTCAATGAGCTTTGTACAAGTTTGACGAACGTATGAAACATCTAACAACGCGTTTCTAGGATTCTAAACCAAGTTTCACGCAACATGAGTGCTTATAAGTGTCTCAATGAGCTTTTTACAAGTTTGACGAACTTATGAAACATCTAACAACGCGTTTCTAGAACTCTAAACCAAGTTTCATGCAACATGAGTGATTATAAGTGTCTCAATGAGCTTTGTACAAGTTTGACGAACGTATGAAACATCTAACAACACGTTTCTAGGACTCTAAACCAAGTTTCATGCAACATGAGTGCTTATAAGTGTCTCAATGAGCTTTGTACAAGTTTGACGAACTTATGAAACATCTAACAACGCATTTCTAGGACTCTAAACCAAGTTTCATGCAACATGAGTGCTTATAAGTTCCTCAATGAGCTTTGTATCAAGTTTGACGAACGTATGAAACATCTAACAACGCGTTTATAGTACTCTAAACCAAGTTTCATGCAACATGAATGCTTATAAGTGTCTCAATGAGCTTTATACAAATTTGACGAACTTGTGAAAGATCTAACAACTCGTTTCTAGGACTCTAAACCAAGTTTCATGCAACATGAGTGACTATAAGTGTCTCAATGAGCTTTGTACAAGTTTGACGAACTTATGAAACATCTAACAACTCGTTTCTAGGACTCTAAACTAAGTTTCATGACACATGAGTGATTATAAGTGTCTCAATGAGCTTTGTACAAGTTTGACGAACGTATGAAACATCTAACAACGCGTTTCTAGGACTCTAAACCAAGTTTCATGCAACTTGAATGCTTATAAGTGTCTTAATGAGCTTTATACAAGTTTCACGAACTTATGGAAAATCTAACAACGCGTTTCTAGGACTCTAAACCAAGTTTCATGCAACATGAGTGTTTATAAGTGTCTCATTAATGAGCTTTGTACAAGTTTGACGAAATTATGAAACATCTAACAACGCATTTCTAGGACTCTAAACCAAGTTTCATGAAACATGAGTGCTTATAAGTTCCTCAATGAGCTTTGTACAAGTTTCACGAACTTATGAAACACCTAACAATGCGTTTCTAGGACTCTAAACCAAAGTTCATGCAACATGAGTGCTTATAAGTTTTTCAATGAGCTTTGTACAAGTTTGACGAACTTATGAAACATCTAACAACGCGTTTCTAGGACTCTACACCAAGTTTCATGCAACATGAGTGCTTATAAGTTCCTCAATGATCTTTGTACAAGTTTGACGAACTTATGAAACATCTAACAACGCGTTTCTAGGACTCTAAACCAAGATTCATGTAACATGAGTGCTTATAAGTTCCTCAATGAGCTTTGTACAAGTTTCACGAACTTATGAAACATCTAACAACGCGTTTCTAGGACTCTAAACCAAGTTTCATGCAACATGAGTGTTTATAAGTTTCTCAATGAGCTTTGTACAAGTTTCACGAACTTATGAAACATCTAACAACGCGTTTCTAGGACTCTAAACCAAGTTTCATGCAACATGAGTGCTTATAAGTTCTTCAATGAGCTTTGTATCAAGTTTGACGAACGTATGAAACATCTAATAAACGCGTTTCTAGTACCCTAAACCAAGTTTCATGCAACATGAGTGTTTATAAGTGTCTCATTAATGAGCTTTGTACAAGTTTGACAAAATTATGAAACATCTAACAACGCATTTCTAGGACTCTACACCAAGTTTCATGCAACATGAGTGCTTATAAGTTCCTCAATGAGCTTTGTACAAGTTTGAAGAACTTATGAAACATCTAACAACGCGTTTCTAGCACTCTAAACCAAGTTTCATGCAACATGGGTGCTTATAAGTTCCTCAATGAATTTTGTATCAAGTTTGACGAACGTATGAAACATCTAACAACGCGTTTCTAGGACACTAAACCAAGTTTCATGCAACATGAGTGCTTATAAGTTCCTCAATGAGTTTTGTACAAGTTTCACGAACTTATGAAACATCTAACAACGCGTTTGTAGGACTCTAAACCAAGTTTCATGCAACATGAGAGCTTATAAGTTCCTCAATGAGCTTTGTACAAGTTTGACGAACGTATGAAACATCTAACAACGCGTTTCTAGGATTCTAAACCAAGTTTCACGCAACATGAGTGCTTATAAGTTCCTCAATGAGCTTTGTACAAGGTTGACGAACTTATGAAACATCTAACAACGCGTTTCTAGAACTCTAAACCAAGTTTCATGCAACATGAGTGCTTATAAGTTCCTCAATGAGCTTTGTATCAAGTTTGACGAACGTATGAAACATCTAACAACGCGTTTATAGTACTCTAAACCAAGTTTCATGCAACATGAATGCTTATAAGTGTCTCAATGAGCTTTATACAAATTTGACGAACTTGTGAAAGATCTAACAACTCGTTTCTAGGACTCTAAACCAAGTTTCATGCAACATGAGTGATTATAAGTGTCTCAATGAGCTTTGTACAAGTTTGACGAACTTATGAAACATCTAACAACTCGTTTCTAGGACTCTAAACTAAGTTTCATGACACATGAGTGATTATAAGTGTCTCAATGAGCTTTGTACAAATTTGACGAACGTATGAAACATCTAACAACGCGTTTCTAGGACTCTAAACCAAGTTTCATGCAACTTGAATGCTTATAAGTGTCTCAATGAGCTTTATACAAGTTTCACGAACTTATGGAAAATCTAACAACGCGTTTCTAGGACTCTAAACCAAGTTTCATGCAACATGAGTGTTTATAAGTGTCTCATTAATGAGCTTTGTACAAGTTTGACGAAATTATGAAACATCTTACAACGCATTTCTAGGACTCTAAACCAAGTTTCATGAAACATGAGTGCTTATAAGTTCCTCAATGAGCTTTGTACAAGTTTCACGAACTTATGAAACACCTAACAACGCGTTTCTAGGACTCTAAACCAAAGTTCATGCAACATGAGTGCTTATAAGTTTTTCAATGAGCTTTGTACAAGTTTGACGAACTTATGAAACATCTAACAACGCGTTTCTAGGACTCTACACCAAATTTCATGCAACATGAGTGCTTATAAGTTCCTCAATGACACTACTAAAAAAAAGTCATATAGCCACGACCGTATCGGTGGCTATAGCAAAAATCCGTGGCTATTTAGTCACGATTTGCCAAAAAAAATTTTAGCCACGAGCGTATAGCCACGGATTTAACGCTATAGCCACCGATACGGCCGTGGCTATATGAATTTTTTTTAGTAGTGTGATCTTTGTACAAGTTTGACGAACTTATGAAACATCTAACAACGCGTTTCTAGGACTCTAAACCAAGATTCATGTAACATGAGTGCTTATAAGTTCCTCAATGAGCTTTGTACAAGTTTCACGAACTTATGAAACATCTAACAACGCGTTTCTAGGACTCTAAACCAAGTTTCATGCAACATGAGTGTTTATAAGTTTCTCAATGAGCTTTGTACAAGTTTCACGAACTTATGAAACATCTAACAACGCGTTTCTAGGACTCTAAACCAAGTTTCATGCAACATGAGTGCTTATAAGTTCCTCAATGAGCTTTGTATCAAGTTTGACGAACGTATGAAACATCTAATAAACGCGTTTCTAGTACCCTAAACCAAGTTTCATGCAACATGAATGGTTATAAGTGTCTCAATGAGCTTTATACAAATTTGACGAACTTATGAAAGATCTAACAACTCGTTTCTAGGACTCTAAACCAAGTTTCATGCAACATGGGTGCTTATAAGTTCCTCAATGAATTTTGTATCAAGTTTGACGAACGTATGAAACATCTAACAACGCGTTTCTAGGACACTAAACCAAGTTTCATGCAACATGAGTGCTTATAAGTTCCTCAATGAGCTTTGTACAAGTTTGACGAACGTATGAAACATCTAACAACGCATTCTAGGACTCTAAACCAAGTTTCATGCAACATGAGTGTTTATAAGTTTCTCAATGACCTTTGTACAAGTTTCACGAACTTATGAAACATCTAACAACGCGTTTCTAGGACTCTAAACCAAGTTTCATGCAACATGAGTGCTTATAAGTTCCTCAATGAGCTTTGTACAAGTTTGAAGAACCTATGAAACATCTAACAACGCGTTTCTAGCACTCTAAACCAAGTTTCATGCAACATGAGTGCTTATAAGTTCCTCAATGAGTTTTGTACAAGTTTCACGAACTTATGAAACATCTAACAACGCGTTTGTAGGACTCTAAACCAAGTTTCATGCAACATGAGAGCTTATAAGTTCCTCAATGAGCTTTGTACAAGTTTGACGAACGTATGAAACATCTAACAACGCGTTTCTAGGATTCTAAACCAAGTTTCACGCAACATGAGTGCTTATAAGTTCCTCAATGAGCTTTATACAAATTTGACGAACTTATGAAAGATCTAACAACTCGTTTCTAGGACTCTAAACCAAGTTTCATGCAACATGAGTGCTTATAAGTTCCTCAATGAGCTTTTTACAAGTTTGAAGAACGTATGAAACATCTAACAACGCGTTTCTAGGACTCTAAACCAAGTTTCATGCAACATGAGGGCTTATAAGTTCCTCAATGAGCTTTGTACAAGTTTCACGAACTTATGAAACATCTAACAACGTGTTTGTAGGACTCTAAACCAAGATTCATGCAACATGAGTGCTTACAAGTTCCTCAATGAGCTTTGTACAAGTTTGACGAACTTATGAAACATCTAACAACGCGTTTCTAGGACTCTAAACCAAGTTTCATGCAACATGAGTGCTTACAAGTTCCTCAATGAGCTTTGTACAAGTTTGACGAACTTATGAAACATCTAACAACGCGTTTCTAGGACTCTAAACCAAATTTCATGCAACATGAGTGCTTATAAGTTCCTCAATGAGTTTTGTACAAGTTTGACGAACGTATGAAACATCTAACAACGCGTTTCTAGGACTCTAAACCAAGATTCATGCAACATGAGTGCTTACAAGTTCCTCAATGAGCTTTGTACAAGTTTGACGAACTTATGAAACATCTAACAACGCGTTTCTAGGACTCTAAACCAAGTTTCATGCAACATGAGTGCTTATAAGTTCCTCAATGAGTTTTGTACAAGTTTGACGAACGTATGAAACATCTAACAACGCGTTTCTAGGACTCTAAACCAAGATTCATGTAACATGAGTGCTTATAAGTTCCTCAATGAGCTTTGTACAAGTTTCAGGAACTTATAAAACATCTAACAACGCGTTTCTAGGACTCTAAACCAAGTTTCATGCAACATGAGTGCTTATAAGTTCCTCAATGATCTTTGTACAAGTTTGACGAACTTATGAAAGATCTAACAACGCGTTTCTAGGACTCTAAACCAAGATTCATGTAACATGTGTGCTTATAAGTTCCTCAATGAGCTTTGTACAAGTTTCACGAACTTATGAAACATCTAACAACGCGTTTCTAGGACTCTAAACCAAGTTTCATGCAACATGAGTGTTTATAAGTTTCTCAATGAGCTTTGTACAAGTTTTACGAACTTATGAAACTTCTAACAACGCGTTTCTAGGACTCTAAACCAAGTTTCATGCAACATGAGTGCTTATAAGTTCCTCAATGAGCTTTGTATCAACTTTGACGAACGTATGAAACATCTAACAACGCGTTTCTAGTACTCTAAACCAAGTTTCATGAAAATGAATGGTTATAAGTGTCTCAATGAGCTTTATACAAATTTGACGAACTTATGAAAGATCTAACAACTCGTTTCTAGGACTCTAAACCAAGTTTCATGCAACATGAGTGCTTATAAGTTCCTCAATGAGCTTTTTACAAGTTTGAAGAACGTATGAAACATCTAACAACGCGTTTCTAGGACTCTAAACCAAATTTCATGCAACATGAGGGCTTATAAGTTCCTCAATGAGCTTTGTACAAGTTTCACGAACTTATGAAACACCTAACAACGCGTTTCTAGGACTCTAAACCAAATTTCATGCAACATGAGTGCTTATAAGTTTTTCAATGAGCTTTGTACAAGTTTGACGAACTTATGAAACATCTAACAACGCGTTTCTAGGACTCTAAACCAAGTTTCATGCAACATGAGTGCTTATAAGTTCCTCAATGATCTTTGTACAAGTTTGACGAACTTATGAAACATCTAACAACGCGTTTCTAGGACTCTAAACCAAGATTCATCTAACATGAGTGCTTATAAGTTCCTCAATGAGCTTTGTACAAGTTTCACGAACTTATGAAACATCTAACAACGCGTTTCTAGGACTCTAAACCAAGTTTCATGCACCATGAGTGTTTATAAGTTTCTCAATGAGCTTTGTACAAGTTTCACGAACTTATGAAACATCTAACAACGCGTTTCTAGGACTCTAAACCAACTTTCATGCAACATGAGTGCTTATAAGTTCCTCAATGAGCTTTGTATCAAGTTTGACGAACGTATGAAACATCTAACAACGCGTTTCTAGGACTCTAAACCAAGTTTCATGAAACATGAGTGCTTATAAGTTCCTCAATGAGCTTTGTACAAGTTTCACGAACTTATGAAACAACCTAACAACGCGTTTCTAAGACTCTAAACCAAATTTCATGCAACATGAGTGCTTATAAGTTTTTCAATGAGCTTTGTACAAGTTTGACGAACTTATGAAACATCTAAAAACGCGTTTCTAGAACTCTAAACCAAGTTTCATGCAACATGAGTGCTTACAAGTTCCTCAATGAGCTTTGTACAAGTTTGACGGACTTATGAAACATCTAACAACGCGTTTCTAGGACTCTAAACCAAGTTTCATGCAACATGAGTGCTTATAAGTTCCTCAATGAGCTTTGTACAAGTTTGACGAACGTATGAAACATCTAACAACGCGTTTCTAGGACTCTAAACCAAGATTCATGTAACATGAGTGCTTATAAGTTCATCAATGAGCTTTGTACAAGTTTCACGAACTTATGAAACATCTAACAACGCGTTTCTAGTACTCTAAACCAAGTTTCATGCAACATGAATGCTTATAAGTGTCTCAATGAGCTTTATACAAATTTGACGAACTTATGAAAGATCTAACAACTCGTTTCTAGGACTCTAAACCAAGTTTCATGCAACATGAGTGCTTATAAGTTCCTCAATGAGCTTTTTACAAGTTTGAAGAACGTATGAAACATCTAACAACGCGTTTCTAGGACTCTAAACCAAGTTTCATGCAACATGAGGGCTTATAAGTTCCTCAATGAGCTTTGTACAAGTTTCACGAACTTATGAAACACCTAACAACGCGTTTTTTAGGACTCTAAACCAAATTTCATGCAACATGAGTGCTTATAAGTTTTTCAATGAGCTTTGTACAAGTTTGACGAACTTATGAAACATCTAACAACGCGTTTCTAGGACTCTAAACCAAGTTTCATGCAACATGAGTGCTTATAAGTTCCTCAATGAGTTTGTACAAGTTTCACGAACTTATGAAACATCTAACAACGCGTTTGTAGGACTCTAAACCAAGTTTCATGCAACATGAGAGCTTATAAGTTCCTCAATGAGCTTTGTACAAGTTTGACGAACGTATGAAACATCTAACAACGCGTTTCTAGGATTCTAAACCAAGTTTCACGCAACATGAGTGCTTATATGTTCCTCAATAAGCTTTGTACAAGTTTGACGAACTTATGAAACATCTAACAACGCGTTTCTAGAACTCTAAACCAAGTTTCATGCAACATGAGTGATTATAAGTGTCTCAATGAGCTTTGTACAAGTTTGACGAACGTATGGAACATCTAACAACGCGTTTCTAGGACTCTAAACCAAGTTTCATGCAACATGAGTGCTTATAAGTGTCTCAATGAGCTTTGTACAAGTTTGACGAACTTATGAAACATCTAACAACGCATTTCTAGGACTCTAAACCAAGTTTCATGCAACATGAGTGCTTATAAGTTCCTCAATGAGCTTTGTATCAAGTTTGACGAACGTATGAAACATCTAACAACGCGTTTCTAGTACTCTAAACCAAGTTTCATGCAACATGAATGCTTATAAGTGTCTCAATGAGCTTTATACAAATTTGACGAACTTATGAAAGATCTAACAACTCGTTTCGAGGACTCTAAACCAAGTTTCATGCAACATGAGTGATTATAAGTGTCTCAATGAGCTTTGTACAAGTTTGACGAACTTATGAAACATCTAACAACTCGTTTCTAGGACTCTAAACCAAGTTTCATGCAAGATGAGAGCTTATAAGTTCCTCAATGATCTTTGTACAAGTTTGACGAACGTATGAAACATCTAACAACGCGTTTCTAGGATTAAACCAAGTTTCATGCAACTTGAATGCTTATAAGTGTCTCAATGAGCTTTATACAAGTTTCACGAACTTATGAAACATCTAACAACGTGTTTCTAGGACTCTAAACCAAGTTTCATGCAACATGAGTGTTTATAAGTGTCTCATTAATGAGCTTTGTACAAGTTTAACGAAATTATGAAACATCTAACAACGCATTTCTAGGACTCTAAACCAAGTTTCATGAAACATGAGTGCTTATAAGTTCCTCAATGAGCTTTTTACAAGTTTCACGAACTTATGAAAAATCTAACAATGCGTTTCTAGGACTCTAAACCAATTTTCATGCAACATGAGAGCTTATAAGTTCCTCAATGAGCTTTGTACAAGTTTGATGAACGTATGAAACATCTAACAACGCATTTCTAGGACTCTAAACCAAGTTTCACGCAACAAAAGTGCTTATAAATTCCTCAATGAGCTTTGTACAAGTTTGACGAACTTATGAAACACCTAACAACGCGTTTCTAGGACTCTAAACCAAATTTCATGCAACATGAGTGCTTATAAGTTTTTCAATGAGCTTTGTACAAGTTTGACGAACTTATGAAACATCTAACAACGCGTTTCTAGGACTCTAAACCAAGTTTCATGCAACATGAGTGTTTATAAGTGTCTCAATGAGCTTTGTACAAGTTTGACGAACTTATGAAACATCTAACAACGCGTTTCTAGGACTCTAAACCAAGTTTCATGCAACATGAGTGCTTATAAGTCACTACAAGAAAACAGGGATTTTCCGACTGTAAAATCAGTCGCATAATAGTCGCTGAAAGACTAGTTACGACTATTGCACGACTAAACCATGTAGTCGGAAATCCTTAGTCGCTAAACTCAATAGTCGTAAATTTAGTCGCTAAATAACGACTACATTACGACAACGAGCAGTAGTCGTAATATAGTCGATTAATAGTCAGTGTATATGACGATTGTTTCATGACTAAACTACGATTACTAAACTTGAATAAAAAAAGCTTTACAATAGTCGTAAGGTAGTCGTATTATTTAGTGACTATTTAGAGACTATTTTACGATTATTTGATATGAGCATGTGTAACTTTAGAGTAGTCGGTAAATAGTCGTAACAATATAGTGACTAATTTACGACCATATAACGACTAAATCACAGAAAACAAATTATTGTATTCAGTCTTAAAGTAGTCGTTTTTTTTTTGCGACTACCTTGCGACTACCATGCGACTACTTGACGACTGTTTTGTGTCTACTTGGCGACTACTATTAATAAACTGCTGTTCATTTGGTAATCGTTTTGTATCTTTTTCCATTTGATATAATTCCTGAAATCTGCACAAACATAATATGATATATTCTAAATAAACATCATACAATCGAATATAAACATAAATTCGTCAAATTATCCATAGAAACATACATAAACATCAATTCAAAACCAAAATATATAACATTTACATTCAAAATGAAAAGTGTTTAGTTCATGGGATAGTTTTAGTAACCTAAGAAGGAGGGGAAGTTGAGAGAGGTTGTTCGGTGGTTTCTTCACTGCTTCAGTCTCCATGAAGTCGAGAAAGGCCGGATCAGTTTTGCGTAAGTACTTCTCCACCAAGGATAACTTTGCGACCTTGACTTGTTGGTCCGCCAAAGCTTTGCGATGTTGTTCTTCACGCATTTTACTAGCAGCAGCTTGTTCTTCGATTTTCTCGTTGTGCGACCTTCAACTGCTCTTGAATGGATACAAATGAAGAATACTCTCCTTGTGTGTTGCTCTTACTACTGCCCACATTCTCAAGAGTCTCCTTGAGGCTTCCGGCTCCATAAATATTGCCTCTTGAATCCTTTTGAGTTGATCGAATAGAAAACCAAAACAATAACCACAAAACATAAACATAAAATCTATAAATGTGGATTATGAAAAAAGTTTCTTAGTACCTCGAGAAAGATGGCAGTATATTCTTCTCTTGTGAGCTCGCGAGGTCGCGAAACACCGTCTCGAAACGGCAGAGCTTTCATGCTCAAGCCGAGACAATTTATGTTGCAAATTCTTTTCATAATTTGCAAAGCAATCTTCTCCGCCTTCTTATCCACATACGTTCCATCCGGTTTGGTGTGTGTCTTAATGAAAACCTCACCAATAGACACGGGTCTCCCCAATTCCTCTTCCTGCAATGTTACAAAACGAAGTTAAAGTATGAGTAGGAAAATTATAGAAAAATTGTTATATTTACTAACCATTCCGTATTGGATTTGTTGAAACGACGTCGGACCCGATAAGTGGATGTGAGGACCGAGACCACCACGTTCAGACATGCGCGCATGAGAATAAATGATGGTCTTTTCTTTAGCTTCATTTGTATCCCAATAGGCAGTCATTTCTTTCCACAGAGTTTCACCGATCCATGTTGGTCGTTCTCGAGAAGTCCTCACGGCTGAAACCATGTCCTTCATACGGCGTTGACAGATGCTCTCGAAGTGTTGTTGAACGGTTCCTGTTATCAATGGATCCCAAGTATGGGTTTTCTACAAAACAAAGAGAGATAATACTTAAATCTTGGTAAAAACAAAAAAAGATAGCAATGAGAATTATAAACTTACCGCGAACTCGAGAAAGTATCTTTCTTGTCTATCCCGAGGCACACAAGTCCAGCTATAAAAGGGACCATCAAACTTGTTCGTAAAAACTTTTGTAATTTTACGAACAAGCTTAGATCCCGTGTCGCGAGTAAACCTGCAAACATCAATGAACTAATCAATGGACAAAGCAAAAACAGAACCCAAAAGAAGAGAAAGAAAGCAAAAGTCAAACAATCATGGTTCATGGTTCAATAAATCAGCACATACGAATAAAATTGTCTTTTTTTTAACCAACATTGACACACACAACACAAGTCAAAATGCGTATTACCCATTGCAGACATGGTTTAATCGAAATGCTTATTACCCATCTATTATCAACAATCATCGAAGAAGTGAGAAGCATACCAAGTAGTGTTTGGCGTCGGTGTGGGTGAGAGAACACACAACCGCTCACGTCCTGGCATCAACAACAAAGCATTTAATGTTGTCAATGTCTCCTCCTGAAGCTCCGGCAAACCTTCCTCTGGATCTCCGAAGTTGTTTCCTTCAGAACACGGACGACTCTGGGCTTGAGAGTTCTCCAAATCTTCAATTATCTCGGTTTGATTATGAGGAGGAGGCGCCGAGTTCTGGAACAGAGCCCTTGGGGGTGGATAATCCCTAACTCCCGGTGGTGGTGGATTTGAAGGTCCGACCAAGTTCGTGACTTGTTCTTGCGGTGAAGGTAACTCTGTCGCCGGTGTGAAATTATACTGCGTGGGAAGAATTGGTCGCTTCTGCACCGCGGTCATAGAAACGTTGTGTGTCGTCTTTCGCTTTCGTCCTTTCTTTTGTTGATTCATGTTGCGAAGAGGAGAGAAGAGCAGCGGCGGAGAGGAGAGAAGAGCAGCGGCGGAGAGGAGAGAAGAGAAGCCGCGGAGAGGAGAGAGACGCGGAGAAGAGAGAAGTGGCGGAGAGGGAGAGAATCGGCGGAGAGGAGAGATGCGGCGGAGAAGGAGAGAATCTGCGGCGAGGAAAGAATCGTCGGAGAAGAAGATTATCGAAGATGAGAAAGAAGTTTATCGATTTGGGGAAAGAAGATTAGGTTATGAATTGGGGAAAACTTAGTAGTCGCCTAATAGTCGCTAAATAGTTGCTAAACATTGTAGTCACTAAATAGTCGCTAAAAATTGTAGTCGCTAAATAGTCACGAAACATTGTAGTCGCTAAATAGTCGGGAAACAGTCGTAAAACATAGCTCCTTTATTTTTTTAGCCCAAAACATAATACCTTAGTAAAATTTTATTAATAATACATTATTTTGAATTTTACAACTACATTATACGACAAATTATTCTTCTTCTTCTAATATTTATTTCAATTTTATTTTAATACATTAATAATAATACATTATTTCGAATTTTATAAATACATTAATAATACATTATTTCGAATTTTACAAATACATTATACGAAAAATTAATCTTTGTCTTCTGTTTCATCATCAGAAGAAGATAAATTACATTGAAACTCATCTTCTAGTTCTGCATCTCCGACAATGTAATCAAGATTTATTCGGTTAACTCCTTCTTCAAAATTGTCGAGTTCGAGATCTTCAATTGTAGTCAACAGTACACCATCGTCATTTTCTGTTTGCAAAAGTGTTGGTTCGTTGTTCACATATTGCACCTCTATGTTTTTCCTCGGATTGACATTTACAACATTCAACCACGCTTTTTTCGGCTTTTTTACGTACGGGTACGGAATATAACAAACCTGATGCGCTTAAGAGGCTTTTTGCAAGATTAAAAAGTTTAAGTTACATATAAGATATATATGATAATAATATTATTTAACGTGTATATATATATATATGTATATATGTATACGTACCTAAAATAAATGGTTCATACTTATTGTATTTTCTCGATGAAAGAACGTCTACAACACCACCATTGCTCCTACGAGTGCCTCTACCAATAACAGGATCATACCACCGACACTTAAATAGTGTGATTCTTAAATTGACCATCCCCTCGTACTCAAGTTCCATTATATCGTTAGAGTTCCATAGAAATCCGCTACATCGTATGCATCCGTGTAATTTTCACCTTTAACACTGACCCCGTAGTTACATGTCCTTCGTCCAACGCCGTGATTTTCCGTATGAAACAAATAGCCTCTTGTAAAATACATTGGCCATGTTTTGACCTTGTTCAAAGGTCCATGGACTAGGTCTTGAACCCATGCAGGAAATGGATTTGTGGCATTCCAATAAGTAACCTGCATATATATATGTATGGAAACTAATCAGAAAAACTTGTGTAAAATAGACGTAAATAACATTAACATACATATGACTATATTATTTACGTACATAATCTTTCACCCATAAATGATATTCGTCAGCTCTTTTTATAGAGAGTTCTTTTTCGGTAAGTCATGTATATTTGTCTGTGATAAAATCTTCGAACATGCTATATATTCAACAATTATATAAATATGTGTTGATAAATTGTGTATTTATTTACATGAAAAGGTGAAGAAGTTTATGTACCGCTCAATAGGCTGAAAATAATCACAATTTCTCAGCACATATGAGTGTGCGCATTGATAGTCTCTCTCTGAAAGCCAAAGCTCATGCATTTCCCCACTTGGGCGACCTGGTTGAGTAAATATCAAAGGAACTCCAGGGACATTATATACAGGGACATCACCTTCATCAAATCTAGTTAACCTGCATAATAAATCACTTTTAAGTAATTCACATTAATTAATATATTCCGCAAAGTATATATTGTTCATTTACCTTGACTTTGTTTGTATATTCGCGGCAAAGTATTGTTCGAAAAATATGCAATCTCGTCATTGATATATGATTGAACAATTGATCCCGCTGCATACCTTTTGTTCTTCGCTTTGGCTTTCAACTTTTTGAAAAACCTTTCGAAAGGATACATCCACCTATACTGGACAGGACCTCCCAATTCAGCTTCGTATGGGAGATGTATAGATAGGTGTTCCATCACATCGAAAAACGATGGCGGGAAGATCTTCTCCAAATTGCATAGGATTATAATTATGTTATGTTTTAGAATTTGAACGCGAGTTGTGTGCAAAGTTCTCGAACATAAATCTCGAAAAAATGCTCCAACCCCGCATTATATATATAGGTAATTGCATCGAACTCGTTAATTATTCAAAAATTAATATATTAGAACGTAAATGAATTCGTACTCGCTATCGCTTGGTGGACATTGCGGTGTAAGAGTTCTGCAAAGATAAATGGAAGTAGTCGCTCCATAAACACATGACAATCATGGCTCTTCATGCCTGAAAGCTTTCCATTCTCTATATCAACACAATTAGCCAAGTTTGAAGCATAACCATCCGGAAATTTAACCGAATGTTTCAAACATTCGAGTAAACTTGTTCTCGCAACTTCGTCAATGTATAGGGTGGAAAAGGAGCCCCGCCTTCACTATCAATGTGTAAGTGTGGCCGAGCACAAAATCGTTCAATATCCCATCTTGACATGATGTTGTATTTTGTTTTGCCCTTCACACTCATAAGAGTATTCATGATGTTATCAAAAAAATTCTTTTATGTATGCATCACATCAATATTATGTCGAAGGTTAAGGTCCCTCCAATACGGCAGCTCCCAAAATATACTTTTCTTGTGCCAATTATGTTCCTTCCCATAGCAACGTATCTTTTTGTCGTGACCATTTCCACCCACGATCTTAGTTCTCGGAGGATTTACACCTTCTATCCGCTCACAAGAACTTGCTCACCGGTCAAAGACTCGAGGTGGGTACTCTCTTGATGCGTCTTTCCTTTCAAAAAGTCTTTTTATTCCTTCTTAGTGGATGTCCATAAGGAAGAAATCTTCGATGACAATCAAACCAACATGTCTTCTTTCCATTTGGTAGATAAAAAGACTTTGTATCTTCCATGCAAACCGGACAAGACAATTTACCATGGGTTGTCCATCCTGATAACATGCCATATGCTAGAAAGTCGCTTATCGTCCACATAAGCACGCTTTTAAATTAAAATTTTGATTTAACGACACATCGTATGCATCGACTCCGGTAGACCACAACTCTTTTAACTCAAAGCAATAAGAGGTTGGAGAAAGACATCAAGACTAGCTCGCGGATGATTAGGCCCAGAATTCGAATAGTAAGAAACAAGTACTCTTCATTCATGCACATACCGGGGGGTAGATTATATGGTGTCAAGATCACAGGCCACAATGAATGATTACGAGACATGCCAAATGGATTAAACCCATCCGTACACAATCCAAGGTAAACATTTCGTGGTTCAAGAAGCAAACCGAGGATGTTGATTTTGAAAATATTTTCATTCCGCCGCATCGGAAGGATGACTCATTACTCCCTCATTTGCTTCGTGCTCGGCATGCCATCTCATTGCCGCTGCAGTCTTGTGGCTCGATACATTCTCTTCAATCTGTCGAAATCGGTAAATACCACATACGACTATATGGAACTTTCGTTCTACGTCTGTCGTTCTTAGGTTTCCATCTTTGTGCACCACAAAAAACACATTTTTCTTCGTTTTCGTATTCTTTCCAGAATATCATACAATTGTTAAGACAAACATCAATTGTATGATACGGAAGACCTAAATTACGCATCAACTTCTCAGTTTCGTAATGAGAACCGGTAGACTTGTTTCCTTCTGGTAAATAATCTGTCAGTAAATCGCAAAACGAATCTACTAACTTTTCACTCATATTATATTCAGCCTTATTTTGCAAGACTCGAGCAGCTAAGGATAACTGCGAGTGACCTTCACGACAACCATCATATAGTGGATCTTTTGCACCTTCTAACAAGTTGTAAAATTTCTTTGAATGGTTAAATATTGGTTCTTCTACATTTGCATAACTACCTTCTTGATGATAATTTTCATCAAAGCCCATGTTTTCACGAAATGCATCATTAACCATATCCACATACCTATCTTCAACTACATGGCTCCCACTTGTATATGTAGGATCAATGTAGCTAGTTCCTAAATCGATATTGATTTCTTCCCCATGCTTATACCAAACAAAATAATCTGGCATAAACCCTCTACTATAAAGATGGTTCCAAATTCTTGTCCCGGGAGAAATTTTTCGTTTTTGCAAACACTACAAGGGCAGAAAAAACTTACCCCCGTTATCTTGTGTTAGAGACTGACTATTTGCAAACGTCATGAACTGCTCCACTCCTAATCTGAACTCTTCTGAAAAATTTCCGGTATCTTCATCGATCCGCCGATACATCCACTCCCGAGAATTGTTATAATGAGATGGAGATGTTTGTGGGTTGTTGAGGAAGAAAAGTGGTTGAGCTTTCTTTATAAAGAAACTAATAAGCGACTACATAGCGACTAAACCTATGTAGTCGCCAAAAACCAGTATACCTACCAACAAAACACGTGTTTTTTGCACCTAACAAAGACGACTGATTTCCGACTATACAATGACCCGCCGGAGGAGTAGTTATATAGTCGCTAAAAAAACCGACTATTTTACGACTTTTCTAAATAGTCACAAATTAGCGACTAATTACCGACTTCATTCAAAAATATTTTTCACATAAAGATATTAGTCATATATCAGTCGTTAAATTACGACTACATTACCGATTACTGTTTGTAGTCGTTAAATAACGACCGATATATGACTATATCTCGTAGTCGTTATACAGTCGTATAATAGTCGTTAAATAGTCATCAAAGTTGGCGACTAATTGTTTAGTCGCTATATGTAGTCGTAAAATCGCTGTTTTCTTGTAGTGAGTTCCTCAATGAGCTTTGTACAAGTATGACGAACGTATGAAACATCTAACAACGCGTTTCTAGGACTCTAAACCAAGATTCATGTAACATGAGTGCTTATAAGTTCCTCAATGAGCTTTGTACAAGTTTCACGAACTTATGAAACATCTAACAACGCGTTTCTAGGACTCTAAACCAAGTTTCATGCAACATGAGAGTTTATAAGTTTCTCAATGAGCTTTGTACAAGTTTCACGAACTTATGAAACATCTAACAACGCGTTTCTAGGACTCTAAAGCAAGTTTCATGCAACATGACTGCTTATAAATTCCTCAATGAGCTTTGTACAAGTTGATGAACTTTTGAAACATCTAACAACGCGTTTCTAGGACTCTAAACCAAGTTTCATGCAACATGAGTGCTTATACGTTCCTCAATGAGCTTTTTACAAGTTTGAAGAACGTATGAAACATCTAACAACGCGTTTCTAGGACTCTAAACCAAGTTTCATGCAACATGAGTGCTTATAAGTATCTCAATGAGCTTTGTATAAGTTTGATGAACTTATGAAACATCTAACAACGCGTTTCTAGGACCCTAAACCAAGTTTCATGCAACATGAGTGCTTATAAGTTCCTCAATGAACTTTGTACAAGTTTCACGAACTTATGAAACATCTAACAACACGTTTGTAGGACTCTAAACCAAGTTTCATGCAACATGAGTGCTTATAAGTTCCTCAATGAGCTTGGTATCAAGTTTGACGAACGTATGAAACATCTAACAACGCGTTTCTAGGACTCTAAACCAAGTTTCATGCAACATGAGGGCTTATAAGTTCCTCAATGAGCTTTGTACAAGTGTCACGAACTTATGAAACACCTAACAACGCGTTTCTAGGACTCTAAACCAAATTTCATGCAACATGAGTGCTTATAAGTTTTTCAATGAGTTTTGTACAAGTTTGACGAACTTATGAAACATCTAACAACGCGTTTCTAGGACTCTAAACCAAGTTTCATGCAACATGAGTAGTTATAAGTTCCTCAATGAGCTTTGTACAAGTTTGACGAACGTATGAAACATCTAACAACGCGTTTCTAGTACTCTAAACCAAGTTTCATGCAACATGAGTGCTTATAAGTTCCTCAATGAGCTTTATACAAGTTTGAGGAACGTATGAAACATCTAACAACGTGTTTCTAGGACTCTAAACCAAGTTTTATGCAACATGAGTGCTTATAAGTTCCTCAATGAGCTTTGTACAAGTTTCAAGAACTTATGAAACATCTAACAACGCGTTTCTAGGACCCTAAACCAAGTTTTATGCAACATGAGAGCTTATAAGTTCCTCAATGAGCTTTTTACAAGTTTGACGAACGTATGAAACATCTAACAACACGTTTCTAGGACTCTAAACCATGTTTCATGCGACATGAGTGCTTATAAGTTCCTCAATGAGCTTTGTACAAGTTTGACGAACGTATGAAACATCTAACAACGCGTTTCTAGGAATCTAAACCAAGTTTCATGCAACATGAGAGCTTATAAGCCCCTCAATGATCTTTGTATCAAGTTTGATGAACGTATGAAACATCTAACAACGCGTTTCTAGGACTCTAAACCAAGTTTCATGCAACATGAATGCTTATAAGTGTCTCAATGAGCTTTATAAAGTTTGACTAATTTATGAAACATCTAACAACGCGTTTCTAGGACTCTAAACCAAGTTTCATGCAACATGAGTGCTTATAAATTCCTCAATGAGCTTTGTACAAGTTTCACGAACTTATGAAACATCTACCAACGCGTTTCTAGGACTCTAAACCAAGTTTCATGCAACATGAGTGATTATAAGTGTCTCAATGAGCTTTGTACAAGTTTGACGAACTTATGAAACATCTAACAACACATTTCTAGGACTCTAAACCATGTTTCATGCGACATGAGTGCTTATAAGTTCCTCAATGAGCTTTGTACAAGATTGACGAACGTATGAAACATCTAACAACGCGTTTCTAGGACTCTAATCCAAGTTTCATGCAACATGAGAGCTTATAAGTCCCTCAATGAGCTTTGTATCAAGTTTGACGAACGTATGAAACATCTAACAACGCGTTTCTAGGACTCTAAACCAAGTTTCATGCAACATGAATGCTTATAAGTGTCTCAATGAGCTTTATAAAGTTTGACTAACTTATGAAACATCTAACAACGCGTTTCTAGGACTCTAAACCAAGATTCATGCAACATGAGTGCTTATAAATTCCTCAATGAGTTATGTACAAGTTTCACGAACTTATGAAACATCTAACAACGCGTTTCTAGGACTCTAAACCAAGTTTCATGCAACATGAGTGATTATAAGTGTCTCAATGAGCTTTGTAAAAGTTTGACGAACTTATGAAACATCTAACAACGCATTTCTAGGACTCTAAACCAAGTTTCATGCAACATGAGTGCTTATAAGTTCCTCAATGAGCTTTGTAAAAGTTTCACAAACTTATGAAACATCTAACAACGCGTTTGTAGGACTCTAAACCAAGTTTCATGCAACATGAGAGCTTATAAGTTCCTCAATGAGCTTTGTACAAGTTTGACGAACGTATGAAACATCTAACAACGCGTTTCTAGGACTCTAAACCAAGTTTCACGCAACATGAGTGCTTATAAGTTCCTCAATGAGCTTTGTACAAGTTTCACGAACTTATGAAACACCTAACAACGCGTTTCTAGGACTCTAAAGCAAATTTCATGCAACATGAGTGCTTATAAGTTTTTCAATGAGCTTTGTACAAGTTTTACGAACGTATGAAACATCTAACAATGCGTTTCTAGGACTCTAAACCAAGTTTCATGCAACATGAGTGCTTATAAGTTCCTCAATGAGCTTTGTATCAAGTTTGACGAACGTATGAAACATCTAACAACGCGTTTCTAGTACTCTAAACCATGTTTCATGCAACATGAATGCTTATAAGTGTCTCAATGAGCTTTATACAAATTTGACGAACGTATGAAAGATCTAACAACTCGTTTCTAGGACTCTAAACCAAGTTTCATGCAACATGAGTGATTATAAGTGTCTCAATGAGTTGTGTACAAGTTTGACGAACTTATGAAACATCTAACAACTCGTTTCTAGGACTCTAAACTATGTTTCATGCAACATGAGTGATTATAAGTGTCTCAATGAGCTTTGTACACGTTTGACGAACGTATGAAACATCTAACAACGCGTTTCTAGGACTCGAAACCATGTTTCATACAACATGAATGCTTATAAGTGTCTCAATGAGCTTTATATAAGTTTCACGAACTTATGAAACATCTAACAACGCGTTTCTAGGACTCTAAACCAAGTTTCATGCAACATGAGTGTTTATAAGTGTCTCAATGAGCTTTGTACAAGTTTGACGAAATTATGAAACATCTAACAACGCATTTCTAGGACTCTAAACCAAGTTTCATGAAACATGAGTGCTTATAAGTTCCTCAATGAGCTTTTTACAAGTTTCACGAACTTATGAAAAATCTAACAATGCGTTTCTAGGACTCTAAACCAATTTTCATGCAACACGAGAGCTTATAAGTTCCTCAATGAGCTTTGTACAAGTTTGACGAACGTATGAAACATCTAACAACGCGTTTCTAGGACTCTAAACTAAGTGTCACGCAACATGAGTGCTTATAAGTTCCTCAATGAGCTTTGTACAAATTTGACGAACTTATGAAACATCTAACAACGCGTTTCTATGACTCTAAACCAAGTTTCATGCAACATGAGTGCTTATAAGTTCCTCAATGAGCTTGGTATCAAGTTTGACGAACGTATGAAACATCTAACAACGCGTTTCTAGGACTCTAAACCAAGTTTCATGCAACATGAGGGCTTATAAGTTCCTCAATGAGCTTTGTACAAGTGTCACGAACTTATGAAACACCTAACAACGCGTTTCTAGGACTCTAAACCAAATTTCATGCAACATGAGTGCTTATAAGTTTTTCAATGAGCTTTGTACAAGTTTGACGAACTTATGAAACATCTAACAACGCGTTTCTAGGACTCTAAACCAAGTTTCATGCAACATGAGTGCTTATAAGTTCCTCAATGAGCTTTGTACAAGTTTGACGAACGTATGAAACATCTAACAACGCGTTTCTAGTACTCTAAACCAAGTTTCATGCAACATGAGTGCTTATAAGTTCCTCAATGAGCTTTGTACAAGTTTGACGAACGTATGAAACATCTAACAACGTGTTTCTAGGACTCTAAACCAAGTTTCATGCAACATGAGTGCTTATAAGTTCCTCAATGAGCTTTGTACAAGTTTGACGAAATTATGAAACATCTAACAACGCATTTCTAGGACTCTAAACCAAGTTTAATGAAACATGAGTGCTTATAAGTTCCTCAATGAGCTTTTTACAAGTTTCACGAACTTATGAAAAATCTAACAATGCGTTTCTAGGACTCTAAACCAATTTTCATGCAACACGAGAGCTTATAAGTTCCTCAATGAGCTTTGTACAAGTTTGACGAACGTATGAAACATCTAACAACGCGTTTCTAGGACTCTAAACAAAGTGTCACGCAACATGAGTGCTTATAAGTTCCTCAATGAGCTTTGTACAAGTTTGACGAACTTATGAAACATCTAACAACGCGTTTCTATAACTCTAAACCAAGTTTCATGCAACATGAGTGCTTATAAGTGCCTCAATGAGCTTGGTATCAAGTTTGACGAACGTATGAAACATCTAACAACGCGTTTCTAGGACTCTAAACCAAGTTTCATGCAACATGAGGGCTTATAAGTTCCTCAATGAGCTTTGTACAAGTGTCACGAACTTATGAAACACCTAACAACGCGTTTCTAGGACTCTCAACCAAATTTCATGCAACATGAGTGCTTATAAGTTTTTCAATGAGCTTTTTACAAGTTTGACGAACTTATGAAACATCTAACAACGCGTTTCTAGGACTCTAAACCAAGTTTCATGCAACATGAGTAGTTATAAGTTCCTCAATGAGCTTTGTACAAGTTTGACGAACGTATGAAACATCTAACAACGCGTTTCTAGTACTCTAAACCAAGTTTCATGCAACATGAGTGCTTATAAGTTCCTCAATGAGCTTTGTACAAGTTTGATGAACGTATGAAACATCTAACAACGTGTTTCTAGGACTCTAAACAAAGTTTCATGCAACATGAGTGCGTATAAGTTCCTCAATGAGCTTTGTACAAGTTTCAAGAACTTATGAAACATCTAACAACGCATTTCTAGGACCCTAAACCAAGTTTTATGCAACATGAGAGCTTATAAGTTCCTCAATGAGCTTTTTACAAGTTTGACGAACGTATGAAACATCTAACAACACGTTTCTAGGACTCTAAACCATGTTTCATGCGACATGAGTGCTTATAAGTTCCTCAATGAGCTTTGTACAAGTTTGACGAACGTATGAAACATCTAACAACGCGTTTCTAGGACTCTAAACCAAGTTTCATGCAACATGAGAGCTTATAAGTCCCTCAATGAGCTTTATATCAAGTTTGATGAACGTATGAAACATCTAACAACGCGTTTCTAGGACTCTAAACCAAGTTTCATGCAACATGAATGCTTATAAGTGTCTCAATGAGCTTTATAAAGTTTGACTAATTTATGAAACATCTAACAACGCGTTTCTAGGACTCTAAACAAAGTTTCATGCAACATGAGTGCTTATAAATTCCTCAATGAGCTTTGTACAAGTTTCACGAACTTATGAAACATCTAACAACGCGTTTCTATAACTCTAAACCAAGTTTCATGCAACATGAGTGCTTATAAGTTCCTCAATGAGCTTGGTATCAAGTTTGACGAACGTATGAAACATCTAACAACGCGTTTCTAGGACTCTAAACCAAGTTTCATGCAACATGAGGGCTTATAAGTTCCTCAATGAGCTTTGTACAAGTGTCACGAACTTATGAAACACCTAACAACGCGTTTCTAGGACTCTCAACCAAATTTCATGCAACATGAGTGCTTATAAGTTTTTCAATGAGCTTTTTACAAGTTTGACGAACTTCTGAAACATCTAACAACGCCTTTCTAGGACTCTAAACCAAGTTTCATGCAACATGAGTAGTTATAAGTTCCTCAATGAGCTTTTTACAACTTTGACGAACGTATGAAACATCTAACAACGCGTTTCTAGTACTCTAAACCAAGTTTCATGCAACATGAGTGCTTATAAGTTCCTCAATGAGCTTTGTACAAGTTTGATGAACGTATGAAACATATAACAACGTGTTTCTAGGACTCTAAACCAAGTTTCATGCAACATGAGTGCTTATAAGTTCCTCAATGAGCTTTGTACAAGTTTCAAGAACTTATGAAACATCTAACAACGCGTTTCTAGGACTCTAAACCAAGTTTCATCCAACATGAGTGCTTATAAGTTCCTCAATGAGCTTTGTACAAGTTTGACGAACGTATGAAACATCTAACAACGCGTTTCTAGTACTCTAAACCAAATTTCATGCAACATGAGTGCTTATAAGTTCCTCAATGAGCTTTGTACAAGTTTGACGAACGTATGAAACATCTAACAACGTGTTTCTAGGACTCTAAACCAAGTTTCATGCAACATGAGTGCTTATAAGTTCCTCAATGAGCTTTGTACAAGTTTGACGAAATTATGAAACATCTAACAACGCATTTCTAGGACTCTAAACCAAGTTTCATGAAACATGAGTGCTTATAAGTTCCTCAATGAGCTTTTTACAAGTTTCACGAACTTATGAAAAATCTAACAATGCGTTTCTAGGACTCTAAACCAATTTTCATGCAACACGAGAGCTTATAAGTTCCTCAATGAGCTTTGTACAAGTTTGACGAACGTATGAAACATCTAACAACGCGTTTCTAGGACTCTAAACAAAGTGTCACGCAACATGAGTGCTTATAAGTTCCTCAATGAGCTTTGTACAAGTTTGACGAACTTATGAAACATCTAACAACGCGTTTCTATAACTCTAAACCAAGTTTCATGCAACATGAGTGCTTATAAGTTCCTCAATGAGCTTGGTATCAAGTTTGACGAACGTATGAAACATCTAACAACGCGTTTCTAGGACTCTAAACCAAGTTTCATGCAACATGAGGGCTTATAAGTTCCTCAATGAGCTTTGTACAAGTGTCACGAACTTATGAAACACCTAACAACGCGTTTCTAGGACTCTCAACCAAATTTCATGCAACATGAGTGCTTATAAGTTTTTCAATGAGCTTTTTACAAGTTTGACGAACTTATGAAAAATCTAACAACGCGTTTCTAGGACTCTAAACCAAGTTTCATGCAACATGAGTAGTTATAAGTTCCTCAATGAGCTTTGTACAAGTTTGACGAACGTATGAAACATCTAACAACGCGTTTCTAGTACTCTAAACCAAGTTTCATGCAACATGAGTGCTTATAAGTTCCTCAATGAGCTTTGTACAAGTTTGATGAACGTATGAAACATCTAACAACGCGTTTCTAGGACTCTAAACCAAGTTTCATGCAACATGAGTGCTTATAAGTTCCTCAATGAGCTTTTTACAAGTTTGACGAACTTATGAAACATCTAACAACGCGTTTCTAGGACTCTAAACCAAGTTTCATGCAACATGAGTGCTTATAAGTTCCTCAATGAGCTTTGTACAAGTTTGACGAACGTATGAAACATCTAACAACGCGTTTCTAGGACTCTAAACCAAGATTCATGCAACATGAGTGCTTATAAGTTCCTCAATGAGCTTTGTACAAGTTTCACGAACTTATGAAACATCTAACAACGCGTTTCTAGGACTCTAAACCAAGTTTCATGCAACATGAGAGTTTATAAGTTTCTCAATGAGCTTTGTACAAGTTTCACGAACTTATGAAACATCTAACAACGCGTTTCTAGGACTCTAAAGCAAGTTTCATGCAACATGACTGCTTATAAATTCCTCAATGAGCTTTGTACAAGTTGATGAACTTATGAAACATCTAACAACGCGTTTCTAGGACTCTAAACCAAGTTTCATGCAACATGAGTGCTTATAAGTTCCTCAATGAGCTTTTTACAAGTTTGAAGAACGTATGAAACACCTAACAACGCGTTTCTAGGACTCTAAACCAAATTTCATGCAACATGAGTGCTTATAAGTTTTTCAATGAGCTTTGTACAAGTTTGACGAACGTATGAAACATCTAACAACGCGTTTCTAGGACTCTAAACCAAGTTTCATGCAACATGAGGGCTTATAAGTTCCTCAATGAGCTTTGTACAAGTGTCACGAACTTATGAAACACCTAACAACGCGTTTCTAGGACTCTCAACCAAATTTCATGCAACATGAGTGCTTATAAGTTTTTCAATGAGCTTTTTACAAGTTTGACGAACTTATGAAACATCTAACAACGCGTGTCTAGGACTCTAAACCAAGTTTCATGCAACATGAGTAGTAATAAGTTCCTCAATGAGCTTTGTACAAGTTTGACGAACGTATGAAACATCTAACAACGCGTTTCTAGTACTCTAAACCAAGTTTCATGCAACATGAGTGCTCATAAGTTCCTCAATGAGCTTTGTACAAGTTTGATGAACGTATGAAACATCTAACAACGTGTTTCTAGGACTCTAAACCAAGTTTCATGCAACATGAGTGCTTATAAGTTCCTCAATGAGCTCTGTACAAGTTTCAAGAACTTATGAAACATCTAACAACGCGTTTCTAGGACCCTAAACCAAGTTTTATGCAACATGAGAGCTTATAAGTTCCTCAATGAGCTTTTTACAAGTTTGACGAACGTATGAAACATCTAACAACACACGTTTCTAGGACTCTAAACCATGTTTCATGCGACATGAGTGCTTATAAGTTCCTCAATGAGCTCGTACAAGTTTGACGAACGTATGAAACATCTAACAAACGCGTTTCTAGGGACTCTAAACCAAGTTTCATGCAACATGAGAGCTTATAAGTCCCTCAATGAGCTTTATATCAAGTTTGATGAACGTATGAAACATCTAACAACGCGTTTCTAGGACTCTAAAAAAAGTTTCATGCAACATGAATGCTTATAAGTGTCTCAATGAGCTTTATAAAGTTTGACTAATTTATGAAACATCTAACAACGCGTTTCTAGGACTCTAAACCAAGTTTCATGCAACATGAGTGCTTATAAATTCCTCAATGAGCTTTGTACAAGTTTCACGAACTTATGAAACATCTAACAACGCGTTTCTAGGACTCTAAACCAAGTTTCATGCAACATGAGTGATTATAAGTGTCTCAATGAGCTTTGTACATGTTTGACGAACTTATGAAACATCTAACAACGCATTTCTAGGACTCTAAACCAAGTTTCATGCAACATGAGTGCTTATAAGTTCCTCAATGAGCTTTGTACAAGTTTCACAAACTTATGAAACATCTAACAACGCGTTTGTAGGACTCTAAACCAAGTTTCATGCAACATGAGAGCTTATAAGTTCCTCAATGAGCTTTGTACAAGTTTGACGAACGTATGAAACATCTAACAACGCGTTTCTAGGACTCTAAACCAAGTTTCACGCAACATGAGTGCTTATAAGTTCCTCAATGAGCTTTGTACAAGTTTCACGAACTTATGAAACACCTAACAACACCTTTCTAGGACTCTAAAGCAAATTTCATGCAACATGAGTTCTTATAAGTTTTTCAATGAGCTTTGTACAAGTTTGACGAACTCGCGTTTCTAGGACTCTAAACCAAGTTTCATGCAACATGAGTGCTTATAAGTTCCTCAATGAGCTTTGTACAAGTTTGACGAACGTATGAAACATCTAACAATGCGTTTCTAGGACTCTAACCATGTTTCATGCAACATGAGTGCTTATAAGTTCCTCAATGATCTTTGTACGAGTTTGACGAACTTATGAAACATCTAACAACGCGTTTCTAGGAATCTAAACCAAGATTCATGTAACATGAGTGCTTATAAGTTGCTCAATGAGCTTTGTACAAGTTTCACGAACTTATGAAACATCTAACAACGCGTTTCTGGGAATCTAAACCAAGTTTCATGCAACATGAGTGTTTATAAGTGTCTCAATGAGCTTTGTACAAGTTTGACGAAATTATGAAACATCTAACAACGCATTTCTAGGAGTCTAAACAAAGTTTCATGAAACATGTGTGCTTATAAGTTCCTCAATGAGCTTTTTACAAGTTTCACGAACTTATGAAAAATCTAACAATGCGTTTCTAGGACTCTAAACCAGTTTTCATGCAACATGAGAGCTTATAAGTTCCTCAATGAGCTTTGTACAAGTTTGACGAACGTATGAAACATCTAACAACGCGTTTCTAGGACTCTAAACCAAGTTTCACGCAACATGATTGCCTATAAGTTCCTCAATGAGCTTTGTACAAGTTTGACGAACTTATGAAACATCTAACAACGCATTACTAGGACTCTAAACCAAGTTTCATGCAACATGAGTTCTTAGAAGTTCCTCAATGAGCTTGGTATCAAGTTTGACGAACGTATGAAACATCTAACAACGAGTTTCTAAGACTTTAAACCAAGTTTCATGCAACATGAGGGCTTATAAGTTCCTCAATGAGTTTTGTACAAGTTTCACAAACTTATGAAATACCTAACAACGCGTTTCTAGGACTCTAAACCAAGTTTCATGCAACATGAGTGCTTATAAGTTCCTCAATGAGCTTTGTACAAGTTTGACGAACGTATGAAACATCTAACAATGCGTTTCTAGGACTCTAAACCATGTTTCATGCAACATGAGTGCTTATAAGTTCCTCAATGATCTTTGTACAAGTTTGACGAACTTATGAAACATCTAACAACGCGTTTCTAGGACTCTAAACCAAGATTCATGTAACATGAGTGCTTATAAGTTCCTCAATGAGCTTTGTACAAGTTTCACGAACTTATGAAACATCTAACAACACGTTTCTAGGACTCTAAACCAAGTTTCATGCAACATGATTGTTTATAAGTTTTTTAATGAGCTTTGTGCAAGTTTGACGAACTTATGAAACATCTAACAACGCGTTTATAGGACTCTAAACCAAGTTTCACGCAACATGAGTGCTTATAAGTTCTTCAATGAGCTTTGTACAAGTTTGACGAACTTATGAAACATCTAACAACGCGTTTCTAGAACTCTAAACCAAGTTTCATGCAACATGAATGATTATAAGTGTCTCAATGAGCTTTGTACAAGTTTGACGAACGTATGAAACATCTAACAATGCGTTTCTAGGACTCTAAACCAAGTTTCATGCAACATGAGTGCTTATAAGTTCCTCAATGAGCTTTGTATCAAGTTTGACGAACGTATGAAACATCTAACAACGCGTTTCTAGTACTCTAAACCAAGTTTCATGCAACATGAATGCTTATAAGTGTCTCAATGAGCGTTATACAAATTTGACGAACGTATGAAAGATCTAACAACTCGTTTCTAGGACTCTAAACCAAGTTTCATGCAACATGAGTGATTATAAGTGTCTCAATGAGCTTTGTACAAGTTTGACGAACTTATGAAACATCTAACAACTCGGTTCTAGGACTCTAAACTAAGTTTCATGCAACATGAGTGATTATAAGTGTCTCAATGAGCTTTGTACACGTTTGACGAACGTATGAAACATCTAACAACGCGTTTCTAGAACTCGAAACCAAGTTTCATACAACATGAATGCTTATAAGTGTCTCAATGAGCTTTATATAAGTTTCACGAACTTATGAAACATCTAACAATGCGTTTCTAGGACTCTAAACCAAGTTTCATGCAACATGAGTGTTTATAAGTGTCTCAATGAGCTTTGTACAAGTTTGACGAAATTATGAAACATCTAACAACGCATTTCTAGGACTCTAAACCAAGTTTCATGAAACATGAGTGCTTATAAGTTCCTCAATGAGCTTTTTACAAGTTTCACGAACTTATGAAAAATCTAACAATGCGTTTCTAGGACTCTAAACCAATTTTCATGCAACACGAGAGCTTATAAGTTCCTCAATGAGCTTTGTACAAGTTTGACGAACGTATGAAACATCTAACAACGCGTTTCTAGGACTCTAAACAAAGTGTCACGCAACATGAGTGCTTATAAGTTCCTCAATGAGCTTTGTACAAGTTTGACGAACTTATGAAACATCTAACACCGCGTTTCTATGACTCTAAACCAAGTTTCATGCAACATGAGTGCTTATAAGTTCCTCAATGAGCTTGGTATCAAGTTTGACGAACGTATGAAACATCTAACAACGCGTTTCTAGGACTCTAAACCAAGTTTCATGCAACATGAGGGCTTATAAGTTCCTCAATGAGCTTTGTACAAGTGTCACGAACTTATGAAACACCTAACAACGCGTTTCTAGGACTCTAAACCAAATTTCATGCAACATGAGTGCTTATAAGTTTTTCAATGAGCTTTGTACAAGTTTGACGAACTTATGAAACATCTAACAACGCGTTTCTAGGACTCTAAACCAAGTTTCATGCAACATAAGTGCTTATAAGTTCCTCAATGAGCTTTGTACAAGTTTGACGAACGTATGAAACATCTAACAACGCGTTTCTAGTACTCTAAACCAAGTTTCATGCAACATGAGTGCTTATAAGTTCCTCAATGAGCTTTGTACAAGTTTGACGAACGTATGAAACATCTAACAACGTGTTTCTAGGACTCTAAACCAAGTTTCATGCAACATGAGTGCTTATAAGTTCCTCAATGAGCTTTGTACAAGTTTGACGAAATTATGAAACATCTAACAACGCATTTCTAGGTTTCTAAACCAAGTTTCATGAAACATGAGTGCTTATAAGTTCCTCAATGAGCTCTTTACAAGTTTCACGAACTTATGAAAAATCTAACAATGCGTTTCTAGGACTCTAAACCATGTTTCATGCGACATGAGTGCTTATAAGTTCCTCAATGAGCTTTGTACAAGTTTGACGAACTTATGAAACATCTAACAACGCGTTTCTATGACTCTAAACCAAGTTTCATGCAACATGAGTGCTTATAAGTTCGTCAATGAGCTTGGTATCAAGTTTGACGAACGTATGAAACATCTAACAACGAGTTTCTAGGACTCTAAACCAAGTTTCATGCAACATGAGGGCTTATAAGTTCCTCAATGAGCTTTGTACAAGTGTCACGAACTTATGAAATGCCTAACAACGCGTTTATAGGACTCTAAACCAAATTTCATGCAACATGTGTGCTTATAAGTTCCTCAATGAGCTTTGTACAAGTTTGACGAACTTATGAAACATCTAACAACGCGTTTCTATGACTCTAAACCAAGTTTCATGCAACATGAGTGCTTATAAGTTCGTCAATGAGCTTGGTATCAAGTTTGACGAACGTATGAAACATCTAACAACGAGTTTCTAGGACTCTAAACCAAGTTTCATGCAACATGAGGGCTTATAAGTTCCTCAATGAGCTTTGTACAAGTGTCACGAACTTATGAAACACCTAACAACGCGTTTATAGGACTCTAAACCAAATTTCATGCAACATGTGTGCTTATAAGTTCCTCAATGAGCTTTGTACAAGTTTGACGAACTTATGAAACATCTAACAACGCGTTTCTAGGACTCTAAACCAAGTTTCACGCAACATGAGTGCTTATAAGTTCCTCAATGAGCTTTGTACAAGTTTGACGAACTTATGAAACATCTAACAACGCGTTTCTAGAACTCTAAACCAAGTTTCATGCAACATGAGTGATTATAAGTGTCTCAATGAGCTTTGTACAAGTTTGACGAACGTATGAAACATCTAACAACGCGTTTCTAGGACTCTAAACCAAGTTTCATGCAACATGAGTGCTTATAAGTTCCTCAATGAGCTTTGTATCAAGTTTGACGAACGTATGAAACATCTAACAACGCGTTTCTAGTACTCTAAACCAAGTTTCATGCAACATGAATGCTTATAAGTGTCTCAATGAGCTTTATACAAATTTGACGAACGTATGAAAGATCTAACAACTCGTTTCTAGGACTCTAAACCAAGTTTCATGCAACATGAGTGATTATAAGTGTCTCAATGAGCTTTGTACAAGTTTGACGAACTTATGATACATCTAACAACTCGTTTCTAGGACTCTAAACTAAGTTTCATGCAACATGAGGGATTATAAGTGTCTCAATGAGCTTTGTTCACGTTTAACGAACGTATGAAACATCTAACAACACGTTTCTAGGACTCGAAACCAAGTTTTATACAACATGAATGCTTATAAGTGTCTCAATGAGCTTTATATAAGTTTCACGAACTTATGAAACATCTAACAACGCGTTTCTAGGACTCTAAACCAAGTTTCATGCAACATGAGTGTTTATAAGTGTCTCAATGAGCTTTGTACATGTTTGACGAAATTATGAAACATCTAACAACGCATTTCTAGGACTCTAAACCAAGTTTCATGAAACATGAGTGCTTATAAGTTCCTCAATGAGCTTTTTACAAGTTTCACGAACTTATGAAAAATCTAACAATGCGTTTCTAGGACTCTAAACCAATTTTCATGCAACACGAGAGCTTATAAGTTCCTCAATGAGCTTTGTACAAGTTTGACGGACGTATGAAACATCTAACAACGCGTTTCTAGGACTCTAAACAAAGTGTCACGCAACATGAGTGCTTATAAGTTCCTCAATGAGCTTTGTACAAGTTTGACGAACTTATGAAACATCTAACACCGCGTTTCTATGACTCTAAACCAAGTTTCATGCAACATAAGTGCTTATAAGTTCCTCAATGAGCTTGGTATCAAGTTTGACGAACGTATGAAACATCTAACAACGCGTTTCTAGGACTCTAAACCAAGTTTCATGCAACATGAGGGCTTATAAGTTCCTCAATGAGCTTTTTACAAGTGTCACGAACTTATGAAACACCTAACAACGCGTTTCTAGGACTCTAAACCAAATTTCATGCAACATGAGTGCTTATAAGTTTTTCAATGAGCTTTGTACAAGTTTGACGAACTTATGAAACATCTAACAACGCGTTTCTAGGACTCTAAACCAAGTTTCATGCAACATGAGTGCTTATAAGTTCCTCAATGAGCTTTGTACAAGTTTGACGAACGTATGAAACATCTAACAACGCGTTTCTAGTACTCTAAACCAAGTTTCATGCAACATGAGTGCTTATAAGTTCCTCAATGAGCTTTGTACAAGTTTGACGAACGTATGAAACATCTAACAACGTGTTTCTAGGACTCTAAACCAAGTTTCATGCAACATGAGTGCTTATAAGTTCCTCAATGAGCTTTGTACAAGTTTGACGAAATTATGAAACATCTAACAACGCATTTCTAGGACTCTAAACCAAGTTTCATGAAACATGAGTGCTTATAAGTTCCTCAATGAGCTCTTTACAAGTTTCACGAACTTATGAAAAATCTAACAATGCGTTTCTAGGACTCTAAACCATGTTTCATGCGACATGAGTGCTTATAAGTTCCTCAATGAGCTTTGTACAAGTTTGACGAACGTATGAAACATCTAACAACGCGTTTCTAGGACTCTAAACCAAGTTTCATGCAACATGAGAGATTATAAGTCCCTCAATGAGCTTTGTATCAAGTTTGACGAACGTATGAAACATCTAACAACGCGTTTCTAGGACTCTAAACCAAGTTTCATGCAACATGAATGCTTATAAGTGTCTCAATGAGCTTTATAAAGTTTGACTAATTTATGAAACATCTAACAACGCGTTTCTAGGACTCTAAACCAAGTTTCATGCAACATGAGTGCTTATAAATTCCTCAATGAGCTTTGTACAAGTTTCACGAACTTATGAAACATCTAACAACGCGTTTCTAGGACTCTAAACCAAGTTTCATGCAACATGAGTGATTATAAGTGTCTCAATGAGCTTTGTACAAGTTTGACGAACTTATGAAACATCTAACAACGCATTTCTAGGACTCTAAACCATGTTTCATGCGACATGAGTGCTTATAAGTTCCTCAATGAGCTTTGTACAAGTTTGACGAACTTATGAAACATCTAACAACGCGTTTCTAGGACTCTAAACCAAGTTTCATGCAACATGAGAGCTTATAAGTTCCTCAATGAGCTTTGTACAAGTTTGACGAACGTATGAAACATCTAACAACGCGTTTCTAGGACTCTAAACCAAGTTTCACGCAACATGAGTGCTTATAAGTTCCTCAATGAGCTTTGTACAAGTTTCACGAACTTATGAAACACCTAACAACGCGTTTCTAGGACTCTAAAGCAAATTTCATGCAACATGAGTGCTTATAAGTTTTTCAATGAGCTTTGTACAAGTTTGAAGAACATATGAAACATCAAACAACGCGTTTCTAGGACTCTAAACCAAGTTTCATGCAACATGAGTGCTTATAAGTTCCTCAATGAGCTTTGTACAAGTTTGACGAACGTATGAAACATCTAACAATGCGTTTCTAGGACTCTAACCATGTTTCATGCAACATGAGTGCTTATAAGTTCCTCAATGATCTTTGTACAAGTTTGAAGAACTTATGAAACATCTAACAACGCGTTTCTAGGACTCTAAACCAACATTCATGTAACATGAGTGCTTATAAGTTCCTCAATGAGCTTTGTACAAGTTTCACGAACTTATGAAACATCTAACAACGCGTTTCTAGGACTCTAAACCAAGTTTCATGCAACATGAGTGTTTATAAGTGTCTCAATGAGCTTTGTACAAGTTTGACGAAATTATGAAACATCTAACAACGCATTTCTAGGACTCTAAACCAAGTTTCATGAAACATGTGTGCTTATAAGTTCTTCAATGAGCTTTTTACAAGTTTCACGAACATATGAAAAATCTAACAATGCGTTTCTAGGACTCTAAACCAGTTTTCATGCAACATGAGAGCTTATAAGTTCCTCAATGAGCTTTGTACAAGTTTGACAATTGTATGAAACATCTAACAACGCGTTTCTAGGACTCTAAACCAAGTTTCACGCAACATGATTGCTTATAAGTTCCTCAATGAGCTTTGTGCAAGTTTGACGAACTTATGAAACATCTAACAACGCATTTCTAGGACTCTAAACCAAGTTTCATGCAACATGAGTTCTTATAAGTTCCTCAATAAAAACGCGTTTCTAGCTTGGTATCAAATTTGACGAACGTATGAAACATCTAAAAACGCGTTTCTAGGACTCTAAACCAAGTTTCATGCAACATGAGGGCTTATATGTTCCTCAATGAGCTTTGTACAAGTTTCACGAACTTATGAAACACCTAACAAGGCGTTTCTAGGCCTCTAAAGCAAATTTCATGCAACATGAGTGCTTATAAGTTTTTCAATGAGCTTTGTACAAGTTTGACGAACTTATGAAACATCTAACAACGCGTTTCTAGGACTCTAAACCAAGTTTCATGCAACATGAGTGCCTATAAGTTCCTCAATGAGCTTTGTACAAGTTTGACGAACGTATGAAACATCTAACAATGCGTTTCTAGGACTCTAAACCATGTTTCATGCAACATGAGTGCTTATAAGTTCCTCAATGATCTTTGTACAAGTTTGACGAACTTATGAAACATCTAACAACGTGTTTCTAGGACTCTAAACCAAGTTTCATGCAAAATGAGTGCTTATAAGTTCCTCAATGAGCTTGGTATCAAGTTTGACGAACGTATGAAACATCTAACTACGCGTTTCTAGGACTCTAATCCAAGTTTTATGCAACATGAGAGCTTATAAGATCCTCAATGAGCTTTTTACAAGTTTTACGAACGTATGAAACATTTAACAACGTGTTTCTAGGACTCTAAACCAAGTTTCATGCAACATGAGTGCTTATAAGTTCCTCAATGAGCTTTGTACAAGTTTGAAGAACTTATGAAACATCTAACAACGCGTTTCTATGAATCTAAACCAAGTTTCATGCAACATGAGAGCTTATAAGTTACTCAATGAGCTTTGTACAAGTTTGACGAACGTATGAAACATCTAACAACGCGTTTCTAGGACTCTAAACCAAGTTTCATGCAACATGAGGGCTTATAAGTTCCTCAATGAGCTTTTTACAAGTTTCACGAACTTATGAAACACCTAACAACACGTTTCTAGGACTCTAAACCAAATTTCATTCAACATGAGTGCTTATAAGTTTTTCAATGAGCTTTGTACAAGTTTGACAAACTTATGAAACATCTAACAACGCGTTTCTAGGACTCTAAACCAAGTTTCATGCAACATGAGTGCTTTTAAGTTCCTCAATGAGCTTTGTACAAGTTTGACGAACGTATGAAACATCTAACAACGCGTTTCTAGTACTGTAAACCAAGTTTCATGCAACATGAGTGCTTATAAGTTCCTCAATGAGCTTTGTACAAGTTTGACGAACGTATAAAACATCTAACAACGTGTTTCTAGGACTCTAAACCAAGTTTCATTCAACATGAGTGCTTATAAGTTCCTCAATGAGCTTTGTACAAGTTTCAAAAACTTATGAAACATCTAACAACGCGTTTCTAGGACCCTAAACCAAGTTTCATGCAACATGAGAGCTTCTAAGTTCCTCAATGAGCTTTGTACAAGTTTGACGAACGTATGAAACATCTAACAACACGTTTCTAGGACTCTAAACCATGTTTCATGCAACATGAGTGCATATAAGTTCCTCAATGAGCTTTGTACAAGTTTGACGAACGTATGAAACATCTAACAACGCGTTTCTAGGACTCTAAACCAAGTTTCATGCAACATGAGAGCTTGCTTATAAGTCCCTCAATGAGCTTTGTATCAAGTTTAACGAACGTATGAAACATCTAACAACGCGTTTCTAGGACTCTAAACCAAGTTTCATGCAACATGAATGCTTATAAGTGTTTCAATGAGCTTTATAAAGTTTGAGTAACTTATGAAACATCTAACAACGCGTTTCTAGGACTCTAAACCAAGTTTCATGCAACATGAGTGATTATAAGTGTCTCAATGAGCTTTATACAAGTTTGACGAACTTATGAAACATCTAACAACGCATTTCTAGGACTCTAAACCAAGTTTCACGCAACATGAGTGCTTATAAGTTCCTCAATGAGCTTTGTACAAGTTTGACGAACTTATGAAACATCTAACAACGTGTTTCTAGGACTCTAAACCAAGTTTCATGCAAAATGAGTGCTTATAAGTTCCTCAATGAGCTTGGTATCAAGTTTGACGAACGTATGAAACATCTAACTACGCGTTTCTAGGACTCTAAACCAAGTTTCATGCAACATGAGGGCTTATAAGTTCCTCAATGAACTTTGTACAAGTTTCACAAACTTATGAAACACCTAACAACGCGTTTCTAGGACTCTAAACCAAATTTTATGCAACTTGAGTGCTTATAAGTTTTTCAATGAGCTTTGTACAAGTTTGACGAACTTATGAAACATCTAACAACGCGTTTCTAGGACTCTAAACCAAGTTTCATGAAACATGAGTGCTTATAAGTTCTTCAATGAGCTTTGTACAAGTTTGACGAACGTATGAAACATCTAACAACGCGTTTCTAGGACTCTAAACCATGTTTCATGCAACATGAGTGCTTATAAGTTACTCAATGATCTTTGTACAAGTTTGACGAACTTATGAAACATCTAACAACGCGTTTCTAGGACTCTAAACGAAGATTCATGTAACATGAGTGCTTATAAGTTTCCAATGAGCTTTGTTCAAGTTTCACGAACTTATGAAACATCTAACAACGCGTTTCTAGGACTCTAAACCAAGTTTCATGCAACATGAGTGTTTATAAGTTTTTCAATGAGCTTTGTACAAGTTTCACGAAATTATGAAACATCTAACAACGCGTTTCTAGGACTCTAAACCAAGTTTCATGCAACATGAGTGCTTATAAGTTCCTCAATGAGCTTTTTACAAGTTTGAAGAACGTATGAAACATCTAACAACGCGTTCTTAGGACTCTAAACCAAGTTTCATGCAACATGAGTGCTTATAAGTTCCTCAATGAGCTTTGTACAATTTTGACGAACGTATGAAACATCTAATAACACGTTTCTAGGACTCTAATCCAAGTTTCATGCAACATGAGAGTTTATAAGATCCTCAATGAGCTTTTTACAAGTTTTACGAACGTATGAAACATTTAACAACATGTTTCTAGGACTCTAAACCAAGTTTCATGTAACATGAGTGTTTATAAGTGTCTCAATGAGCTTTGTACAAGTTTGACGAAATTATGAAACATCTAACAACGCATTTCTAGGACTCTAAACCAAGTTTCATGAAACATGAGTGCTTATAAGTTCCTCAATGAGCTTTTTACAAGTTTCACGAACTTATGAAAAATCTAACAATGCGTTTCTAGGACTCTAAACCAATTTTCATGCAACACGAGAGCTTATAAGTTCCTCAATGAGTTTTGTACAAGTTTGACGAACGTATGAAACATCTAACAACGCGTTTCTAGGACTCTAAACAAAGTGTCACGCAACATGAGTGCTTATAAGTTCCTCAATGAGGTTTGTACAAGTTTGACGAACTTATGAAACATCTAACAACGCGTTTCTATGACTCTAAACCAAGTTTCATGCAACATGAGTGCTTATAAGTTCCTCAATGAGCTTGGTATCAAGTTTGACGAACGTATGAAACATCTAACAACGAGTTTCTATTACTCTAAACCAAGTTTCATGCAACATGAGGGCTTATAAGTTCCTCAATGAGCTTTGTACAAGTGTCACGAATTTATGAAACACCTAACAACGCGTTTATAGGACTCTAAACCAAATTTCATGCAACATGTGTGCTTATAAGTTCCTCAATGAGCTTTGTACAAGTTTAACGAACTTATGAAACATCTAACAACGCGTTTCTAGGACTCTAAACCAAGTTTCATGCAACATGAGTGATTATAAGTGTCTCAATGAGCTTTGTACAAGTTTGACGAACATATGAAACATCTAACAACGCGTTTCTAGGACTCTAAACCAAGTTTCATGCAACATGAGTGCTTATAAGTTCCTCAATGAGCTTTGTATCAAGTTTGACGAACGTATGAAACATCTAACAACGCGTTTCTAGTACTCTAAACCAAGTTTCATGCAACATGAATGCTTATAAGTGTCTCAATGAGCTTTATACAAATTTGACGAACGTATGAAAGATCTAACAACTCGTTTCTAGGACTCTAAACCAAGTTTCATGCAACATGAGTGATTATAAGTGTCTCAATGAGCTTTGTACAAGTTTGACGAACTTATGATACATCTAACAACTCGTTTCTAGGACTCTAAACTAAGTTTCATGCAACATGAGGGATTATAAGTGTCTCAATGAGCTTTGTACACGTTTGACGAACGTATGAAACATCTAACAACACGTTTCTAGGACTCGAAACCAAGTTTCATACAACATGAATTCTTATAAGTGTCTCAATGAGCTTTATATAAGTTTCACGAACATATGAAACATCTAACAACGCGTTTCTAGGACTCTAAACCGAGTTTCATGCAACATGAGTGATTATAAGTGTCTCAATGAGCTTTGTACATGTTTGACGAAATTATGAAACATCTAACAACGCATTTCTAGGACTCTAAACCAAGTTTCATGAAACATGAGTGCTTATAAGTTCCTCAATGAGCTTTTTACAAGTTTCACGAACTTATGAAAAATCTAACAATGCGTTTCTAGGACTCTAAACCAATTTTCATGCAACACGAGAGCTTATAAGTTCCTCAATGAGCTTTGTACAAGTTTGACGAACGTATGAAACATCTAACAACGCGTTTCTAGGACTCTAAACAAAGTGTCACGCAACATGAGTGCTTATAAGTTCCTCAATGAGCTTTGTACAAGTTTGACGAACTTATGAAACATCTAACACCGCGTTTCTATGACTCTAAACCAAGTTTCATGCAACATGAGTGCTTATAAGTTCCTCAATGAGCTTGGTATCAAGTTTGACGAACGTATGAAACATCTAACAACGCGTTTCTAGGACTCTAAACCAAGTTTCATGCAACATGAGGGCTTATAAGTTCCTCAATGAGCTTTGTACATGTGTCACGAACTTATGAAACACCTAACAACGCGTTTCTAGGACTCTAAACCAAATTTCATGCAACATGAGTGCTTATAAGTTTTTCAATGAGCTTTGTACAAGTTTGACGAACTTATGAAACATCTAACAACGCGTTTCTAGGACTCTAAACCAAGTTTCATGCAACATGAGTGCTTATAAGTTCCTCAATGAGCTTTGTACAAGTTTGACGAACGTATGAAACATCTAACAACGCGTTTCTAGTACTCTAAACCAAGTTTCATGCAACATGAGTGCTTATAAGTTCCTCAATGAGCTTTGTACAAGTTTGACGAACGTATGAAACATCTAACAACGTGTTTCTAGGACTCTAAACCAAGTTTCATGCAACATGAGTGCTTATAAGTTCCTCAATGAGGTTTGTACAAGTTTGACGAACGTATGAGACATCTAACAATGCGTTTCTAGGACTCTAAACCATGTTTCATGCGACATGAGTGCTTATAAGTTCCTCAATGAGCTTTGTACAAGTTTGACGAACATATGAAACATCTAACAACGCGTTTCTAGGACTCCAAACCAAGTTTCATGCAACATGAGAGATTATAAGTCCCTCAATGAGCTTTGTATCAAGTTTGACGAACGTATGAAACATCTAACAACGCGTTTCTAGGACTCTAAACCAAGTTTCATGCAACATGAATGCTTATAAGTGTCTCAATGAGCTTTATAAAGTTTGACTAATTTATGAAACATCTAACAACGCGTTTCTAGGACTCTAAACCAAGTTTCATGCAACATGAGTGCTTATAAATTCCTCAATGAGCTTTGTACAAGTTTCACGAACTTATGAAACATCTAACAACGCGTTTCTAGGACTCTAAACCAAGTTTCATGCAACATGAGTGATTATAAGTGTCTCAATGAGCTTTGTACAAGTTTGACGAACTTATGAAACATCTAACAACGCATTTCTAGGACTCTAAACCATGTTTCATGCGACATGAGTGCTTATAAGTTCCTCAATGAGCTTTGTACAAGTTTGACGAACTTATGAAACATCTAACAACGCGTTTCTAGGACTCTAAACCAAGTTTCATGCAACATGAGAGCTTATAAGTCCCTCAATGAGCTTTGTATCAAGTTTGACGAACGTATGAAACATCTAACAATGCGTTTCTAGGACTCTAAACCAAGTTTCATGCAACATGAATGCTTATAAGTGTCTCAATGAGCTTTATAAAGTTTGACTAACTTATGAAACATCTAACAACGCGTTTCTAGGACTCTAAACCAAGTTTCATGCAACATGAGTGCTTATAAATTCCTCAATGAGTTTTGTACAAGTTTCACGAACTTATGAAACATCTAACAACGCGTTTCTATGACTTTAAACCAAGTTTCATGCAACATGAGTGATTATAAGTGTCTCAATGCGCTTTGTACAAGTTTGACGAACTTATGAAACATCTAACAACGCATTTCTAGGACTCTAAACCAAGTTTCATGCAACATGAGTGCTTATAAGTTCCTCAATGAGCTTTGTACAAGTTTCACAAACTTATGAAACATCTAACAACGCGTTTGTAGGACTCTAAACCAAGTTTCATGCAACATGAGAGCTTATAAGTTCCTCAATGAGCTTTGTACAAGTTTGACGAACGTATGAAACATCTAACAACGCGTTTCTAGGACTCTAAACCAAGTTTCACGCAACATGAGTGCTTATAAGTTCCTCAATGAGCTTTGTACAAGTTTCACGAACTTATGAAACACCTAACAACGCGTTTCTAGGACTCTAAAGCAAATTTTAGGCAACATGAGTGCTTATAAGTTTTTCAATGAGCTTTGTACAAGTTTGACGAACATATGAAACATCTAACAACGCGTTTCTAGGACTCTAAACCAAGTTTCATGCAACATGAGTGCTTATAAGTTCCTCAATGAGCTTTGTACAAGTTTGACGAACGTATGAAACATCTAACAATGCGTTTCTAGGACTCTAACCATGTTTCATGCAACATGAGTGCTTATAAGTTCCTCAATGATCTTTGTACAAGTTTGACGAACTTATGAAACATCTAACAACGCGTTTCTAGGACTCTAAACCAACATTCATGTAACATGAGTGCTTATAAGTTCCTCAATGAGCTTTGTACAAGTTTCACGAACTTATGAAACATCTAACAACGCGTTTCTAGGACTCTAAACCAAGTTTCATGCAACATGAGTGTTTATAAGTGTCTCAATGAGCTTTGTACAAGTTTGACGAAATTATGAAACATCTAACAACGCATTTCTAGGACTCTAAACCAAGTTTCATGAAACATGTGTGCTTATAAGTTCCTCAATGAGCTTTTTACAAGTTTCACGAACTTATGAAAAATCTAACAATGCGTTTCTAGGACTCTAAACCAGTTTTCATGCAACACGAGAGCTTATAAGTTCCTCAATGAGCTTTGTACAAGTTTGACAATTGTATGAAACATCTAACAACGCGTTTCTAGGACTCTAAACCAAGTTTCACGCAACATGATTGCTTATAAGTTCCTCAATGAGCTTTGTGCAAGTTTGACGAACTTATGAAACATCTAACAACGCATTTCTAGGACTCTAAACCAAGTTTCATGCAACATGAGTTCTTATAAGTTCCTCAATGAGCTTGGTATCAAGTTTGACGAACGTATGAAACATCTAAAAACGCGTTTCTAGGACTCTAAACCAAGTTTCATGCAACATGAGGGCTTATATGTTCCTCAATGAGCTTTGTACAAGTTTCACGAACTTATGAAACACCTAACAAGGCGTTTCTAGGCCTCTAAAGCAAACTTCATGCAACATGAGTGCTTATATGTTTTTCAATGAGCTTTGTACAAGTTTGACGAACTTATGAAACATCTAACAACGCGTTTCTAGGACTCTAAACCAAGTTTCATGCAACATGAGTGCTTATAAGTTCCTCAATGAGCTTTGTACAAGTTTGACGAACGTATGAAACATCTAACAATGCGTTTCTAGGACTCTAAACCATGTTTCATGCAACATGAGTGCTTATAAGTTCCTCAATGATCTTTGTACAAGTTTGACGAACTTATGAAACATCTAACAACGCGTTTCTAGGACTCTAAACCAAGATTCATGTAACATGAATGCTTATAAGTTCCTCAATGAGCTTTGTACAAGTTTCACGAACTTATGAAACATCTAACAACGCGTTTCTAGCAATGTTCAAAAACGCGCTAGGCGGTATCTAGGCTGTTACCCAGTGCCTAGCGTCTAACCGTATACGCGGACGCCTATACGGAACCTAGGCGGAATCTACGCGGATATATTAATTATATATATTTATATATAATAGGGAAAGTTCAAAAAATAATGTCACTAATATTTTTAGCATGTAAATAATAAACGAGTCTTAATCTTAAATTAAATTTTAAGTTTCAAACAATAACTAAAAGCCAATCTCGTCAAATATTATGAATTAACATAAAAGAACTAAGTTTCATTTTCTTCTCCACCATACACGTTTTGATCTTCACCCAACTCAAAAGTATCATCAGTTTCTTCATCTGAAATGAAATCTTCATCATACAACTCTCTGATTTCATTTATATCATCGACCATAAGTGCCTCTCCTTCTTCTAAACCCACACCTAACTCCCCATTTTCGTCATCACCTTCAACAAGCCATTCTTGAGCATAAGTAGCATGATCGGCAATTAATATATCATTGTTCGTGTCTTTTTGTTTCTTTCTTTTGTTCATCAATCTTGTATTAAATTGGACAAACACGAGATTATTCATTCGACTTGTTGTAAGCCGATTCCGCTTTTTGGTATGTATCTACAATTTTAAAACAAAACAAGAAATATTTAAATACTATATTAGAATTAGTTTAAGAAATTTATAAAATGTAGTAAATATTGTAGTTTTACCCCTTCAAAAGAACTCCAATTTCTTTCACATCCGGATGAACTAGTAGTTAAAGACAAAATTCTTTTTGCCATTCTTTGCAAGTTAGGAACTGAAGTTCCAAAAGTATTCCACCATTCAACTAGAAAATTAAGCCAAACTTATATTAATAATATATTTATAAAGTAACTAGAAATAAAAAATAAGTGTAGGTTTCTCTAAAAACAACTAGATAAAATATGATTTTGAAACATACCTGGATCATAAGCATCTTTGTTTTCTTCACAACCCTTGATAGCCCATGGTGTTCCAAAGTTGTCTTCCTTATTCTTGTACTTGTTAATTTCAGAATTGATGACACTACATTGTGAAGTAAGGTCATCTGGGAAAAAAGCATTCACACACTCGAAAAAGCTTGTAAGTACTTTATCTTGTAGTGGAATGGTTGAATCCTTGTACAAATAGTAAGGATTTAAAAGATAACCCGCCAAATGCAAAGGATTGTCAAGTCTACCCTCGATCCTTTGGTCAATAAAATTCATGACTGGTTGAATATTCCTTTCAACATTATTCAATCCAACACGTATATCTTTCTTTGCTTGTATGATCTCTCCATGCAAATAACCCATTGTAGGCTTTTTGTCCCCATCAACCAATCGAAGTATCTTGACCAAGGGCCCAAAAACCTTTAAACACGTAGTCACTCCATTCCAAAACTGTATACTCGTCATTGTGTTATATGCCGCTGCTCCTTTAGGATGATTTGCCCATTTGCTCTTTTTCCAATCAGCACTAACGAACATAGACTCTAATTGTTCTCTCTTTTCCATCAAACTTTGCAAAGTGAGAAAGCATGAAGCAAACCTAGTAACACCTGGTCTCACAATGTCTTTATTTTTTGTGAACTTCCTCATCATTGCCAATGTTTTATGATGAGCATAAACAAAGATTGTGAAACCTTTAGCCCTTTCGATGATTGTTTTCAAACTAGGGAGTTTTGCTATGCTCTCTAGCATTAAATTTACGGTGTGAGCAGCACATGATGTCCAAAAAATGTGTGGTATTTTCTCTTTTAAGATCTTAGCAGCCGCCATGTTGTTGCGTGCATTATCTGTTACCACTTGAACCACATTTTGCACTCCGATATCTTCAATACATTCTTTGACATACTCACAAATAAATTCACCCGTATGAGCATCATCTGAACAATCTTTAGAAGAAAGAAACATGGTCCCTCCTCGACAATTAATACACAAGTTCATAATACTTCTTCTCTTTTTATCAGTCCATGCGTCGGTCATTACGGAACACCCATTCTGCTTACGTTCATCTTCTTGAACTTTTAATAAACCCTTGACTCGGTCAACTTCTTCTTTTAATAAAGGTTCTCGTAGTTGATATTGACTCGGTGGTGTAATTCCCGGTCCAAACTGCCCCACGGCTTCAAGCATCATCTTAAACTCATCATTTTCAGTAGCGTGAAAAGGGACACCGGAAACATAAACCCACCTTGCAATGTATTGATGAACTTTATGTAGTCTCTCTTTCCAAAGAGCATCACTAATACTTTGTTGTCTAGTTGGCAAAGAAGAAGGTTGAGGGTTTATTGCGATGTAAATTTGTCTATTGGACCAAGTGTACAAGGCGTTTTCCTAGACCTTAATTCTTCAAGTTCAATGTTAGTCTCGTTATCATCCTCATCTCCAATGTTATCTATCTTTACCGAATTACGCAACTCGTCATGTGAAGTTCTCTTCTTCTTCTTTTTGCTTCTTGCTTCATCAATAGCACTTTTACACTTTTTTTGATCTTCTTTTGTCGAAATTGGACAACCAGAAACATTACCTTGAATTCTAGCAATATGTTCTTTAATCCTATATGCACCACCTTGTCGAGATTATTCGGATTACACAACATACCATACTCCCAAGCAACATCTTTCGAATTTCTTTTCAAAACTGAACATTCCGAAGTTCTTGGTGAGTTCATATTTGAACCTGTAGAAGGTTCATCCATCTTAAACTTGATTTTGTTCTGCACATAATAACAATATAGAAAAATATGTTAAAGTCTTAGAGATAGCAAACATAATTGACCAAAGAAAAAAGTATAAACAAGTAATATCTTTAAAAGAAAAAAACACAACTCAAAATCAACTTGGCATCTTCGTGTCTATATTGCATACATAGTTATTAATATATTTTTTCATGTATGATATTTTTGCATAGAACAGTAACATAAAAACCTAAAGCCTTACCTTTTTCACGGCTTCGTTTGCTAAGAGAAGAAGAACAAGCGACGATGTAAAAAAAAATTAATAGTGGAGTTTATTGATTTAGGTTTTTTAACTTATAATTGCAGTCTTATCGTTTCCTCTTTTTTACTTTAACAAAACGTCGCTTGCTTTATTTTTTATTAACAATTAAAAAAATTAAATAAAACTACATCGTTTTAATATTTTGATAAAATCATAAAACAATGAAACCACGCCGTTTACTTAACAAAAAAAAAGACGGCGTTTACTCGTTTCCGCGTAATCGGTGTATGCGGCGCCTAATCGTCCGCGTTATTCTCAGCCGCATAACAAGCCGAATACACTGAAATCGCTACGTTACTAAGCCGCACAGCGTATATGCGGCGCATAATCGGGCGCCTAGGGCGCGTTTTAGAACCTTGGTTTCTAGGACTCTAAACCAAGTTTCATGCAACATGATTGTTTATAAGTTTTTCAATGAGCTTTGTACAAGTTTCACGAACTTATGAAACATCTAACAACGCGTTTCTAGGATTGTAAACCAAGTTTCATGCAACATGAGTGCTTATAAATTCCTCAATGAGCTTTGTACAAGTTGAAGAACTTATGAAACATCTAACAACGCGTTTCTAGGACTCTAAACCAAGTTTCATGCAGCATGATTGCTTATAAGTTCCTCAATGATCTTTTTACAAGTTTGAAGAACGTATGAAACATCTAACAACGCGTTTCTAGGACTCTAAACCAAGTTTCATGCAACATGAGTGCTTATTAGTTCTTCAATGAGCTTTGTACAAGTTTGACGATCGTATGAAACATCTAATAACGCGTTTCTAGGACTCTAATCCAAGTTTTATGCAACATGAGAGCTTATAAGATCCTCAATGAGCTTTTTACAAGTTTTACGAACGTATGAAACATTTAACAACGTGTTTCTAGGACTCTAAACCAAGTTTCATGCAACATGAGTGCTTATAAGTTCCTCAATGAGCTTTGTACAAGTTTGAAGAACTTATGAAACATCTAACAACGCGTTTCTATGAATCTAAACCAAGTTTCATGCAACATGAGTGCTTATAAGTTCCTCTATGAGCTTTGTACAAGTTTCACGAACTTATGAAACATCTAACAACGCGTTTGTAGGACTCTAAACCAAGTTTCATGCAACATGAGAGCTTATAAGTTACTCAATGAGCCTTGTACAAGTTTGACGAACGTATGAAACATCTAACAACGCGTTTCTAGGACTCTAAACCAAGTTTCATGCAACATGAGGGCTTATAAGTTCCTCAATGAGCTTTTTACAAGTTTCACGAACTTATGAAACACCTAACAACACGTTTCTAGGACTCTAAACCAAATTTCATTCAACATGAGTGCTTATAAGTTTTTCAATGAGCTTTGTACAAGTTTGACAAACTTATGAAACATCTAACAACGCGTTTCTAGGACTCTAAACCAAGTTTCATGCAACATGAGTGCTTTTAAGTTCCTCAATGAGCTTTGTACAAGTTTGAAGAACGTATGAAACATCTAACAACGCGTTTCTAGTACTGTAAACCAAGTTTCATGCAACATGAGTGCTTATAAGTTCCTCAATGAGCTTTGTACAAGTTTGACGAACGTATGAAACATCTAACAACGTGTTTCTAGGACTCTAAACCAAGTTTCATTCAACATGAGTGCTTATAAGTTCCTCAATGAGCTTTGTACAAGTTTGACGAACGTATGAAACATCTAACAACGCGTTTCTAGGACTCTAAACCAAGTTTCATGCAACATGAGAGCTCGCTTATAAGTCCCTCAATGAGCTTTGTATCAAGTTTAACGAACGTATGAAACATCTAACAACGCGTTTCTAGGACTCTAAAACAAGTTTCATGCAACATGAATGCTTATAAGTGTTTCAATGAGCTTTATAAAGTTTGAGTAACTTATGAAACATCTAACAACGCGTTTCTAGGACTCTAAACCAAGTTTCATGCAACATGAGTGATTATAAGTGTCTCAATGAGCTTTATACAAGTTTGACGAACTTATGAAACATCTAACAACGCATTTCTAGGACTCTAAACCAAGTTTCACGCAACATGAGTGCTTATAAGTTCCTCAATGAGCTTTGTACAAGTTTGACGAACTTATGAAACATCTAACAACGCGTTTCTAGGACTCTAAACCAAGTTTCATGCAAAATGAGTGCTTATAAGTTCCTCAATGAGCTTGGTATCAAGTTTGACGAACGTATGAAACATCTAACTACGCGTTTCTAGGACTCTAAACCAAGTTTCATGCAACATGAGGGCTTATAAGTTCCTCAATGAACTTTGTACAAGTTTCACTAACTTATGAAACACCTAACAACGCGTTTCTAGGACTCTAAACCAAATTTCATGCAACATGAGTGCTTATAAGTTTTTCAATGAGCTTTGTACAAGTTTGACGAACTTATGAAACATCTAACAACGCGTTTCTAGGACTCTAAACCAAGTTTCATGAAACATGAGTGCTTATAAGTTCTTCAATGAGCTTTGTACAAGTTTGACGAACGTATGAAACATCTAACAACGCGTTTCTAGGACTCTAAACCATGTTTCATGCAACATGAGTGCTTATAAGTTACTCAATGATCTTTGTACAAGTTTGACGAACTTATGAAACATCTAACAACGCGTTTCTAGGACTCTAAACCAAGATTCATGTAACATGAGTGCTTATAAGTTCCTCAATGAGCTTTGTACAAGTTTCACGAACTTATGAAACATCTAACAACGCGTTTCTAGGACTCTAAACCAAGTTTCATGCAACATGAGTGTTTATAAGTTTTTCAATGAGCTTTGTACAAGTTTCACGAACTTATGAAACATCTAACAACGCGTTTCTAGGACTCTAAACCAAGTTTCATGCAACATGAGTGCTTATAAGTTCCTCAATGAGCTTTTTACAAGTTTGAAGAACGTATGAAACATCTAACAACCCGTTTCTAGGACTCTAAACCAAGTTTCATGCAACATGAGTGCTTATAAGTTCCTCAATGAGCTTTGTACAATTTTGACGAACGTATGAAACATCTAATAACACGTTTCTAGGACTCTAATCCAAGTTTCATGCAACATGAGAGCTTATAAGATCCTCAATGAGCTTTTTACAAGTTTTACGAACGTATGAAACATTTAACAACGTGTTTCTAGGACTCTAAACCAAGTTTCATGTAACATGAGTGCTTATAAGTTCCTCAATGAGCTTTGTACAAGTTTGAATAACTTATGAAACATCTAACAACGCGTTTCTAGGACTCTAAACCAAGTTTCATGCAACATGAGTGCTTATAAGTTCCTCAATGAGCTTTGTACAAGTTTCACGAAATTATGAAACATCTAACAACGCGTTTGTAGGACTCTAAACCAAGTTTCATGCAACATGAGAGCTTATAAGTTACTCAATGAGCTTTGTACAAGTTTGACGAACGTATGAAACATCTAACAACGCGTTTCTAGGACTCTAAACAAAGTTTCATGCAACATGAGGGCTTATAAGTTCCTCAATGAGCTTTGTACAAGTTTCACGAACTTATGAAACACCTAACAATGCGTTTCTAGGACTCTAAACCAAATTTTATGCAACATGAGTGCTTATAAGTTTTTCAATCGGCTTTGTACAAGTTTGACGAACTTATGAAACATCTAACAACGCGTTTCTAGGACTCTAAACCAAGTTTCATGCAACATGAGTGCTTATAAGTTCCTCAATGAGCTTTGTACAAGTTTGACGAACGTATGAAACATCTAACAACGTGTTTCTAGTACTGTAAACCAAGTTTCATGCAACATGAGTGCTTATAAGTTCCTCAATGAGCTTTGTACAAGTTTGACGAACGTATGAAACATCTAACAACGTGTTTCTAGGACTCTAAACCAAGTTTCATTCAACATGAGTGCTTATAAGTTCCTCAATGAGCTTTGTACAAGTTTCAAGAACTTATGAAACATCTAACAAAGCGTTTCTAGGACCCTAAACCAAGTTTCATGCAACATGAGAGCTTATTAGTTCCTCAATGAGCTTTGTACAAGTTTGACGAAGGTATGAAACATCTAACAACGCGTTTCTAGGACCCAAACCAAGTTTCATGCAACATGAGTGATTATAAGTCCCTCAATGAGCTTTGTACAAGTTTGACGAACTTATGAAACATCTAACAACTCGTTTCTAGGACTCTAAACTAAGTTTCATGCAACATGAGTGATTATAAGTGTCTCAATGAGCTTTGTACAAGTTTGACGAACGTATGAAACATCTAACAACACGTTTATAGGACTCTAAACCAAGTTTCATGCAACATGAATGCTTATAAGTGTCTCAATGAGCTTTATACAAGTTTCACGAACTTATGAAACATCTAACAACGCGTTTCTAGGACTCTAAACCAAGTTTCATGCAACATGAGTGTTTATAAGTGTCTCAATGAGCTTTGTACAAGTTTGACGAAATTATGAAACATCTAACAACACATTTCTAGGACTCTAAACCAAGTTTCAAGAAACATGAGTGCTTATAATTTCCTCAATGAGCTTTTTACAAGTTTCACGAACTTATGAAAAATCTAACAACGCGTTTTTAGGACTCTAAACCAATTTTCATTCAACATGAGAGCTTATAAGTTCCTCAATGAGCTTTGTACAAGTTTGACGAACGTATGAAACATCTAACAACGCGTTTCTAGGACTCTAAACCAAGTTTCACGCAACATGAGTGCTTATAAGTTCCTCAATGAGCTTTGTACAAGTTTGACGAACTTATGAAACATCTAACAACGCATTTCTAGGACTCTAAACCAAATTTCATGCAACATGAGTGCTTATAAATTCCTCAATGAGCTTGGTATCAAGTTTGACGAACGTATGAAACATCTAACAACGCGTTTCTAGGACTCTAAACCAAGTTTCATGCAACATGAGGGCTTATAAGTTCCTCAATGAGCTTTGTACAAGTTTCACGAACTTATGAAACACCTAACAACGCGTTTCTAGGACTCTAAAGCAAATTTCATGCAACATGAGTGCTTAAAAGTTTTTCAATGAGCTTTGTACAAGTTTGACAAACTTATGAAACATCTAACAACGCGTTTCTAGGACTCTAAACCAAGTTTCATGCAACATGAGTGCTTATAAGTTCCTCAATGAGCTTTGTACAATTTTGACGAAGGTATGAAACATCTAACAATGCGTTTCTAGGACTCTAAACCATGTTTCATGCAACATGAGTGCTTATAAGTTCCTCAATGATCTTTGTACAAGTTTTCACGAACTTATGAAACATCTAACAACGTGTTTCTAGGACTCTAAAACAAGATTTATGTAACATGACTGCATATAAGTTCCTCAATGAGCTTTGTACAAGTTTCACGAACTTATGAAACATCTAACAACGCGTTTCTAGGACTCTAAACCAAGTTTCATGCAACATGAGTGTTTATAAGTTTTTCAATGAGCTTTGTACAAGTTTCACGAACTTATGAAACATCTAACAACGCGTTTCTAGGACTCTAAACCAAGTTTCATGCAACATGAGTGCTTATAAATTCCTCAATGAGCTTTGTACAAGTTGACGAACTTATGAAACATCTAACAACGCGTTTCTAGGACTCTAAACCAAGTTTCATGCAACATGAGTGCTTATAAGTTTCTCAGTGAGATTTTTACAAGTTTGAAGAACGTATGAAACATCTAACAACGCGTTTCTAGGACTCTAAACCAAGTTTCATGCAACATGAGTGCTTATAAGTTCCTCAATGAGCTTTGTACAAGTTTGACGAACGTATGAAACATCTAATAACGCGTTTCTAGGACTCTAATCCAAGTTTCATGCAACATGAGAGCTTATAAGATCCTCAATGAGCTTTTACAAGTTTTACGAACGTATGAAACATTTAACAACGTGTTTCTAGGACTCTAAACCAAGTTTCATGCAACATGAGTGCTTATAAGTTCCTCAATGAGCTTTGTAAAAGTTTGAAGAACTTATGAAACATCTAACAACGCGTTTCTAGGACTCTAAACCAAGTTTCATGCAACATGAGTGCTTATAAGTTCCTCAATTAGCTTTGTACAAGTTTCACGAACTTATGAAACATCTAACAACGCGTTTGTAGGACTTTAAACCAAGTTCCATGCAACATGAGAGCTTATAAGTTACTCAATGAGCTTTTTACAAGTTTGAAGAACGTATGAAACATCTAACAACGCGTTTCTAGGACTCTAAACCAAGTTTCATGCAACATGAGTGGTTATAAGTTCCTCAATGAGCTTTGTACAATTTTCACAAACTTATGAAACATCTAACAACGCGTTTGTAGGACTCTAAACCAAGTTTCATGCAACATGAGAGCTTATAAGTTCCTCAATGAGCTTTGTACAAGTTTGACGAACGTATGAAACATCTAACAACGCGTTTCTAGGACTCTAAACCAAGTTTCACGCAACATGAGTGCTTATAAGTTCCTCAATGAGCTTTGTACAAGTTTCACGAACTTATGAAACACCTAGCAACGCGTTTCTAGGACTCTAAAGCAAATTTCATGCAACATGAGTGCTTATAAGTTTTTCAATGAGCTTTGTACAAGTTTGACGAACGTATGAAACATCTAACAATGCGTTTCTAGGACTCTAACCATGTTTCATGCAACATGAGTGCTTATAAGTTCCTCAATGATCTTTGTACAAGTTTGACGAACTTATGAAACATCTAACAACGCGTTTCTAGGACTCTAAACCAAGATTCATGTAACATGAGTGATTATAAGTTCCTCAATGAGCTTTGTACAAGTTTCACGAACTTATGAAACATCTAACAACGCGTTTCTAGGACTCTAAACCAAGTTTCATGCAACATGAGTGTTTATAAGTTTTTCAATGAGCTTTGTACAAGTTTCACAAACTTATGAAACATCTAACAACGCGTTTCTAGGACTCTAAACCAAGTTTCATGAAACATTAGTGCTTATAAGTTCCTCAATGAGCTTTTTACAAGTTTGACGAACGTATGAAACATCTAACAACGCGTTTCTAGGACTCTAAACCAATTTCATGCAACATGAGAGCTTATAAGTCCCTCAATGAGCTTTGTATCAAGTTTGACGAACGTATGAAACATCTAACAACGCGTTTCTAGGACTCTAAACCAAGTTTCATGCAACATGAATGCTTATAAGTGTCTCAATGAGCTTGGTATCAAGTTTTACGAACGTATGAAACATCTAACAACGCGTTTCTAGGACTCTAAACAAAGTTTCATGCAACATGAGGGCTTATAAGTTCCTCAATGAGCTTTGTACATATTTCACGAACTTATGAAACACCTAACAACGCGTTTCTAGGACTCTAAAGCAAATTTCATGCAACATGAGTGCTTATAAGTTTTTCAATGAGCTTTGTACAAGTTTGAAGAACTTATGAAACATCTAACAACGCGTTTCTAGGACTCTAAACCAAGTTTCATGCAACATGAGTGCTTATAAGTTCCTCAATGAGCTTTGTACAAGTTTGACGAACGTATGAAACATCTAACAATGCGTTTCTAGGACTCTAAACCATGTTTCATGCAACATGAGTGCTTATAAGTTCCTCAATGATCTTTGTACAAGTTTGACGAACTTATGAAACATCTAACAACGCGTTTCTAGGACTCTAAACCAAGATTCATGTAACATGAGTTCTTATAAGTTGCTCAATGAGCTTTGTACAAGTTTCACGAACTTATGAAACATCTGATGATTTGTGAAAGTATAGAGTGGATTAAGAAGAGATTAAGAGAGAATTAAGAGAGTCATTGTGGAAAAGTTTCAGTCTTTATTGATAAGTATATGAGGAATTAATTCCCTAGAGGTTATACAAGAGTCTATCAAGAGTATATGAAGAAAAGAGCAACAAGAGAAGTCTCCAACGGCTAGAATTCAAAATAGAACACTCCTTTGTCCATTGGTCCATAGCTCTAACGGCTCTTTAGTCTTGCGATGTAGTCGACTACATGACTCAACTACATTAGTCGACTTCATGACTCAACCATTGTCATATAGTCGACTATATGTATTCACTACATTGTGATGTAGTCGACTACACGCCTCAACTATATTTTCCCTCTCTTGATGTATCTTGATCCTTGACAATTTATCCTCAACACTCCCCCTCAAGTCTAGCCGAATGGAATGGCTAGACTTGGGACCTCGTGACTAGCCTCATTAACAACCTTGCAAGTAAAACCTCTTGGGATAAAAACTTGCTAAGGGAAAAGAGTACTAGTCTCTTCGATTAGGGGTCTTCTCATTGTTTGATGAGGTTCGTGAGTCCCATCTTTGAGTGGATGAACTCACAAACCTTGGTGCTTGCTGCCTTTGTAAAACTGTCCGCCAATTGGTCTTCACTCTTGGTGAAACACGGAAGGATGATTCTCTTGACTATTGCTTCTCGGACTTTATGGCAATCTACCTCAATGTGCTTTGTCCTCTCATGAAACACGGAGTTTGATGCTAAGTTGATTGCGGACTTGTTGTCGGCGTGCATAGTCATTGGTCCATTGACTTGAATACCAAGATCCGTGACCAATCCTCTAAGCCAAATGAGCTCTTGAGTCAACTTCCTCATGGCTCGGTACTCGGACTCGGTTGTGGAGCATGATACGACCTTTTGCTTCTTGCTCTTCCAAGTGACAAGATTGCCTCCAATAAAAGTACAATAGCCAGTTGTGGATCTTCTATCCCCTCTATCACCAGCCCAATCCGCATCACAATAGCCTACTATCTACGTGTTCTTGTTACATCCCATCCAAATGCCTTGTCCGGGAGCTCCTTTGAGATACCTTAGCACTCTATCCACCAAGTTCCAATGGTGATTCTTCGGTGATTGCATGTGTTGTGAGACCTGGTTCACGACAAAACAAATGTCAGGCCGAGTTATAGTCAAGTAAATAAGCTTACCAACAAGTCTCCTATATTGGTTTGGATACTTGTATGGCTTGTCTTCAAGCTCCCCTTGCGGATATCTTTGTAGTTCTCCTCCAATGGTGTCTTTGCGGGTTTAGCTCCAAGCTTTCCGGTTTCAACAAGTAAATCAAGAGTATACTTCCTTTGGGATAGGAATAGGCCTTCTTTTGACCTACACACTTCAATACCAAGGAAGTACTTAAGCTCTCCGAGATGTTTAATGTCAAAAACAGATTTGAGATGAGCTTTGGTAGCCTCAATCCTTACCTTGTCATCCCCGGTGATGATGATATCATCAACATACACGAGGATGACTACTATACCCGTTCGGCGTTTGTTTGTGAAGAGAGTATGGTCGGATTCGGATTTCTTGAATCCTTTTGTTGAGAAGAGTGGTACTAAGCTTGTGGTACCAAGCCCGTGGTGATTGCTTTAAACCATAGATAGCCTTCTTCAATCTAAGCACTTTACCCGGAGTGATCTTGTCTTTGATACCTGGAGGAGGAGTCATGTACACTCCATCCTCTAATTCACCTTGTAAGAATGCATTCTTGACATCCATTTGCCATAGATCCCATTCAAGGTTTGTGGCAATAGAGAAGATAACTCTCACCGTGTGAAGCTTAGCAACCGGAGCAAAGGTCTCAAGATAATCCTCACCATAGGTTTGAGTAAAACCCCTTGCCACTAGCCGAGCCTTGTGTCTTTCTATCTCTCCGTTACTCTTGTACTTGATAGTAAAGACATACCGAGAGCTAACCGTCCTCTCGGCCTTTGGGTAAGTCGGTCTCATACCAAGTGTCATTAAGCTCCATGGCTTTGTCTTCTTGGTCTATGGCTTGAACCCATACTTCATGTTCCATAGCTTCTTCATACGTCTTAGGTATCCAATTCTCATCAATGCTAGCCATAAAGACTTGATGCTCTTGAGGAAAGGATACCATATTGCATACGACTTGGATTGGATGTGCTACGGCTTTATTGTTGAAGTAGACTCGAGTATTGACCCAATTGGATGGGGGGTGCTTGATTCTAGTGCTTCTCCGTAGAGGATGTTGCACTACTTCTTCATTTACACCTTCTTGTTGATTCTCTTGAACCGTATCTTCTCTATGATCATCTTGATCATGAACCAGATCGGCTTGAGCTTGAGTTTGAGATGAATCTTGTACTACATGATCCTTTTGATCATTCATAGCCGATTCTTCTTCATTCTCCCCCTCATGATCAAGATGAGGTTCTTGGGGATTTGATGGTACTTCACCATCATTATCATCACCGAGGTTTAATCCGAGATCCTCCATAAGTCTCTTGAGGTTTGCGGCTCTATCTTGAGAAGGAGTGGATAGGTTCTTGATGCTCTCCCAATTCTTCTCTTCATATTAGACTTGTCCTTCAAGAAACTTCACATCTCTAGAGACCATTACCCTTCTTCTTTCGGGTATATAACACTTATAACCCTTTTGATTTGTGGAGTAGCCGATGAACATTCCTTTTAGGATCTTTGCATCTAGCTTACTCCTTTGTGCCACTGGAATCAATACAAAGCAAACACACCCAAACACGCGTAAGTGAGAGATAAAAGGTTTAGAATTGTTTAGAACTTCAAATGGAGATAAGTTATTGAGAATTTGAGTAGGAGTTCTATTAATGAGGTAGCAAGCCGATGTCACCGCGTCTCCCCAAAATCTCTTTGGGACATTGGTATGAAACATCATTGATCTTGCTACTTCCATAAGGTGCCTATTCTTCCTCTCGGCTACTCCGTTTTGTTGTGGTGTGTATGGGCAACTTGTTTGATGAAGTATCCCATGCTTTGCTAAGTGATCTTTGAACATTTGGCCCATGTATTCTCCCCCATTGTCCGACCTAAAACATTTTATCTTGGCATTGTATTGGTTAGATATATAGGGTTGAAAGTTTTTAAAAGCGTCTAAGACTCTATCCTTAGAGGAAATAAGAGTTAACCATGTGAATTTGGACTTCTCATCTATGAAAGTAACAAAGTACTTGTGGTTTTCTCTAGAAACGCACGGAGAAGTCCATACATCCGAATGGATTAACTCAAAACAATGTTCATAAACTTTTAAAGACTTTGAGAAAACGGTTCTACAATGTTTACCAAGTATGCAAGATTCACAAAGATTATTATCAAAAGAAACACGAGGGAACATAAGCTTAAGAGCTTTAGAGTTAGGGTGGCCTAATCTAGCATGCCAAATAACATTATTAGCCTCGGATAAAACGGTTTTAAAATCAAAAGATAGATGAGAGCTTGTCGGATTTGTATCAAGCACATATAGATCTCCCTTGGTGCTCCCTCTACCAATGATCTTCTTTGAGTCAATATCCTGAAATGTTACACCATTAGGTCCAAACACAACATTGCAATTCAATTCATTAGCTATCCGTTTTACCGATAAAAGATTAGAAGTGAAACTAGGCATATAAAGGGCTTTCATATCTCTATCAAACAACCTAAGATCTCCTAGTCCTTTTATCGGTACTTTACTTCCATTAACAACGCATTTCTAGTACTCTAAACCAATTTTCATGCAACATGAGAGCTTATAAGTTCCTCAATGAGCTTTGTACAAGTTTGACGAACGTATGAAACATCTAACAACGCGTTTCTAGGACTCTAAACCAAGTTTCACACAACATGAGTGCTTATAAGTTCCTCAATGAGCTTTGTGCAAGTTAGACGAACTTATGAAACATCTAACAACGCGTTTCTAGGACTCTAAACCAAGTTTCATGCAACATGAGTGCTTATAAGTTCCTCAATGAGCTTGGTATCAAGTTTGACGAACGTATGAAACATCTAACTACGCGTTTCTAGGACTCTAAACTAAGTTTCATGCAACATGAGGGCTTATAAGTTCCTCAATGAGCTTTGTACAAGTTTCACGAATTTATGAAACACCTAACAACGCGTTTCTAGGACTCTAAACCAAATTTCATGCAACATGAGTGCTTATAAGTTTTTCAATGAGCTTTGTACAAGTTTGACGAACTTATGAAACATCTAACAACGCGTTTCTAGGACCATCTAACTACGCGTTTCTAGGACTCTAAACCAAGTTTCATACAACATGAGGGCTTATAAGTTCCTCAATGAGCTTTGTACAAGTTTCACGAACTTATGAAACACCTAACAACGCGTTTCTAGGACTCTAAACCAAATTTCATGCAACATGAGTGCTTATAAGTTTTTCAATGAGCTTTGTACAAGTTTGACGAACGTATGAAACATCTAACAACGCGTTTCTAGGACTCTAAACCAAGTTTCATGCAACATGAGAGTTTATAAGTCCCTCAATGAGCTTTGTATCAAGTTTGACGAACGTATGAAACATCTAACAACGCGTTTCTAGGACTCTAAACTAAGTTTCATGCAACATGAATGCTTATAAGTGTCTCAATGAGCTTTATAAACTTTGACTAACTTATGAAACATCTAACAACACGTTTCTAGGACTCTAAACCAAGTTTCATGCAACATCAGTGCTTATAAGTTCCTCAATGAGCTTGGTATCAAGTTTGACGAACGTATGAAACATCTAACTACGCGTTTCTAGGACTCTAAACCAAGTTTCATGCAACATGAGTGCTTATAAGTTCCTCAATGAGCTTTGTACAAGTTTCACGAACTTATGAAACATCTAACAACGCGTTTGTAGGACTCTAAACCAAGTTTCATGCAACATGATAGCTTATAAGTTACTCAATGAGCTTTGTACAAGTTTGACGAACGTATGAAACATCTAACAACGCGTTTCTAGGACTCTAAACCAAGTTTCATGCAACATGAGGGCTTATAAGTTCCTCAATGAGCTTTGTACAAGTTTCACGAACTTATGAAACACCTAACAACGCGTTTCTAGGACTCTAAACCAGATTTCATGCAACATGAGTGCTTATAAGTTTTTCAATGAGCTTTGTACAAGTTTGACGAACTTATGAAACATCTAACAACGCGTTTCTAGGACACTAAACCAAGTTTCATGCAACATGAGTGCTTATAAGTTCCTCAATGAGCTTTGTACAAGTTTGACGAACGTATGAAACATCTAACAACGTGTTTCTAGTACTCTAAACCAAGTTTCATGCAACATGAATGCTTATAAGTGTCTCAATGAGCTTTATACAAATTTGACGAACTTATGAAAGATCTAACAACTCGTTTCTAGGACTCTAAACAAAGTTTCATAAAACATGAGTGATTATAAGTGTCTCAATGAGCTTTGTACAAGTTTGACGAACTTATGAAACATCTAACAACTCGTTTCTAGGACTCTAAACTAAGTTTCATGCAACATGAGTGATTATAAGTGTCTCAATGAGCTTTGTACAAGTTTGACGAACGTATGAAACATCTAACAATGCGTTTCTAGGACTCTAAACCAAGTTTCATGCAACATGAATGCTTATAAGTGTCTCAATGAGCTTTATACAAGTTTCACGAACTTATGAAACATGTAACAACGCGTTTCTAGGACTCTAAACAAAGTTTCATGCAACATGAGTGTTTATAAGTGTCTCAATGAGCTTTGTACAAGTTTGACGAAATTATGAATCATCTAACAACGCATTTCTAGGACTCTAAACCATTTTTCATGCAACATGAGAGCTTATAAGTTCCTCAATGAGCTTTGTACAAGTTTGACGAACGTATGAAACATCTAACAACGCGTTTCTAGGACTCTAAACCAAGTTTCACGCAACATGAGTGCTTATAAGTTCCTCAATGAGCTTTGTACAAGTTTGACGAACTTATGAAACATCTAACAACGCGTTTCTAGAACTCTAAACCAAGTTTCATGCAACATGAGTGCTTATAAGTTCCTCAATGAGCTTGGTATCAAGTTTGACGAACGTATGAAACATCTAACTACGCGTTTCTAGGACTCTAAACCAAGTTTCATGCAACATGAGGGCTTATAAGTTCCTCAATGAGCTTTTTACAAGTTTCACGAACTTATGAAACATCTAACAACGCGTTTCTAGGACTCTAAACCAAGTTTCATGCAACATGAGTGTTTATAAGTGTCTCAATGAGCATTGTACAAGTTTGACGAAATTATGAAACATCTAACAACGCGTTTCTAGGACTCTAAACCAAGTTTCATGAAACATTAGTGCTTATAAGTTCCTCACTGAGCTTGGTATCAAGTTTGACGAACGTATGAAACATCTAACTACGCGTTTCTAGGAATCTAAACCAAATTTCATGCAACATGAGTTCTTATAAATTCCTCAATGAGCTTTGTACAAGTTGTCGAACTTATGAAACATCTAACAACGCATTTCTAGGACTCTAAAGCAAGTTTCATGCAACATGAGTGCTTATAAGTTCCTCAATGAGCTTTTTACAAGTTTGACGAACTTATGAAACATCTAACAACGCGTTTCTAGAACTCTAAACCAAGTTTCATGCAACATGAGTGCTTATAAGTTCCTCAATGAGCTTGGTATCAAGTTTGACGAACGTATGAAACATCTAACTACGCGTTTCTAGGACTCTAAACCAAGTTTCATGCAACATGAGGGCTTATAAGTTCCTCTATTCGCTTTTTACAAGTTTCACGAACTTATGAAAAATCTAAAAACGCGTTTCTAGGACTCTAAACCAATTTTCATGCAACATGAGAGCTTATAAGTTCCTCAATGAGCTTTGTACAAGTTTGACGAACGTATGAAACTTCTAACAACGCGTTTCTAGGACTCTAAACCAAGTTTCATGCAACATGAGTGCTTATAAGTTCCTCAATGAGCTTGGTATCAAGTTTGACGATCGTATGAAACATCTAACTACGCGTTTCTAGGACTCTAAACCAAGTTTCATGAAACATGAGTGATTATAAGTTCCTCAATGAGCTTTGTACAAGTTTGACGAACTTATGAAACATCTAACGACGCGTTTCTAGGACTCTAAACAAAGTTTCATGCAACATGAGAGCTTATAAGTTCCTCAATGAGCTTTGTACAAGTTTGACGAACGTATGAAACATCTAACAACGCGTTTCTAGGACTCTAAACCAAGTTTCACGCAATATGAGTGCTTATAAGTTCCTCAATGAGCTTTGTACAAGTTTGACGAAGTTATGAAACATCTAACAACGCGTTTCTAGGACTCTAAACCAAGTTTCATGCAACATGAGTGCTTATAAGTTCCTCAATGAGCTTGGTATCCAGTTTGACGAACGTATGAAACATCTAACTACGCGTTTCTAGGACTCTAAACCAAGTTTCATGCAACATAAGGGCTTATAAGTTCCTCAATGAGCTTTGTACAAGTTTCACGAACTTATGAAACACCTAACAACGCGTTTCTAGGACTCTAAACCAAATTTCATGCAACATGAGTGCTTATATGTTTTTCAATGAGCTTTGTACAAGTTTGACGAAGTAATAAAACATCTAACAACGCGTTTCTAGCACTCTAAACCAAGTTTCATGCAACATGAGTGCTTATAAGTTCCTCAATGAGCTTTGTACAAGTTTGACGAACGTATGAAACATCTAATAACGCGTTTCTAGGACTCTAATCCAAGTTTCATGCAACATGAGAGCTTATAAGATCCTCAATGAGCTTTTTACAAGTTTTACGAACGTATGAAACATTTAACAACGTGTTTCTAGGACTCTAAACCAAGTTTCATGCAACATGAGTGCTTATAAGTTCCTCAATGAGCTTTGTACAAGTTTGAAGAACTTATGAAACATCTAACAACGCGTTTCTAGGACTCTAAACCAAGTTTCATGCAACACGAGTGCTTATAAGTTCCTCAATGAGCTTTGTACAAGTTTCACGAACTTATGAAACATCTAACAACGTGTTTGTAGGACTCTAAACCAAGTTTCATGCAACATGAGAGCTTATAAGTTACTCAATGAGCTTTGTACAAGTTTCACGAACGTATAAAACATCTAACAACGCGTTTCTAGGACTCTAAACCAAGTTTCATGCAACATAAGGGCTTATAAGTTCCTCAATGAGTTTTGTACAAGTTTCACGACCTTATGAAACACCTAACAACGCGTTTCTAGGAGTCTAAACCAAATTTCATGCAACATGAGTGCTTATAAGTTTTTCAATGAGCTTTGTACAAGTTTAACGAACGTATGAAACATCTAACAACGCGTTTCTAGGACTCTAAACCAAGTTTCATGCAACATGAGGGCTTATAAGTTTCTCAATGAGCTTTGTACAAGTTTCACGAACTTATGAAACACCTAACAACGCGTTTCTAGGACTCTAAACCAAATTTCATGCAACATGAGTGCTTATAAGTTTTTCAATGAGCTTTGTACAAGTTTGACGAACTTATGAAACATCTAACAACGCGTTTCTAGGAATCTAAACCAAGTTTCATGCAACATAAGGGCTTATAAGTTCCTCAATGAGCTTTGTACAAGTTTCACGAACTTATGAAACACCTAACAACGCGTTTCTAGGACTCTAAACCAAATTTCATGCAACATGAGTGCTTTTAAGTTTTTCAATGAGCTTTGTACAAGTTTGACGAACTTATGAAACATCTAACAACGCGTTTCTAGAACTCTAAACCAAGTTTCATGCAACATAAGGGCTTATAAGTTCCTCAATGAGCTTTGTACAAGTTTCACGAACTTATGAAACACCTAACAACGCGTTTCTAGGACTCTAAACCAAATTTCATGCAACATGAGTGCTTATAAGTTTTTCAATGAGCTTTGTACAAGTTTGACGAATTTATGAAACATCTAACTACGCGTTTCTAGGACTCTAAACCAAGTTTCATGCAACATGAGAGCTTATAAGTTCCTCAATGAGCTTTGTACAAGTTTGACGAACTTATGAAACATCTAACAACGCGTTTCTAGGACTCTAAACCAAGTTTCAATCAACATGAGAGCTTATAAGTTCCTCAATGAGCTTTGTACAAGTTTGACGAACGTATGAAACATCTAACAACGCGTTTCTATGACTCTAAACCAAGTTTCACGCAACATGAGTGCTTATAAGTTCCTCAATGAGCTTTGTACAAGTTTGACGAACTTGTGAAACATCTAACAACGCGTTTCTAGGACTATAAACCAAGTTTCATGCAACATGAGTGCTTATAAGTTCCTCAATGAGCTTGGTATCAAGTTTGACGAACGTATGAAACATCTAACTACGCATTTCTAGGACTCTAAACCAAGTTTCATGCAACATAAGGGCTTATAAGTTCCTCAATGAGCTTTGTACAAGTTTCACGAACTTATGAAACACCTAACAACGCGTTTCTAGGACTCTAAACCAAATTTCATGCAACATGAGTGCATATAAGTTTTTCAATGAGCTTTGTACAAGTTTGACGAAGTTATGAAACATCTAACAACGCGTTTCTAGGACTCTAAACCAAGTTTCATGCAACATGAGTGCTTATAAGTTCCTCAATGAGCTTTGTACAAGTTTGACGAACGTATGAAACATCTAATAACGCGTTTCTAGGACTCTAATCCAAGTTTCATGAAACATGAGAGCTTATAAGATCCTCAATGAGCTTTTTACAAGTTTTACGAACGTATGAAACATTTACCAACGTGTTTCTAGGACTCTTAACCAAGTTTCATGCAACATGAGTGCTTATAGGTTCCACAATGAGCTTTGTACAAGTTTGAAGAACTTATGAAACATCTAACAACGCGTTTCTAGGACTCTAAACCAAGTTTCATGCAACATGAGTGCTTATAAGTTTTTCAATGAGCTTTGTACAAGTTTGACGAACTTATGAAACATCTAACAACGCGTTTCTAGGACTCTAAACCAAGTTTCATGCAACATGAGGGCTTATAAGTTCCTCAATGATCTTTGTACAAGTTTCACGAACTTATGAAACACCTAACAACGCGTTTCTAGGACTCTAAACCAAATTTCATGCAACATGAGTGCTTATAAGTTTTTCAATGAGCTTTGTACAAGTTTGACGAACTTATGAAACATCTAACAACGCGTTTCTAGGACTCTAAACCAAGTTTCATGCAACATGAGTGCTTATAAGTTCCTCAATGAGCTTTGTACAAGTTTGACAAAAGCATGAAACATCTAACAACGCGTTTCTAGTACTGTAAACCAAGTTTCATGCAACATGAGTGCTTATAAGTTCCTCAATGAGCTTTGTACAAGTTTGACGAACGTATGAAACATCTAACAACGTGTTTCTAGGACTCTAAACCAAGTTTCATTCAACATGAGTGCTTATAAGTTCCTCAATGAGCTTTGTACAAGTTTCAAGAACTTATGAAACATATAACAACGCGTTTCTAGGACCCTAAACCAAGTTTCATGCAACATGAGAGCTTATAAGTTCCTCAATGAGCTTTGTACAAGTTTCACGAACTTATGAAACATCTAACAACGCATTTGTAGGACTCTAAACCAAGTTTCATGCAACATGAGAGCTTATAAGTTACTCAATGAGCTTTTTACAACTTTGACGAACGTATGAAACATCTAACAACGCGTTTCTAGGACTCTAAACCAAGTTTCATGCAACATGAGGGCTTATAAGTTCCTCAATGAGCTTTGTACAAGTTTCACGAACTTATGAAACACCTAACAACGCGTTTCTAGGACTCTAAACCAAATTTCATGCAACATGAGTGCTTATAAGTTTTTCAATGAGCTTTGTACAAGTTTGACGAACTTATGAAACATCTAACAACTCGTTTCTAGGACTCTAAACCAAGTTTCATGCAACATGAGTGCTTATAAGTTCCTCAATGAGCTTTGTACAAGTTTGACAAACGTATGAAACATCTAACAACGCGTTTCTAGTACTGTAAACCAAGTTTCATGCAACATGAGTGCTTATAAGTTCCTCAATGAGCTTTGTACAAGTTTGACGAACGTATGAAACATCTAACAACGTGTTTCTAGGACTCTAAACCTAGTTTCATTCAACATGAGTGCTTATAAGTTCCTCAATGAGCTTTGTACAAGTTTCAAGAACTTATGAAACATCTAACAACGCGTTTCTAGGACCCTAAACCAAGTTTCATGCAACATGAGAGCTTATAAGTTCCTCAATGAGCTTTGTACAAGTTTGACGAACGTATGAAACATCTAACAACGCGTTTCTAGGACTCTAAACCAAGTTTCATGCAACATGAGAGCTTATAAGTCCCTCAATGAACTTTGTATCAAGTTTGACGAACGTATGAAACATCTAACAACGCGTTTCTAGGACTCTAAACCAAGTTTCATGCAACATGAATGCTTATAAGTGTCTCAATGAGCTTTATACAAGTTTGACGAACTTATGAAACATCTAACAACGCATTTCTAGGACTCTAAACCAAGTTTCATGCAACATGAGTGCTTATAAGTTCCTCAATGAGCTTTGTACAAGTTTCACGAACTTATGAAACATCTAACAACGCGTTTGTAGGACTCAAAACCAAGTTTCATGCAACATGAGAGATTATAAGTTCCTCAATGAGCTTTGTACAAGTTTGACGAACGTATGAAACATCTAACAACGCGTTTCTAGGACTCGAAACCAAGTTTCACACAACATGAGTGCTTATAAGTCCCTCAATGAGCTTTGTACAAGTTTGACGAACTTATCAAACATCTAACAACGCGTTTCTAGAACTCTAAAACAAGTTTCATGCAACATGAGTAATTATAAGTGTCTCAATGAGCTTTGTACAAGTTTGACGAACGTATGAAACATCTAACAACGCGTTTCTAGGACTCTAAGCCAAGTTTCATGCAACATGAGTGCTTATAAGTTCCTCAATGAGCTTTGTATCGAGTTTGACGAACGTATGAAACATCTAACAACGCGTTTCTAGTACTCTAAACCAAGTTTCATGCAACATGAATGCTTATAAGTGTCTCAACGAGCTTATACAAATTTGACGAACTTATGAAAGATCTAACAACTCGTTTCTAGGACTCTAAACCAAGTTTCATGCAACATGAGTGATTATAATTGTCTCAATAAGCTTTATTCAAGTTTGACGAACTTATGAAACATCTAACAACTCGTTTCTAGGACTCTAAACTAAGTTTCATGCAACATGAGTGATTATAAGCGTCTCAATGAGCTTTGTACAAGTTTGACGAACGTATGAAACATCTAACAATGCGTTTCTAGGACTCTAGACCAAGTTTCAAGCAACATGAATGCTTATAAGTGTCTCAATGAGCTTTATACAAGTTTCACGAACTTATGAAACATCTAACAACGCGTTTCTAGGACTCTAAACCAAGTTTCATGCAACATGAGTGTTTATAAGTGTCTCAATGAGCTTTGTACAAGTTTGACGAAATTATGAAACATCTAACAACGCATTTCTAGGACTCTAAACCAAGTTTCATGAAACATGAGTGCTTATAAGTTCTTCAATGAGCTTTTTACAACTTTCACGAAATTATGAAAAATCTAACAACGCGTTTCTAGTACTCTAAACCAATTTTCATGCAACATAAGAGCTTATAAGTTCCTCAATGAGCTTTGTACAAGTTTGACGAACGTATGAAACATATAACAACGCGTTTCTAGGACTCTAAACCAAGTTTCACGCAACATGAGTGCTTATAAGTTCCTCAATGAGCTTTGTGCAAGTTTGACGAACTTATGAAACATCTAACAACGCGTTTCTAGGACTCTAAACCAAGTTTCATGCAACATGAGTGCTTATAAGTTCCTCAATGAGCTTGGTATCAAGTTTGACGAACGTATGAAACATCTAACTACGCGTTTCTAGGACTCTAAACCAAGTTTCATGCAACATGAGGGCTTATAAGTTCCTCAATGAGCTTTGTACAAGTTTCACGAACTTATGAAACACCTAACAACGCGTTTCTAGGACTCTAAACCAAATTTCATGCAACATGAGTGCTTATAAGTTTTTCAATGAGCTTTGTACAAGTTTGACGAACTTATGAAACATCTAACAACGCGTTTCTAGGACTCTAAACCATGTTTCATGCAACATGAGTGCTTATAAGTTCCTCAATGAGCTTTGTACAAGTTTGACGAACGTATGAAACATCTAACAACGCGTTTCTAGGATTCTAAACCATGTTTCATGCAACATGAGTGCTAATAAGTTCCTCAATGATTATTGTACAAGTTTGACGTACTTATGAAAAATCCAACAACGCGTTTCTAGGACTCTAAACCAAGATTCATGTAACATGAGTGCTTATAAGTTTCTCAATGAGCTTTGTACAAGTTTCACGAACTTATGAAACATCTAACAACGCGTTTCTAGGACTCTAAACCAAGTTTCATGCAACATGAGCGTTTATAAGTTTCTAAATGAGCTTTGTACAAGTTTCACGAACTTATGAAACATCTAAAAAACGCGTTTCTAGGAATCTAAACCAAATTTCATGCAACATGAGTTCTTATAAATTCCTCAATGAGCCCTGTACAAGTTGACGAACTTATGAAACATCTAACAACGCATTTCTAGGACTCTAAAGCAAGTTTCATGCAACATGAGTGCTTATAAGTTCCTCAATGAGCTTTTTACAAGTTTGACGAACTTATGAAACATCTAACAACGCGTTTCTAGAACTCTAAACCAAGTTTCATGCAACATGAGTGCTTATAAGTTCCTCAATGAGCTTGGTATCAAGTTTGACGAACGTATGAAACATCTAACTACGCGTTTCTAGGACTCTAAACCAAGTTTCATGCAACATGAGGGCTTATAAGTTCCTCAATGAGCTTTTTACAAGTTTCACGAACTTATGAAAAATCTAAAAACGCGTTTCTAGGACTCTAAACCAATTTTCATGCAACATGAGAGCTTATAAGTTTCTCAATGAGCTTTGTACAAGTTTGACGAACGTATGAAACATCTAACAACGCGTTTCTAGGACTCGAAACCAAGTTTCATGCAACATGAGTGCTTATAAGTTCCTCAATGAGCTTGGTATCAAGTTTGACGAACGTATGAAACATCTAACTACCCGTTTCTAGGACTCTAAACCAAGTTTCATGAAACATGAGTGATTATAAGTTCCTCAATGAGCTTTGTACAAGTTTGACGAACTTATGAAACATCTAACAACGCGTTTCTAGGACTCTAAACCAAGTTTCATGCAACATGAGAGCTTATAAGTTCCTCAATGAGCTTTGTACAAGTTTGACGAAGTTATGAAACATCTAACAACGCGTTTCTAGGACTCTAAACCAAGTTTCATGCAACATGAGTGCTTATAAGTTCCTCAATGAGCTTGGTATCCAGTTTGACGAACGTATGAAACATCTAACTACGCGTTTCTAGGACTCTAAACCAAGTTTCATGCAACATAAGGGCTTATAAGTTCCTCAATGAGCTTTGTACAAGTTTCACGAACTTATGAAACACCTAACAACGCGTTTCTAGGACTCTAAACCAAATTTCATGCAACATGAGTGCTTATAAGTTTTTCAATGAGCTTTGTACAAGTTTGACGAAGTTATAAAACATCTAACAACGCGTTTCTAGGACTCTAGACCAAGTTTCATGCAACATGAGTGCTTATAAGTTCCTCAATGAGCTTTGTACAAGTTTGACGAACGTATGAAACATCTAATAACGCGTTTCTAGGACTCTAATCCAAGTTTCATGCAACATGAGAGCTTATAAGATCCTCAATGAGCTTTTTACAAGTTTTACGAACGTATGAAACATTTAACAACGTGTTTCTAGGACTCTAAACCAAGTTTCATGCAACATGAGTGCTTATAAGTTCCTCAATGAGCTTTGTACAAGTTTGAAGAACTTATGAAACATCTAACAACGCGTTTCTAGGACTCTAAACCAAGTTTCATGCAACATGAGTGCTTATAAGTTCCTCAATGAGCTTTGTACAAGTTTCACGAACTTATGAAACATCTAACAACGCGTTTGTAGGACTCTAAACCAAGTTTCATGCAACATGAGAGCTTATAAGTTACTCAATGAGCTTTGTACAATTTTAACGAACGTATGAAACATCTAACAACGCGTTTCTAGGACTCTAAACCAAGTTTCATGCAACATGAGGGCTTATAAGTTTCTCAATGAGCTTTGTACAAGTTTCACGAACATATGAAACACCTAACAACGCGTTTCTAGGACTCTAAACCAAATTTCATGCAACATGAGTGCTTATAAGTTTTTCAATGAGCTTTGTACAAGTTTGGCGAACTTATGAAATATCTAACAACGCGTTTCTAGGACTCTAAACCAAGTTTCATGCAACATGAGTGCTTATAAGTTCCTCAATGAGCTTTGTACAAGTTTGACGAACGTATGAAACATCTAACAACGCGTTTCTAGTACTGTAAACCAAGTTTCATGCAACATGAGTGCTTATAAGTTCCTCAATGAGCTTTGTACAAGTTTGACGAACGTATGAAACATCTAACAACGTGTTTCTAGGACTCTAAACCAAGTTTCATTCAACATGAGTGCTTATAAGTTCCTCAATGAGCTTTGTACAAGTTTCAAGAACTTATGAAACATCTAACAACGCGTTTCTAGGACCCTAAACCAAGTTTTATGCAACATGAGAGCTTATAAGTTCCTGAATGAGCTTTGTACAAGTTTGACGAACATATGAAACATCTAACAACGCGTTTCTAGGACTCTAAACCAAGTTTCATGCAACATGAGAGCTTATAAGTCCCTCAATGAACTTTGTATCAAATTTGACGAACGTATGAAACATCTAACAACGCGTTTCTAGGACTCTAAACCAAGTTTCATGCAACATGAATGCTTATAAGTGTCTCAATGAGCTTTATACAAGTTTGACGAACTTATGAAACATCTAACAACGCATTTCTAGGACTCTAAACTAAGTTTCATGCAACTTGAGTGCTTATAAGTTCTTCAATGAGCTTTGTACAAGTTTCACGAACTTATGAAACATCTAACAACGCGTTTGTAGGACTCAAAACCAAGTTTCATGCAACAAGAGAGCTTATAAGTTCCTCAATGAGCTTTGTACAAGTTTGACGAACGTATGAAACATCTAACAACGCGTTTCTAGGACTCTAAACCAAGTTTCACACAACATGAGTGCTTATAAGTTCCTCAATGAGCTTTGTACAAGTTTGACGGACTTATCAAACATCTAACAACGCGTTTCTTGAACTCTAAACCAAGTTTCATGCAACATGAGTGATTATAAGTGTCTCAATGAGCTTTGTACAAGTTTGACGAACGTATGAAACATCTAACAACGCGTTTCTAGGACTCTAAGCCAAGTTTCATGCAACATGAGTGCTTATAAGTTCCTCAATGAGCTTTGTATCGAGTTTGACGAACGTATGAAACATCTAACAACGCGTTTCTAGTACTCTAAACCAAGTTTCATGCAACATGAATGCTTATAAGTGTCTCAATGAGCTTTATACAAATTTGACGAACTTATGAAAGATCTAACAACTCGTTTCTAGGACTCTAAACCAAGTTTCATGCAACATGAGTGATTATAAGTGTCTCAATGAGCTTTGTTCAAGTTTGACGAACTTATGAAATATCTAACAACTCGTTTCTAGGACTCTAAACTAAGTTTCATGCAACATGAGTGATTATAAGCTTTGTCAAGTTTGACAATATGAAACATCTAACAATGCTTTCTAGGACTAGACAAGTTTGACATGAATGCTTATAAGTGTCTCATGAGCTTTTAACAAGTCTACGACTTATGAAACATCTAACAACGCGTTTCTAGGACTCTAGACCAAGTTTCATGCAACATGAATGCTTATAAGTGTCTCAATGAGCTTTGTACAAGTTTCACGAACTTATGAAACATCTAACAACATATTTCTAGGACTCTAAACCAAGTTTCATGAAACATGAGTGCTTATAAGTTCCTCAATGAGCTTTTTACAACTTTCACGAACTTATGAAAAATCTAACAACGCGTTTCTAGTACTCTAAACCAATTTTCATGCAACATGAGAGCTTATAAGTTCCTCAATGAGCTTTGTACAAGTTTGACGAACGTATGAAACATCTAACAACGCGTTTCTAGGACTCTAAACCAAGTTTCACGCAACATGAGTGCTTTTAAGTTCCTCAATGAGCTTTGTGCAAGTTTGACGAACTTATGAAACATCTAACAACGCGTTTCTAGGACTCTAAACCAAGTTTCATGCAACATGAGTGCCTATAAGTTCCTCAATGAGTTTGGTATCAAGTTTGACGAACGTATGAAACATCTACCTACGCGTTTCTAGGACTCTAAACCAAGTTTCATGCAACATGAGGGCTTATAAGTTCCTCAATGAGCTTTGTACAAGTTTCACGAACTTATGAAACACCTAACAACGCGTTTCTAGGACTCTAAACCAAATTTCACGCAACATGAGTGCTTATAAGTTTTTCAATGAGCTTTGTATAAGTTTGACGAACTTATGAAACATCTAACAACGCGTTTCTAGGACTCTAAACCAAGTTTCATGCAACATGAGTGCTTATAAGTTCCTCAATGAGCTTTGTACAAGTTTGACGAACGTATGAAAGATCTAACAACGCGTTTCTAGGACTCTAAACCATGTTTCATGCAACATGAGTGCTTATAAGTTCCTCAATGATTATTGTACAAGTTTAACGTACTTATGAAACATCTAACAACGCGTTTCTAGGACTCTAAACCAAGTTTCATGCAACGTGAGTGCTTATAAGTTCCTCAATGAGCTTTGTACAAGTTTGACGAACGTATGAAAGATCTAACAACGCGTTTCTAGGACTCTAAACCATGTTTCATGCAACATGAGTGCTTATAAGTTCCTCAATGATTATTGTACAAGTTTCACGAACTTATGAAACATCTAACAACGCGTTTCTAGGACTCTAAACCAAGTTTCATGCAACATGAGTGTTTATAAGTTTCTCAATGAGCTTTGTACAAGTTTCACGAACTTATGAAACATCTAAAAAACGCGTTTCTAGGAATCTAAACCAAATTTCATGCAACATGAGTTCTTATAAATTCCTCAATGAGCTTTGTACAAGTTGACGAACTTATGAAACATCTAACAACGCATTTCTAGGACTCTAAAGCAAGTTTCATGCAACATGAGTGCTTATAAGTTCCTCAATGAGCTTTTTACAAGTTTGAAGAACGTATGAAACATCTAACAACGCGTTTCTAGGACTCTAAACCAAGTTTCATGCAACATGAGTGCTTATAAGTTCCTCAATGAGCTTTGTACAAGTTTGACGAACGTATGAAACATCTAATAACGCGTTTCTAGGACTCTAATCTAAGTTTCATGCAACATGAGAGCTTATAAGATCCTCAATGAGCTTTGTACTAGTTTTAGGAACGTATGAAACATTTAACAACGTGTTTCTAGGACTCTAAACCAAGTTTCATGCAACATGAGTGCTTATAAGTTCCTCAATGAGCTTTGTACAAGTTTGAAGAACGTATGAAACATCTAACAACGCGTTTCTAGGACTCTAAACCAAGTTTCATGCAACATGAGTGCTTATAAGTTCCTCAATGAGCTTTGTACAAGTTTCAAGAACTTATGAAACATCTAACAACGCGTTTGTAGGACTCTAAACCAAGTTTCATGCAACATGAGAGCTTATAAGTTCCTCAATGAGCTTTGTACAAGTTTGACGAACGTATGAAACATCTAACAACGCGTTTCTAGGACTCTAAACCAAGTTTCACGCAACATGAGTGCTTATAAGTTCCTCAATGAACTTTGTACAAGTTTGACGAACTTATGAAAGATCTAACAACGCGTTCTAGAACTCTAAACCAAGTTTCATGCAACATGAGTGATTATAAGTGTCTCAATTAGCTTTGTACAAGTTTGACGAACGTATGAAACATCTAACAACGCGTTTCTAGGACTCTAAACCAAGTTTCATGCAACAGGAGTGCTTATAAGTTCCTCAATGAGCTTTGTATCAAGTTTGACGAACGTATGAAACATCTAACAACGCGTTTCTAGTACTTTAAACCATGTTTCATGCAACATGAATGCTTATAAGTGTCTCAATGAGCTTTATACAAATTTGACGAACTTATGAAACATCTAACAACTCGTTTCTAGGACTCTAAACCATGTTTCATGCAACATGAGTGATTATAAGTGTCTCAATGAGCTTTGTACAAGTTTGACGAAATTATGAAACATCTAACAACTCGTTTCTAGGACTCTAAACTAAGTTTCATACAACATGAGTGATTATAAGTGTCTCAATGAGCTTTGTACAAGTTTGACGGACGTATGAAACATCTAACAACGCGTTTCTAGGACTCTAAACCAAGTTTCATGCAACATGAATGCTTATAAGTGTCTCAATGAGCTTTGTACAATTTTGACGAAATTATGAAACATCTAACAACGCATTTCTAGGACTCTAAACCAAGTTTCATGAAACATGAGTGCTTATAAGTTCCTCAATGAGCTTGGTATCAAGTTTGACGAACGTATGAAACATCTAACAACGCGTTTCTAGGACTCTAAACCAAGTTTCATGCAACATGAGGGCTTATAAGTTCCTCAATGAGCTTTGTATCAAGTTTGACGAACGTATGAAACATCTAACAACGCGTTTCTAGGACTCTAAACCAATTTTCATGCAACATGAGAGCTTATAAGTTCCTCAATGAGCTTTGTACAAGTTTGACGAACGTATGAAACATCTATAAACGCGTTTCTAGGACTCTAAACCAAGTTTCACGCAACATGAGTGCTTATAAGTTCCTCAATGAGCTTTGTACAAGTTTGACGAACTTATGAAACATCTAACAACACATTTCTAGGACTCTAAACCAAGTTTCATGCAACATGAGTGCTTATAAGTTCCTCAATGAACTTGGTATCAAGTTTGAGGAACGTATAAAACATCTAACAACGCGTTTCTAGGACTCTAAACCAAGTTTCATGCAACATGAGGGATTATAAGTTCCTCAATGATTATTGTACAAGTTTGACGTACTTATGAAACATCTAACAACGCGTTTCTAGGACTCTAAACCAAGATTCATGTAACATGAGTGCTTATAAGTTCCTCAATGAGCTTTGTACAAGTTTCACGAACTTATGAAACATCTAACAACGCGTTTCTAGGACTCTAAACCAAGTTTCATGCAACATGAGTGCTTATAAATTCCTCAATGAGCTTTGTACAAGTTGACGAACTTATGAAACATCTAACAACGCATTTCTAGGACTCTAAACCAAGTTTCATGCCAAATGGGTGCTTATAAGTTCCTCAATGAGCTTTTTACAAGTTTGAAGAACGTATGAAACATCTAACAACGCGTTTCTAGGACTTTAAACAAGGTTTCATGCAACATGAGTGCTTATAAGTTCCTCAATGAGCTTTGTACAAGTTTGACGAACGTATGAAACATCTAATAACGCGTTTCTAGGACTCTAATCCAAGTTTCATGCAACATGAGAGCTTATAAGATCCTCAATGAGCTTTGTACAAGTTTTACGAACGTATGAAACATTTAACAACGTGTTTCTAGGACTCTAAACCAAGTTTCATGCAACATGAGTGCTTATAAGTTCCTCAATGAGCTTTGTACAAGTTTGAAGAACTTATGAAACATCTAACAACGCGTTTCTAGGACTCTAAACCAAGTTTCATGCAACATGAGTGGTTATAAGTTCCTCAATGAGCTTTGTACAAGTTTCACGAACTTATGAAACATCTAACAACGCGTTTGTAGGACTCTAAACCAAGTTTCATGCAACATGAGAGCTTATAAGTTCCTCAATGAGCTTTGTACAAGTTTGACGAACGTATGAAACATCTAACAACGCGTTTCTAGGACTCTAAACCAAGTTTCACGCAATATGAGTGCTTATAAGTTCCTCAATGAGCTTTGTACAAGTTTGACGAACTTATGAAACATCTAACAACGCGTTTCTAGAACTCTAAACCAAGTTTCATGCAACATGAGTGATTATAAGTGTCTCAATGAGCTTTGTACAAGTTTGACGAACGTATGAAACATCTAACAACGCGTTTCTAGGACTCTAAACCAAGTTTCATGCAACAGGAGTGCTTATAAGTTCCTCAATGAGCTTTGTATCAAGTTTGACGAACGTATGAAACATCTAACAACGCGTTTCTAGTACTCTAAAGCAAGTTTCATGCAACATGAATGCTTATAAGTGTCTCAATGAGCTTTATACAATTTTCACGAACTTATGAAACATCTAACAACGCGTTTCTAGGACTCTAAACCAAGTTTCATGCAACATGAGTGTTTATAAGTGTCTCAATGAGCTTTGTACAAGTTTGACGAAATTATGAAACATCTAACAACGCATTTCTAGGACTCTAAACCAAGTTTCATGAAACATGAGTGCTTATAAGTTCCTCAATGAGCTTTTTACAAGTTTCACGAACTTATGAAAAATCTAACAACGCGTTTCTAGGACTCTAAACCAATTTTCATGCAACATGAGAGCTTATAAGTTCCTCAATGAGCTTTGTACAAGTTTGACGAACGTATGAAACATCTAACAACGCGTTTCTAGGACTCTAAACCAAGTTTCACGCAACATGAGTGCTTATAAGTTCCTCAATGAGCTTTATACAAATTTGACGAACTTATGAAACATCTAACAACTCGTTTCTAGGACTCTAAACCATGTTTCATGCAACATGAGTGATTATAAGTGTCTCAATGAGCTTTGTACAAGTTTGACGAAATTATGAAACATCTAACAACTCGTTTCTAGGACTCTAAACTAAGTTTCATACAACATGAGTGATTATAAGTGTCTCAATGAGCTTTGTACAAGTTTGACGGACGTATGAAACATCTAACAACGCGTTTCTAGGACTCTAAACCAAGTTTCATGCAACATGAATGCTTATAAGTGTCTCAATGAGCTTTGTACAATTTTGACGAAATTATGAAACATCTAACAACGCATTTCTAGGACTCTAAACCAAGTTTCATGAAACATGAGTGCTTATAAGTTCCTCAATGAGCTTGGTATCAAGTTTGACGAACGTATGAAACATCTAACAACGCGTTTCTAGGACTCTAAACCAAGTTTCATGCAACATGAGGGCTTATAAGTTCCTCAATGAGCTTTGTATCAAGTTTGACGAACGTATGAAACATCTAACAACGCGTTTCTAGGACTCTAAACCAATTTTCATGCAACATGAGAGCTTATAAGTTCCTCAATGAGCTTTGTACAAGTTTGACGAACGTATGAAACATCTATAAACGCGTTTCTAGGACTCTAAACCAAGTTTCACGCAACATGAGTGCTTATAAGTTCCTCAATGAGCTTTGTACAAGTTTGACGAACTTATGAAACATCTAACAACACATTTCTAGGACTCTAAACCAAGTTTCATGCAACATGAGTGCTTATAAGTTCCTCAATGAACTTGGTATCAAGTTTGAGGAACGTATGAAACATCTAACAACGCGTTTCTAGGACTCTAAACCAAGTTTCATGCAACATGAGGGATTATAAGTTCCTCAATGATTATTGTACAAGTTTGACGTACTTATGAAACATCTAACAACGCGTTTCTAGGACTCTAAACCAAGATTCATGTAACATGAGTGCTTATAAGTTCCTCAATGAGCTTTGTACAAGTTTCACGAACTTATGAAACATCTAACAACGCGTTTCTAGGACTCTAAACCAAGTTTCATGCAACATGAGTGCTTATAAATTCCTCAATGAGCTTTGTACAAGTTGACGAACTTATGAAACATCTAACAACGCATTTCTAGGACTCTAAACCAAGTTTCATGCCAAATGGGTGCTTATAAGTTCCTCAATGAGCTTTTACAAGTTTGAAGAACGTATGAAACATCTAACAACGCGTTTCTAGGACTTTAAACAAGGTTTCATGCAACATGAGTGCTTATAAGTTCCTCAATGAGCTTTGTACAAGTTTGACGAACGTATGAAACATCTAATAACGCGTTTCTAGGACTCTAATCCAAGTTTCATGCAACATGAGAGCTTATAAGATCCTCAATGAGCTTTGTGCAAGTTTTACGAACGTATGAAACATTTAACAACATGTTTCTAGGACTCTAAACCAAGTTTCATGCAACATGAGTGCTTATAAGTTCCTCAATGAGCTTTGTACAAGTTTGAAGAACTTATGAAACATCTAACAACGCGTTTCTAGGACTCTAAACCAAGTTTCATGCAACATGAGTCGTTATAAGTTCCTCAATGAGCTTTGTACAAGTTTCACGAACTTATGAAACATCTAACAACGCGTTTGTAGGACTCTAAACCAAGTTTCATGCAACATGAGAGCTTATAAGTTCCTCAATGAGCTTTGTACAAGTTTGACGAACGTATGAAACATCTAACAACGCGTTTCTAGGACTCTAAACCAAGTTTCACGCAATATGAGTGCTTATAAGTTCCTCAATGAGCTTTGTACAAGTTTGACGAACTTATGAAACATCTAACAACGCGTTTCTAGAACTCTAAACCAAGTTTCATGCAACATGAGTGATTATAAGTGTCTCAATGAGCTTTGTACAAGTTTGACGAACGTATGAAACATCTAACAACGCGTTTCTAGGACTCTAAACTAAGTTTCATGCAACAGGAGTGCTTATAAGTTCCTCAATGAGCTTTGTATCAAGTTTGACGAACGTATGAAACATCTAACAACGCGTTTCTAGTACTCTAAACCAAGTTTCATGCAACATGAATGCTTATAAGTGTCTCAATGAGCTTTATACAAATTTGACGAACTTATGAAACATCTAACAACTTGTTTCTAGAACTCTAAACCAAGTTTCATGCAACATGAGTGATTATAAGTGTCTCAATGAGCTTTGTACAAGTTTGACGAACTTATGAAACATCTAACAACTCGTTTCTAGGACTCTAAACTAAGTTTCATGCAACATGAGTGATTATAAGTGTCTCAATGAGCTTTGTACAAGTTTGACGAACATATGAAACATCTAACAACGCGTTTCTAGGACTCTAAACCAAGTTTCATGCAACATGAATGCTTATAAGTGTCTCAATGAGCTTTATACAATTTTCACGAACTTATGAAACATCTAACAACGCGTTTCTAGGACTCTAAACCAAGTTTCATGCAACTTGAGTGTTTATAAGTGTCTCAATGAGCTTTGTACAAGTTTGACGAAATTATGAAACATCTAACAACGCATTTCTAGGACTCTAAACCAAGTTTCATGAAACATGAGTGCTTATAAGTTCCTCAATGAGCTTTTTACAAGTTTCACGAACTTATGAAAAATCTAACAACGCGTTTCTAGGACTCTAAACCAATTTTCATGCAACATGAGAGCTTATAAGTTCCTCAATGAGCTTTGTACAAGTTTGACGAACGTATGAAACATCTAACAACGCGTTTCTAGGACTCTAAACCAAGTTTCACGCAACATGAGTGCTTATAAGTTCCTCAATGAGCTTTGTACAAGTTTGACGAACTTATAAAACATCTAACAACGCGTTTATAGGACTCTAAACCAAGTTTCATGCAACATGAGTGCTTATAAGTTCCTCAATGAGCTTGGAATCAAGTTTGACGAACGTATGAAACATCTAACAACAAATTTCTAGGACTCTAAACCAAGTTTCATTCAACATGAGGGCTTATAAGTTCCTCAATGAGCTTTGTACAAGTTTCACGAACTTATGAAACACCTAAGAACCCGTTTCTTGGACTCTAAACCAAATTTCATGCAACATGAGAGCTTATAAGTTTTTCAATGAGCTTTGTACAAGTTTGACGAACTTATGAAACATCTAACAACGCGTTTCTAGGACTCTAAACCAAGTTTCACGCAACATGAGTGCTTATAAGTTCCTCAATGAGCTTTGTACAAGTTTGACGAACTTATGAAACATCTAACAACGCGTTTCTAGAACTCTAAACCAAGTTTCATGCAACATGAGTGATTATAAGTGTCTCAATGAGCTTTGTACAAGTTTGACGAACGTATGAAACATCTAACAACGCGTTTCTAGGACTCTAAACCAAGTTTCATGCAACAGGAGTGCTTATAAGATCCTCAATGAGCTTTGTATCAAGTTTGACGAACGTATGAAACATCTAACAACGCATTTCTAGTACTCTAAACCACGTTTCATGCAACATGAATGCTTATAAGTGTCTCATTGAGCTTTATACAAATTTGACGAACTTATGAAACATCTAACAACTTGTTTCTAGAACTCTAAACCAAGTTTCATGCAACATGAGTGATTATAAGTGTCTCAATGAGCTTTGTACAAGTTTGACGAACTTATGAAACATCTAACAACTCGTTTCTAGGACTCTAAACTAAGTTTCATGCAACATGAGTGATTATAAGTGTCTCAATGAGCTTTGTACAAGTTTGACGAACATATGAAACATCTAACAACGCGTTTCTAGGACTCTAAACCAAGTTTCATGCAACATGAATGCTTATAAGTGTCTCAATGAGCTTTATACAAGTTTTACGAACTTATGAAACATTTAACAACGCGTTTCTAGGACTCTAAACCAAGTTTCATGCAACATGAGTGTTTATAAGTGTCTCAATGAGCTTTGTACAAGTTTGACGAAATTATGAAACATCTAACAACGCATTTCTAGGACTCTAAACCAAGTTTCATGAAACATGAGTGCTTATAAGTTCCTCAATGAGCTTTTTACAAATTTCACGAACTTATGAAAAATCTAACAACGCGTTTCTAGGACTCTAAACCAAGTTTCATGCAACATGAGTGATTATAAGTGTCTCAATGAGCTTTGTACAAGTTTGACGAACTTATGAAACATCTAACAACTCGTTTCTAGGACTCTAAACTAAGTTTCATGCAACATGAGTGATTATAAGTGTCTCAATGAGCTTTGTACAAGTTTGACGAACATATGAAACATCTAACAACGCGTTTCTAGGACTCTAAACCAAGTTTCATGCAACATGAATGCTTATAAGAATCTCAATGAGCTTTATACAAGTTTTACGAACTTATGAAACATTTAACAACGCGTTTCTAGGACTCTAAACCAAGATTCATGCAACATGAGTGTTTATAAGTGTCTCAATGAGCTTTGTACAAGTTTGACGAAATTATGAAACATCTAACAACACATTTCTAGGACTCTAAACCAAGTTTCATGAAACATGAGTGCTTATAAGTTCCTCAATGAGCTTTTTACAAATTTCACGAACTTATGAAAAATCTAACAACGCGTTTCTAGGACTCTAAACCAATTTTCATGCAACATGAGAGCTTATAAGTTCCTCAATGAGCTTTGTACAAGTTTGACGAACGTATGAAACATCTAACAACGCGTTTCTAGGACTTTAAACCAAGTTTCATGCAACATGAGTGCTTATAAGTTCCTCAATGAGCTTGGAATCAAGTTTGACGAACGTATGAAACATCTATCAACACGTTTCTAGGACTCTAAACGAAGTTTCATGCAACATGAGGGCTTATAAGTTCTTCAATGATCTTTGTACAAGTTTGACGAACTTATGAAACATCTAACAACGCGTTTCTAGGACTCTAAACCAAGATTCATGTAACATGAGTGCTTATAAGTTCCTCAATGAGCTTTGTACAAGTTTCACGAACTTATGAAACATCTAACAACGCGTTTCTAGGACTCTAAACCAAGTTTCATGCAACATGAGTGTTTATAAGTTTCTCAATGAGCTTTGTACAAGTTTCACGAACTTATGAAACATCTAACAACGCGTTTCTAGGACTTTAAACCAAGTTTCATGCAACATGAATGCTTATAAATTCCTCAATGAGCTTTGTACAAGTTGACGAACTTATGAAACATCTAACAACGCATTTCTAGGACTCTAAACCAAGTTTCATGCAACATGAGTGCTTATAAGTTCCTGAATGAGCTTTTTACAAGTTTGAAGAACGTATGAAACATCTAACAATGCGTTTCTAGGACTCTAAACCAAGTTTCATGCAACATGAGTGCTTATAAGTTCCTCAATGAGCTTTGTACAAGTTTGACGAACGTATGAAACATCTAATAACGCATTTCTAGGACTCTAATCCAAGTTTCATGCAACATGAATGCTTATAAATTCCTCAATGAGCTTTGTACAAGTTGACGAACTTATGAAACATCTAACAACGCATTTCTAGGACTCTAAACCAAGTTTCATGCAACATGAGTGCTTATAAGTTCCTGAATGAGCTTTTTACAAGTTTGAAGAACGTATGAAACATCTAACAATGCGTTTCTAGGACTCTAAACCAAGTTTCATGCAACATGAGTGCTTATAAGTTCCTCAATGAGCTTTGTACAAGTTTGACGAACGTATGAAACATCTAATAACGCATTTCTAGGACTCTAATCCAAGTTTCATGCAACATGAGAGCTTATAAGATCCTCAATGAGCTTTGTACAAGTTTTACGAACGTATGAAACATTTAACAACGTGTTTCTAGTACTCTAAACCAAGTTTCATGCAACATGAGTGCTTATAAGTTCCTCAATGAGCTTTGTACAAGTTTGAAGAACTTATGAAACATCTAACAACGCGTTTCTAGGACTCTAAACCAAGTTTCATGCAACATGAGTGCTTATAAGTTCCTCAATGAGCTTTTTTCAAGTTTGAAGAACGTATGAAATATCTAACAACGCGTTTCTAGGACTCTAAACCAAGTTTCATGCAACATGAGTGCTTATAAGTTCCTCAATGAGCTTTGTACAAGTTTGACGAACATATGAAACATCTAATAACGCATTTCTAGGACTCTAATCCAAGTTTCATGCAACATGAGAGCTTATAAGATCCTCAATGAGCTTAGTACAAGTTTTATGAACGTATGAAACATTTAACAACGTGTTTCTAAGACTCTAAATCAAGTTTCATGCAACATGAGTGCTTATAAGTTCCTCAATCAGCTTTGTACAAGTTTGAATAACTTATGAAACATCTAACAACGCGTTTCTAGGACTCTAAACCAAGTTTCATGCAACATGAGTGCTTATAAGTTCCTCAATGAGCTTTGTACAAGTTTGACGAACTTATGAAACATCTAACAACGCGTTTGTAGGACTCTAAACCAAGTTTCATGCAACATGAGTGATTATAAGTGTCTCAATGAACTTTGTACAAGTTTGACGAACGTATGAAACATCTAACAACGCGTTTCTAGAACTCTAAACCAATTTTCATGCAACATGAGTGCTTATAAGTTCCTCAATGAGCTTTGTACCAAGTTTGACGAACGTATAAAACATCTAACAACGCGTTTCTATTACTCTAAACCAAGTTTCATGCAACATGAATGCTTATAAGTATCTCAATGAGCTTTATACAAATTTGACGAACTTATGAAACATATAACAACTCGTTTCTAGGACTCTAAACCAAGTTTCATGCAACATGAGTGATTATAAGTGTCTCAATGAGCTTTGTACAAGTTTGACGAACTTATGAAACATCTAACAACTCGTTTCTAGGACTCTAAATTAAGTTTCATGCAACATGAGTGATTATAAGTGTCTCAATGAGCTTTTTACAAGTTTGACGAACGTATGAAACATCTAACAACGCGTTTCTAGGACTCTAAACCAAATTTCATGCAACATGAATTCTTACAAGTGTCTCAATGAGCGTTATACAAGTTTCACGAACTTATGAAACATCTAACAACGCGTTTCTATGACTCTAAACCATGTTTCATGCAACATGAGTGTTTATAAGTGTCTCAATGAGCTTTGTACAAGTTTGACGAACTTATGAAACATCTAACAACGCGTTTCTAGGACTCTAAACCAAGTTTCATGAAACATGAGTGCTTATAAGTTCCTCAATGAGCTTTTTACAAGTTTCACGAACTTATGAAAAATCTAACAACGCGTTTCTAGGACTCTAAACCAATTTTCATGCAACATGAGAGCTTATAAGTTCCTCAATGAGCTTTGTACAAGTTTGACCAACATATGAAACATCTAACAACACGTTTCTAGGACTCTAAACCAAGTTTCACGCAACATGAGTGCTTATAAGTTCCTCAATGAGCTTTGTACAAGTTTGACGAACTTATGAAACATCTAACAACGCGGTTCTAGGACTCTAAAGCAAGTTTCATGCAACATGAGTGCTTATAAGTTCCTCAATGAGCTTGGTATCAAGTTTGACGAACGTATGAAACATCTAACAATGCGTTCCTAGGACTCTAAACCAAGTTTCATGCAACATGAGGGCTTATAAGTTCCTCAATGAGCTTTGTACAAGTTTCACGAACTTATGAAACACCAAACAACGCGTTTCTAGGACTCTAAACCAAGTTTCATGCAACATGAGTGCTTATAAGTTCCTCAATGATCTTTGTACAAGTTTGACGAACTTATGAAACATCTAACAACGCGTTTCTAGGACTCTAAACCAAGATGCATGTAACATGAGTGCTTATAAGTTCCTCAATGAGCTTTGTACAAGTTTCACGAACTTATGAAACATCTAACAACGCGTTTCTAGGACTCTAAACCAAGTTTCATGCAACATGAGTGTTTATAAGTTTCTCAATGAGCTTTGTACAAGTTTCACGAACTTATGAAACATCTAACAACGCGTTTCTAGGACTCTAAACCAAGTTTCATGCAACATGAGTGCTTATAAATTCCTCAATGAGCTTTGTACAAGTTGACGAACTTATGAAACATCTAACAACGCGTTTCTAGGACTCTAAACCAAGGTTCATGCAACATGAGTGCTTATAAATTCCTCAATGAGCTTTTTACAAGTTTGAAGAACGTATGAAACATCTAACAACGCGTTTCTAGGACTCTAAACCAAGTTTCATGCAACATGAGTGCTTATAAGTTCCTCAATGAGCTTTGTACAAGTTTGACGAATTTATGAAACATCTAACAACGCGTTTCTAGGACTCTAAACCAAGATGCATGTAACATGAGTGCTTATAAGTTCCTCAATGAGCTTTGTACAAGTTTCACGAACTTATGAAACATCTAACAACGCGTTTCTAGGACTCTAAACCAAGTTTCATGCAATATGAGTGTTTATAAGTTTCTCAATGAGCTTTGTACAAGTTTCACGAACTTATGAAACATCTAACAACGCGTTTCTAGGACTCTAAACCAAGTTTCATGCAACATGAGTGCTTATAAATTCCTCAATGAGCTTTGTACAAGTTGACGAACTTATGAAACATCTAACAACGCGTTTCTAGGACTCTAAACCAAGGTTCATGCAACATGAGTGCTTATAAGTTTCTCAATGAGCTTTTTACAAGTTTGAAGAACGTATGAAACATCTAACAACGCGTTTCTAGGACTCTAAACCAAGTTTCATGCAACATGAGTGCTTATAAGTTCCTCAATGATCTTGGTACAAGTTTGACGAACTTATGAAACATCTAACAACGCGTTTCTAGGACTCTAAACCAAGATGCATGTAACATGAGTGCTTATAAGTTCCTCAATGAGCTTTGTACAAGTTTCACGAACTTATGAAACATCTAACAACGCGTTTCTAGGACTCTAAACCAAGTTTCATGCAACATGAGTGTTTATAAGTTTCTCAATGAGCTTTGTACAAGTTTCACGAATTTATGAAACATCTAACAACGCGTTTCTAGGACTCTAAACCAAGTTTCATGCAACATGAGTGCTTATAAATTCCTCAATGAGCTTTGTACAAGTTGACGAACTTATGAAACACCTAACAACGCGTTTCTAGGACTCTAAACCAAGTTTCATGCAACATGAGTGCTTATAAGTTCCTCAATGATCTTTGTACCAAGTTTGACGAACGTATGAAACATCTAACAACGCGTTTCTAGTACTCTAAACCAAGTTTCATGCAACATGAATGCTTATAAGTATCTCAATGAGCTTTATACAAATTTGACGAACTTATGAAACATATAACAACTCGTTTCTAGGACTCTAAACCAACTTTCATGCAACATGAGTGATTATAAGTGTCTCAATGAGCTTTGTACAAGTTTGACGAACTTATGAAACATCTAACAACTCGTTTCTAGGACTCTAAATTAAGTTTCATGCAACATGAGTGATTATAAGTGTCTCAATGAGCTTTTTACAAGTTTGACGAACGTATGAAACATCTAACAACGCGTTTCTAGGACTCTAAACCAAATTTCATGCAACATGAATTCTTATAAGTTTCTCAATGAGCTTTGTACAAGTTTCACGAACTTATGAAACATCTAACAACGCGTTTCTAGGACTCTAAACCAAGTTTCATGCAACATGAGTGCTTATAAATTCCTCAATGAGCTTTGTACAAGTTGACGAACTTATGAAACATCTAACAACGCGTTTCTAGGACTCTAAACCAAGGTTCATGCAACATGAGTGCTTATAAGTTTCTCAATGAGCTTTTTACAAGTTTGAAGAACGTATGAAACATCTAACAACGCGTTTCTAGGACTCTAAACCAAGTTTCATGCAACATGAGTGCTTATAAGTTCCTCAATGATCTTTGTACAAGTTTGACGAACTTATGAAACATCTAACAACGCGTTTCTAGGACTCTAAACCAAGATGCATGTAACATGAGTGCTTATAAGTTCCTCAATGAGCTTTGTACAAGTTTGACCAACATATGAAACATCTAACAACACGTTTCTAGGACTCTAAACCAAGTTTCACGCAACATGAGTGCTTATAAGTTCCTCAATGAGCTTTGTACAAGTTTGACGAACTTATGAAACATCTAACAACGCGTTTCTAGGACTCTAAAGCAAGTTTCATGCAACATGAGTGCTTATAAGTTCCTCAATGAGCTTGGTATCAAGTTTGACGAACGCATGAAACATCTAACAATGCGTTTCTAGGACTCTAAACCAAGTTTCATGCAACATGAGGGCTTATAAGTTCCTCAATGAGCTTTGTACAAGTTTCACGAACTTATGAAACACCTAACAACGCGTTTCTAGGACTCTAAACCAAGTTTCATGCAACATGAGTGCTTATAAGTTCCTCAATGATCTTTGTACAAGTTTGACGAACTTATGAAACATCTAACAACGCGTTTCTAGGACTCTAAACCAAGATGCATGTAACATGAGTGCTTATAAGTTCCTCAATGAGCTTTGTACAAGTTTCACGAACTTATGAAACATCTAACAACGCGTTTCTAGGACTCTAAACCAAGTTTCATGCAACATGAGTGTTTATAAGTTTCTCAATGAGCTTTGTACAAGTTTCACGAACTTATGAAACATCTAACAACGCGTTTCTAGGACTCTAAACCAAGTTTCATGCAACATGAGTGCTTATAAATTCCTCAATGAGCTTTGTACAAGTTGACGAACTTATGAAACATCTAACAACGCGTTTCTAGGACTCTAAACCAAGGTTCATGCAACATGAGTGCTTATAAATTCCTCAATGAGCTTTTTACAAGTTTGAAGAACGTATGAAACATCTAACAACGCGTTTCTAGGACTCTAAACCAAGTTTCATGCAACATGAGTGCTTATAAGTTCCTCAATGAGCTTTGTACAAGTTTGACGAACTTATGAAACATCTAACAACGCGTTTCTAGGACTCTAAACCAAGATGCATGTAACATGAGTGCTTATAAGTTCCTCAATGAGCTTTGTACAAGTTTCACGAACTTATGAAACATCTAACAACGCGTTTCTAGGACTCTAAACCAAGTTTCATGCAATATGAGTGTTTATAAGTTTCTCAATGAGCTTTGTACAAGTTTCACGAACTTATGAAACATCTAACAACGCGTTTCTAGGACTCTAAACCAAGTTTCATGCAACATGAGTGCTTATAAATTCCTCAATGAGCTTTGTACAAGTTGACGAACTTATGAAACATCTAACAACGCGTTTCTAGGACTCTAAACCAAGGTTCATGCAACATGAGTGCTTATAAGTTTCTCAATGAGCTTTTTACAAGTTTGAAGAACGTATGAAACATCTAACAACGCGTTTCTAGAACTCTAAACCAAGTTTCATGCAACATGAGTGCTTATAAGTTCCTCAATGATCTTGGTACAAGTTTGACGAACTTATGAAACATCTAACAATGCGTTTCTAGGACTCTAAACCAAGATGCATGTAACATGAGTGCTTATAAGTTCCTCAATGAGCTTTGTACAAGTTTCACGAACTTATGAAACATCTAACAACGCGTTTCTAGGACTCTAAACCAAGTTTCATGCAACATGAGTGTTTATAAGTTTCTCAGTGAGCTTTGTACAAGTTTCACGAACTTATGAAACATCTAACAACGCGTTTCTAGGACTCTAAACCAAGTTTCATGCAACATGAGTGCTTATAAATTCCTCAATGAGCTTTGTACAAGTTGACGAACTTATGAAACACCTAACAACGCGTTTCTAGGACTCTAAACCAAGTTTCATGCAACATGAGTGCTTATAAGTTCCTCAATGATCTTTGTACCAAGTTTGACGAACGTATGAAACATCTAACAACGCGTTTCTAGTACTCTAAACCAAGTTTCATGCAACATGAATGCTTATAAGTATGTCAATGAGCTTTATACAAATTTGACGAACTTATGAAACATATAACAACTCGTTTCTAGGACTCTAAACCAAGTTTCATGCAACATGAGTGATTATAAGTGTCTCAATGAGCTTTGTACAAGTTTGACGAACTTATGAAACATCTAACAACTCGTTTCTAGGACTCTAAATTAAGTTTCATGCAACATGAGTGATTATAAGTGTCTCAATGAGCTTTTTACAAGTTTGACGAACGTATGAAACATCTAACAACGCGTTTCTAGGACTCTAAACCCAATTTCATGCAACATGAATTCTTACAAGTGTCTCAATGAGCTTTATACAAGTTTCACGAACTTATGAAACATCTAACAACGCGTTTCTAGGACTCTAAACCAAGTTTCATGCAACATGAGTGTTTATAAGTGTCTCAATGAGCTTTGTACAAGTTTGACGAATTTATGAAACATCTAACAACGCGTTTCTAGGACTCTAAACCAAGTTTCATGAAACATGAGTGCTTATAAGTTCCTCAATGAGCTTTTTACAAGTTTCACGAACTTATGAAAAATCTAACAACGCGTTTCTAGGACTCTAAACCAATTTTCATGCAACATGAGAGCTTATAAGTTCCTCAATGAGCTTTGTACAAGTTTGACCAACATATGAAACATCTAACAACACGTTTCTAGGACTCTAAACCAAGTTTCACGCAACATGAGTGCTTATAAGTTCCTCAATGAGCTTTGTACAAGTTTGACGAACTTATGAAACATCTAACAACGCGTTTCTAGGACTCTAAAGCAAGTTTCATGCAACATGAGTGCTTACAAGTTCCTCAATGAGCTTGGTATCACGTTTGACGAACGTATGAAACATCTAACAATGCGTTTCTAGGACTCTAAACCAAGTTTCATGCAACATGAGGGCTTATAAGTTCCTCAATGAGCTTTGTACAAGTTTCACGAACTTATGAAACACCTAACAACGCGTTTCTAGGACTCTAAACCAAGTTTCATGCAACATGAGTGCTTATAAGTTCCTCAATGATCTTTGTACAAGTTTGACGAACTTATGAAACATCTAACAACGCGTTTCTAGGACTCTAAACCAAGATGCATGTAACATGAGTGCTTATAAGTTCCTCAATGAGCTTTGTACAAGTTTCACGAAATTATGAAACATCTAACAACGCGTTTCTAGGACTCTAAACCAAGTTTCATGCAACATGAGTGCTTATAAGTTCCTCAATGAGCTTTGTACAAGTTTGACGAACTTATGAAACATCTAACAACGCGTTTCTAGGACTCTAAACCAAGATGCATGTAACATGAGTGCTTATAAGTTCCTCAATGAGCTTTGTACAAGTTTCACGAACTTATGAAACATCTAACAACGCGTTTCTAGGACTCTAAACCAAGTTTCATGCAATATGAGTGTTTATAAGTTTCTCAATGAGCTTTGTACAAGTTTCACGAACTTATGAAACATCTAACAACGCGTTTCTAGGACTCTAAACCAAGTTTCATGCAACATGAGTGCTTATAAATTCCTCAATGAGCTTTGTACAAGTTGACGAACTTATGAAACATCTAACAACGCGTTTCTAGGACTCTAAACCAAGGTTCATGCAACATGAGTGCTTATAAGTTTCTCAATGAGCTTTTTACAAGTTTGAAGAACGTATGAAACATCTAACAACGCGTTTCTAGGACTCTAAACCAAGTTTCATGCAACATGAGTGCTTATAAGTTCCTCAATGATCTTTGTACAAGTTTGACGAACTTATGAAACATCTAACAACGCGTTTCTAGGACTCTAAACCAAGATGCATGTAACATGAGTGCTTATAAGTTCCTCAATGAGCTTTGTACAAGTTTCACGAACTTATGAAACATCTAACAACGCGTTTCTAGGACTCTAAACCAAGTTTCATGCAACATGAGTGTTTATAAGTTTCTCAATGAGCTTTGTACAAGTTTCACGAACTTATGAAACATCTAACAACGCGTTTCTAGGACTCTAAACCAAGTTTCATGCAACATGAGTGCTTATAAATTCCTCAATGAGCTTTGTACAAGTTGACGAACTTATGAAACACCTAACAACGCGTTTCTAGGACTCTAAACCAAGTTTCATGCAACATGAGTGCTTATAAGTTCCTCAATGATCTTTGTACCAAGTTTGACGAACGTATGAAACATCTAACAACGCGTTTCTAGTACTCTAAACCAAGTTTCATGCAACATGAATGTTTATAAGTATCTCAATGAGCTTTATACAAATTTGACGAACTTATGAAACATATAACAACTCGTTTCTAGGACTCTAAACCAAGTTTCATGCAACATGAGTGATTATAAGTGTCTCAATGAGCTTTGTACAAGTTTGACGAACTTATGAAACATCTAACAACTCGTTTCTAGGACTCTAAATTAAGTTTCATGCAACATGAGTGATTATAAGTGTCTCAATGAGCTTTTTACAAGTTTGACGAACGTATGAAACATCTAACAACGCGTTTCTAGGACTCTAAACCAAATTTCATGCAACATGAATTCTTACAAGTGTCTCAATGAGCTTTATACAAGTTTCACGAACTTATGAAACATCTAACAACGCGTTTCTAGGACTCTAAACCAAGTTTAATGCAACATGAGTGTTTATAAGTGTCTCAATGAGCTTTGTACAAGTTTGACGAACTTATGAAACATCTAACAACGCGTTTCTAGGACTCTAAACCAAGTTTCATTAAACATGAGTGCTTATAAGTTCCTCAATGAGCTTTTTACAAGTTTCACGAACTTATGAAAAATCTAACAACGCGTTTCTAGGACTCTAAACCAATTTTCATGCAACATGAGAGCTTATAAGTTCCTCAATGAGCTTTGTACAAGTTTGACCAACATATGAAACATCTAACAACACGTTTCTAGGACTCTAAACCAAGTTTCACGCAACATGAGTGCTTATAAGTTCCTCAATGAGCTTTGTACAAGTTTGACGAACTTATGAAACATCTAACAACGCGTTTCTAGGACTCTAAAGCAAGTTTCATGCAACATGAGTGCTTATAAGTTCCTCAATGAGCTTGGTATCAAGTTTGACGAACGTATGAAACATCTAACAATGCGTTTCTAGGACTCTAAACCAAGTTTCATGCAACATGAGGGCTTATAAGTTCCTCAATGAGCTTTGTACAAGTTTCACGAACTTATGAAACACCTAACAACGCGTTTCTAGGACTCTAAACCAAGTTTCATGCAACATGAGTGCTTATAAGTTCCTCAATGATCTTTGTACAAGTTTGACGAACTTATGAAACATCTAACAACGCGTTTCTAGGACTCTAAACCAAGATGCATGTAACATGAGTGCTTATAAGTTCCTCAATGAGCATTGTACAAGTTTCACGAACTTATGAAACATCTAACAACGCGTTTCTAGGACTCTAAACCAAGTTTCATGCAACATGAGTGTTTATAAGTTTCTCAATGAGCTTTGTACAAGTTTCACGAACTTATGAAACATCTAACAACGCGTTTCTAGGACTCTAAACCAAGTTTCATGCAACATGAGTGCTTATAAATTCCTCAATGAGCTTTGTACAAGTTGACGAACTTATGAAACATCTAACAACGCGTTTCTAGGACTCTAAACCAAGGTTCATGCAACATGAGTGCTTATAAGTTCCTCAATGAGCTTTTTACAAGTTTGAAGAACGTATGAAACATCTAACAACGCGTTTCTAGGACTCTAAACCAAGTTTCATGCAACATGAGTGCTTATAAGTTCCTCAATGAGCTTTGTACAAGTTTGACGAACTTATGAAACATCTAACAACGCGTTTCTAGGACTCTAAACCAAGATGCATGTAACATGAGTGCTTATAAGTTCCTCAATGAGCTTTGTACAAGTTTCACGAACTTATGAAACATCTAACAACGCGTTTCTAGGACTCTAAACCAAGTTTCATGCAATATGAGTGTTTATAAGTTTCTCAATGAGCTTTGTACAAGTTTCACGAACTTATGAAACATCTAACAACGCGTTTCTAGGACTCTAAACCAAGTTTCATGCAACATGAGTGCTTATAAATTCCTCAATGAGCTTTGTACAAGTTGACGAACTTATGAAACATCTAACAACGCGTTTCTAGGACTCTAAACCAAGGTTCATGCAACATGAGTGCTTATAAGTTTCTCAATGAGCTTTTTACAAGTTTGAAGAACGTATGAAACATCTAACAACGCGTTTCTAGGACTCTAAACTAAGTTTCATGCAACATGAGTGCTTATAAGTTCCTCAATGATCTTTGTACAAGTTTGACGAACTTATGAAACATCTAACAACGCGTTTCTAGGACTCTAAACCAAGATGCATGTAACATGAGTGCTTATAAGTTCCTCAATGAGCTTTGTACAAGTTTCACGAACTTATGAAACATCTAACAACGCGTTTCTAGGACTCTAAACCAAGTTTCATGCAACATGAGTGTTTATAAGTTTCTCAATGAGCTTTGTACAAGTTTCACGAACTTATGAAACATCTAACAACGCGTTTCTAGGACTCTAAACCAAGTTTCATGCAACATGAGTGCTTATAAATTCCTCAATGAGCTTTGTACAAGTTGACGAACTTATGAAACATCTAACAACGCGTTTCTAGGACTCTAAACCAAGGTTCATGCAACATGAGTGCTTATAAGTTTCTCAATGAGCTTTTTACAAGTTTGAAGAACGTATGAAACATCTAACAACGCGTTTCTAGGACTCTAAACCAAGTTTCATGCAACATGAGTGCTTATAAGTTCCTCAATGATCTTTGTACAAGTTTGATGAACTTATGAAACATCTAACAACGCGTTTCTAGGACTCTAAACCAAGATGCATGTAACATGAGTGCTTATAAGTTCCTCAATGAGCTTTGTACAAGTTTCACGAACTTATGAAACATCTAACAACGCGTTTCTAGGACTCTAAACCAAGTTTCATGCAATATGAGTGTTTATAAGTTTCTCAATGAGCTTTGTACAAGTTTCACGAACTTATGAAACATCTAACAACGCGTTTCTAGGACTCTAAACCAAGTTTCATGCAATATGAGTGTTTATAAGTTTCTCAATGTGCTTTGTACAAGTTTCACGAACTTATGAAACATCTAACAACGCGTTTCTAGGACTCTAAACCAAGTTTCATGCAACATGAGTGCTTATAAATTCCTCAATGAGCTTTGTACAAGTTGACGAACTTATGAAACATCTAACAACGCGTTTCTAGGACTCTAAACCAAGGTTCATGCAACATGAGTGCTTATAAGTTCCTCAATGAGCTTTTTACAAGTTTGAAGAACGTATGAAACATCTAACAACGCGTTTCTAGGACTCTAAACCAAGTTTCATGCAACATGAGTGCTTATAAGTTCCTCAATGAGCTTTGTACAAGTTTGACGAACTTATGAAACATCTAACAACGCGTTTCTAGGACTCTAAACCAAGATGCATGTAACATGAGTGCTTATAAGTTCCTCAATGAGCTTTGTACAAGTTTCACGAACTTATGAAACATCTAACAACGCGTTTCTAGGACTCTAAACCAAGTTTCATGCAACATGAGTGTTTATAAGTTTCTCAATGAGCTTTGTACAAGTTTCACGAACTTATGAAACATCTAACAACGCGTTTCTAGGACTCTAAACCAAGTTTCATGCAACATGAGTGCTTATAAATTCCTCAATGAGCTTTGTACAAGTTGACGAACTTATGAAACATCTAACAACGCGTTTCTAGGACTCTAAACCAATGTTCATGCAACATGAGTGCTTATAAGTTCCTCAATGAGCTTTTTACAAGTTTGAAGAACGTATGAAACATCTAACAACGCGTTTCTAGGACTCTAAACCAAGTTTCATGCAACATGAGTGCTTATAAGTTCCTCAATGAGCTTTGTACAAGTTTGACGAACGTATGAAACATCTAATAACGCGTTTCTAGGACTCTAATCCAAGTTTCATGCAACATGAGAGCTTATAAGATCCCCAATGAGCTTTGTACAAGTTTTACGAACGTATGAAACATTTAACAACGTGTTTCTAGGACACTAAACCAAGTTTCATGCAACATGAGTGCTTATAAGTTCCTCAATGAGCTTTGTACAAGTTTGAAGAACTTATGAAACATCTAACAACGCGTTTCTAGGACTCTAAACCAAGTTTCATGCAACATAAGTGCTTATAAGTTCCTCAATGAGTTTTGTACAAGTTTCACGAACTTATGAAACATCTAACAACGCGTTTGTAGGACTCTAAACCAAGGTTCATGCAACATGAGTGCTTATAAGTTCCTCAATGATCTTTGTACAAGTTTGACGAACTTATGAAACATCTAACAACGCGTTTCTAGGACTCTAAACCAAGATGCATGTAACATGAGTGCTTATAAGTTCCTCAATGAGCTTTGTACAAGTTTCACGAACTTATGAAACATCTAACAACGTGTTTCTAGGACTCTAAACCAAGTTTCATGCAACATGAGTGTTTATAAGTTTCTCAATGAGCTTTGTACAAGTTTCACGAACTTATGAAACATCTAACAACGCGTTTCTAGGACTCTAAACCAAGTTTCATGCAACATGAGTGCTTATAAATTCCTCAATGAGCTTTGTACAAGTTGACGAACTTATGAAACATCTAACAACGCGTTTCTAGGACTCTAAACCAAGGTTCATGCAACATGAGTGCTTACAAGTTCCTCAATGAGCTTTTTACAAGTTTGAAGAACGTATGAAACATCTAACAACGCGTTTCTAGGACTCTAAACCAAGTTTCATGCAACATGAGTGCTTATAAGTTCCTCAATGAGCTTTGTACAAGTTTGACGAACGTATGAAACATCTAATAACACGTTTCTAGGACTCTAATCCAAGTTTCATGCAACATGAGAGCTTATAAGATCCCCAATGAGCTTTGTACAAGTTTTACGAACGTATGAAACATTTAACAACGTGTTTCTAGTACACTAAACCAAGTTTCATGAAACATGAGTGCTTATAAGTTCCTCAATGAGCTTTGTACAAGTTTGAAGAACTTATGAAACATCTAACAACGAGTTTATAGGACTCTAAACCAAGTTTCATGCAACATAAGTGCTTATAAGTTCCTCAATGAGCTTTGTACAAGTTTCACGAACTTATGAAACATCTAACAACGCATTTGTAGGACTCTAAACCAAGGTTCATGCAACATGAGTGATTATAAGTGTCTCAATGAGCTTTGTACAAGTTTGACGAACGTATGAAACATTTAACAACGCGTTTCTAGGACTCTAAACCAAGTTTCACGCAACATGAGTGCTTATAAGTTCCTCAATGAGCATTGTACAAGTTTGACGAACGTATCAAACATCTAACAACACGTTTCTAGGACTCTAAACCAAGTTTCATGCAACAGGAGTGCTTATAAGTTCCTCAATGAGCTTTGTATCAAGTTTGACGAACGTATGAAACATCTAACAACGCGTTTCTAGTACTCTTAAACCAAGTTTTATGCAACATGAATGCTTATAAGTGTCTCAATGAGCTTTATACAAATTTGACGAACTTATGAAACATATAACAACTCGTTTCTAGGACTCTAAACCAAGTTTCATGCAACATGAGTGATTATAAGTGTCTCAATGAGCTTTGTACAAGTTTGACGAACTTATGAAACATCTAACAACTCGTTTCTAGGACTCTAAATTAAGTTTCATGCAACATGAGTGATTATAAGTGTCTCAATGAGCTTTGTACAAGTTTGACGAACGTATGAAACATCTAACAACGCGTTTCTAGGACTCTAAACCAAGTTTCATGCAACATGAATGCTTACAAGTGTCTCAATGAGCTTTATACAAGTTTCACAAACTTATGAAACATCTAACAACGCGTTTCTAGGACTCTAAACCAAGTTTCATGCAACATGAGTGTTTATAAGTGTCTCGATGAGCTTTGTACAAGTTTGACGAAATTATGAAACATCTAACAACGCATTTCTAGGACTCTAAACCAAGTTTCATGAAACATGAGTGCTTATAAGTTCCTCAATGAGCTTTTTACAAGTTTCACGAACTTATGAAAAATCTAACAACGCGTTTCTAGGACTCTAAACCAATTTTCATGCATCATGAGAGTTTATAAGTTCCTCAATGAGCTTTGTACATGTTTGACGAACGTATGAAACATCTAACAACGCGTTTCTAGGACTCTAAACCAAGTTTCACGCAACATGAGTGCTTATAAGTTCCTCAATGAGCTTTGTACAAGTTTGAAGAACTTATGAAACATCTAACAACGCGTTTCTAGGACTCTAAACCAAGTTTCATGCAACATGAGTGCTTATAAGTTCCTCAATGAGCTTGGTATCAAGTTTGACGAACGTATGAAACATCTAACAATGCGTTTCTAGGACTCTAAACCAAATTTCATGCAACTTGAGTGCTTATAAGTTTTTCAATGAGCTTTGTACAAGTTTGACGAACTTATGAATCATCTAACAACGCGTTTCTAGGACTCTAAACCAATTTTCATGCAACATGAGTGCTTATAAGTTCCTCAATGAGCTTTGTACAAGTTTGACGAACGTATGAAACATCTAACAACGCGTTTCTAGTACTCTAAACCATGTTTCATGCAACATGAGTGCTAATAAGTTCCTCAATGAGCTTTTTACAAGTTTGAAGAACGTATGAAACATCTAACAACGCGTTTCTAGGACTCTAAACCAAGTTTCATGCAACATGAGTGCTTATAAGTTCCTCAATGAGCTTTGTACAAGTTTGACGAACGTATGAAACATCTAATAACGCGTTTCTAGGACTCTAATCCAAGTTTCATGCAACATGAGAGCTTATAAGATCCTCAATGAGCTTTGTACAAGTTTTACGAACGTATGAAACATTTAACAACGTGTTTCTAGGACTCTAAAACAAGTTTCATGCAACATGAGTGCTTATAAGTTCCTTAATGAGCTTTGTACAAGTTTGAAGAACTTATGAAACATCTAACAACGCATTTCTAGGACTCTAAACCAAGTTTCATGCAACATGAGTGCTTATAAGTTCCTCAATGAGCTTTGTACAAGTTTGACGAACGTATGAAACATCTAACAACGCGTTTCTAGTACTCTAAACCAAGTTTCATGCAACATGAATGCTTATAAGTGTCTCAATGAGCTTTATACAAATTTGACGAACTTATGAAACATATAACAACACGTTTCTAGGACTCTAAACCAAGTTCCATGCAACATGAGTGATTTTAAGTGTCTAAATGAGCTTTGTACAAGTTTGACGAACTTATGAAACATCTAACAACTCGTTTCTAGGACTCTAAATTAAGTTTCATGCAACATGAGTGATTATATGTGTCTCAATGAGCTTTGTACAAGTTTGACGAACGTATGAAACATCTAACAACGCGTTTCTAGGACTCTAAACCAAATTTCATGCAGCATGAATGCTTACAAGTGTCTCAATGAGCTTTATACAAGTTTCACGAACTTATGAAACATCTAACAACGCGTTTCTAGGACTCTAAACCAAGTTTCATGCAACATGAGTGTTTATAAGTGTCTCAATGAGCTTTCTACAAGTTTGACGAAATTATGAAACATCTAACAACGCATTTCTAGGACTCTAAACCAAGTTTCATGAAACATGAGTGCTTATAAGTTCCTGAATGAGCTTTTTACAAGTTTCACGAACTTATGAAAAATCTAACAACGCGTTTCTAAGACTCTAAACCAAGTTTCATGAAACATGAGTGCTTATAAGTTCCTCAATGAGCTTTGTACAAGTTTGACCAACGTATGAAACATCTAACAACGCGTTTCTAGGACTCTAAACCAAGTTTCACGCAACATGAGTGCTTATAAGTTACTCAATGAGCTTTGTACAAGTTTGACGAACTTATGAAACATCTAACAACGCGTTTCTAGGACTCTAAACCAAGTTTCATGCAACATGAGTGCTTATAAGTTCCTCAATGAGCTTGGTATCAAGTTTGACGAACGTATGAAACATCTAACAATGCGTTTCTAGGACTCTAAACCAAGTTTGATGCAACATGAGGGCTTATAAGTTCCTCAATGAGCTTTGTACAAGTTTCACGAACTTATGAAACACCTAACAACGCGTTTCTAGGACTCTAAACCAAATTTCATGCAACATGAGTGCTTATAAGTTCCTCAATGATCTTTGTACAAGTTTGACAAACTTATGAAACATCTAACAACGCATTTCTAGGACTTTAAACCAAGATTCATGTAACATGAGTGCTTATAAGTTCCTCAATGAGCTTTGTACAAGTTTCACGAACTTATGAAACATCAAACAACGCGTTTCTAGCACTCTAAACCAAGTTTCATGCAACATGAGTGTTTATAAGTTTCTCAATGAGATTTGTACAAGTTTCACGAACTTATGAAACATCTAACAACGCATTTCTATGACTCTAAACCAAGTTTCATGCAACATGAGTGCTTATAAATTCCTCAATGAGCTTTGTACAAGTTGACGAACTTATGAAACATCTAACAACACGTTTCTAGGACTCTAAACCAAGTTTCATGCAACATGAGTGCTTATAAGTTCCTCAATGAGCTTTGTACAAGTTTGACGAACGTATGAAACATCTAATAACGCGTTTCTAGGACTCTAATCCAAGTTTCATGCAACATGAGAGCTTATAAGATCCTCAATGAGCTTTGTACAAGTTTTACGAACGTATGAAACATTTAACAACGTGTTTCTAGGACTCTAAAACAAGTTTCATGCAACATGAGTGCTTATAAGTTCCTCAATGAGCTTTGTACAAGTTTGACGAACTTATGAAACACCTAACAACGCGTTTCTAGGACTCTAAACCAAGTTTCATGCAACATGAGTGCTTATAAGTTCCTCAATGAGCTTGGTATCAAGTTTGACGAACGTATGAAACATCTAACAATGCGTTTCTAGGACTCTAAACCAAGTTTCATGCAACATGAGGGCTTATAAGTTCCTCAATGAGCTTTGTACAAGTTTCACGAACTTATGAAACACCTAACAATGCGTTTCTAGGACTCTAAACCAAATTTCATGCAACTTGAGTGCTTATAAGTTTTTCAATGAGCTTTGTACAAGTTTGACGAACTTATGAAACATCTAACAACGCGTTTCTAGGACTCTAAACCAAGTTTCATGCAACATGAGTGCTTATAAGTTCCTCAATGAGCTTTGTACAAATTTGACGAACGTATGAAACATCTAACAACGCATTTCTAGGACTCTAAACCAAGTTTCATGCAACATGAGTGCTTATAAGTTCCTCAATGAGCTTTGTACAAGTTTGACGAATGTATGAAACTTCTAACAACATGTTTCTAGGACTCTAAACCAAGTTTCATGCAACATGAATTCTTATAAGTTCCTCAATGAGCTTTAAACAAGTTTCACGAACTTATGAAACATCTAACAACGCGTTTCTAGGACTCTAAACCAAGTTTCATGCAACATGAGTGCTTATAAGTTCCTCAATGAGCTTTGTACAAGTTTCACGAACTTATGAAACATCTAACAACGCGTTTCTAGGACTCTAAACCAAGTTTCATGCAACATGAGTGCTTATAAGTTCCTCAATGATCTTTGTACAAGTTTCACGAACTTATGAAACATCTAACAACGCGTTTGTAGGACTCTAAACCAAGTTTCATGCAACATGAGAGCTTATAAGTTCCTCAATGAGCTTTCTACAAGTTTGACGAACGTATGAAACATCTAACAACGCGTTTCTAGGACTCTAAACCAAGTTTCACGCAACATGAGTGCTTATAAGTTCCTCAATGAGCTTTGTACAAGTTTGACGAACGTATGAAACATCTAACAACGCGTTTCTAGGACTCTAAACCAAGTTTCATGCAACATGAGTGCTTATAAGTTCCTCAATGAGATTTGTATCAAGTTTGACGAACGTATGAAACATCTAACAACGCGTTTCTAGTACTCTTAAACCAAGTTTCATGCAACATGAATGCTTATAAGTGTCTCAATGAGCTTTATACAAATTTGACGAACTTATGAAACATATAACATCTCGTTTCTAGGACTCTAAACCAAGTTTCATGCAACATGAGTGATTATATGTGTCTCAATGAGCTTTGTACAAGTTTGACGAACTTATGAAACATCTAACAACTCGTTTCTAGGACTCTAAATTAAGTTTCATGCAACATGAGTGATTATAAGTGTATCAATGAGCTTTGTACAAGTTTGACGAACGTATGAAACATCTAACAACGCGTTTCTAGGACTCTAAACCAAGTTTCATGCAACATGAATGCTTACAAGTGTCTCAATGAGCTTTATACAAGTTTCACGAACTTATGAAACATCTAACAACGCGTTTCTAGGACTCTAAACCAAGTTTCATGCAACATGAGTGTTTATAAGTGTCTCAATGAGCTTTGTACAAGTTTGACGAAATTATGAAACATCTAACAATGCATTTCTAGGACTTTAAACCAAGTATCATGAAACATGAGTGCTTATAAGTTCCTCAATGAGCTTTTTACAAGTTTCACGAACTTATGAAAAATCTAACAACGCGTTTCTAGGACTCTAAACCAATTTTCATGCAACATGAGAGCTTATAAGTTCCTCAATGAGCTTTGTACAAGTTTGACGAACGTATGAAACATCTAACAATGCGTTTCTAGGACTCTAAACCAAGTTTCATGCAACATGAGGGCTTATAAGTTCCTCAATGAGCTTTGTACAAGTTTCACGAACTTATGAAACACCTAACAACGCGTTTGTAGGACTCTAAACCAAATTTCATGCAACTTGAGTGCTTATAAGTTTTTCAATGAGCTTTGTACAAGTTTGACGAACTTATGAAACATCTAACAACGCGTTTCTAGGACTCTAAACCAAGTTTCATGCAACATGAGTGCTTATAAGTTCCTCAATGAGCTTTGTACAAATTTGACGAACGTACGAAACATCTAACAACGCGTTTCTAGGACTCTAAACCAAGTTTCATGCAACAGGAGTGCTTATAAGTTCCTCAATGAGCTTTGTATCAAGTTTGACGAACGTATGAAACATCTAACAACGCGTTTCTAGTACTCTTAAACCAAGTTTCATGCAACATGAATGCTTATAAGTGTCTCAATGAGCTTTATACAAATTTGACGAACTTATGAAACATATAACAACTCGTTTCTAGGACTCTAAACCAAGTTTCATGCAACATGAGTGATTATAAGTGTCTCAATGAGCTTTGTACAAGTTTGACGAACTTATGAAACATCTAACAACTCGTTTCTAGGACTCTAAATTAAGTTTCATGCAACATGAGTGATTATAAGTGTCTCAATGAGCTTTGTACAAGTTTGACGAACGTATGAAACATCTAACAACGCGTTTCTAGGACTCTAAACCAAGTTTCATGCAACATGAATGCTTACAAGTGTCTCAATGAGCTTTATACAAGTTTCACGAACTTATGAAACATCTAACAACGCGTTTCTAGGACTCTAAACCAAGTTTCATGCAACATGAGTGTTTATAAGTGTCTCAATGAGCTTTGTACAAGTTTGACGAAATTATGAAACATCTAACAATGCATTTCTAGGACTTTAAACCAAGTATCATGAAACATGAGTGCTTATAAGTTCCTCAATGAGCTTTTTACAAGTTTCACGAACTTATGAAAAATCTAACAACGCGTTTCTAGGACTCTAAACCAATTTTCATGCAACATGAGAGCTTATAAGTTCCTCAATGAGCTTTGTACAAGTTTGACGAACGTATGAAACATCTAACAATGCGTTTCTAGGACTCTAAACCAAGTTTCATGCAACATGAGGGCTTATAAGTTCCTCAATGAGCTTTGTACAAGTTTCACGAACTTATGAAACACCTAACAACGCGTTTGTAGGACTCTAAACCAAATTTCATGCAACTTGAGTGCTTATAAGTTTTTCAATGAGCTTTGTACAAGTTTGACGAACTTATGAAACATCTAACAACGCGTTTCTAGGACTCTAAACCAAGTTTCATGCAACATGAGTGCTTATAAGTTCCTCAATGAGCTTTGTACAAATTTGACGAACGTACGAAACATCTAACAACGCGTTTCTAGGACTCTAAACCAAGTTTCATGCAACAGGAGTGCTTATAAGTTCCTCAATGAGCTTTGTATCAAGTTTGACGAACGTATGAAACATCTAACAACGCGTTTCTAGTACTCTTAAACCAAGTTTCATGCAACATGAATGCTTATAAGTGTCTCAATGAGCTTTATACAAATTTGACGAACTTATGAAACATATAACAACTCGTTTCTAGGACTCTAAACCAAGTTTCATGCAACATGAGTGATTATAAGTGTCTCAATGAGCTTTGTACAAGTTTGACGAACTTATGAAACATCTAACAACTCGTTTCTAGGACTCTAAATTAAGTTTCATGCAACATGAGTGATTATAAGTGTCTCAATGAGCTTTGTACAAGTTTGACGAACGTATGAAACATCTAACAACGCGTTTCTAGGACTCTAAACCAAGTTTCATGCAACATGAATGCTTACAAGTGTCTCAATGAGCTTTATACAAGTTTCACGAACTTATGAAACATCTAACAACGCGTTTCTAGGACTCTAAACCAAGTTTCATGCAACATGAGTGTTTATAAGTGTCTCAATGAGCTTTGTACAAGTTTGACGAAATTATGAAACATCTAACAATGCATTTCTAGGACTCTAAACCAAGTTTCATGAAACATGAGTGCTTATAAGTTCCTCAATGAGCTTTTTAGAAGTTTCACGAACTTATGAAAAATCTAACAACGCGTTTCTAGGACTCTAAACCAATTTTCATGCAACATGAGAGCTTATAAGTTCCTCAATGAGCTTTGTACAAGTTTGACGAACGTATGAAACATCTAACAATGCGTTTCTAGGACTCTAAACCAAGTTTCATGCAACATGAGGGCTTATAAGTTCCTCAATGAGCTTTGTACAAGTTTCACGAACTTATGAAACACCTAACAACGCGTTTGTAGGACTCTAAACCAAATTTCATGCAACTTAAGTGCTTATAAGTTTTTCAATGAGCTTTGTACAAGTTTGACGAACTTATGAAACATCTAACAACGCGTTTCTAGGACTCTAAACCAAGTTTCATGCAACATGAGTGCTTATAAGTTCCTCAATGAGCTTTGTACAAATTTGACGAACGTATGAAACATCTAACAACGCGTTTCTAGGACTCTAAACCAAGTTTCATGCAACAGGAGTGCTTATAAGTTCCTCAATGAGCTTTGTATCAAGTTTGACGAACGTATGAAACATCTAACAACGCGTTTCTAGTACTCTTAAACCAAGTTTCATGCAACATGAATGCTTATAAGTGTCTCAATGAGCTTTATACAAATTTGACGAACTTATGAAACATATAACATCTCGTTTCTAGGACTCTAAACCAAGTTTCATGCAACATGAGTGATTATAAGTGTCTCAATGAGCTTTGTACAAGTTTGACGAACTTATGAAACATCTAACAACTCGTTTCTAGGACTCTAAATTAAGTTTCACGCAACATGAGTGATTATAAGTGTCTCAATGAGCTTTGTACAAGTTTGACGAACGTATGAAACATCTAACAACGCGTTTCTAGGACTCTAAACCAAGTTTCATGCAACATGAATGCTTACAAGTGTCTCAATGATCTTTATACAAGTTTCACGAACTTATGAAACATCTAACAACGCGTTTCTAGGACTCTAAACCAAGTTTCATGCAACATGAGTGTTTATAAGTGTCTCAATGAGCTGTGTACAAGTTTGACGAAATTATGAAACATCTAACAATGCATTTCTAGGACTCTAAACCAAGTTTCATGAAACATGAGTGCTTATAAGTTCCTCAATGAGCTTTTTACAAGTTTCACGAACTTATGAAAAATCTAACAACGCGTTTCTAGGACTCTAAACCAATTTTCATGCAACATGAGATCTTATAAGTTCCTCAATGAGCTTTGTACAAGTTTGACGAACGTATGAAACATCTAACAACGCGTTTCTAGGACTCTAAACCAAGTTTCACGCAACATGAGTGCTTATAAGTTCCTCAATGAGCTTTGTACAAGTTTGACGAACTTATGAAATATCTAACAACGCGTTTCTAGGACTCTAAACCAAGTTTCATGCAACATGAGTGCTTATAAGTTCCTCAATGAGCTTGGTATCAAGTTTGACGAACGTATGAAACATCTAACAATGCGTTTCTAGGACTCTAAACCAAGTTTCATGCAACATGAGGGCTTATAAGTTCCTCAATGAGCTTTGTACAAGTTTCACTAACTTATGAAACACCTAACAACGCGTTTGTAGGACTCTAAACCAAATTTCATGCAACATGAGTGTTTATAAGTGTCTCAATGAGCTTTGTACAAGTTTGACGAAATTATGAAACATCTAACAATGCATTTCTAGGACTCTAAACCAAGTTTCATGAAACATGAGTGCTTATAAGTTCCTCAATGAGCTTTTTAGAAGTTTCACGAACTTATGAAAAATCTAACAACGCGTTTCTAGGACTCTAAACCAATTTTCATGCAACATGAGAGCTTATAAGTTCCTCAATGAGCTTTGTACAAGTTTGACGAACGTATGAAACATCTAACAATGCGTTTCTAGGACTCTAAACCAAGTTTCATGCAACATGAGGGCTTATAAGTTCCTCAATGAGCTTTGTACAAGTTTCACGAACTTATGAAACACCTAACAACGCGTTTGTAGGACTCTAAACCAAATTTCATGCAACTTAAGTGCTTATAAGTTTTTCAATGAGCTTTGTACAAGTTTGACGAACTTATGAAACATCTAACAACGCGTTTCTAGGACTCTAAACCAAGTTTCATGCAACATGAGTGCTTATAAGTTCCTCAATGAGCTTTGTACAAATTTGACGAACGTATGAAACATCTAACAACGCGTTTCTAGGACTCTAAACCAAGTTTCATGCAACAGAGTGCTTATAAGTTCCCCAATGAGCTTTGTATCAAGTTTGACGAACGTATGAAACATCTAACAACGCGTTTCTAGTACTCTTAAACCAAGTTTCATGCAACATGAATGCTTATAAGTGTCTCAATGAGCTTTATACAAATTTGACGAACTTATGAAACATATAACAACTCGTTTCTAGGACTCTAAACCAAGTTTCATGCAACATGAGTGATTATAAGTGTCTCAATGAGCTTTGTACAAGTTTGACGAACTTATGAAACATCTAACAACTCGTTTCTAGGACTCTAAATTAAGTTTCATGCAACATGAGTGATTATAAGTGTCTCAATGAGCTTTGTACAAGTTTGACGAACGTATGAAACATCTAACAACGCGTTTCTAGGACTCTAAACCAAGTTTCATGCAACATGAATGCTTACAAGTGTCTCAATGAGCTTTATACAAGTTTCACGAACTTATGAAACATCTAACAACGCGTTTCTAGGACTCTAAACCAAGTTTCATGCAACATGAGTGTTTATAAGTGTCTCAATGAGCTTTGTACAAGTTTGACGAAATTATGAAACATCTAACAATGCATTTCTAGGACTCTAAACCAAGTTTCATGAAACATGAGTGCTTATAAGTTCCTCAATGAGCTTTTTACAAGTTTCACGAACTTATGAAAAATCTAACAACGCGTTTCTAGGACTCTAAACCAATTTTCATGCAACATGAGATCTTATAAGTTCCTCAATGAGCTTTGTACAAGTTTGACGAACGTATGAAACATCTAACAACGCGTTTCTAGGACTCTAAACCAAGTTTCACGCAACATGAGTGCTTATAAGTTCCTCAATGAGCTTGGTATCAAGTTTGACGAACGTATGAAACATCTAACAATGCGTTTCTAGGACTCTAAACCAAGTTTCATGCAACATGAGGGCTTATAAGTTCCTCAATGAGCTTTGTACAAGTTTCACTAACTTATGAAACACCTAACAACGCGTTTGTAGGACTCTAAACCAAATTTCATGCAACTTGAGTGCTTATAAGTTTTTCAATGAGCTTTGTACAAGTTTGACGAACTTATGAAACATCTAACAACGCGTTTCTAGGACTCTAAACCAAGTTTCATGCAACATGAGTGCTTATAAGTTCCTCAATGAGCTTTGTACAAATTTGACGAACGTATGAAACATCTAACAACGCGTTTCTAGGACTCTAAACCAAGTTTCATGCAACATGAGTGCTTATAAGTTCCTCAATGAGCTTTGTACAAGTTTGACGAACGTATGAAACATCTAACAACATGTTTATAGGACTCTAAAACAAGTTTCATGCAACATGAATGCTTATAAGTTCCTCAATGAGCTTTGAACAAGTTTCACGAACTTATGAAACATCTAACAACGCGTTTCTAGGACTCGAAACCAAGTTTCATGCAACATGAGTGCTTATAAGTTCCTCAATGAGCTTTGTACAAGTTTCACGAACTTATGAAACATCTAACAACGCGTTTCTAGGACTCTAAACCAAGTTTCATGCAATATGAGTGCTTATAAGTTCCTCAATGAGCTTTGTACAAGTTTCACGAAATTATGAAACATCTAACAACACGTTTGTAGGACTCTAAACCAAGTTTCATGCAACATGAGAGCTTATAAATTCCTCAATGAGCTTTGTACAAGTTTGACGAACGTATGAAACATCTAACAACGCGTTTCTAGGACTCTAAACCAAGTTTCACGCAACATGAGTGCTTATAAGTTCCTCAATGAGCTTTGTACAAGTTTGACGAACGTATGAAACATCTAACAACGCGTTTCTAGGACTCTAAACCAAGTTTCATGCAACAGGAGTGCTTATAAGTTCCTCAATGAGCTTTGTATCAAGTTTGACGAACGTATGAAACATCTAACAACGCGTTTCTAGTACTCTTAAACCAAGTTTCATGCAACATGAATGCTTATAAGTGTCTCAATGAGCTTTATACAAATTTGACGAACTTATGAAACATATAACAACTCGTTTCTAGGACTCTAAACCAAGTTTCATGCAACATGAGTGATTATAAGTGTCTCAATGAGCTTTGTACAAGTTTGACGAACTTATGAAACATCTAACAACTCGTTTCTAGGACTCTAAATTAAGTTTCATGCAACATGAGTGATTATAAGTGTCTCAATGAGCTTTGTACAAGTTTGACGAACGTATGAAACATCTAACAACGCGTTTCTAGGACTCTAAACCAAGTTTCATGCAACATGAGTGTTTATAAGTGTCTCAATGAGCTTTGTACAAGTTTGACGAAATTATGAAACATCTAACAATGCATTTCTAGGACTCTAAACCAAGTTTCATGAAACATGAGTGCTTATAAGTTCCTCAATGAGCTTTTTACAAGTTTCACGAACTTATGAAAAATCTAACAACGCGTTTCTAGGAGTCTAAACCAATTTTCATGCAACAAGAGAGCTTATAAGTTCCTCAATGAGCTTTGTACAAGTTTGACGAACGTATGAAACATCTAACAACGCGTTTCTAGGACTCTAAACCAAGTTTCACGCAACATGAGTGCTTATAAGTTCCTCAATGAGCTTTGTACAAGTTTGACGAACTTATGAAACATCTAACAACGCGTTTCTAGGACTCTAAACCAAGTTTCATGCAACATGAGTGTTTATAAGTTCCTCAATGAGCTTGGTATCAAGTTTGACGAACGTATGAAACATCTAACAATGCGTTTCTAGGACTCTAAACCAAGTTTCATGCAACATGAGGGCTTATAAGTTCCTCAATGAGCTTTGTACAAGTTTCACTAACTTATGAAACACTTAACAACGCGTTTGTAGGACTCTAAACCAAATTTCATGCAACTTGAGTGCTTATAAGTTTTTCAATGAGCTTTGTACAAGTTTGACGAAATTATGAAACATCTAACAACGCGTTTCTAGGACTCTAAACCAAGTTTCATGCAACATGAGTGCTTATAAGTTCCTCAATGAGCTTTGTACAAATTTTACGAACGTATGAAACATCTAACAACGCGTTTCTAGGACTCTAAACCAAGTTTCATGCAACATGAGTGCTTATAAGTTCCTCAATGAGCTTTGTACAAGTTTGACGAACGTATGAAACATCTAACAACATGTTTATAGGACTCTAAACCAAGTTTCATGCAACATGAATGCTTATAAGTTCCTCAATGAGCTTTGAACAAGTTTCACGAACTTATGAAACATCTAACAACGCGTTTCTAGGACTCTAAACCAAGTTTCATGCAACATGAGTGCTTATAAGTTCCTCAATGAGCTTTGTACAAGTTTCACGAACTTATGAAACATCTAACAACACGTTTGTAAGACTCGAAACCAAGTTTCATGCAACATGAGAGCTTATAAGTTCCTCAATGAGCTTTGTACAAGTTTGACGAACGTATGAAACATCTAACAACGCGTTTCTAGGACTCTAAACCAAGTTTCACGCAACATGAGTGCTTATAAGTTCCTCAATGAGCTTTGTAGAAGTTTGACGAACGTATGAAACATCTAACAACGGGTTTCTAGGACTCTAAACCAAGTTTCATGCAACATGAGTGCTTATAACACTACAAGAAACTGGGCTTTTAGCAACGAAATTTAGCAAGGAAATAGCGACGAATAAATATAGCAACGAAATAGCAACGAATTGGCGACGAAATAGCAACGAAGAATAATGTCGTCGCTAAATCGTCGCTATTTGGCGAGGTATGTTTTCGTCGCTATATTGGCTACGATTTAGCGACGATTTTGGCGACGAATAAGTGCCGCGTCGCTAAATCGTCGCTACTTAGCGACGATTTAGCGACGAATATATATCCTGGCTAATTAGCGACGAATTAGCGAGGAGGGTCGCTAAGTAGGTAAGCACGTTTTCAAAAAGTCGCTAATTCGTCGCTAAATTAGCGACAATTTAGCGACGAATATATATCCTGGCTAATTAGCGACGAATTAGCGAGGAGGGTCGCTAAGTAGGTAAGCACGTTTTCAAAAACGTTGCTAAATCGTTGCTAATTTTATTTCCTTGCTAATTCTATGCTAATTTTCCATCTATATAAACCCATCTATACTCTTCAAAAAATCACACCACAACACAATACAAAATCAATAACTCTATAAAAATATAAACACTCTAAAAATTTCAATATGTCTCACGGTAATAACAATATATACGAGTTACGGTCTTGGATGTATCGGCATAAAGATCGATCGGGGGTAGTTACAGACGAGTTACGGTCTTGGATGTATTTCTTGTCGACCCCGATAATCAAGTTGTTGAAGATATTGTGGATGATGAAGACGACGGAGGTGCAGATGAATTCGATGAAAGTAGCGAAATCGAATCTGTTGATTCCGATAATGAATAATTTTCTTTGTGTGTTTGTAATATAATTGTGTACATGTGTTAGTTGTAATATTTGTGTGTGTTTTTGTAATCTTTGTGTGTTTTTGTAATAATTGTGTGTGTTTTTGTAATTATTTTTTTTTAAAATAATATTTAATTTAGCAACGAAATAGCCAGGATTTGTAATTTCCGTTGCTAAATCGTCGCTAATTAGCGAGGATTTAGCAACGCTACGCTTCTTTCGTTGCCAAGTCGTCGCTAATAAGTGAGGATTTAGCAACGCTACGCTTCTTTCGTTGCCATTTCGTCGCTAATATAGCGACGAATTGGCAACGATTTATAAAAAATCTAATTTTCGATGGATTACGATTTAGGGGTTCAAGATCGTTGCTAAATCGTCGCTAAACTTAATTACATTTCGTTGCTAAATCGTCGCCATTTCGTTGCTAACCATGATTCCTTGCCAATTCGTTGCTAAGACGTTGCAATCCTTCGAACTTTAAACCCCTAAAACACCACTTAATATCGATTTATACGAGTTTTACTTAACTAAAAAAGTGTACAAAACTAGTAATATATTTGTATAAACCAATAAAAATTATAGATTACAAAATTATACTTAACACATTTAAGCTAAGTAAACCATAACTTATAAGAGTTTATACTATAAAGTTCATAATAAACTAGTTTACAAGTTTTTTTGTCATATATTGAGTTTGTGACTTCATATGATCAATGTTATAAACTCGTTTTAACGAAAAAGTGGTAAAAAAACGATACAAACCGAATTTAGGGTTCCAAACCCTAAAATAAGGGTTTAGCATTAGCGACGATTTAGCAACGAATCGTTGCTATTTCGTCGCTATTGACATTTAGCGACGATTTAGCGACGAATCGTTGCTATTTCGTCGCTAATGTTAAACCTCCTTACATCCTCGTACTTGGAAATACGATGAATGTCGTTTCGTGTCATGTTAACATATAGCTACGAATTAACAACGAATTGGCAACGATTCGTTGCTAAATCGTCGCTAAATATACATAGCGACGAAATAGCAACGAATTCTGACATGCATGTACTTATTAAATACGATGTAAATCGCTTCGTGTCACGTTACCATATAGCGACGAAATAGCAACGAATCGTTGCTAAATCGTCGCTATATTGTATCGTCGCTAAATCGTCGCCTTTTATTCGTTTGCCGCGGGTGGGAAACCAAAAGGTTTGAACCAAAAGAAGCGACGAAATAGCGACGAATCGTTGCTAATTCGTCGCTAATTTAGCGACGAAATAGCAACGACACAAAATCCTATATATACCCGACGACACTTCTCATTTTTTCCCACAATCTCATTCTCTCTCTCTCTCTAAAATATTTTATCTCTCTAAAAAAACCCAATTCCAAAACCCAACTTCAAAAACATGTCTCAAAATAACCAACCCCCTCATTACTATAATTTCATAAGGAACCGATCCGGTTCCACCTCTACTTCAAACCCATCCCAACAAAACCCATCCCAACAAAACCCACCCCAACAAGACCCACCCCAACAAAACCCAAGTCAAGATCCTATTCCCGATGCTCCACTGATCCCCCGTCGATTTACCACCACCTCAGCATCTTGGACCGCACATGCGGCGGATCCTCGACTTTCTTCGGCGGGAGAGCCACCGGTACCTACCGTTGCTCCATTCCAAGCGGCCACAAGGGACATTTTGGTAATTATTTAATTGATTTTAATAATTAATTGATTTTTATATTATTTAATTAATTGATTTATTTTAATTAATTGATTTTTATATTATTTAATTAATTGATTTTCAAATATAATAATTGCTAACGATAAATTTATTTTTCGTAGGTTTTGCGATAACAAGGTTAGTAGGAGTGTCTCGGATGTGATGAAGACGTATTTCGTGGAGCCGCACGTCAACCGGTCGCGGACCCCTCCTTATATCAAGGATATCTGGTTCGAATCTTTTGCGGTAAGTAAAATTTTTAATTATTTAAATTTAAAAAATTAAACATTATAAAAAGTTAATATATAAATATTTATTGTAATAAAATAACTTATATATTATATAAAATGTAATAATTATTACAAAATTTATTTTTTTATTATTTAAAATTTATTTTAATATTTTAAAAAACTCAAATAGCAAAAATGGCATTGGCGGGAGGAAGACATGTTTGAAGTCCGCAAGGGTTTCGAGGAGAAAGCCATGCATCGTCTTACTGGGATTATCAACAAATGGAAGACGAAGTGGCTGAAGAAGGGAGACGAGGCGAAACCCATAGCAATGGATGGGGCGGTGTGGAAGGGCCTTTGCGACTATTGGACGAACCCGCATTCGGTTCAAGTTGCGGGTAGCTGCTCCAAGTCCCGACTCACACCGATCGACGAGACCGGTCCGTATGTCCACACCTCGGACCGACTTCTTACGCCGAACGGCGTATAAAGATGGTATTAATTAATATATATTTAAAATTTCATTATTTTTTCAAATAATATAAAATTTAAAAATATATAATTTAATTATAATTTTCAATAGCGCGAGGAGATGGGCGAACTTCCGCCCATTGTAGAAATTTTGAAGAAGGTCCGGAAGAGGAAGGACGGGACCTATGTGAGTTCACGATCTGAAAAGATCGTGAACGCATATGAGGCTAGAGTCGCCGAGCGGCTTAGTCAGGGTTCGACGTCGACCGAAGGTAGTTCGGTCAACTCCTCGGGACAGTGTCGGTCACCGAGTGCGACAAGATCTACTATGAGGTAATAATTTAAAATAATTTAATTTAATTCATAATAATATTTATTTTATTAATATCTAACGATTTTAAATTGTCTATATAGGTGGCCCCGAAGACGAAGAAGAACCGCACTTTTGGAGTCGGTTCGATTGAGACGGTTCCCGCCGCTTCTTCTTCGCAGCCTCGTCCCACCGCCCAAGATCACGCCGAAGAGAATGTTCGGTTGAGGGAGCAGCTCGCGGCACAAGAAGTCCGCTATCAGAACATCACGGACTTCTTCTCCATCATCGCGATGGAAAGTCCAAACCTCGCGAGGTTGATGCAGCAGCGGGGAGTCCAACCAACTCAGCCACCAGTGATCCCTCCAGATGTAGCGGCAGCGGCAGCTCAAGACCTCGGACGTGATATCGGGATTGATGATTACGTCGTCGATCCCGATGATCCCGCTGATCCCGCTGTTTAGTTTTAATTTATTGTATTTTTAAAATATTTTGTATTTTTTTAATATTTTTATAATTGTTTTTTTTAAAATTTGTTTTTTTTAAATTTGTTTTTTTTAAAAATTTTTTTTTAAATCGTCGCTAATTCGTCGCTAATATAGCGACGAATTAGCAAGGACGTGTCAAGCCATCCTTGCTAATTCGTTGCTAAATTAGCGACGAATTAGCAACGATGTGTTAACATATCGTTGCTAATTCGTCGCTAATTTAGCAACGAATTAGCAAGGATTTGTTTTCGCAAAATATTTAATTTGGAAATTTATTTTTTATACCGTCGCTTATTCGTCGCTAATATTTTACGACCAACGTCGCTAATTCGTCGCTAATATTTTACGACCAACGTCGCTAATTCGTCGCTAATTCGTCGCTAATATTTTACGACCAACGTCGCTAATTCGTCGCTAAATTAGCGACGAATTAGCGACGAAATATAATTAGCGACGATTATGTGGCGTCGCTACATTGGCGACGAAATAGCGACGATTTGAAAATGACGACGATTTAGCGACGAATATTGAATAGCGACGAGCGTATAGCGACGAAAATATTCTCGTCGCTAAATCGTCGCTATTTGCCAATAGCGACGATTTAGCGACGAAAAACGGCGTTGCTATTTGCCGTTTTTCTTGTAGTGTAAGTTCCTCAATGAGCTTTGTATCAAGTTTGACGAACGTATGAAACATCTAACAACGCGTTTCTAGTACTCTTAAACCAAGTTTCATGCAACATGAATGCTTATAAGTGTCTCAATGAGCTTTATACAAATTTGACGAACTTATGAAACATATAACAACTCGTTTCTAGGACTCTAAACCAAGTTTCATGCAACATGAGTGATTATAAGTGTCTCAATGAGCTTTGTACAGGTTTGACGAACTTATGAAACATCTAACAACTCGTTTCTAGGACTCTAAATTAAGTTTCATGCAACATGAGTAATTATAAGTGTCTCAATGAGCTTTGTACAAGTTTGACGAACGTATGAAACATCTAACAACGCGTTTCTAGGACTCTAAACCAAGTTTCATGCAACATGAATGCTTACAAGTGTCTCAATGGGCTTTATACAAGTTTCACGAACTTATGAAACATCTAACAACGCGTTTCTAGGACTCTAAACCAAGTTTCATGCAACATGAGTGTTTATATGTGTCTCAATGAGCTTTGTACAAGTTTGACGAAATTATGAAACATCTAACAATGCATTTCTAGGACTCTAAACCAAGTTTCATGAAACATGAGTGCTTATAAGTTCCTCAATAAGCTTTTTACAAGTTTCACGAACTTATGAAAAATCTAACAACGCGTTTCTAGGACTTTAAACCAATTTTCATGCAACATGAGAGCTTATAAGTTCCTCAATGAGCTTTGTACAAGTTTGACGAACGTATGAAACATCTAACAACGCGTTTCTAGGACTCTAAACCAAGTTTCACGCAACATGAGTGCTTATAAGTTCCTCAATGAGCTTTGTATCAAGTTTGACGAACGTATGAAACATCTAACAACGCGTTTCTAGTACTCTTAAACCAAGTTTCATGCAACATGAATGCTTATAAGTGTCTCAATGAGCTTTGTACAAGTTTGACGAACTTATGAAATATCTAACAACTCGTTTCTAGGACTCTAAATTAAGTTTCATGCAACATGAGTGATTATAAGTGTCTCAATGAGCTTTGTACAAGTTTGACGAACGTATGAAACATCTAACAACGCGTTTCTAGGACTCTAAACCAAGTTTCATGCAACATGAATGCTTACAAGTGTCTCAATGAACTTTATACAAGTTTCACGAACTTATGAAACATCTAACAACGCGTTTCTAGGACTCTAAACCAAGTTTCATGCAACATGAGTGTTTATAAGTGTCTCAATGAGCTTTGTACAAGTTTGACGAAATTATGAAACATCTAACAACGCATTTCTAGGACTCTAAACCAAGTTTCATGAAACATGAGTGCTTATAAGTTCCTCAATGAGCTTTTTACAAGTTTCACGAACTTATGAAAAATCTAACAACGCGTTTCTAGGACTCTAAACCAATTTTCATGCAACATGAGAGCTTATAAGTTCCTCAATGAACTTTGTACAAGTTTGACGAACGTATGAAACATCTAACAACGCGTTTCTAGGACTCTAAACCAAGTTTTACGCAACATGAGTACTTATAAGTTCCTCAATGAGCTTTGTACAAGTTTGACGAACTTATGAAACATCTAGCAACGCGTTTCTAGGACTCTAAACCAAGTTTCATGCAACATGAGTGCTTATAAGTTCCTCAATGAGCTTGGTATCAAGTTTGACGAACGTATGAAACATCTAACAATGCGTTTCTAGGACTCTAAACCAAGTTTCATGCAACATGAGGGGTTATAAGTTCCTCAATGAGCTTTGTACAAGTTTCACGAACTTATGAAACACCTAACAACGCGTTTCTAGGACTCTAAACCAAATTTCATGCAACTTGAGTGCTTATAAGTTTTTCAATGAGCTTTGTACAAGTTTGACGAACTTATGAAACATCTAACAACGCGTTTCTAGGACTCTAAACCAAGTTTCATGCAACATGAGTGCTTATAAGTTCCTCAATGAGCTTTGTACAAGTTTGACGAACGTATGAAACATCTAACAACGCGTTTCTAGGACTCTAAACCATGTTTCATGCAACATGAGTGCTTATAAGTTCCTCAATGATCTTTGTACAAGTTTGACGAACTTATGAAACATCTAACAACTCGTTTCTAGGACTCTAAACCAAGATTCATGTAACATGAGTGCTTATAAGTTCCTCAATGAGCTTTGTACAAGTTTCACGAACTTATGAAACATCTAACAACGCGTTTCTAGGACTCTAAACCAAGTTTCATGCAACATGAGTGTTTATAAGTTTCTCAATGAGCTTTGTACAAGTTTCACGAACTTATGAAACATCTAACAACGCGTTTCTAGGACTCTAAACCAAGTTTCATGCAACATGAGTGCTTATAAATTCCTCAATGAGCTTTGTACAAGTTGACGAACTTATGAAACATCTAACAACGCGTTTCTCGGACTCTATACCAAGGTTCATGCAACATGAGTGCTTATAAAATCCTCAATGAGCTTTTTAAAAGTTTGAAGAACGTATGAAACATCTAACAACGCGTGTCTAGGACTCTAAACCAATTTTCATGCAACATGAGTTCTTATAAGTTCCTCAATGAGCTTTGTACAAGTTTGACGAACGTATGAAACATCTAATAACGCGTTTCTAGGACTCTAATCCAAGTTTCATGCAACATGAGAGCTTATAAGATCCTCAATGAGCTTTGTACAAGTTTTACGAACGTATGAAACATTTAACAATGTGTTTCTAGGACTCTAAACCAAGTTTCATGCAACATGAATGCTTATAAGTTCCTCAATGAGCTTTTTACAAGTTTGAAGAACGTATGAAACATCTAACAACGCGTTTCTAGGACTCTAAACCAAGTTTCATGCAACATGAGTGCTTATAAGTTCCTCAATGAGCTTTGTACAAGTTTGACGAACGTATGAAACATCTAATAACGCGTTTCTAGGACTCTAATCCAAGTTTCATGCAACATGAGAGCTTATAAGATCCTCAATGAGCTTTGTACAAGTTTTACGAACGTATGAAACATTTAACAACGTGTTTCTAGGACTCTAAACCAAGTTTCATGCAACATGAGTGCTTATAAGTTCCTCAATGAGCTTTGTAAGTTTGACGAACGTATGAAACATCTAACAACGCGTTTCTAGGACTCTAAACCAAGTTTCATGCAACAGGAGTGCTTATAAGTTCCTCAATGAGGTTTGTATCAAGTTTGACGAACGTATGAAACATCTAACAACGCGTTTCTAGTACTCTTAAACCAAGTTTCATGCAACATGAATGCTTATAAGTGTCTCAATGAGCTTTATACAAATTTGACGAACTTATGAAACATATAACAACTCGTTTCTAGGACTCTAAAGCAAGTTTCATGCAACATGAGTGATTATAAGTGTCTCAATGAGCTTTGTACAAGTTTGACAAACTTATGAAACATCTAACAAATCGTTTCTAGGACTCTAAATTAAGTTTCATGCAACATGAGTGATTATAAGTGTCTTAATGAGCTTTGTACAAGTTTGACGAACGTATGAAACATCTAACAACGCGTTTCTAGGACTCTAAACCAAGTTTCATGCAACATGAATGCTTACAAGTGTCTCAATGAGCTTTATACAAGTTTCACGAACTTATGAAACATCTAACAACGCGTTTCTAGGACTCTAAACCAAATTTCATGCAACATGAGTGTTTATAAGTGTCTCAATGATCTTTGTACAAGTTTGACGAAATAATGAAACATCTAACAACGCATTTCTAGGACTCTAAACCAACTTTCATGAAACATGAGTGCTTATAAGTTCCTCAATGAGCTTTTTACAAGTTTCACGAACTTATGAAAAATCTAACAACGCGTTTCTAGGACTCTAAACCAAGTTTCATGCAACATGAGTGTTTATAAGTGTCTCAATGAGCTTTGTACAAGTTTGACGAAATTATGAAACATCTAACAACGCATTTCTAGGACTCTAAACCAAGTTTCATGAAACATGAGTGCTTATAAGTTCCTCAATGAGCTTTTTACAAGTTTCACGAACTTATGAAAAATCTAACAACGCGTTTCTAGGACTCTAAACCAATTTTCATGCAACATGAGAGCTTATAAGTTCCTCAATGAGCTTTGTACAAGTTTGACGAACGTATGAAACATCTAACAACGCGTTTCTAGGACTCTAAACCAAGTTTCACGCAACATGAGTGCTTATAAAGTTCCTCAATGAGCTTTGTACAAGTTTGACGAACTTATGAAACATCTAACAACGCGTTTCTAGGACTCTAAACCAAGTTTCATGCAACATGAGTGCTTATAAGTTCTTCAATGAGCTTGGTAGCAAGTTTGACGAACGTATGAAACATCTAACAATGCGTTTCTAGGACTCTAAACCAAGTTTCATGCAACATGAGTGTTTATAAGTTTCTCAATGAGCTTTGTACAAGTTTGACGAACTTATGAAACATCTAACAAATCGTTTCTAGGACTCTAAATTAAGTTTCATGCAACTTGAGTGATTATAAGTGTCTTAATGAGCTTTGTACAAGTTTGACGAACGTATGAAACATCTAACAACGCGTTTCTAGGACTCTAAACCAAGTTTCATGCAACATGAATGCTTACAAGTGTCTCAATGAGCTTTATACAAGTTTCACGAACTTATGAAACATCTAACAACGCGTTTCTAGGACTCTAAACCAAATTTCATGCAACATGAGTGTTTATAAGTGTCTCAATGAGCTTTGTACAAGTTTGACGAAATTATGAAACATCTAACAACGCATTTCTAGGACTCTAAACCAACTTTCATGAAACATGAGTGCTTATAAGTTCCTCAATGAGCTTTTTACAAGTTTCACGAACTTATAAAAAATCTAACAACGCGTTTCTAGGACTCTAAACCAAGTTTCACGCAACATGAGTGCTTATAAGTTCCTCAATGAGCTTTGTACAAGTTTGACGAACTTATGAAACATCTAACAACGCGTTTCTAGGACTCTAAACCAAGTTTCATGCAACATGAGTGCTTATAAGTTCTTCAATGAGCTTGGTAGCAAGTTTGACGAACGTATGAAACATCTAACAATGCGTTTCTAGGACTCTAAACCAAGTTTCATGCAACATGAGTGTTTATAAGTTTCTCAATGAGCTTTGTACAAGTTTGACGAACTTATGAAACATCTAACAAATCGTTTCTAGGACTCTAAATTAAGTTTCATGCAACTTGAGTGATTATAAGTGTCTTAATGAGCTTTGTACAAGTTTGACGAACGTATGAAACATCTAACAACGCGTTTCTAGGACTCTAAACCAAGTTTCATGCAACATGAATGCTTACAAGTGTCTCAATGAGCTTTATACAAGTTTCACGAACTTATGAAACATCTAACAACGCGTTTCTAGGACTCTAAACCAAATTTCATGCAACATGAGTGTTTATAAGTGTCTCAATGAGCTTTGTACAAGTTTGACGAAATTATGAAACATCTAACAACGCATTTCTAGGACTCTAAACCAACTTTCATGAAACATGAGTGCTTATAAGTTCCTCAATGAGCTTTTTACAAGTTTCACGAACTTATAAAAAATCTAACAACGCGTTTCTAGGACTCTAAACCAAGTTTCATGCAACATGAGTGTTTATAAGTGTCTCAATGAGCTTTGTACAAGTTTGACGAAATTATGAAACATCTAACAACGCATTTGTAGGACTCTAAACCAATTTTCATGAAACATGAGTGCTTATAAGTTCCTCAATGAGCTTTTTACAAGTTTCACGAACTTATGAAAAATCTAACAACGCGTTTCTAGGACTTTAAACCAATTTTCATGCAACATGAGAGCTTATAAGTTCCTCAATGAGCTTTGTACAAGTTTTACGAACTTATGAAACACCTAACAACGCGTTTCTAGGACTCTAAACCAAATTTCATGCAACATGAGTGCTTATAAGTTTTTCAATGAGCTTTGTACAAGTTTGACGAACTTATGAAACATCTAACAACGCGTTTCTAGGACTCTAAACCAAGTTTCATGCAACATGAGTGCTTATAAGTTCCTCAATGAGCTTTGTACAAGTTTGACGAACGTATGAAACATCTAACAACGCATTTCTAGGACTCTAAACCAAGTTTCATGAAACATGAGTGCTTATAAGTTCCTCAATGATCTTTGTACAAGTTTGACGAACTTATGAAACATCTAACAACGCGTTTCTAGGACTCTAAACCAAGATTCATGTAACATGAGTGCTTATAAGTTCCTCAATGAGCTTTGTACAAGTTTCACGAACTTATGAAACATCTAACAACGCGTTTCTAGGACTCTAAACCAAGTTTCATGCAACATGAGTGTTTATAAGTTTCTCAATGAGCTTTGTACAAGTTTCACGAACTTATGAAACATCTAACAACGCGTTTCTAGGACTCTAAACCAAGTTTCATGCAACATGAGTGCTTATAAATTCCTCAACGAGCTTTGTACAAGTTGACGAACTTATGAAACATCTAACAACGCGTTTCTAGGACTCTAAACCAAGTTTCATGCAACATGAGTGCTTATAAGTTCCTCAATGAGCTTTGTACAAGTTTGACGAACGTATGAAACATCTAATAACGCGTTTCTAGGACTCTAATCAAAGTTTCATGCAACATGAGAGCTTATAAAATCCTCAATGAGCTTTGTACAAGTTTTACGAACGTATGAAACATTTAACAACGTGTTTCTAGGACTCTAAACCAAGTTTCATGCAACATGAGTGCTTATAAGTTCCTCAATGAGTTTTTTACAAGTTTGAAGAACGTATGAAACATCTAATAACGCGTTTCTAGGACTCTAAACAAAGTTTCATGCAACATGAGTGCTTATAAGTTCCTTAATGAGCTTTGTACAAGTTTGACGAACGTATGAAACATCTAATAACGCGTTTCTAGGACTCTAAACCAAGATTCATGTAACATGAGTGTTTATAAGTTCCTCAATGATCTTTGTACAAGTTTGACGAACTTATGAAACATCTAACAACGCGTTTCTAGGACTCTAAACCAAGATTCATGTAACATGAGTGCTTATAAGTTCCTCAATGAGCTTTGTACAAGTTTCACGAACTTATGAAACATCTAACAACGCGTTTCTAGGACTCTAAACCAAGTTTCATGCAACATGAGTGTTTATAAGTTTCTCAATGAGCTTTGTACAAGTTTCACGAACTTATGAAACATCTAACAACGCGTTTCTAGGACTCTAAACCAAGTTTCATGCAACATGAGTGCTTATAAATTCCTCAATGAGCTTTGTACAAGTTGACGAACTTATGAAACATCTAACAACGCGTTTCTAGGACTCTAAACCAAGTTTCATGCAACATGAGTGCTTATAAGTTCCTCAATGAGCTTTGTACAAGTTTGACGAACGTATGAAACATCTAATAACGCGTTTCTAGGACTCTAATCAAAGTTTCATGCAACATGAGAGCTTATAAAATCCTCAATGAGCTTTGTACAAGTTATACGAACGTATGAAACATTTAACAACGTGTTTCTAGGACTCTAAACCAAGTTTCATGCAACATGAGTGCTTATAAGTTCCTCAATGAGCTTTTTACAAGTTTGAAGAACGTATGAAACATCTAACAACGCGTTTCTAGGACTCTAAACCAAGTTTCATGCAACATGAGTGCTTATAAGTTCCTTAATGAGCTTTGTACAAGTTTGACGAACGTATGAAACATCTAATAACGCGTTTCTAGGACTCTAATCCAAGTTTCATGCAACATGAGAGCTTATAATATCCTCAATGAGCTTTGTACAAGTTGACGAACTTATGAAACATCTAACAACGCGTTTCTAGGACTCTAAACCAATTTTCATGCAACATGAGTGCATATAAGTTCCTCAATGAGCTTTGTACAAGTTTGAAGAACTTATGAAACATCTAACAACGGGTTTCTAGGACTCTAAACCAAGTTTCATGCAACATGAGTGCTTATAAGTTCCTCAATGAGCTTTGTACAAGTTTCACGAACTTATGAAACATCTAACAACGCGTTTGTAGGACTCTAAACCAAGTTTCATGCAACATGAGAGCTTATAAGTTCCTCAATGAGCTTTGTACAAGTTTGACGAACGTATGAAACATCTAACAACGCGTTTCTAGGACTCTAAACCAAGTTTCACACAACATGAGTGATTATAAGTGTCTCAATGAGCTTTGTACAAGTTTGACGAACGTTTGAAACATCTAACAACCCGTTTCTAAGACTCTAAACCAAGTTTCATGCAACAAGAATGCTTATAAGTGTCTCAATGAGCTTTATACAAGTTTCACGAACTTTTGAAACATCTAACAACGCGTTTCTAGGACTCTAAACCAAGTTTCATGCAACATGAGTGTTTATAAGTGTCTCAATGAGCTTTGTACAAGTTTGACGAAATTATGAAACATCTAACAACGCATTTCTAGGACTCTAAACCAAGTTTCATGAAACATGAGTGCTTATAAGTTCCTCAATGAGCTTTTTACAAGTTTCACGAACTTATGAAAAATCTAACAACGCGTTTCTAGGACTCTAAAACAATTTTCATGCAACATGAGAGCTTATAAGTTCCTCAATGAGCTTTGTACAAGTTTGACGAACGTATGAAACATCTAACAACGCGTTTCTAGGACTCTAAACCAAGTTTCACGCAACATGAGTGCTTATAAGTTCCTCAATCCGCTTTGTACAAGTTTGACGAACTTATGAAACATCTAACAACGCGTTTCTAGGACTCTAAACCAAGTTTCATGCAACATGAGTGCTTATAAGTTCCTCAATGAGCTTTGTATCAAGTTTGACAAACGTATGAAACATGTAACAACGCGTTTCTAGGACTCTAAACCAAGTTTCATGCAACATGAGGGCTTATAAGTTCCTCAATGAGCTTTGTACAAGTTTCACGAACTTATGAAACACCTAACAACGCGTTTCTAGGACTCTAAACCAAATTTCATGCAACATGAGTGCTTATAAGTTTTTCAATGAGCTTTGTACAAGTTTGACGAACTTATGAAACATCTAACAACGGGTTTCTAGGACTCTAAACCAAGTTTCATGCAACATGAGTGCTTATAAGTTTCTCAATGAGCTTTGTACAAGTTTGACGAACGTATGAAACATCTAACAACGCGTTTCTAGGACTCTAAACCATGTTTCATGCAACATGAGTGCTTATAAATTCCTCAATGAGCTTTGTACAAGTTGACGAACTTATGAAACATCTAACAACGCGTTTCTAGGACTCTAAACCAATTTTCATGCAACATGAGTGCTTATAAGTTCCTCAATGAGCTTTGTACAAGTTTGACGAACGTATGAAACATCTAATAACGCGTTTCTAGGACTCTAATCAAAGTTTCATGCAACATGAGAGCTTATAAAATCCTCAATGAGCTTTGTACAAGTTTTACGAACGTATGAAACATTTAACAACGTGTTTCTAGGACTCTTAACCAAGTTTCATGCAACATGAGTGCTTATAAGTTCCTCAATGAGCTTTTTACAAGTTTGAAGAACGTATGAAACATCTAACAACGTGTTTCTAGGACTCTAAACCAAGTTTCACGCAACATGAGTGCTTATAAGTTCCTCAATGCGCTTTGTACAAGTTTGACGAACTTATGAAACATCTAACAACGTGTTTCTAGGACTCTAAAACAATTTTCATGCAACATGAGAGCTTATAAGTTCCTCAATGAGCTTTGTACAAGTTTGACGAACGTATGAAACATCTAACAACGCGTTTCTAGGACTCTAAACCAAGTTTCACGCAACATGAGTGCTTATAAGTTCCTCAATGCGCTTTGTACAAGTTTTACGAACTTATGAAACATCTAACAACGCGTTTCTAGGACTCTAAACCAATTTTCATGCAACATGAGTGCTTATAAGTTCCTCAATGAGCTTTGTACAAGTTTGACGAACGTATGAAACATCTAATAACGCGTTTCTAGGACTCTAAAACAATTTTCATGCAACATGAGAGCTTATAAGTTCCTCAATGAGCTTTGTACAAGTTTGACGAACGTATGAAACATCTAACAACGCGTTTCTAGGACTCTAAACCAAGTTTCACGCAACATGAGTGCTTATAAGTTCCTCAATGCGCTTTGTACAAGTTTGACGAACTTATGAAACATCTAACAACGCGTTTCTAGGACTCTAAACCAATTTTCATGCAACATGAGTGCTTATAAGTTCCTCAATGAGCTTTGTACAAGTTTGACGAACGTATGAAACATCTAATAACGCGTTTCTAGGACTCTAAACCAAGTTTCATGCAACATGAGTGCTTATAAGTTCCTTAATGAGCTTTGTACAAGTTTTACGAACTTATGAAACACCTAACAACGCGTTTCTAGGACTCTAAACCAAATTTCATGCAACATGAGTGCTTATAAGTTTTTCAATGAGCTTTGTACAAGTTTGACGAACTTATGAAACATCTAACAACGCGTTTCTAGGACTCTAAACCAAGTTTCATGCAACATGAGTGCTTATAAGTTCCTCAATGAGCTTTGTACAAGTTTGACGAACGTATGAAACATCTAACAACGCATTTCTAGGACTCTAAACCAAGTTTCATGAAACATGAGTGCTTATAAGTTCCTCAATGATCTTTGTACAAGTTTGACGAACTTATGAAACATCTAACAACGCGTTTCTAGGACTCTAAACCAAGATTCATGTAACATGAGTGCTTATAAGTTCCTCAATGAGCTTTGTACAAGTTTCACGAACTTATGAAACATCTAACAACGCGTTTCTAGGACTCTAAACCAAGTTTCATGCAACATGAGTGTTTATAAGTTTCTCAATGAGCTTTGTACAAGTTTCACGAACTTATGAAACATCTAACAACGCGTTTCTAGGACTCTAAACCAAGTTTCATGCAACATGAGTGCTTATAAATTCCTCAACGAGCTTTGTACAAGTTGACGAACTTATGAAACATCTAACAACGCGTTTCTAGGACTCTAAACCAAGTTTCATGCAACATGAGTGCTTATAAGTTCCTCAATGAGCTTTGTACAAGTTTGACGAACGTATGAAACATCTAATAACGCGTTTCTAGGACTCTAATCAAAGTTTCATGCAACATGAGAGCTTATAAAATCCTCAATGAGCTTTGTACAAGTTTTACGAACGTATGAAACATTTAACAACGTGTTTCTAGGACTCTAAACCAAGTTTCATGCAACATGAGTGCTTATAAGTTCCTCAATGAGCTTTGTACAAGTTTGAAGAACGTATGAAACATCTAATAACGCGTTTCTAGGACTCTAAACCAAGTTTCATGCAACATGAGTGCTTATAAGTTCCTTAATGAGCTTTGTACAAGTTTGACGAACGTATGAAACATCTAATAACGCGTTTCTAGGACTCTAAACCAAGATTCATGTAACATGAGTGTTTATAAGTTCCTCAATGATCTTTGTACAAGTTTGACGAACTTATGAAACATCTAACAACGCGTTTCTAGGACTCTAAACCAAGATTCATGTAACATGAGTGCTTATAAGTTCCTCAATGAGCTTTGTACAAGTTTCACGAACTTATGAAACATCTAACAACGCGTTTCTAGGACTCTAAACCAAGTTTCATGCAACATGAGTGTTTATAAGTTTCTCAATGAGCTTTGTACAAGTTTCACGAACTTATGAAACATCTAACAACGCGTTTCTAGGACTCTAAACCAAGTTTCATGCAACATGAGTGCTTATAAATTCCTCAATGAGCTTTGTACAAGTTGACGAACTTATGAAACATCTAACAACGCGTTTCTAGGACTCTAAACCAAGTTTCATGCAACATGAGTGCTTATAAGTTCCTCAATGAGCTTTGTACAAGTTTGACGAACGTATGAAACATCTAATAACGCGTTTCTAGGACTCTAATCAAAGTTTCATGCAACATGAGAGCTTATAAAATCCTCAATGAGCTTTGTACAAGTTATACGAACGTATGAAACATTTAACAACGTGTTTCTAGGACTCTAAACCAAGTTTCATGCAACATGAGTGCTTATAAGTTCCTCAATGAGCTTTTTACAAGTTTGAAGAACGTATGAAACATCTAACAACGCGTTTCTAGGACTCTAAACCAAGTTTCATGCAACATGAGTGCTTATAAGTTCCTTAATGAGCTTTGTACAAGTTTGACGAACGTATGAAACATCTAATAACGCGTTTCTAGGACTCTAATCCAAGTTTCATGCAACATGAGAGCTTATAATATCCTCAATGAGCTTTGTACAAGTTGACGAACTTATGAAACATCTAACAACGCGTTTCTAGGACTCTAAACCAATTTTCATGCAACATGAGTGCATATAAGTTCCTCAATGAGCTTTGTACAAGTTTGAAGAACTTATGAAACATCTAACAACGGGTTTCTAGGACTCTAAACCAAGTTTCATGCAACATGAGTGCTTATAAGTTCCTCAATGAGCTTTGTACAAGTTTCACGAACTTATGAAACATCTAACAACGCGTTTGTAGGACTCTAAACCAAGTTTCATGCAACATGAGAGCTTATAAGTTCCTCAATGAGCTTTGTACAAGTTTGACGAACGTATGAAACATCTAACAACGCGTTTCTAGGACTCTAAACCAAGTTTCACACAACATGAGTGATTATAAGTGTCTCAATGAGCTTTGTACAAGTTTGACGAACGTATGAAACATCTAACAACCTGTTTCTAAGACTCTAAACCAAGTTTCATGCAACATGAATGCTTATAAGTGTCTCAATGAGCTTTATACAAGTTTCACGAACTTTTGAAACATCTAACAACGCGTTTCTAGGACTCTAAACCAAGTTTCATGCAACATGAGTGTTTATAAGTGTCTCAATGAGCTTTGTACAAGTTTGACGAAATTATGAAACATCTAACAACGCATTTCTAGGACTCTAAACCAAGTTTCATGAAACATGAGTGCTTATAAGTTCCTCAATGAGCTTTTTACAAGTTTCACGAACTTATGAAAAATCTAACAACGCGTTTCTAGGACTCTAAAACAATTTTCATGCAACATGAGAGCTTATAAGTTCCTCAATGAGCTTTGTACAAGTTTGACGAACGTATGAAACATCTAACAACGCGTTTCTAGGACTCTAAACCAAGTTTCACGCAACATGAGTGCTTATAAGTTCCTCAATCCGCTTTGTACAAGTTTGACGAACTTATGAAACATCTAACAACGCGTTTCTAGGACTCTAAACCAAGTTTCATGCAACATGAGTGCTTATAAGTTCCTCAATGAGCTTTGTATCAAGTTTGACAAACGTATGAAACATGTAACAACGCGTTTCTAGGACTCTAAACCAAGTTTCATGCAACATGAGGGCTTATAAGTTCCTCAATGAGCTTTGTACAAGTTTCACGAACTTATGAAACACCTAACAACGCGTTTCTAGGACTCTAAACCAAATTTCATGCAACATGAGTGCTTATAAGTTTTTCAATGAGCTTTGTACAAGTTTGACGAACTTATGAAACATCTAACAACGGGTTTCTAGGACTCTAAACCAAGTTTCATGCAACATGAGTGCTTATAAGTTTCTCAATGAGCTTTGTACAAGTTTGACGAACGTATGAAACATCTAACAACGCGTTTCTAGGACTCTAAACCATGTTTCATGCAACATGAGTTCTTATAAATTCCTCAATGAGCTTTGTACAAGTTGACGAACTTATGAAACATCTAACAACGCGTTTCTAGGACTCTAAACCAATTTTCATGCAACATGAGTGCTTATAAGTTCCTCAATGAGCTTTGTACAAGTTTGACGAACGTATGAAACATCTAATAACGCGTTTCTAGGACTCTAATCAAAGTTTCATGCAACATGAGAGCTTATAAAATCCTCAATGAGCTTTGTACAAGTTTTACGAACGTATGAAACATTTAACAACGTGTTTCTAGGACTCTTAACCAAGTTTCATGCAACATGAGTGCTTATAAGTTCCTCAATGAGCTTTTTACAAGTTTGAAGAACGTATGAAACATCTAACAACGTGTTTCTAGGACTCTAAACCAATTTCACGCAACATGAGTGCTTATAAGTTCCTCAATGCGCTTTGTACAAGTTTGACGAACTTATGAAACATCTAACAACGTGTTTCTAGGACTCTAAAACAATTTTCATGCAACATGAGAGCTTATAAGTTCCTCAATGAGCTTTGTACAAGTTTGACGAACGTATGAAACATCTAACAACGCGTTTCTAGGACTCTAAACCAAGTTTCACGCAACATGAGTGCTTATAAGTTCCTCAATGCGCTTTGTACAAGTTTTACGAACTTATGAAACATCTAACAACGCGTTTCTAGGACTCTAAACCAATTTTCATGCAACATGAGTGCTTATAAGTTCCTCAATGAGCTTTGTACAAGTTTGACGAACGTATGAAACATCTAATAACGCGTTTCTAGGACTCTAAAACAATTTTCATGCAACATGAGAGCTTATAAGTTCCTCAATGAGCTTTGTACAAGTTTGACGAACGTATGAAACATCTAACAACGCGTTTCTAGGACTCTAAACCAAGTTTCACGCAACATGAGTGCTCATAAGTTCCTCAATGCGCTTTGTACAAGTTTGACGAACTTATGAAACATCTAACAACGCGTTTCTAGGACTCTAAACCAATTTTCATGCAACATGAGTGCTTATAAGTTCCTCAATGAGCTTTGTACAAGTTTGACGAACGTATGAAACATCTAATAACGCGTTTCTAGGACTCTAATCAAAGTTTCATGCAACATGAGAGCTTATAAAATCCTCAATGAGCTTTGTACAAGTTTTACGAACGTATGAAACATTTAACAACGTGTTTCTAGGACTCTTAACTAAGTTTCATGCAACATGAGTGTTTATAAGTTCCTCAATGAGCTTTTTACAAGTTTGAAGAACGTATGAAACATCTAACAACGTGTTTCTAGGACTCTAAACCAAGATTCATGTAACATGAGTGCTTATAAGTTCCTCAATGATCTTTGTACAAGTTTGACGAACTTATGAAACATCTAACAACGCGTTTCTAGGACTCTAAACCAAGATTCATGTAACATGAGTGCTTATAAGTTCCTCAATGAGCTTTGTACAAGTTTCACGAACTTATGAAACATCTAACAACGCGTTTCTAGGACTCTAAACCAAGTTTCATGCAACATGAGTGTTTATAAGTTTCTCAATGAGCTTTGTACAAGTTTCACGAACTTATGAAACATCTAACAACGCGTTTCTAGGACTCTAAACCAAGTTTCATGCAACATGAGTGCTTATAAATTCCTCAATGAGCTTTGTACAAGTTGACGAACTTATGAAACATCTAACAACGTGTTTCTAGGACTCTAAACCAAGTTTCATGCAACATGAGTGCTTATAAGTTCCTCAATGAGCTTTGTACAAGTTTGACGAACGTATGAAACATCTAATAACGCGTTTCTAGGACTCTAATCAAAGTTTCATGCAACATGAGAGCTTATAAAATCCTCAATGAGCTTTGTACAAGTTATACGAACGTATGAAACATTTAACAACGTGTTTCTAGGACTCTAAACCAAGTTTCATGCAACATGAGTGCTTATAAGTTCCTCAATGAGCTTTTTACAAGTTTGAAGAACGTATGAAACATCTAACAACGCGTTTCTAGGACTCTAAACCAAGTTTCATGCAACATGAGTGCTTATAAGTTCCTTAATGAGCTTTGTACAAGTTTGACGAACGTATGAAACATCTAATAACGCGTTTCTAGGACTCTAATCCAAGTTTCATGCAACATGAGAGCTTATAATATCCTCAATGAGCTTTGTACAAGTTGACGAACTTATGAAACATCTAACAACGCGTTTCTAGGACTCTAAACCAAGTTTCATGCAACATGAGAGCTTATAAGTTCCTCAATGAGCTTTGTACAAGTTTGACGAACGTATGAAACATCTAACAACGCGTTTCTAGGACTCTAAACCAAGTTTCACACAACATGAGTGATTATAAGTGTCTCAATGAGCTTTGTACAAGTTTGACGAACGTATGAAACATCTAACAACCCGTTTCTAGGACTCTAATCCAAGTTTCATGCAACATGAATGCTTATAAGTGTCTCAATGAGCTTTATACAAGTTTCACGAACTTTTGAAACATCTAACAACGCGTTTCTAGGACTCTAAACCAAGTTTCATGCAACATGAGTGTTTATAAGTGTCTCAATGAGCTTTGTACAAGTTTGACGAAATTATGAAACATCTAACAACGCATTTCTAGGACTCTAAACCAAGTTTCATGAAACATGAGTGCTTATAAGTTCCTCAATGAGCTTTTTACAAGTTTCACGAACTTATGAAAAATCTAACAACGCGTTTCTAGGACTCTAAAACAATTTTCATGCAACATGAGAGCTTATAAGTTCCTCACTGAGCTTTGTACAAGTTTGACGAACGTATGAAACATCTAACAACGCGTTTCTAGGACTCTAAACCAAGTTTCACGCAACATGAGTGCTTATAAGTTCCTCAATGCGCTTTGTACAAGTTTGACGAACTTATGAAACATCTAACAACGCGTTTCTAGGACTCTAAACCAAGTTTCATGCAACATGAGTGCTTATAAGTTCCTCAATGAGCTTTGTATCAAGTTTGACAAACTTATGAAACATCTAACAACGCGTTTCTAGGACTCTAAACCAAGTTTCATGCAACATGAGGGCTTATAAGTTCCTCAATGAGCTTTGTACAAGTTTCACGAACTTATGAAACACCTAACAACGCGTTTCTAGGACTCTAAACCAAATTTCATGCAACATGAGTGCTTATAAGTTTTTCAATGAGCTTTGTACAAGTTTGACGAACTTATGAAACATCTAACAACGGGTTTCTAGGACTCTAAACCAAGTTTCATGCAACATGAGTGCTTATAAGTTTCTCAATGAGCTTTGTACAAGTTTGACGAACGTATGAAACATCTAACAACGCGTTTCTAGGACTCTAAACCATGTTTCATGCAACATGAGTGCTTATAAATTCCTCAATGAGCTTTGTACAAGTTGACGAACTTATGAAACATCTAACAACGCGTTTCTAGGACTCTAAACCAATTTTCATGCAACATGAGTGCTTATAAGTTCCTCAATGAGCTTTGTACAAGTTTGACGAACGTATGAAACATCTAATAACGCGTTTCTAGGACTCTAATCAAAGTTTCATGCAACATGAGAGCTTATAAAATCCTCAATGAGCTTTGTACAAGTTTTACGAACGTATGAAACATTTAACAACGTGTTTCTAGGACTCTTAACCAAGTTTCATGCAACATGAGTGCTTATAAGTTCCTCAATGAGCTTTTTACAAGTTTGAAGAACGTATGAAACATCTAACAACGCGTTTCTAGGACTCTAAACCAAGTTTCACGCAACATGAGTGCTTATAAGTTCCTCAATGCGCTTTGTACAAGTTTTACGAACTTATGAAACATCTAACAACGCGTTTCTAGGACTCTAAACCAATTTTCATGCAACATGAGTGCTTATAAGTTCCTCAATGAGCTTTGTACAAGTTTGACGAACGTATGAAACATCTAATAACGCGTTTCTAGGACTCTAAAACAATTTTCATGCAACATGAGAGCTTATAAGTTCCTCAATGAGCTTTGTACAAGTTTGACGAACGTATGAAACATCTAACAACGCGTTTCTAGGACTCTAAACCAAGTTTCACGCAACATGAGTGCTTATAAGTTCCTCAATGCGCTTTGTACAAGTTTGACGAACTTATGAAACATCTAACAACGCGTTTCTAGGACTCTAAACCAATTTTCATGCAACATGAGTGCTTATAAGTTCCTCAATGAGCTTTGTACAAGTTTGACGAACGTATGAAACATCTAATAACGCGTTTCTAGGACTCTAATCAAAGTTTCATGCAACATGAGAGCTTATAAAATCCTCAATGAGCTTTGTACAAGTTTTACGAACGTATGAAACATTTAACAACGTGTTTCTAGGACTCTTAACTAAGTTTCATGCAACATGAGTGCTTATAAGTTCCTCAATGAGCTTTTTACAAGTTTGAAGAACGTATGAAACATCTAACAACGTGTTTCTAGGACTCTAAACCAAGTTTCATGCAACATGAGTGCTTATAAGTTCCTCAATGAGTTTTGTACAAGTTTGACGAACGTATGAAACATCTAATAACGCGTTTCTAGGACTCTAATCCAAGTTTCATGCAACATGAGAGCTTATAATATCCTCAATGAGCTTTGTACAAGTTTTACGAACGTATGAAACATTTAACAACGTGTTTCTAGGACTCTAAACCAAGTTTCATGCAACATGAGTGCTTATAAGTTCCTCAATGAGCTTTGTACAAGTTTGAAGAACTTATGAAACATCTAACAACGGGTTTCTAGGACTCTAAACCAAGTTTCATCCAACATGAGTGCTTATAAGTTCCTCAATGAGCTTTGTACAAGTTTCACGAACTTATGAAACATCTAACAACGCGTTTGTAGGACTCTAAACCAAGTTTCATGCAACATGAGAGCTTATAAGTTCCTCAATGAGATTTGTACAAGTTTGACGAACGTATGAAACATCTAACAACGCGTTTCTAGGACTCTAAACCAAGTTTCACACAACATGAGTGATTATAAGTGTCTCAATGAGCTTTGTACAAGTTTGACGAACGTATGAAACATCTAACAACGCGTTTCTAGGACTCTAAACCAAGTTTCATGCAACATGAATGCTTATAAGTGTCTCAATGAGCTTTATACAAGTTTCACGAACTTTTGAAACATCTAACAACGCGTTTCTAGGACTCTAAACCAAGTTTCATGCAACATGAGTGTTTATAAGTGTCTCAATGAGCTTTGTACAAGTTTGACGAAATTATGAAACATCTAACAACGCATTTCTAGGACTCTAAACCAAGTTTCATGAAACATGAGGGCTTATAAGTTCCTCAATGAGCTTTTTACAAGTTTCACGAACTTATGAAAAATCTAGCAACGCGTTTCTAGGACTCTAAAACAATTTTCATGCAACATGAGAGCTTATAAGTTCCTCAATGAGCTTTGTACAAGTTTGACGAACGTATGAAACATCTAACAACCCGTTTCTAGGACTCTAAACCAAGTTTCACGCAACATGAGTGCTTATAAGTTCCTCAATGCGCTTTGTACAAGTTTGACTAACTTATGAAACATCTAACAACGCGTTTCTAGGACTCTAAACCAAGTTTCATGCAACATGAGTGCTTATAAGTTCCTCAATGAGCTTTGTATCAAGTTTGACGAACGTATGAAACATCTAACAATGCGTTTCTAGGACTCTAAACCAAGTTTCATGCAACATGAGGGCTTATAAGTTCCTCAATGAGCTTTGTACAAGTTTCACGAACTTATGAAACACCTAACAACGCGTTTCTAGGACTCTAAACCAAATTTCATGCAACATGAGTGCTTATAAGTTTTTCAATGAGCTTTGTACAAGTTTGACGAACTTATGAAACTTCTAACAACGGGTTTCTAGGACTCTAAACCAAGTTTCATGCAACATGAGTGCTTATAAGTTCCTCAATGAGCTTTGTACAAGTTTGACGAACGTATGAAACATCTAACAACGCGTTTCTAGGACTCTAAACCATGTTTCATGCAACATGAGTGCTTATAAGTTCCTCAATGATCTTTGTACAAGTTTCACGAACTTATGAAACATCTAACAACGTGTTTCTAGGACTCTAAACCAAGTTTCATGCAACATGAGTGCTTATAAATTCCTCAATGAGCTTTGTACAAGTTGACGAACTTATGAAACATCTAACAACGCGTTTCTAGGACTCTAAACCAAGTTTCATGCAACATGAGTGCTTATAAGTTCCTCAATGAGCTTTTTACAAGTTTGAAGAACGTATGAAACATCTAACAACGCGTTTCTAGGATTCTAAACCAAGTTTCATGCAACATGAGTGCTTATAAGTTCCTCAATGAGCTTTGTACAAGTTTTACGAACGTATGAAACATTTAACAACGTGTTTCTAGGAATCTAAACCAAGTTTCATGCAACATGAGTGCTTATAAGTTCCTCAATGAGCTTTTTACAAGTTTGAAGAACTTATGAAACATCTAACAACGCGTTTCTAGGACTCTAAACCAAGTTTCATGCAACATGAGAGCTTATAAGTTCCTCAATGAGCTTTGTATCAAGTTTGACGAACGTATGAAACATCTAACAACGCGTTTCTAAGACTCTAAACTAAGTTTCATGCAACATGAGTGCTTATAACTTTCTCAATGAGCTTAGTACAAGTTTGAAGAACTTATGAAACATCTAACAACGCGTTTCTAGGACTCTAAACCAAGTTTCATGCAAAATGAGTGCTTATAAGTATCTCAATGAGCTCTGTACAAGTTTGACGAACTTATGAAACATCTAACAACCCGTTTCTACGACTCTAAATCAAGTTTCATGCAACATGAGAGCTTATAAGTGTTAGATTTTAAGAGATTAGTGAAGATTAGAAGAGAATTGTTCTTAAGTTCGATCAAGAACTTCAAGAACACTAGAGAGAGAATAGAGAGAGAAAGATAGTGTAATCGGTTCATTATTGATAAAAGAGTTAAACTTTTGATTACAAAACAAGATGCCTTATATAAACAATAGGCTTAGAATGGAAACAAGGAATATGCTTAAAAGGATCCTAGGCGATTTGTCCCTTGACATTAACTCCCATTGTTAGCCGCGCCACTCCTTAAGTTGACCCGTGAGTGTACGAACGCGTGTGGCTCACTTGCCTTAAGTCCACACGTGACTTGTACGGACGGCGTGAGTCTCACTTGCCAACGGTCACATCGCAGCGACTCTCTTCTAGATCCTTCCTCCTTGCTTCTTGATTCTTTTGTCTTCTTTGCAACGGTAACAAGAGAGCATGTGACTTCTACTTCGGTCACACACTAGGTCATTGCCTTGATGGACAATACTTGTAAGGGCAATGCATTGGTCTCTTTAACACTCCCCCGCAAGCTTAGCATCATGCAATGGCTAAGCTTGGAACCCTCATAACCTTGCCTCATTAAAAACCTTGGTGAGAAAACCACTTGGGATGAAACTCACCTAAGGGAAAAGAGTACAAGCTTATGCGGTTGGAGACTTAGGCTTTGGTAGCCCTTGTGAGTCCAAGTCTAGGTAGGATGGACTCACAAACTTTCAAGCTTGCGGATTTGGTGAAGACGTCCGCAAGTTGATCTTGACTCTTGGTGAAGCATGGTAGGATTGTGCCCTTGACCATTTGTTCTCTAACCTTGTGACAATCCACTTCGATGTGTTTTGTCCTCTCATGGAAGACCGAGTCAGATGCTATGTGGATAGCCGCTTGGTTGTCACAATGCATAGTCATTGGCCCTTCAATCTTGACTCCCAAATCTTCTAGCAAGTTCTTTAGCCACATAAGTTCTTGGGTTAGCTTTATCATAGCTCTATACTCGGCTTCGGCGGTTGAGTAAGAGACTATCTTATGCTTCTTAGTCTTCCATGTGACAAGGTTCCCACCAATGAATGTGCAATACCTCGTAGTGGATCATCTATCTTCCAAGTTGCCGCCATAATCCGCATCACAATACCCAATCACCTCGGTGTTCTTGTTGCAACGCATCCAAATACCCAAGTTAGATGTCTCCTTGACGTAGCTTAGGATTCTCTCTAGCATCTTCCAATGGTCTATCTTCGGCTTTTGCATTTGTTGTGCTACTTGGTTCACGACAAAGCATATGTCTGGTCTTGTGATTGTCAAATAGATGAGCTTGCCCACCATTTGCCTATAGAGTTTAGGATCAGTGTATGGCTTGTCTTCCCCACTTCCTTCTTGGATAATCCTGTATCCTTCTTCTAGGGGTGTCTTAGCTATCTTCACACGTATCATATTGACAACACTTAAAAGATCATGTGTGTACTTCCTTTGGGAAAGAAATAGACCCTCTTCGGATCTACACACTTCAATCCCAAGGAAGTACTTGAGTTTCACTAAATCTTTGATATCAAACTTAGATTGTAAATAGAGTTTAGTGTCATGGATAGCTTCCTTGTTGTCTCCGGAGATGATGATATCATCTACATAGACAAGCACCACTACTATACCTTCTTCGTTTGTCCGGGTGAATAGGGTGTGTTCCACATGAGATCTTTTGAATCCCGTTGCCATCAAGGTTGAGCTAAGCTTGTGGTACCAAGCTCTCGGTGATTGCTTGAGTCCATAGATAGCCTTTCTTAGTCTCAACACCTTTCCCGGAGTGATGGTTTCTTCTAGACCCGGTGGTGGGTGTCATGTAGACTTCTTCTTCAAGCTATCCTTGAAGGAATGCATTCTTGACATCCATTTGGTACAAGTCCCATGAGAGGTTGGTGGCCAATGAGAGGATAACTCTTACAGTGTGGAGCTTTGCAACTGGTGCAAATGTGTCCAAGTAGTCTTCCCCATATGTTTGTGTAAACCCTCTTGCCACTAGCCGTGCTTTGTGTCTTTCTATCTCACCATTGCTATGATACTTGATAGTGAAGATGTATCTTGAGCTCACGGTTCTCTTGCCTTAAGGGAGGCCAGTCTCATAAAATGTCTCATTGTCTTCCATTGCTTTGTTCTCGGCTTTCACCGCATTCACCCATACTTCTTCCTTCATCGCTTCTTCATAAGTTCTTGGTATTACATGTTGATCCATGGAAATGATGTAGGCTTGGTGTTCCTTAGGAAGGCTTGCAAGAGAGCATACGGCTTGAGTTGGATGAGACACCGCCTTGCTATTGTAGTATACCATTATACAAGTTTGACGAACTTATGAAACATCTAACAACTCGTTTCTAGGACTCTAAACCAAGTTTCATGTAACATGAGTGTTTATAAGTTCCTCAATGAGCTTTGTACAAGTTTGACGAACGTATGAAACATCTAACAACGCGTTTCTAGGACTCTAAACCAAGTTTCATGCAACATGAGGGCTTATAAGTTCCTCAATGAGCTTTGTACAAGTTTGACGAACGTGTGAAACATCTAACAACGCGTTCTAGGACTCTAAACCAAGTTTCATGCAACATGAGTGCATATAAGTTCCTCAATGAGCTTTGTACAAGTTTCAGTAACTTATGAAACATCTAACAACGCGTTTCTAGGACTCGAAACCAAGTTTAATGCAACATGAGTGCTTATAAGTTCCTCAATGAGCTTTGTACAAGTTTGACGAATGATGAAACATCTAACAACGCGTTTCTAGGACTCTAAACCAAGTTTCATGCAACATTTATGCTTATAAGTGTCTCAATGAGCTTTATACAAGTTTGACGAACTTATGAAACATCTAACAACTCGTTTCTAAGACTCTAAACCAAGTTTCATGTAACATGAGTGTTTATAAGTTCCTCAATGAGCTTTTTACAAATTTGACGAACGTATGAAACATCTAACAACGCGTTTTTAGGACTCTAAACCAAGTTTCATGGAACATGAGTGCTTATAAGTTCCCCAATGAGCTTTGTACAATTTTCACGAAATTATGAAACATCTAACAACGTGTTTCTATGACTCTAAACCAAGTTTCATGCAACATGAGTGCTTATAAGTTCCTCAATGAGCTTTGTACAAGTTTGACGAACTTATGAAATATCTAACAACGTGTTTCTAGGACTCTAAACCATTTTTCATGCAACATGAGTGCTTATAAGTATCTCAATGAGCTTTGTATAAGTTTGATGAACTTATGAAACATCTAACAACTCGTTTCTAGGACTCTAAACCAAGTTTCATGCAACATGAGAGCTTATAATTTCCTCAATGAGCTTTGTACAAGTTTGACGATCGTATGAAACATCTAACAACGTGTTTCTAGGACTCGAAACCAAGTTTCATGCAACATGAGTGCTTATATGTTCCTCAATGAGCTTTGTACAAGTTTCACGAACTTATGAAACATCTAACAACGCGTTTCTAAGACTCTAAACCAAATTTCATGCAACATGAGTGCTTATAAGTTCCTCAATGAGCTTTGTACAAGTTTGACGAATTTATGAAACATCTAACAACACGTTTCTAGGACTCTAAACCAAGTTTCATACAACATGAGAGCTTATAAGTTCCTCAATGAGCTTTGTACAAGTTTGACGAACGTATGAAACATCTAACAACGCCTTTCTAGGACTCTAAACCATGTTTCATGCAACATGAGTGCTTATATGTTCCTCAATGAGCTTTGTACAAGTTTCACGAACTTATGAAACATCTAACAACGCGTTTCTAAGACTCTAAACCATGTTTCATGCAACATGAGTGCTTATAAGTTCAACAATGAGTTTTGTACAAGTTTGACGAACTTATGAAACATCTAACAACGCGTTTCTAGGACTCTAAACCAAGTTTCATACAACATGAGAGCTTATAAGTTCCTCAATGAGCTTTGTACAAGTTTGACGAACGTATGAAACATCTAACAACGCCTTTCTAGGACTCTAAACCATGTTTCATGCAACATGAGTGCTTATAAGTTCCTCAATGAGTTTTGTACAAGTTTGACGAACTTATGAAACATCTAACAACGCCTTTCTAGGACTCTAAACCATGTTTCATGCAACATGAGTGCTTATAAGTTCCTCAATGAGCTTTGTACAAGTTTGACGAACTTATGAAACATCTAACAAAGTGTTTCTAGGACTCCAAACCAAGTTTCATGCAACATGAAAGCTTATAAGTTCCTCAACGAGCTTTGTATCAAGTTTGACGAACGTATGAAACATCTAACAACGCGTTTCTAGTACTCTAAACCATGTTTCATGCAACATGAGTGTTTATAAGTTCCTCAATGAGCTTTGTACAAGTTTGACGAACTTATGAAACATCTAACAACGCCTTTCTAGGACTCTAAACCAAGTTTCATGCAACATGAGCGCTAATAAGTTCCTCAATGAGCTTTGTACAAGTTTGACGAACGTATGAAACATCTAACAACGCGTTTCTAGGACTCCAAACCAAATTTCATGCAACATGAGCGCTTATAAGTTCCTCAATGAGTTTTGTACAAGTGTGACGAACTTATGAAACATCTAACAAAGTGTTTCTAGGACTATAAACCAAGTTTCATGAAACATGAAAGCTTATAAGTTCCTCAATGAGCTTTGTATTAAGTTTGACGAACGTATGAAACATCTAACAACGCGTTTCTAGGACTCTAAACCAAGTTTCATGCAACATGAGTGCTTATAAGTTCCTCAATGAGCTTTGTACAAGTTTGGCGAACGTATGAAACATCTAACAACGCGTTTCTAGGACTCTAAACCAAGTTTCATTCAACATGAGTGCTTATAAGTTCCTCAATGAGCTTTGTACAAGTTTCACGAACTTATGAAACATTTAACAACGCGTTTCTAGGACTCTAAACAAAGTTTCATGCAACATGAGTGCTTATAAGTTCCTCAATGAGCTTTGTACAAGTTTGACGAACGTATGAAACATCTAACAACACGTTTCTAGGACTCTAAACCAAATTTCATGCAACATGAGTGCTTATAAGTTCCTCAATGAGCTTTGTACAAGTTTCACGAACTTATGAAACATCTAACAACGCCTTTCTAGGACTCTAAACCAAGTTTCATGCAACATGAGCGCTAATAAGTTCCTCAATGAGCTTTGTACAAGTTTGACGAACGTATGAAACATCTAACAAAGCGTTTCTAGTACTCCAAACCAAGTTTCATGCAACATGAGCGCTTATAAGTTCCTCAATGAGCTTTGTACAAGTTTGACGAACTTATGAAACATCTAACAAAGTGTTTCTAGGACTCTAAACCAAGTTTCATGCAACATGAAAGCTTATAAGTTCCTCAATGAGCTTTGTATCAAGTTTGACGAACGTATGAAAAATCTAACAACGCGTTTCTAGGACTCTAAACCAAGTTTCATGCAACATGAGTGCTTATAAGTTCCTCAATGAGCTTTGTACAAGTTTGGCGAACGTATGAAACATCTAACAACGCGTTTCTAGGACTCTAAACCAAGTTTCATTCAACATGAGTGCTTATAAGTTCCTCAATGATCTTTGTACAAGTTTCATGAACTTATGAAACATTTAACAACGCGTTTCTAGGACTCTAAACCAAGTTTCATGAAACATGAAAGCTTATAAGTTCCTCAATGAGCTATGTATCAAGTTTGGGCGAACGTACGAAACATCTAACAACGCGTTTCTAGGACTCTAAACCAAGTTTCATGCAACATGAGTGCTTATAAGTTCCTCAATGAGCTTTGTACAAGTTTGCCGAACGTATAAAACATCTAACAACGCGTTTCTAGGACTCTAAACCAAGTTTCATGCAACATGAGAGCTTATAATTTCCTCGATGAGCTTTGTACAATTTTGACGAACGTATGAAACATCTAACAACGCGTTTCTAGGACTCTAAACAAAGTTTCATGCGACATGAGAGCTTATAAGTTCCTCAATGAGCTATGTATCAAGTTTGGCGAACGTATGAAACATCTAACAACGCGTTTCTAGGACTCTAAACCAAGTTTCATGCAACATGAATACTTATAAGTGTCTCAATAAACTTTATACAAGTTTGACGAACTTATGAAATATCTAACAACTCGTTTCTAGGACTCTTAACCAAGTTTCATGCAACATGAATGTTTATAAGTGTCTCAATGAGCTTTATACAAGTTTGACGAACTTATGAAACATCTAACAACTCGTTTCTAGGACTCTAAACCAAGTTTCATGTAACATGAGTGTTTATAAATTCCTCAATGAGCTTTGTACAAGTTTGACGAACGTATGAAACATCTAACAACGCGTTTCTAGGACTCTAAACCAAGTTTCATGCAACATGAGAGCTTATAAGTTCCTCAATGACCTTTGTATCAAGTTTGACGAACTTATGAAACATCTAACAACGCGTTTCTAGGACTCTAAACCAAGTTTCATGCAACATGAATGCTTATAAGTGTCTCAATGAGCTTTATACAAGTTTGACGAACTTATGAAACATCTAACAACGCGTTTCTAGGACTCTAAACCAAGTTTCATGCAACATGAGTGCTTATAAGTTCCTCAATGAGCTTTGTACAAGTTTGGCGAACGTATGAAACATCTAACAACGCGTTTCTAGGACTCTAAACCAAGTTTCATTCAACATGAGTGCTTATAAGTTCCTCAATGAGCTTTGTACAAGTTTCATGAACTTATGAAACATTTAACAACGCGTTTCTAGGACTCTAAACCAAGTTTCATGAAACATGAAAGCTTATAAGTTCCTCAATGAGCTATGTATCAAGTTTGGCGAACGTACGAAACATCTAACAACGCGTTTCTAGGACTCTAAACCAAGTTTCATGCAACATGAGTGCTTATAAGTTCCTCAATGAGCTTTGTACAAGTTTGCCGAACGTATAAAACATCTAACAACGCGTTTCTAGGACTCTAAACCAAGTTTCATGCAACATGAGAGCTTATAATTTCCTCGATGAGCTTTGTACAATTTTGACGAACGTATGAAACATCTAACAACGCGTTTCTAGGACTCTAAACAAAGTTTCATGCGACATGAGAGCTTATAAGTTCCTCAATGAGCTATGTATCAAGTTTGGCGAACGTATGAAACATCTAACAACGCGTTTCTAGGACTCTAAACCAAGTTTCATGCAACATGAATACTTATAAGTGTCTCAATAAACTTTATACAAGTTTGACGAACTTATGAAATATCTAACAACTCGTTTCTAGGACTCTTAACCAAGTTTCATGCAACATGAATGTTTATAAGTGTCTCAATGAGCTTTATACAAGTTTGACGAACTTATGAAACATCTAACAACTCGTTTCTAGGACTCTAAACCAAGTTTCATGTAACATGAGTGTTTATAAATTCCTCAATGAGCTTTGTACAAGTTTGACGAACGTATGAAACATCTAACAACGCGTTTCTAGGACTCTAAACCAAGTTTCATGCAACATGAGAGCTTATAAGTTCCTCAATGACCTTTGTATCAAGTTTGACGAACTTATGAAACATCTAACAACGCGTTTCTAGGACTCTAAACCAAGTTTCATGCAACATGAATGCTTATAAGTGTCTCAATGAGCTTTATACAAGTTTGACGAACTTATGAAACATCTAACAACGCGTTTCTAGTACTCTAAACCAAGTTTCATGCAACATGAATGCTTATAAGTGTCTCAATGAGCTTTATACAAGTTTGACGAACTTATGAAACATCTAACAACTCGTTTCTAAGACTCTAAACCAAGTTTCATGTAACATGAGTGTTTATAAGTTCCTCAATGAGCTTTGTACAAATTTGACGAACGTATGAAACATCTAACAACGCGTTTTTAGGACTCTAAACCAAGTTTCATGGAACATGAGTGCTTATAAGTTCCCCAATGAGCTTTGTACAATTTTCACGAAATTATGAAACATCTAACAACGCGTTTCTATGACTCTAAACCAAGTTTCATGCAACATGAGTGCTTATAAGTTCCTCAATGAGCTTTATAGAAGTTTCACGAACTTATGAAACATCTAACAACACGTTTCTCGGAATCTAAACAAAGTTTCATGCAACATGAATGCTTATAAGTTTCTCAATGAGCTTTAGACAAGTTTGAAGAACTTATGAAACATCTAATAACGCATTTCTAGGACTCTAAACCAAGTTTCATGCAGCATGAGTGCTTATAAGTTCCTGAATGAGCTTTGTACAAATTTGACGAACTTATAAAACATCTAACAACTCGTTTCTATGACTGTAAACCAAGTTTCATGCAACATGAGAGCTAATAAGTTCCTCAATGAACTTTGTACAAGTTTGACGAACGTATGAAACATCTAACAACACGTTTCTAGGACTCTAAACCAAGTTTCATGCAACATGCGTGCTTATAAGTTCCTCAATGAGCTTTGTACAAGTTTCACTATTTTATGAAACATCTAACAACGCGTTTCTAGGACTCTAAACCAAGTTTCATGCAACATCAATGCTTATAAGTTTCTTAATGAGCTTTTTACAAGTTTGACGAACTTATGAAACATCTAACAATGCGTTTCTAGGACTAAACAAAGTTTCATGCGACATGAGTGCTTATAAGTATCTCTATTAGCTTTGTACAAGTTTGACGAACGTATGAAACATCTAACAACGCGTTTCTAGGACTCTAAACCAAGTTTCATGCAACATGAGTGCTTATAAGTTCCTCAATGAGCTTTGTACAGGTTTGACGAACGTATGAAACATCTAACAACACGTTTCTAGGACTCTAAACCAAGTTTCAAGCAACATGAGTGCTTATAAGTTTCTCAATGAGCTTTGTACAAGTTTCACGAACTTATGAAACATTTAACAACGCGTTTCTAGGACTCTAAACCAAGTTTCGTGCAACCTAAGAGCTTATAAGTGTCTCACTGTGCTTTGTACAAGTTTGACGAACGTATGAAACATCTAACAACGCTTTTCTAGGATTCTAAACCAAGTTTCATGCAACATGAGTGCTTATAAGTTTTTCAATGAGCTTTGTACAAGTTTGGCGAACTTATGAAACATCTAACAACACGTTTCTAGGACCCTAAACAAAGTTTCATTCAACATGAGAGCTTATAAGTTCCTCAATGAGCTTTGTACAAGTTTGACGAACGTATGAAACATGTAACAACGCGTTTCTAGGACTCTAAACCATGTTTCATGCAACATGAGTGCTTTTAAGTTCCTCAATGATTTTTGTACAAGTTTGACGAACTTATGAAAAATCTAACAACGCGTTTCTAGGACTCTAAACCAAGATTCATGCAACATGAGAGCTTATAAGTTCCTCAATGAGCTTTGTACAAGTTTGACGAACGTATGAAACATCTAACAACGCGTTTCTAGTACTCTAAACCATGTTTTATGCAACATGAATGCTTATAAGTTCCTCAATGAGCTTTGTACAAATTTTAAGAACTTATGAAACATCTAACAACGCCTTTCTAGGACTCTAAACCAAGTTTCATGCAACATGAGCGCTAATAAGTTCCTCAATGAGCTTTGTACAAGTTTGACGAACGTATGAAACATCTAACAACGCGTTTCTAGGACTCCAAACCAAGTTTCATGCAACATGAGTGCTTATAAGTTCGTCAATGAGCTTTGTACAAGTTTGACGAACGTATGAAACATCTAACAACGCGTTCTAGGACTCCAAACCAAGTTTCATGCAATATGAGTGCATATAAGTTCCTCAATGAGCTTTGTACAAGTTTTGCGAACGTATGAAGCATCTAACAACGCGTTTCTAGGACTCTAAACGAAGTTTCATGCAACATGAGAGCTTATAAGTTCCTCAATGAGCTTTGTACAAGTTTGACGAATGTATGAAACATCTAACCACGTGTTTCTAGGACTCTAAACCAAGTTTCATGCAACATGAGTGCTTATAAGTTCCTCAATGAGCTTTGTACAAGTTTCACGAACTTATGAAACATCTAACAACGCGTTTCTAAGACTCTAAACCAAATTTCATGCAACATGAGTGCTTATAAGTTCCTCAATGAGCTTTGCACAAGTTTGACGAACTTATGAAACATCTAATAACGCGTTTCTAGGACTCTAAACCATGTTTCATGCAACATGAGAGCTTATAAGTTCCTCAATGAGCTTTGCACAAGTTTGACGAACGTATGAAACATTTAACCACGCGTTTCTAGGACTCTAAACCAAATTTCATGCAACATGAGTGCTTATAAGTTCCTCAATGAGCTTTGTACAAGTTTGACGAACTTATGAAATATCTAATAACGCGTTTCTAGGACTCTAAACCATGTTTCATGCAACACATGAGAGCTTATAAGTTCCTCAATGAGCTTTTTACAAATTTGAGGAACGTATGAAACATCTAACAACGCGTTTCTAGGACTCGAAACCATGTTTCATGCAACATGAGTGCTTATAAATTCATCAATGAGCTTTGTACAAGTTTGACGAACGTATGAAACATCTAACCACGCGTTTCTAGGACTCTAAACCAAGTTTCACGCAACATGAGTGCTTATAAGTTCCTCAATGAGCTTTGTACAAGTTCGACGAACTTATGAAACATTTAACAACGCGTTTCTAGGACTCTAAACCAAGTTTCATGCAACATGAATGCTTATAAGTTCCTCAATGAGCTTTGTACAAGTTTGGAGAACGTATGAAACATCTAACAACGCGTTTCTAGGACTCTAAACCAAGTTTCATGCAACATGAGTGTTTATAACTGTCTCAATGAGCTTTGTACAAGTTTGACGAACTTATGAAACATCTAACAACGCGTTTCTAGGACTCTAAACCAAGTTCCATGCAACATGAGTGCTTATAAGTTCCTCAATGAGCTTTGTACAAGTTTGACGAACGTATGAAACATCTAACAACGGGTTTCTAGGACTCTAAACCAAGTTTCATGCAACATGAGTGCTTATAAGATCCTCAATGAGCTTTGTACAAGTTTGACGAACGTATGAAACATTTAACAACGCGTTTCTAGGACTCTAAACCAAGTTTCATGAAACATGAGTGCATATAAGTTCCTCAATGATCTTTGTACAAGTTCTACGAACTTATGAAACATTTAACAACGCGTTTCTAGGACTTTAAACTAAGCTTCATGCAACATGAATGCTTATAAGTTCCTCAATGAGCTTTGTAAAAGTTTGGCGAACGTATGAAACATCTAACAACGCGTTTCTAGGACTCTAAACCAAGTTTCATGCAACATGAGTGTTTATAAGTGTCTCAATGAGCTTTGTACAAGTTTGACGAACTTATGAAACATCTAACAACGCGTTTCTAGGAGTCTAAACCAAGTTCCATGCAACATGAGTGCTTATGAGTTCCTCAATGAGCTTTGTACAAGTTTGACGAACGTATGAAACATCTAACAACGGGTTTCTAGGACTCTAAACCAAGTTTCATGCAACATGAGAGCTTATAAGATCCTCAATGAGCTTTGTACAAGTTTGACGAACGTATGAAACATTTAACAACGCGTTTCTAGGACTCTAAACCAAGTTTCATGAAACATGAGTGCACATAAGTTCCTCAATGAGCTTTGTACAAGTTTCACGAACTTATGAAACATCGAACAACGCGTTTCTAGGACTCTAAACCAAGTTTCATGAAACATGAGTGCTTATAAGTTCATCAATGAGCTTCGTACAAGTTTGACGAACGTATGAAATATCTAACAACGCGTTTCTAAGACTCTAAACAAAGTTTCATGCAACATGAGTGTTTATAAGTGTCTCTATGAGCTTTTTTACAAGTTTGACGAACTTATGAAACATCTAACAACGCATTTCTAGGACTCTAAACCAAGTTTTATGCAACATGAGTGCTTATAAGTTCCTCAATGAGCTTTGTACAAGTTTGACGAACGTATGAAACATCTAACAACGCGTTTCTAGGACTCTAAACCAAGTTTCTTGCAACATGAGAGCTTATAAGTTCCTCAATGAGCTTAGTACAAGTTTGACGAACTTATGAAACATTTAACAACGCGTTTCAAGGACTCTAAACCAAGTTTCACGCAACACGAGTGCTTATAAGCTCCTCAATGAGCTTTGTAAAAGTTTGACGAACTTATGAAACATCTAACAACGTGTTTCTAGGACTCTAAAACAAGTTTCATGCACCATGAGTGATTATAAGTGTCTCACCGAGCTTTTGTACAAGTTTGACGAACGTATGAAACATCTAACAACGCGTTTCTAGGACTCTAAACCAAGTTTCATGCAACATGAGTGCTTATAAGTTCCTCAATCAGCTTTGTACAAGTTTCACGAACTTATGAAACATCTAACAACGCGTTTCTAGGACTCTAAAGCAGGTTTCATGCAACATGAGTGCTTATAAGTTTTTCAATGAGATTTGTACAAGTTTTACGAACTTATGAAACATCTAACAACGCGTTTCTAGGACCCTAAACAGATTTTCATCCAACATGAGAGCTTATAAGTTCCTCAATGAGCTTTGTACAAGTTTGACGAACGTATGAAACATCTAACAACGCGTTTCTAGGACTCTAAACCATATTTCATGCAACACGAGTGCTTATAAGTTCCTCAAAGATCTTTGTACAAGTTTGACGACCTTATAAAACATCTAACAACGCATTTCTAGGACTCTAAACCAAGATTCATGCAACATGAGTGCTTATAAATTCCTCAATGAGCTTTGTACAAGTTTCACGAACTTATGAAACATCTAACAACGCCTTTCTAGGAATCTAAACCATGTTTCATGCAACATGAGTGCTTATAAGTTCCTCAATGAGCTTTGTATAAGTTTAACGAACTTATGAAACATCTAACAACGCGGTTCTAGGACTCTAAACCAAGTTTCATGCAACATGATTGCTTATAAGTTCCTCAATGAGCTTTGTACAAGTTGACGAACTTATGAAACATATAACAACGCGTTTCTATGACTCTAAACCAAGTTTCATGCAACATGAGTGCTTATAAGTTCCTCAATGAGCTTTTTACAAATTTGAGGAACGTATGAAACATCTAACAACGCGTTTCTAGGACTTTAAACCATGTTTCATGCAACATGAGTGCTTATAAGTTCATCAATGAGCTTTGTACAAGTTTGACGAACGTATGAAACATCTAACCACGCGTTTCTAGGACTCTAAACCAAGTTTCACGCAACATGAGTGCTTATAAGTTCCTCAATGAGCTTTGTACAAGTTCGACGAACTTATGAAACATTTAACAACGCCTTTCTAGGACTCTAAACTAAGTTTCATGCAACATGAATGCTTATAAGTTCCTCAATGAGCTCTGTACAAGTTTGGCGAACGTATGAAACATCTAACAACGCGTTTCTAGGACTCTAAACCAAGTTTCATGCAACATGAGTGTTTATAAGTGTCTCAATGAGCTTTGTACAAGTTTGATGAACTTATGAAACATCTAACAACGCGTTTCTAGGACTCTAAACCAAGTTCCATGAAACATGAGTGCTTATAAGTTCCTCAATGAGCTTTGTAGAAGTTTGACGAACGTATGAAACATCTAACAACGGGTTTCTAGGACTCTAAACCAAGTTTCATGCAACATGAGAGCTTATAAGATCCTCAATGAGCTTTGTACAAGTTTGACGAACGTATGAAACATTTAACAACGTGTTTCTAGGACTCTAAACCAAGTTTCATGCAACACGAGTGCTTATAAGTGTCTCAATGAGCTTTGTACAAGTTTGAAGAACTTATGAAACATCTAACAACGCGTTTCTAGGACTCTAAACCAAGTTTCATGCAACATGAATTCTTATAAGTGTCTCAATGAGCTTTGTACAAGTTTGAAGAACTTATGAAACATCTAACAACGCGTTTCTAGGACTCTAAACGAAGTTTCATGACACATGAGGGCTTATAAGTTCCTCAATGAGCTTTGTACAAGTTTGACGAACGTATGAAACATCTAACAACACGTTCTAGGACTCTAAACCAAGTTTCATGCAATATGAGTGCATATAAGTTCCTCAATGAGCTTTGTACAAGTTTGGTGAACGTATGAAACATTTAACAACGCGTTTCTAGGACTCTAAACGAAGTTTCATGCAACATGAGTGCTTATAAGTTCCTCAGTGAGCTTTGTACAAGTTTGACGAACGTATGAAACATCTAACACCGCGTTTCTAGGACTCTAAACCAAGTTTCATGCAACATGAGGTCTTATAAGTTCCTCAATGAGCTTTGTACAAGTTTGACGAACGTATGAAACATCTAACAACGCGTTCTAGGACTCTAAACCAAGTTTCATGCAATACGAGTGCATATAAGTTCCTCAATGAGCTTTGTACAAGTTTGGCGAACGTATGAAGCATCTAACAACGCGTTTCTAGGACTCTAAACGAAGTTTCATGCAACATGAGTGCTTATAAGTTCCTCAATGAGCTTTGTACAAGTTTGACGAACGTATGAAACATCTAACAACGCGTTTCTAGGACTCTAAACCAAGTTTCTTGCAACATGAGTGCTTATAAGTTCCTCAATGAGCTTTGTACAAGTTTCACGAGCTTATGAAACATCTAACAACGCGTTTCTAGGACTCTAAACCAAGTTTAATGCAACATGAGTGCTTATAAATTCCTCAATGAGCTTTGTACAAGTTTGACGAACGTATGAAACATCGAACAACGCGTTTCTAGGACTCTAAACCAAGTTTCATGCAACATGAGGGCTTATAAGTTCTTCAATGAGCTTTGTACAAGTTTGACGAACGTATGAAACATCTAACAACGCTTTCTAGGACTCTAAACCAAGTTTCATGCAATATGAGTGCATATAAGTTCCTCAATGAGCTTTGTACAAGTTTGACGAACGTATGAAGCATCTAACAACGCGTGTCTAGGAATCTAAACGAAGTTTCATGCAACATGAGTGCTTATAAGTTCCTCAATGAGCTTTGTACAAGTTTGACGAACGTATGAAACATCTAACAACGCGTTTCTAGGACTCTAAACCAAGTTTCATTCAACATGAGTGCTTATAAGTTCCTCAATGAGCTTTGTACAAGTTTCTCGAGCTTATGAAACATCTAACAACGCGTTTCTAGGACTCTAAACCAAGTTTAATGCAACATGAGTGCTTATAAATTCCTCAATGAGCTTTGTACAAGTTTGACGAACGTATGAAACATCTAACAACGCGTTTCTAGGACTGTAAACCAAGTTTCATGCAACATGAGTGTTTATAAGTGTCTCAATGAGCTTTGTACATGTTTGACGAATGAATGAAACATCTAACAACGCGTTTCTAGGACTCTAAACCAAGTTTCATGCAACATGAATGCTTATAAGTGTCTCAATGAACTTTATACAAGTTTGACGAACTTATGAAACATCAAACAACTCGTTTCTATGACTCTTAACCAAGTTTCATGCAACATGAATGCTTATAAGTGTCTCAATGAGCTTTATACAAGTTTGACGAACTTATGAAACATCTAACAACTCGTTTCTAGGACTCTAAACCAAGTTTAATGTAACATGAGTGTTTATAAGTTCCTCAATGAGCTTTGTACAAGTTTGACGAACGTATGAAACATCAAACGACGCGTTTCTAGGACTTTAAACCAAGTTTCATGCAACATGAGAGCTTATAAGTTCCTCAATGAGCTTTGTATCAAGTTTGACGAACTTATGAAACATTTAACAACGCGTTTCTAGGACTCTAAACCAAGTTTCATGCAACATGAATGCTTATAAGTGTCTCAATGAGCTTTATACAAGTTTGACGAACTTATGAAACATCTAACAACGCGTTTCTAGGACTCTAAACCAAGTTTCATGCAACATGAATGCTTATAAGTGTCTCAATGAGCTTTATACAAGTTTGACGAACTTATGAAACATCTAACAACGCGTTTCTAGGACTCTAAACCAAGTTTCATGCAACATGAATGCTTATAAGTGTCTCAATGAGCTTTATACAAGTTTGACGAATTTATGAAACATCTAACAACTCGTTTCTAGGACTCTAAACCAAGTTTCATGTAGCATGAGTGTTTATAAGTTCCTCAATGAGCTTTGTACAATTTTCACGGAATTATGAAACATCTAACAACGCGTTTCTAGGCCTCTAAACCAAGTTTCATGCAACATGAGTGCATATAAGTTCCTCAATGAGCTTTGTACAAGTTTGGCGAACATATGAAACATCTAACAACGCGTTTCTAGGACTCTAAACCAAGTTTCATGCAACATGAGTGCTTATAAGTTCCTCAATGAGTTTTGTACAAGTTTGACGAACGTATCAAACATCTAACAACGCGTTACTAGGACTCTAAACCAAGTTTCATGCAACATGAGTGCTTATAAGTTCCTCAATGAGCTTTGTACAAGTTTCACGAACTTATGAAACATCTAACAACGCGTTTCTAGGACTCTAAACCAAATTTAATGCAACATGAGATATTATAAGTGTCTCAATGAGCTTTGTACAAGTTTGACGAACTTATGAAACATCTAACAATGCGTTTCTAGGATTCTAAACAAAGTTTCATTCAACATGAGTGCTTATAAGTTCCTCAATGAGCTTTGTACAAGTTTCACGAACGTATGAAACATCTAACAACGCGTTTCTATGACCCTAAACCAAGTTTCTTGCAACATGAGTGTTTATAAGTGTCTCAATGAGCTTTGTACAAGTTTGACGAACGTATGAAACTTCTAACAATGCGTTTCTAGGACTCTAAACCAAGTTTCATGCAACATGAGTGCTTATAAGTTCCTCAATAAGTTGTTTACAAGTTTCACGGACTTATGAAACACCTAACAACGCGTTTCTAGGACTCTAAACCAAATTTCATGCCACATGAGTGCTTATAAGTTTTTCAATGAGGTTTGTACAAGGTTGACGAACTTATATATAAAACATCTAACAACGCCTTTCTAGGACTCTAAACCAAGTTTCATGCAACATTAGTGCTTATAAGTTCCTCGATGAGCTTTGTACAAGTTTGACGAACTTAACAAACATCTAACAACGCGTTTCTAGGACTCTAAACCAAGATTCATGCAAAATGAGTGCTTATAAGTTCCTCGATGAGCTTTGTACAAGTTTCACGAACTTATGAAACATCTAACAACGCGTTTCTAGGACTCTAAACCAAGTTTCATGCAACATGAGTGCTTATAAGTTCCTCAATGAGCTTTGTACAAGTTTCACGTGATGAGGACATCCAAAGCAGCAAGGATGATCAAGAGGATCCTTTGCAAGTACCCGATGGACCAATGACAAGAGCGAGAGCAAAGCAAATCAAGGAGGCAATTAACGGGCTGATTCAAAAGCTTTTAGACCAAGAAAACATTTACAAGTCCATTGGATATGATAAACATCAAGTCCAACCACTTCTAAGCATGATTCAAGCCCAAGAAAGCCCAAAATGAAGCACTTATAATTTGGTCAATAAAGAGTGACGAAAATGAAAGATCAAGAGTCATATTTGGAGTTCAAGAGTCATTCAACACATCTTTTAATTCTATCTTTAATTATGTTTACTACATCCTTTGAACTTTTTTCTTTCTCTACAAGTTTTATTTCCCTTTAAATACATGTAATCTCCATTGGAGAAAGATATCCAACTTTTTAATCAAATATATTTTTCTAACTTTTTGTGAGAGTGATTCTCAATTAGTTCCTTGTGAACTTTTCGATCTTCGGTGTGATTCCGAGATATCAATCGCTTTATCAAACAGATTTTCATCCCTGTTTGTGGCGCCCATCATTACCAAAGTTAGTTGTTTCTTGTTGAGAGTATTGGGTCTTAGGTTTAATATTCCTAATGTTTGTACTTACCAAGTTCGTCGAACTAAGGTCCACCGCCTTGTTTTGTTGAAGCGTTTTAAGAGAGTATTGGGTCTGAGGTTTAATATACCTTAGGTTTGTGCTTCGCGAGTTCATCAAAGTCGAGGATTATCCCTTCAACCACCTTAGAGATCCAATCCTTGGTCTTTTCCGCATCATTTGCAAGTACCCGCTGGACCAATGACAAGAGCGAGAGCAAAGCAAATCAAGGAGGCAATTAACAGGCTGATTCAAGAGCTTTTAGACCAAGAAAACATTCACAAGTCCATTGGATATGATATACATCAAGTCCAACCACTTCTAAGCATGATTCAAGCCCAAGAAAGCCCAAAATTAAGCACTTATAATTTGGTCAATAAAGAGTGACGAAAATGAAAGATCAAGAGTCATATTTGGAGTTCAAGAGTCATTCAACCTATCTTTTAATTCTATCTTTAATTATGTTTACTACATCCTTTGAACTTCTTTCTTTCTCTACAAGTTTTATTTCCCTTTAAATACATGTAATCTCCATTGGAGAAAGATATCCAACTTTTTAATCAAATATAATTTTTCTATCTTTTTGTGAGAGTGATTCTCATTTAGTTCCTTGTGAACTTTTCGATATTCGGTGTGATTCCGAGTGATCAATCGGCTTATCAAACAGATTTCCATCCCTGTTTGTGGCGCCGATCATTACCAAAGTTAGTTGTTTCTTGTTGAGAGTATTGGGTCTTAGGTTTAATATACCTAAGGTTTGTACTTACTAAGTTCTTCGAACTAAGGTCCACCGCCTTGTTTTGTTGAAGCGTTTCAAGAGAGTATTGGGTCTAAGGTTTAATATACCTTAGGTTTGGGCTTCGCGAGTTAATCAAAGTCGAGGATTATCCCTTCAACCACCTTAGAGATCCCTTCCTTGGTCATTTCCGCATCATCACGAACTTATGAAACATCTAAAAACGCGTTTCTAGGACTCTAAACCAAGTTTCATGCAACATGAGTGCTTATTAGTTCCTCAATGAGCTTTGTACAAGTTTGATGAACTTATGAAACATCTAACAACGCGTTTCTAGGACTCTAAACCATGTTTCATGCAACATGAGAGCTTATAAGTTCCTCAATGAGCTTTGTATCAAGTTTGACAAACGTATGAAACATTTAACACCGCGTTTCTAGGACTCTAAACTAAGTTTCATGCAACATGAGTGCTTATAATTGTCTCAATGAGCTATGTACAAGTTTGAAGAACTTATGAAACATCTAACAACGCGTTTCTAGGACTCTAAACCAAGTTTCATGCAACATGAGTGCTTATAAGTATCTAAATGAGCTTTGTACAAGTTTGACGAACTTATGAAACATCTAACAACTCATTTCTACGACTCTAAACCAAGTTTCATGCAACATGAGAGCTTATAAGTTCCTCAATGAGCGTTGTACAAGTTTGACTAACCTATGAAACATATAATAACGCGTTTCTTGGGCTCTAAACCATGTTTCATGCAACATAAGTGCTTATAAGTTTCTCAATGAGCTTTGTACAAGTTTGACGAACTTATGAAACATCTAACAAGGCGTTTCTAGGACTCTAAACCAAGTTTCATGCAATATGAGCGCTTTTAAGTTCCTCAATGAGCTTTGTACAAGTTTGACGAACATATGAAACATCTAACAACGCGTTTCTAGGACTCCAAACCAAGTTTCATGCAACATGAGCGCTTATAAGTTCCTCAATGAGCTTTGTACAAGTTTGACGAACTTATGAAACATCTTACAACGTGTTTCTAGGACTCTAAACCAAGTTTCATGCAACATGAGTGCTTATAAGTTCCTCAATGAGCTTTGTACAAGTTTCACGAACTTATGAAACATGTAACAACGCGTTTCTAGGACTCTAAACCAAGTTTCATGCAACCAGAGAGCTTATAAGTTCCTCAATGAGCTTTGTACAAGTTTGACGAACGTAACAAACATCTAACTACGCGTTTCTAGGACTCTAACCCAAGTTTCATGCAACATGAGAGCTTATAAGTTCCTCAATGAGCTTTGTATCAAGTTTGGCGAACGTATGAAACATCTAACAACGCGTTTCTTGGACTCTAAACCAAGTTTCATGCAACATGAGTGCTTATAAGTTCCTCAATGAGCTTTGTACAAGTTTGGCGAACGTATGAAGCATCTAACAACGCGTTTCTAGGACTCTAAACCATGTTTCATGCAACATGAGTGCATATAAGTTCCTCAATGAGCTTTGTACAAGTTTGGCGAACGTATGAAACACCTAACAACGCGTTTCTAGGACTCTAAACCAAGTTTCATGCAACATGAGTGCTTATAAGTTCCTCAATGAGCTTTGTACAAGTTTGACGAACGTATGAAACATCTAACAACGCGTTTCTAGGATTCTAAACCAAGTTTCTTGCAACATGAGTGCTTATAAGTTCCTCAATGAGCTTTGTACAAGTTTCACGAACTTATGAAACATCTAACAACGCGTTTCTAGGACTCTAAACCAGGTTTAATGCAACATGAGTGCTTATAAGTTCCTCAATGAGCTTTGTACAATTTTGACGAACGTATGAAACATCTAACAACGCGTTTCTAGGTCACTAAACCAAGTTTCATGCGACATGAGTGTTTATAAGTGTCTCAATGAGCTTTGTACAAGTTTGACGAACTTATGAAACATCTAACAACGCGTTTCTAGGATTCTAAACCAAGTTTCATGCAACATGAGTGCTTATAAGTATCTCAATGAGCTTTGTATAATTTTGACGAATTTATGAAACATCTAACAACTCGTTTCTAGGACTCTAAACCAAGTTTCATGGAACATGAGAGCTTATAAGTTCCTCAATGAGTTTTGTACAAGTTTGACGAACGTATGAAACATCTAACAACGTGTTTCTAGGACTCGAAACCAAGTTTCATGCAACATGATTGCTTATAAGTTCCTCAATGAGCTTTCTAAAAGTTTCACGAACTTATGAAACATCTAACAACGCGTTTCTAGGAGTTTAAACCAAATTTCATGCAACATGAGTGCTTATAAGTTCCTCAATGAGCTTTGTACAAGTTTGACGAACTTATGAAACATCTGACAACGCGTTTCTAGGACTCTAAACCAAGTTTCATGCAACATGAGAGCTTATAAGTTCTCAATGAGCTTTGTACAAGTTTGAAGAACGTATGAAACATCTAACAACGCGTTTCTAGGACTCTAAACCAAGTTTCATGCAACATGAGTGCATATAAGTTCCTCAATGAGCTTTGTACAAGTTTGGCGAACGTATGAAACATCTAACAACGCGTTTCCAGGACTCTAAACCAAGTTTCATGCAACATGAGTGATTATAAGTGTCTCAATGAGCTTTGTACAAGTTTGACGAACTTATGAAACATCTAACAACGCGTTTCTAGCACTCTAAACAAAGTTTCATTGAACATGAGTGCTTATAAGTTCCTCAATGAGCTTTGTACAAGTTTTACGAACGTATGAAACATCTAACAACGCGTCTCTATGACTCTAAACCAAGTTTCTTGCAACATGAGTGCTTATAAGTTCATCAATGAGCTTTGTACAAGTTTTACGAACGTATGAAACATCTAACAACGCGTTTCTATGACTCTAACCCAAGTTTCTTGCAACATGAGAGCTTATAAGTTCCTCAATGAGCTTTGTACAAGTTTGACGAACTTATGAAACATTTAACAACGCGTTTCTAGGACTCTAAACCAAGTTTCACGCAACATAAGTGCTTATAAGTTCCTCAATGAGCTTTGAAAAAGTTTGACGAACTTATGAAACATCTAACAACGAGTTTCTAGGACTCTAAACACAGTTTCATGCAACATAAGTGATTATAAGTGTCTCAATGAGCTTTGTACAAGTTTGACGAACGTATGAAACATCTAACAACGCGTTTCTAGGACTCTAAACCAAGTTTCATGCAACATGAGTGCTCATAAGTTCCTCAATGATCTTTTTACAAGTTTCACGAACTTATGAAACACCTAACAACGCGTTTCTAGGACTCTAAACCAAATTTCATGCAACATGTGTGCTTATAAGTTTTTCAATGAGCTTTGTTCAAGTTTGACGAACTTATAAAACATCAAACAACGCATTTCTAGGACTCTAAACCAAGTTTCATGCAACATGAGTGCTTATAAGTTCCTCAATGAGCTTTGTACAAGTTTGACGAACGTATGAAACATCTAACAACGCGTTTCTAGGACTCTAAACCATGTTTCATGCAACATGAGTTCTTATAAGTTCCTCAATGATCTTTGTACAAGTTTGACGAACTTAAGAAACATCTAACAACACGTTTCTAGGACTCTAAACCAAGATTCATGCAACATGAGTGCTTATAAGTTCCTCGATGAGCTTTGTACAAGTTTCACGAACTTGTGAAACATCTAAAACCGCATTTCTAGGACTCTAAACCAAGTTTCATGCAACATGAGTGCTAATAAGTTCCTCAATGAGCTTTGTACAAGTTTCACGAACTTATGAAACATCTAAAAACGCGTTTCTAGGACTCTAAACCAAGTTCCATGCAACATGAGTGCTTATTAGTTCCTCAATGAGCTTTGTACAAGTTTGACGAACGTATGAAACATCTAACAACGCGTTTCTATGACTCTAAACAAAGTTTCATGCAACATGAGTGCATATAAGTTCCTCAATGAGCTTTGTACAAGTTTGGCGAACGTATGAAACATCTAACAACGCGTTTCTAGGACTCTAACCCAAGTTTCATGCAACATGAGTGCTTATAAGTTCCTCAATGAGCATTGTACAAGTTTGACGAAGATATGAAACATCTAACAACGCGTTTCTAGGACTCTAAACCAAGTCTCATGCAACATGAGTGCTTATAAGTTCCTCAATGAGCTTTGTACAAGTTTGACGAACGTATGAAACATCTAACAACGCGTTTCTAGGACTCTAAACCAAGTTTCTTGCAACATGAGTGCTTATAAGTTCCTCAATGAGCTTTGTACAAGTTTCACGAACTTATGAAACATCTAACAACGTGTTTCTAGGACTCTAAACAATGTTTAATGCAACATGAGTGCTTATAAGTTCCTCAATGAGCTTTGTACAAGTTTAACGAACGTATGAAACATCTAACAACACGTTTCTAGGACTCTAAACCAAGTTTCATGCAACATGAGTGTTTATAAGTGTCTCAATGAGCTTTGTACAAGTTTGACGAACTTATGAAACATCTAACAACGCGTTTCTAGGACTCTAAACCAAGTTTCATGCAACATGAGTGCTTATAAGTATCTCAATGAGCTTTATATAAGTTTGACGAATTTATGAAACATCTAACAACTCGTTTCTAGGACTCTAAACCAAGTTTCATGGAACATGAGAGCTTATAAGTTCCTCAATGAGTTTTGTACAAGTTTGACGAACGTATGAAACATCTAACAACGTGTTTCTAGGACTCGAAACCAAGTTTCATGCAACATGAGTGCTTATAAGTTCCTCAATGAGCTTTGTACAAGTTTGACGAACTTATGAAACATCTAACAACGCGTTTCTAGGACTCTAAACCAAGTTTCATGCAACATGAGAGCTTATAAGTTCTTAATGAGCTTTGTACAAGTTTGAAGAACGTATGAAACATCTACCAACGCGTTTCTAGGACTCTAAACCAAGTTTCACGCAACATGAGTGCTTATAAGTTTCTCAATGAGCTTTATATAAGTTTGACGAACTTATGAAACATTTAACAACGTGTTTCTAGGACTCTAAACCAAGTTTCATGCAACATGAATACTTATAAGTTCTGCAATCAGCTTTGTACAAGTTTGGGGAACGTATGAAACATCTAACAACGCGTTTCTAGGACTATAAACCAAGTTTCATGGAACATGAGTGTATATAAGTGTCTCAATGAGCTTTGTACAAGTTTGACGAACTTATGAAACATCTAACAACGCGTTTCTAGAACTCTAAACAAAGTGTCATTGAACATGAGTGCTTATAAGTTCCTCAATGAGCTTTGTACAAGTTTTACGAACGTATGAAACATCTAACAACGCGTCTCTATGACTCTAAACCAAGTTTCTTGCAACATGAGTGCTTATAAGTTCATCAATGAGCTTTGTACAAGTTTTACGAACGTATGAAACATCTAACAACGCGTTTCTATGACTCTAACCCAAGTTTCTTGCAACATGAGAGCTTATAAGTTCCTCAATGAGCTTTGTACAAGTTTGACGAACTTATGAAACATTTAAAAACGCGTTTCTAGGACTCTAAACCAAGTTTCACGCAACATAAGTGCTTATAAGTTCCTCAATGAGCTTTGAAAAAGTTTGACGAACTTATGAAACATCTAACAACGAGTTTCTAGGACTCTAAACCAAGTTTCATGCAACATGAGTGATTATAGGTGTCTCAATGAGCTTTGTACAAGTTTGACGAACGTATGAAACATCTAACAACGCGTTTCTAGGACTCTAAACCAAGTTTCATGCAACATGAGTGCTCATAAGTTCCTCAATGATCTTTTTACAAGTCTCACGAACTTATGAAACACCTAACAACGCGTTTCTAGGACTCTAAACCAAATTTCATGCAACATGAGTGCTTATAAGTTTTTCAATGAGCTTTGTTCAAGTTTGACGAACTTATAAAACATCAAACAACGCATTTCTAGGACTCTAAACCAAGTTTCATGCAACATGAGTGCTTATAAGTTCCTCAATGAGCTTTGTACAAGTTTGACGAACGTATGAAACATCTAACAACGCGTTTCTAGGACTCTAAACCATGTTTCATGCAACATGAGTGCTTATAAGTTCCTCAATGATCTTTGTACAAGTTTGACGAACTTAAGAAACATCTAACAACACGTTTCTAGGACTCTAAACCAAGATTCATGCAACATGAGTGCTTATAAGTTCCTCGATGAGCTTTGTACAAGTTTCACGAACTTGTGAAACATCTAAAACCGCATTTCTAGGACTCTAAACCAAGTTTCATGCAACATGAGTGCTAATAAGTTCCTCAATGAGCTTTGTACAAGTTTCACGAACTTATGAAACATCTAAAAACGCGTTTCTAGGACTCTTAACCAAGTTTCATGCAACATGAGTGCTTATTAGTTCCTCAATGAGCTTTGTACAAGTTTGACGAACGTATGAAACATCTAACAACGCGTTTCTATGACTCTAAACAAAGTTTCATGCAACATGAGTGCATATAAGTTCCTCAATGAGCTTTGTACAAGTTTGGCGAACGTATGAAACATCTAACAACGCGTTTCTAGGACTCTAAACCAAGTTTCATGCAACATGAGTTCTTATAAGTTCCTCAATGAGCATTGTACAAGTTTGACGAAGATATGAAACATCTAACAACGCGTTTCTAGGACTCTAAACCAAATCTCATGCAACATGAGTGCTTATAAGTTCCTCAATGAGCTTTGTACAAGTTTGACGAACGTATGAAACATCTAACAACGCGTTTCTAGGACTCTAAACCAAGTTTCTTGCAACATGAGTGCTTATAAGTTCCTCAATGAGCTTTGTACAAGTTTCACGAACTTATGAAACATCTAACAACGTTTTTCTAGGACTCTAAACAATGTTTAATGCAACATGAGTGCTTATAAGTTCCTCAATGAGCTTTGTACAAGTTTAACGAACGTATGAAACATCTAACAACACGTTTCTAGGACTCTAAACCAAGTTTCATGCAACATGAGTGTTTATAAGTGTCTCAATGAGCTTTGTACAAGTTTGACGAACTTATGAAACATCTAACAACGCGTTTCTAGGACTCTAAACCAAGTTTCATGCAACATGAGTGCTTATAAGTATCTCAATGAGCTTTATATAAGTTTGACGAATTTATGAAACATCTAACAACTCGTTTCTAGGACTCTAAACCAAGTTTCATGGAACATGAGAGCTTATAAGTTCCTCAATGAGCTTTGTACAAGTTTCACGAACGTATGAAACATCTAACAACACGTTTCTATGACTCTAAACCAAGTTTCTTGCAACATGAGTGCTTATAAGTTCATCAATGAGCTTTGTACAAGTTTGACAAACGTATGAAACATTTAACAACGCGTTTCTAGGACACTAAACCAAGTTTCACGCAGCATGAGTGCTTATAAGTTACTCAATGAGCTTTGAAAAAGTTTGACGAACTTATGAAACATCTAACAACGAGTTTCTAAGACTCTAAACCAAGTTTCATGCAACATGAGTGATTATAAGTGTCTCAATGAGTTTTGTACAAGTTTGACGAACGTATGAAACATCTAACAACGCGTTTCTAGGACTCTAAACCAAGTTTCATGCAACATGAGTGCTCATAAGTTCCTCAATGATCTTTTTACAAGTTTCACGAACTTATGAAACACCTAATAACGCGTTTCTAGGACTCTAAACCAAATTTCATGCAACATGAGTGCTTATAAATTTTTCAATGAGCTTTGTTCAAGTTTGACGAACTTATAAAACATCAAACAACGCATTTCTAGGACTCTAAACCAAGTTTCATGCAACATGAGTGCTTATAAGTTCCTCAATGAGCTTTGTACAAGTTTGACGAACGTATGAAACATCTAACAACGCGTTTCTAGGACTCTAAACCATGTTTCATGCAACATGAGTGCTTATAAGTTCCTCAATGATCTTTGTACAAGTTTGACGAACTTAAGAAACATCTAACAACACGTTTCTAGGACTCTAAACCAAGATTCATGCAACATGATTGCTTATAAGTTCCTCGATGAGCTTTGTACAAGTTTCACGAACTTGTGAAACATCTAAAACCGCGTTTCTAGGACTCTAAACCAAGTTTCATGCAACATGAGTGCTTATTAGTTCCTCAATGAGCTTTGTACAAGTTTCACGAACTTATGAAACATCTAACAACGCGTTTCTAGGACGCTAAACCATGTTTCATGCAACATGAGAGCTTATAAGTTCCTCAATGAGCTTTGTAAAAGTTTGACGAACGTATGAAACATCTAACAACGTGTTTCTAGGACTCTAAACCAAGTTTCATGCAACATGAGTGCTTATAAGTTCCTCAATGAGCTATCAAGTTTGACGAACGTATGAAACATCTAACACCGCGTTTCTAGGACTCTAAACCAAGTTTCATGCAACATGAGAGCTTATAAGTTCCTCAATAAGCTTTGTATCAAGTTTGACGAACGTATGAAACATCTAACACCGCATTTCTAGGACTCTAAACAAAGTTTCATGCAACATGAGTGCTTATAACTGTCTCAATGAGCTTTGTGCAAGTTTGGCGAACTTATGTGCAACATTAACAACTTTGAACTACATCTAAACTCAAGTTTCTGCAACATGAGAGCTCTAAGTTCCTCAATGAGCGTTGTACAAGTTTCATGCACTTATGAAACATCTAACAACGCGTTTCTAGGACTCTAAAACAAGTTTCATGCAACATGACGGTTTATAAGTTCCTCGATGAGCTTTTACAAGTTTGACGAACGTATGAAACATCTAACAACGCGTTTCTAGGACTCCAAACCAAGTTTAATGCAACATGAGCGCTTATAAGTTCCTCAATGAGCTTTGTACAAGTTTGACGAACTTATGAAACATCTTACAACGTGTTTCTAGGACTCTAAACCAAGTTTCATGCAACATGAGTGCTTATAAGTTCCTCAATGAGCTTTGTACAAGTTTCACGAACTTATGAAACATCTAACAACGCGTTTCTAGAACTCTAAACCAAGTTTCATGCAACCTGAGAGCTTATAAGTTCGTCAATGAGCTTTGTACAAGTTTGACGAACGTATGAAACATCTAACAACGCGTTTCTAGGACTCTAAACCAAGTTTCATGCAACATGAGAGCTTATAAGTTCCTCAATGAGCTTTGTATCAAGTTTGACGAACGTATGAAACATCTAACAACCCGTTTCTTGGACTCTAAACCAAGTTGCATGCAACATGAGTGCTTATAAGTTCCTCAATGAGCTTTGTACAAGTTTTGCGAACGTATGAAACATCTAACAACGCGGTTCTAGGACTCTAAACAATGTTTCATGCAACATGAGTGCTTATAAATTCCTCAATGAGCTTTGTACAAGTTTCACGAACTTATGAAACATCTAACAACGCGTTTCTAGGACTCTAAACCAAGTTTCATGCAACCTGAGAGCTTATAAGTTCCTCAATGAGCTTTGTACAAGTTTGACGAACGTATGAAACATCTAACAACGCGTTTCTAGGACTCTAAACCAAGTTTCATGTAAACATGAGAACTTATAAGTTCCTCAATGAGCTTTGTACAAGTTTGACGAACGTATGAAACATCTAACAACGCGTTTCTAGGACTCTAAACCAAGTTTCATGCAACATGAGTGCTTATAAGTTCCTCAATGAGCTTTGTACAAGTTTCACGAACTTATGAAACATCTAAAAACGCGTTTCTAGGACTCTAAATCAAGTTTCATGCAACATGAGTGCTTATTAGTTCCTCAATGAGCTTTGTACAAGTTTGACGAACTTATGAAACATCTAACAACGCGTTTCTAGGACTCTAAACCATGTTTCATGCAACATGAGAGCTTATAAGTTCCACAATGAGCTTTGTACAAGTTTGACGAACGTATGAAACATCTAACAACGTGTTTCTAGGACTCTAAACCAAGTTTCATGCAACATGAGTGCTTATAAGTTCCTCAATGAGCTTTGTATCAAGTTTGACGAACGTATGAAACATCTAACAACGTGTTTCTAGGACTCTAAACCAAGTTTCATGCAACATGACAGTTTATAAGTTCCTCAATGAGCTTTTTACAAGTTTGACGAACGTATGAAACATCTAACAACACGTTTCTAGGACTCTAAACCAAGTTTCATGCAACATGAGTGCTTATAAGTTCCTCAATGAGCTTTGTACAAGTTTCACGAACTTATGAAACATCTAAAAACTTTTTTCTATGACTCTAAACCAAGTTTCATGCAACATGAGTGCTTATAAGTTCCTCAATGAGGTTTGTACAAGTTGACGAACTTATGAATCATCTAACAACGCGTTTCTAGGACTCTAAACCAAGTTTCATGCAACATGAGTGCTTATAAGTTCCTCAATGAGTTTTGTATCAAGTTTGACGAACGTATTAAACATCTAACAACACGTTTCTAGGACTCTAAACCAAGTTTCATGCAACATGAGAGCTTATAAGTTCCTCAATGAGCTTTGTACAAGTTTGAAGAACTTATGAAACATCTAACAACACGTTTATAGGACTCTAAACCAAGTTTCATGCAACATGAGTGCTTATAAGTGTTAAAAAGAGACCAAGGCTTTGCCCGGACACACATGTTCACCAAGGCAAAGACCTAGCTTGTGGTCAAAGGCAAAAGACACAAGCTCTCTTTTGTTACCGTTACAAAGAGGACAAGGAAACAAAGAAATCATCTAGAAGGAAAAGAGCCGTTGCACAAAAGAGCCGTTGGGCAAGTTCACCACACGCCGTCCAAGTCACATGTTGACTTAATGAGCGTGTAGTTCACACCATCCGTACCGTTACGGGTCGCCTTAAGAAGGCGCGACTCCAAGGGTGATAGTGACGTTTGGCGCGGCTAACCGAGCTAGATGTGGACGGTTTTAGAATATACTTTAGATGTTATTTTGGGTGAAACCTTTTGTATATTATAACCTCTTGTAACAAGAAAAACATTTAATCCAATATACTCTTTTCTGGATTAAACTCTCTCTCTCTATTCTCCCTCTCTTTTTCTTGATGTTCTTCATGAACTCAAGAACACAAACTCTTAAATCTCGTTTACACTCTCTAAAAACTAACATGGTATCAGAGCAACCTTACTCTGGAACCTAATCTCGCTTCCGCTACCAATCTCTCCAGGCGCTCGGGCTTTTTCGGCGCCCGACTACAAATCTCTCGGTGCTCGATAAAAACTCTCGGTGCTCGATAACAAATCTCTCGGTGCTCGATAAAAACTCTCGGTGCTCGGTAACTCTCGGTACTAACGATTCTCGGTGCTCGGCTAACCTCGGTTTCCGTGCACGCTCAACAAAGGTTGACATATTCAGTTCTAAAGTCTAGATCTTGAAGAAAGGTATCGTCTTTGGCCTCTAGAATCCTAGATCTATCCAAGACAAGTCTTTTCAAACGAAGCGTTAAACCATGGAAGACAAAGAATCCAAGAAGACTCCTTGTCCGGTTACCTTGAAAGGTATCAACTACCTCCTATGGGCAAGGACCATGAAGATTTCCCTTTGTGGCCGCGACTATTGGAACCATATACTCACTCGGCAAGATGCTCCCATTGAGTTCAACAATGAACTCACAAACGACGATGAGAAGTGGTTCCAACTAGACCAAAAGGTCCTTGGAATCATTCAAGGATCCCTTGAGCCGTCCATTTTGGAAGCTTACTCCTATTGCGAAAAAGCCAAGGAGTTATGGGACACTCTCCAAACCGTCTACGACAACATCTCAAACCTTAGCCGAGTTTACGAAGTCAAGAAGGCCCTTAGTGACCTAAACCAAGAAGACACCGAATTCACCAAGCACTTTGGGAAGTTTAGGTCACTTTGAACGGAATTATAGATGCTCCGCCCAAGCACCGTGGATCCTAAGGTGTTAAACGAACGAAGAGAGCAAGACAAAGTCTTTGGCTTGCTCCTTACCCTCAACGGCAGCTACAAGGAGATCACCAAGCATCTACTCCGAGTCGACACTCTACCAAACCTTGAAGAAGTATGTGCTCAACTTCAAAGGGAACAAGGCTCCATTGAACTATTTGATGGCAAGAAGGAGCTTGTGACCGCAAACAAGGTGGCATTTAAACCGTCTTCCAAGACATATGAAGAAAGGAGAGCCTTGACGTGTGAGCATTGCAAGGAGAAGTGTTGGATCTTACACCCTAGCCTCAAGCCGGCCAAGTTCAAGGATGCCAAGGCCAACTACTCTCACGATGACTCGGCTAGCATACCAAGTACAAGCGGACCAAGCCATGGCAAGGAAGAGGAGTCTTCGGCCATTTTCCCATACATGGACGAGTTTGTGAGGAAGTCCGACCTTGACGCACTCATCAAAGCCCTTAAGGGCTCCGGTATTTCACCTTTTTACTCTCTTAGTGCTCAAAATATAGACATTAAACCGTATAAGCCTATTATTGTTGATTCGGGTGCTTCTCATCATATGATTAGTAACTTGGACTTAATTAGTAATGTTAAACCGGCTTTAGGTAATGTCATTATTGCAAATGGGAGTAAAATTCCTATAGAAGGGTTAGGAAACCTTAAGTTGTTTGATAGTGATTCTCAAGCTCTTTATATGCCTAGTTTTACTTCCAATCTTATATCCGTTAAACGCATTGCTTGTGATTTGAATTGCAAGGTTATTTTCAGTCCTAATGAAGTGATTTTTCAGGATATTAAGAGTGAGAAGTATTTGGAAAAGGGGTCACAAGAGGGGACCTCTATGTTCTTGAAGAATTTGATTTTAAGAACTCTACTTCTACTTCTCTTTGTCATGCTTTTAAATCGGTTATAGCCGAGGTTAACAATGTGATTTGGCATTTTAGACTTGGTCATCCTCACTTGAATGCTTTAAAAACTATTTTTCCTAATGTTGTTTTTGATCATCAAACTTGTGAGGCTTTTATTTTAGGCAAGCATTGTAGAACTGTTTTTTCAAAATCTAAAATGTGTTACAAACCTTTTGAATTGGTCCACTCGGATGTTTGGTCCTCTCCTTGCAAATCTAGGGATAATCATGCTTATTTTGTCACATTTATAGATGAAAGCTCTAAATACACTTGGGTCACTCTTTGACAAACTAAAGATAGGGTATTAGAGGCTTTTAAAAACTTTCAAAACTATGTGACTAACCATTACAATGCTAAGATTAAAACCTTTAGGTCGGATAATGGGGGAGAGTACACAAGCCGAGCCTTCAATGAACACATAGCCAACCATGGGATCCTTCACAAAACCACATGCCCATATACACCACAACAAAATGGTGTGGCCGAGAGGAAGAATAGGCATGTCATGGAGGTCACACGGTCAATGATGTTCCACATGCAACATGAGTGCTTATAAATTCCTCAATGAGCTTTGTACAAGTTTCACGAACATATGAAACATTTAACAACGCGTTTCTAGGACTCTAAACCAAGTTTCACGCAACATGAGTGCTTATAAGTTCCTCAATGAGCTTTGAAAAAGTTTGACGAACTTATGAAACATCTAACAACGCGTTTTTATGACTCTAAACCAAGTTTCATGCAACATGAGTGATTATAAGTGTCTCAATGAGCTTTGTACAAGTTTGACGAACGTATGAAACATCTAACAACGTGTTTCTAGGACTTTAAACCAAGTTTCATGCAACATGAGTGCTTATAAGTTCCTCAATGAGCTTTGTACAAGTTTCACGAACTTATGAAACATCTAACAACACGTTTCTAGGACAGTAAACCAAGTTTCATGCAACATGAGGGCTTATAAGTTCCTCAATGAGCTTTGTACAAGTTTGACAAACGTATGAAACATCTAACAACGCGTTTCTAGGAATCTAAACCAAGTTTAATGCAACATGAGTGATTATAAGTGTCTCAATGAGCTTTGTACAAGTTTGACGAACGTATGAAACATCTAACAACGCGTTTCTAAGACTCTAAACCAAGTTTCATGCAACATGAGTTCTCCTAAGTTCCTCAATGATCTTTTTACAAGTTTTACGAACTTATGAAACACCTAACAACGCGTTTCTAGGACTCTAAACCAAATTTCATGCAACATGAGTGCTTATAAGTTTTTCAATGAGCTTTGTTCAAGTTTGACGAACTTATAAAACATCAAACAACGCATTTCTAGGACTCTAAACCAAGTTTCATGCAACATGAGTGCTTATAAGTTCTTCAATGAGCTTTGTACAAGTTTGACGAACGTATGAAACATCTAACAACGCGTTTCTAGGACTCTAAACCATGTTTCATGCAACATGAGTGCTTATAAGTTCCTCAATGATCTTTGTACAAGTTTGACGAACATAAGAAACATCTAACAACACGTTTCTAGGACTCTAAACCAAGATTCATGCAACATGAGTGCTTATAAGTTCCTCGATGAGCTTTGTACAAGTTTCATGAACTTGTGAAACATCTAACACCATGTTTCTAGGACTCTAAATCAAGTTTCATGCAACATGAGTGCTTATAAGTTCCTCAATGAGCTTTGTACAAGTTTCATGCAACATGAAACATCTAACAACGCGTTTCTAGGACTCTAAACCAAGTTTCATGCAACCTGAGAGCTTATAAGTTCCTCAATGAGCCTTGTACAAGTTTGACGAACGTATGAAACATCTAACAACGCGTTTCTAGGACTCTAAACCAAGTTTCATGCAACATGAGAGCTTATAAGTTCCTCAATGAGCTTTGTATCAAGTTTGACGAACGTATGAAACATCTAACAACCCGTTTCTTGGACTCTAAACCAAGTTTCATGCAACATGAGTGCTTATAAGTTCCTCAATGAGCTTTGTACAAGTTTGGCGAACGTATGAAACATCTAACAACGCGGTTCTAGGACTCTAAACCATGTTTCATGCAACATGGGTGCTTATAAATTCCTCAATGAGCTTTGTACAAGTTTCACGAATTTATGAAACATCTAACAACGCGTTTCTAGGACTCTAAACCAAGTTTCATGCAACCTGAGAGCTTATAAGTGTTAAGACTAATGATAACCTATCAAAGGCATTAGGTCAAGACACAAAGAAGAATACTTGTGTAACAAGAATTACATGGATCAAGACTTCGTACTAGGGTTATCATGGAAGTGCAAATATTGTGCATTATCAAAATGTGCAAATATTGTGCACTTCCTTAAAAGACCTCGAAAGGCGTGTCAAGAACGGATTTGGCAATGTGCAAAATCCGTGCTACGAAATTCCCGAGACGTGCAAAATCCGGGTCGTGCAAACCTCGTGCGGTCTTGGTGACTTGGCAAGTCAACAAGAGGGATCTTTGGCACAAGAAACCAAACACTTGGACACTTCGTTACATGCGCCAGTCCACACATCAAGACGCGTAGGGACATGTCACTATCCGGCTCGGTTCCAAGCGCAACACGCTCCCAAGAGTGGAAAGCGACTTATCCCTTCTTATCTCTCTCTCTCTCTCTCAACGTCTAGAATCATATTTGACTTTATATATTTGTTGTAAACCCTTGACACATGATAAGGAGGTTTAATCCTCTCTTCTCCATTATACTCTTTTATCCTAATTATACTCTTTTATCCTATTCTCTCTCTTGTTCATACTCTCTCCCCAAACTCAAGAACATCATACAAAACTTAATCTCTCAAGAACCTAAGCTATATTGCTTTCCTTCTATTCTACCATTCTCTCATTCTTCCATAACTCGAAACTCCCATCCATATAATCTCAAAATTCAACATGGTATCAGAGCATGAAGCTCCTTCTACCTAAGCTAATCCGCAAGCTTAGCCATTGAGGTGGAGAGAACCTTGCTACTTTGCTCTTATGAGCGTAAGAGCTTGATGAATCCAAATCCCCTCTTCTTTCTTTGGTTGTTTAAATTCTGCAAGTAGTTAATGTTCATAGATGAAAGAAAACCAAGACAAGCTTTAAAAGGCGATGAATCTTGTAGAGAAAGGGAACCACTCTTAGGAGTATAATGAACATGTTGAATCCTTTCTCATTCTCTAAAATCTATGTTCTTTTATTTCTTGTATAGATTCATAGATCTTGGTAATACCTTTCTTAGAACACACCAAGCATATATAATTTGTTCATGGAAAGATTGGATCTTTAAGAGTGTTTCTTTGAAAAGATCTATGGACAGCCGAATGTCATGGATGAGAACCATTGTTTCCTCACTCTTATAAGTTCAAAGGAACCTTGATGAATCCAAGATCTCAATGACTTCGGTTTTTAGACTATGAACAAGTATTCAAGAACAAAACTTGAAACTTGGGAGTCAAAGGGTTTGTGAACCATGTGTGCTCACTCTTATGAGTTCAAAGCCACTTGATGAATCCAAAGCCCTTGCCTTTTTGTGCTTTAACAAGATCTTTGGAAAGAGAACCATGATCCGCTTAACTCCTAGTGAGTAAAGGACATGTTGACTCCAATTTCCTTGGTAAGTACAAGACAATAAAAACACATTCATTGTTAGCATAAATCAATAGGATTTAGCTACATGATAGTTTTGGTTGTATTGTCCTTTAAGATCATTGTCTAAACCGAGACTAATGGATGAGAACCATGGCTTTAAAACTCCTATGAGTTCAAGAAACCTTGATGAATCCAATACCACAAAGTTTTGGTTTAAAAGGTTTTTGAGCATATGATGTTTTTCAAAAGTTTTAAAGAACATATGCTCATTTGGTCCGAATTTAAATCTCCAAGACGATGAAGATGAGTAGTGGCGGTTGTGTAAGTGGAAACACAAGAGGGAGATAAAGAGATTAGTAGTTAACCTTGAGTCCTCAAGATCCATTAAGATCAAGAAGGAATCGGTTAAACTCTATACCCTTTATCATCTTCATACCCCACTATAATATCCAAGTCTTGTTTCTTGCTAAAAGTCTTAAATCACTAGTCTTTGTTTAGTAAAGTGATTTGAGACTTAGAAAGGTTAGGATCCTTGGTTAACATTTGTCTTAGGAATTATTGCATTCAAAACCTCGGTTAATCCAAATGACCTCCGGTTTATCAAAGGGTAAAGAACCAAGATCCGCTTGTGATAAAGCTTATAAGATCGTTTAGTATCCAAACTCTCTTAGAGGGAAGAGAACCAAGCATCCATAAGTGTTGATAAAACACCGAGATCTTGATGAATCCTTCATAACCTCGGCAAACATGAATCCAAAAGAGAATCCATGACTACTTAAAAGGTGATACCTTTGGAGGTCATAATGAATCCAATTTTGGACTTATGGGGAAATGATTCACTACATTAACATCTATATAAGGTGAAGATGGAATGATGATCTATGTTTGTTGTCATAAACCGCCTATGTGCATTTAAGTTTATGATACAAGATGAGTAACTAAGCTATGAAAGCTATCAAGTTACAATGAATCTTGTTTGTGTGTTTTTTAAGATCATGGTCCGCCATTGTGCACTAAAGACCAGACCATGGTCCCTTTCAAAGTCTTTATGGCAAGGAGCCATAAGCTAAAGACTCTTGTTGCTAACTTGAATCTATGTGTAGGTAAAGAAGCAAACAAGAGAATTCCTCATAAAGAGAAGTCATGAATCCGATCTTAGACTAACCATTGAGGTGCCCTAAAAGGATAAATGACTTCTCCGAATGACCATCTTCCCCAAGGAATATCAAAAAGGGCTAATTCTAAACTCTTACTCTCTTTAAACCATATTATTAAGATACTAGGCTTAAGTAGTCTTTATGCTTCATGTTATATGCCATCGATTGCATGTTTAAAAGCCTTTACAAATCTATAGGAACTAGAAATTGAACTTGCTAAGATACATATACTCTCGGAATTAATCAAAAGGCTTAGGAAACTTCGTTATCTAATGTCTTAAATCCTTCCTTGTATCATGCTTGTGAATATGATAATACTTAATAGATTGTAAAGTGTTAAAAGTTTCTATCTTATGCCGGTTAACCATGATACTTAATCCATTTTGTGTTTGATATAATGTAGGATCATTATGTTCAAACCTTAAGAAGATTTCATGAGACAACCCCTAAGCATAAAGAAAAAACACAAAAGTGCCAAAGAGAAAAGAAGTAAGAGGGAATGATCTATTGCCAAAGATGATGTCCTAAAGAGAAGATGAGAAACCTCTTTCTCAAAGAAGCTTGTGAAGAACAAAGCCGAGAAAGGAAGAGAGTTCATAGACTTCCATCTTAATCATGAAGGGGGAGAAGAAGTGATCTTCACACATCTCATCATGATCAAATGTAAACCAATCCACCATCATCATGATCAAATGGAAACCAATCCACCATCATCATTTCATCATTTTTGGCTAAAAGCATCTACCAAGAGCTAAAGCCATCAAAGTCACTTCTCGGCAAAGTAGCTACAAGAACAAGCCGAGACAATCCATCAAATCTTCGGTCAAGTCCCTAACAAAGACAAAGGCCATCACTTGACCAAAGTCCCTAGCAAAGACAAGGTCACCATTCTCCGGTTAAAGCATCTTTCAAGGCGCCAAACCAATTCATTATCGGTCAAATCCTTACAAAGGAGAAGGCCAAACCATCTTATCATCAACATTTGGTCAAGACCTAGCAAATCAAAGACCTCAATTCAACCACCAACAAACTCGGCCAAAGTATCAAGAAGGACTAAGCCATCATTACTACCACTCCGGCTACGTATTGACTAAAGTACCAAGAAGGACGAAGTCAATACAAAGCCCTCACTTTCGGCTTAAGTACCAACAAGATACAAGGCCAAAGTCTCTTTGGAGCAAAGAAGAACCATCATTTGGCTAAATGCACTTGGAGAATGCTAAAGTGTCCCAAGATGTAAAGAGCCCTCATCGATCATTCGGTCAAGCCTCTACAAGAAGCAAGACCATCATCATCATCATCGTGTGGCTCGGCTATGTCTCTAGCAATGACAAGAAGTAACCACTCCAGCAACGACAAAACCGAGCCATCCATGTTCTAGAAAGAGACCGATAATCAACATGATCAATCGGCTCTCACCATGCTCGGCCTAGCAACTATCAAGTGCAAAGCCAAATACTTGTTACTCGGCCTAAGCATCTACCAAGAGCTAAGCCAAAAGACTCCAAACCAACCTTGTTCCAATTGCACAAAGGACAAAGCCGCAAGACCTCATGAAGAAGTCAAAGGGCTCAAGACAAATGCAACTACAAGAGATCATCAATCTAACATACCACTACGAACAAAAGGTTGTCCCTAAACCTTACTCTCGTTTAAACTTAATGGTTATAAGAACTAGAGCTGCACCTTATAACAATTATAACATGTGTAACATTGCTAAGTCTATGATCAAATCACTTGTTACAAGGAATTGCTTTAATCTAAAGCTTATCCTTTATATATCCAATTGTCTTTACTAAGTCTAAATTCACTTGAATCTTTGAAGGTTCAAAGGAGTAAGAGACCAAAGATAAGAAGGAAGTTCAAAGAAGAAGCAAAGAGAAGGAAAGGGAGTCATCATGTTCGGCTCAAAGTCTCACACCAAAGTTTGTGAAGAACAAACCGTGAAGACCAAATCAATAATCAAAGAACTCAACACCAAGACAAGAGGAAGTGTTGAGTATCCAAAGGAACCGCAAAGAAGAACACGGTAAAGGCAAGATCAAGACCGGTTCTATCTTTGGGGGGAGCTTCGGCCAAGTCAAGAAGACTTATGGCCTAGATGATCAAGACCCCTTATTGAACTAACTTAAACTCTTTTTCCTTCAGTGAGGTTTTTCCCATGTGGTTTACTCACCAAGGTTTTAATGAGGTTTGTTGGTCAATGTCCAATCTTAGCGTTTCACAATGCTAAACTCGAGGGGGAGTGTTAAGACTAATGATAACCTATCAAAGGCATTAGGTCAAGACACGGAGAAGAATACTTGTGTAACAAGAATTACATGGATCAAGACTTCGTACTAGAGTTATCATGGAAGTGCAAATATTGTGCATTATCAAAATGTGCAAATATTGTGCACTTCCTTAAAAGACCTCGAAAGGCGTGTCAAGAACGAATTTGGCATTGTGCAAAATCCGTGCTACGAAGTTTCCGCGACGTGCAAAATCCGTGCTACGAAATTCCCGAGACTTGCAAAATCCGGGTCGTGCAAACCTCGTGCGGTCTTGGTGACTTGGCAAGTCAACAAGAGGGATCTTTGGCACAAGAAACCAAACACTTGGACACTTCGTTACATTCGCCAGTCCCCACATCGAGACGCGTAGGGACATGTCACTATCCGGCTCGGTTCCAAGCGCAACACGCTCCCAAGAGTGGAAAGCGACTTATCCCTTCTTATCTCTCTCTCTCTCTCTCTCTCTCAACGTCTAGAATCATATTTGACTTTATATATTTGTTGTAAACCCTTGACACATGATAAGGAGATTTAATCCTCTCTTCTCCATTATACTCTTTTATCCTATTCTCTCTCTTGTTCATACTCTCTCCCTAAACTCAAGAACATCATACAAAACTTAATCTCTTAAGAACCTAAGCTATATTGCTTTCCTTCTATTCTACCATTCTCTCATTCTTCCATAACTCGAATCTCCCATCCATATAATCTCAAAATTCAACAATAAGTTCCTCAATGAGCTTTGTACAAGTTTGACGAACGTATGAGACATCTAACAACACGTTTCTAGGACTCTAAACCAAGTTTCATGCAACATGAGAGCTTATAAGTTCCTCAATGAGCTTTGTACAAGTTTGACGAACGTATGAAACATCTAACAACGCGTTTCTAGGACTCTAAACCAAGTTTCATGCAACATGAGTGCTTATAAGTTCCTCAATGAGCTTTGTACAAGTTTCACAAACTTATGAAACATCTAAAAACGAAACGTTTCTAGGACTCTACACCAAGTTTCATGCAACATAAGAGCTTATAAGTTCTCAATGAGCTTTGTACAAGTCTTGAAGAACATATGAAACATCTAACAACGCGTTTCTAGGACTCTAAACCAAGTTTCACGCAACATGAGTGCTTATAAGTTCCTCAATGAGCTTTGTATAAGTTTGACGAACTTATGAAACATTTAACAACGTGTTTCTAGGACTCTAAACCAAGTTTCATGCAACATGAATACTTATAAGTTCCGCAATGAGCTTTGTACAAGTTTGGGGAACATATGAAACATCTAACAACGCGTTTCTAGGACTCTAAACCAAGTTTCATGCAATATGAGTGTATAAAAGTGTCTCAATGAGCTTTGTACAAGTTTGACGAACTTATGAAACATCTAACAACGCGTTTCTAGGACTCTACACAAAGTTTCATTCAACATGAGTGCGTATAAGTTCCTCAATGAGCTTTGTACAAGTTTCACGAACGTATGAAACATCTAACAACGCGTTTGTAGGACTCTAAACCAAGTTTCATGCAACATGAGTGATTATAAGTGTCTCAATGAGCTTTGTACAAGTTTGACGAACGTATGAAACATGTAACAACGCGTTTCTAGGACTCTAAACCAAGTTTCATGCAACATGAGTGCTTATAAGTTCCTCAATTATCTTTTTACAAGTTTCACGAACTTATGAAACACCTAACAACGCGTTTCTAGGACTCTAAACCAAATTTCATGCAACATGAGTGCTTATAAGTTTTTCAATGAGCTTTGTTCAATTTTGACGAACTTATAAAACATCAAAAAACGCATTTCTAGGACTCTAAACCAAGTTTCATGCAACATGAGTGCTTATAAGTTCCTCAATGAGCTTTGTACAAGTTTGACGAAGGTTTGAAACATCTAACAACACGTTTCTAGGACTCTAAACCAAGATTCATGCAACATGAGTGCTTATAAGTTCCTCGATGAGCTTTGTACAAGTTTCATGAACTTGTGAAACATCTAACACCGCGTTTCTAGGACTCTAAACCAAGTTTCATGCAACATGAGTGCTTATAAGTTCCTCAATGAGCTTTGTACAAGTTTCACGAACTTATGAAACAACTAAAAACGCGTTTCTAGGACTCTAAACCAAGTTTCATTCAACATGAGTGCTTATTAGTTCCTCAATGAGCTTTGTACAACTTTGACGAACTTATGAAACATCTAACAACGCGTTTCGAGGACGCTAAACCATGTTTCATGCAACATGAGAGCTTATAAGTTCCTCCATGAGCTTTGTACAAGTTTGACGAACGTATGAAACATCTAACAACGTGTCTAGGACTCTAAACCAAGTTTCATGCAACATGAGTGCTTATAAGTTCCTCAATGAGCTTTGTATCAAGTTTGACGAACGTATGAAACATCTAACACCGCGTTTCTAGGACTCTAAACCAAGTTTCATGCAACATGAGAGCGCTTATAAGTTCCTCAATGAGCTTTATATCAAGTTTGACGAACGTATGAAACATATAACACCGCGTTTCTAGGACTCTAAACTAAGTTTCATGCAACATGAGTGCTTATAACTGTCTCAATGAGCTTTGTACAAGTTTGACGAACTTATGAAACATCTAACAACTCATTTCTACGACTCTAAACCAAGTTTCATGCAACATGAGAGCTTATAAGTTCCTCAATGAGCGTTGTACAAGTTTGACGAATGTATGAAACATCTAAAAACGCGTTTCTAGGACTCTAAACCATGTTTCATGCAACATGAGTGCTTATAAGTTTCTCAATGAGCTTTGTACAAGTTTGACGAACTTATGAAACATCTAACAACGCGTTTCTAGGACTCTAAACCAAGTTTCATGCAATATGATCGCGTTTAAGTTCCTCAATGAGCTTTGTACAAGTTTGACGAAAGTATGAAACATCTAACAACGCGTTTCTAGGACTCCAAACCAAGTTTAATGCAACATGAGCGCTTATAAGTTCCTCAATGAACTTTGTACAAGTTTCACGAACTTATGAAACATCTAACAACGCGTTTCTAGGACTCTAAACCTAAGTTTCATGCAACATGAGTGTGCTTATAAGTTTCTCAATGAGCTTTGTACAAGTTTCACGAACTTATGAAACATCTAACAACGCGTTTCTAGGACTCTAAACCAAGTTTCATGCAACATGAGAGCTTATAAATTCCTCAATGAGCGAGCTTTGTACAAGTTGACGAATTATGAAACATCTAACAACGCGCGTTTCTAGGGACTCTATACCAAGGTTCATGCAACATGAGTGCTTATAAGTTCCTCAATGAGCTTTTACAAGTTTGACGAGAACGTATGAAACATCTAACAACGCGTTTCTAGGACTCTAAACCAAGTTTCATGCAATGCATGATGCGTTCTTATAAGTTCCTCAATGAGCTTTGTACAAGTTTGACGAACGTATGAAACATCTAACAACGCGTTTCTAGGACTCCAAACCAAGTTTAATGCAACATGAGCGCTTATAAGTTCCTCAATGAACTTTGTACAAGTTTCACGAACTTATGAAACATCTAACAACGCGTTTCTAGGACTCTAAACCAAGTTTCATGCAACATGAGTGTTTATAAGTTTCTCAATGAGCTTTGTACAAGTTTCACGAACTTATGAAACATCTAACAACGCGTTTCTAGGACTCTAAACCAAGTTTCATGCAACATGAGTGCTTATAAATTCCTGAATGAGCTTTGTACAAGTTGACGAACTTATGAAACATCTAACAACGCGTTTCTTGGACTCTATACCAAGGTTCATGCAACATGAGTGCTTATAAGTTCCTCAATGAGCTTTTTAAAAGTTTGAAGAACGTATGAAACATCTAACAACGCGTGTCTAGGACTCTAAACCAATTTTCATGCAACATGAGTTCTTATAAGTTCCTCAATGAGCTTTGTACAAGTTTGACGAACGTATGAAACATCTAATAACGCGTTTCTAGGACTCTAATCCAAGTTTCATGCAACATGAGAGCTTATAAGATCCTCAATGAGCTTTGTACAAGTTTTACGAACGTATGAAACATTTAACAATGTGTTTCTAGGACTCTAAACCAAGTTTCATGCAACATGAATGCTTATAAGTTCCTCAATGAGCTTTTTACAAGTTTGAAGAACGTATGAAACATCTAACAACGCGTTTCTAGGAATCTAAACCAAGTTTCATGCAACATGAGTGCTTATAAGTTCCTCAATGAGCTTTGTACAAGTTTGACGAACGTATGAAACATCTAATAACGCGTTTCTAGGACTCTAATCCAAGTTTCATGCAACATGAGAGCTTATAAGATCCTCAATGAGCTTTGTACAAGTTTACGAACGTATGAAACATTTAACAACGTGTTTCTAGGACTCTAAACCAAGTTTCATGCAACATGAGTGCTTATAAGTTCCTCAATGAGCTTTGTAAGTTTGACGAACGTATGAAACATCTAACAACGCGTTTCTAGGACTCTAAACCAAGTTTCATGCAACAGAGTGCTTTATAAGTTCTCAATGAGGTTTGTATCAAGTTTGACGAACGTATGAAACATCTAACAACGCGTTTCTAGTACTCTTAAACCAAGTTTCATGCAACATGAATGCTTATAAGTGTCTCAATGAGCTTTATACAAATTTGACGAACTTATGAAACATATAACAACTCGTTTCTAGGACTCTAAAGCAAGTTTCATGCAACATGAGTGATTATAAGTGTCTCAATGAGCTTTGTACAAGTTTGACAAACTTATGAAACATCTAACAAATTGTTTCTAGGACTCTAAATTAAGTTTCATGCAACATGAGTGATTATAAGTGTCTTAATGAGCTTTGTACAAGTTTGACGAACGTATGAAACATCTAACAACGCGTTTCTAGGACTCTAAACCAAGTTTCATGCAACATGAATGCTTACAAGTGTCTCAATGAGCTTTATACAAGTTTCACGAACTTATGAAACATCTAACAACGTGTTTCTAGGACTCTAAACCAAATTTCATGCAACATGAGTGTTTATAAGTGTCTCAATGAGCTTTGTACAAGTTTGACGAAATAATGAAACATCTAACAACGCATTTCTAGGACTCTAAACCAACTTTCATGAAACATGAGTGCTTATAAGTTCCTCAATGAGCTTTTTACAAGTTTCACGAACTTATGAAAAATCTAACAACGCGTTTCTAGGACTCTAAACCAAGTTTCATGCAACATGAGTGCTTATAAGTGTCTCAATGAGCTTTGTACAAGTTTGACGAAATTATGAAACATCTAACAACGCATTTCTAGGACTCTAAACCAAGTTTCATGAAACATGAGTGCTTATAAGTTCCTCAATGAGCTTTTTACAAGTTTCACGAACTTATGAAAAATCTAACAACGCGTTTCTAGGACTCTAAACCAATTTTCATGCAACATGAGAGCTTATAAGTTCCTCAATGAGCTTTGTACAAGTTTGACGAACGTATGAAACATCTAACAACGCGTTTCTAGGACTCTAAACCAAGTTTCACGCAACATGAGTGCTTATAAGTTCCTCAATGAGCTTTGTACAAGTTTGACGAACTTATGAAACATCTAACAACGCGTTTCTAGGACTCTAAACCAAGTTTCATGCAACATGAGTGCTTATAAGTTCTTCAATGAGCTTGGTAGCAAGTTTGACGAACGTATGAAACATCTAACAATGCGTTTCTAGGACTCTAAACCAAGTTTCATGCAACATGAGTGTTTATAAGTTTCTCAATGAGCTTTGTACAAGTTTGACGAACTTATGAAACATCTAACAAATCGTTTCTAGGACTCTAAATTAAGTTTCATGCAACTTGAGTGATTATAAGTGTCTTAATGAGCTTTGTACAAGTTTGACGAACGTATGAAACATCTAACAACGCGTTTCTAGGACTCTAAACCAAGTTTCATGCAACATGAATGCTTACAAGTGTCTCAATGAGCTTTATACAAGTTTCACGAACTTATGAAACATCTAACAACGCGTTTCTAGGACTCTAAACCAAATTTCATGCAACATGAGTGCTTATAAGTTCCTCAATGAGTTTTGTACAAGTTTCACAAACTTATGAAACATCTAAAAACGCGTTTCTAGGACTCTACACCAAGTTTCATGCAACATAAGAGCTTATAAGTTCTCAATGAGCTTTGTACAAGTTTGAAGAACATATGAAACATCTAACAACGCGTTTCTAGGACTCTAAACCAAGTTTCACGCAACATGAGTGCTTATAAGTTCCTCAATGAGCTTTGTATAAGTTTGACGAACTTATGAAACATTTAACAACGTGTTTCTAGGACTCTAAACCAAGTTTCATGCAACATGAATACTTATAAGTTCCGCAATGAGCTTTGTACAAGTTTGGGGAACATATGAAACATCTAACAACGCGTTTCTAGGACTCTGATGAGATCGAGTTTTAACCTCAATCACAAACAACCCCAAGTGCAAGGCACAAGACGTTGTAGTAATATAAGGATCGAATCCACAAGGAGAGAAGGCTTAGAACAACAAGAATACAAGAAACTAGCTTAGATTAGATCGAGTAAGAATCTTGGTTTGTAGCTAAACTAAACTAAGAAAGCAATATAAGTAAATAAACTTGAAATCAACAAACGCGATATTAAACTAAAGAGATACTAATGGTAAAGTATGAATCTTGGGGTTAAGATCAATGGTTTGGATGGATGGAATCAAGCTAATGACACTAAGACTAACAAAGGAGATGGCTTTCTAGGACAAGGATCACTAAACTAGATTAGATCACTTCCATGACTCAAATCCATTCTCTAATCATAAAAACCACAAATCTTCCGACCGAGCCTAGATGATTAAAGATCATTAAGTATAAGTCCTTAAAAGTCCATCTTAAACCTTAGACATCAACTTCCATTGGCTAAGTATAAAAGAATAACAAGAGATTGGACTAGACATTTCATCGAACACCTTCGGGCATGAAACATCCTATAAGTACTAAGCTAGGATAATTACTTCTACCTTAGTGTTAAGAACATCTAATGCTATAGAAACCATAACCTAAACATCCTAAACATCACTAACCATCATCCATCATCCTAACCTATAGAAACCCCAAGATCCAAGAGATGACTACTCACTATCCATAATAGAAAGAAAGCTAATAGATAAAGATGAAGACATGATTAAAAGATATTCAAAGATTAAAGATAAGAATCTAAGATTATATAAAACTAAAGAACCTTCAAGGTTTACAAAAGTGGCTACAAAACTAGAGAGAAAGAGATGTGTCCATTAACATAAACCCTAGTAGTATTTATAGGGAAATATGAGAGATAAATAAGTCATGCTTGGCCCGGCGGTTTGGTCCAGCGGTTTGGAGGCCGCTGGACTGAACATCCGCGACTTCTTCGTCTTTGTCTTCTCCGGCGGTTTGGTCCAGCGGTTTGGAGGCCGCTGGACTGAACATCCGCAACTTCTTCGTCTTTGTCTTCTCCGGCGGTTTGGTCCAGCGGTTTGGAGGCCGCTGGACTGAACATCTGCAACTTCTTTGTCTTTGTCTTCTCCGGCGGTTTGGTCCAGCGGTTTGGAGGCCGCTGGACTGAACATTTCTTCTCCTTTTCCTTCTTCAAGCTCTCTTGTGCTCTCCCTTAGCTTCCACTGAGCTCCCCATAGCTCCAAGTACCTAAAATGAATGATATAATGCAAAAATGGCCTAAAAACTAACTAAGACTCTATTCTAAACTACTTAGTGAAAATATGCTAAATAAGACTATAATCTATATGAATTATGCAACTAAGGTCCTAAAATGCTATGAAAATACATGCCTAAAACAGCTAAAATACACACTTATCAACTCCCCCACACTTGCCTTTTGCTTGTCCTCAAGCAAACAACACTCAACAAACACAAAAGACGTAGTGGAGGATGGATCTCAGGACCAAAAAGCTAAGAGTCAAACATATGCAATGTTAACTAAGACAATGAAGCACCTTGAGAAAATGTTCAACCATAAGTAATGAGAACTCTCAATCAAGTATCCATAGCACACTATCACAAGTCCTAGCTAGATTCAATGCCCATATCCACTCACTCTTTCATTCACCACATCCTTAGGTTCATTAATTAGTAACCGGTGATCTCGCTAAATGCAATGCAAAGAGTTTCAATCGGTTTGGGAAAGGTCTTGTTTAAGTGGTTAAGTGTTTAGATGTTTAAGTGTTTTAGGGGGGCTTACTCTCAAAAGCAAATAAGTAGTGTAAACATAATGCAAAAGTTAGGAAGACTAGAAACAAAAACGTACAAGCCATTAAATCCCATGTTCTACCCTTTCTACTTTTCGTTCTAAGCACTCACTCCTTTTCTTTTCTAACTCACTCCCCTTTTGATCTTTAAACACCCACTCAAATCCTTTCTTTTAATCCTAACTCTACCCTTTATTTCTTTTGGGTTTCTTTCTTTGATAAAGCAAGTCTCTCTTTCACCTTTGCACACTATCCTTAAGGGTTTTCTTTTGGTTTAGGCTTCACTCTTTTTACTCCTACTTTCTACCCTTTGTGTTTGGGTTTTCTTTTCTTTTGAGGTTTAGGAGTTTTTAAACTTTTTTTTAATGCCCTTTCTTTTACTTTTTCAAACCTCCCTTAAGGTAGTTACTCTATTAGTTTTGGTGTTTAGACTTTTCTAATGATAACCCAACTCTCTTTTCTTTTTATTTCCTCACTTCTCTCACCCATTACCAAATCAAAACTTACTAACTACCTAGATGGGATGTGGGACTTGTCGTCCCCAATACTTACAAAGTTTTGCCAATGTAACACTTTCCAAAATGCCTCACTCAAAGAATTAAACGGGGCTTGAAGGAATGGTTTCGGGTTAAGGGTAGGCCATCTAAAAATGAGATGGTTATCCAAACAATCAAGAGGGTGGTAAAAAGGAATAAAGTTTGGATATATATCATGAAACTACAATGCACATTATCAAGCGAGAAATTAATGATTCAATTAGGTTCAATATTCATGGAGTGGTTTCAAATCAAGTGAGCATCAAACAAACAATATCCTCTAGACTAAGAGAGTTCAAGATGTACAATTTCAACGATTTTAAAGATTCTATCACTTATACCAAACAAACTCAAAAAGGAATTCACATTGCAATGTTTTTCTATAACTCTTTTACAAGGTAATATCATCATTGATCCATGACAAGTGTGTATATCCTAAAGCTAAGGACTCGATCCTATACTATATGAATGATAAAGCAAAAATGAAACTAGTTTTCTTTTTGTGTTTTTCAAAATTATTCGATTTTTTGGGTTTTTGAATGCATATAACTATTAACAAGATGCAATGTACTATCTAGATGGATGCAATGCATGATCACACGTAGCTAAAACAATAAACGTGATTAGTAACTAATGGTCCGTCCCCCACACTTAAATCACACCGTCTCGGTGTGAACAAGCGATGAAGTAAGGCCATTTAAAAGAGAATTAAAACTAGTGGTAAAAACGAAAACTAGTGCTAAAAATGAAAAATTATCTAAAAATGTATGTTATATACAATGATAGTGAAAGGTATCTTGGAGCTTACTTAAAGGGGTTCCATGATTCTTTATCATGGTGTGGTGGAGCCGATGTTGAAGTTTCGGTGTTGACTCGAGGTTGAAAGACGAAGTCTTGTTCCTCCATCGCATTGGCGTCCTCATTTGTGCCTCCCCTTTTCAAAAACATAAAACTAAACATAATTAAACTACAATACTTAAATTTAAAAGCATATGTACAAAGGATAAACATGGGATTGCCTCCCAAGTGCGCTTGTTTAAAGTCACTAAGCTTGACTTAGACGAGGCTTAGGCGGATATAGGATCCGAGAAAGGAATTTCGAAGTTCCTCCTAAACAACTAGTCTAAAAGTGATCTAAAACTAAGTAGATTCCAAATCCTATTGACTAATCGCTACTCTCCCCGGCAACGGCGCCAAAAACTTGATGAGATCGAGTTTTACCTCAATCACAAACAACCCCAAGTGCAAGGCACATGACGTTGTAGTAATATAAGGATCGAATCCACAAGGAGATTGAACTAAGAGCAACAAGAATACAAGAAACTATCTTAGAATAGACCTAATAAGAAGGTTGTTTGGTAACAAAAACTATATCTAAAACAATAGTTCTAAAGTCAACAAAAGTAAACTAAACAAGAAATAGCTAGAAATGTGCTTAAATAAGATAAAGGTTGGATCTTGGGGTTTAAATCATTGGTTTTGGATAGATGGAATCAAGCTAATGATGTTAAAACTAATAAAAGAGACAACTTTCTAGAACAAGGATCACTAATCTAGATTAGATCACTTCCATGACTCAAATCCATTCCCTAATCATAAAAACCTCAAATCTTCCAATCGAGTCTAGATGATTAGGGATCATTAAGTATAAATCCTTAAAAGTCCATCTTAAACCTTAGACATCAACTTCCATTGGCTAAGTATAAAAGACTAGCAAGAGATTGGACTAGACATTTCATCGAACACCTTCGGGCATGAAACATCCTATAAGTACTAAGCTAGGATAATTACTTCTACCTTAGTGTTAAGAACATCTAATGCTATAGAAACCATAACCTAAACATCCTAAACATCATTAACCATCATCCATCATCCTAACCTAACTAAACCCCAAAACCCATAAGGTAACTACTCACTAATCATACCAAAACACATGCTAATAACAAAAGATAAAGACATGACAAGATAATAAAAGAGATTTAAACTAGATAATCATAAGATTCAAACCACAATAAATGAACCTTTTGAGGTTTCACACAAGGTGGCTATAGTTTTTTTGAGAGAGTATTAAAAACATAAGATCTGATATTAATGTTGAAAACCCTAGGAGTATTTATAGGGAGAAGTAAAAAGTGCACAAGCGCACAAACCCAGCGGTTTGGTCCAGCGGTTTGGAGGCCGCTGGACCGAACATCCGCAACTTCTTCGCTTTGGTCTTCTCCGGCGGTCAGGCTCGGCGGCTTGGAGGCCCGCTGGAAACGCACCCGCAAGTTTGCTTCTTTTGGCTTCGTCTGGCGGCTTGGTGCGGCGGTTTGGTGACCGCTGGACTTCTCGCCGCGAGCTAGCTTCGGCTCCTTCTCTTCGGCGGCTTGGCCTGGCGGTTTCTAGACCGCTGGAGCTCCGTTTCTTCTTCTTTGCCACCAATGAGCTTCTCCTTGGCTCCCATCTGCTTCCCATGAGCTCCAAGTACCTGAAATGCACATGATGCAATGCAAAGAGGACCTAAATCTAACTAAGACTCTATCCTAGGCTACTAAGTGAAAATATGCTAAATTAGACTATAATCTATATGAAATATGCAACTAAGGTCCTAAAATGTTATGGGAATGCATGCCTAAAACAACTAAAATACACACTTATCAGACTCTAAACCAAGTTTCATGCAATATGAGTGTATAAAAGTGTCTCAATGAGCTTTGTACAAGTTTGACGAACTTATGAAACATCTAACAACGCGTTTCTAGGACTCTACACAAAGTTTCATTCAACATGAGTGCGTATAAGTTCCTCAATGAGCTTTGTACAAGTTTCACGAACGTATGAAACATCTAACAACGCGTTTGTAGGACTCTAAACCAAGTTTCATGCAACATGAGTGATTATAAGTGTCTCAATGAGCTTTGTACAAGTTTGACGAACGTATGAAACATGTAACAACGCGTTTCTAGGACTCTAAACCAAGTTTCATGCAACATGAGTGCTTATAAGTTCCTCAATTATCTTTTTACAAGTTTCACGAACTTATGAAACACCTAACAACACGTTTCTAGGACTCTAAACCAAATTTCATGCAACATGAGTGCTTATAAGTTTTTCAATGAGCTTTGTTCAATTTTGACGAACTTATAAAACATCAAAAAACGCATTTCTAGGACTCTAAACCAAGTTTCATGCAACATGAGTGCTTATAAGTTCCTCAATGAGCTTTGTACAAGTTTGACGAAGGTTTGAAACATCTAACAACACGTTTCTAGGACTCTAAACCAAGATTCATGCAACATGAGTGCTTATAAGTTCCTCGATGAGCTTTGTACAAGTTTCATGAACTAGTGAAACATCTAACACCGCGTTTCTAGGACTCTAAACCAAGTTTCATGCAACATGAGTGCTTATAAGTTCCTCAATGAGCTTTGTACAAGTTTCACGAACTTATGAAACATCTAAATACGCGTTTCTAGGACTCTAAACCAAGTTTCATTCAACATGAGTGCTTATTAGTTCCTCAATGAGCTTTGTACAACTTTGACGAACTTATGAAACATCTAACAACGCGTTTCGAGGACGCTAAACCATGTTTCATGCAACATGAGAGCTTATAAGTTCCTCCATGAGCTTTGTACAAGTTTGACGAACGTATGAAACATCTAACAACGTGTCTAGGACTCTAAACCAAGTTTCATGCAACATGAGTGCTTATAAGTTCCTCAATGAGCTTTGTATCAAGTTTGACGAACGTATGAAACATCTAACACCGCGTTTCTAGGACTCTAAACCAAGTTTCATGCAACATGAGAGCTTATAAGTTCCTCAATGAGCTTTATATCAAGTTTGACGAACGTATGAAACATATAACACCGCGTTTCTAGGACTCTAAACTAAGTTTCATGCAACATGAGTGCTTATAACTGTCTCAATGAGCTTTGTACAAGTTTGACGAACTTATGAAACATCTAACAACTCATTTCTACGACTCTAAACCAAGTTTCATGCAACATGAGAGCTTATAAGTTCCTCAATGAGCGTTGTACAAGTTTGACGAATGTATGAAACATCTAAAAACGCGTTTCTAGGACTCTAAACCAATTTTCATGCAACATGAGTTCTTATAAGTTCCTCAATGAGCTTTGTACAAGTTTGACGAACGTATGAAACATCTAATAACGCGTTTCTAGGACTCTAATCCAAGTTTCATGCAACATGAGAGCTTATAAGATCCTCAATGAGCTTTGTACAAGTTTTACGAACGTATGAAACATTTAACAATGTGTTTCTAGGACTCTAAACCAAGTTTCATGCAACATGAATGCTTATAAGTTCCTCAATGAGCTTTTTACAAGTTTGAAGAACGTATGAAACATCTAACAACGCGTTTCTAGGACTCTAAACCAAGTTTCATGCAACATGAGTGCTTATAAGTTCCTCAATGAGCTTTGTACAAGTTTGACGAACGTATGAAACATCTAATAACGCGTTTCTAGGACTCTAATCCAAGTTTCATGCAACATGAGAGCTTATAAGATCCTCAATGAGCTTTGTACAAGTTTTACGAACGTATGAAACATTTAACAACGTGTTTCTAGGACTCTAAACCAAGTTTCATGCAACATGAGTGCTTATAAGTTCCTCAATGAGCTTTGTAAGTTTGACGAACGTATGAAACATCTAACAACGCGTTTCTAGGACTCTAAACCAAGTTTCATGCAACAGGAGTGCTTATAAGTTCCTCAATGAGGTTTGTATCAAGTTTGACGAACGTATGAAACATCTAACAACGCGTTTCTAGTACTCTTAAACCAAGTTTCATGCAACATGAATGCTTATAAGTGTCTCAATGAGCTTTATACAAATTTGACGAACTTATGAAACATATAACAACTCGTTTCTAGGACTCTAAAGCAAGTTTCATGCAACATGAGTGATTATAAGTGTCTCAATGAGCTTTGTACAAGTTTGACAAACTTATGAAACATCTAACAAATTGTTTCTAGGACTCTAAATTAAGTTTCATGCAACATGAGTGATTATAAGTGTCTTAATGAGCTTTGTACAAGTTTGACGAACGTATGAAACATCTAACAACGCGTTTCTAGGACTCTAAACCAAGTTTCATGCAACATGAATGCTTACAAGTGTCTCAATGAGCTTTATACAAGTTTCACGAACTTATGAAACATATAACAACGTGTTTCTAGGACTCTAAACCAAATTTCATGCAACATGAGTGTTTATAAGTGTCTCAATGAGCTTTGTACAAGTTTGACGAAATAATGAAACATCTAACAACGCATTTCTAGGACTCTAAACCAACTTTCATGAAACATGAGTGCTTATAAGTTCCTCAATGAGCTTTTTACAAGTTTCACGAACTTATGAAAAATCTAACAACGCGTTTCTAGGACTCTAAACCAAGTTTCATGCAACATGAGTGCTTATAAGTGTCTCAATGAGCTTTGTACAAGTTTGACGAAATTATGAAACATCTAACAACGCATTTCTAGGACTCTAAACCAAGTTTCATGAAACATGAGTGCTTATAAGTTCCTCAATGAGCTTTTTACAAGCTTCACGAACTTATGAAAAATCTAACAACGCGTTTCTAGGACTCTAAACCAATTTTCATGCAACATGAGAGCTTATAAGTTCCTCAATGAGCTTTGTACAAGTTTGACGAACGTATGAAACATCTAACAACGCGTTTCTAGGACTCTAAACCAAGTTTCACGCAACATGAGTGCTTATAAGTTCCTCAATGAGCTTTGTACAAGTTTGACGAACTTATGAAACATCTAACAACGCGTTTCTAGGACTCTAAACCAAGTTTCATGCAACATGAGTGCTTAACATTCTTCAATGAGCTTGGTAGCAAGTTTGACGAACGTATGAAACATCTAACAATGCGTTTCTAGGACTCTAAACCAAGTTTCATGCAACATGAGTGTTTATAAGTTTCTCAATGAGCTTTGTACAAGTTTGACGAACTTATGAAACATCTAACAAATCGTTTCTAGGACTCTAAATTAAGTTTCATGCAACTTGAGTGATTATAAGTGTCTTAATGAGCTTTGTACAAGTTTGACGAACGTATGAAACATCTAACAACGCGTTTCTAGGACTCTAAACCAAGTTTCATGCAACATGAATGCTTACAAGTGTCTCAATGAGCTTTATACAAGTTTCACGAACTTATGAAACATCTAACAACGCGTTTCTAGGACTCTAAACCAAATTTCATGCAACATGAGTGTTTATAAGTGTCTCAATGAGCTTTGTACAAGTTTGACGAAATTATGAAACATCTAACAACGCATTTCTAGGACTCTAAACCAACTTTCATGAAACATGAGTGCTTATAAGTTCCTCAATGAGCTTTTTACAAGTTTCACGAACTTATAAAAAATCTAACAACGCGTTTCTAGGACTCTAAACCAAGTTTCATGCAACATGAGTGTTTATAAGTGTCTCAATGAGCTTTGTACAAGTTTGACGAAATTATGAAACATCTAACAACGCATTTGTAGGACTCTAAACCAAGTTACATGAAACATGAGTGCTTATAAGTTCCTCAATGAGCTTTTTACAAGTTTCACGAACTTATGAAAAATCTAACAACGCGTTTCTAGGACTCTAAACCAATTTTCATGCAACATGAGAGCTTATAAGTTCCTCAATGAGCTTTGTACAAGTTTTACGAACTTATGAAACACCTAACAACGCGTTTCTAGGACTCTAAACCAAATTTCATGCGACATGAGTGCTTATAAGTATTTCAATGAGCTTTGTACAAGTTTGACGAACTTATGAAACATCTAACAACGCGTTTCTAGGACTCTAAACCAAGTTTCATGCAACATGAGTGCTTATAAGTTCCTCAATGAGCTTTGTACAAGTTTGACGAACGTATGAAACATCTAACAACGCATTTCTAGGACTCTAAACCAAGTTTCATGAAACATGAGTGCTTATAAGTTCCTCAATAATCTTTGTACAAGTTTGACGAACTTATGAAACATCTAACAACGCGTTTCTAGGACTCTAAACCAAGATTCATGTAACATGAGTGCTTATAAGTTCCTCAATGAGCTTTGTACAAGTTTCACGAACTTATGAAACATCTAACAACGCGTTTCTAGGACTCTAAACCAAGTTTCATGCAACATGAGTGTTTATAAATTTCTCAATGAGCTTTGTACAAGTTTCACGAACTTATGAAACATCTAACAACGCGTTTCTAGGACTCTAAACCAAGTTTCATGCAACATGAGTGCTTATAAATTCCTCAACGAGCTTTGTACAAGTTGACGAACTTATGAAACATCTAACAACGCGTTTCTAGGACTCTAAACCAAGTTTCATGCAACATGAGTGCTTATAAGTTCCTCAATGAGCTTTGTACAAGTTTGACGAACGTATGAAACATCTAATAACGCGTTTCTAGGACTCTAATCAAAGTTTCATGCAACATGAGAGCTTATAAAATCCTCAATGAGCTTTGTACAAGTTTTACGAACGTATGAAACATTTAACAACGTGTTTCTAGGACTCTAAACCAAGTTTCATGCAACATGAGTGCTTATAAGTTCCTCAATGAGCTTTTTACAAGTTTGAAGAACGTATGAAACATCTAACAACGCGTTTCTAGGACTCTAAACCAAGTTTCATGCAACATGAGTGCTTATAAGTTCCTTAATGAGCTTTGTACAAGTTTGACGAACGTATGAAACATCTAATAACGCGTTTCTAGGACTCTAAACCAAGATTCATGTAACATGAGTGCTTATAAGTTCCTCAATGATCTTTGTACAAGTTTGACGAACTTATGAAACATCTAACAACGCGTTTCTAGGACTCTAAACCAAGATTCATGTAACATGAGTGCTTATAAGTTCCTCAATGAGCTTTGTACAAGTTTCACGAACTTATGAAACATCTAACAACGCGTTTCTAGGACTCTAAACCAAGTTTCATGCAACATCGGTGTTTATAAGTTTCTCAATGAGCTTTGTACAAGTTTCACGAACTTATGAAACATCTAACAACGCGTTTCTAGGACTCTAAACCAAGTTTCATGCAACATGAGTGCTTATAAATTCCTCAATGAGCTTTGTACAAGTTGACGAACTTATGAAACATCTAACAACGCGTTTCTAGGACTCTAAACCAAGTTTCATGCAACATGAGTGCTTATAAGTTCCTCAATGAGCTTTGTACAAGTTTGACGAACGTATGAAACATCTAATAACGCGTTTCTAGGACTCTAATCAAAGTTTCATGCAACATGAGAGCTTATAAAATCCTCAATGAGCTTTGTACAAGTTATACGAACGTATGAAACATTTAACAACGTGTTTCTAGGACTCTAAACCAAGTTTCATGCAACATGAGTGCTTATAAGTTCCTCAATGAGCTTTTTACAAGTTTGAAGAACGTATGAAACATCTAACAACGCGTTTCTAGGACTCTAAACCAAGTTTCATGCAACATGAGTGCTTATAAGTTCCTTAATGAGCTTTGTACAAGTTTGACGAACGTACGAAACATCTAATAACGCGTTTCTAGGACTCTAATCCAAGTTTCATGCAACATGAGAGCTTATAATATCCTCAATGAGCTTTGTACAAGTTTTACGAACGTATGAAACATTTAACAACGTGTTTCTAGGACTCTAAACCAAGTTTCATGCAACATGAGTGCATATAAGTTCCTCAATGAGCTTTGTACAAGTTTGAAGAACTTATGAAACATCTAACAACGGGTTTCTAGGACTCTAAACCAAGTTTCATTCAACATGAGTGCTTATAAGTTCCTCAATGAGCTTTGTACAAGTTTCACGAACTTATGAAACATCTAACAACGCGTTTGTAGGACTCTAAACCAAGTTTCATGCAACATGAGAGCTTATAAGTTCCTCAATGAGCTTTGTACAAGTTTGACGAACGTATGAAACATCTAACAACGCGTTTCTAGGACTCTAAACCAAGTTTCACACAACATGAGTGATTATAAGTGTCTCAATGAGCTTTGTACAAGTTTGACGAACGTATGAAACATCTAACAACCCGTTTCTAAGACTCTAAACCAAGTTTCATGCAACATGAATGCTTATAAGTGTCTCAATGAGCTTTATACAAGTTTCACGAACTTTTGAAACATCTAACAACGCGTTTCTAGGACTCTAAACCAAGTTTCATGCAACATGAGTGTTTATAAGTGTCTCAATGAGCTTTGTACAAGTTTGACGAAATTATGAAACATCTAACAACGCATTTCTAGGACTCTAAACCAAGTTTCATGAAACATGAGTGCTTATAAGTTCCTCAATGAGCTTTTTACAAGTTTCACGAACTTATGAAAAATCTAACAACGCGTTTCTAGGACTCTAAAACAATTTTCATGCAACATGAGAGCTTATAAGTTCCTCAATGAGCTTTGTACAAGTTTGACGAACGTATGAAACATCTAACAACGCGTTTCTAGGACTCTAAACCAAGTTTCACGCAACATGAGTGCTTATAAGTTCCTCAATCCGCTTTGTACAAGTTTGACGAACTTATGAAACATCTAACAACGCGTTTCTAGGACTCTAAACCAAGTTTCATGCAACATGAGTGCTTATAAGTTCCTCAATGAGCTTTGTATCAAGTTTGACAAACGTATGAAACATGTAACAACGCGTTTCTAGGACTCTAAACCAAGTTTCATGCAACATGAGGGCTTATAAGTTCCTCAATGAGCTTTGTACAAGTTTCACGAACTTATGAAACACCTAACAACGCGTTTCTAGGACTCTAAATCAAATTTCATGCAACATGAGTGCTTATAAGTTTTTCAATGAGCTTTGTACAAGTTTGACGAACTTATGAAACATCTAACAACGGGTTTCTAGGACTCTAAACCAAGTTTCATGCAACATGAGTGCTTATAAGTTTCTCAATGAGCTTTGTACAAGTTTGACGAACGTATGAAACATCTAACAACGCGTTTCTAGGACTCTAAACCATGTTTCATGCAACATGAGTGCTTATAAATTCCTCAATGAGCTTTGTACAAGTTGACGAACTTATGAAACATCTAACAACGCGTTTCTAGGACTCTAAACCAATTTTCATGCAACATGAGTGCTTATAAGTTCCTCAATGAGCTTTGTACAAGTTTGACGAACGTATGAAACATCTAATAACGCGTTTCTAGGACTCTAATCAAAGTTTCATGCAACATGAGAGCTTATAAAATCCTCAATGAGCTTTGTACAAGTTTTACGAACGTATGAAACATTTAACAACGTGTTTCTAGGACTCTTAACCAAGTTTCATGCAACATGAGTGCTTATAAGTTCCTCAATGAGCTTTTTACAAGTTTGAAGAACGTATGAAACATCTAACAACGTGTTTCTAGGACTCTAAACCAAGTTTCACGCAACATGAGTGCTTATAAGTTCCTCAATGCGCTTTGTACAAGTTTGACGAACTTATGAAACATCTAACAACGTGTTTCTAGGACTCTAAAACAATTTTCATGCAACATGAGAGCTTATAAGTTCCTCAATGAGCTTTGTACAAGTTTGACGAACGTATGAAACATCTAACAACGCGTTTCTAGGACTCTAAACCAAGTTTCACGCAACATGAGTGCTTATAAGTTCCTCAATGCGCTTTGTACAAGTTTTACGAACTTATGAAACATCTAACAACGCGTTTCTAGGACTCTAAACCAATTTTCATGCAACATGAGTGCTTATAAGTTCCTCAATGAGCTTTGTACAAGTTTGACGAACGTATGAAACATCTAATAACGCGTTTCTAGGACTCTAAAACAATTTTCATGCAACATGAGAGCTTATAAGTTCCTCAATGAGCTTTGTACAAGTTTGACGAACGTATGAAACATCTAACAACGCGTTTCTAGGACTCTAAACCAAGTTTCACGCAACATGAGTGCTTATAAGTTCCTCAATGCGCTTTGTACAAGTTTGACGAACTTATGAAACATCTAACAACGCGTTTCTAGGAGTCTAAACCAATTTTCATGCAACATGAGTGCTTATAAGTTCCTCAATGAGCTTTGTACAAGTTTGACGAACGTATGAAACATCTAATAACGCGTTTCTAGGACTCTAATCAAAGTTTCATGCAACATGAGAGCTTATAAAATCCTCAATGAGCTTTGTACAAGTTTTACGAACGTATGAAACATTTAACAACGTGTTTCTAGGACTCTTAACTAAGTTTCATGCAACATGAGTGTTTATAAGTTCCTCAATGAGCTTTTTACAAGTTTGAAGAACGTATGAAACATCTAACAACGTGTTTCTAGGACTCTAAACCAAGATTCATGTAACATGAGTGCTTATAAGTTCCTCAATGATCTTTGTACAAGTTTGACGAACTTATGAAACATCTAACAACGCGTTTCTAGGACTCTAAACCAAGATTCATGTAACATGAGTGCTTATAAGTTCCTCAATGAGCTTTGTACAAGTTTCACGAACTTATGAAACATCTAACAACGCGTTTCTAGGACTCTAAACCAAGTTTCATGCAACATGAGTGTTTATAAGTTTCTCAATGAGCTTTGTACAAGTTTCACGAACTTATGAAACATCTAACAACGCGTTTCTAGGACTCTAAACCAAGTTTCATGCAACATGAGTGCTTATAAATTCCTCAATGAGCTTTGTACAAGTTGACGAACTTATGAAACATCTAACAACGCGTTTCTAGGACTCTAAACCAAGTTTCATGCAACATGAGTGCTTATAAGTTCCTCAATGAGCTTTGTACAAGTTTGACGAACGTATGAAACATCTAATAACGCGTTTCTAGGACTCTAATCAAAGTTTCATGCAACATGAGAGCTTATAAAATCCTCAATGAGCTTTGTACAAGTTATACGAACGTATGAAACATTTAACAACGTGTTTCTAGGACTCTAAACCAAGTTTCATGCAACATGAGTGCTTATAAGTTCCTCAATGAGCTTTTTACAAGTTTGAAGAACGTATGAAACATCTAACAACGCGTTTCTAGGACTCTAAACCAAGTTTCATGCAACATGAGTGCTTATAAGTTCCTTAATGAGCTTTGTACAAGTTTGACGAACGTATGAAACATCTAATAACGCGTTTCTAGGACTCTAATCCAAGTTTCATGCAACATGAGAGCTTATAATATCCTCAATGAGCTTTGTACAAGTTTTACGAACGTATGAAACATTTAACAACGTGTTTCTAGGACTCTAAACCGAGTTTCATGCAACATGAGTGCATATAAGTTCCTCAATGAGCTTTGTACAAGTTTGAAGAACTTATGAAACATCTAACAACGGGTTTCTAGGACTCTAAACCAAGTTTCATGCAACATGAGTGCTTATAAGTTCCTCAATGAGCTTTGTACAAGTTTCACGAACTTATGAAACATCTAACAACGCGTTTGTAGGACTCTAAACCAAGTTTCATGCAACATGAGAGCTTATAAGTTCCTCAATGAGCTTTGTACAAGTTTGACGAACGTATGAAACATCTAACAACGCGTTTCTAGGACTCTAAACCAAGTTTCACACAACATGAGTGATTATAAGTGTCTCAATGAGCTTTGTACAAGTTTGACGAACGTATGAAACATCTAACAACCCGTTTCTAGGACTCTAATCAAAGTTTCATGCAACATGAATGCTTATAAGTGTCTCAATGAGCTTTATACAAGTTTCACGAACTTTTGAAACATCTAACAACGCGTTTCTAGGACTCTAAACCAAGTTTCATGCAACATGAGTGTTTATAAGTGTCTCAATGAGCTTTGTACAAGTTTGACGAAATTATGAAACATCTAACAACGCATTTCTAGGACTCTAAACCAAGTTTCATGAAACATGAGTGCTTATAAGTTCCTCAATGAGCTTTTTATAAGTTTCACGAACTTATGAAAAATCTAACAACGCGTTTCTAGGACTCTAAAACAATTTTCATGCAACATGAGAGCTTATAAGTTCCTCAATGAGCTTTGTACAAGTTTGACGAACGTATGAAACATCTAACAACGCGTTTCTAGGACTCTAAACCAAGTTTCACGCAACATGAGTGCTTATAAGTTCCTCAATGCGCTTTGTACAAGTTTGACGAACTTATGAAACATCTAACAACGCGTTTCTAGGACTCTAAACCAAGTTTCATGCAACATGAGTGCTTATAAGTTCCTCAATGAGCTTTGTATCAAGTTTGACAAACGTATGAAACATCTAACAACGCGTTTCTAGGACTCTAAACCAAGTTTCATGCAACATGAGGGCTTATAAGTTCCTCAATGAGCTTTGTACAAGTTTCACGAACTTATGAAACACCTAACAACGCGTTTCTAGGACTCTAAACCAAATTTCATGCAACATGAGTGCTTATAAGTTTTTCAATGAGCTTTGTACAAGTTTGACGAACTTATGAAACATCTAACAACGGGTTTCTAGGACTCTAAACCAAGTTTCATGCAACATGAGTGCTTATAAGTTTCTCAATGAGCTTTGTACAAGTTTGACGAACGTATGAAACATCTAACAACGCGTTTCTAGGACTCTAAACCATGTTTCATGCAACATGAGTGCTTATAAATTCCTCAATGAGCTTTGTACAAGTTGACGAACTTATGAAACATCTAACAACGCGTTTCTAGGACTCTAAACCAATTTTCATGCAACATGAGTGCTTATAAGTTCCTCAATGAGCTTTGTACAAGTTTGACGAACGTATGAAACATCTAATAACGCGTTTCTAGGACTCTAATCAAAGTTTCATGCAACATGAGAGCTTATAAAATCCTCAATGAGCTTTGTACAAGTTTTACGAACGTATGAAACATTTAACAACGTGTTTCTAGGACTCTTAACCAAGTTTCATGCAACATGAGTGCTTATAAGTTCCTCAATGAGCTTTTTACAAGTTTGAAGAACGTATGAAACATCTAACAACGTGTTTCTAGGACTCTAAACCAAGTTTCACGCAACATGAGTGCTTATAAGTTCCTCAATGCGCTTTGTACAAGTTTGACGAACTTATGAAACATCTAACAACGTGTTTCTAGGACTCTAAAACAATTTTCATGCAACATGAGAGCTTATAAGTTCCTCAATGAGCTTTGTACAAGTTTGACGAACGTATGAAACATCTAACAACGCGTTTCTAGGACTCTAAACCAAGTTTCACGCAACATGAGTGCTTATAAGTTCCTCAATGCGCTTTGTACAAGTTTTACGAACTTATGAAACATCTAACAACGCGTTTCTAGGACTCTAAACCAATTTTCATGCAACATGAGTGCTTATAAGTTCCTCAATGAGCTTTGTACAAGTTTGACGAACGTATGAAACATCTAATAACGCGTTTCTAGGACTCTAAAACAATTTTCATGCAACATGAGAGCTTATAAGTTCCTCAATGAGCTTTGTACAAGTTTGACGAACGTATGAAACATCTAACAACGCGTTTCTAGGACTCTAAACCAAGTTTCACGCAACATGAGTGCTTATAAGTTCCTCAATGCGCTTTGTACAAGTTTGACGAACTTATGAAACATCTAACAACGCGTTTCTAGGAGTCTAAACCAATTTTCATGCAACATGAGTGCTTATAAGTTCCTCAATGAGCTTTGTATAAGTTTGACGAACGTATGAAACATCTAATAACGCGTTTCTAGGACTCTAATCAAAGTTTCATGCAACATGAGAGCTTATAAAATCCTCAATGAGCTTTGTACAAGTTTTACGAACGTATGAAACATTTAACAACGTGTTTCTAGGACTCTTAACTAAGTTTCATGCAACATGAGTGCTTATAAGTTCCTCAATGAGCTTTTTACAAGTTTGAAGAACGTATGAAACATCTAACAACGTGTTTCTAGGACTCTAAACCAAGTTTCATGCAACATGAGTGCTTATAAGTTCCTCAATGAGTTTTGTACAAGTTTGACGAACGTATGAAACATCTAATAACGCGTTTCTAGGACTCTAATCCAAGTTTCATGCAACATGAGAGCTTATAATATCCTCAATGAGCTTTGTACAAGTTTTACGAACGTATGAAACATTTAACAACGTGTTTCTAGGACTCTAAACCAAGTTTCATGCAACATGAGTGCTTATAAGTTCCTCAATGAGCTTTGTACAAGTTTGAAGAACTTATGAAACATCTAACAACGGGTTTCTAGGACTCTAAACCAAGTTTCATCCAACATGAGTGCTTATAAGTTCCTCAATGAGCTTTGTACAAGTTTCACGAACTTATGAAACATCTAACAACGCGTTTGTAGGACTCTAAACCAAGTTTCATGCAACATGAGAGCTTATAAGTTCCTCAATGAGATTTGTACAAGTTTGACGAACGTATGAAACATCTAACAACGCGTTTCTAGGACTCTAAACCAAGTTTCACACAACATGAGTGATTATAAGTGTCTCAATGAGCTTTGTACAAGTTTGACGAACGTATGAAACATCTAACAACGCGTTTCTAGGACTCTAAACCAAGTTTCATGCAACATGAATGCTTATAAGTGTCTCAATGAGCTTTATACAAGTTTCACGAACTTTTGAAACATCTAACAACGCGTTTCTAGGACTCTAAACCAAGTTTCATGCAACATGAGTGTTTATAAGTGTCTCAATGAGCTTTGTACAAGTTTGACGAAATTATGAAACATCTAACAACGCATTTCTAGGACTCTAAACCAAGTTTCATGAAACATGAGGGCTTATAAGTTCCTCAATGAGCTTTTTACAAGTTTCACGAACTTATGAAAAATCTAGCAACGCGTTTCTAGGACTCTAAAACAATTTTCATGCAACATGAGAGCTTATAAGTTCCTCAATGAGCTTTGTACAAGTTTGACGAACGTATGAAACATCTAACAACCCGTTTCTAGGACTCTAAACCAAGTTTCACGCAACATGAGTGCTTATAAGTTCCTCAATGCGCTTTGTACAAGTTTGACTAACTTATGAAACATCTAACAACGCGTTTCTAGGACTCTAAACCAAGTTTCATGCAACATGAGTGCTTATAAGTTCCTCAATGAGCTTTGTATCAAGTTTGACGAACGTATGAAACATCTAACAATGCGTTTCTAGGACTCTAAACCAAGTTTCATGCAACATGAGGGCTTATAAGTTCCTCAATGAGCTTTGTACAAGTTTCACGAACTTATGAAACACCTAACAACGCGTTTCTAGGACTCTAAACCAAATTTCATGCAACATGAGTGCTTATAAGTTTTTCAATGAGCTTTGTACAAGTTTGACGAACTTATGAAACTTCTAACAACGGGTTTCTAGGACTCTAAACCAAGTTTCATGCAACATGAGTGCTTATAAGTTCCTCAATGAGGTTTGTACAAGTTTGACGAACGTATGAAACATCTAACAACGCGTTTCTAGGACTCTAAACCATGTTTCATGCAACATGAGTGCTTATAAATTCCTCAATGAGCTTTGTACAAGTTGACGAACTTATGAAACATCTAACAACGCGTTTCTAGGACTCTAAACCAATTTTCATGCAACATGAGTGCTTATAAGTTCCTCAATGAGCTTTGTACAAGTTTGACGAACGTATGAAACATCTAATAACGCGTTTCTAGGACTCTAATAAAAGTTTCATGCAACATGAGAGCTTATAAAATCCTCAATGAGCTTTGTACAAGTTTTACGAACGTATGAAACATTTAACAACGTGTTTCTAGGACTCTTAACCAAGTTTCATGCAACATGAGTGCTTATAAGTTCCTCAATGAGCTTTTTACAAGTTTGAAGAACGTATGAAACATCTAACAACGTGTTTCTAGGACTCTAAACCAAGTTTCACGCAACATGAGTGCTTATAAGTTCCTCAATGCGCTTTGTACAAGTTTGACGAACTTATGAAACATCTAACAACGTGTTTCTAGGACTCTAAAACAATTTTCATGCAACATGAGAGCTTATAAGTTCCTCAATGAGCTTTGTACAAGTTTGACGAACGTATGAAACATCTAACAACGCGTTTCTAGGACTCTAAACCAAGTTTCACGCAACATGAGTGCTTATAAGTTCCTCAATGCGCTTTGTACAAGTTTTACGAACTTATGAAACATCTAACAACGCGTTTCTAGGACTCTAAACCAATTTTCATGCAACATGAGTGCTTATAAGTTCCTCAATGAGCTTTGTACAAGTTTGACGAACGTATGAAACATCTAATAACGCGTTTCTAGGACTCTAAAACAATTTTCATGCAACATGAGAGCTTATAAGTTCCTCAATGAGCTTTGTACAAGTTTGACGAACGTATGAAACATCTAACAACGCGTTTCTAGGACTCTAAACCAAGTTTCACGCAACATGAGTGCTTATAAGTTCCTCAATGCGCTTTGTACAAGTTTGACGAACTTATGAAACATCTAACAACGCGTTTCTAGGACTCTAAACCAATTTTCATGCAACATGAGTGCTTATAAGTTCCTCAATGAGCTTTGTACAAGTTTGACGAACGTATGAAACATCTAATAACGCGTTTCTAGGACTCTAATCAAAGTTTCATGCAACATGAGAGCTTATAAAATCCTCAATGAGCTTTGTACAAGTTTTACGAACGTATGAAACATTTAACAACGTGTTTCTAGGACTCTTAACTAAGTTTCATGCAACATGAGTGCTTATAAGTTCCTCAATGAGCTTTTTACAAGTTTGAAGAACGTATGAAACATCTAACAACGTGTTTCTAGGACTCTAAACCAAGTTTCATGCAACATGAGTGCTTATAAGTTCCTCAATGAGTTTTGTACAAGTTTGACGAACGTATGAAAGATCTAATAACGCGTTTCTAGGACTCTAATCCAAGTTTCATGCAACATGAGAGCTTATAATATCCTCAATGAGCTTTGTACAAGTTTTACGAACGTATGAAACATTTAACAACGTGTTTCTAGGACTCTAAACCAAGTTTCATGCAACATGAGTGCTTATAAGTTCCTCAATGAGCTTTGTACAAGTTTGAAGAACTTATGAAACATCTAACAACGGGTTTCTAGGACTCTAAACCAAGTTTCATCCAACATGAGTGCTTATAAGTTCCTCAATGAGCTTTGTACAAGTTTCACGAACTTATGAAACATCTAACAACGCGTTTGTAGGACTCTAAACCAAGTTTCATGCAACATGAGAGCTTATAAGTTCCTCAATGAGATTTGTACAAGTTTGACGAACGTATGAAACATCTAACAACGCGTTTCTAGGACTCTAAACCAAGTTTCACACAACTTGAGTGATTATAAGTGTCTCAATGAGCTTTGTACAAGTTTGACGAACGTATGAAACATCTAACAACGCGTTTCTAGGACTCTAAACCAAGTTTCATGCAACATGAATGCTTATAAGTGTCTCAATGAGCTTTATACAAGTTTCACGAACTTTTGAAACATCTAACAACGCGTTTCTAGGACTCTAAACCAAGTTTCATGCAACATGAGTGTTTATAAGTGTCTCAATGAGCTTTGTACAAGTTTGACGAAATTATGAAACATCTAACAACGCATTTCTAGGACTCTAAACCAAGTTTCATGAAACATGAGGGCTTATAAGTTCCTCAATGAGCTTTTTACAAGTTTCACGAACTTATGAAAAATCTAGCAACGCGTTTCTAGGACTCTAAAACAATTTTCATGCAACATGAGAGCTTATAAGTTCCTCAATGAGCTTTGTACAAGTTTGACGAACGTATGAAACATCTAACAACCCGTTTCTAGGACTCTAAACCAAGTTTCACGCAACATGAGTGCTTATAAGTTCCTCAATGCGCTTTGTACAAGTTTGACTAACTTATGAAACATCTAACAACGCGTTTCTAGGACTCTAAACCAAGTTTCATGCAACATGAGTGCTTATAAGTTCCTCAATGAGCTTTGTATCAAGTTTGACGAACGTATGAAACATCTAACAATGCGTTTCTAGGACTCTAAACCAAGTTTCATGCAACATGAGGGCTTATAAGTTCCTCAATGAGCTTTGTACAAGTTTCACGAACTTATGAAACACCTAACAACGCGTTTCTAGGACTCTAAACCAAATTTCATGCAACATGAGTGCTTATAAGTTTTTCAATGAGCTTTGTACAAGTTTGACGAACTTATGAAACTTCTAACAACGGGTTTCTAGGACTCTAAACCAAGTTTCATGCAACATGAGTGCTTATAAGTTCCTCAATGAGGTTTGTACAAGTTTGACGAACGTATGAAACATCTAACAACGCGTTTCTAGGACTCTAAACCATGTTTCATGCAACATGAGTGCTTATAAGTTCCTCAATGATCTTTGTACAAGTTTCACGAACTTATGAAACATCTAACAACGTGTTTCTAGGACTCTAAACCAAGTTTCATGCAACATGAGTGCTTATAAATTCCTCAATGAGCTTTGTACAAGTTGACGAACTTATGAAACATCTAACAACGCGTTTCTAGGACTCTAAACCAAGTTTCATGCAACATGAGTGCTTATAAGTTCCTCAATGAGCTTTTTACAAGTTTGAAGAACGTATGAAACATCTAACAACGCGTTTCTGGGACTCTAAACCAAGTTTCATGCAACATGAGTGCTTATAAGTTCCTCAATGAGCTTTGTACAAGTTTTACGAACGTATGAAACATTTAACAACGTGTTTCTAGGAATCTAAACCAAGTTTCATGCAACATGAGTGCTTATAAGTTCCTCAATGAGCTTTTTACAAGTTTGAAGAACTTATGAAACATCTAACAATGCGTTTCTAGGACTCTAAACCAAGTTTCATGCAACATGAGAGCTTATAAGTTCCTCAATGAGCTTTGTATCAAGTTTGACGAACGTATGAAACATCTAACAACGCGTTTCTAAGACTCTAAACTAAGTTTCATGCAACATGAGTGCTTATAACTTTCTCAATGAGCTTTGTACAAGTTTGAAGAACTTATGAAACATCTAACAACGCGTTTCTAGGACTCTAAACCAAGTTTCATGCAAAATGAGTGCTTATAAGTATCTCAATGAGCTCTCGTACAAGTTTGACGAACTTATGAAACATCTAACAACCCGTTTCTACGACTCTAAATCAAGTTTCATGCAACATGAGAGCTTATAAGTGTTAGATTTTAAGAGATTAGTGAAGATTAGAAGAGAATTGTTCTTAAGTTCGATCAAGAACTTCAAGAACACTAGAGAGAGAATAGAGAGAAAGATAGTGTAATCGGTTCATTATTGATAAAAGAGTTAAACTTTTGATTACAAAACAAGATGCCTTATATAAACAATAGGCTTAGAATGGAAACAAGGAATATGCTTAAAAGGATCCTAGGCGATTTGTCCCTTGACATTAACTCCCATTGTTAGCCGCGCCACTCCTTAAGTTGACCCGTGAGTGTACGAACGCGTGTGGCTCACTTGCCTTAAGTCCACACGTGACTTGTACGGACGGCGTGAGTCTCACTTGCCAACGGTCACATCGCAGCGACTCTCTTCTAGATCCTTCCTCCTTGCTTCTTGATTCTTTTGTCTTCTTTGCAACGGTAACAAGAGAGCATGTGACTTCTACTTCGGTCACACACTAGGTCATTGCCTTGATGGACAATACTTGTACGGGCAATGCATTGGTCTCTTTAACACTCCCCCGCAAGCTTAGCATCATGCAATGGCTAAGCTTGGAACCCTCATAACCTTGCCTCATTAAAAACCTTGGTGAGAAAACCACTTGGGATGAAACTCACCTAAGGGAAAAGAGTACAAGCTTATGCGGTTGGAGACTTAGGCTTTGGTAGCCCTTGTGAGTCCAAGTCTAGGTAGGATGGACTCACAAACTTTCAAGCTTGCGGATTTGGTGAAGACGTCCGCAAGTTGATCTTGACTCTTGGTGAAGCATGGTAGGATTGTGCCCTTGACCATTTGTTCTCTAACCTTGTGACAATCCACTTCGATGTGTTTTGTCCTCTCATGGAAGACCGAGTCAGATGCTATGTGGATAGCCGCTTGGTTGTCACAATGCATAGTCATTGGCCCTTCAATCTTGACTCCCAAATCTTCTAGCAAGTTCTTTAGCCACATAAGTTCTTGGGTTAGCTTTCTCATAGCTCTATACTCGGCTTCGGCGGTTGAGTAAGAGACTATCTTATGCTTCTTAGTCTTCCATGTGACAAGGTTCCCACCAATGAATGTGCAATACCTCGTAGTGGATCTTCTATCTTCCAAGTTGCCGCCATAATCCGCATCACAATACCCAATCACCTCGGTGTTCTTGTTGCAACGCATCCAAATACCCAAGTTAGATGTCTCCTTGACGTAGCTTAGGATTCTCTCTAGCATCTTCCAATGGTCTATCTTCGGCTTTTGCATTTGTTGTGCTACTTGGTTCACGACAAAGCATATGTCCGGTCTTGTGATTGCCAAATAGATGAGCTTGCCCACCATTTGCCTATAGAGTTTAGGATCAGTGTATGGCTTGTCTTCCCCACTTCCTTCTTGGATAATCTTGTATCCTTCTTCTAGGGGTGTCTTAGCTATCTTCACACGTATCATATTGACAACACTTAAAAGATCATGTGTGTACTTCCTTTGGGAAAGAAATAGACCCTCTTCGGATCTACACACTTCAATCCCAAGGAAGTACTTGAGTTTCACTAAATCTTTGATATCAAACTTAGATTGTAAATAGAGTTTAGTGTCATGGATACCTTCCTTGTTGTCTCCGGAGATGATGATATCATCTACATAGACAAGCACCACTACTATACCTTCTTCGTTTGTCCGGGTGAATAGGGTGTGTTCCACATGAGATCTTTTGAATCCCGTTGCCATCAAGGTTGAGCTAAGCTTGTGGTACCAAGCTCTCGGTGATTGCTTGAGTCCATAGATAGCCTTTCTTAGTCTCAACACCTTTCCCGGAGTGATGGTTTCTTCTAGACCCGGTGGTGGTGTCATGTAGACTTCTTCTTCAAGCTATCCTTGAAGGAATGCATTCTTGACATCCATTTGGTACAAGTCCCATGAGAGGTTGGTGGCCAATGAGAGGATAACTCTTACAGTGTGGAGCTTTGCAACCGGTGCAAATGTGTCCAAGTAGTCTTCCCCATATGTTTGTGTAAACCCTCTTGCCACTAGCCGTGCTTTGTGTCTTTCTATCTCACCATTGCTATGATACTTGATAGTGAAGATGTATCTTGAGCTCACGGTTCTCTTTCCTTAAGGGAGGCCAGTCTCATAAAATGTCTCATTGTCTTCCATTGCTTTGTTCTCGGCTTTCACCGCATTCACCCATACTTCTTCCTTCATCGCTTCTTCATAAGTTCTTGGTATTACATGTTGATCCATGGAAATGATGTAGGCTTGGTGTTCCTTAGGAAGGCTTGCAAGAGAGCATACGGCTTGAGTTGGATGAGACACCGCCTTGCTATTGTAGTATACCATTATACAAGTTTGACGAACTTATGAAACATCTAACAACTCGTTTCTAGGACTCTAAACCAAGTTTCATGTAACATGAGTGTTTATAAGTTCCTCAATGAGCTTTGTACAAGTTTGACGAACGTATGAAACATCTAACAACGCGTTTCTAGGACTCTAAACCAAGTTTCATGCAACATGAGGGCTTATAAGTTCCTCAATGAGCTTTGTACAAGTTTGACGAACGTGTGAAACATCTAACAACGCGTTCTAGGACTCTAAACCAAGTTTCATGCAACATGAGTGCATATAAGTTCCTCAATGAGCTTTGTACAAGTTTCAGTAACTTATGAAACATCTAACAACGCGTTTCTAGGACTCGAAACCAAGTTTAATGCAACATGAGTGCTTATAAGTTCCTCAATGAGCTTTGTACAAGTTTGACGAATGATGAAACATCTAACAACGCGTTTCTAGGACTCTAAACCAAGTTTCATGCAACATTTATGCTTATAAGTGTCTCAATGAGCTTTATACAAGTTTGACGAACTTATGAAACATCTAACAACTCGTTTCTAAGACTCTAAACCAAGTTTCATGTAACATGAGTGTTTATAAGTTCCTCAATGAGCTTTTTACAAATTTGACGAACGTATGAAACATCTAACAACGCGTTTTTAGGACTCTAAACCAAGTTTCATGGAACATGAGTGCTTATAAGTTCCCCAATGAGCTTTGTACAATTTTCACGAAATTATGAAACATCTAACAACGTGTTTCTATGACTCTAAACCAAGTTTCATGCAACATGAGTGCTTATAAGTTCCTCAATGAGCTTTGTACAAGTTTGACGAACTTATGAAATATCTAACAACGTGTTTCTAGGACTCTAAACCATTTTTCATGCAACATGAGTGCTTATAAGTATCTCAATGAGCTTTGTATAAGTTTGATGAACTTATGAAACATCTAACAACTCGTTTCTAGGACTCTAAACCAAGTTTCATGCAACATGAGAGCTTATAATTTCCTCAATGAGCTTTGTACAAGTTTGACGATCGTATATATGAAACATCTAACAACGTGTTTCTAGGACTCGAAACCAAGTTTCATGCAACATGAGTGCTTATATGTTCCTCAATGAGCTTTGTACAAGTTTCACGAACTTATGAAACATCTAACAACGCGTTTCTAAGACTCTAAACCAAATTTCATGCAACATGAGTGCTTATAAGTTCCTCAATGAGCTTTGTACAAGTTTGACGAATTTATGAAACATCTAACAACGCGTTTCTAGGACTCTAAACCAAGTTTCATACAACATGAGAGCTTATAAGTTCCTCAATGAGCTTTGTACAAGTTTGACGAACGTATGAAACATCTAACAACGCCTTTCTAGGACTCTAAACCATGTTTCATGCAACATGAGTGCTTATATGTTCCTCAATGAGCTTTGTACAAGTTTCACGAACTTATGAAACATCTAACAACGCGTTTCTAAGACTCTAAACCATGTTTCATGCAACATGAGTGCTTATAAGTTCCTCAATGAGCTTTGTACAAGTTTGACGAACTTATGAAACATCTAACAACGCGTTTCTAGGACTCTAAACCAAGTTTCATACAACATGAGAGCTTATAAGTTCCTCAATGAGCTTTGTACAAGTTTGACGAACGTATGAAACATCTAACAACGCCTTTCTAGGACTCTAAACCATGTTTCATGCAACATGAGTGCTTATAAGTTCCTCAATGAGTTTTGTACAAGTTTGACGAACTTATGAAACATCTAACAACGCCTTTCTAGGACTCTAAACCATGTTTCATGCAACATGAGTGCTTATAAGTTCCTCAATGAGCTTTGTACAAGTTTGACGAACTTATGAAACATCTAACAAAGTGTTTCTAGGACTCTAAACCAAGTTTCATGCAACATGAAAGCTTATAAGTTCCTCAATGAGCTTTGTATCAAGTTTGACGAACGTATGAAACATCTAACAACGCGTTTCTAGTACTCTAAACCATGTTTCATGCAACATGAGTGCTTATAAGTTCCTCAATGAGCTTTGTACAAGTTTGACGAACGTATGAAACATCTAACAACGCCTTTCTAGGACTCTAAACCAAGTTTCATGCAACATGAGCGCTAATAAGTTCCTCAATGAGCTTTGTACAAGTTTGACGAACGTATGAAACATCTAACAACGCGTTTCTAGGACTCCAAACCAAATTTCATGCAACATGAGCGCTTATAAGTTCCTCAATGAGTTTTGTACAAGTTTGACGAACTTATGAAACATCTAACAAAGTGTTTCTAGGACTATAAACCAAGTTTCATGAAACATGAAAGCTTATAAGTTCCTCAATGAGCTTTGTATTAAGTTTGACGAACGTATGAAACATCTAACAACGCGTTTCTAGGACTCTAAACCAAGTTTCATGCAACATGAGTGCTTATAAGTTCCTCAATGAGCTTTGTACAAGTTTGGCGAACGTATGAAACATCTAACAACGCGTTTCTAGGACTCTAAACCAAGTTTCATTCAACATGAGTGCTTATAAGTTCCTCAATGAGCTTTTTTACAAGTTTCACGAACTTATGAAACATTTAACAACGCGTTTCTAGGACTCTAAACAAAGTTTCATGCAACATGAGTGCTTATAAGTTCCTCAATGAGCTTTGTACAAGTTTGACGAACGTATGAAACATCTAACAACACGTTTCTAGGACTCTAAACCAAATTTCATGCAACATGAGTGCTTATAAGTTCCTCAATGAGCTTTGTACAAGTTTCACGAACTTATGAAACATCTAACAACAACGCCTTTCTAGGACTCTAAACCAAGTTTCATGCAACATGAGCGCTAATAAGTTCCTCAATGAGCTTTGTACAAGTTTGACGAACGTATGAAACATCTAACAAAGCGTTTCTAGTACTCCAAACCAAGTTTCATGCAACATGAGCGCTTATAAGTTCCTCAATGAGCTTTGTACAAGTTTGACGAACTTATGAAACATCTAACAAAGTGTTTCTAGGACTCTAAACCAAGTTTCATGCAACATGAAAGCTTATAAGTTCCTCAATGAGCTTTGTATCAAGTTTGACGAACGTATGAAAAATCTAACAACGCGTTTCTAGGACTCTAAACCAAGTTTCATGCAACATGAGTGCTTATAAGTTCCTCAATGAGCTTTGTACAAGTTTGGCGAACGTATGAAACATCTAACAACGCGTTTCTAGGACTCTAAACCAAGTTTCATTCAACATGAGTGCTTATAAGTTCCTCAATGAGCTTTGTACAAGTTTCATGAACGTATGAAACATCTAACAACGCGTTTCTAAGACTCTAAACCAAATTTCATGCAACATGAGTGCTTATAAGTTCCTCAATGAGCTTTGTACAAGTTTGACGAACTTATGAAACATCTAATAACGCGTTTCTAGGACTCTAAACCATGTTTCATGCAACATGAGAGCTTATAAGTTCCTCAATGAGCTTTGCACAAGTTTGACGAACGTATGAAACATTTAACCACGCGTTTCTAGGACTCTAAACCAAATTTCATGCAACATGAGTGCTTATAAGTTCCTCAATGAGCTTTGTACAAGTTTGACGAACTTATGAAATATCTAATAACGCGTTTCTAGGACTCTAAACCATGTTTCATGCAACATGAGAGCTTATAAGTTCCTCAATGAGCTTTTTACAAATTTGAGGAACGTATGAAACATCTAACAACGCGTTTCTAGGACTCGAAACCATGTTTCATGCAACATGAGTGCTTATAAGTTCATCAATGAGCTTTGTACAAGTTTGACGAACGTATGAAACATCTAACCACGCGTTTCTAGGACTCTAAACCAAGTTTCACGCAACATGAGTGCTTATAAGTTCCTCAATGAGCTTTGTACAAGTTCGACGAACTTATGAAACATTTAACAACGCGTTTCTAGGACTCTAAACCAAGTTTCATGCAACATGAATGCTTATAAGTTCCTCAATGAGCTTTGTACAAGTTTGGAGAACGTATGAAACATCTAACAACGCGTTTCTAGGACTTTAAACCAAGTTTCATGCAACATGAGTGTTTATAACTGTCTCAATGAGCTTTGTACAAGTTTGACGAACTTATGAAACATCTAACAACGCGTTTCTAGGACTCTAAACCAAGTTCCATGCAACATGAGTGCTTATAAGTTCCTCAATGAGCTTTGTACAAGTTTGACGAACGTATGAAACATCTAACAACGGGTTTCTAGGACTCTAAACCAAGTTTCATGCAACATGAGTGCTTATAAGATCCTCATTGAGCTTTGTACAAGTTTGACAAACGTATGAAACATTTAACAACGCGTTTCTAGGACTCTAAACCAAGTTTCATGAAACATGAGTGCATATAAGTTCCTATGATCTTTGTAAGTTCCTCAATGATCTTTGTACAAGTTCTACGAACTTATCTAGACTTTAACAAGCTTTATGCACAACGCTTATAAGTTTCTAGCTTTGTAAAAGTTTGGCGAACGTATGAAACATCTAACAACGCGTTTCTAGGACTCTATGCAACCAAGTTTCATGCAACATGAGAGCTTATAAGATCCTCAATGAGCTTTGTACAAGTTTGACGAACGTATGAAACATTTAACAACGCGTTTCTAGGACTCTAAACCAAGTTTCATGAAACATGAGTGCACATAAGTTCCTCAATGAGCTTTGTACAAGTTTCACGAACTTATGAAACATCGAACAACGCGTTTCTAGGACTCTAAACCAAGTTTCATGAAACATGAGTGCTTATAAGTTCATCAATGAGCTTCGTACAAGTTTGACGAACGTATGAAATATCTAACAACGCGTTTCTAAGACTCTAAACAAAGTTTCATGCAACATGAGTGTTTATAAGTGTCTCTATGAGCTTTTTACAAGTTTGACGAACTTATGAAACATCTAACAACGCATTTCTAGGACTCTAAACCAAGTTTTATGCAACATGAGTGCTTATAAGTTCCTCAATGAGCTTTGTACAAGTTTGACGAACGTATGAAACATCTAACAACGCGTTTCTAGGACTCTAAACCAAGTTTCTTGCAACATGAGAGCTTATAAGTTCCTCAATGAGCTTAGTACAAGTTTGACGAACTTATGAAACATTTAACAACGCGTTTCAAGGACTCTAAACCAAGTTTCACGCAACACGAGTGCTTATAAGCTCCTCAATGAGCTTTGTACAAGTTTGACGAACTTATGAAACATCTAACAACGTGTTTCTAGGACTCTAAAACAAGTTTCATGCACCATGAGTGATTATAAGTGTCTCACTGAGCTTTGTACAAGTTTGACGAACGTATGAAACATCTAACAACGCGTTTCTAGGACTCTAAACCAAGTTTCATGCAACATGAGTGCTTATAAGTTCCTCAATCAGCTTTGTACAAGTTTCACGAACTTATGAAACATCTAACAACGCGTTTCTAGGACTCTAAAGCAGGTTTCATGCAACATGAGTGCTTATAAGTTTTTCAATGAGATTTGTACAAGTTTTACGAACTTATGAAACATCTAACAACGCGTTTCTAGGACCCTAAACAGATTTTCATCCAACATGAGAGCTTATAAGTTCCTCAATGAGCTTTGTACAAGTTTGACGAACGTATGAAACATCTAACAACGCGTTTCTAGGACTCTAAACCATATTTCATGCAACACGAGTGCTTATAAGTTCCTCAAAGATCTTTGTACAAGTTTGACGAACTTATAAAACATCTAACAACGCATTTCTAGGACTCTAAACCAAGATTCATGCAACATGAGTGCTTATAAATTCCTCAATGAGCTTTGTACAAGTTTCACGAACTTATGAAACATCTAACAACGCCTTTCTAGGAATCTAAACCATGTTTCATGCAACATGAGTGCTTATAAGTTCCTCAATGAGCTTTGTATAAGTTTAACGAACTTATGAAACATCTAACAACGCGGTTCTAGGACTCTAAACCAAGTTTCATGCAACATGATTGCTTATAAGTTCCTCAATGAGCTTTGTACAAGTTGATGAACTTATGAAACATATAACAACGCGTTTCTATGACTCTAAACCAAGTTTCATGCAACATGAGTGCTTATAAGTTCCTCAATGAGCTTTTTACAAATTTGAGGAACGTATGAAACATCTAACAACGCGTTTCTAGGACTTTAAACCATGTTTCATGCAACATGAGTGCTTATAAGTTCATCAATGAGCTTTGTACAAGTTTGACGAACGTATGAAACATCTAACCACGCGTTTCTAGGACTCTAAACCAAGTTTCACGCAACATGAGTGCTTATAAGTTCCTCAATGAGCTTTGTACAAGTTCGACGAACTTATGAAACATTTAACAACGCGTTTCTAGGACTCTAAACTAAGTTTCATGCAACATGAATGCTTATAAGTTCCTCAATGAGCTCTGTACAAGTTTGGCGAACGTATGAAACATCTAACAACGCGTTTCTAGGACTCTAAACCAAGTTTCATGCAACATGAGTGTTTATAAGTGTCTCAATGAGCTTTGTACAAGTTTGATGAACTTATGAAATATCTAACAACGCGTTTCTAGGACTCTAAACCAAGTTCCATGCAACATGAGTGCTTATAAGTTCATCAATGAGCTTTGTACAAGTTTGACGAACGTATGAAACATCTAACCACGCGTTTCTAGGACTCTAAACCAAGTTTCACGCAACATGAGTGCTTATAAGTTCCTCAATGAGCTTTGTACAAGTTCGACGAACTTATGAAACATTTAACAACGCGTTTCTAGGACTCTAAACTAAGTTTCATGCAACATGAATGCTTATAAGTTCCTCAATGCGCTCTGTACAAGTTTGGCAAACGTATGAAACATCTAACAACGCGTTTCTAGGACTCTAAACCAAGTTTCATGCAACATGAGTGTTTATAAGTGTCTCAATGAGCTTTGTACAAGTTTGATGAACTTATGAAATATCTAACAACGCGTTTCTAGGACTCTAAACCAAGTTCCATGCAACATGAGTGCTTATAAGTTCCTCAATGAGTTTTGTAGAAGTTTGACGAACGTATGAAACATCTAACAACGGGTTTCTAGGACTCTAAACCAAGTTTCATGCAACATGAGAGCTTATAAGATCCTCAATGAGCTTTGTACAAGTTTGACGAACGTATGAAACATTTAACAACGTGTTTCTAGGACTCTAAACCAAGTTTCATGCAACACGAGTGCTTATAAGTGTCTCAATGAGCTTTGTACAAGTTTGAAGAACTTATGAAAAATCTAACAACGCGTTTCTAGGACTCTAAACCAAGTTTCATGCAACATGAATTCTTATAAGTGTCTCAATGAGCTTTGTACAAGTTTGAAGAACTTATGAAACATCTAACAACGCGTTTCTAGGACTCTAAACGAAGTTTCATGACACATGAGGGCTTATAAGTTCCTCAATGAGCTTTGTACAAGTTTGACGAACGTATGAAACATCTAACAACACGTTCTAGGACTCTAAACCAAGTTTCATGCAATATGAGTGCATATAAGTTCCTCAATGAGCTTTGTACAAGTTTGGTGAACGTATGAAACATTTAACAACGCGTTTCTAGGACTCTAAACGAAGTTTCATGCAACATGAGTGCTTATAAGTTCCTCGATGAGCTTTGTACAAGTTTGACGAACGTATGAAACATCTAACACCGCGTTTCTAGGACTCTAAACCAAGTTTCATGCAACATGAGGGCTTATAAGTTCCTCAATGAGCTTTGTACAAGTTTGACGAACGTATGAAACATCTAACAACGCGTTCTAGGACTCTAAACCAAGTTTCATGCAATACGAGTGCATATAAGTTCCTCAATGAGCTTTGTACAAGTTTGGCGAACGTATGAAGCATCTAACAACGCGTTTCTAGGACTCTAAACGAAGTTTCATGCAACATGAGTGCTTATAAGTTCCTCAATGAGCTTTGTACAAGTTTGACGAACGTATGAAACATCTAACAACGCGTTTCTAGGACTCTAAACCAAGTTTCTTGCAACATGAGTGCTTATAAGTTCCTCAATGAGCTTTGTACAAGTTTCACGAGCTTATGAAACATCTAACAACGCGTTTCTAGGACTCTAAACCAAGTTTAATGCAACATGAGTGCTTATAAATTCCTCAATGAGCTTTGTACAAGTTTGACGAACGTATGAAACATCTAACAACGCGTTTCTAGGACTCTAAACCAAGTTTCATGCAACATGAGGGCTTATAAGTTCCTCAATGAGCTTTGTACAAGTTTGACGAACGTATGAAACATCTAACAACGCTTTCTAGGACTCTAAACCAAGTTTCATGCAATATGAGTGCATATAAGTTCCTCAATGAGCTTTGTACAAGTTTGACGAACGTATGAAGCATCTAACAACGCGTGTCTAGGACTCTAAACGAAGTTTCATGCAACATGAGTGCTTATAAGTTCCTCAATGAGCTTTGTACAAGTTTGACGAACGTATGAAACATCTAACAACGCGTTTCTAGGACTCTAAACCAAGTTTCATTCAACATGAGTGCTTATAAGTTCCTCAATGAGCTTTGTACAAGTTTCTCGAGCTTATGAAACATCTAACAACGCGTTTCTAGGACTCTAAACCAAGTTTAATGCAACATGAGTGCTTATAAATTCCTCAATGAGCTTTGTACAAGTTTGACGAACGTATGAAACATCTAACAACGCGTTTCTAGGACTCGTAAACCAAGTTTCATGCAACATGAGTGTTTATAAGTGTCTCAATGAGCTTTGTACATGTTTGACGAATGAATGAAACATCTAACAACGCGTTTCTAGGACTCTAAACCAAGTTTCATGCAACATGAATGCTTATAAGTGTCTCAATGAACTTTATACAAGTTTGACGAACTTATGAAACATCAAACAACTCGTTTCTATGACTCTTAACCAAGTTTCATGCAACATGAATGCTTATAAGTGTCTCAATGAGCTTTATACAAGTTTGACGAACTTATGAAACATCTAACAACTCGTTTCTAGGACTCTAAACCAAGTTTAATGTAACATGAGTGTTTATAAGTTCCTCAATGAGCTTCGTACAAGTTTGACGAACGTATGAAATATCTAACAACGCGTTTCTAAGACTCTAAACAAAGTTTCATGCAACATGAGTGTTTATAAGTGTCTCTATGAGCTTTTTTACAAGTTTGACGAACTTATGAAACATCTAACAACGCATTTCTAGGACTCTAAACCAAGTTTTATGCAACATGAGTGCTTATAAGTTCCTCAATGAGCTTTGTACAAGTTTGACGAACGTATGAAACATCTAACAACGCGTTTCTAGGACTCTAAACCAAGTTTCTTGCAACATGAGAGCTTATAAGTTCCTCAATGAGCTTAGTACAAGTTTGACGAACTTATGAAACATTTAACAACGCGTTTCAAGGACTCTAAACCAAGTTTCACGCAACACGAGTGCTTATAAGCTCCTCAATGAGCTTTGTACAAGTTCGACGAACTTATGAAACATCTAACAACGTGTTTCTAGGACTCTAAAACAAGTTTCATGCACCATGAGTGATTATAAGTGTCTCACTGAGCTTTGTACAAGTTTGACGAACGTATGAAACATCTAACAACGCGTTTCTAGGACTCTAAACCAAGTTTCATGCAACATGAGTGCTTATAAGTTCCTCAATCAGCTTTGTACAAGTTTCACGAACTTATGAAACATCTAACAACGCGTTTCTAGGACTCTAAAGCAGGTTTCATGCAACATGAGTGCTTATAAGTTTTTCAATGAGATTTGTACAAGTTTTACGAACTTATGAAACATCTAACAACGCGTTTCTAGGACCCTAAACAGATTTTCATCCAACATGAGAGCTTATAAGTTCCTCAATGAGCTTTGTACAAGTTTGACGAACGTATGAAACATCTAACAACGCGTTTCTAGGACTCTAAACCATATTTCATGCAACACGAGTGCTTATAAGTTCCTCAAAGATCTTTGTACAAGTTTGACGAACTTATAAAACATCTAACAACGCATTTCTAGGACTCTAAACCAAGATTCATGCAACATGAGTGCTTATAAATTCCTCAATGAGCTTTGTACAAGTTTCACGAACTTATGAAACATCTAACAACGCCTTTCTAGGAATCTAAACCATGTTTCATGCAACATGAGTGCTTATAAGTTCCTCAATGAGCTTTGTATAAGTTTAACGAACTTATGAAACATCTAACAACGCGGTTCTAGGACTCTAAACCAAGTTTCATGCAACATGATTGCTTATAAGTTCCTCAATGAGCTTTGTACAAGTTGACGAACTTATGAAACATATAACAACGCGTTTCTATGACTCTAAACCAAGTTTCATGCAACATGAGTGCTTATAAGTTCCTCAATGAGCTTTTTACAAATTTGAGGAACGTATGAAACATCTAACAACGCGTTTCTAGGACTTTAAACCATGTTTCATGCAACATGAGTGCTTATAAGTTCATCAATGAGCTTTGTACAAGTTTGACGAACGTATGAAACATCTAACCACGCGTTTCTAGGACTCTAAACCAAGTTTCACGCAACATGAGTGCTTATAAGTTCCTCAATGAGCTTTGTACAAGTTCGACGAACTTATGAAACATTTAACAACGCGTTTCTAGGACTCTAAACTAAGTTTCATGCAACATGAATGCTTATAAGTTCCTCAATGAGCTTTGTACAAGTTTGGCGAACGTATGAAACATCTAACAACGCGTTTCTAGGACTCTAAACCAAGTTTCATGCAACATGAGTGTTTATAAGTGTCTCAATGAGCTTTGTACAAGTTTGATGAACTTATGAAATATCTAACAACGCGTTTCTAGGACTCTAAACCAAGTTCCATGCAACATGAGTGCTTATAAGTTCATCAATGAGCTTTGTACAAGTTTGACGAACGTATGAAACATCTAACCACGCGTTTCTAGGACTCTAAACCAAGTTTCACGCAACATGAGTGCTTATAAGTTCCTCAATGAGCTTTGTACAAGTTCGACGAACTTATGAAACATTTAACAACGCGTTTCTAGGACTCTAAACTAAGTTTCATGCAACATGAATGCTTATAAGTTCCTCAATGCGCTCTGTACAAGTTTGGCAAACGTATGAAACATCTAACAACGCGTTTCTAGGACTCTAAACCAAGTTTCATGCAACATGAGTGTTTATAAGTGTCTCAATGAGCTTTGTACAAGTTTGATGAACTTATGAAATATCTAACAACGCGTTTCTAGGACTCTAAACCAAGTTCCATGCAACATGAGTGCTTATAAGTTCCTCAATGAGCTTTGTAGAAGTTTGACGAACGTATGAAACATCTAACAACGGGTTTCTAGGACTCTAAACCAAGTTTCATGCAACATGAGAGCTTATAAGATCCTCAATGAGCTTTGTACAAGTTTGACGAACGTATGAAACATTTAACAACGTGTTTCTAGGACTCTAAACCAAGTTTCATGCAACACGAGTGCTTATAAGTGTCTCAATGAGCTTTGTACAAGTTTGAAGAACTTATGAAAAATCTAACAACGCGTTTCTAGGACTCTAAACCAAGTTTCATGCAACATGAATTCTTATAAGTGTCTCAATGAGCTTTGTACAAGTTTGAAGAACTTATGAAACATCTAACAACGCGTTTCTAGGACTCTAAACGAAGTTTCATGACACATGAGGGCTTATAAGTTCCTCAATGAGCTTTGTACAAGTTTGACGAACGTATGAAACATCTAACAACACGTTCTAGGACTCTAAACCAAGTTTCATGCAATATGAGTGCATATAAGTTCCTCAATGAGCTTTGTACAAGTTTGGTGAACGTATGAAACATTTAACAACGCGTTTCTAGGACTCTAAACGAAGTTTCATGCAACATGAGTGCTTATAAGTTCCTCAGTGAGCTTTGTACAAGTTTGACGAACGTATGAAACATCTAACACCGCGTTTCTAGGACTCTAAACCAAGTTTCATGCAACATGAGGGCTTATAAGTTCCTCAATGAGCTTTGTACAAGTTTGACGAACGTATGAAACATCTAACAACGCGTTCTAGGACTCTAAACCAAGTTTCATGCAATACGAGTGCATATAAGTTCCTCAATGAGCTTTGTACAAGTTTGGCGAACGTATGAAGCATCTAACAACGCGTTTCTAGGACTCTAAACGAAGTTTCATGCAACATGAGTGCTTATAAGTTCCTCAATGAGCTTTGTACAAGTTTGACGAACGTATGAAACATCTAACAACGCGTTTCTAGGACTCTAAACCAAGTTTCTTGCAACATGAGTGCTTATAAGTTCCTCAATGAGCTTTGTACAAGTTTCACGAGCTTATGAAACATCTAACAACGCGTTTCTAGGACTCTAAACCAAGTTTAATGCAACATGAGTGCTTATAAATTCCTCAATGAGCTTTGTACAAGTTTGACGAACGTATGAAACATCTAACAACGCGTTTCTAGGACTCTAAACCAAGTTTCATGCAACATGAGGGCTTATAAGTTCCTCAATGAGCTTTGTACAAGTTTGACGAACGTATGAAACATCTAACAACGCTTTCTAGGACTCTAAACCAAGTTTCATGCAATATGAGTGCATATAAGTTCCTCAATGAGCTTTGTACAAGTTTGACGAACGTATGAAGCATCTAACAACGCGTGTCTAGGACTCTAAACGAAGTTTCATGCAACATGAGTGCTTATAAGTTCCTCAATGAGCTTTGTACAAGTTTGACGAACGTATGAAACATCTAACAACGCGTTTCTAGGACTCTAAACCAAGTTTCATTCAACATGAGTGCTTATAAGTTCCTCAATGAGCTTTGTACAAGTTTCTCGAGCTTATGAAACATCTAACAACGCGTTTCTAGGACTCTAAACCAAGTTTAATGCAACATGAGTGCTTATAAATTCCTCAATGAGCTTTGTACAAGTTTGACGAACGTATGAAACATCTAACAACGCGTTTCTAGGACTGTAAACCAAGTTTCATGCAACATGAGTGTTTATAAGTGTCTCAATGAGCTTTGTACATGTTTGACGAATGAATGAAACATCTAACAACGCGTTTCTAGGACTCTAAACCAAGTTTCATGCAACATGAATGCTTATAAGTGTCTCAATGAACTTTATACAAGTTTGACGAACTTATGAAACATCAAACAACTCGTTTCTATGACTCTTAACCAAGTTTCATGCAACATGAATGCTTATAAGTGTCTCAATGAGCTTTATACAAGTTTGACGAACTTATGAAACATCTAACAACTCGTTTCTAGGACTCTAAACCAAGTTTAATGTAACATGAGTGTTTATAAGTTCCTCAATGAGCTTTGTACAAGTTTGACGAACGTATGAAACATCAAACGACGCGTTTCTAGGACTTTAAACCAAGTTTCATGCAACATGAGAGCTTATAAGTTCCTCAATGAGCTTTGTATCAAGTTTGACGAACTTATGAAACATTTAACAACGCGTTTCTAGGACTCTAAACCAAGTTTCATGCAACATGAATGCTTATAAGTGTCTCAATGAGCTTTATACAAGTTTGACGAACTTATGAAACATCTAACAACGCGTTTCTAGGACTCTAAACCAAGTTTCATGCAACATGAATGCTTATAAGTGTCTCAATGAGCTTTATACAAGTTTGACGAACTTATGAAACATCTAACAACGCGTTTCTAGGACTCTAAACCAAGTTTCATGCAACATGAATGCTTATAAGTGTCTCAATGAGCTTTATAAAAGTTTGACGAATTTATGAAACATCTAACAACTCGTTTCTAGGACTCTAAACCAAGTTTCATGTAGCATGAGTGTTTATAAGTTCCTCAATGAGCTTTGTACAATTTTCACGAAATTATGAAACATCTAACAACGCGTTTCTAGGCCTCTAAACCAAGTTTCATGCAACATGAGTGCATATAAGTTCCTCAATGAGCTTTGTACAAGTTTGGCGAACATATGAAACATCTAACAACGCGTTTCTAGGACTCTAAACCAAGTTTCATGCAACATGAGTGCTTATAAGTTCCTCAATGAGTTTTGTACAAGTTTGACGAACGTATCAAACATCTAACAACGCGTTACTAGGACTCTAAACCAAGTTTCATGCAACATGAGTGCTTATAAGTTCCTCAATGAGCTTTGTACAAGTTTCACGAACTTATGAAACATCTAACAACGCGTTTCTAGGACTCTAAACCAAATTTAATGCAACATGAGATATTATAAGTGTCTCAATGAGCTTTGTACAAGTTTGACGAACTTATGAAACATCTAACAATGCGTTTCTAGGATTCTAAACAAAGTTTCATTCAACATGAGTGCTTATAAGTTCCTCAATGAGCTTTGTACAAGTTTCACGAACGTATGAAACATCTAACAACGCGTTTCTATGACCCTAAACCAAGTTTCTTGCAACATGAGTGTTTATAAGTGTCTCAATGAGCTTTGTACAAGTTTGACGAACGTATGAAACTTCTAACAATGCGTTTCTAGGACTCTAAACCAAGTTTCATGCAACATGAGTGCTTATAAGTTCCTCAATAAGTTGTTTACAAGTTTCACGGACTTATGAAACACCTAACAACGCGTTTCTAGGACTCTAAACTAAATTTCATGCCACATGAGTGCTTATAAGTTTTTCAATAAAGTTTGTACAAGGTTGACGAACTTATATATAAAACATCTAACAACGCCTTTCTAGGACTCTAAACCAAGTTTCATGCAACATTAGTGCTTATAAGTTCCTCGATGAGCTTTGTACAAGTTTGACGAACTTAACAAACATCTAACAACGCGTTTCTAGGACTCTAAACCAAGATTCATGCAAAATGAGTGCTTATAAGTTCCTCGATGAGCTTTGTACAAGTTTCACGAACTTATGAAACATCTAACAACGCGTTTCTAGGACTCTAAACCAAGTTTCATGCAACATGAGTGCTTATAAGTTCCTCAATGAGCTTTGTACAAGTTTCACGTGATGAGGACATCCAAAGCAGCAAGGATGATCAAGAGGATCCTTTGCAAGTACCCGATGGACCAATGACAAGAGCGAGAGCAAAGCAAATCAAGGAGGCAATTAACGGGCTGATTCAAGAGCTTTTAGACCAAGAAAACATTTACAAGTCCATTGGATATGATAAACATCAAGTCCAACCACTTCTAAGCATGATTCAAGCCCAAGAAAGCCCAAAATGAAGCACTTATAATTTGGTCAATAAAGAGTGACGAAAATGAAAGATCAAGAGTCATATTTGGAGTTCAAGAGTCATTCAACACATCTTTTAATTCTATCTTTAATTATGTTTACTACATCCTTTGAACTTTTTTCTTTCTCTACAAGTTTTATTTCCCTTTAAATACATGTAATCTCCATTGGAGAAAGATATCCAACTTTTTAATCAAATATATTTTTCTAACTTTTTGTGAGAGTGATTCTCAATTAGTTCCTTGTGAACTTTTCGATCTTCGGTGTGATTCCGAGTGATCAATCGCTTTATCAAACAGATTTTCATCCCTGTTTGTGGCGCCCATCATTACCAAAGTTAGTTGTTTCTTGTTGAGAGTATTGGGTCTTAGGTTTAATATTCCTAATGTTTGTACTTACCAAGTTCGTCGAACTAAGGTCCACCGCCTTGTTTTGTTGAAGCGTTTTAAGAGAGTATTGGGTCTGAGGTTTAATATACCTTAGGTTTGTGCTTCGCGAGTTCATCAAAGTCGAGGATTATCCCTTCAACCACCTTAGAGATCCAATCCTTGGTCTTTTCCGCATCATTTGCAAGTACCCGCTGGACCAATGACAAGAGCGAGAGCAAAGCAAATCAAGGAGGCAATTAACGGGCTGATTCAAGAGCTTTTAGACCAAGAAAACATTCACAAGTCCATTGGATATGATATACATCAAGTCCAACCACTTCTAAGCATGATTCAAGCCCAAGAAAGCCCAAAATTAAGCACTTATAATTTGGTCAATAAAGAGTGACGAAAATGAAAGATCAAGAGTCATATTTGGAGTTCAAGAGTCATTCAACCTATCTTTTAATTCTATCTTTAATTATGTTTACTACATCCTTTGAACTTCTTTCTTTCTCTACAAGTTTTATTTCCCTTTAAATACATGTAATCTCCATTGGAGAAAGATATCCAACTTTTTAATCAAATATAATTTTTCTATCTTTTTGTGAGAGTGATTCTCATTTAGTTCCTTGTGAACTTTTCGATATTCGGTGTGATTCCGAGTGATCAATCGGCTTATCAAACAGATTTCCATCCCTGTTTGTGGCGCCCATCATTACCAAAGTTAGTTGTTTCTTGTTGAGAGTATTGGGTCTTAGGTTTAATATACCTAAGGTTTGTACTTACTAAGTTCTTCGAACTAAGGTCCACCGCCTTGTTTTGTTGAAGCGTTTTAAGAGAGTATTGGGTCTAAGGTTTAATATACCTTAGGTTTGTGCTTCGCGAGTTAATCAAAGTCGAGGATTATCCCTTCAACCACCTTAGAGATCCCTTCCTTGGTCATTTCCGCATCATCACGAACTTATGAAACATCTAAAAACGCGTTTCTAGGACTCTAAACCAAGTTTCATGCAACATGAGTGCTTATTAGTTCCTCAATGAGCTTTGTACAAGTTTGATGAACTTATGAAACATCTAACAACGCGTTTCTAGGACTCTAAACCATGTTTCATGCAACATGAGAGCTTATAAGTTCCTCAATGAGCTTTGTATCAAGTTTGACAAACGTATGAAACATCTAACACCGCGTTTCTAGGACTCTAAACTAAGTTTCATGCAACATGAGTGCTTATAATTGTCTCAATGAGCTATGTACAAGTTTGAAGAACTTATGAAACATCTAACAACGCGTTTCTAGGACTCTAAACCAAGTTTCATGCAACATGAGTGCTTATAAGTATCTAAATGAGCTTTGTACAAGTTTGACGAACTTATGAAACATCTAACAACTCATTTCTACGACTCTAAACCAAGTTTCATGCAACATGAGAGCTTATAAGTTCCTCAATGAGCGTTGTACAAGTTTGACTAACCTATGAAACATATAATAACGCGTTTCTTGGACTCTAAACCATGTTTCATGCAACATAAGTGCTTATAAGTTTCTCAATGAGCTTTGTACAAGTTTGACGAACTTATGAAACATCTAACAAGGCGTTTCTAGGACTCTAAACCAAGTTTCATGCAATATGAGCGCTTTTAAGTTCCTCAATGAGCTTTGTACAAGTTTGACGAACGTATGAAACATCTAACAACGCGTTTCTAGGACTCCAAACCAAGTTTCATGCAACATGAGCGCTTATAAGTTCCTCAATGAGATTTGTACAAGTTTGACGAACTTATGAAACATCTTACAACGTGTTTCTAGGACTCTAAACCAAGTTTCATGCAACATGAGTGCTTATAAGTTCCTCAATGAGCTTTGTACAAGTTTCACGAACTTATGAAACATGTAACAACGCGTTTCTAGGACTCTAAACCAAGTTTCATGCAACCAGAGAGCTTATAAGTTCCTCAATGAGCTTTGTACAAGTTTGACGAACGTAACAAACATCTAACTACGCGTTTCTAGGACTCTAACCCAAGTTTCATGCAACATGAGAGCTTATAAGTTCCTCAATGAGCTTTGTATCAAGTTTGGCGAACGTATGAAACATCTAACAACGCGTTTCTTGGACTCTAAACCAAGTTTCATGCAACATGAGTGCTTATAAGTTCCTCAATGAGCTTTGTACAAGTTTGGCGAACGTATGAAGCATCTAACAACGCGTTTCTAGGACTCTAAACCATGTTTCATGCAACATGAGTGCATATAAGTTCCTCAATGAGCTTTGTACAAGTTTGGCGAACGTATGAAACACCTAACAACGCGTTTCTAGGACTCTAAACCAAGTTTCATGCAACATGAGTGCTTATAAGTTCCTCAATGAGCTTTGTACAAGTTTGACGAACGTATGAAACATCTAACAACGCGTTTCTAGGATTCTAAACCAAGTTTCTTGCAACATGAGTGCTTATAAGTTCCTCAATGAGCTTTGTACAAGTTTCACGAACTTATGAAACATCTAACAACGCGTTTCTAGGACTCTAAACCAAGTTTAATGCAACATGAGTGCTTATAAGTTCCTCAATGAGCTTTGTACAATTTTGACGAACGTATGAAACATCTAACAACGCGTTTCTAGGTCACTAAACCAAGTTTCATGCGACATGAGTGTTTATAAGTGTCTCAATGAGCTTTGTACAAGTTTGACGAACTTATGAAACATCTAACAACGCGTTTCTAGGATTCTAAACCAAGTTTCATGCAACATGAGTGCTTATAAGTATCTCAATGAGCTTTGTATAATTTTGACGAATTTATGAAACATCTAACAACTCGTTTCTAGGACTCTAAACCAAACCAAGTTTCATGGAACATGAGAGCTTATAAGTTCCTCAATGAGTTTTGTACAAGTTTGACGAACGTATGAAACATCTAACAACGTGTTTCTAGGACTCGAAACCAAGTTTCATGCAACATGATTGCTTATAAGTTCCTCAATGAGCTTTCTAAAAGTTTCACGAACTTATGAAACATCTAACAACGCGTTTCTAGGAGTTTAAACCAAATTTCATGCAACATGAGTGCTTATAAGTTCCTCAATGAGCTTTGTACAAGTTTGACGAACTTATGAAACATCTAACAACGCGTTTCTAGGACTCTAAACCAAGTTTCATGCAACATGAGAGCTTATAAGTTCTCAATGAGCTTTGTACAAGTTTGAAGAACGTATGAAACATCTAACAACGCGTTTCTAGGACTCTAAACCAAGTTTCATGCAACATGAGTGCATATAAGTTCCTCAATGAGCTTTGTACAAGTTTGGCGAACGTATGAAACATCTAACAACGCGTTTCCAGGACTCTAAACCAAGTTTCATGCAACATGAGTGTTTATAAGTGTCTCAATGAGCTTTGTACAAGTTTGACGAACTTATGAAACATCTAACAACGCGTTTCTAGCACTCTAAACAAAGTTTCATTGAACATGAGTGCTTATAAGTTCCTCAATGAGCTTTGTACAAGTTTTACGAACGTATGAAACATCTAACAACGCGTCTCTATGACTCTAAACCAAGTTTCTTGCAACATGAGTGCTTATAAGTTCATCAATGAGCTTTGTACAAGTTTTACGAACGTATGAAACATCTAACAACGCGTTTCTATGACTCTAACCCAAGTTTCTTGCAACATGAGAGCTTATAAGTTCCTCAATGAGCTTTGTACAAGTTTGACGAACTTATGAAACATTTAACAACGCGTTTCTAGGACTCTAAACCAAGTTTCACGCAACATAAGTGCTTATAAGTTCCTCAATGAGCTTTGAAAAAGTTTGACGAACTTATGAAACATCTAACAACGAGTTTCTAGGACTCTAAACACGGTTTCATGCAACATAAGTGATTATAAGTGTCTCAATGAGCTTTGTACAAGTTTGACGAACGTATGAAACATCTAACAACGCGTTTCTAGGACTCTAAACCAAGTTTCATGCAACATGAGTGCTCATAAGTTCCTCAATGATCTTTTTACAAGTTTCACGAACTTATGAAACACCTAACAACGCGTTTCTAGGACTCTAAACCAAATTTCATGCAACATGAGTGCTTATAAGTTTTTCAATGAGCTTTGTTCAAGTTTGACGAACTTATAAAACATCAAACAACGCATTTCTAGGACTCTAAACCAAGTTTCATGCAACATCAGTGCTTATAAGTTCCTCAATGAGCTTTGTACAAGTTTGACGAACGTATGAAACATCTAACAACGCGTTTCTAGGACTCTAAACCATGTTTCATGCAACATGAGTTCTTATAAGTTCCTCAATGATCTTTGTACAAGTTTGACGAACTTAAGAAACATCTAACAACACGTTTCTAGGACTCTAAACCAAGATTCATGCAACATGAGTGCTTATAAGTTCCTCGATGAGCTTTGTACAAGTTTCACGAACTTGTGAAACATCTAAAACCGCATTTCTAGGACTCTAAACCAAGTTTCATGCAACATGAGTGCTAATAAGTCCTCAATGAGCTTTGTACAAGTTTCACGAACTTATGAAACATCTAAAACCGCGTTTCTAGGACTCTAAACCAAGTTCCATGCAACATGAGTGCTTATTAGTTCCTCAATGAGCTTTGTACAAGTTTGACGAACGTATGAAACATCTAACAACGCGTTTCTATGACTCTAAACAAAGTTTCATGCAACATGAGTGCATATAAGTTCCTCAATGAGCTTTGTACAAGTTTGGCGAACGTATGAAACATCTAACAACGCGTTTCTAGGACTCTAACCCAAGTTTCATGCAACATGAGTGCTTATAAGTTCCTCAATGAGCATTGTACAAGTTTGACGAAGATATGAAACATCTAACAACGCGTTTCTAGGACTCTAAACCAAGTCTCATGCAACATGAGTGCTTATAAGTTCCTCAATGAGCTTTGTACAAGTTTGACGAACGTATGAAACATCTAACAACGCGTTTCTAGGACTCTAAACCAAGTTTCTTGCAACATGAGTGCTTATAAGTTCCTCAATGAGCTTTGTACAAGTTTCACGAACGTATGAAACATCTAACAACGTGTTTCTAGGACTCTAAACAATGTTTAATGCAACATGAGTGCTTATAAGTTCCTCAATGAGCTTTGTACAAAGTTTAACGAACGTATGAAACATCTAACAACACGTTTCTAGGACTCTAAACCAAGTTTCATGCAACATGAGTGTTTATAAGTGTCTCAATGAGCTTTGTACAAGTTTGACGAACTTATGAAACATCTAACAACGCGTTTCTAGGACTCTAAACCAAGTTTCATGCAACATGAGTGCTTATAAGTATCTCAATGAGCTTTATATAAGTTTGACGAATTTATGAAACATCTAACAACTCGTTTCTAGGACTCTAAACCAAGTTTCATGGAACATGAGAGCTTATAAGTTCCTCAATGAGTTTTGTACAAGTTTGACGAACGTATGAAACATCTAACAACGTGTTTCTAGGACTCGAAACCAAGTTTCATGCAACATGAGTGCTTATAAGTTCCTCAATGAGCTTTGTACAAGTTTGACGAACTTATGAAACATCTAACAACGCGTTTCTAGGACTCTAAACCAAGTTTCATGCAACATGAGAGCTTATAAGTTCTTAATGAGCTTTGTACAAGTTTGAAGAACGTATGAAACATCTAACAACGCGTTTCTAGGACTCTAAACCAAGTTTCACGCCACATGAGTGCTTATAAGTTTCTCAATGAGCTTTATATAAGTTTGACGAACTTATGAAACATTTAACAACGTGTTTCTAGGACTCTAAACCAAGTTTCATGCAACATGAATACTTATAAGTTCTGCAATCAGCTTTGTACAAGTTTGGGGAACGTATGAAACATCTAACAACGCGTTTCTAGGACTCTAAACCAAGTTTCATGGAACATGAGTGTATATAAGTGTCTCAATGAGCTTTGTACAAGTTTGACGAACTTATGAAACATCTAACAACGCGTTTCTAGAACTCTAAACAAAGTTTCATTGAACATGAGTGCTTATAAGTTCCTCAATGAGCTTTGTACAAGTTTTACGAATGTATGAAACATCTAACAACGCGTCTCTATGACTCTAAACCAAGTTTCTTGCAACATGAGTGCTTATAAGTTCATCAATGAGCTTTGTACAAGTTTTACGAACGTATGAAACATCTAACAACGCGTTTCTATGACTCTAACCCAAGTTTCTTGCAACATGAGAGCTTATAAGTTCCTCAATGAGCTTTGTACAAGTTTGACGAACTTATGAAACATTTAACAACGCGTTTCTAGGACTCTAAACCAAGTTTCACGCAACATAAGTGCTTATAAGTTCCTCAATGAGCTTTGAAAAAGTTTGACGAACTTATGAAACATCTAACAACGAGTTTCTAGGACTCTAAACCAAGTTTCATGCAACATGAGTGATTATAAGTGTCTCAATGAGCTTTGTACAAGTTTGACGAACGTATGAAACATCTAACAACGCGTTTCTAGGACTCTAAACCAAGTTTCATGCAACATGAGTGCTCATAAGTTCCTCAATGATCTTTTTACAAGTCTCACGAACTTATGAAACACCTAACAACGCGTTTCTAGGACTCTAAACCAAATTTCATGCAACATGAGTGCTTATAAGTTTTTCAATGAGCTTTGTTCAAGTTTGACGAACTTATAAAACATCAAACAACGCATTTCTAGGACTCTAAACCAAGTTTCATGCAACATGAGTGCTTATAAGTTCCTCAATGAGCTTTGTACAAGTTTGACGAACGTATGAAACATCTAACAACGCGTTTCTAGGACTCTAAACCATGTTTCATGCAACATGAGTGCTTATAAGTTCCTCAATGATCTTTGTACAAGTTTGACGAACTTAAGAAACATCTAACAACACGTTTCTAGGACTCTAAACCAAGATTCATGCAACATGAGTGCTTATAAGTTCCTCGATGAGCTTTGTACAAGTTTCACGAACTTGTGAAACATCTAAAACCGCATTTCTAGGACTCTAAACCAAGTTTCATGCAACATGAGTGCTAATAAGTTCCTCAATGAGCTTTGTACAAGTTTCACGAACTTATGAAACATCTAAAAACGCGTTTCTAGGACTCTAAACCAAGTTTCATGCAACATGAGTGCTTATTAGTTCCTCAATGAGCTTTGTACAAGTTTGACGAACGTATGAAACATCTAACAACGCGTTTCTATGACTCTAAACAAAGTTTCATGCAACATGAGTGCATATAAGTTCCTCAATGAGCTTTGTACAAGTTTGGCGAACGTATGAAACATCTAACAACGCGTTTCTAGGACTCTAAACCAAGTTTCATGCAACATGAGTTCTTATAAGTTCCTCAATGAGCATTGTACAAGTTTGACGAAGATATGAAACATCTAACAACGCGTTTCTAGGACTCTAAACCAAGTCTCATGCAACATGAGTGCTTATAAGTTCCTCAATGAGCTTTGTACAAGTTTGACGAACGTATGAAACATCTAACAACGCGTTTCTAGGACTCTAAACCAAGTTTCTTGCAACATGAGTGCTTATAAGTTCCTCAATGAGCTTTGTACAAGTTTCACGAACTTATGAAACATCTAACAACGTGTTTCTAGGACTCTAAACAATGTTTAATGCAACATGAGTGCTTATAAGTTCCTCAATGAGCTTTGTACAAGTTTAACGAACGTATGAAACATCTAACAACACGTTTCTAGGACTCTAAACCAAGTTTCATGCAACATGAGTGTTTATAAGTGTCTCAATGAGCTTTGTACAAGTTTGACGAACTTATGAAACATCTAACAACGCGTTTCTAGGACTCTAAACCAAGTTTCATGCAACATGAGTGCTTATAAGTATCTCAATGAGCTTTATATAAGTTTGACGAATTTATGAAACATCTAACAACTCGTTTCTAGGACTCTAAACCAAGTTTCATGGAACATGAGAGCTTATAAGTTCCTCAATGAGCTTTGTACAAGTTTCACGAACGTATATAAACATCTAACAACACGTTTCTATGACTCTAAACCAAGTTTCTTGCAACATGAGTGCTTATAAGTTCATCAATGAGCTTTGTACAAGTTTGACAAACGTATGAAACATTTAACAACGCGTTTCTAGGACACTAAACCAAGTTTCACGCAGCATGAGTGCTTATAAGTTACTCAATGAGCTTTGAAAAAGTTTGACGAACTTATGAAACATCTAACAACGAGTTTCTAAGACTCTAAACCAAGTTTCATGCAACATGAGTGATTATAAGTGTCTCAATGAGTTTTGTACAAGTTTGACGAACGTATGAAACATCTAACAACGCGTTTCTAGGACTCTAAACCAAGTTTCATGCAACATGAGTGCTCATAAGTTCCTCAATGATCTTTTTACAAGTTTCACGAACTTATGAAACACCTAATAACGCGTTTCTAGGACCCTAAACCAAATTTCATGCAACATGAGTGCTTATAAATTTTTCAATGAGCTTTGTTCAAGTTTGACGAACTTATAAAACATCAAACAACGCATTTCTAGGACTCTAAACCAAGTTTCATGCAACATGAGTGCTTATAAGTTCCTCAATGAGCTTTGTACAAGTTTGACGAACGTATGAAACATCTAACAACGCGTTTCTAGGACTCTAAACCATGTTTCATGCAACATGAGTGCTTATAAGTTCCTCAATGATCTTTGTACAAGTTTGACGAACTTAAGAAACATCTAACAACACGTTTCTAGGACTCTAAACCAAGATTCATGCAACATGATTGCTTATAAGTTCCTCGATGAGCTTTGTACAAGTTTCACGAACTTATGAAACATCTAACAACGCGTTTCTAGGACGCTAAACCATGTTTCATGCAACATGATAGCTTATAAGTTCCTCAATGAGCTTTGTAAAAGTTTGACGAACGTATGAAACATCTAACAACGTGTTTCTAGGACTCTAAACCAAGTTTCATGCAACATGAGTGCTTATAAGTTCCTCAATGAGCTTTGTACAAGTTTCATGCAACATGAAACATCTAACAACGCGTTTCTAGGAGTCTAAACCAAGTTTCATGCAACCTGAGAGCTTATAAGTTCCTCAATGAGCCTTGTACAAGTTTGACGAACGTATGAAACATCTAACAACGCGTTTCTAGGACTCTAAACCAAGTTTCATGCAACATGAGAGCTTATAAGTTCCTCAATGAGCTTTGTATCAAGTTTGACGAACTTATGAAACATTTAACAACGTGTTTCTAGGACTCTAAACCAAGTTTCATGCAACATGAATACTTATAAGTTCCGCAATGAGCTTTGTACAAGTTTGGCGAACGTATGAAACATCTAACAACGCGGTTCTAGGACTCTAAACCATGTTTCATGCAACATGAGTGCTTATAAAAGTGTCTCAATGAGCTTTGTACAAGTTTGACGAACTTATGAAACATCTAACAACGCGTTTCTAGGACTCTACACAAAGTTTCATTCAACATGAGTGCGTATAAGTTCCTCAATGAGCTTTGTACAAGTTTCACGAACGTATGAAACATCTAACAACGCGTTTGTAGGACTCTAAACCAAGTTTCATGCAACATGAGTGATTATAAGTGTCTCAATGAGCTTTGTACAAGTTTGACGAACGTATGAAACATGTAACAACGCGTTTCTAGGACTCTAAACCAAGTTTCATGCAACATGAGTGCTTATAAGTTCCTCAATTATCTTTTTACAAGTTTCACGAACTTATGAAACACCTAACAACGCGTTTCTAGGACTCTAAACCAAATTTCATGCAACATGAGTGCTTATAAGTTTTTCAATGAGCTTTGTTCAATTTTGACGAACTTATAAAACATCAAAAAACGCATTTCTAGGACTCTAAACCAAGTTTCATGCAACATGAGTGCTTATAAGTTCCTCAATGAGCTTTGTACAAGTTTGACGAAGGTTTGAAACATCTAACAACACGTTTCTAGGACTCTAAACCAAGATTCATGCAACATGAGTGCTTATAAGTTCCTCGATGAGCTTTGTACAAGTTTCATGAACTTGTGAAACATCTAACACCGCGTTTCTAGGACTCTAAACCAAGTTTCATGCAACATGAGTGCTTATAAGTTCCTCAATGAGCTTTGTACAAGTTTCACGAACTTATGAAACATCTAAAAACGCGTTTCTAGGACTCTAAACCAAGTTTCATTCAACATGAGTGCTTATTAGTTCCTCAATGAGCTTTGTACAACTTTGACGAACTTATGAAACATCTAACAACGCGTTTCGAGGACGCTAAACCATGTTTCATGCAACATGAGAGCTTATAAGTTCCTCCATGAGCTTTGTACAAGTTTGACGAACGTATGAAACATCTAACAACGTGTCTAGGACTCTAAACCAAGTTTCATGCAACATGAGTGCTTATAAGTTCCTCAATGAGCTTTGTATCAAGTTTGACGAACGTATGAAACATCTAACACCGCGTTTCTAGGACTCTAAACCAAGTTTCATGCAACATGAGAGCGCTTATAAGTTCCTCAATGAGCTTTATATCAAGTTTGACGAACGTATGAAACATATAACACCGCGTTTCTAGGACTCTAAACTAAGTTTCATGCAACATGAGTGCTTATAACTGTCTCAATGAGCTTTGTACAAGTTTGACGAACTTATGAAACATCTAACAACTCATTTCTACGACTCTAAACCAAGTTTCATGAAACATGAGAGCTTATAAGTTCCTCAATGAGCGTTGTACAAGTTTGACGAATGTATGAAACATCTAAAAACGCGTTTCTAGGACTCTAAACCATGTTTCATGCAACATGAGTGCTTATAAGTTTCTCAATGAGCTTTGTACAAGTTTGACGAACTTATGAAACATCTAACAACGCGTTTCTAGGACTCTAAACCAAGTTTCATGCAATATGATCGCTTTTAAGTTCCTCAATGAGCTTTGTACAAGTTTGACGAAAGTATGAAACATCTAACAACGCGTTTCTAGGACTCCAAACCAAGTTTAATGCAACATGAGCGCTTATAAGTTCCTCAATGAACTTTGTACAAGTTTGACAAACTTATGAAACATCTTACAACGTGTTTCTAGGACTCCAAACCAAGTTTCATGCAACATGAGTGCTTATAAGTTCCTCAATGAGCTTTGTACAAGTTTGACGAACGTATGAAACATCTAACAACCCGTTTCTTGGACTCTAAAGCAAGTTTCATGCAACATGAGTGCTTATAAGTTCCTCAATGAGCTTTGTACAAGTTTGGCGAAAGTATGAAACATCTAACAACGCGTTTCTAGGACTCTAAACCAAGCTTCATGCAACATGAGAGCTTATAAGTTCCTCAATGAGCTTTGTATCAAGTTTGACGAACGTATGAAACATCTAACAACCCGTTTCTTGGACTCTAAAGCAAGTTTCATGCAACATGAGTGCTTATAAGTTCCTCAATGAGCTTTGTACAAGTTTGGCGAAAGTATGAAACATCTAACAACGCGGTTCTAGGACTCTAAACCATGTTTCATGCAACATGAGTGCTTATAAATTCCTCAATGAGCTTTGTACAAGTTTCACGAACTTATGAAACATCTAACAACGCGTTTCTAGGACTCTAAACCAAGTTTCATGCAACCTGAGAGCTTATAAGTTCCTCAATGAGCTTTGTACAAGTTTGACGAACGTATGAAACATCTAACAACACGTTTCTAGGACTCTAAACCAAGTTTCATGCAACATGAGAGCTTATAAGTTCCTCAATGAGCTTTGTTCAAGTTTGACGAACGTATGAAACATCTAACAGCGCGTTTCTAGGACTCTAAACCAAGTTTCATGCAACATGAGTGCTTATAAGTCCTCAATGAGGTTTGTACAAGTTTCACGAACTTATGAAACATCTAAAAACGCGTTTCTAGGACTCTAAATCAAGTTTCATGCAACATGAGTGCTTATTAGTTCCTCAATGAGCTGTGTACAAGTTTGACGAACTTATGAAACATCTAACAACGCGTTTCTAGGACTCTAAAGCATGTTTCATGCAACATGAGAGCTTATAAGTTCCTCAATGAGCTTTGTACAAGTTTGACGAACGTATGAAACATCTAACAACGCGTTTCTAGGACTCTAAACCAAGTTTCATGCAACATGAGTGCTTATAAGTTCCTCAATGAGCATTGTACAAGTTTGACGAAGGTATGAAACATCTAACAACGCGTTTCTAGGACTCTAAACCAAGTTTCATGCAACATGAGTATTTATAAGTTCCTCAATGAGCTTTGCACAAGTTTCACGAACTTATGAAACATCTAAAAACGCGTTTCTAGGACTCTAAATCAAGTTTCATGCAACATGAGTGCTTATTAGTTCCTCAATGAGCTTTGTACAAGTTTGACAAACTTATGAAACATCTAACAACGCGTTTCTAGGACTTTAAACCATGTTTCATGCAACATGAGAGCTTATAAGTTCCTCAATGAGCTTTGTACAAGTTTGACGAAAGTATGAAACATCTAACAACGCGTTTCTAGGACTCTAAACCAAGTTTCATGCAAAATGAGAGCTTATAAGTTCCTCAATGAGCTTTGTATCAAGTTTGACGAACGTATGAAACATCTAACAACGCGTTTCTAGGACTCCAAACCAAGTTTCATGCAACATGAGTGCTTATAAATTCCTCAATGAGCTTTGTACAAGTTTGACGAACTTATGAAACATCTAACAACGCGTTTCTAGGACTCTAAACCAAGTTTCATGCAACATGAGCTCTTATAAGTTCCTCAATGAGCTTTGTACAAGTTTGACGAACGTATGAAACATCTAACAACTCGTTTCTAGGACTCCAAACCAAGTTTTATGCAACATGAGCGCTTATAAGTTCCTCAATGAGCTTTGTAAAAGTTTCACGAACTTATGAAACATCTAACAACGCGTTTCTAGGAATCTAAACCAAGTTTCATGCAACCTGAGAGCTTATAAGTTCCTCAATGAGCTTTGTACAAGTTTAACGAACGTATGAAACATCTAACAACGTGTTTCTAGGACTCTAAAGCAAGTTTCATGCAACATGAGAGCTTATAAGTTCCTCAATGAGCTTTGTATCAAGTTTGACGAACGTATGAAACATCTAACAACGCGTTTCTTGGACTCTAAACCAAGTTTCATGCAAAATGAGTGCTTATAAGTTCCTCAATGAGCTTTGTACAAGTTTGGCGAACGTTTGAAACATCTAACAACACGCTTCTAGGACTTTAAACCAAGTTTCGTGCAAATTGAGTGCTTATAAATTCCACAATGAGCTTTGTACAAGTTTCACGAACTTATGAAACATCTAACAACGCGTTTCTAGGACTCTAAACTAAGTTTCACGCCACCTGAGAGCTTATAATTTCCTCAATGAGCTTTGTACAAGTTTGACGAAAGTATGAAACATCTAACAACGCGTTTCTAGGACTCTAAACCAAGTTTCATGCAACATGAGTGCTTATAAGTTACTCAATGAGCTTTTTACAAGTTTGAAGAACGTATGAAACATCTAACAACGCGTTTCTAGGACTCTAAACCAAGTTTCATGCAACATGAGTGCTTATAAGTTCTTAAATGAGCTTTGTACAAGTTTGACGAACTTATGAAACATCTAACAACGCGTTTCTAGGACTCTAAACCATGTTTCATGCAACATGAGTGCTTATAAGTTCCTCAATGAGCTTTGTACAAGTTTCACGAACTTATGAAACATCTAACAACGCGTTTCTAGGACTCTAAACCAAGTTTCATGCAACCTGTGAGCTTACAAGTTCCTCAATGAGCTTTGTACAAGTTTCACGAACGTATGAAACATCTAACAACGCGTTTCTAGGACTCTAAACCAAGTTTCATGCAACATGAGTGCTTATAAGTTACTCAATGAGCTTTTTACAAGTTTGAAGAACGTATGAAACATCTAACAACGCGTTTCTAGGACTCTAAACCAAGTTTCATGCAACATGAGTGCTTATAAGTTCCTCAATGAGCTTTGTACAAGTTTGACGAACGTATGAAACATCTAACAACGTGTTTCTAGGACTCTAAACCAAGTTTCATGCAACATGAGAGCTTATAAGTTCCTGAATGAGCTTTGTACAAGTTCGAATTACTTATGAAACATCTAACAACGCGTTTCTAAGACTCTAAACCAAGTTTCATGCAACATGAGTGCTTATAAGTTCCTCAATGAGCTTTTCACAAGTTTGACGAACTTATGAAACATCTAACAACTCGTTTATACGACCCTAAACCAAGTTTCATGCAACATGAGAGCTTATAAGTTCCTCAACGAGCTTTGTACAAGTTTGACGAATGTATGAAACATCTAACAACGCGTTTCTAGGACTCTAAACCATGTTTCATGCAACATGAGTGCTTATAAGTTTCTCAATGAGCTTTGTACAAGTTTGACGAACGTATGAAACATCTAACAACGTGTTTCTAGGACTCTAAACCAAGTTTCATGCAACATGATAGCTTATAAGTTCCTCAATGAGCTTTGTATCAAGTTTGACGAACGTATGAAACATCTAACAACGCGTTTATTGGACTCTAAACCAAGTTTCATGCAACATGAGTGCTTATAAGTTCATCAATGAGCTTTGTACAAGTTTGACGAACGTATGAAACATCTAACAACGCGTTTCTAGGACTCTAAACCAAGTTTCATGCAACATGAGTGCTTATAATTTCCTCAATGAGCATTGTACAAGTTTGACGAACTTATGAAACATCTAACAACGCGTTTCTAGGACTCTAAACCAAGTTTCATGCAATATGAGCGCTTTTAAGTTCCTCAATGAGCATTGTACAAGTTTGACGAACTTATGAAACATCTAACAACGCGTTTCTAGGACTCTAAACCAAGTTTCATGCAATATGAGCGCTTTTAAGTTCCTCAATGAGCTTTGTACAAGTTTGACGAACGTATGAAACATCTAACAACGTGTTTCTAGGACTCTAAACCAAGTTTCATGCAACATGAGTGCTTATAAGTTCCTCAATGAGCTTTGTACAAGTTTCACGAACTTATGAAACATCTAACAACGCGGTTCTAGGACTCTAAACCAAGTTTCATGCAACACGAGAGCTTATAAGTTCCTCAATGAGCTTTGTACAAGTTTGACGAACGTATGAAACATCTAACAACGCGTTCTAGGACTCTAAACAAAGTTTCATGCAACATGAGAGCTTATAAGTTCCTCAATGAGCTTTGTGTCAAGTTTGACGAACGTATGAAACATCTAACAATGCGTTTCTTGGACTCTAAACCAAGTTTCATGCAACATGAGTGCTTATAAGTTCCTAAATGAGCTTTGTACAAGTTTGACGAACGTATGAAACATCTAACAACGCGTTTCTAGGACTCTAAACCATGTTTCATGAAACATGAGTGCTAATAAATTCCTCAATGAGCTTTGTACAAGTTTCACGAACTTATGAAACATCTAACAACGCGTTTCTAGGACTCTAAACCAAGTTTCATGCAACTTTGAGTGCTTATAAGTTCCTCAATGAGCTTTGTACAAGTTGACGAACGTATGAAACATCTAACAACGCATTTCTAGGACTCTAAACCAAGTTTCATGCAACATGAGTGCTTATAAGTTTCTCAATGAGCATTGTACAAGTTTGACGAACTTATGAAACATCTAACAACGCGTTTCTAGGACTCTAAACCACGTTTCATGCAACATGAGTGCTTATAAGTTCCTCAATGAGCTTTGTACAAGTTGACGAACTTATGAAACATCTAACAACGCGCTTCTATGACTCTAAACCAAGTTTCATGCAACATGAGTGCTTATAAGTTCCTCAATGAGCTTTGTACAAGTTTGACGAACGTATGAAACATCTAACAACGTGTTTCTAGGACTCTAAACCAAGTTTCATGCAACATGAGAGCTTATAAGTTCCTGAATGAGCTTTGTACAAGTTCGAATTACTTATGAAACATCTAACAACGCGTTTCTAAGACTCTAAACCAAGTTTCATGCAACATGAGTGCTTATAAGTTCCTCAATGAGCTTTTCACAAGTTTGACGAACTTATGAAACATCTAACAACTCGTTTATACGACCCTAAACCAAGTTTCATGCAACATGAGAGCTTATAAGTTCCTCACTGAGCTTTGTACAAGTTTGACGAATGTATGAAACATCTAACAACGCGTTTCTAGGACTCTAAACCATGTTTCATGCAACATGAGTGCTTATAAGTTTCTCAATGAGCTTTGTACAAGTTTGACGAACGTATGAAACATCTAACAACGTGTTTCTAGGACTCTAAACCAAGTTTCATGCAACATGATAGCTTATAAGTTCCTCAATGAGCTTTGTATCAAGTTTGACGAACGTATGAAACATCTAACAACGCGTTTATTGGACTCTAAACCAAGTTTCATGCAACATGAGTGCTTATAAGTTCATCAATGAGCTTTGTACAAGTTTGACGAACGTATGAAACATCTAACAACGCGTTTCTAGGACTCTAAACCAAGTTTCATGCAACATGAGTGCTTATAATTTCCTCAATGAGCATTGTACAAGTTTGACGAACTTATGAAACATCTAACAACGCGTTTCTAGGACTCTAAACCAAGTTTCATGCAATATGAGCGCTTTTAAGTTCCTCAATGAGCATTGTACAAGTTTGACGAACTTATGAAACATCTAACAACGCGTTTCTAGGACTCTAAACCAAGTTTCATGCAATATGAGCGCTTTTAAGTTCCTCAATGAGCTTTGTACAAGTTTGACGAACGTATGAAACATCTAACAACGTGTTTCTAGGACTCTAAACCAAGTTTCATGCAACATGAGTGCTTATAAGTTCCTCAATGAGCTTTGTACAAGTTTCACGAACTTATGAAACATCTAACAACGCGGTTCTAGGACTCTAAACCAAGTTTCATGCAACCTGAGAGCTTATAAGTTCCTCAATGAGCTTTGTACAAGTTTGACGAACGTATGAAACATCTAACAACGCGTTCTAGGACTCTAAACAAAGTTTCATGCAACATGAGAGCTTATAAGTTCCTCAATGAGCTTTGTGTCAAGTTTGACGAACGTATGAAACATCTAACAATGCGTTTCTTGGACTCTAAACCAAGTTTCATGCAACATGAGTGCTTATAAGTTCCTAAATGAGCTTTGTACAAGTTTGACGAACGTATGAAACATCTAACAACGCGTTTCTAGGACTCTAAACCATGTTTCATGAAACATGAGTGCTAATAAATTCCTCAATGAGCTTTGTACAAGTTTCACGAACTTATGAAACATCTAACAACGCGTTTCTAGGACTCTAAACCAAGTTTCATGCAACTTTGAGTGCTTATAAGTTCCTCAATGAGCTTTGTACAAGTTGACGAACGTATGAAACATCTAACAACGCATTTCTAGGACTCTAAACCAAGTTTCATGCAACATGAGTGCTTATAAGTTTCTCAATGAGCATTGTACAAGTTTGACGAACTTATGAAACATCTAACAACGCGTTTCTAGGACTCTAAACCACGTTTCATGCAACATGAGTGCTTATAAGTTCCTCAATGAGCTTTGTACAAGTTGACGAACTTATGAAACATCTAACAACGCGCTTCTATGACTCTAAACCAAGTTTCATGCAACATGAGTGCTTATAAGTTACTCAATGAGCTTTTTACGAGTTTGAAGAACGTATGAAACACCTAACAACGCGTTTCTAGGACTCTAAACCAAGTTTCATGCAACATGAGTGTTTATAAGTTCCTCAATGAGCTTTTCACAAGTTTGACGAACTTATGAAACATCTAACAACTCGTTTATACGACCCTAAACCAAGTTTCATGCAACATGAGAGCTTATAAGTTCCTCAATGAGCTTTGTATCAAGTTTGACGAACGTATGAAACATCTAACAACGCGTTTATTGGACTCTAAACCAAGTTTCATGCAACATGAGTGCTTATAAGTTCATCAATGAGCTTTGTACAAGTTTGACGAACGTATGAAACATCTAACAACGCGTTTCTAGGACTCTAAACCAAGTTTCATGCAACATGAGTGCTTATAATTTCCTCAATGAGCATTGTACAAGTTTGACGAACTTATGAAACATCTAACAACGCGTTTCTAGGACTCTAAACCAAGTTTCATGCAATATGAGCGCTTTTAAGTTCCTCAATGAGCATTGTACAAGTTTGACGAACTTATGAAACATCTAACAACGCGTTTCTAGGACTCTAAACCAAGTTTCATGCAATATGAGCGCTTTTAAGTTCCTCAATGAGCTTTGTACAAGTTTGACGAACGTATGAAACATCTAACAACGTGTTTCTAGGACTCTAAACCAAGTTTCATGCAACATGAGTGCTTATAAGTTCCTCAATGAGCTTTGTACAAGTTTCACGAACTTATGAAACATCTAACAACGCGTTTCTAGGACTCTAAACCAAGTTTCATGCAACTTTGAGAGCTTATAAGTTCCTCAATGAGCTTTGTACAAGTTTGACGAACGTATGAAACATCTAACAACGCGTTTCTAGGACTCTAAACAAAGTTTCATGCAACATGAGAGCTTATAAGTTCCTCAATGAGCTTTGTGTCAAGTTTGACGAACGTATGAAACATCTAACAATGCGTTTCTTGGACTCTAAACCAAGTTTCATGCAACATGAGTGCTTATAAGTTCCTAAATGAGCTTTGTACAAGTTTGACGAACGTATGAAACATCTAACAACGCGTTTCTAGGACTCTAAACCATGTTTCATGAAACATGAGTGCTAATAAATTCCTCAATGAGCTTTGTACAAGTTTCACGAACTTATGAAACATCTAACAACGCGTTTCTAGGACTCTAAACCAAGTTTCATGCAACCTGAGTGCTTATAAGTTCCTCAATGAGCTTTGTACAAGTTGACGAACGTATGAAACATCTAACAACGCATTTCTAGGACTCTAAACCAAGTTTCATGCAACATGAGTGCTTATAAGTTTCTCAATGAGCATTGTACAAGTTTGACGAACTTATGAAACATCTAACAACGCGTTTCTAGGACTCTAAACCATGTTTCATGCAACATGAGTGCTTATAAGTTCCTCAATGAGCTTTGTACAAGTTGACGAACTTATGAAACATCTAACAACGCGCTTCTATGACTCTAAACCAAGTTTCATGCAACATGAGTGCTTATAAGTTACTCAATGAGCTTTTTACGAGTTTGAAGAACGTATGAAACACCTAACAACGCGTTTCTAGGACTCTAAACCAAGTTTCATGCAACATGAGTGCATATAAGTTCCTCAATGAGCTTTGTACAAGTTTCACGAACTTATGAAACATCTAACAACGCGTTTCTAGGACTCTAAACCAAGTTTCATGCAACCTGAGTGCTTATAAGTTCCTCAATGAGCTTTGTACAAGTTGACGAACGTATGAAACATCTAACAACGCATTTCTAGGACTCTAAACCATATTTCATGCAACATGAGTGCTTATAAGTTTCTCAATGAGCATTGTACAAGTTTGAAGAACTTATGAAACATCTAACAACGCGTTTCTAGGACTCTAAACCAAGTTTCATGCAATATATATGACCGCTTTTAAGTTCCTCAATGAGCTTTGTACAAGTTTGACGAACGTATGAAACATCTAACAACGTCTTTCTAGGACTCTAAACCAAGTTTCATGCAACATGAGTGCTTATAAGTTCCTCAATGAGCTTTGTACAAGTTTCACGAACTTATGAAACATCTAACAACGCGTTTCTAGGACTCTAAACCAAGTTTCATGCAACCTGAGAGCTTATAAGTTCCTCAATGAGCTTTGTACAAGTTTGACGAACGTATGAAACATCTGACAACGAGTTTGTAGGACTCTAAACAAAGTTTCATGCAACATGAGAGCTTATAAGTTCTGCAATGAGCTTTGTATCAAGTTTGACGAACGTATGAAACATCTAACAACGCGTTTCTTAGACTCTAAACCAAGTTTCATGCAACCTGAGAGCTTACAAGTTCCTCAATGAGTGTTTTACAAGTTTGACGAACGTATGAAACATCTAACAACGCGTTTCTAGGACTCTAAACAAAGTTTCATGCAACATGAGAGCTTATAAGTTCCTCAATGAGCTTTGTGTCAAGTTTGAAGAACGTATGAAACATCTAACAACGCGTTTCTTGGACTCTAAACCAAGTTTCATGCAACATGAGTGCTTATAAGTTCCTCAATGAGCTTTGTACAAGTTTTACGAACGTATGAAACATCTAACAACGTGTTTCTAGGACTCTAAACCAAGTTTCATGCAACATGAGAGCTTATAAGTTCCTCAATGAGCTTTGTATCAAGTTTGACGAACGTATGAAACATCTAACAACGCGTTTATTGGACTCTAAACCAAGTTTCATGCAACATGAGTGCTTATAAGTTCATCAATGAGCTTTGTACAAGTTTCACGAACTTATGAAACATCTAACAACGCGTTTCTAGGACTCTAAACTAAGTTTCATGCCACCTGAGAGCTTATAATTTCCTCAATGAGCTTTGTACAAGTTTGACGAACGTATGAAACATCTAACAACGCGTTTCTAGGACTCTAAACCATGTTTCATGCAACATGAGTGCTTATAAGTTTCTCAATGAGCATTGTACAAGTTTGACGAACTTATGAAAGATCTAACAACGCGTTTCTAGGACTCTAAACCAAGTTTCATACAATATGAGCGCTTTTAAGTTCCTCAATGAGCTTTGTACAAGTTTGACGAACGTATGAAACATCTAACAACGTGTTTCTAGGACTCTAAACCAAGTTTCATGCAACATGAGTGCTTATAAGTTCCTCAATGAGCTTTGTACAAGTTTCACGAACTTATGAAACATCTAACAACGCGTTTCTAGGACTCTAAACCAAGTTTCATGCAACATGAGAGCTTATAAGTTCCTCAATGAGCTTTGTACAAGTTTGACGAACGTATGAAACATCTAACAACGCGTTTCTAGGACTCTAAACAAAGTTTCATGCAACATGAGAGCTTATAAGTTCCTCAATGAGCTTTGTATCAAGTTTGACGAACGTATGAAACATCTAACAACGCGTTTCTTGGACTCTAAACAAAGTTTCATGCAACATGAGTGCTTATAAGTTCCTCAATGAGCTTTGTACAAGTTTGGCGAACGTATGAAACATCTAACAACGCGTTTCTAGGACTCTAAACCATGTTTCATGCAACATGAGTGCTAGTAAATTCCTCAATGAGCTTTGTACAAGTTTGGCGAACGTATGAAACATCTAACAACGAGTTTCTAGGAGTCTAAACCATGTTTCATGCAACATGAGTGCTAATAAATTCCTCAATGAGCTTTGTACAAGTTTCACGAACTTATGAAACATCTAACAACGCGTTTCTAGGACTCTAAACCAAGTTTCATGCAACCTAAGACCTTATAAGTTCCTCAATGAGCTTTGTACAAGTTTGACGAACGTATGAAACATCTAACAACGCGTTTCTAGGACTCTAAACAAAGTTTCATGCAACATGAGAGCTTATAAGTTCCTCAATGAGCTTTGTGTCAAGTTTGACGAACGTATGAAACATCTAACAATGCGTTTCTTGGACTCTAAACCAAGTTTCATGCAACATGAGTGCTTATAAGTTCCTAAATGAGCTTTGTACAAGTTTGGCGAACGTATGAAACATCTAACAACGCGTTTCTAGGACTCTAAACCATGTTTCATGCAACATGAGTGCTAATAAATTCCTCAATGAGCTTTGTACAAGTTTCACGAACTTATGAAACATCTAACAACGCGTTTCTAGGACTCTAAACCAAGTTTCATGCAACCTGAGAGATTATAACTTCCTCAATGAGCTTTGTACAAGTTTGACGAACGTATGAAACCTCTAACAACGCGTTTCTAGGACTCTAAACCAAGTTTCATGCAACATGAGAGCTTATAAGTTCCTCAATGAGCTTTGTACAAGTTTGACGAACGTATGAAACATCTAACATTGCGTTTCTAGGACAATAAACCAAGTTTCATTCAACATGAGTGCTTATAAGTTCCTCAATGAGCTTTTTACAAGTTTCACGAACTTATGAAACATCTAAAAACTTGTTTCTATAACTCTAAACCAAGTTTCATGCAACATGAGTGCTTATAAGTTCCTCAATGAGCTTTGTACAAGTTGAAGAACGTATGAAACACCTAACAACGCGTTTCTAGGATTCTAAACCAAATTTCATGCAACATGAGTGCTTATAAGTTTCTCAATGAGCATTGTACAAGTTTGAAGAACTTATGAAACATCTAACAACGCGTTTCTAGGACTCTAAACCAAGTTTCATGCAATATATATGACCGCTTTTAAGTTCCTCAATGAGCTTTGTACAAGTTTGACGAACGTATGAAACATCTAACAACGTCTTTCTAGGACTCTAAACCAAGTTTCATGCAACATGAGTGCTTATAAGTTCCTCAATGAGCTTTGTACAAGTTTCACGAACTTATGAAACATCTAACAACGCGTTTCTAGGACTCTAAACCAAGTTTCATGCAACTTTGAGAGCTTATAAGTTCCTCAATGAGCTTTGTACAAGTTTGACGAACGTATGAAACATCTAACAACGCGTTTGTAGGACTCTAAACAAAGTTTCATGCAACATGAGAGCTTATAAGTTCCTCAATGAGCTTTGTATCAAGTTTGACAAACGTATGAAACATCTAACAACGCGTTTCTTGGACTCTAAACCAAGTTTCATGCAACATGAGTGCTTATAAGTTCCTCAATGAGCTTTGTACAAGTTTGGCGAACGTATGAAACATCTAACAACGCGTTTCTAGGACTCTAAACCATGTTTCATGCAACATGAGTGCTAATAAATTCCTCAATGAGCTTTGTACAAGTTTCACGAACTTATGAAACATCTAACAACGCGTTTCTAGGACTCTAAACCAAGTTTCATGCAACTTTGAGAGCTTATAAGTTCCTCAATGAGCTTTGTACAAGTTTGACGAACGTATGAAACATCTAACAACGCGTTTCTAGGAGTCTAAACAAAGTTTCATGCAACATGAGAGCTTATAAGTTCCTCAATGAGCTTTGTGTCAAGTTTGACGAACGTATGAAACATCTAACAATGCGTTTCTTGGACTCTAAACCAAGTTTCATGCAACATGAGTGCTTATAAGTTCCTAAATGAGCTTTGTACAAGTTTGGCGAACGTATGAAACATCTAACAACGCGTTTCTAGGACTCTAAACCATGTTTCATGCAACATAAGTGCTAATAAATTCCTCAATTAGCTTTGTACAAGTTTCACGAACTTATGAAACATCTAACAACGCGTTGCTAGGACTCTAAACCAAGTTTCATGCAACTTTGAGAGCTTATAAGTTCCTCAATGAGCTTTGTACAAGTTTGACGAACGTATGAAACCTCTAACAACGCGTTTCTAGGACTCTAAACCAAATTTCATGCAACATGAGAGCTTATAAGTTCCTCAATGAGCTTTGTACAAGTTTGACGAACGTATGAAACATCTAACATTGCGTTTCTAGGACAATAAACCAAGTTTCATTCAACATGAGTGCTTATAAGTTCCTCAATGAGCTTTGTACAAGTTTCACGAACTTATGAAACATCTAAAAACTTGTTTCTATAACTCTAAACCAAGTTTCATGCAACATGAGTGCTTATAAGTTCCTCAATGAGCTTTGTACAAGTTGAAGAACGTATGAAACACCTAACAACGCGTTTCTAGGATTCTAAACCAAATTTCATGCAACATGAGTGCTTATAAGTTTCTCAATGAGCATTGTACAAGTTTGAAGAACTTATGAAACATCTAACAACGCGTTTCTAGGACTCTAAACCAAGTTTCATGCAATATATATGACCGCTTTTAAGTTCCTCAATGAGCTTTGTACAAGTTTGACGAACGTATGAAACATCTAACAACGTCTTTCTAGGACTCTAAACCAAGTTTCATGCAACATGAGTGCTTATAAGTTCCTCAATGAGCTTTGTACAAGTTTCACGAACTTATGAAACATCTAACAACGCGTTTCTAGGACTCTAAACCAAGTTTCATGCAACTTTGAGAGCTTATAAGTTCCTCAATGAGCTTTGTACAAGTTTGACGAACATATGAAACATCTAACAACGCGTTTGTAGGACTCTAAACAAAGTTTCATGCAACATGAGAGCTTATAAGTTCCTCAATGAGCTTTGTATCAAGTTTGACGAACGTATGAAACATCTAACAACGCGTTTCTTGGACTCTAAACCAAGTTTCATGCAACATGAGTGCTTATAAGTTCCTCAATGAGCTTTGTACAAGTTTGGCGAACGTATGAAACATCTAACAACGCGTTTCTAGGACTCTAAACCATGTTTCATGCAACATGAGTGCTAATAAATTCCTCAATGAGCTTTGTACAAGTTTCACTAACTTATGAAACATCTAACAACGCGTTTCTAGGACTCTAAACCAAGTTTCATGCAACTTTGAGAGCTTATAAGTTCCTCAATGAGCTTTGTACAAGTTTGACGAACGTATGAAACATCTAACAACGCGTTTCTAGGAGTCTAAACAAAGTTTCATGCAACATGAGAGCTTATAAGTTCCTCAATGAGCTTTGTGTCAAGTTTGACGAACGTATGAAACATCTAACAATGCGTTTCTTGGACTCTAAACCAAGTTTCATGCAACATGAGTGCTTATAAGTTCCTAAATGAGCTTTGTACAAGTTTGGCGAACGTATGAAACATCTAACAACACGTTTCTAGGACTCTAAACCATGTTTCATGCAACATAAGTGCTAATAAATTCCTCAATGAGCTTTGTACAAGTTTCACGAACTTATGAAACATCTAACAACGCGTTGCTAGGACTCTAAACCAAGTTTCATGCAACTTTGAGAGCTTATAAGTTCCTCAATGAGCTTTGTACAAGTTTGACGAACGTATGAAACCTCTAACAACGCGTTTCTAGGACTCTAAACCAAGTTTCATGCAACATGAGAGCTTATAAGTTCCTCAATGAGCTTTGTACAAGTTTGACGAACGTATGAAACATCTAACAACGCGTTTCTAGGACAATAAACCAAGTTTCATGCAACATGAGTGCTTATAAGTTCCTCAAGCTTTGTACAAGTTTCACGAACTTATGAAACATCTAAAAACTTGTTTCTATAACTCTAAACCAAGTTTCATGCAATATGAGTGCTTATAAGTTACTCAATGAGCTTTGTACAAGTTGACGAACTTATGAAACATCTAACAACGCGTTTCTAGGACTCTAGACCAAGTTTCATGCAACATGAGTGCTTATAAGTTACTCAATGAGCTTTTTACAAGTTTGAAGAACGTATGAAACATCTAACAACGCGTTTCTAGGACTCTAAACCAAGTTTCTGCAACATGAGTGCTTATAAGTTCCTCAATGAGCTTTGTACAAGTTTCACAAACTTATGAAACATCTAACAACGCGTTTCTAGGACTCTAAACCAAGTTTCATGCAACTGAGTGCTTATAAGTTCCTCAATGAGCTTTGTACAAGTTGACGAACATATGAAACATCTAACAACGCATTTCTAGGACTCTAAACCATGTTTCATGCAACATGAGTGCTTATAAGTTTCTCAATGAGCCTTGTACAAGTTTGAAGAACTGATGAAACATCTAACAACGCGTTTCTAGGACTCTAAACCAAGTTTCATGCAATATGAGCGCTTTTAAGTTCCTCAATGAGCTTTGTACAAGTTTGACGAACGTATGAAACATCTAACAACTTGTTTCTAGGACTCTAAACCAAGTTTCATGCAACATGAGTGCTTATAAGTTCCTCAATGAGCTTTGTACAAGTTTCACGAACTTATGAAACATCTAACAACGCGTTTCTAGGACTCTAAACCAAGTTTCATGCAATATATATGACCGCTTTTAAGTTCCTCAATGAGCTTTGTACAAGTTTGACGAACGTATGAAACATCTAACAACGTCTTTCTAGGACTCTAAACCAAGTTTCATGCAACATGAGTGCTTATAAGTTCCTCAATGAGCTTTGTACAAGTTTCACGAACTTATGAAACATCTAACAACGCGTTTCTAGGACTCTAAACCAAGTTTCATGCAACTTTGAGAGCTTATAAGTTCCTCAATGAGCTTTGTACAAGTTTGACGAACATATGAAACATCTAACAACGCGTTTGTAGGACTCTAAACAAAGTTTCATGCAACATGAGAACTTATAAGTTCCTCAATGAGCTTTGTATCAAGTTTGACGAACGTATGAAACATCTAACAACGCGTTTCTTGGACTCTAAACCAAGTTTCATGCAACATGAGTGCTTATAAGTTCCTCAATGAGCTTTGTACAAGTTTGGCGAACGTATGAAACATCTAACAACGCGTTTCTAGGACTCTAAACCATGTTTCATGCAACATGAGTGCTAATAAATTCCTCAATGAGCTTTGTACAAGTTTCACTAACTTATGAAACATCTAACAACGCGTTTCTAGGACTCTAAACCAAGTTTCATGCAACCTGAGAGCTTATAAGTTCCTCAATGAGCTTTGTACAAGTTTGACGAACGTATGAAACATCTAACAACGCGTTTCTAGGAGTCTAAACAAAGTTTCATGCAACATGAGAGCTTATAAGTTCCTCAATGAGCTTTGTGTCAAGTTTGACGAACGTATGAAACATCTAACAATGCGTTTCTTGGACTCTAAACCAAGTTTCATGCAACATGAGTGCTTATAAGTTCCTAAATGAGCTTTGTACAAGTTTGGCGAACGTATGAAACATCTAACAACACGTTTCTAGGACTCTAAACCATGTTTCATGCAACATAAGTGCTAATAAATTCCTCAATGAGCTTTGTACAAGTTTCACGAACTTATGAAACATCTAACAACGCGTTGCTAGGACTCTAAACCAAGTTTCATGCAACCTGAGAGCTTATAAGTTCCTCAATGAGCTTTGTACAAGTTTGACGAACGTATGAAACCTCTAACAACGCGTTTCTAGGACTCTAAACCAAGTTTCATGCAACATGAGAGCTTATAAGTTCCTCAATGAGCTTTGTACAAGTTTGACGAACGTATGAAACATCTAACAACGCGTTTCTAGGACAATAAACCAAGTTTCATGCAACATGAGTGCTTATAAGTTCCTCAAGCTTTGTACAAGTTTCACGAACTTATGAAACATCTAAAAACTTGTTTCTATAACTCTAAACCAAGTTTCATGCAATATGAGTGCTTATAAGTTACTCAATGAGCTTTGTACAAGTTGACGAACTTATGAAACATCTAACAACGCGTTTCTAGGACTCTAGACCAAGTTTCATGCAACATGAGTGCTTATAAGTTACTCAATGAGCTTTTTACATGTTTGAAGAACGTATGAAACATCTAACAACGCGTTTCTAGGACTCTAAACCAAGTTTCCTGCAACATGAGTGCTTATAAGTTCCTCAATGAGCTTTGTACAAGTTTCACAAACTTATGAAACATCTAACAACGCGTTTCTAGGACTCTAAACCAAGTTTCCTGCAACCTGAGTGCTTATAAGTTCCTCAATGAGCTTTGTACAAGTTGACGAACATATGAAACATCTAACAACGCATTTCTAGGACTCTAAACCATGTTTCATGCAACATGAGTGCTTATAAGTTTCTCAATGAGCCTTGTACAAGTTTGAAGAACTGATGAAACATCTAACAACGCGTTTCTAGGACTCTAAACCAAGTTTCATGCAATATGAGCGCTTTTAAGTTCCTCAATGAGCTTTGTACAAGTTTGACGAACGTATGAAACATCTAACAACTTGTTTCTAGGACTCTAAACCAAGTTTCATGCAACATGAGTGCTTATAAGTTCCTCAATGAGCTTTGTACAAGTTTCACGAACTTATGAAACATCTAACAACGCGTTTCTAGGACTCTAAACCAAGTTTCATGCAACATGAGAGCTTATAAGTTCCTCAATGAGCTTTGTACAAGTTTTACGAACGTATGAAACATCTAACATAGCGTTTCTAGGACTCTAAACCAAGTTTCATGCAACATGAGAGCTTATAAGTTCCTCAATGAGCTTTGTACAAGTTTGACGAACGTATGAAACATCTAACAACGCGTTTCTAGGACAATAAACCAAGTTTCATGCAACATGAGTGCTTATAAGTTCCTCAATGAGCTTTGTACAAGTTTCACGAACTTATGAAACATCTAAAAACTTGTTTCTATAACTCTAAATCAAGTTTCATGCAACATGAGTGCTTATAAGTTCCTCAATGAGCTTTTTACAAGTTTGAAGAACGTATGAAACATCTAACAACGCGTTTCTAGGACTCTAAACCAAGTTTCATGCAACATGAGTTCTTATAAGTTCCTCAATGAGCTTTGTACAAGTTTCACGAACTTATGAAACATCTAACAACGCGTTTCTAGGACTCTAAACCAAGTTTCATGCAACTTGAGAGCTTATAATTTCCTCAAAGAGCTTTGTACAAGTTTGACAAACGTATGAAACATCTAACAACGCGTTTCTAGGACTCTAAACCATGTTTCATGCAACATGAGTACTTATAAGTTTCTCAATGAGCATTGTACAAGTTTGACGAACTTATGAAACATCTAATAACGCGTTTCTAGGACTCTAAACCAAGTTTCATGCAATATGAGCGCTTTTAAGTTCCTCAATGAGCTTTGTACAAGTTTGACGAACGTATGAAACATCTAACAACGTGTTTCTAGGACTCTAAACCAAGTTTCATGCAACATGAGTGCTTATAAGTTCCTCAATGAGCTTTGTACAAGTTTCACGAACTTATGAAACATCTAACAACGCGTTTCTAGGACTCTAAACCAAGTTTCATGCAACCTGAGAGCTTATAAGTTCCTCAATGAGTTTTGTACAAGTTTGACGAACGTATGAAACATCTAACAACGTGTTTCTAGGACTCTAAACCAAGTTTCATGCAACATGAGTGCTTATAAGTTCCTCAATGAGCTTTGTACAAGTTTCACGAACTTATGAAACATATAACAACGCGTTTCTAGGACTCTAAACCAAGTTTCATGCAACCTGAGAGCTAATAAGTTCCTCAATGAGCTTTGTACAAGTTTGACGAACGTATGAAACATCTAACAACGCGTTTCTAGGACTCTAAACAAAGTTTCATGCAACATGAAAGCTTATAATATCCTCAATGAGCTTTGTATCAAGTTTGACGAACGTATGAAACATCTAACAACGCGTTTCTTGGACTCTAAACCAAGTTTCATGCAACATGAGTGCTTATAAGTTCCTAAATAAGCTTTGTACAAGTTTGGCGAACGTATGAAACATCTTACAACGCGTTTCTAGGACTCTAAACCATGTTTCATGCAACATGAGTGCTAATAAATTCCTCCATGAGCTTTGTACAATTTTCACGAACTTATGAAACATCTAACAACGCGTTTCTAGGACTCTAAACCAAGTTTCATGCAACCTGAGAGCTTATAAGTTCCTCAATGAGCTTTGTACAAGTTTGACGAATGTATGAAACATCTAACAACGCGTTTCTAGGACTCTAAACCAAGTTTCATGCAACATGAGAGCTTATAAGTTCCTCAATGAGCTTTGTACAAGTTTGACAAACGTAAGAAACATCTAACAACGCGTTTCTAGGACAATAAACCAAGTTTCATGCAACATGAGTGCTTATAAGTTCCTCAATGAGCTTTGTACAAGTTTCACGAACTTATGAAACATCTAAAAACTTGTTTCTATAACTCTAAACCAAGTTTCATGCAACATGAATGCTTATAAGTTCCTCAATGAGCTTTGTACAAGTTGACGAACTTATGAAACATCTAACAACGCGTTTCTAGGACTCTAAACCAAGTTTCATGCAACATTAGTGCTTATAAGTTCCTAAATGAGCGAGCTTATAAGTTCCTAAATGAGCTTTGTACAAGTTTGACGAACGTATGAAACATCTAACAACGCGTTTCTAGGACTCTAAACCAAGTTTCATGCAACATGAGAGCTTATAAGTTCCTCAATGAGCTTTGTACAAGTTTGACGAACGTATGAAACATCTAACAACGCGTTTCTAGGACAATAAACCAAGTTTCATGCAATATGAGGGCTTATAAGTTCCTCAATGAGCTTTGTACAAGTTTGGCGAACGTATGAAACATCTAACAACACGTTTCTAGGACTCTAAACCATGTTTCATGCAACAAGAGTGCTAATAAATTCCTCAATGAGCTTTGTACAAGTTTCACGAACTTATGAAACATCTAACAACGCGTTTCTAGGACTCTAAACCAAGTTTCATGCAACTTTGAGAGCTTATAAGTTCCTCAATGAGCTTTGTACAAGTTTGACGAACGTATGAAACATCTAACAACGCGTTTCTAGGACTCTAAACCATGTTTCATGCAACATGAGTGCTAATAAATTCCTCAATGAGCTTTGTACAAGTTTCGAGAACTTATGAAACATCTAACAACGCGTTTCTAGGACTCTAAACCAAGTTTCATGCAACCTGAGAGCTTATAAGTTCCTCAATGAGCTTTGTACAAGTTTGACGAACGTATGAAACATCTAACAACGCGTTTCTAGGACTCTAAACAAAGTTTCATGCAACATGAGACCTTATAAGTTCCTCAATGAGCTTTGTACAAGTTTGACGAACGTATGAAACATCTAACAACGCGTTTCTAGGACAATAAACCATGTTTCATGCAACATGAGTGCTTAGAAGTTCCTCAATGAGCATTGTACAAGTTTGACGAACTTATGAAACATCTAACAACGCGTTTCTAGGACTCTAAACCAAGTTTCCTGTAATATGAGCGCTTTTAAGTTCCTCAATGAGCTTTGTACAAGTTTGACGAACGTATGAAACATCTAACAACGTGTTTCTAGGACTCTAAACCAAGTTTCATGCAACATGAGTGCTAATAAGTTCCTCAATGAGCTTTGTACAAGTTTCACGAACTTATGAAACATCTAACAACGCGTTTCTAGGACTCTAAACCAAGTTTCATGTAACACGAGAGCTTATAAGTTCCTCAATGAGCTTTGTACAAGTTTGACGAATGTATGAAACATCTAACAACGCGTTTCTAGGACTCTAAACCATGTTTCATGCAACATGAGTGCTTAGAAGTTTCTCAATGAGCATTGTACAAGTTTGACGAACTTATGAAACATCTAACAACGCGTTTCTAGGACTCTAAACCAAGTTTCCTGCAATATGAGCGCTTTTAAGTTCCTCAATGAGCTTTGTACAAGTTTGACGAACGTATGAAACATCTAACAACGTGTTTCTAGGACTCTAAACCAAGTTTCATGCAACATGAGTGCTAATAAGTTCCTCAATGAGCTTTGTACAAGTTTCACGAACTTATGAAACATCTAACAACGCGTTTCTAGGACTCTAAACCAAGTTTCATGCAACCTGAGAGCTTATAAGTTCCTCAATGAGCTTTGTACAAGTTTGACGAACGTATGAAACATCTAACAACGTGTTTCTAGGACTCTAAACCAAGTTTCATGAAACATGAGTGCTTATAAGTTCCTCAATGAGCTTTGTACAAGTTTCACGAACTTATGAAACATCTAACAACGCGTTTCTAGGACTCTAAACCAAGTTACATGCAACTTTGAGAGCTTATAAGTTCCTCAACGAGCTTTGTACAAGTCGACGAACGTATGAAACATCTAACAACGCGTTTCTAGGACTCTAAACAAAGTTTCATGCAACATGAGAGCTTATAAGTTCCTCAATGAGCTTTGTATCAAGTTTGACGAACGTATGAAACATCTAACAACGCGTTTCTTGGACTCTAAACCAAGTTTCATGCAACATGAGAGCTTATAAGTTCCTCAATGAGCTTTGTACAAGTTTGACGAACGTATGAAACATCTAACAACGCGTTTCTAGGACAATAAACCATGTTTCATGCAACATGAGTGCTTAGAAGTTTCTCAATGAGCATTGTACAAGTTTGACGAACTTATGAAACATCTAACAACGCGTTTCTAGGACTCTAAACCAAGTTTCCTGCAATATGAGCGCTTTTAAGTTCCTCAATGAGCTTTGTACAAGTTTGACGAACGTATGAAACATCTAACAACGTGTTTCTAGGACTCTAAACCAAGTTTCATGCAACATGAGTGCTAATAAGTTCCTCAATGAGCTTTGTACAAGTTTCACGAACTTATGAAACATCTAACAACGCGTTTCTAGGACTCTAAACCAAGTTTCATGCAACCTGAGAGCTTATAATTTCCTCAATGAGCTTTGTACAAGTTTGACGAACGTATGAAACATCTAACAACGCGTTTCTAGGACTCTAAACCATGTTTCATGCAACATGAGTGCTTAGAAGTTTCTCAATGAGCATTGTACAAGTTTTACGAACTTATGAAACATCTAACAACGCGTTTCTAGGACTCTAAACCAAGTTTCCTGCAATATGAGCGCTTTTAAGTTCCTCAATGAGCTTTGTACAAGTTTGACGAACGTATGAAACATCTAACAACGTGTTTCTAGGACTCTAAACCAAGTTTCATGCAACATGAGTGCTAATAAGTTCCCCAATGAGCTTTGTACAAGTTTCACGAACTTATGAAACATCTAACAACGCGTTTCTAGGACTCTAAACCAAGTTTCATGCAACTGAGAGCTTATAAGTTCCTCAATGAGCTTTGTACAAGTTTGACGAACGTATGAAACATCTAACAACGTGTTTCTAGGACTCTAAACCAAGTTTCATGAAACATGAGTGCTTATAAGTTCCTCAATGAGCTTTGTACAAGTTTCACGAATTTATGAAACATCTAACAACGCGTTTCTAGGACTCTAAACCAAGTTTCATGCAACTTTGAGAGCTTATAAGTTCCTCAATGAGCTTTGTACAAGTTTGACGAACGTATGAAACATCTAACAATGCGTTTGTAGGACTCTAAACAAAGTTTCATGCAACATGAGAGCTTATAAGTTCCTCAATGAGCTTTGTATCAAGTTTGACGAACGTATAAAACATCTAACAACGCGTTTCTTGGACTCTAAACCAAGTTTCATGCAACATGAGTGCTTATAAGTTCCTCAATGACCTTTGTACAAGTTTGACGAACGTATGAAACATCTAACAACGCGTTTCTTGGACTCTAAACCAAGTTTCATGCAACATGAGAGCTTATAAGTTCCTCAATGAGCTTTGTATCAAGTTTGACGAACGTATGAAACATCTAACAACGCGTTTCTTGGACTCTAAACCAAGTTTCATGCAACATGAGTGCTTATAAGTTCCTCAATGAGCTTTGTACAAGTTTGGCGAACGTATGAAACATCTAACAACGCGTTTCGAGGACTCTAAACCATGTTTCATGCAACATGAGTGCTAATAAATTCCTCAATGAGCTTTGTACAAGTTTCACGAACTTATGAAACATCTAACAACGCGTTTCTAGGACTCTAAACCAAGTTTCATGCAACTGAGAGCTTATAAGTTCCTCAATGAGCTTTGTATAAGTTTGACGAACGTATGAAACATCTAACAACGCGTTTCTAGGACTCTAAACCATGTTTCATGCAACATGAGTGCTAATAAATTCCTCAATGAGCTTTGTACAAGTTTCACGAACTTATGAAACATCTAACAACGCGTTTCTAGGACTCTAAACCAAGTTTCATGCAACTTTGAGAGCTTATAAGTTCCTCAATGAGCTTTGTACAAGTTTGACGAACGTATGAAACATCTAACAACGCGTTTCTAGGACTCTAAACAAAGTTTCATGCAACATGAGAGCTTATAAGTTCCTCAATGAGCTTTGTATCAAGTTTGACAAACGTATGAAACATCTAACAACGCGTTTCTTGGACTCTAAACCAAGTTTCATGCAACATGAGTGCTTATAAGTTCCTAAATGAGCTTTGTACAAGTTTGGCGAACGTATGAAACATCTAACAACGCGTTTCTAGGACTCTAAACCATGTTTCATGCAACATGAGTGCTAATAAATTCCTCAATGAGCTTTGTACAAGTTTGACGAACTTATGAAACATCTAACAACGCGTTTCTAGGACTCTAAACCAAGTTTCATGCAACCTGAGAGCTTATAAGTTCCTCAATGAGCTTTGTACAAGTTTGACGAACGTATGAAACATCTAACAACGCGTTTCTAGGACTCTAAAAAAAGTTTCATGCAACATGAGAGCTTATAAGTTCCTCAATGAGCTTTGTACAAGTTTGACGAACGTATGAAACATCTAACAACGCGTTTCTAGGACAATGAATCAAGTTTCATGCAACATGAGTGCTTATAAGTTCCTCAATGAGCTTTGTACAAGTTTCACGAACTTATGAAACATCTAAAAACTTGTTTCTATAACTCTAAACCAAGTTTCATGCAACATGAGTGCTTATAAGTTCCTCAATGAGCTTTGTACAAGTTGACGAACTTATGAAACATCTAACAACGTGTTTCTAGGACTCTAAACCAAGTTTCATGCAACATGAGTGCTTATAAGTTCCTAAATGAGCTTTGTACAAGTTTGGCGAACGTATGAAACATCTAACAACGCGTTTCTAGGACTCTAAACCATGTTTCATGCAACATGAGTGCTAATAAATTCCTCAATGAGCTTTGTACAAGTTTCACGAACTTATGAAACATCTAACAACACGTTTCTAGGACTCTAAACCAAGTTTCATGCAACCTGAGAGCTTATAAGTTCCTCAATGAGCTTTGTACAAGTTTGACGAACGTATGCAACATCTAACAACGCGTTTCAAGGACTCTAAACCAAGTTTCATGCAACATGAGAGCTTATAACTTCCTCAATGAGCTTTGTACAAGTTTGACGAACGTATGAAACATCTAACAACGCGTTTCTAGGACAATAAACCAAGTTTCATGCAACATGAGTGCTTATAAGTTCCTCAATGAGCTTTGTACAAGTTGACGAACTTATGAAACATCTAACAACGCGTTTCTAGGACTCTAAACCAAGTTTCATGCAAACATGAGTGCTTATAAGTTCCTCAATGAGTTTTGTACAAGTTTCACGAACTTATGAAACATCTAACAACGCGTTTCTAGGACTCTAAACCAAGTTTCATGCAACCTGAGAGCTTATAATTTCCTCAATGAGCTTTGTACAAGATTGACGAACGTATGAAACATCTAACAACGCGTTTCTAGGACTCTAAACCATGTTTCATGCAACATGAGTGATTATAAGTTTCTCAATGAGCATTGTACAAGTTTGACGAACTTATGAAACATCTAACAACGCATTTCTAGGACTCTAAACCAAGTTTCATGCAATATGAGCGCTTTTAAGTTCCTCAATGAGATTTGTACAAGTTTGACGAACGTATGAAACATCTATAAATGTGTTTCTAGGACTCTAAACCAAGTTTCATGCAACATGAGTTCTTATAAGTTCCTCAATGAGCTTTGTACAAGTTTCACGAACTTATGAAACATCTAACAACGCGTTTCTAGGACTCTAAACCAAGTTTCATGCAACCTGAAAGCTTATAAGTTCCTCAATGAGCTTTGTACAAGTTTGACGAACGTATGAAACATCTAACAACGCGTTTCTAGGACTCTAAACAAAGTTTCATGCAACATGAGAGCTTATAAGTTCCTCAATGAGCTTTGTATCAAGTTTGACGAACGTATGAAACATCTAACAACGCGTTTCTTGGACTCTAAACCAAGTTTCATGCAACATGAGTGCTTATAAGTTCCTCAATGAGCTTTGTACAAGTTTGGCGAACGTATGAAACATCTAACAACGCGTTTCTAGGACTCTAAACCATGTTTCATGCAACATGAGTGCTTATAAGTTCCTCAATGAGCTTTGTACAAGTTTGGCGAACGTATGAAACATCTAACAACGCGTTTCTAGGACTCTAAACCATGTTTCATGCAACATGAGTGCTAATAAATTCCTCAATGAGCTTTATACAAGTTTCACGAACTTATGAAACATCTAACAACGCGTTTCTAGGACTCTAAACCAAGTTTCATGCAACTTTGAGAGCTTATAAGTTCCTCAATGAGCTTTGTATAAGTTTGACGAACGTATGAAACATCTAACAACGCGTTTCTAGGACTCTAAACCATGTTTCATGCAACATGAGTGCTAATAAATTCCTCAATGAGCTTTGTACAAGTTTCACGAACTTATGAAACATCTAACAACGCGTTTCTAGGACTCTAAACCAAGTTTCATGCAACTTTGAGAGCTTATAAGTTCCTCAATGAGCTTTGTACAAGTTTGACGAACGTATGAAACATCTAACAACGCGTTTCTAGGACTCTAAACAAAGTTTCATGCAACATGAGAGCTTATAAGTTCCTCAATGAGCTTTGTATCAAGTTTGACGAACGTATGAAACATCTAACAACGCGTTTCTTGGACTCTAAACCAAGTTTCATGCAACATGAGTGCTTATAAGTTCCTAAATGAGCTTTGTACAAGTTTGGCGAACGTATGAAACATCTAACAACGCGTTTCTAGGACTCTAAACCATGTTTCATGCAACATGAGTGCTAATAAATTCCTCAATGAGCTTTGTACAAGTTTGACGAACTTATGAAACATCTAACAACGCGTTTCTAGGACTCTAAACCAAGTTTCATGCAACTTTGAGAGCTTATAAGTTCCTCAATGAGCTTTGTACAAGTTTGACGAACGTATGAAACATCTAACAACGCGTTTCTAGGACTCTAAAAAAAGTTTCATGCAACATGAGAGCTTATAAGTTCCTCAATGAGCTTTGTACAAGTTTGACGAACGTATGAAACATCTAACAACGCGTTTCTAGGACAATAAATCAAGTTTCATGCAACATGAGTGCTTATAAGTTCCTCAATGAGCTTTGTACAAGTTTCACGAACTTATGAAACATCTAAAAACTTGTTTCTATAACTCTAAACCAAGTTTCATGCAACATGAGTGCTTATAAGTTCCTCAATGAGCTTTGTACAGGTTGACGAACTTATGAAACATCTAACAACGCGTTTCTAGGACTCTAAACCAAGTTTCATGCAACATGAGTGCTTATAAGTTCCTAAATGAGCTTTGTACAAGTTTGGCGAACGTATGAAACATCTAACAACGCGTTTCTAGGACTCTAAACCATGTTTCATGCAACATGAGTGCTAATAAATTCCTCAATGAGCTTTGTACAAGTTTCACGAACTTATGAAACATCTAACAACACGTTTCTAGGACTCTAAACCAAGTTTCATGCAACTTTGAGAGCTTATAAGTTCCTCAATGAGCTTTGTACAAGTTTGACGAATGTATGCAACATCTAACAACGCGTTTCAAGGACTCTAAACCAAGTTTCATGCAACATGAGAGCTTATAACTTCCTCAATGAGCTTTGTACAAGTTTGACGAACGTATGAAACATCTAACAACGCGTTTCTAGGACAATAAACCAAGTTTCATGCAACATGAGTACTTATAAGTTCCTCAATGAGCTTTGTACAAGTTGACGAACTTATGAAACATCTAACAATGCGTTTCTAGGACTCTAAACCAAGTTTCATGCAACATGAGTGCTTATAAGTTCCTCAATGAGCTTTGTACAAGTTTCACGAACTTATGAAACATCTAACAACGCGTTTCTAGGACTCTAAACCAAGTTTCATGCAACCTGAGAGCATATAATTTCCTCAATGAGCTTTGTACAAGATTGACGAACGTATGAAACATCTAACAACGCGTTTCTAGGACTCTAAACCATGTTTCATGCAACATGAGTGATTATAAGTTTCTCAATGAGCATTGTACAAGTTTGACGAACTTATGAAACATCTAACAACGCGTTTCTAGGACTCTAAACCAAGTTTCATGCAATATGAGCGCTTTTAAGTTCCTCAATGAGATTTGTACAAGTTTGACGAACGTATGAAACATCTAACAATGTGTTTCTAGGACTCTAAACCAAGTTTCATGCAACATGAGTTCTTATAAGTTCCTCAATGAGCTTTGTACAAGTTTCACGAACTTATGAAACATCTAACAACGCGTTTCTAGGACTCTAAACCAAGTTTCATGCAACCTGAAAGCTTATAAGTTCCTCAATGAGCTTTGTACAAGTTTGACGAACGTATGAAACATCTAACAACGCGTTTCTAGGACTCTAAACAAAGTTTCATGCAACATGAGAGCTTATAAGCTCCTCAATGAGCTTTGTATCAAGTTTGACGAACGTATGAAACATCTAACAACGCGTTTCTTGGACTCTAAACCAAGTTTCATGCAACATGAGTGCTTATAAGTTCCTCAATGAGCTTTGTACAAGTTTGGCGAACGTATGAAACATCTAACAACGCGTTTCTAGGACTCTAAACCATGTTTCATGCAACATGAGTGCTTATAAGTTCCTCAATGAGCTTTGTACAAGTTTGGCGAACGTATGAAACATCTAACAACGCGTTTCTAGGACTCTAAACCATGTTTCATGCAACATGAGTGCTAATAAATTCCTCAATGAGCTTTGTACAAGTTTCACGAACTTATGAAACATCTAACAACGCGTTTCTAGGACTCTAAACCAAGTTTCATGCAACATGAGAGCTTATAAGTTCCTCAATGAGCTTTGTATAAGTTTGACGAACGTATGAAACATCTAACAACGCGTTTCTAGGACTCTAAACCATGTTTCATGCAACATGAGTGCTAATAAATTCCTCAATGAGCTTTGTACAAGTTTCACGAACTTATGAAACATCTAACAACGCGTTTCTAGGACTCTAAACCAAGTTTCATGCAACATGAGAGCTTATAAGTTCCTCAATGAGCTTTGTACAAGTTTGACGAACGTATGAAACATCTAACAACGCGTTTCTAGGACTCTAAACAAAGTTTCATGCAACATGAGAGCTTATAAGTTCCTCAATGAGCTTTGTATCAAGTTTGACGAACGTATGAAACATCTAACAACGCGTTTCTTGGACTCTAAACCAAGTTTCATGCAACATGAGTGCTTATAAGTTCCTAAATGAGCTTTGTACAAGTTTGGCGAACGTATGAAACATCTAACAACGCGTTTCTAGGACTCTAAACCATGTTTCATGCAACATGAGTGCTAATAAATTCCTCAATGAGCTTTGTACAAGTTTGACGAACTTATGAAACATCTAACAACGCGTTTCTAGGACTCTAAACCAAGTTTCATGCAACCTGAGAGCTTATAAGTTCCTCAATGAGCTTTGTACAAGTTTGACGAACGTATGAAACATCTAACAACGCGTTTCTAGGACTCTAAAAAAGTTTCATGCAACATGAGAGCTTATAAGTTCCTCAATGAGCTTTGTACAAGTTTGACGAACGTATGAAACATCTAACAACGCGTTTCTAGGACAATAAATCAAGTTTCATGCAACATGAGTGCTTATAAGTTCCTCAATGAGCTTTGTACAAGTTTCACGAACTTATGAAACATCTAAAAACTTGTTTCTATAACTCTAAACCAAGTTTCATGCAACATGAGTGCTTATAAGTTCCTCAATGAGCTTTGTACAAGTTGACGAACTTATGAAACATCTAACAACGCGTTTCTAGGACTCTAAACCAAGTTTCATGCAACATGAGTGCTTATAAGTTCCTAAATGAGCTTTGTACAAGTTTGGCGAACGTATGAAACATCTAACAACGCGTTTCTAGGACTCTAAACCATGTTTCATGCAACATGAGTGCTAATAAATTCCTCAATGAGCTTTGTACAAGTTTCACGAACTTATGAAACATCTAACAACACGTTTCTAGGACTCTAAACCAAGTTTCATGCAACATGAGAGCTTATAAGTTCCTCAATGAGCTTTGTACAAGTTTGACGAATGTATGCAACATCTAACAACGCGTTTCAAGGACTCTAAACCAAGTTTCATGCAACATGAGAGCTTATAACTTCCTCAATGAGCTTTGTACAAGTTTGACGAACGTATGAAACATCTAACAACGCGTTTCTAGGACAATAAACCATGTTTCATGCAACATGAGTGCTAATAAATTCCTCAATGAGCTTTGTACAAGTTTTACGAACTTATGAAACATCTAACAACGCGTTTCTAGGACTCTAAACCAAGTTTCATGCAACCTAAGACCTTATAAGTTCCTCAATGAGCTTTGTACAAGTTTGACGAACGTATGAAACATCTAACAACGCGTTTCTAGGACTCTAAACAAAGTTTCATGCAACATGAGAGCTTATAAGTTCCTCAATGAGCTTTGTGTCAAGTTTGACGAACGTATGAAACATCTAACAATGCGTTTCTTGGACTCTAAACCAAGTTTCATGCAACATGAGTGCTTATAAGTTCCTAAATGAGCTTTGTACAAGTTTGGCGAACGTATGAAACATCTAACAACGCGTTTCTAGGACTCTAAACCATGTTTCATGCAACATGAGTGCTAATAAATTCCTCAATGAGCTTTGTACAAGTTTCACGAACTTATGAAACATCTAACAACGCGTTTCTAGGACTCTAAACCAAGTTTCATGCAACCTGAGAGCTTATAACTTCCTCAATGAGCTTTGTACAAGTTTGACGAACGTATGAAACCTCTAACAACGCGTTTCTAGGACTCTAAACCAAGTTTCATGCAACATGAGAGCTTATAAGTTCCTCAATGAGCTTTGTACAAGTTTGACGAACGTATGAAACATCTAACATTGCGTTTCTAGGACAATAAACCAAGTTTCATTCAACATGAGTGCTTATAAGTTCCTCAATGAGCTTTTTACAAGTTTCACGAACTTATGAAACATCTAAAAACTTGTTTCTATAACTCTAAACCAAGTTTCATGCAACATGAGTGCTTATAAGTTCCTCAATGAGCTTTGTACAAGTTGAAGAACGTATGAAACACCTAACAACGCGTTTCTAGGATTCTAAACCAAATTTCATGCAACATGAGTGCTTATAAGTTTCTCAATGAGCATTGTACAAGTTTGAAGAACTTATGAAACATCTAACAACGCGTTTCTAGGACTCTAAACCAAGTTTCATGCAATATATATGACCGCTTTTAAGTTCCTCAATGAGCTTTGTACAAGTTTGACGAACGTATGAAACATCTAACAACGTCTTTCTAGGACTCTAAACCAAGTTTCATGCAACATGAGTGCTTATAAGTTCCTCAATGAGCTTTGTACAAGTTTCACGAACTTATGAAACATCTAACAACGCGTTTCTAGGACTCTAAACCAAGTTTCATGCAACCTGAGAGCTTATAAGTTCCTCAATGAGCTTTGTACAAGTTTGACGAACGTATGAAACATCTAACAACGCGTTTGTAGGACTCTAAACAAAGTTTCATGCAACATGAGAGCTTATAAGTTCCTCAATGAGCTTTGTATCAAGTTTGACGAACGTATGAAACATCTAACAACGCGTTTCTTGGACTCTAAACCAAGTTTCATGCAACATGAGTGCTTATAAGTTCCTCAATGAGCTTTGTACAAGTTTGGCGAACGTATGAAACATCTAACAACGCGTTTCTAGGACTCTAAACCATGTTTCATGCAACATGAGTGCTAATAAATTCCTCAATGAGCTTTGTACAAGTTTCACGAACTTATGAAACATCTAACAACGCGTTTCTAGGACTCTAAACCAAGTTTCATGCAACCTGAGAGCTTATAAGTTCCTCAATGAGCTTTGTACAAGTTTGACGAACGTATGAAACATCTAACAACGCGTTTCTAGGAGTCTAAACAAAGTTTCATGCAACATGAGAGCTTATAAGTTCCTCAATGAGCTTTGTGTCAAGTTTGACGAACGTATGAAACATCTAACAATGCGTTTCTTGGACTCTAAACCAAGTTTCATGCAACATGAGTGCTTATAAGTTCCTAAATGAGCTTTGTACAAGTTTGGCGAACGTATGAAACATCTAACAACGCGTTTCTAGGACTCTAAACCATGTTTCATGCAACATAAGTGCTAATAAATTCCTCAATGAGCTTTGTACAAGTTTCACGAACTTATGAAACATCTAACAACGCGTTGCTAGGACTCTAAACCAAGTTTCATGCAACCTGAGAGCTTATAAGTTCCTCAATGAGCTTTGTACAAGTTTGACGAACGTATGAAACCTCTAACAACGCGTTTCTAGGACTCTAAACCAAATTTCATGCAACATGAGAGCTTATAAGTTCCTCAATGAGCTTTGTACAAGTTTGACGAACGTATGAAACATCTAACATTGCGTTTCTAGGACAATAAACCAAGTTTCATTCAACATGAGTGCTTATAAGTTCCTCAATGAGCTTTGTACAAGTTTCACGAACTTATGAAACATCTAAAAACTTGTTTCTATAACTCTAAACCAAGTTTCATGCAACATGAGTGCTTATAAGTTCCTCAATGAGCTTTGTACAAGTTGAAGAACGTATGAAACACCTAACAACGCGTTTCTAGGATTCTAAACCAAATTTCATGCAACATGAGTGCTTATAAGTTTCTCAATGAGCATTGTACAAGTTTGAAGAACTTATGAAACATCTAACAACGCGTTTCTAGGACTCTAAACCAAGTTTCATGCAATATATATGACCGCTTTTAAGTTCCTCAATGAGCTTTGTACAAGTTTGACGAACGTATGAAACATCTAACAACGTCTTTCTAGGACTCTAAACCAAGTTTCATGCAACATGAGTGCTTATAAGTTCCTCAATGAGCTTTGTACAAGTTTCACGAACTTATGAAACATCTAACAACGCGTTTCTAGGACTCTAAACCAAGTTTCATGCAACCTGAGAGCTTATAAGTTCCTCAATGAGCTTTGTACAAGTTTGACGAACATATGAAACATCTAACAACGCGTTTGTAGGACTCTAAACAAAGTTTCATGCAACATGAGAGCTTATAAGTTCCTCAATGAGCTTTGTATCAAGTTTGACGAACGTATGAAACATCTAACAACGCGTTTCTTGGACTCTAAACCAAGTTTCATGCAACATGAGTGCTTATAAGTTCCTCAATGAGCTTTGTACAAGTTTGGCGAACGTATGAAACATCTAACAACGCGTTTCTAGGACTCTAAACCATGTTTCATGCAACATGAGTGCTAATAAATTCCTCAATGAGCTTTGTACAAGTTTCACTAACTTATGAAACATCTAACAACGCGTTTCTAGGACTCTAAACCAAGTTTCATGCAACATGAGAGCTTATAAGTTCCTCAATGAGCTTTGTACAAGTTTGACGAACGTATGAAACATCTAACAACGCGTTTCTAGGAGTCTAAACAAAGTTTCATGCAACATGAGAGCTTATAAGTTCCTCAATGAGCTTTGTGTCAAGTTTGACGAACGTATGAAACATCTAACAATGCGTTTCTTGGACTCTAAACCAAGTTTCATGCAACATGAGTGCTTATAAGTTCCTAAATGAGCTTTGTACAAGTTTGGCGAACGTATGAAACATCTAACAACACGTTTCTAGGACTCTAAACCATGTTTCATGCAACATAAGTGCTAATAAATTCCTCAATGAGCTTTGTACAAGTTTCACGAACTTATGAAACATCTAACAACGCGTTGCTAGGACTCTAAACCAAGTTTCATGCAACCCGAGAGCTTATAAGTTCCTCAATGAGCTTTGTACAAGTTTGACGAACGTATGAAACCTCTAACAACGCGTTTCTAGGACTCTAAACCAAGTTTCATGCAACATGAGAGCTTATAAGTTCCTCAATGAGCTTTGTACAAGTTTGACGAACGTATGAAACATCTAACAACGCGTTTCTAGGACAATAAACCAAGTTTCATGCAACATGAGTGCTTATAAGTTCCTCAAGCTTTGTACAAGTTTCACGAACTTATGAAACATCTAAAAACTTGTTTCTATAACTCTAAACCAAGTTTCATGCAATATGAGTGCTTATAAGTTACTCAATGAGCTTTGTACAAGTTGACGAACTTATGAAACATCTAACAACGCGTTTCTAGGACTCTAGACCAAGTTTCATGCAACATGAGTGCTTATAAGTTACTCAATGAGCTTTTTACAAGTTTGAAGAACGTATGAAACATCTAACAACGCGTTTCTAGGACTCTAAACCAAGTTTCCTGCAACATGAGTGCTTATAAGTTCCTCAATGAGCTTTGTACAAGTTTCACAAACTTATGAAACATCTAACAACGCGTTTCTAGGACTCTAAACCAAGTTTCATGCAACCTGAGTGCTTATAAGTTCCTCAATGAGCTTTGTACAAGTTGACGAACATATGAAACATCTAACAACGCATTTCTAGGACTCTAAACCATGTTTCATGCAACATGAGTGCTTATAAGTTTCTCAATGAGCCTTGTACAAGTTTGAAGAACTGATGAAACATCTAACAACGCGTTTCTAGGACTCTAAACCAAGTTTCATGCAATATGAGCGCTTTTAAGTTCCTCAATGAGCTTTGTACAAGTTTGACGAACGTATGAAACATCTAACAACTTGTTTCTAGGACTCTAAACCAAGTTTCATGCAACATGAGTGCTTATAAGTTCCTCAATGAGCTTTGTACAAGTTTCACGAACTTATGAAACATCTAACAACGCGTTTCTAGGACTCTAAACCAAGTTTCATGCAACCTGAGAGCTTATAAGTTCCTCAATGAGCTTTGTACAAGTTTTACGAACGTATGAAACATCTAACATAGCGTTTCTAGGACTCTAAACCAAGTTTCATGCAACATGAGAGCTTATAAGTTCCTCAATGAGCTTTGTACAAGTTTGACGAACGTATGAAACATCTAACAACGCGTTTCTAGGACAATAAACCAAGTTTCATGCAACATGAGTGCTTATAAGTTCCTCAATGAGCTTTGTACAAGTTTCACGAACTTATGAAACATCTAAAAACTTGTTTCTATAACTCTAAATCAAGTTTCATGCAACATGAGTGCTTATAAGTTCCTCAATGAGCTTTTTACAAGTTTGAAGAACGTATGAAACATCTAACAACGCGTTTCTAGGACTCTAAACCAAGTTTCATGCAACATGAGTTCTTATAAGTTCCTCAATGAGCTTTGTACAAGTTTCACGAACTTATGAAACATCTAACAACGCGTTTCTAGGACTCTAAACCAAGTTTCATGCAACTTGAGAGCTTATAATTTCCTCAAAGAGCTTTGTACAAGTTTGACAAACGTATGAAACATCTAACAACGCGTTTCTAGGACTCTAAACCATGTTTCATGCAACATGAGTACTTATAAGTTTCTCAATGAGCATTGTACAAGTTTGACGAACTTATGAAACATCTAATAACGCGTTTCTAGGACTCTAAACCAAGTTTCATGCAATATGAGCGCTTTTAAGTTCCTCAATGAGCTTTGTACAAGTTTGACGAACGTATGAAACATCTAACAACGTGTTTCTAGGACTCTAAACCAAGTTTCATGCAACATGAGTGCTTATAAGTTCCTCAATGAGCTTTGTACAAGTTTCACGAACTTATGAAACATCTAACAACGCGTTTCTAGGACTCTAAACCAAGTTTCATGCAACATGAGTGCTTATAAGTTCCTCAATGAGTTTTGTACAAGTTTGACGAACGTATGAAACATCTAACAACGTGTTTCTAGGACTCTAAACCAAGTTTCATGCAACATGAGTGCTTATAAGTTCCTCAATGAGCTTTGTACAAGTTTCACGAACTTATGAAACATATAACAACGCGTTTCTAGGACTCTAAACCAAGTTTCATGCAACCTGAGAGCTAATAAGTTCCTCAATGAGCTTTGTATTTGTACAAGTTTGACGAACGTATGAAACATCTAACAACGCGTTTCTAGGACTCTAAACAAAGTTTCATGCAACATGAAAGCTTATAAGTATCCTCAATGAGCTTTGTATCAAGTTTGACGAACGTGTATGAAACATCTAACGAACGCGTTTCTAGGACTCTAAACCAAGTTTCATGCAACATGAGAGCTTATAAGTTCCTCAATGAGCTTTGTACAAGTTTGACAAACGTAAGAAACATCTAACAACGCGTTTCTAGGACAATAAACCAAGTTTCATGCAACATGAGTGCTTATAAGTTCCTCAATGAGCTTTGTACAAGTTTCACGAACTTATGAAACATCTAAAAACTTGTTTCTATAACTCTAAACCAAGTTTCATGCAACATGAATGCTTATAAGTTCCTCAATGAGCTTTGTACAAGTTGACGAACTTATGAAACATCTAACAACGCGTTTCTAGGACTCTAAACCAAGTTTCATGCAACATTAGTGCTTATAAGTTCCTAAATGAGCGAGCTTATAAGTTCCTAAATGAGCTTTGTACAAGTTTGACGAACGTATGAAACATCTAACAACGCGTTTCTAGGACTCTAAACCAAGTTTCATGCAACATGAGAGCTTATAAGTTCCTCAATGAGCTTTGTACAAGTTTGACGAACGTATGAAACATCTAACAACGCGTTTCTAGGACAATAAACCAAGTTTCATGCAATATGAGGGCTTATAAGTTCCTCAATGAGCTTTGTACAAGTTTGGCGAACGTATGAAACATCTAACAACACGTTTCTAGGACTCTAAACCATGTTTCATGCAACAAGAGTGCTAATAAATTCCTCAATGAGCTTTGTACAAGTTTCACGAACTTATGAAACATCTAACAACGCGTTTCTAGGACTCTAAACCAAGTTTCATGCAACCTGAGAGCTTATAAGTTCCTCAATGAGCTTTGTACAAGTTTGACGAACGTATGAAACATCTAACAACGCGTTTCTAGGACTCTAAACCATGTTTCATGCAACATGAGTGCTAATAAATTCCTCAATGAGCTTTGTACAAGTTTCGAGAACTTATGAAACATCTAACAACGCGTTTCTAGGACTCTAAACCAAGTTTCATGCAACCTGAGAGCTTATAAGTTCCTCAATGAGCTTTGTACAAGTTTGACGAACGTATGAAACATCTAACAACGCGTTTCTAGGACTCTAAACAAAGTTTCATGCAACATGAGACCTTATAAGTTCCTCAATGAGCTTTGTACAAGTTTGACGAACGTATGAAACATCTAACAACGCGTTTCTAGGACAATAAACCATGTTTCATGCAACATGAGTGCTTAGAAGTTCCTCAATGAGCATTGTACAAGTTTGACGAACTTATGAAACATCTAACAACGCGTTTCTAGGACTCTAAACCAAGTTTCCTGTAATATGAGCGCTTTTAAGTTCCTCAATGAGCTTTGTACAAGTTTGACGAACGTATGAAACATCTAACAACGTGTTTCTAGGACTCTAAACCAAGTTTCATGCAACATGAGTGCTAATAAGTTCCTCAATGAGCTTTGTACAAGTTTCACGAACTTATGAAACATCTAACAACGCGTTTCTAGGACTCTAAACCAAGTTTCATGTAACCTGAGAGCTTATAAGTTCCTCAATGAGCTTTGTACAAGTTTGACGAATGTATGAAACATCTAACAACGCGTTTCTAGGACTCTAAACCATGTTTCATGCAACATGAGTGCTTAGAAGTTTCTCAATGAGCATTGTACAAGTTTGACGAACTTATGAAACATCTAACAACGCGTTTCTAGGACTCTAAACCAAGTTTCTGCAATATGAGCGCTTTTAAGTTCCTCAATGAGCTTTGTACAAGTTTGACGAACGTATGAAACATCTAACAACGTGTTTCTAGGACTCTAAACCAAGTTTCATGCAACATGAGTGCTAATAAGTTCCTCAATGAGCTTTGTACAAGTTTCACGAACTTATGAAACATCTAACAACGCGTTTCTAGGACTCTAAACCAAGTTTCATGCAACCTGAGAGCTTATAAGTTCCTCAATGAGCTTTGTACAAGTTTGACGAACGTATGAAACATCTAACAACGTGTTTCTAGGACTCTAAACCAAGTTTCATGAAACATGAGTGCTTATAAGTTCCTCAATGAGCTTTGTACAAGTTTCACGAACTTATGAAACATCTAACAACGCGTTTCTAGGACTCTAAACCAAGTTACATGCAACCTGAGAGCTTATAAGTTCCTCAACGAGCTTTGTACAAGTCTGACGAACGTATGAAACATCTAACAACGCGTTTCTAGGACTCTAAACAAAGTTTCATGCAACATGAGAGCTTATAAGTTCCTCAATGAGCTTTGTATCAAGTTTGACGAACGTATGAAACATCTAACAACGCGTTTCTTGGACTCTAAACCAAGTTTCATGCAACATGAGAGCTTATAAGTTCCTCAATGAGCTTTGTACAAGTTTGACGAACGTATGAAACATCTAACAACGCGTTTCTAGGACAATAAACCATGTTTCATGCAACATGAGTGCTTAGAAGTTTCTCAATGAGCATTGTACAAGTTTGACGAACTTATGAAACATCTAACAACGCGTTTCTAGGACTCTAAACCAAGTTTCCTGCAATATGAGCGCTTTTAAGTTCCTCAATGAGCTTTGTACAAGTTTGACGAACGTATGAAACATCTAACAACGTGTTTCTAGGACTCTAAACCAAGTTTCATGCAACATGAGTGCTAATAAGTTCCTCAATGAGCTTTGTACAAGTTTCACGAACTTATGAAACATCTAACAACGCGTTTCTAGGACTCTAAACCAAGTTTCATGCAACCCGAGAGCTTATAATTTCCTCAATGAGCTTTGTACAAGTTTGACGAACGTATGAAACATCTAACAACGCGTTTCTAGGACTCTAAACCATGTTTCATGCAACATGAGTGCTTAGAAGTTTCTCAATGAGCATTGTACAAGTTTTACGAACTTATGAAACATCTAACAACGCGTTTCTAGGACTCTAAACCAAGTTTCCTGCAATATGAGCGCTTTTAAGTTCCTCAATGAGCTTTGTACAAGTTTGACGAACGTATGAAACATCTAACAACGTGTTTCTAGGACTCTAAACCAAGTTTCATGCAACATGAGTGCTAATAAGTTCCCCAATGAGCTTTGTACAAGTTTCACGAACTTATGAAACATCTAACAACGCGTTTCTAGGACTCTAAACCAAGTTTCATGCAACCTGAGAGCTTATAAGTTCCTCAATGAGCTTTGTACAAGTTTGACGAACGTATGAAACATCTAACAACGTGTTTCTAGGACTCTAAACCAAGTTTCATGAAACATGAGTGCTTATAAGTTCCTCAATGAGCTTTGTACAAGTTTCACGAATTTATGAAACATCTAACAACGCGTTTCTAGGACTCTAAACCAAGTTTCATGCAACCTGAGAGCTTATAAGTTCCTCAATGAGCTTTGTACAAGTTTGACGAACGTATGAAACATCTAACAATGCGTTTGTAGGACTCTAAACAAAGTTTCATGCAACATGAGAGCTTATAAGTTCCTCAATGAGCTTTGTATCAAGTTTGACGAACGTATAAAACATCTAACAACGCGTTTCTTGGACTCTAAACCAAGTTTCATGCAACATGAGTGCTTATAAGTTCCTCAATGACCTTTGTACAAGTTTGACGAACGTATGAAACATCTAACAACGCGTTTCTTGGACTCTAAACCAAGTTTCATGCAACATGAGAGCTTATAAGTTCCTCAATGAGCTTTGTATCAAGTTTGACGAACGTATGAAACATCTAACAACGCGTTTCTTGGACTCTAAACCAAGTTTCATGCAACATGAGTGCTTATAAGTTCCTCAATGAGCTTTGTACAAGTTTGGCGAACGTATGAAACATCTAACAACGCGTTTCTAGGACTCTAAACCATGTTTCATGCAACATGAGTGCTAATAAATTCCTCAATGAGCTTTGTACAAGTTTCACGAACTTATGAAACATCTAACAACGCGTTTCTAGGACTCTAAACCAAGTTTCATGCAACCTGAGAGCTTATAAGTTCCTCAATGAGCTTTGTATAAGTTTGACGAACGTATGAAACATCTAACAACGCGTTTCTAGGACTCTAAACCATGTTTCATGCAACATGAGTGCTAATAAATTCCTCAATGAGCTTTGTACAAGTTTCACGAACTTATGAAACATCTAACAACGCGTTTCTAGGACTCTAAACCAAGTTTCATGCAACCTGAGAGCTTATAAGTTCCTCAATGAGCTTTGTACAAGTTTGACGAACGTATGAAACATCTAACAACGCGTTTCTAGGACTCTAAACAAAGTTTCATGCAACATGAGAGCTTATAAGTTCCTCAATGAGCTTTGTATCAAGTTTGACAAACGTATGAAACATCTAACAACGCGTTTCTTGGACTCTAAACCAAGTTTCATGCAACATGAGTGCTTATAAGTTCCTAAATGAGCTTTGTACAAGTTTGGCGAACGTATGAAACATCTAACAACGCGTTTCTAGGACTCTAAACCATGTTTCATGCAACATGAGTGCTAATAAATTCCTCAATGAGCTTTGTACAAGTTTGACGAACTTATGAAACATCTAACAACGCCGTTTCTAGGACTCTAAACCAAGTTTCATGCAACCCGAGAGCTTATAAGTTCCTCAATGAGCTTTGTACAAGTTTGACGAACGTATGAAACATCTAACAACGCGTTTCTAGGACTCTAAAAAAGTTTCATGCAACATGAGAGCTTATAAGTTCCTCAATGAGCTTTGTACAAGTTTGACGAACGTATGAAACATCTAACAACGCGTTTCTAGGACAATGAATCAAGTTTCATGCAACATGAGTGCTTATAAGTTCCTCAATGAGCTTTGTACAAGTTTCACGAACTTATGAAACATCTAAAAACTTGTTTCTATAACTCTAAACCAAGTTTCATGCAACATGAGTGCTTATAAGTTCCTCAATGAGCTTTGTACAAGTTGACGAACTTATGAAACATCTAACAACGTGTTTCTAGGACTCTAAACCAAGTTTCATGCAACATGAGTGCTTATAAGTTCCTAAATGAGCTTTGTACAAGTTTGGCGAACGTATGAAACATCTAACAACGCGTTTCTAGGACTCTAAACCATGTTTCATGCAACATGAGTGCTAATAAATTCCTCAATGAGCTTTGTACAAGTTTCACGAACTTATGAAACATCTAACAACACGTTTCTAGGACTCTAAACCAAGTTTCATGCAACCTGAGAGCTTATAAGTTCCTCAATGAGCTTTGTACAAGTTTGACGAACGTATGCAACATCTAACAACGCGTTTCAAGGACTCTAAACCAAGTTTCATGCAACATGAGAGCTTATAACTTCCTCAATGAGCTTTGTACAAGTTTGACGAACGTATGAAACATCTAACAACGCGTTTCTAGGACAATAAACCAAGTTTCATGCAACATGAGTGCTTATAAGTTCCTCAATGAGCTTTGTACAAGTTGACGAACTTATGAAACATCTAACAACGCGTTTCTAGGACTCTAAACCAAGTTTCATGCAACATGAGTGCTTATAAGTTCCTCAATGAGTTTTGTACAAGTTTCACGAACTTATGAAACATCTAACAACGCGTTTCTAGGACTCTAAACCAAGTTTCATGCAACCTGAGAGCTTATAATTTCCTCAATGAGCTTTGTACAAGATTGACGAACGTATGAAACATCTAACAACGCGTTTCTAGGACTCTAAACCATGTTTCATGCAACATGAGTGATTATAAGTTTCTCAATGAGCATTGTACAAGTTTGACGAACTTATGAAACATCTAACAACGCATTTCTAGGACTCTAAACCAAGTTTCATGCAATATGAGCGCTTTTAAGTTCCTCAATGAGATTTGTACAAGTTTGACGAACGTATGAAACATCTATAAATGTGTTTCTAGGACTCTAAACCAAGTTTCATGCAACATGAGTTCTTATAAGTTCCTCAATGAGCTTTGTACAAGTTTCACGAACTTATGAAACATCTAACAACGCGTTTCTAGGACTCTAAACCAAGTTTCATGCAACTTGAAAGCTTATAAGTTCCTCAATGAGCTTTGTACAAGTTTGACGAACGTATGAAACATCTAACAACGCGTTTCTAGGACTCTAAACAAAGTTTCATGCAACATGAGAGCTTATAAGTTCCTCAATGAGCTTTGTATCAAGTTTGACGAACGTATGAAACATCTAACAACGCGTTTCTTGGACTCTAAACCAAGTTTCATGCAACATGAGTGCTTATAAGTTCCTCAATGAGCTTTGTACAAGTTTGGCGAACGTATGAAACATCTAACAACGCGTTTCTAGGACTCTAAACCATGTTTCATGCAACATGAGTGCTTATAAGTTCCTCAATGAGCTTTGTACAAGTTTGGCGAACGTATGAAACATCTAACAACGCGTTTCTAGGACTCTAAACCATGTTTCATGCAACATGAGTGCTAATAAATTCCTCAATGAGCTTTGTACAAGTTTCACGAACTTATGAAACATCTAACAACGCGTTTCTAGGACTCTAAACCAAGTTTCATGCAACCTGAGAGCTTATAAGTTCCTCAATGAGCTTTGTATAAGTTTGACGAACGTATGAAACATCTAACAACGCGTTTCTAGGACTCTAAACCATGTTTCATGCAACATGAGTGCTAATAAATTCCTCAATGAGCTTTGTACAAGTTTCACGAACTTATGAAACATCTAACAACGCGTTTCTAGGACTCTAAACCAAGTTTCATGCAACCTGAGAGCTTATAAGTTCCTCAATGAGCTTTGTACAAGTTTGACGAACGTATGAAACATCTAACAACGCGTTTCTAGGACTCTAAACAAAGTTTCATGCAACATGAGAGCTTATAAGTTCCTCAATGAGCTTTGTATCAAGTTTGACGAACGTATGAAACATCTAACAACGCGTTTCTTGGACTCTAAACCAAGTTTCATGCAACATGAGTGCTTATAAGTTCCTAAATGAGCTTTGTACAAGTTTGGCGAACGTATGAAACATCTAACAACGCGTTTCTAGGACTCTAAACCATGTTTCATGCAACATGAGTGCTAATAAATTCCTCAATGAGCTTTGTACAAGTTTGACGAACTTATGAAACATCTAACAACGCGTTTCTAGGACTCTAAACCAAGTTTCATGCAACCCGAGAGCTTATAAGTTCCTCAATGAGCTTTGTACAAGTTTGACGAACGTATGAAACATCTAACAACGCGTTTCTAGGACTCTAAAAAAAGTTTCATGCAACATGAGAGCTTATAAGTTCCTCAATGAGCTTTGTACAAGTTTGACGAACGTATGAAACATCTAACAACGCGTTTCTAGGACAATAAATCAAGTTTCATGCAACATGAGTGCTTATAAGTTCCTCAATGAGCTTTGTACAAGTTTCACGAACTTATGAAACATCTAAAAACTTGTTTCTATAACTCTAAACCAAGTTTCATGCAACATGAGTGCTTATAAGTTCCTCAATGAGCTTTGTACAGGTTGACGAACTTATGAAACATCTAACAACGCGTTTCTAGGACTCTAAACCAAGTTTCATGCAACATGAGTGCTTATAAGTTCCTAAATGAGCTTTGTACAAGTTTGGCGAACGTATGAAACATCTAACAACGCGTTTCTAGGACTCTAAACCATGTTTCATGCAACATGAGTGCTAATAAATTCCTCAATGAGCTTTGTACAAGTTTCACGAACTTATGAAACATCTAACAACACGTTTCTAGGACTCTAAACCAAGTTTCATGCAACCGAGAGCTTATAAGTTCCTCAATGAGCTTTGTACAAGTTTGACGAATGTATGCAACATCTAACAACGCGTTTCAAGGACTCTAAACCAAGTTTCATGCAACATGAGAGCTTATAACTTCCTCAATGAGCTTTGTACAAGTTTGACGAACGTATGAAACATCTAACAACGCGTTTCTAGGACAATAAACCAAGTTTCATGCAACATGAGTACTTATAAGTTCCTCAATGAGCTTTGTACAAGTTGACGAACTTATGAAACATCTAACAATGCGTTTCTAGGACTCTAAACCAAGTTTCATGCAACATGAGTGCTTATAAGTTCCTGAATGAGCTTTGTACAAGTTTCACGAACTTATGAAACATCTAACAACGCGTTTCTAGGACTCTAAACCAAGTTTCATGCAACCTGAGAGCATATAATTTCCTCAATGAGCTTTGTACAAGATTGACGAACGTATGAAACATCTAACAACGCGTTTCTAGGACTCTAAACCATGTTTCATGCAACATGAGTGATTATAAGTTTCTCAATGAGCATTGTACAAGTTTGACGAACTTATGAAACATCTAACAACGCGTTTCTAGGACTCTAAACCAAGTTTCATGCAATATGAGCGCTTTTAAGTTCCTCAATGAGATTTGTACAAGTTTGACGAACGTATGAAACATCTAACAATGTGTTTCTAGGACTCTAAACCAAGTTTCATGCAACATGAGTTCTTATAAGTTCCTCAATGAGCTTTGTACAAGTTTCACGAACTTATGAAACATCTAACAACGCGTTTCTAGGACTCTAAACCAAGTTTCATGCAACCTGAAAGCTTATAAGTTCCTCAATGAGCTTTGTACAAGTTTGACGAACGTATGAAACATCTAACAACGCGTTTCTAGGACTCTAAACAAAGTTTCATGCAACATGAGAGCTTATAAGCTCCTCAATGAGCTTTGTATCAAGTTTGACGAACGTATGAAACATCTAACAACGCGTTTCTTGGACTCTAAACCAAGTTTCATGCAACATGAGTGCTTATAAGTTCCTCAATGAGCTTTGTACAAGTTTGGCGAACGTATGAAACATCTAACAACGCGTTTCTAGGACTCTAAACCATGTTTCATGCAACATGAGTGCTAATAAATTCCTCAATGAGCTTTGTACAAGTTTCACGAACTTATGAAACATCTAACAACACGTTTCTAGGACTCTAAACCAAGTTTCATGCAACCTGAGAGCTTATAAGTTCCTCAATGAGCTTTGTACAAGTTTGACGAATGTATGCAACATCTAACAACGCGTTTCAAGGACTCTAAACCAAGTTTCATGCAACATGAGAGCTTATAACTTCCTCAATGAGCTTTGTACAAGTTTGACGAACGTATGAAACATCTAACAACGCGTTTCTAGGACAATAAACCAAGTTTCATGCAACATGAGTACTTATAAGTTCCTCAATGAGCTTTGTACAAGTTGACGAACTTATGAAACATCTAACAATGCGTTTCTAGGACTCTAAACCAAGTTTCATGCAACATGAGTGCTTATAAGTTCCTGAATGAGCTTTGTACAAGTTTCACGAACTTATGAAACATCTAACAACGCGTTTCTAGGACTCTAAACCAAGTTTCATGCAACTGAGAGCATATAATTTCCTCAATGAGCTTTGTACAAGATTGACGAACGTATGAAACATCTAACAACGCGTTTCTAGGACTCTAAACCATGTTTCATGCAACATGAGTGATTATAAGTTTCTCAATGAGCATTGTACAAGTTTGACGAACTTATGAAACATCTAACAACGCGTTTCTAGGACTCTAAACCAAGTTTCATGCAATATGAGCGCTTTTAAGTTCCTCAATGAGATTTGTACAAGTTTGACGAACGTATGAAACATCTAACAATGTGTTTCTAGGACTCTAAATCAAGTTTCATGCAACATGAGTTCTTATAAGTTCCTCAATGAGCTTTGTACAAGTTTCACGAACTTATGAAACATCTAACAACGCGTTTCTAGGACTCTAAACCAAGTTTCATGCAACATGAAAGCTTATAAGTTCCTCAATGAGCTTTGTACAAGTTTGACGAACGTATGAAACATCTAACAACGCGTTTCTAGGACTCTAAACAAAGTTTCATGCAACATGAGAGCTTATAAGCTCCTCAATGAGCTTTGTATCAAGTTTGACGAACGTATGAAACATCTAACAACGCGTTTCTTGGACTCTAAACCAAGTTTCATGCAACATGAGTGCTTATAAGTTCCTCAATGAGCTTTGTACAAGTTTGGCGAACGTATGAAACATCTAACAACGCGTTTCTAGGACTCTAAACCATGTTTCATGCAACATGAGTGCTTATAAGTTCCTCAATGAGCTTTGTATAAGTTTGACGAACGTATGAAACATCTAACAACGCGTTTCTAGGACTCTAAACCATGTTTCATGCAACATGAGTGCTAATAAATTCCTCAATGAGCTTTGTACAAGTTTCACGAACTTATGAAACATCTAACAACGCGTTTCTAGGACTCTAAACCAAGTTTCATGCAACCTGAGAGCTTATAAGTTCCTCAATGAGCTTTGTACAAGTTTGACGAACGTATGAAACATCTAACAACGCGTTTCTAGGACTCTAAACAAAGTTTCATGCAACATGAGAGCTTATAAGTTCCTCAATGAGCTTTGTATCAAGTTTGACGAACGTATGAAACATCTAACAACGCGTTTCTTGGACTCTAAACCAAGTTTCATGCAACATGAGTGCTTATAAGTTCCTAAATGAGCTTTGTACAAGTTTGGCGAACGTATGAAACATCTAACAACGCGTTTCTAGGACTCTAAACCATGTTTCATGCAACATGAGTGCTAATAAATTCCTCAATGAGCTTTGTACAAGTTTGACGAACTTATGAAACATCTAACAACGCGTTTCTAGGACTCTAAACCAAGTTTCATGCAACCTGAGAGCTTATAAGTTCCTCAATGAGCTTTGTACAAGTTTGACGAACGTATGAAACATCTAACAACGCGTTTCTAGGACTCTAAAAAAGTTTCATGCAACATGAGAGCTTATAAGTTCCTCAATGAGCTTTGTACAAGTTTGACGAACGTATGAAACATCTAACAACGCGTTTCTAGGACAATAAATCAAGTTTCATGCAACATGAGTGCTTATAAGTTCCTCAATGAGCTTTGTACAAGTTTCACGAACTTATGAAACATCTAAAAACTTGTTTCTATAACTCTAAACCAAGTTTCATGCAACATGAGTGCTTATAAGTTCCTCAATGAGCTTTGTACAAGTTTGACGAACTTATGAAACATCTAACAACGCGTTTCTAGGACTCTAAACCAAGTTTCATGCAACATGAGTGCTTATAAGTTCCTAAATGAGCTTTGTACAAGTTTGGCGAACGTATGAAACATCTAACAACGCGTTTCTAGGACTCTAAACCATGTTTCATGCAACATGAGTGCTAATAAATTCCTCAATGAGCTTTGTACAAGTTTCACGAACTTATGAAACATCTAACAACACGTTTCTAGGACTCTAAACCAAGTTTCATGCAACCTGAGAGCTTATAAGTTCCTCAATGAGCTTTGTACAAGTTTGACGAATGTATGCAACATCTAACAACGCGTTTCAAGGACTCTAAACCAAGTTTCATGCAACATGAGAGCTTATAACTTCCTCAATGAGCTTTGTACAAGTTTGACGAACGTATGAAACATCTAACAACGCGTTTCTAGGACAATAAACCAAGTTTCATGCAACATGAGTGCTTATAAGTTCCTCAATGAGCTTTGTACAAGTTGACGAACTTATGAAACATCTAACAACGCGTTTCTAGGACTCTAAACCAAGTTTCATGCAACATGAGTGCTTATAAGTTCCTCAATGAGCTTTGTACAAGTTTCACGAACTTATGAAACATCTAACAACGCGTTTCTAGGACTCTAAACCAAGTTTCATGCAACTCGAGAGCTTATAATTTCCTCAATGAGCTTTGTACAAGATTGACGAACGTATGAAACATCTAACAACGCGTTTCTAGGACTCTAAACCATGTTTCATGCAACATGAGTGATTATAAGTTTCTCAATGAGCATTGTACAAGTTTGACGAACTTATGAAACATCTAACAACGCGTTTCTAGGACTCGAACCAAGTTTCATGCAATATGAGCGCTTTTAAGTTCCTCAATGAGATTTGTACAAGTTTGACGAACGTATGAAACATCTAACAATGTGTTTCTAGGACTCTAAACCAAGTTTCATGCAACATGAGTTCTTATAAGTTCCTCAATGAGCTTTGTACAAGTTTCACGAACTTATGAAACATCTAACAACGCGTTTCTAGGACTCTAAACCAAGTTTCATGCAACCCGAAAGCTTATAAGTTCCTCAATGAGCTTTGTACAAGTTTGACGAACGTATGAAACATCTAACAACGCGTTTCTAGGACTCTAAACAAAGTTTCATGCAACATGAGAGTTTATAAGTTCCTCAATGAGCTTTGTATCAAGTTTGACGAACGTATGAAACATCTAACAACGCGTTTCTTGGACTCTAAACCAAGTTTCATGCAACATGAGTGCTTATAAGTTCCTCAATGAGCTTTGTACAAGTTTGGCGAACGTATGAAACATCTAACAACGCGTTTCTAGGACTCTAAACCATGTTTCATGCAACAAGAGTGCTAATAAATTCCTCAATGAGCTTTGTACAAGTTTCACGAACTTATGAAACATCTAACAACGCGTTTCTAGGACTCTAAACCAAGTTTCATGCAACCTGAGAGCTTATAAGTTCCTCAATGAGCTTGTACAAGTTTGACGAACGTATGAAACATCTAACAACGCGTTTCTAGGACTCTAAACCAAGTTTCATGCAACATGAGAGCTTATAAGTTCCTCAATGAGCTTTGTACAAGTTTGAAGAACGTATGAAACATCTAACAACGCGTTTCTAGGACTCTAAACCAAGTTTCATGCAACATGAGTGCTTATAAGTTCCTAAATGAGCTTTGTACAAGTTTCACGAACTTATGAAACATCTAAAAACTTGTTTCTATAACTCTAAACCAAGTTTCATGCAACATGAGTGCTTATAAGCTCCTCAATGAGCTTTGTACAAGTTTGGCGAACGTATGAAACATCTAACAACGCGTTTCTAGGACTCTAAACCATGTTTCATGCAACATGAGTGCTAATAAATTCCTCAATGAGCTTTGTACAAGTTTCACGAACTTATGAAACATCTAACAACGCGTTTCTAGGACTCTAAACCAAGTTTCATGCAACCTGAGAGCTTATAAGTTCCTCAATGAGCTTTGTACAAGTTTGACGAACGTATGAAACATCTAACAACGCGTTTCTAGGACTCTAAACCAAGTTTCATGCAACATGAGAGCTTATAAGTTCCTCAATGAGCTTCGTACAAGTTTGAAGAACGTATGAAACATCTAACAACGCGTTTCTAGGACTCTAAACCAAGTTTCATGCAACATGAGTCCTTATAAGTTCCTAAATGAGCTTTGTACAAGTTTCACGAACTTAAGAAACATCTAAAAACTTGTTTCTATAACTCTAAACCAAGTTTCATGCAACATGAGAGCTTATAAGTTCCTCAATGAGCTTTGTACAGGTTTGACGAACGTATGAAACATCTAACAACGCGTTTCTAGGACTCTAAACCAAGTTTCATGCAACATGAGTGCTTATAAGTCACTCAATGAGCTTTTTACAAGTTTGAAGAACGTATGAAACATCTAACAACGCGTTTCTAGGACTCTAAACCAAGTTTCATGCAACATGAGTGCTTATAAGTTCCTTAATGAGCTTTGTACAAGTTTGACGTACGTATGAAACATCTAACAACGCGTTTCTAGGACTCTAAACCAAGTTTCATGCAACATGAGAGCTTATAAGTTCCTGAATGAGCTTTGTACAAGTTTGAATTACTTATGAAACATCTAACAACGCGTTTCTAAGACTCTAAACCAAGTTTCATGCAACATGAGTGCTTATAAGTTCCTCAATGAGCTTTTCACAAGTTTGACGAACTTATGAAACATCTAACAACTCGTTTCTACGACTCTAAACCAAGTTTCATGCAACATGAGAGCTTATAAGTTCCTCACTGAGCTTTGTACAAGTTTGACGAACGTATGAAACATCTAACAACGCGTTTCTAGGACTCTAAACCATGTTTCATGCAACATGAGTGCTTATAAGTTTCTCAATGAGCTTTGTACAAGTTTGACGAACTTATGAAACATATAAAAACGCGTTTCTAGGAATCTAAACCAAGTTTCAAGCAACATGAGCGCTTATAAGTTCCTCAATGAGCTTTGTACAAGTTTGACGAACGTATGAAACATCTAACAACGCGTTTCTAGGACTACAAACCAAGTTTCATGCAACATGAGCGCTTATAAGTTCCTCAATGAGCTTTGTAAAAGTTTGACAAACTTATAAAACATCTAACAACGTGTTTCTAGGACTCTAAACCAAGTTTCATGCAACATGAGTGCTTATAAGTTCCTCAATAAGCTTTGTACAAGTTTCACGAACTTATGAAACATCTAACAAAGCGTTTCTAGGAATCTAAACCAAGTTTCATGCAACCTGAGAGCTTATAAGTTCCTCAATGAGCTTTGTACAAGTTTGACGAACGTATGAAACATCTAACAACGTGTTATGCAACATGAGAGCTTATAAGTTCCTCAATGAGCTTTGTATCAAGTTTTACGAACGTATGAAACATCTAACAACGCGTTTCTTGGACTCTAAACCAAGTTTCATGCAACATGAGTGCTTATAAGTTCCTCAATGAGCTTTGTACAAGTTTGGCGAACGTATGAAACATCTAACAACGCGTTTCTAGGACTCTAAACCAAGTTTCGTGCAAATTGAGTGCTTATAAATTCCTCAATTATTTTTGTACAAGTTTCACGAACTTATGAAACATCTAACAACGCGTTTCTACGACTCTAAACCAAGTTTCATGCAACCTGAGAGCTTATAATTTCCTCAATGAGCTTTGTACAAGTTTGACGAACGTATGAAACATCTAACAACGCGTTTCTAGGACTCTAAACCATGTTTCATGCAACATGAGTGCTTATAAGTTTCTCAATGAGCATTGTACAAGTTTGACGAACTTATGAAACATCTAACAACGCGTTTCTAGGATTCTAAACCAAGTTTCATGCAACATGAGTGCTTATAAGTTCCTAAATGAGCTTTGTACAAGTTTGGCGAACGTATGAAACATCTAACAACGCGTTTCTAGGACTCTAAACCATGTTTCATGCAACATGAGTGCTAATAAATTCCTCAATGAGCTTTGTACAAGTTTCACGAACTTATGAAACATCTAACAACGCGTTTCTAGGACTCTAAACCAAGTTTCATGCAACCTGAGAGCTTATAAGTTCCTCAATGAGCTTTGTACAAGTTTGACGAACGTATGCAACATCTAACAACGCGTTTCTAGGACTCTAAACCAAGTTTCATGCAACATGAGAGCTTATAACTTCCTCAATGAGCTTTGTACAAGTTTGACGAACGTATGAAACATCTAACAACACGTTTCTAGGACAATAAACCAAGTTTCATGCAACATGAGTGCTTATAAGTTCCCCAATGAGCTTTGTACAAGTTGACGAACTTATGAAACATCTAACAACGCGTTTCTAGGACTCTAAACCAAGTTTCATGCAACATGAGTGCTTATAAGTTCCTCAATGAGCTTTGTACAAGTTTCACGAACTTATGAAACATCTAAAAACTTGTTTCTATAACTCTAAACCAAGTTTCATGCAACATGAGTGCTTATAAGTTCCTCAATGAGCTTTGTACAAGTTGACGAACTTATGAAATATCGAACAACGCGTTTCTAGGACTCTAAACCAAGTTTCATGCAACATGAGTGCTTATAAGTTACTCAATGAGCTTTTTAAAAGTTTGAAGAACGTATGAAACATCTAACAACTCGTTTCTAGGACTCTAAACCAAGTTTCATGCAACATGAGTGCTTATAAGTTCCTCAATGAGCTTTGTACAAGTTTCACGAACTTATGAAACATCTAACAACACGTTTCTAGGACTCTAAACCAAGTTTCATGCAACCTGAGAGCTTATAATTTCCTCAATGAGCTTTGTACAAGATTGACGAACGTATGAAACATCTAACAACGCGTTTCTAGAACTCTAAACCATGTTTCATGCAACATGAGTGATTATAAGTTTCTCAATGAGCATTGTACAAGTTTGACGAACTTATGAAACATCTAACAACGCGTTTCTAGGACTCTAAACCAAGTTTCATGCAATATGAGCGCTTTTAAGTTCCTCAATGAGATTTGTACAAGTTTGACGAACGTATGAAACATCTAACAATGTGTTTCTAGGACTCTAAACCAAGTTTCATGCAACATGAGTTCTTATAAGTTCCTCAATGAGCTTTGTAAAAGTTTCACTAACTTATGAAACATCTAACAACGCATTTCTAGGACTCTAAACCAAGTTTCATGCAACCTGAAAGCTTATAAGTTCCTCAATGAGCTTTGTACAAGTTTGACGAACGTATGAAACATCTAACAACGCGTTTCTAGGACTCTAAACAAAGTTTCATGCAACATGAGAGCTTATAAGTTCCTCAATGAGCTTTGTATCAAGTTTGACGAACGTATGAAACATCTAACAACGCGTTTCTTGGACTCTAAACCAAGTTTCATGCAACATGAGTGCTTATAAGTTCCTCAATGAGATTTGTACAAGTTTGGCGAACGTATGAAACATCTAACAACGCGTTTCTAGGACTCTAAACCATGTTTCATGCAACATGAGTGCTAATAAATTCCTCAATGAGCTTTGTACAAGTTTCACGAACTTATGAAACATCTAACAACGCGTTTCTAGGACTCTAAACCAAGTTTCATGCAACCTGAGAGCTTATAAGTTCCTCAATGAGCTTTGTACAAGTTTGACGAACGTATGAAACATCTAACAAAGCGTTTCTAGGACTCTAAACCAAGTTTCATGCAACATGAGAGCTTAGAAGTTCCTCAATGAGCTTTGTACAAGTGTGAAGAACGTATGAAACATCTAACAACGCGTTTCTATGACTCTAAACCAAGTTTCATGCAACATGAGTGCTTATAAGTTCCTAAATGAGCTTTGTACAAGTTTCACGAACTTATGAAACATCTAAAAACTTGTTTCTATAACTCTAAACCAAGTTTCATGCAACATGAGTGCTTATAAGTTCCTCAATGAGCTTTGTACAAGTTTGGCGAACGTATGAAACATCTAACAACGCGTTTCTAGTACTCTAAACCATGTTTCATGCAACATGAGTGCTAATAAATTCCTCAATGAGCTTTGTACAAGTTTCACGAACTTATGAAACATCTAAAAACGCGTTTCTAGGACTCTAAACCAAGTTTCATGCAACATGAGAGCTTATAAGTTCCTCAATGAGCTTTGTACAAGTTTGAAGAACGTATGAAACATCTAACAACGCGTTTCTAGGACTCTAAACCAAGTTTCATGCAACATGAGTGCTTATAAGTTCCTAAATGAGCTTTGTACAAGTTTCACGAACTTAAGAAACATCTAAAAACTTGTTTCTATAACTCTAAACCAAGTTTTATGCAACATGAGAGCTTATAAGTTCCTCAATGAGCTTTGTACAAGTTTGACGAACGTATGAAACATCTAACAACGCGTTTCTAGGACTCTAAACCAAGTTTCATGCAACATGAGTGCTTATAAGTTACTCAATGAGCTTTTTACAAGTTTGAAGAACGTATGAAACATCTAACAACGCGTTTCTAGGACTCTAAACCAAGTTTCATGCAACATGAGTGGTTATAAGTTCCTCAATGAGCTTTGTACAAGTTTGACGAACGTATGAAACATCTAACAACGCGTTTCTAGGAATCTAAACCAAGTTTCATGCAACATGAGAGCTTATAAGTTCCAGAATGAGCTTTGTACAAGTTCGAATTACTTATGAAACATCTAACAACGTGTTTCTAAGACTCTAAACCAAGTTTCATGCAACATGAGTGCTTATAAGTTCCTCAATGAGCTTTTCACAAGTTTTACGAACTTATGAAACATCTAACAACTCGTTTCTACGAATCTAAACCAAGTTTCATGCAACATGAGAGCTTATAAGTTCCTCACTGAGCTTTGTACAAGTTTGACGAACGTATGAAACATCTAACAACGCGTTTCTAGGACTCTAAACCATGTTTCTTGCAACATGAGTGCTTATAAGTTTCTCAATGAGCTTTGTACAAGTTTGACGAACTTATGAAACATCTAAAAACGCGTTTCTAGGAATCTAAACCAAGTTTCATGCAACATGAGCGCTTATAAGTTCCTCAATGAGCTTTGTACAAGTTTGACGAACGTATGAAACATCTAACAACGCGTTTCTAGGACTACAAACCAAGTTTCATGCAACATGAGCGCTTATAAGTTCCTCAATGAGCTTTGTAAAAGTTTGACAAACTTATAAAACATCTAACAACGTGTTTCTAGGACTCTAAACCAAGTTTCATGCAACATGAGTGCTTATAAGTTCCTCAATAAGCTTTGTACAAGTTTCACGAACTTATGAAACATCTAACAACGCGTTTCTAGGAATCTAAACCAAGTTTCATGCAACCTGAGAGCTTATAAGTTCCTCAATGAGCTTTGTACAAGTTTGACGAACGTATGAAACATCTAACAACGTGTTATGCAACATGAGAGCTTATAAGTTCCTCAATGAGCTTTGTATCAAGTTTGACGAACGTATGAAACATCTAACAACGCGTTTCTTGGACTCTAAACCAAGTTTCATGCAACATGAGTGCTTATAAGTTCCTCAATGAGCTTTGTACAAGTTTGGTGAACGTATGAAACATCTAACAACGCGTTTCTAGGACTCTAAACCAAGTTTCGTGCAAATTGAGTGCTTATAAATTGCTCAATTATTTTTGTACAAGTTTCACGAACTTATGAAACATCTAACAACGCGTTTCTTGGACTCTAAACCAAGTTTCATGCAACCTGAGAGCTTATAATTTCCTCAATGAGCTTTGTACAAGTTTGACGAACGTATGAAACATCTAACAACGCGTTTCTAGGACTCTAAACCATGTTTCATGCAACATGAGTGCTTATAAGTTTCTCAATGAGCATTGTACAAGTTTGACGAACTTATGAAACATCTAACAACGCGTTTCTAGGACTCAAAACCAAGTTTCATGCAATATGAGCGCTTTTAAGTTCCTCAATGAGCTTTGTACAACTTTGACGAACGTATGAAACATCTAACAACGTGTTTCTAGGACTCTAAACCAAGTTTCATGCAACATGAGTGCTTATAAGTTCCTCAATGAGCTTTGTAGAAGTTGACGAATTTATGAAACATCTAACAACGCGTTTCTAGGACTCCAAACCAAGTTTCATGCAACATGAGTGCTTATAAGTTCCTCAATGAGCTTTTTACAAGTTTGAAGAACGTATGAAACATCTAACAACGCGTTTCTAGGACTCTAAACCAAGTTTCATGCAACTCGAGAGCTTATAAGTTCATCAATGAGCTTTGTATCAAGTTTGACGAACGTATGAAACATCTAACAACGCGTTTCTTGGACTCTAAACCAAGTTTCACGCAACATGAGTGCTTATAAGTTCCTCAATGAGCTTTGTGCAAGTTTGACGAACGTATGAAACATCTAACAACGCGTTTCTAGGACTCTAAACTAAGTTTCTTGCAACCTGAGAGCTTATAAGTTCCTCAATGAGCTTTGTACAAGTTTGACGAACGTATGAAACATCTAACAACGCGTTTCTAGGACTCTAAACAAAGTTTCATGCAACCTGAGAGCTTATAAGTTCCTCAATGAGCTTTGTATCAAGTTTGACGAACGTATGAAATATCTAACAACGCGTTTCTTGGACTCTAAACCAAGTTTCATGCAACATTAGTGCTTATAAGTTCCTCAATAAGCTTTGTACAAGTTTGGCGAACGTATGAAACATCTAACAACGCGTTTCTAGGACTCCAAACCAAGTTTCATGCAACATGAGCGCTTATAAGTCCCTCAATGAGCTTTGTACAAGTTTGACGAACTTATGAAACATCTAACAACGTGTTTCTAGGACTCTAAAGCAAGTTTCATGCAACATGAATGCTTATAAGTTCCTCAATGAGCTTTGTGCAAGTTTCACGAACTTATGAAACATCCAACAACGCGTTTCTAGGACCCTAAACCAAGTTTCATGCAACCTGAGAGCTTATAAGTTCCTCAATGAGCTTTGTACAAGTTTGACGAACGTATGAAACATCTAACAACGCGTTTCTAGGACTCTAAACCAAGTTTCAAGCAACATGAGAGCTTATAAGTTCCTCAATGAGATTTGTATCAAGTTTGACGAACGTTTGAAACATCTAACAACCCGTTTCTTGGACTCTAAACCAAGTTTCATGCAACATGATTGCTTATAAGTTCCTCAATGAGCTTTGTACAAGTTTGGCGAACGTATGAAACATCTAACAACGCGTTTCTAGGACTCTAAACAAAGTTTCATGCAACATGAGTGCTTATAAATTCTTCAATGAGCTTTGTACAAGTTTCACGAACTTATGAAACATCTAACAACGCGTTTCTAGGACTCTAAACCAAGTTTCATGCAACCTGAGAGCTTATAAGTTCCTCAATGAGCTTTGTACAAGTTTGACGAACGTATGAAACATCTAACAACGCGTTTCTAGGACTCTAAACCATGTTTCATGCAACATGAGTGCTTATAAGTTCCTCAATGATCTTTGTACAAATTTGACGTACTTAAGAAACATCTAACAACACGTTTCTAGGACTCTAAACCAAGATTCATGCAACAGGAGTGCTTATAAGTTCCTCGATGAGCTTTGTACAAGTTTCACGAACTTGTGAAACATCTAACAACGCGTTTCTAGGACTCTAAACCAAGTTTCATGCAACATGAGTGCTTATAAGTTCCTCAATGAGCTTTGTACAAGTTTGACGAACGTATGAAACATCTAACAACGCGTTTCTAGGACTCTAAACCAAGTTTCATGCAACATGAGTGCTTATAAGTTCCTCAATGTGCTTTGTACAAGTTTCACGAACTTATGAAACATTTAACAACGCATTTCTAGGACTCTAAACCAAGTTTCATGCAACATGAGAGCTTATAAGTTCCTCAATGAGATTTGTACAAGTTTGAAGAACGTATGAAACATCTAACATAGCGTTTCTAGGACTCTAAAGAAAGTTTCATGCAACATGAGTGCTTATAAGTTCCTCAATGAGCTTTTTACAAGTTTGGAGAACGTACGAAACATCTAACAACGCGTTTCTAGGACTCTAAACCAAGTTTCATGCAACATGAGTGCTTATAAGTTTCTCAATGAGCTTTGTACAAGTTTGATGAACGTATGAAATATCTAACAACGCGTTTCTAGGACTCTAAACAAGGTTTCATGCAACACGACTGCTTATAAGTTCCTCAATGAGCTTTTTACAAGTTTGGAGAACGTACGAAACATCTAACAACGCGTTTCTAGGACTCTAAACCAAGTTCATGCAACATGAGAGCTTATAAGTTCCTCAATGAGCTTTGTACAAGTTTGACGTACATATGAAAAATCTAACAACGCGTTTCTCGGACTCTAAACCATGTTTCATGCAACATGTGTGCTTATAAGTTTCTCAATGAACTTTTTACAAGTTTGACGAACTTTTGAAACATCTAACAACGCGTTTCTAGGACTCTAAACCAAGGTTCATGCAACATGAGCGCTTATAAGTTCCTCAATGAGTTTGGTACAAGTTTGACGAACATATGAAACATCTAACAACGCGTTTCTAGGACTCCAAACCAAGTTTCATGCAACATGAGCGCTTATAAGTTCCTCAATGAGCTTTGTACATGTTTGACGAACTTATGAAACATCTAACAACGTGTTTCTAGGACTCTAAACCAAGTTTAATGCAACATGAGTGCTTATAAGTTCCTCAATGAGCTATGTACAAGTTTCACGAACTTATGAAACATCTAACAACGCGTTTCTAGGACTCTAAACCAAGTTTCATGCAACCTTAGAGCTTATAAGTTCCTCAATGAGCTTTGTACAAGTTTGACGAACGTATGAAACATCTAACAACGCGTTTCTAGGACTCTAAACCAAGTTTCATGCAACATGAGAGCTTATAAGTTCATCAATGAGCTTTGTATCAAGTTTGACTAACGTATGAAACATCTAACAACGCGTTTCTTGGAATCTAAACCAAGTTTCATGCAACATGAGTGCTGATAAATTCATCAATTAGATTTGTACAAGTTTCACGAAATTATGAAACATCTAACAACGCGTTTCTAGGACTCTAAACCAAGTTTCATGCATCATGAGAGCTTATAAGTTCCTCAATGAGGTTTGTACAAGTTTGACGAATGTATGAAACATCTAACAACGCGTTTCTAGGACTCTAAACCAATTTTCATGCAACATGAGTGCTTATAAGTTCCTCAATGAGCTTTGTACAACTTTCACGAACTTATGAAACATCTAAAAACGCGTTTCTAGTACTCTAAACCAAGTTTCATGCAACATGATGCAAAATGAGTGCTTATAAGATCCTAAATGAGCTTTGTAGAAGTTGTCGAACTTATGAAACATCTAACAACGCGTTTCTAGGACTCTAAACCAAGTTTCATGCGACATGAGTGTTTATAAGTTCCTCAATGAGCTTTTTACAAGTTTGAGGAACGTATGAAACATCTAACAACGCGTTTCTAGGACTCTAAACCAAGTTTCATGCAACACGAGAGCTTATAAGTTCATCAATGAGCTTTGTATCAAGTTTGACTAACGTATGAAACATCTAAAAACGCGTTTCTTGGACTCTAAACCAAGTTTCACACAACATGAGTTCTTATAAGTTCCTCAATGAGCTTTGTGCAAGTTTGACGAACGTATGAAACATCTAACAACGCGTTTCTAGGACTCTAAACCAAGTTTCATGCAACCTGAGAGCTTATAAGTTCCTCAATGAGATTTGTACAAGTTTGACGAACGTATGAAACATCTAACAACGCGTTTCTAGGACTCTAAACAAAGTTTCACGCAATATGAGAGCTTATAAGTTCCTCAATGAGCTTTGTATCAAATTTGACGAACGTATGAAACATCTAACAACGCTTTTCTTGGATTCTAAACCAAGTTTCATGCAACATGAGTGCTTATAAGTTCCTCAATGAGCTTTGTACAAGTTTGGCGAACGTATGAAACATCTAACAACGCGTTTCTAGGACTCTAAACCATGTTTCATGCAACATGAGTGCTAATAAATTCCTCAATGAGCTTTGTACAAGTTTCACGGACTTATGAAACATCTAACAACGCGTTTCTAGGACTCTAAACCAAGTTTCATGCAACCTGAGAGCTTATAAGTTCCTCAATGAGCTTTGTACAAGTTTGACGAACGTATGAAACATCTAACAACGCGTTTCTAGGACTCTAAACCAAGTTTCATGCAACATGAGAGCTTATAAGTTCCTCAATGAGCTTTGTACAAATTTGACGAACGTATGAAACATCTAACAACGCGTTTCTAGCACAATAAACCAAGTTTCATGCAACTTGAGTGCTTATAAGTTCCTCAATGAGCTTTGTACAAGTTTCACGAACTTATGAAACATCTAACAACGCGTTTCTAGGACTCTAAACCAAGTTTCATGCAACATGAGTGCTTATAAGTTCCTCAATGAGCTTTGTACAAGTTGACGAACTTATGAAACATCTAACAACGCGTTTCTAGGACTCTTAACCAAGTTTCATGCAACATGAGTGCTTATAAGTTACTCAATGAGCTTTTTACAAGTTTGAAGAACGTATGAAACATCTAACAACGCGTTTCTAGGACTCTAAACCAAGTTTCATGCAACATGAGTGCTTATAAGTTCCTCAATGAGCTTTGTACAAGTTTGACGAACGTATGAAACATCTAACAACGCGTTTCTAGGACTCTAAACCAAGTTTCATGCAACATGAGAGCTTATAAGTTCCTCAATGAGCTTTGTACAAGTTCGAATTACTTATGAAACATCTAACAACGTGTTTCTAAGACTCTAAACCAAGTTTCATGCAACATGAGTGCTTATAAGTTCCTCAATGAGCTTTTCACAAGTTTGACGAACTTATGAAACATCTAACAACTCGTTTCTACGACTCTAAACCAAGTTTCATGCAACATGAGAGCTTATAAGTTCCTCAATGAGCTTTGTACAAGTTTGACAAACTTATGAAACATCTAACAACGCGTTTCTAGGACTCTAAACCAAGTTTCATGCAACATGAGTGCTTATAAGTTACTCAATGAGCTTTTTACAAGTTTGAAGAACGTATGAAACATCTAACAACTCGTTTCTAGGACTCTAAACCAAGTTTCATGCAACTTGATTGCTTATAAGTTCCTCAATGAGCTTTGTACAAGTTTGACGAACGTATGAAACATCTAACAACGCGTTTCTAGGACTCTAAACCAAGTTTCATTCAACATGAGAGCTTATAAGTTCCTCAATGAGCTTTGTACAAGTTCGAATTACTTATGAAACATCTAACAACGCGTTTCTAAGACTCTAAACCAAGTTTCATGCAACATGAGTGCTTATGATATGATCATGGAACCGGACATCGCTATCGAGCATCGATCACCGAGCACCGAGCATCGAGTACCGAGCACCGAGCATCGAGTACCGAGCACCGAGCACCAAGGCGCCCGAGCACCGAGCACCGAAGAACATAAAGTATTGATCACACGATCAAAGGCCAAGGAGCTAGCCAAGGACGTTCAAGCAATGATCATGGAGGAGGAGCTTGGAGAAGCTGCTAGGAGGTTCTTCAACATGTACATCATGGCCTAGAAAGAATACCAAGGTAATGAAACTAAGTAACTAAGTGTTTCGACTTGGTACTCTTTCCCTTTGCATAGAATTGTCCCATTGGGTTTGCTTTGCAAGGGTTTTAACGAGGCCAAGAAGAGCACTATGTCGGTTTCTTAGTGACATTACCTTGCTGAGTGTACTAAGCGAGGCACTTCACACTACTCGTTGTTCTATCCGCACACTACGCGTTGTTTTCTCTATATTTTGCACGTTGTGTTGTTTTTTGGTTTCTTTCCTTATTTGGATAGGAGAAAAACCCTAAGGAGATGGCGACCTGTGCCTCCCTCCTTCCTATATATTCCTTGTCGCCACCCTAATGAGAAGTTAGTCAACTTTCATATCAAAACTTCTCAAGTTAGACTCAAAACCGATTCATCTCTTGAATCTGATTCTCTTAAAAGTTCCTTACTTACAAGAGAATCTACTAACCATCAACAAGCCTCTCCACAGTTTGTTTGAGACGTCCATAAACCACCTTTCAAGCTTCCACATCCATAGCCACCGCCTCTCTTTGTCACTTATCAATCCACCACCACCTAGGCTCAATATCATCACGCCACCATCAACAAACCATCAAACAAATTTATCACCTTCTGTTTGAGACATCCAACAACCATCTCTACCTTCTTCCATCATCATACACCGCCACCTGCTCTGTATTTGAATATTATAACCACCTCACATCACGCACAATCCGCAGCTCCAAGCTCAGCCTCGTCTAGTGTCTAGATCGATAGGGAGGATCGTATCAGCTTATAAGTTCCTCAATGAGCTTTTCACAAGTTTGACGAACTTATGAAACATCTAACAACTTGTTTTTACGACTCTAAACCAAGTTTCATGCAACATGATAGCTTATAAGTTCCTCAATGAGCTATGTACAAGTTTGACGAACGTATGAAACATATAACAACGCCTTTCTAGGACTCTAAACCATGTTTCATGCAACATGAGTGCTTATAAGTTTCTCAATGAGTTTTGTGCAAGTTTGACGAACTTATGAAACATCTAACAACGCGTTTCTAGGACTTTAAACCAACTTTCATGCAACATGAGCGCTTATAAGTTCCTCAATGAGCTTTGTACAAGTTTGACGAACGTATGAAACATCTAACAACGCGTTTCTAGGACTCTAAACCAAGTTTCATGCAACATGAGCGCTTATAAGTTCCTCAATGAGCTTTGTACAAGTTTGACGAACGTATGAAACATCTAACAACGCGTTTCTAGGACTCTAAACCAAGTTTCATGCAACATGAGCGCTTATAAGTTCCTCAATGAGTTTTGTACAAGTTTGACGAACTTATGAAACATCTAACAACGCGTTTCTAGGACTCTAAACCAAGTTTCATGCAACATGAGTTCTTATAAGTTCCTCAATGAGCTTTGTACAAGTTTCCCGAACTTATGAAACATCTAACAACGCGTTTCTAGGACCCTAAACCAAGTTTCATGCAACATGAGAGCTTATAAGTTCCTCAATGAGCTTTGTACAAGTTTGACGAACGTATGAAACATCTAACAACGTGTTTCTAGGACTCTAAACCAAGTTTCATGCAACATGAGTGCTTATAAGTTCCTCAATGAGCTTTGTACAAGTTTGGCGAACATATGAAACATCTAACAACGCGTTTCTAGGACTCTAAACCAAGTTTCATGCAACATGAGTGCTTATAAATTCCTCAATAAGCTTTGTACAAGTTTCGCGAACATATGAAGCATCTAACAACGCGTTTCTAGGACTCTAAACCAAGTTTCATGCAACCTGAGAGCTTATAAGTTCCTCAATGAGCTTTGTACAAGTTTGACGAACGTATGAAACATCTAACAACGCGGTTCTAGGACTCTAAACCATGTTTCATGCAACACGAGTGCTTATAAGTTCCTCAATGATCTTTGTACAAGTTTGACGAACTTAAGAAACATCTAACAACACGTTTCTAGTACTCTAAACCAAGATTCATGCAACATGAGTCCTTATAAGTTCCTCGATGAGCTTTGTACAAGTTTCACGAACTTATGAAACATCTAAAAACGCGTTTCTAGGACTCTAAACCAAGTTTCATGCAACATGAGTGCTTATAAGTTCCTCGATGAGCTTTGTACAAGTTTGACGAACGTATGAAACATCTAAAAACGCGTTTCTAGGACTCTAAACCATGTGTCATCCAACATGAGAACTTATAAGTTCCTCAATGAGCTTTGTACAAGTTTGAAGAACGTACGAAACATTTAAAAACGCGTTTCTAGGACTCTAAACCAAGTTTCATTCAACATGAGTGCTTATAAGTTCCTCAATGAGCTTTGTACAAGTTTGACGAACGTATGAAACATCTAACAACGCGTTTCTAGGACTCTAAACCAAGTTTCACTCAACATGAGTGCTTATAAGTTCCTCAATGAGCTTTGTACAAGTTTCACGAACGTATGAAACATCTAACAACGCTTTTCTAGGACTCTAAACCAAGTTTCATGCAACATGAGTGCTTATAAGTTCCTCAATGAGCTTTTTACAAGTTTGACGAACTTATGAAACATCTAACAACTCGTTTCTACGACTCTAAACCAAGTTTCATGCAACATGAGTGCTTATAAGTTCCTCAATGAGCTTTTTACAAGTTTGACGAACTTATGAAACATCTAACAACGCGTTTCTTGGACTCTGAACCATATTTCATGCAACATGTGTGCTTATAAGTTTCTCAATGAGCTTTGTACAAGTTTGACGAACTTATGAAACATCTAACAACGCGTTTCTCGGACTCTAAACCAAGGTTCATGCAACATGTGTGCTTATAAGTTTCTCAATGAGCTTTGTACAAGTTTGACGAACTTATGAAACATCTAACAACGTGTTTCTAGGACTCCAAACAAGGTTTCATGCAACATGAGCGCTTATAAGTTCCTCAATGAGTTTTGTACAAGTTTGACGAACGTATGAAACATCTAACAACGCGTTTCTAGGACTCTAAACCATGTTTCATGCAACATGAGCGCTTATAAGTTCCTCAATGAGCTTTGTTCAAGTTTGAAGAACTTATGAAACATCTAACAACGTGTTTCTAGGACTCTAAACCAAGTTTCATGCAACATGAGTGCTTATAAGTTCCTCAATGAGCTATGTACAAGTTTCACGAACTTATGAAACATCTAACAACGCATTTCTAGGACTCTAAACCAAGTTTCATGCAACCTGAGAGCTTATCAGTTCCTCAATGAGCTTTGTACAAGTTTGACGAACGTATGAAACATCTAACAACGCGTTTCTAGGACTCTAAACCAAGTTTCATGCAACATGAGAGCTTATAAGTTCATCAATGAGCTTTGTATCAAGTTTGACGAACGTATGAAACATCTAACAACGCGTTTCTTGGAATCTAAACCAAGTTTCATGCAACATGAGTGCTTATAAGTTCATCAATGAGCTTTGTACAAGTTTAGCGAACGTATGAAACATCTAACAACACGTTTCTAGGACTCTAAACCAAGTTTCATGCAACATGAGTGCTGATAAATTCCTCAATGAGCTTTGTACAAGTTTCACGAACTTATGAAACATCTAACAACGCGTTTCTAGGACGCTAACCAAGTTTCATGCAACATGAGAGCTTATAAGTTCCTCAATGAGCTTTTTACAAGTTTGACGAACGTTTGAAACATCTAACAACGCGTTTCTAGGACTCTAAACCAAGTTTCATGCAACATGAGTGCTTATAAGTTCCTCAATGAGCTTTGTACAAGTGTCACAAACTTATGAAACATCTAAAAACGCGTTTCTAGTACTCTAAACCAAGTTTCATGCAACATGAGTGCTTATAAGTTCCTCAATGAGATTTGTAGAAGTTGACGAACTTATGAAACATCTAACACCGCGTTTCTAGGATTCTAAACCAAGTTTCATGCAACATGAGTGCTTATAAGTTCCTCAATGAGCTTTTTACAAGTTTGACGAACTTATGAAACATCTAACAACGCGTTTCTTGGACTCTGAACCATGTTTCATGCAACATGTGTGCTTATAAGTTTCTCAATGAGCTTTGTACAAGTTTGACGAACTTATGAAACATCTAACAACGCGTTTCTCGGACTCTAAACTAAGGTTCATGCAACATGTGTGCTTATAAGTATCTCAGTGAGCTTTGTACAAGTTTGACGAACTTATGAAACATCTAACAACGTGTTTCTAGGACTCCAAACAAGGTTTCATGCAACATGAGCGCTTATAAGTTCCTCAATCAGTTTTGTACAAGTTTGAAGAACGTATGAAACATCTAACAACGCGTTTCTAGGATTCTAAACCAAGTTTCATGCAACACGAGAGCTTATAAGTTCATCAATGAGCTTTGTATCAAGTTTGACGAACGTATGAAACATCTAACAACGCGTTTCTTGGACTCTAAACCAAGTTTCACGCAACATGAATGCTTATAAGTTCCTCAATGAGCTTTGTGCAAGTTTGACGAACGTATGAAACATCTAACAACGCGTTTCTAGGATTCTTAACCACGTTTCATGCAACCTGAGAGCTTATAAGTTCCTCAATGAGCTTTGTACAAGTTTGGCGAACGTATGAAACATCTAACAACGCGTTTCTAGGACTCTAAACAAATTTTCATGCAACATGAGAGCTTATAAGTTTCTCAATGAGCTTTATATCAAGTTTGACGAACGTATGAAACATCTAAAAACGCGTTTCTTGGACTCTAAACCAAGTTTCATGCAACATTAGTGCTTATAAGTTCCTCAATGAGCTTTGTACAAGTTTGGCGAACGTATGAAACATCTAACAACGCGTTTCTAGGACTCTAAACCATGTTTCATGCAACATGAGTGCTAATAAATTCCTCAATGAGCTTTGTACAAGTTTCACGAACTTATGAAACATCTAACAACGCGTTTCTAGGACTCTAAACCAAGTTTCATGCAACCTGAGAGCTTATAAGTTCCTCAATGAGCTTTGTACAAGTTTGACGAACGTATGAAACATCTAACAACGCGTTTCTAGGATTCTAAACCAAGTTTCATGCAACATGAGAGCTTATAAGTTCCCTAATGAGTATTGTACAAGTTTGACGAACGTATGAAACATCTAACAACACGTTTCTAGGACAATAAACCTAGTTTCATGCAACATGAGTGCTTATAAGTTCCTCAATGAGTTTTGTACAAGTTTCACGAACTTATGAAACATCTAAAAACTTGTTTCTATGACTCTAAACCAAGTTTCATGCAACATGAGTTCTTATAAGTTCCTCAATGAGCTTTGTACAAGTTGACGAACTTATGAAACATCTAACAACGCGTTTCTAGGACTCTAAACCAAGTTTCATGAAACATGAGTGCTTATAAGTTACTCAATGAGCTTTTTACAAGTTTGAAGAACGTATGAAACATCTAACAACGCGTTTCTAGGACTCTAAACCAAGTTTCATGCAACCTGGGAGCTTATAAGTTCCTCAATGAGCTTTGTACAAGTTTGACGTACGTATGAAACATCTAACAACGCGTTTCTAGGACTCTAAACCATGTTTCATGCAACATGAGTGCTTATAAGTTCCTGGATGAGCTTTGTATCAAGTTTGACGAACGTATGAAACATCTAACAACGCGTTTCTTGATCTCTAAACCAAGTTTCATGCAACATGAGTGCTTATAAGTTCCTCAATGAGCTTTGTACAAGTTTGGCGAACATATGAAACATCTAACAACGCGTTTCTAGGACTCTAAACCAAGTTTCATGCAACATGAGTGCTTATAAATTCCTCAATAAGCTTTGTACAAGTTTCACGAACTTATGAAACATCTAACAACGCGTTTCTAGGACTCTAAACCAAGTTTCATGCAACCTGAGAGCTTATAAGTTCTTCAATGAGCTTTGTACAAGTTTGACGAACGTATGAAACATCTAACAACGCGTTTCTAGGACTCTAAACCATGTTTCATGCAACATGAGTACTTATAAGTTCCTCAATGATCTTTATACAAGTTTGACGAACTTAAGAAACATCTAACAACACGTTTCTAGGACTCTAAACCAAGATTCATGCAACATGAGTGCTTATAAGTTCCTCGATGAGCTTTGTACAAATTTGACGAACGTATGAAACATCTAAGAACGCTTTTCTAGGACTCTAAACCAAGTTTCATCCAACATGAGAACTTATAAGTTCCTCAATGAGCTTTGTACAAGTTTGAAGAACTTATAAAACATCTAACAACACGTTTCTAGGACTCTAAACCAAGTTTCATGCAAAATGAGTACTTATAAGTTCCTCAATGAGCTTTGTACAAGTTTGACGAACGTATGAAACATCTAACAACGCGTTTCTAGGACTCTAAACCAAGTTTCATGCAACATGAGAGATTATAAGTTCCTCAATGAGCTTTGTACAAGTTCGAATTACTTATGAAACATCTAAAAACGCGTTTCTAGGACTCTAAACCAAGTTTCATGCAATATGAGTGCTTATAAGTTCCTCAATGATCTTTTTACAAGTTGACGAACTTATGAAACATCTAACAACGCGTTTCTAGGACTCTAAACCAAGTTTCATGCAACATGAGTGCTTATAAGTTCCTCAATGAGCTTTTTACAAGTTTGAAGAACGTACGAAACATCTAACAACGCGTTTCTAGGACTCTAAACCAAGTTTCATGCAACATGAGTGCTTATAAGTTCCTCAATGAGCTTTGTACAAGTTTGACGAACGTATGAAACATCTAACAACACGTTTCTAGCACTCTAAACCAAGTTTCATGCAACATGAGAGCTTATAAGTTCCTCAATGAGCTTTGTACAAGTTTGAAGAACTTATGAAACATCTAACAACACGTTTCTAGGACTCTAAACCAAGTTTCATGCAACATGAGTGCTTATAAGTTCCTCAATGAGCTTTTTACAAGTTTGACGAACTTATGAAACATCTAACAACTCGTTTCTACGACTCTAAACCAAGTTTCATGCAACATGAGAGCTTATAAGTTCCTCAATGAGCTTTGTACAAGTTTGACGAACGTATGAAACATCTAACAACGCGTTTCTCGGACTCTAAACCATGTTTCATGCAACATGTGTGCTTATAAGTTTCTCAATGAACTTTGTACAAGTTTGACGAACTTATGAAACATCTAACAACGTGTTTCTTGGACTTTAAACCATGGTTCATGCAACATGAGCGCTTATGAGTTTCTCAATGAGCTTTGTACAAGTTTGACGAACGTATGAAACATCTAACAACGCGTTTCTAGGACTCCAAACCAAATTTCATGCAACATGAGCGCTTATAAGTTCCTTAATGAGCTTTGTACAAGTTTGACGAACTTATGAAACATCTAACAACGTGTTTCTAGGACTCTAAACCAAGTTTCATGCAACATGAGTGCTTATAAGTTCCTCAATGAGTTTTGTACAAGTTTCACGAACTTATGAAACATTTAACAACGCGTTTCTAGGACCCTAAACCAAGTTTCATGCAACCTGAGAGCTTATAAGTTCCTCAATGAGCTTTGTACAAGTTTGACGAACGTATGAAACATCTAACAACGCGTTTTTAGGACTCTAAACCAAGTTTCATGCAACATGAGAGCTTATAAGTTCCTCAATGAGCTTTGTACAAGTTTGAATAACTTATGAAACATCTAACAACACGTTTCTAGGAATCTAAACTAAGTTTCATGCAACATGAATGCTTATAAGTTCCTCAATGAGCTTTTTACAAGTTTGACGAACTTATGAAACATCTAACAACGCGTTTCTAGGACTCTAAACCAAGTTTCATGCAACATGAGTGCTTATAAGTTCCTCAATGAGCTTTGTACAAGTTTGACGAACGTATGAAACATCTAACAACGCGTTTCTAGGACTCTAAACCAAGTTTCATGCAACATGAGAGCTTATAAGTTCCTCAATGAGCTTTGTACAAGTTTGAAGAACTTATGAAACATCTAACAACACGTTTCTAGGACTCTAAACCAAGTTTCATGCAACATGAGTGCTTATAAGTTCCTCAATGAGCTTTTTACAAGTTTGACGAACTTATGAAACATCTAACAACTCGTTTCTACGACTCTAAACCAAGTTTCATGCAACATGAGAGCTTATAAGTTCCTCAATGAGCTTTGTACAAGTTTGACGAACGTATGAAACATCTAACAACGCGTTTCTCGGACTCTAAACCATGTTTCATGCAACATGTGTGCTTATAAGTTTCTCAATGAACTTTGTACAAGTTTGACGAACTTATGAAACATCTAACAACGTGTTTCTTGGACTCTAAACCATGGTTCATGCAACATGAGCGCTTATAAGTTTCTCAATGAGCTTTGTACAAGTTTGACGAACGTATGAAACATCTAACAACGCGTTTCTAGGAATCCAAACCAAATTTCATGCAACATGAGCGCTTATAAGTTCCTTAATGAGCTTTGTACAAGTTTGACGAACTTATGAAACATCTAACAACGTGTTTCTAGGACTCTAAACCAAGTTTCATGCAACATGAGTGCTTATAAGTTCCTCAATGAGCTTTGTACAAGTTTCACGAACTTATGAAACATTTAACAACGCGTTTCTAGGACCCTAAACCAAGTTTCATGCAACCTGAGAGCTTATAAGTTCCTCAATGAGCTTTGTACAAGTTTGACGAACGTATGAAACATCTAACAACGCGTTTTTAGGACTCTAAACCAAGTTTCATGCAACATGAGAGCTTATAAGTTCCTCAATGAGCTTTGTACAAGTTTGAATAACTTATGAAACATCTAACAACACGTTTCTAGGAATCTAAACTAAGTTTCATGCAACATGAATTCTTATAAGTTCCTCAATGAGCTTTTTACAAGTTTGACGAACTTATGAAACATCTAACAACGCGTTTCTAGGACTCTAAACCAAGTTTCATGCAACATGAGTGCTTATAAGTTCCTCAATGAGCTTTTTACATGTTTGAAGAACGTACGAAACATCTAACAACGCGTTTCCATGACTCTAAACCAAGTTTAATGCAACATGAGTGCTTATAAGTTCCTCAATGAGCTTTGTACAAGTTTGTCGAACGTATGAAACAACTAACAACGCTTTTCTAGGACTCTAAACCAAGTTTCATCCAACATGAGAACTTATAAGTTCCTCAATGAGCTTTGTACAAGTTTGAAGAACATATGAAACATCTAACAACACATTTCTAGGACTCTAAACAAGGTTTCATGCAACATGAGTGCTTATAAGTTTCTCAATGAGCTTTTTACAAGTTTGACGAACTTATGAAACATCTAACAACTCGTTTCTACGACTTTAAACCTAGTTTCATGAAACATGAGAGCTTATAAGTTCCTCAATGAGCTTTGTACAAGTTTGACGAACGTATGAAACATCTAACAACGCGTTTCTCGGACTCTAAATCATGTTTCATGCAACATGTGTGCTTATAAGTTTCTCAATGAGCTTTGTACAAGTTTGACGAACTTATGAAACATCTAACAAAGTGTTTCTAGGACTCTAAACCAAGGTTCATGCAACATGAGCGCTTATAAGTTCCTCAATGAGTTTTGTACAAGTTTGACGAACGTATGAAACATCTAACAACGCGTTTCTAGGACTCCAAACCAAGTTTCATGCAACATGAGCGCTTATAAGTTCCTCAATGAGCTTTGTTCAAGTTTGAAGAACTTATGAAACATCTAACAACGTGTTTCTAGGACTCTAAACCAAGTTTCATGCAACATGAGTGCTTATAAGTTCCTCAATGAGCTATGTACAAGTTTCACGAACTTATGAAACATCTAACAACGCGTTTCTCGGACTCTAAACCAAGTTTCATGCAACTTGAGAGCTTATAAGTTCCTCAATGAGCTTTGTACAAGTTTGAAGAACGTATGAAACATCTAACAACGCGTTTCTAGGACTCTAAACCAAGTTTCATGCAACATGAGAGCTTATAAGTTCATCAATGAGCTTTGTATCAAGTTTGAGGAACGTATGAAACATCTAACAACGCGTTTCTTGGAATCTAAACCAAGTTTCATGCAACATGACTGCTTATAAGTTCATCAATGAGCTTTGTACAAGTTTGGCGAACGTATGAAACATCTAACAACACGTTTCTAGGACTCTAAACCAAGTTTCATGCAACATGAGTGCTGATAAATTCCTCAATGAGCTTTGTACAAGTTTCACGAACTTATGAAACATCTAAAAACGCGTTTCTAGTACTCTAAACCAAGTTTCATGCAACATGAGTGCTTATAAGTTCCTCAATGAGCTTTGTAGAAGTTGACGAACTTATGAAACATCTAACAACACATTTCTAGGACTCTAAACCAAGTTTCATGCAACATGAGTGCTTATAAGATCCTAAATGAGCTTTTTACAAGTTTGAAGAACGTATGAAACATCTAACAACGCGTTTCTAGGACTCTAAACCAAGTTTCATGCAACACGAGAGCTTATAAGTTCATCAATGAGCTTTGTATCAAGTTTGACGAACGTATGAAACATCTAACAACGCGTTTCTTGGACTGTAAACCAAGTTTCACGCAACATGAATGCTTATAAGTTCCTCAATGAACTTTGTGCAAGTTTGACGAACGTATGAAACATCTAACAACGCGTTTCTAGGACTCTAAACCAAGTTTCATGCAACCTGAGAGCTTTTAAGTTCCTCAATGAGCTTTGTACAAGTTTGACGAACGTATGAAACATCTAACAACGCGTTTCTAGGACTCTAAACAAAGTTTCATGCAACATGAGAGCTTATAAGTTTCTCAATGAGCTTTGTATCAAGTTTGACGAACGTATGAAACATCTAACAACGCGTTTCTAGGACTCTAAACCATGTTTCATGCAACATGAGTGCTAATAAATTCCTCAATGAGCTTTGTAAAAGTTTCAAGAACTTATGAAACATCTAACAACGCGTTTCTAGGACTCTAAACCAAGTTTCATGCAACCTGAGAGCTTATAAGTTCTTCAATGAGCTTTGTACAAGTTTGACGAACGTATGAAACATCTAACAACGCGTTTCTAGGACTCTAAACCAAGTTTCATGCAACATGAGAGCTTATAAGTTCCTCAATGAGCTTTGTACAAGTTTGACGAACGTATGAAACATCTAACAACGCGTTTCTAGGACAATAAACCCAGTTTCATGCAACATGAGTGCTTATAAGTTCCTCATTGAGCTTTGTACTAGTTTCACGAACTAATGAAACATTTAAAAACTCGTTTCTATGACTCTAAAATAAGTTTAATGCAACATGAGTTCTTATAAGTTCCTCAATGAGCTTTGTACAAGTTGACGAACTTATGAAACATCTAACAACGCGTTTCTAGGACTCTAAACCAAGTTTCATGCAACATGAGTGCTTATAATTTACTCAATGAGCTTTTTACAAGTTTGAAGAACGTATGAAACACCTAACAACGCGTTTCTAGGACTCTAAACCAAGTTTCATGCAACATGAGTGCTTATAAGTTCCTCAATGAGCTTTGTACAAGTTTGACGAACGTATGAAACATCTAACAACGCGTTTCTAGGACTCTAAACCAAGTTTCATGCAACATGAGAGCTTATAAGTTCCTCAATGAGCTTTGTACAAGTTCGAATTACTTATGAAACATCTAACAACGCGTTTCTAAGACTCTAAATCAAGTTTCATGCAACATGAGTGCTTATAAGTTCCTCAATGAGCTTTTCAGAAGTTTGACGAACTTCTGAAATATCTAACAACTGGTTTCTACGACTCTAAACCATGTTTCATGCAACATGAGTGCTTATAAGTTCCTCAATACAAGTTTCACGAACTTATGTGATACGATCTTAACCGCGGGATCGATCTCTGGACTAGGCTGAATGAAGAGCTGGGGCGTGTGGATGGAATAGAGAGCTAATGGAGGAGGATTAGACAACGAGCAGGGTCATAGGATGATGGTGAAGGTATTATAAGGATGGTGGACGTCTCAAACAAGTGAAGGCAGCTTGCTTGATGGATAGATGATGAGGTGAATGATAGTGAGAGTGGCGGCGGTATAGTAACACAAGAACAAAACTCGGTGGAGGGTAGTGGAGGTGGAAGTGAGGCGAGATGGGAGTGGACTTTTTAAGCTATCGATGGGAGGATAGCTAGATGTTCGTAGAATCTTCTGAGAGAGGATTACTCTTGTAGCAGCCTCGGATTTGAATCTCTCGAATCGATTCAACACGCTCAATCGCTGAGCAAGAAGGGTGAGTCTAAGCAACAAACTCAAGAAAGAGGCGGCCAAGACTTATAAAGGAGAAGGCACATGTCGCCATCTTCCCTAGGTCTCAACATCGCCGAAAAAGAAAAGTACTCAAAGACAAGAAACAACGCGATGTTTAAATGACTGAAAAACAACATGTAGTCTAAAGATAAAAACAACAAGTATTTTAAGTGTCTTGCTTAATACACTCTTCAAGATAATGACACTAAATAACCGACGTAGTGCTCTTCTTGGCCTCGTTAAAACCCTTGCATAGTAAACCCAATGGGACAAACCTACGCAATGGGAAAAAGTACCAAGTCGAAACACTTAGTCACTTAGTTTCATTATCTTGGTCTTCTTTCTAGGCCATGATGAAGATGTTGAAGAAGCTCCTAGATTCTCCTCCAAGCTCCTCCACGATCAATGCATGAACGTCTTCAGCTAGCTTCTTGCCCATTGTTCGTGTAACCACTCCTTCGTGATGTTCGGTGCTTTGGGCGTGGTCGATGTCGCGGGGTCGACCGCTTCGGTGGTCGGAGTCGGGTGGTCGAGCGCCTTGGTGCTCGGTATCGGGCTCCATGATCATATCATTATGAAACATCTAAAAACGCATTTCTAGGACTCTAAACCAAGTTTCATGCAACATGAGTGTTTATAAGTTCCTCAATGATCTTTTTACAAGTTGACGAACTTATGAAACATCTAACAACGCGTTTCTAGGACTCTAAACCAAGTTTCATGCAACATGAGTGCTTATAAGTTCCTCAATGAGCTTTTTACAAGTCTGAAGAACGTATGAAACATCTAACAACACGTTTCTAGGACTCTAAACCAAGTTTCATGCAACATGAGAGCTTATAAGTTCCTCAATGAGCTTTGTACAAGTTTGACGAACGTATGAAACATCTAACAACGCGTTTCTAGGACCCTAAACCAAGTTTCATGCAACATGAGAGCTTATAAGTTCCTCAATAAGCTTTGTACAAGTTTAACGAACTTATGAAACATCTAAAAACGCGTTTCTAGGACTCTAAACCAAGTTTCATGCAATATGAGTGCTTATAAGTTCCTCAATGATCTTTTTACAAGTTGACGAACTTATGAAACATCTAACAACGCGTTTCTAGGACTCTAAACCAAGTTTAATTCAACATGAGTGCTTATAAGTTCCTCAATGAGCTTTGTACAAGGTTGACGAACGTATGAAACATCTAACAACGCGTTTCTCCGACTCTAAACCATGTTTCTGCAATATGTGTGCTTATAAGTTTCTCAATGAGCTTTGTACAAGTTTGACGAACTTATGAAACATCTAACAACACGTTTCTAGGACTCTAAACCAAGTTTCATGCAACATGAGTGCTTATAAGTTCCTCAATGAGCTTTGTACAAGTTTGAAGAACTTATGAAACATCTAACAACACGTTTCTAGGACTCTAAACCAAGTTTCATGCAACATGAGTGCTTATAAGTTCCTCAATGAGCTTTTTACAAGTTTGACAAACTTATGAAACATCGAACAACTCGTTTCTACGACTCTAAACCAAGTTTCATGCAACATGAGAGCTTATAAGTTCCTCAATGAGCTTTGTACAAGGTTGACGAACGTATGAAGCATCTAACAACGCGTTTCTCGGACTCTAAACCATGTTTCTGCAATATGTGTGCTTATAAGTTTCTCAATGAGCTTTGTACAAGTTTGACGAACTTATGAAACATCTCACAACGCGTTTCTAGGACTCTAAACCAAGGTTCATGCAACATGAGCGCTTATAAGTTCCTCAATGAGCTTTGTACAAGTTTGACGAACGTATGAAACATCTAACAACGCGTTTCTAGGACTCCAAACCAAGTTTCATGCAACATGAGCGCTTATAAGTTCCTCAATGAGCTTTGTACAAGTTTGACGAACTTATGAAACATCTAACAACGTGTTTCTAGGACTCTAAACCAAGTTTCATGCAACATGAGTGCTTATAAGTTCCTCAATGAGCTTTGTACAAGTTTCACGAACTTATGAAACATCTAACAACGCGTTTCTAGGATCCTATAAACCAAGTTTCATGCAACCTGAGAGCTTATAAGTTCTTCAATGAGCTTTGTACAAGTTTGACGAACGTATGAAACATCTAACAACGCGTTTCTAGGACTCTAGACCAAGTTTCATGCAACATGAGAGCTTATAAGTTCCTCAATGAGCTTTGTATCAAGTTTGACGAACGTATGAAACATCTGACAACGCGTTTCTAGGACTCTAAACCAAGTTTCATGCAACTTGAGAGCTTATAAGTTCCTCAATGAGCTTTGTACAAGTTTGACGAACATATGAAACATCTAACAACGCATTTCTAGGACTCTAAACCAAGTTTCATGCAACATGAGAGCTTATAAGTTCCTCAATGAGCTTTGTATCAAGTTTGACGAACGTATGAAACATCTAACAACGCGTTTCTTGGACTCTAAACCAAGTTTCATGCAACATGAGTGCTTATAAGTTCCTCAATGAGCTTTGTACAAGTTGACGAACTTATGAAACATCTAACAACGCGTTTTTAGGACTCTAAACCTAGTTTCATGCAATATGAGTGCTTATAAGTTACTCAATGAGTTTTTTACAAGTTTGAAGAACATATGAAACATCTAACAACGCGTTTCTAGGACTCTAAACCAAGTTTCATGCAACATGAGTGCTTATAAGTTCCTCAATGAGCTTTGTACAAGTTTGACGAACGTATGAAACATCTAACAACGCGTTTCTAGGACTCTAAACCAAGTTTCATGCAACATGAGAGCTTATAAGTTCCTCAATGAGCTTTGTACAACTTCGAATTACTTATGAAACATCTTACAACGCGTTTCTAAGACTCTAAACCAAGTTTCATGCAACATGAGTGCTTATAAGTTCCTCAATGAGCTTTTCACAAGTTTGACGAACTTATGAAACATCTAACAACTCGTTTCTATGACTCTAAACCAAGTTTCATGCAACATGAGAGCTTATAAGTTCCTCAATGAGCTTTGTACAAGGTTGGCGAACGTATGAAACATCTAACAACGCGTTTCTAGGACTCTAAACCATGTTTCATGCAACATGAGTGCTTATAAGTTTTTCAATGAGCTTTGTACAAGTTTGACGAAATGAAACATCTAACAACGCGTTTCTAGGACTCTAAACCAAGTTTCATACAACATGAGCGCTTATAAGTTCCTCAATGAGCTTTGTACAAGTTTGACGAACGTATGAAACATCTAACAACGCGTTTCTAGGACTCCAAACCAAGTTTCATGCAACATGAGCGCTTATAAGTTCGTCAATGAGTTTGTACAAGTTTGACGAACTTATGAAACATCTAACAACGTGTTTCTAGGACTCTAAACCAAGTTTCATGCAACATGAGTGCTTATAAGTTCCTCAATGAGCTTTGTACAAGTTTCACTAACTTATGAAACATCTAACAACGCGTTTCTAGGACCCTAAACCAAGTTTCATGCAACTTTGAGAGCTTATAAGTTCCTCAATGAGCTTTGTACAAGTTTGACGAACGTATGAAACATCTAACAACGCGTTTCTAGGACTCTAAACCAAGTTTCATGCAACATGAGAGCTTATAAGTTCCTCAATGATCTTTGTATCAAATTTTACGAACGTATGAAACATCCAACAACGCGTTTCTTGGACTCTAAACCAAGTTTCATGCAACATGAGTGCTTATAAGTTCCTCAATGAGTTTTGTAAAAGTTTGGCGAACGTATGAAACATCTAACAACGCGTTTCTAGGACTCTAAACCAAGTTTCATGCAACATGAGTGCTTATAAATTCCTCAATGAGCTTTGTACAAGTTTCACGAAGTTATGAAACATCTAACAACGTGTTTCTAGGACTCTAAACCAAATTTCATGCAACATGAGTGGTTATAAGTTCCTCAATGAGCTTTGTACGAGTTTCACGAACTTATGAAACATCTAACAACGCGTTTCTAGGACTCTAAACCAAGTTTCATGCAACATGAGTGCTTATAAGTTCCTCAATGAGATTTGTACAAGTTTCACGAACTTATGAAACATCTAACAACGCGTTTCTAGGACCCTAAACCAAGTTTCATGCAACATGAGAGCTTATAAGTTCCTCAATGAGCTTTGTACAAGTTTGACGAACGTATGAAACATCTAACAACGCGTTTCTAGGACTCTAAACCAAGTTTCATGCAACATGAGAGCTTATAAGTTCCTCAATGAGCTTTGTACAAGTTCGAATTACTTATGAAACATCTAACAACGCGTTTCTAAGACTCTAAATCAAGTTTCATGCAACATGAGTGCTTATAAGTTCCTCAATGAGCTTTTCACAAGTTTGACGAACTTCTGAAATATCTAACAACTCGTTTCTACGACTCTAAACCATGTTTCATGCAACATGAGAGCTTATAAGTTCCTCAATACAAGTTTCACGAACTTATGTGATACGATCTTAACCGCGGGATCGATCTCTGGACTAGGCTGAATGAAGAGCTGGGGCGTGTGGATGGAATAGAGAGCTAATGGAGGAGGATTAGACAACGAGCAGGGGCATAGGATGATGGTGAAGGTATTATAAGGATGGTGGACGTCTCAAACAAGTGAAGGCAGCTTGCTTGATGGATAGATGATGAGGTGAATGATAGTGAGAGTGGCGGCGGTATAGTAACACAAGAACAAAACTCGGTGGAGGGTAGTGGAGGTGGAAGTGAGGCGAGATGGGAGTGGACTTTTTAAGCTATCGATGGGAGGATAGCTAGATGTTCGTAGAATCTTCTGAGAGAGGATTACTCTTGTAGCAGCCTCGGATTTGAATCTCTCGAATCGATTCAACACGCTCAATCGCTGAGCAAGAAGGGTGAGTCTAAGCAACAAACTCAAGAAAGAGGCGGCCAAGACTTATAAAGGAGAAGGCACATGTCGCCATCTTCCCTAGGTCTCAACATCGCCGAAAAAGAAAAGTACTCAAAGACAAGAAACAACGCGATGTTTAAATGAGCGAAAAACAACATGTAGTCTAAAGATAAAAAAAACAAGTATTTTAAGTGTCTTGCTTAATACACTCTTCAAGATAATGACACTAAATAACCGACGTAGTGCTCTTCTTGGCCTCGTTAAAACCCATAGTAAACCCAATGGGACAAACCTACGTAAAGGGAAAAAGTACCAAGTCGAAACACTTAGTCACTTAGTTTCATTATCTTGGTCTTCTTTCTAGGCCATGATGAAGATGTTGAAGAAGCTCCTAGATTCTCCTCCAAGCTCCTCCACGATCAATGCATGAACGTCTTCAGCTAGCTTCTTGGCCATTGTTCGTGTAACCACTCCTTCGTGATGTTCGGTGCTTTGGGCGTGGTCGATGTCGCGGGGTCGGCCGCTTCGGTGGTCGGAGTCGGGTGGTCGAGCGCCTTGGTGCTCGGTATCCGGCTCCATGATCATATCATTATGAAACATCTAAAAACGCGTTTCTAGGACTCTAAACCAAGTTTCATGCAACATGAGTGCTTATAAGTTCCTCAATGATCTTTTTACAAGTTGACGAACTTATGAAACATCTAACAACGCGTTTCTAGGACTCTAAACTAGGTTTCATGCAACATGAGTGCTTATAAGTTCCTCAATGAGCTTTTTACAAGTCTGAAGAACGTATGAAACATCTAACAACGCGTTTCTAGGACTCTAAACCAAGTTTCATGCAACATGAGAGCTTATAAGTTCCTCAATGAGCTTTGTACAAGTTTGACGAACGTATGAAACATCTAACAACGCGTTTCTAGGACCCTAAACCAAGTTTCATGCAACATGAGAGCTTATAAGTTCCTCAATAAGCTTTGTACAAGTTTAACGAACTTATGAAACATCTAAAAACGCGTTTCTAGGACTCTAAACCAAGTTTCATGCCACATGAGTGCTTATAAGTTCCTCAATGATCTTTTTACAAGTTGAAGAACTTATGAAACATCTAACAACGCGTTTCTAGGACTCTAAACCAAGTTTAATTCAACATGAGTGCTTATAAGTTCCTCAATGAGCTTTGTACAAGGTTGACGAACGTATGAAACATCTAACAACGCGTTTCTCCGACTCTAAACCATGTTTCTGCAATATGTGTGCTTATAAGTTTCTCAATGAGCTTTGTACAAGTTTGACGAACTTATGAAATATCTAACAACACGTTTCTAGGACTCTAAACCAAGTTTCATGCAACATGAGTGCTTATAAGTTCCTCAATGAGCTTTGTACAAGTTTGAAGAACTTATGAAACATCTAACAACACGTTTCTAGGACTCTAAACCAAGTTTCATGCAACATGAGTGCTTATAAGTTCCTCAATGAGCTTTTTACAAGTTTGACAAACTTATGAAACATCGAACAACTCGTTTCTACGACTCTAAACCAAGTTTCATGCAACATGAGAGCTTATAAGTTCCTCAATGAGCTTTGTACAAGGTTGACGAACGTATGAAGCATCTAACAACGCGTTTCTCGGACTCTAAACTATGTTTCTGCAATATGTGTGCTTATAAGTTTCTCAATGAGCTTTGTACAAGTTTGACGAACTTATGAAACATCTCACAACGCGTTTCTAGGACTCTAAACCAAGGTTCATGCAACATGAGCGCTTATAAGTTCCTCAATGAGCTTTGTACAAGTTTGACGAACGTATGAAACATCTAACAACGCGTTTCTAGGACTCCAAACCAAGTTTCATGCAACATGAGCGCTTATAAGTTCCTCAATGAGCTTTGTACAAGTTTGACGAACTTATGAAACATCTAACAACGTGTTTCTAGGACTCTAAACCAAGTTTCATGCAACATGAGTGCTTATAAGTTCCTCAATGAGCTTTGTACAAGTTTCACGAACTTATGAAACATCTAACAACGCGTTTCTAGGATCCTATAAACCAAGTTTCATGCAACCTGAGAGCTTATAAGTTCTTCAATGAGCTTTGTACAAGTTTGACGAACGTATGAAACATCTAACAACGCCTTTCTAGGACTCTAGACCAAGTTTCATGCAACATGAGAGCTTATAAGTTCCTCAATGAGCTTTGTATCAAGTTTGACGAACGTATGAAACATCTGACAACGCGTTTCTAGGACTCTAAACCAAGTTTCATGCAACTTGAGAGCTTATAAGTTCCTCAATGAGCTTTGTACAAGTTCGACGAACATATGAAACATCTAACAACACATTTCTAGGACTCTAAACCAAGTTTCATGCAACATGAGAGCTTATAAGTTCCTCAATGAGCTTTGTATCAAGTTTGACGAACGTATGAAACTTCTAACAACGCGTTTCTTGGACTCTAAACGAAGTTTCATGCAACATGAGTGCTTATAAGTTCCTCAATGAGCTTTGTACAAGTTGACGAACTTATGAAACATCTAACAACGCGTTTCTAGGACTCTAAACCTAGTTTCATGCAATATGAGTGGTTATAAGTTACTCAATGAGCTTTTTACAAGTTTGAAGAACATATGAAACATCTAACAACGCGTTTCTAGGACTCTAAACCAAGTTTCATGCAACATGAGAGTTTATAAGTTCCTCAATGAGCTTTGTACAACTTCGAATTACTTATGAAACATCTTACAACGCGTTTCTAAGACTCTAAACCAAGTTTCATGCAACATGAGTGCTTATAAGTTCCTCAATGAGCTTTTCACAAGTTTGACGAACTTATGAAACATCTAACAACTCGTTTCTATGACTCTAAACCAAGTTTCATGCAACATGAGAGCTTATAAGTTCCTCAATGAGCTTTGTACAAGGTTGGCGAACGTATGAAACATCTAACAACGCGTTTCTAGGACTCTAAACCATGTTTCATGCAACAAGAGTGGTTATAAGTTTCTCAATGAGCTTTGTACAAGTTTGACGAAATGAAACATCTAACAACGCGTTTCTAGGACTCTAAACCAAGTTTCATACAACATGAGCGCTTATAAGTTCCTCAATGAGCTTTGTACAAGTTTGACGAACGTATGAAACATCTAACAACGCGTTTCTAGGACTCCAAACCAAGTTTCATGCAACATGAGCGCTTATAAGTTCGTCAATGAGTTTGTACAAGTTTGACGAACTTATGAAACATCTAACAACGTGTTTCTAGGACTCTAAACCAAGTTTCATGCAACATGAGTGCTTATAAGTTCCTCAATGAGCTTTGTACAAGTTTCACTTACTTATGAAACATCTAACAACGCGTTTCTAGGACCCTAAACCAAGTTTCATGCAACCTGGGAGCTTATAAGTTCCTCAATGAGCTTTGTACAAGTTTGACGAACGTATGAAACATCTAACAACGCGTTTCTAGGACTCTAAACCAAGTTTCATGCAACATGAGAGCTTATAAGTTCCTCAATGATCTTTGTATCAAGTTTTACGAACGTATGAAACATCTAACAACGCGTTTCTTGGACTCTAAACCAAGTTTCATGCAACATGAGTGCTTATAAGTTCCTCAATGAGCTTTGTACAAGTTTGACGAACGTATGAAACATCTAACAACGCGTTTCTAGGACTCTAAACCAAGTTTCATGCAACATGAGAGTTTATAAGTTCCTCAATGAGCTTTGTACAACTTCGAATTACTTATGAAACATCTTACAACGCGTTTCTAAGACTCTAAACCAAGTTTCATGCAACATGAGTGCTTATAAGTTCCTCAATGAGCTTTTCACAAGTTTGACGAACTTATGAAACATCTAACAACTCGTTTCTATGACTCTAAACCAAGTTTCATGCAACATGAGAGCTTATAAGTTCCTCAATGAGCTTTGTACAAGGTTGGCGAACGTATGAAACATCTAACAACGCGTTTCTAGGACTCTAAACCATGTTTCATGCAACATGAGTGGTTATAAGTTTCTCAATGAGCTTTGTACAAGTTTGACGAAATGAAACATCTAACAACGCGTTTCTAGGACTCTAAACCAAGTTTCATACAACATGAGCGCTTATAAGTTCCTCAATGAGCTTTGTACAAGTTTGACGAACGTATGAAACATCTAACAACGCGTTTCTAGGACTCCAAACCAAGTTTCATGCAACATGAGCGCTTATAAGTTCGTCAATGAGTTTGTACAAGTTTGACGAACTTATGAAACATCTAACAACGTGTTTCTAGGACTCTAAACCAAGTTTCATGCAACATGAGTGCTTATAAGTTCCTCAATGAGCTTTGTACAAGTTTCACTAACTTATGAAACATCTAACAACGCGTTTCTAGGACCCTAAACCAAGTTTCATGCAACCTGAGAGCTTATAAGTTCCTCAATGAGCTTTGTACAAGTTTGACGAACGTATGAAACATCTAACAACGCGTTTCTAGGACTCTAAACCAAGTTTCATGCAACATGAGAGCTTATAAGTTCCTCAATGATCTTTGTATCAAGTTTTACGAACGTATGAAACATCTAACAACGCGTTTCTTGGACTCTAAACCAAGTTTCATGCAACATGAGTGCTTATAAGTTCCTCAATGAGCTTTGTACAAGTTTGACGAACGTATGAAACATCTAACAACGCGTTTCTAGGACTCTAAACCAAGTTTCATGCAACATGAGAGTTTATAAGTTCCTCAATGAGCTTTGTACAACTTCGAATTACTTATGAAACAACTTACAACGCGTTTCTAAGACTCTAAACCAAGTTTCATGCAACATGAGTGCTTATAAGTTCCTCAATGAGCTTTTCACAAGTTTGACGAACTTATGAAACATCTAACAACTCGTTTCTATGACTCTAAACCAATTTTCATGCAACATGAGAGCTTATAAGTTCCTCAATGAGGTTTGTACAAGGTTGGCGAACGTATGAAACATCTAACAACGCGTTTCTAGGACTCTAAACCATGTTTCATGCAACATGAGTGCTTATAAGTTTCTCAATGAGCTTTGTACAAGTTTGACGAAATGAAACATCTAACAACGCGTTTCTAGGACTCTAAACCAAGTTTCATACAACATGAGCGCTTATAAGTTCCTCAATGAGCTTTGTACAAGTTTGACGAACGTATGAAACATCTAACAACGCGTTTCTAGGACTCCAAACCAAGTTTCATGCAACATGAGCGCTTATAAGTTCGTCAATGAGTTTGTACAAGTTTGACGAACTTATGAAACATCTAACAACGTGTTTCTAGGACTCTAAACCAAGTTTCATGCAACATGAGTGCTTATAAGTTCCTCAATGAGCTTTGTACAAGTTTCACTAACTTATGAAACATCTAACAACGCGTTTCTAGGACCCTAAACCAAGTTTCATGCAACCTGAGAGCTTATAAGTTCCTCAATGAGCTTTGTACAAGTTTGACGAACATATGAAACATCTAACAACGCGTTTCTAGGACTCTAAACCAAGTTTCATGCAACATGAGAGCTTATAAGTTCCTCAATGATCTTTGTATCAAGTTTTACGAACGTATGAAACATCTAACAACGCGTTTCTTGGACTCTAAACCAAGTTTCATGCAACATGAGTGCTTATAAGTTCCTCAATGAGTTTTGTAAAAGTTTGGCGAACGTATGAAACATCTAACAACGCGTTTCTAGGACTCTAAACCAAGTTTCATGCAACATGAGTGCTTATAAATTCCTCAATGAGCTTTGTACAAGTTTCACGAAGTTATGAAACATCTAACAACACGTTTCTAGGACTCTAAACCAAGTTTCATGCAACATGAGTGCTTATAAGTTCCTCAATGAGATTTGTACAAGTTTCACGAACTTATGAAACATCTAACAACGCGTTTCTAGGACCCTAAACCAAGTTTCATGCAACATGAGAGCTTATAAGTTCCTCAATGAGCTTTGTACAAGTTTAACGAACGTATGAAACATCTAACAATGTGTTTCTAGGACTCTAAACCAAGTTTCATGCAACATGAGAGCTTATAAGTTTCTCGATGAGCTTTGTACAAGTTTGACGAACGTATGAAATGTTGGATTTGAGAGAGTATAGAAGAGATTTAAGAGTTTGTGTTCTTGAGTTCATGAAGAACATCAAGAACAAGAGAGAGAATGGAGAGAATAGTGTAACAATTTTTTTATTATATTGAGAAGAGAGACCAAGTCTCCTTTTTAGAATATAAATCACACATACAAGTCTCTTAAATAGAGGTTCATTGTCAAAATGGAGAAAAGGGAGAGATTTGAATTTCAAATTCAAATCTTAAGCACGTGGAGTCTTTGGTGAGTGTGTGAAGAAGTAGTCCATAAGTCCTTGTCTCTTTGTGACAAGTCACTATCAATCTTGTGCTTTGATCCACATAACCGTTGCTCCCTCTTGGTCTCTACGGTTCTCGGATTCTCACTTCCACTCTTCCTTAACTTTGATTAAGCTCTTTCTCCTCTTCGGTTTGATACTAATATTGTGTTGACTTTGTGCGTTGACTTTCCGTTGACTTGTACGGACGTTGACTTGTACGGACGTTGACTTGTACGGACGTTGACTTTATATGTGTCTTGACTTAATGCCTCTTAGAGGTTAACATTAGTTCTAACACTCCCCCTCAAGCTTAGCCCAATGAAATGGCTAAGATTGGATATTGCTAAACAAACCTCATTAAAACCCTAAGTAAGCAAAACCACTTGGGATAAAAGCATTACTAAGGAAAAAAGAGTGTAAGTCTTTGCAATTAGGGGTCTTCTTTATCTTGGCCTTGATCTTATTGACTTTGGCCGAAACTCCCCCTTAAGATAGAACCGATTTGATCTTCTTGGCTTTGGCGTGTTCTTCAATGAGGGTTCTTTGATCTTCTTTCAACAAGCTTCTTTGATCTTCTCGGGTTGTTATTAGAGTCTTTGATGTGTTCTTTGTTTTTGGGAAGCGACGCTTCTCCCTTGTTGAAATGGGACCTTCTGGGTCTTCACGGCTTGTTCTTCACAAACTTGAGTGTGAGACTTTGAGCCGAACATGATGAGTCCCTTTGCTTCTTCTTTGAACTTCCTTCTTGTCTTTGGTCTATTACTCCTTTGAACCTTCAAATATCCAAGTGAATTTAGACTTAGTAAAGACAATTTGGATATAAATAGGATAAGCTTAATCTAAAGTCATCTTGATCCTAGATTTAAGCGATTCCTTTTAACAAGTGATTGATCATAGACTAAGCAAGATAGTTCTAGTCTAATGATTTTTATTAAAGTATATTAAAGAGAAGGTTTAGGGACAGCCTTTTGTTCGTAGTGGATTGATTTCTCTTGTAGTTGCACTTCGGTTATGAGCTTTTGGCTTCTTCTTGAAGTCTTTGTTGTCTCCTTTGTGCAATTGGAACAAGGTTGAGTTGGAGTCTTTTGGCTTAGCTCTTGGTAGAAGCTTATGCCGAGTAACAAGTATGTGGCTTTGTATTTGATAGTTGCTAGGCCGAGAGTTAAGTAGAGCCGATTGGTCAAGTTGATCGATCGGTCTCTTTCTAGAACATGAATGGCTCGGCTTTGTCTTTGCTAGGTACTTGGCCGAGCCTAGTGTTGATGAAGTGGTTTGATCTTGTCATTGCTAGAGATATGATCAAGCCACATGATGTTGAGTCTCTTTCTTCAAGGACTCGGTTTGGTGATTAAGTAGATTGAATGATGATGGTTGAATGAGATGGTCTTGCTTCTTTGTACAGGCTTGACCGAATGATTGATGTGAGCTCTTTAACATCTTGGGACACTTTAGCATTCTCCAAGTGTCTTTAGCCGAATCATGGTTCTTCTTTTCTTCTTCTTCTTTTTTTTTGCCTCTTGCATTTGTGAGATGCTTGGCCGGATGAATGGATGAGAGCTCTTGGACGTCTTGAGTGAGATTTTACCCTTCTTACAATTTTCCTTAGCTAGGTTGCGGTTTCTTCTTTTCTTCTTTGGTGTCTTAAGCTTCGAGGAAGCCTAGATTGACTTTCGGTTTTACACCATCTTGATATTTGACCGAGAGTCTTTGGCTTCATATATTCTTGATATACGGCCGAGAGAGAGGTGGTTGTGGAGGCTTCGTCCTTCTTGGTACTTTAGCCGAGAGTGAGGATGATTGTATGGTGGCTTTTCTCTTTGTTGAGTTTGACCGAGATATGATATGATGAGTTGAGTTGGTCATGACTTGCTAGATCTTGACCAATTGTTGGTGACCTTGTCTTTGCTAGGGACTTTGGTTGAGTGATGATGGCCTTTGTCTTTGCCAAGGACTTGACCGATTGTAGATGACCTTGTCTTTGCTAGGGACTTGGTCGATTGAGATTGGTGTTGCTAATGGCCTTGTCTTTTCCATAGACTTTGGCCGAATGATATGGATTGACTCGAAAATTGACTCGGCTTTGTTCTTGTAGATACTTGGCCGAGAAATGATAGATGATATTGATGGCTTTAGCTCTTGGAAGCTGCCTATAGCCGAGATGATGATGGTGATTGGCTTCCATTTGATCATGATGAGATGTGTGATTTAACACTTCTTCTCCCCCTTCATGATTAAGATGGAAGTACCATGATATCTTCTCCTTTCTCGGCTTTGTTCTTCACAATCTTCATAAGAAAGGTTTCTCATCTTTTCTTTTTGGACACCATTCAAGGCTTCTTTCATTCTTCTCTTTACTTATTTTCTCTTTAGCACTTCTTTGTTACCTCTTTATGCTTAGGGGCTTTCATGATGATCTCTTTAAGCCCTTAGACATGATGCTCCTACATCATACCAAAGACACACAAATGATCTTAGTTTCATGACTAACCGGCACAAGATAATAACCTTTAACAATTCTCAAACTATTGATCAACCATTCACAAGTACAAGCAAGAATACAAGGAAGGATTTAAGACATTAGTTCAATATGTTCCCTAAGCCTTTTAACTAAATCCGAGAGTATTATGCATCTTGACAAGTTCAAGTTTTAGTCTTATAGTTTTGAAATTGACAATCCATTTTAATAAGTGATCTGAGACATATATATATAATGAAGCATAAAGACCGCTTATCATAGTATCTAACAATACAAGTAAAGAGAGTAAAGAGTTTTAGAAATGGCCTTTTATAGTTCCTTGGGTAGATGGTCATATGGGAAAGTCATTACACTCTTTAGAGCACCTTAATCGGTTAGTCTATGATTGAGTTTGTGACTTTCCCTATGAATTGCTCTTGATCGTCTAACACCTACACATAAACCAAGGTTTAGTCGCAAGAGTCTTTTAACTTTGGCTCCTTGCCATAAGACTTTTAAATGGGACATGGCCTTTAAAGATCTAAAACCGTACCATGCCATTAAACAATCAAAGATTCATTATGACTTTAAATGCCTTCATGGCGAGTCACTCCTCTGGGATCATAAGCTTAGGTGCGCTAAGGCGGTTTATGATCCTAATTATTAGATCATCATGGCTTATGTATCTTATTTAGATATCATAAGTTAGAATCATTTCTCAATGTGTTAAGGAATTGGATTCAATATGACCCTTGAAGACTTTAGTCCTTTAGTAAGTAAGTCATGGATCGCTTCCTATACACATGTTAACCGAGGAAGTATTGGATTCAACGAGCTCTCATGTGTTTAAACACTTAGTGAGTCTCGGTTCTCTTTCCTCTAAGGAGCTTTGGAATCCTTAAGACCTTAATTACTTAATCACAAGCGGGTCTTTGGTTCCTACTCTTTGTGTAACAAGAATGAGACTCAAACCACTTCACCAAACAAGGACTAGTGATTTGAGTCTTTTAGAAAGCAAAGACCTTGACTTTGTAATGGGATATAAAGGAGATAATGAGTATAGAGCTTAAGCCGAATCCTTAACGGTCTCGAGAAGATCTTTAGGATTCAATGTCTCATATGAGAACATCCATTAGATATACTAATGAGGCAACTAATAATCTCTTTATTTCCCTTTTGTTTACACAATCACCACTACGAATCTTAGTCTTGGGTGTAAATTCGAACATGCATGAGCACATACTAAAACATTTGAAATTACATGCTCATGAACTTTTAAAATTAATAGGAGGTTATGGATTCAACTATCTTGTATTCTCATAAGATACACAAGAAAGGTTCTCATACTTTTAGCTCACAAGTCTTAAGCTTTGAACTTTGAGGTTCTTGTTCATTGCTTATTGCCTAAGCATAGTCGGATTTGGATTTATCAAGGTTCCCTTGGACTCATAAGAGTGGGGAAACGATGGTTCTCATCCTCTTGCTTTCGGCCTTACAAAGATGAAGATCACTTCAAACAAAACTCGGATGCAACATAAAGCTTTAGAACCACGTTCAAACCTTATGCGTCGCTTTGAATTTGAAGTAATTACCTTTGGATTTGGATACAACACGTTATCGCTCATGGCGAATCATGGGTCTCATCCGTTTATCTTTTTATCTTAAGAAAAGCATAAAGTTTCGGATTCAACAAGTCATTGTTTTTAAAGAATCAATAAACATGGTTCTCTCACTCTTTAGCTCACAAGTTTCAAGCTTTAAGCTTTGAGTAATTGGTCATTGCCTAATGCCTAAGTTAGATGGATTTGGATTCATCAAGGTCCTTTTTAAACTCATAAGAGTAAAGAAACAATAGTTCTTATCCACAACTTTCGGCCTTAACAAAGATCTTAAAGAACAATTCAACCAAAAACATCATGTAGCTAGATTTTCAATCTATGCTCACTATGATTCGATTTTGATTGGATTGTTCTTGAAAGGAACTTGGATTCAACATGTCTCTTCACTCATTAAGAGACAAAGAGATCATGATTCTCTTCCTAAGAGGAGCATTGATTCACCAAGATCTTAAGGGTTTTAACCACTCGGATCTTGGCCATTCTTTTTCTCCTCTAGATCTTTGTGTTTATAAGCAAGAATTAAGGAAGAAGGAGGATGGAGATTTAGCGGAAGCGACTTACCTAGGTCATCAAGAGCTTAAGCTCTGATACCATGTTGGATTTGAGAGAGTATAGAAGAGATTTAAGAGTTTGTGTTCTTGAGTTCATGAAGAACATCAAGAACAAGAGAGAGAATGGAGAGAATAGTGTAAGAGTTTTTTTATTATATCGAGAAGAGCGACCAAGTCTACTTTTTAGAATATAAATCACACATACAAGTCTCTTAAATAAAGGTTCATTGTCAAAATGGAGAAGAGGGAGAGATTTGAATTTCAAATCTTAAGCATGTGGAGTCTTTGGTGAGTGTGTGAAGAAGTAGTCCACAAGTCCTTGTCTCTTTGTGACAAGTCACTATCAATCTTGTGTTTTGATCCACATAACCGTTGCTCCCTCTTGGTCTCTACGGTTCTCGGATTCTCACTTCCACTCTTCCTTAACTTTGATTAAGCTCTTTCTCCTCTTCGGTTTGATACTAATATTGTGTTGACTTTGTGCGTTCATTTTCCGTTGACTTGTACGGACGTTGACTTGTACGGACGTTGACTTTATATGTGTATTGACTTAATGCCTCTTAGAGGTTAACATTAGTTCTAACATGAAACATCTAACAACGCGTTTCTAGGACTCTAAACCAAGTTTCATGCAACATGAGTGCTTATAAGTTCCTCAATGAGCTTTGTAAAAGTTTCACGAACTTATGAAACATCTAAAAACGCGTTTCTAGGACTCTAAACCAAGTTTCATGCAACATGACTGCTTATAAGTTCCTCAATGATCTTTTTACAAGTTGACGAACTTATGAAACATCTAACAACGCGTTTCAAGGACTCTAAACCAAGTTTCATGCAACATGAGTGCTTATAAGTTCCTCAATGAGCTTTTTACAAGTTTGAAGAACGTACGAAACATCTAAAAACGCGTTTCTAGGACTCTAAACCAAGTTTCATGCAACACGAGTGCTTATAAGTTCCTCAATGAGCTTTGTACAAGTTTGACGAACGTATGAAACATCTAACAACGCGTTTCTAGGACTCTAAACCAAGTTTCATGCAACATGAGAGCTTATAAGTTCCCCAATGAGCTTTGTACAAGTTTGAAGAACTTATGAAACATCTAACAACACGTTTCTAGGACTCTAAACAAAGTTTCATGCAACATGAGTGCTTATAAGTTCCTCAATGAGCTTTGTACAAGTTTGACGAACTTATGAAACATCTAACAACTCGTTTCTACGACACTAATTACCAAGTTTCATGCAACATGAGAGCTTATAAGTTCCTCAATGAGTTGTGTACAAGTTTTACGAACGTATGAAACATCTAACAACGCGTTTCTCGGACTCTAAACCATGTTTCATGCAACATGTGTGCTTATAAGTTTCTCAATGAGCTTTGTACAAGTTTGACGAACTTATGAAACATCTAACAACGCGTTTCTAGGACTCTAAACCAACGTTCATGCAACATGAGCGCTTATAAGTTCCTCAATGAGTTTTGTACAAGTTTGACGAACGTATGAAACATCTAACAACGCGTTTCTAGGACTCCAAACCAAGTTTCATGCAACATGAGCGCTTATAAGTTCCTCAATGAGGTTTGTACAAGTTTGACGAACTTATGAAACATCTAACAACGTGTTTCTAGGACTCTAAACCAAGTTTCATGCAACATGAGTGCTTATAAGTTCCTCAATGAGCTTTGTACAAGTTTCACGAACTTATGAAACATCTAACAACGCGTTTCTAGGACCCTAAACCAAGTTTCATGCAACCTGAGAGCTTATAAGTTCCTCAATGAGCTTTGTACAAGTTTGACGAACGTATGAAACATCTCACAACGCGTTTCTAGGACTCTAAACCAAGTTTCATGCAACATGAGAGCTTATAAGTTCCTCAATGAGCTTTGTATTAGTTTCACGAACTTATGAAACATCTAACAAAGCGGTTCTAGGACTCTAAACCAAATTTCATTCAACATGAGTGTTTATAAGTGTTTCAATGAGCTTTGTACAAGTTTGACGAACTTATGAAACATCTAACAATGCGTTTCTAGGACTCTAAACCAAGTTTCATGCAACATGAGTGCTTATAAGTTCCTCAATGAGCTTTGTACAAGTTTGACGAACAAATGAAACATCTAACAACGCGTTTTTAGGACTCTAAACCAAGTTTCATTCAACATGAGTGCTTATAAGTTCCTCAATGTGTTTTGTACAAATTTCACGAACTTATGAAACATCTAACGACGCATTTCTAGGACTCTAAACCAAGTTTCACGCAACATGAGTGCTTATAAGTTCCTCAATGAGATTTGTACAAGTTTGACGAATTTATGAAACATCTAACAACGCGTTTCTAGGACACTAAACCAAGTTTCATGCAACATGAGAGCTTATAAGTTCCTCAATGAGCTTTGTACAAGTTTGACGAACGTATGAATCATATAACAACGCGTTTCTAGGACTCTAAACCATGTTTCATGCAACATGAGTGCTTATAAGTTCCTCAATGAGCTTTGTACAACTTTGGCAAACGTTTGAAACATCTAACAACGCGTTCCTAGGACTCTAAACCAGGTTTCATGCAACATGAGAGCATATAAGTTCCTCAATGAGCTTTGTACAAGTTTGACGAACGTATGAAACATCTAACAACGCGTTTCTAGGACTCTAAACAAAGTTTCTTGCAACATGAGTGCTTATAAGTTCCTCAATGAGCTTTGTACAAGTTTCCCGAACTTATGAAACATCTAACAACGCGTTTCTAGGACTCTAAACCAAGTTTAATGCAACATGAGTGCTTATAAGTTCCTCAATGAGCTTTGTACAAGTTTGACGAATGTATGAAACATCTAACAACGCGTTTCTAGGACTCTAAACCAAGTTTAATTCAACATGAATGTTTATAAGTTCCTCAATAAGCTTTGTACAAATTTGACGAACGTATGAAACATCTTACAACGTGTTTCTAGGACTCGAAAACCAAGTTTCATGCAACATGAGTGCTTATAATTTCCTCAATGAGCTTTGTACAAGTTTCACGAACTTATGAAACATCTAACAACGCGTTTCTAGGACTCTAAACCAAGTTTCATGCAACATGAGTGCTTATAAGTTCTTCAATGAGCTTTGTACAAGTTTGACGAACTTATGAAACAACTAACAACTCGTTTCTAGGACTCTAAACCAAGTTTCATGCAACATGAGAGCTTATAAGTTCCTCAGTGAGCTTTGTACAAGTTTGACGAACGTATGAAACATCTAACAACGCGTTTCTAGGACTCTAAACCAAGTTACACGCAACATGAGTGCTTATTAGTTCCTCAATGACCTTTATAAAAGTTTGACAAACTTATGAAACATTTAACAATGCGTTTCTAGGACTCTAAACCAAGTTTCTTGCAACATGAATGCTTATAAGTTCCTCGATGAGCTTTGTACAAGTTTGGCAAACGTATAAAACATCTAACAACGCGTTTCTAGGACTCTAAACCAAGTTTCATGCAACATGAGTGTTTATAAGTGTCTCAATGAGCTTTGTAAAAGTTTGACGAACTTATGAAACATCTAACAACGCGTTTCTAGCACTCTAAACTAAGTTTCATGCAACATGAGTGCTTATAAGTTCCTCAATGAGCTTTGTACAAGTTTGACGAACGTATGAAACATTTAACAACGCGTTTCTAGGACTCTAAACCAAGTTTCTTGCAACATGAGTGCTTATAAGTTCCTCACTGAGCTTTGTACAAGTTTCACGAACTTATGAAACATCTAACAATGCGTTTCTAGGACTCTAAACCAAGTTTCATGCAACATGAGTGCTTATAAGTTCCTCAATAAGCTTTGTACAAGTTTGATGAACGTATGAAACATCTAACAACGCGTTTCTAGGACTCTAAACCAAGTTTCATGCAACATGAAGGTTTATAAGTGTCTCAATGAGCTTTGTACAAGTTTGACGAACTTATGAAACATCTAACAACGTATTTCTAGGACTCTAAACCAAGTTTCATGTAACATGAGTGCTTATAAGTTCCTCAATGAGCTTTGTACAAGTTTGACGAACGTATGAAACATCTGACAACGCGTTTCTAGGACTCTAAACAAAGTTTCTCGCAACATGAGAGCTTATAAGTTCCTCAAAGAGATTTGTACAAGTTTGACGAGCTTATGAAACATTTAACAACACGTTTCTAGGACTCTAAACCAAGTTTCACGCAACATGAGTGAATATAAGTGTCTCAATGAGCTTTGTACAAGTTTGACGAAAGTATGAAACATCTAACAACGCGTTTCTAGGACTTTAAACCAAGTTTCATGCAACATGAGTGCTTATAAGTTCCTCAATGAGCTTTTTACAAGTTTCACGAACTTATGAAACACCTAACAACGCGTTTCAAGGACTCTAAACCAAATTTCATGCAACATGAGTGCTTATAAGTTTTAAAATGAGCTTTGTACAAGTTTGACGACCTTATGAAACATCTAACAACGCGTTTCTAGGACTCTAAACCAAGTTTCATGTAACATGAGTGCTTATAAGTTCCTCAATGAGCTTTGTACAAGTTTGACGAACGTATGAAACCTCTAACAACGCGTTTCTAGGACTCTAAACCAAATTTCATGCAACATGAGAGCTTATAAGTTCCTCAATGAGCTTTGTACAAGTTTGACGAACGTATGAAACATCTAACATTGCGTTTCTAGGACAATAAACCAAGTTTCATTCAACATGAGTGCTTATAAGTTCCTCAATGAGCTTTGTACAAGTTTCACGAACTTATGAAACATCTAAAAACTTGTTTCTATAACTCTAAACCAAGTTTCATGCAACATGAGTGCTTATAAGTTCCTCAATGAGCTTTGTACAAGTTGAAGAACGTATGAAACACCTAACAACGCGTTTCTAGGATTCTAAACCAAATTTCATGCAACATGAGTGCTTATAAGTTTCTCAATGAGCATTGTACAAGTTTGAAGAACTTATGAAACATCTAACAACGCGTTTCTAGGACTCTAAACCAAGTTTCATGCAATATATATGACCGCTTTTAAGTTCCTCAATGAGCTTTGTACAAGTTTGACGAACGTATGAAACATCTAACAACGTCTTTCTAGGACTCTAAACCAAGTTACATGCAACATGAGTGCTTATAAGTTCCTCAATGAGCTATGTACAAGTTTGACGAATGTATGAAACCTCTAACAACGCGTTTCTAGGACTCTAAACCATGTTTCATGCAACATGAGTGCTTATAAGTTCCTCAATGAGCTTTGTACAAGTTTCACGAACTTATGAAACATCTAACAACGCATTTCTAGGACTCTAAACCAAGTTTCATGCAACATGAGTGCTTATAAGTTCCTCAATGAGCTTTGTACAAGTTTCACTAACTTATGAAACATCTAAAAACGCGTTTCTAGGACTCTAAACCAAGTTTCATGCAACACGAGTGCTTATAAGTTCCCAAATGAGCTTTGTACAAGTTGACGAACTTATGAAACATCTAACATCACGTTTCTAGGACTCTAAACCAAGTTCCATGCAACATGAGTGCTTATAAGTTCGTCAATGAGCTTTTTACAAGTTTGAAGAACGTATGAAACATCTAACAACGCGTTTCTAGGACTCTAAACCAAGTTTCATGCAACATGAGTGCTTATAAGTTCTTCAATGAGCTTTGTACAAGTTGGAAGAACGTATGAAACATCTAACAACACGTTTCTAGGACTCTAAACAAAGTTTCATGCAACATGAGAGCTTATAAGATCCTCAATGAGCTTTGTACAAGTTTGACGAACGTATGAAACATCTAACAACGCGTTTCTAGGACTCTAAACCAAGTTTCATGCAACATGAGTGCTTATAAGTTCCTCAATGAGCTTTTAACAAGTTTGACGAACGTATGAAACATCTAACAACGCGTGTCTAGGACTCTAAACCAAGTTTCATGCAACATGAGTGCTTATAAGTATCTCAATGAGCTTTGTATAAGTTTGACGAACGTATGAAACTTCTAACAACGTGTTTCTAGGATTCTAAACCAAGTTTCATGCAACATGAGTGCTTATAAGTTCCTCAATGAGCTTTTTACAAGTTTGAAGAACTTATTAAACATCTAACAACGCGTTTCTAGGACTCTAAACCAAGTTTCATGCAACATGAGAGCTTATAACTTCCTCAATGAGCTTTGTATCAAGTTTAAGGAACGTATGAAACATCTAACAACGCGTTTCTAGGACTCTAAATTAAGTTTCATGCAACATGAGTGCTTATAACTGTCTCAATGAGCTTTGTACAAGTTTGAAGAACTTATGAAACATCTAACAACACTTTTCTAGTACTCTAAACCAAGTTTCATGCAACATGAGTGCTTATAAGTATCTCAATGAGCTTTGTACAAGTTTTACGAACTTATGAAACATCTAACAACTCGTTTTTACGACACTAAACCAAGTTTCATGCAACATGAGAGCTTATAAGTTCCTCAATGAGCTTTGTACAAGTTTGACGAACGTATGAAACATGTTACAACGCGTTTCTAGGAATCTAAACCATGTTTCATGCAACATGAGTGCTTAAAAGTTCCTCAATGAGCTTTGTACAAGTTTGACGAACTTATGAATCATCTAACAACGCGTTTCTAGGACTCTAAAGCAAGCTACATGCAACATGAGTTCTTATAAGTTCCTCAATGAGCTTTGTACAAGTTTGACGAACGTATGAAACATCTAACAACGCGTTTCTAGGACTCTAAACCAAGTTTCATGCAACATGAGACCTGATATTTCTTCAATGAGCTTTGTACAAGTTTGTCGAACGTATGAAAAATCTAACAACGTGTTTCTAGGACACTAAACCAAGTTTCATGCAACATGAGTGCTTATAAGTTCCTCAATAGGTTTTGTATTAGTTTCACGAACTTATGAAACATCTAACAACGCGGTTCTAGGACTCTAAACCAAATTTCATGCAACATGAGTGCTTATAAGTGTTTCAATGAGCTTTGTACAAGTTTGACGAACTTATGAAAAATCTAACAACGCGTGTCTAGGACTGTAAACCAAGTTTCATGCAACATGAGTGCTTATAAGTATCTCAATGAGCTTTGTATAAGTTTGACGAACGTATGAAACATCTAACAACGTGTTTCTAGGATTCTAAACCAAGTTTCATGCAACATGAGTGCTTATAAGTTCCCCAATGAGCTTTTTACAAGTTTGAAGAACTTATTAAACATCTAACAAGGCGTTTCTAGGACTCTAAACCAAGTTTCATGCAACATGAGAGCTTATAAGTTCCTCAATGAGCTTTGTATCAAGTTTGAGGAACGTATGAAACATCTAACAACGCGTTTCTAGGACTCTAAATTAAGTTTCATGCAACATGAGTGCTTATAACTGTCTCAATGAGCTTTGTACAAGTTTGAAGAACTTATGAAACATCTAACAACACTTTTCTAGTACTCTAAACCAAGTTTCATGCAACATGAGTGCTTATAAGTATCTCAATGAGCTTTGTACAAGTTTGACGAACTTATGAAACATCTAACAACTCGTTTCTACGACACTAAACCAAGTTTCATGCAACATGAGAGCTTATAAGTTCCTCAATGAGCTTTGTACAAGTTTGACGAACGTATGAAACATCTTACAACGCGTTTCTAGGAATCTAAACCATGTTTCATGCAACATGAGTGCTTATAAGTTCCTCAATGAGCTTTGTACAAGTTTGACGAACTTATGAATCCTCTAACAACGTGTTTCTAGGACTCTAAAAAAAGTTTCATGCAACATGAGTGCTTATAAGTATCTCAATGAGCTTTGTACAAGTTTGACGAACTTATGAAACATCTAACAACTCGTTTCTAGGACTCTAAACCATGTTTCATGCAACATGAGAGCTGATATTTCTTCAATGAGCTTTGTACAAGTTTGTCGAACGTATGAAACATCTAACAACGTGTTTCTAGGATACTAAACCAAGTTTCATGCAACATGAGTGCTTATAAGTTCCTCAATAGGTTTTGTACTAGTTTCACGAACTTATGAAACATCTAACAACGCGTTTCTAGGACTCTAAACCAAATTTCATGCAACATGAGTGCTTATAAGTGTTTCAATGAGCTTTGTACAAGTTTGACGTACTTATGAAAAATCTAACAATGCGTTTCTAGGACTCTAAACCAAGTTTCATGCAACATGAGTGCTTATAAGTTCCTCAATGACCTTTTTACAAGTTTGATGAACGTATGAAACATTTAACAACGCATTTCTAGGACTCTAAACCAAGTTTCACGGAACATGAGTGCTTATAAGTTCCTCAATGAGCTTTGTACAAGTTTGACGAACGTATGAAACATATAACAACGCGTTTCTAGGACTCTAAACCATGTTTCATGCAACATGAGTGCTTATAAGTTCCTCAATGAGCATTGTACAAGTTTGACGAACTTATGAAACATCTAACAACGCGTTTCTAGGACTCTAAACCAAGTTTCATGCAACATGGGCGCTTATAAGTTCCTCAATGAGCTTTGTACAAGTTTGACGAACGTATGAAACATCTAACAACGCGTTTCTAGGAATCCAAACCAAGTTTCATGCAACATGAGCGCTTATAAGTTCCTCAATGAGCTTTGTACAAGTTTGACGATATTATGAAACATCTAACAACTTGTTTCTAGGACTCTAAACCAAGTTTCATGCAACATAAGTGCTTATAAGTTCCTCAATGAGCTTTGTACAAGTTTCACGAACTTATGAAACATCTAACAACGCGTTTTTTGGACTCTAAACCAAGTTTCATGCAACCTGAGAGCTTATATGTTCCTCAATGAGCTTTGTACAAGTTTGACGAACGAATGAAACATCTAACAACGCGTTTCTAGGACTCTAAACCAAGTTTCATGCAACATGAGAGCTTATAAGTTCCTCAATGATTTTTGTATCAAGTTTGACGAACGTATGAAACATCTAACAACATGAGTGCTTATAAGTTCCTCAATGAGCTTTGTACAAGTTTCACGAACGTATGAAACATCTAACAACGAGTTTCTAGGACTCTAAACCAAGTTTCATGCAACATGAGAGCTTATAAGTTCCTCAATGAGCTTTGTACAAGTTTCACGAACGTATGAAACATCTAACAACGCGTTTCTAGCTAGGACTCTAAACCAAGTTTCATGCAAAATGAGTGCTTATAAGTGTCTCAATGAGCTTTGTACAAGTTTGATGAACGTATGAAACATCTAACAACGCGTTTCTAGGAATCTAAACCAAGTTTCATGCAACATGAGTGCTTATAAGTTCCTCAATGTGCTTTGTTCAAATTTCAAGAACTTATGAAACATCTAACAATGCGTTTCTAGGACTCTAAACCAAGTTTCATGCAACATGAGAGCTTATAAGTTCCTCAATGAGCTTTGTACAAGTTTGAAGAACTTATGAAACATCTAACAACGCGTTTCTAGGACTCTAAACCAAGTTTCATGCAACATGAATTCTTATAAGTGTCTCAATGAGCTTTGTACAAGTTTGAAGAACTTATGAAACATCTAACAACGCGTTTCTAGGACGCTAAACCAAGTTTCATGCAACATGAGTGCTTATAAGTTCCTCAATGAGCTTTGTACAAGTTTGACGAACGTATGAAACATCTAACAACGCGTTTCTAGGACTCTAAACCAAGTTTCATGCAACATGAGTGCTTATAAGTTCCTCAATGAGCTTTGTACAAGTTTCACGAACTTATGAAACATCTAACAACGCGTTTCTAGGAATCTAAACCAAATATCATGCAACATGAGTGCTTTTAAGATCCTCAATGATCTTTGTACAAGTTTTACGAACTAATGATACATCTAACAACGCGTTTCTAGGACTCTAAACCAAGTTTCATGAAATATGAATGCTTATAAGTGTCTCAATGAGCTTTGTACAAGTTTGACGAACGTATGAAACATCTAACAACGCGTTTCTAGGACTCTAAACCAAGTTTCATGCAACATGAGTGCTTATAAATTCATCAATGTTCTTTGTACAAGTTTAACGAACTTATGAAACATCGAACAACGCGTTTCTAGGACTCTAAACCAAGTTTCATGCAAAATGAGAGCTTATAAGTTCCTCAATGAGCTTTGTACAAGTTTGAAGAACGTATGAAACATCTAACAACGCGTTTCTAGGACTCTAAACCAAGTTTCATGCAACATAAGTGCTTAAAAGTGTCTCAATGAGCTTTGTACAAGTTTGACGAACGTATGAAACATCTAACAACGCGTTTCTAGGACTCTAAACCAAGTTTCATGCAACATGAGTGCTTATAAGTTCCTCAATGAGATTTGTACAAGTTTCACGAACTTATGAAACATCTAACAACGCGTTTCTAGGACTCTAAACCAAATATCATGGAACATGAGTGCTTATAAGTTCCTCAATGAGCTTTGTACAAGTTTGACGAACTAATGATACATCTAACAACGCGTTTCTAGGACTCTAAACCAAGTTTCATGCAACATGAAAGTTTATAAGTTCCTCAATGTTCTTTGTACAAGTTTTACGAACGTATGAAACATCTAACAACGCGTTTCTAGGACTCTAAACCAAGTTTCATGCAAAATGAGAGCTTATCAATTCCTCAATGATCTTTGTATAAGTTTGAAGAACGTATAAAAAATCTAACAACGCGTTTCTAGGACTCTAAACCAAGTTTCATGCAACATGAGTGCTTATAAGTGTCTCAATGAGCTTTGTACAAGTTTGACGAACGTATGAAACATCTAACAACGCGTTTCTAGGACTCTAAACCAAGTTTCATGCAACATGATTGTTTATAAGTTCCTCAATGTTCTTTGTACAAGTTTAACGAACTTATGAAACATCTAACAACACATTTCTAGGACTCTAAACAAAGTTTCATGCAACATGAGAGCTTATGAGTGCCTCAATGAGCTTTGTACAAGTTTGAAGAACGTATGAAACATCTAACAACGCGTTTCTAGGACTCTAAATCTAGTTTCATGCAACATGAGTGCTTATAAGTGTCTCAATGAGCTTTGTAAAAGTTTGACGAACGTAAGAAACATCTAACAACACGTTTCTAGGACTCTAAACCAAGTTTCATGCAACATGAGAGCTTATAAGTTCCTCAATGAGCTTTGTACAGGTTTCACAAACGTATGAAACATCTAACAACGCGTTTCTAGGACTCAAAACCAAGTTTCATGCAAAATGAGTACTTATAAGTGTCTCAATGAGCTTTGTACAAGTTTGACGAACGTACGAAACATCTAACAACGCGTTTCTAGGACTCTAAACCAAGAATCATGCAACATGAGAGCTTATAAGTTCCTCAATGAGCTTTGTACAAGTTTCACGAACGTATGAAACATCTAACAACGCGTTTCTAGGACTCTAAACCAAGTTTCATGCAAAATGAGTGCTTATAAGTGTCTCAATGAGCTTTGTACAAGTTTGACGAACGTATGAAACATCTAACAACGCGTTTCTAGGAATCTAAACCAAGTTTCATGAAACATGAGTGCTTATAAGTTCCTCAATGTGCTTTGTTCAAGTTTCACGAACTTATGAAACATCTAACAATGTGTTTCTAGGACTCTAAACCAAGTTTCATGCAACATGAGAGCTTATAAGTTCCTCAATGAGCTTTGTAAAAGTTTGAAGAACGTATGAAACATCTAACAACGCGTTTCTAGGACTCTAAACCAAGTTTCATGCAACATGAATTCTTATAAGTGTCTCAATGAGCTTTGTACAAGTTTGAAGAACTTATGAAACATCTAACAACGCGTTTGTAGGACTCTAAACCAAGTTTCATGCAATATGAGTGCTTATAAGTTCCTCAATGAGCTTTGTACAAGTTTGACGAACGTATGAAACATCTAACAACGTGTTTCTAGGACTCTAAACCAAGTTTCATGCAACATGAGTACTTATAAATTCCCCAATGTGTTTTGTACAAGTTTCACGAACTTATGAAACATCTAACAACGCATTTCTAGGACTCTAAACCAAGTTTCATGCAACATGAGAGCTTATAAATTCCTCAATGATCTTTGTACAAGTTTGAAGAACGTATGAAACATCTAAAAAACGAGTTTCTAAACCTCTAAACCAAGTTTCATGCAAAATGAGTGCTAATATGTTCCTCAATAAGCTTTGTACAAGTTTCACGAACTTATGAAACATCTAACAACGAGTTTCTAGGACTCTAAACCAAGTTTCATGCAACATTAGAGCTTATAAGTTCCTCAATGAGCTTTGTATAAATTTTACGAACGTATGAAACATCTAACAACGCGTTTCTAGGACTCTAAACCAAGTTTCATGCAACATGAATTCTTATAAGTTCCTCAATGAGCTTTGTACAAGTTTGACGAAGTTATAAAACATCTAACAACGCGTTTCTAGGACTCTAAACCAAGTTTCATGCAACATGGGCGCTTATAAGTTCCTCAATGAGCTTTGTACAAGTTTGACGAACGTATGAAACATCTAACAACGCGTTTCTAGGAATCCAAACCAAGTTTCATGCAACATGAGCGCTTATAAGTTCCTCAATGAGCTTTGTACAAGTTTGACGGTATTATGAAACATCTAACAACTTGTTTCTAGGACTCTAAACCAAGTTTCATGCAACATGAGTGCTTATAAGTTCCTCAATGAGCTTTGTACAAGTTTCACGAACTTATGAAACATCTAACAACACGTTTCTTGGACTCTAAACCAAGTTTCATGCAACCTGAGAGCTTATATGTTCCTCAATGAGCTTTGTACAAGTTTGACGAACGTATGAAACATCTAACAACGCGTTTCTAGGACTCTAAACCAAGTTTCATGCAACATGAGAGCTTATAAGTTCCTCAATGATTTTTGTATCAAGTTTGACGAACGTATGAAACATCTAACAACATGAGTGCTTATAAGTTCCTCAATGAGCTTTGTACAAGTTTCACGAACGTATGAAACATCTAACAACGAGTTTCTAGGACTCTAAACCAAGTTTCATGCAACATGAGAGCTTATAAGTTCCTCAATGAGCTTTGTACAAGTTTCACGAACGTATGAAACATCTAACAACGCGTTTCTAGCTAGGACTCTAAACCAAGTTTCATGCAAAATGAGTGCTTATAAGTGTCTCAATGAGCTTTGTACAAGTTTGATGAATGTATAAAACATCTAACAACGCGTTTCTAGGAATCTAAACCAAGTTTCATGCAACATGAGTGCTTATAAGTTCCTCAATGTGCTTTGTTCAAATTTCAAGAACTTATGAAACATCTAACAATGCGTTTCTAGGACTCTAAACCAAGTTTCATGCAACATGAGAGCTTATAAGTTCCTCAATGAGCTTTGTACAAGTTTGAAGAACTTATGAAACATCTAACAACGCGTTTCTAGGACTCTAAACCAAGTTTCATGCAACATGAATTCTTATAAGTGTCTCAATGAGCTTTGTACAAGTTTGAAGAACTTATGAAACATCTAACAACGCGTTTCTAGGACGCTAAACCAAGTTTCATGCAACATGAGTGCTTATAAGTTCCTCAATGAGCTTTGTACAAGTTTGACGAACGTATGAAACATCTAACAACGCGTTTCTAGGACTCTAAACCAAGTTTCATGCAACATGAGTGCTTATAAGTTCCTCAATGAGCTTTGTACAAGTTTCACGAACTTATGAAACATCTAACAACGCGTTTCTAGGAATCTAAACCAAATATCATGCAACATGAGTGCTTTTAAGATCCTCAATGATCTTTGTACAAGTTTTACGAACTAATGATACATCTAACAACGCGTTTCTAGGACTCTAAACCAAGTTTCATGAAATATGAATGCTTATAAGTGTCTCAATGAGCTTTGTACAAGTTTGACGAACGTATGAAACATCTAACAACGCGTTTCTAGGACTCTAAACCAAGTTTCATGCAACATGAGTGCTTATAAATTCATCAATGTTCTTTGTACAAGTTTAACGAACTTATGAAACATCGAACAACGCGTTTCTAGGACTCTAAACCAAGTTTCATGCAAAATGAGAGCTTATAAGTTCCTCAATGAGCTTTGTACAAGTTTGAAGAACGTATGAAACATCTAACAACGCGTTTCTAGGACTCTAAACCAAGTTTCATGCAACATAAGTGCTTAAAAGTGTCTCAATGAGCTTTGTAAAAGTTTGACGAACGTATGAAACATCTAACAACGCGTTTCTAGGACTCTAAACCAAGTTTCATGCAACATGAGTGCTTATAAGTTCCTCAATGAGATTTGTACAAGTTTCACGAACTTATGAAACATCTAACAACGCGTTTCTAGGACTCTAAACCAAATATCATGGAACATGAGTGCTTATAAGTTCCTCAATGAGCTTTGTACAAGTTTGACGAACTAATGATACATCTAACAACGCGTTTCTAGGACTCTAAACCAAGTTTCATGCAACATGAAAGTTTATAAGTTCCTCAATGTTCTTTGTACAAGTTTGACGAACGTATGAAACATCTAACAACGCGTTTCTAGGACTCTAAACCAAGTTTCATGCAAAATGAGAGCTTATCAGTTCCTCAATGATCTTTGTACAAGTTTGAAGAACGTATAAAAAATCTAACAACGCGCTTCTAGGACTCTAAACCAAGTTTCATGCAACATGAGTGCTTATAAGTGTCTCAATGAGCTTTGTACAAGTTTGACGAACGTATGAAACATCTAACAACGCGTTTCTAGGACTCTAAACCAAGTTTCATGCAACATGATTGTTTATAAGTTCCTCAATGTTCTTTGTACAAGTTTAACGAACTTATGAAACATCTAACAACACATTTCTAGGACTCTAAACAAAGTTTCATGCAACATGAGAGCTTATAAGTGCCTCAATGAGCTTTGTACAAGTTTGAAGAACGTATGAAACATCTAACAACGCGTTTCTAGGACTCTAAATCTAGTTTCATGCAACATGAGTGCTTATAAGTGTCTCAATGAGCTTTGTAAAAGTTTGACGAACGTAAGAAACATCTAACAAAGCGTTTCTAGGACTCTAAACCAAGTTTCATGCAACATGAGAGCTTATAAGTTCCTCAATGAGCTTTGTACAGGTTTCACGAACGTATGAAACATCTAACAACGCGTTTCTAGGACTCAAAACCAAGTTTCATGCAAAATGAATACTTATAAGTGTCTCAATGAGCTTTGTACAAGTTTGACGAACGTATGAAACATCTAACAACGCGTTTCTAGGACTCTAAACCAAGAATCATGCAACATGAGAGCTTATAAGTTCCTCAATGAGCTTTGTACAAGTTTCACGAACGTATGAAACATCTAACAACGCGTTTCTAGGACTCTAAACCAAGTTTCATGCAACATGAATTCTTATAAGTGTCTCAATGAGCTTTGTACAAGTTTGAAGAACTTATGAAACATCTAACATCGCGTTTTTAGGACTCTAAACCAAGTTTCATGCAACATGAGTGCTTATAAGTTCCTCAATGAGCTTTGTACAAGTTTGACGAACGTATGAAACATCTAACAACGCGTTTCTAAGACTCTAAACCAAGTTTCATGCAACATGAGTGCATAAAAGTTTATCAATGAGCTTTTTACAAATTTCACGAACTTATGAAACATCTAACAACGCGTTTCTAGGAATCTAAACCAAGTTTTATGCAACATGGGAGCTTATAAGTTCCTTAATGAGCTTTGTACAAGTTTGAGGAACGTATGAAACATCTAACAACGCGTTACTAGGACTCTAAACAAAGTTTCATGCAACATGAGTGCTTATAAGTTCCTCAATGTGTTTTGTACAAGTTTCACGAACTTATGAAACATCTAATAACGCGTTTCTAGGACTCTAAACAAAGTTTCATGCAACATGAGAGATTATAAGTTCCTCAATGAGCTTTGTACAAGTTTGAAGAACGTATGAAACATCTAACAACGCGTTTCTAGGACTCTAAACCAAGTGTCATGCAACATGAGAGCTTATAAGTTCCTCAATGAGCTTTGTACAAGTTTGAAGAACGTATGAAACATCTAACAACTCGTTTCTAGGACTCTAAACCAAGTGTCATGCAACATGAGTGCTTATAAGTGTCTCAATGAGCTTTGTACAAGTTTGAAGAACGTATGAAACATCTAACAACGCGTTTCTAGGACTCTAAACCAAGTTTCATGCAACATAAGTGCTTAAAAGTGTCTCAATGAGCTTTGTAAAAGTTTGACGAACGTATGAAACATCTAACAACGCGTTTCTAGGACTCTAAACCAAGTTTCATGCAACATGAGTGCTTATAAGTTCCTCAATGAGATTTGTACAAGTTTCACGAACTTATGAAACATCTAACAACGCGTTTCTAGGACTCTAAACCAAATATCATGGAACATGAGTGCTTATAAGTTCCTCAATGAGCTTTGTACAAGTTTGACGAACTAATGATACATCTAACAACGCGTTTCTAGGACTCTAAACCAAGTTTCATGCAACATGAAAGTTTATAAGTTCCTCAATGTTCTTTGTACAAGTTTGACGAACGTATGAAACATCTAACAACGCGTTTCTAGGACTCTAAACCAAGTTTCATGCAAAATGAGAGCTTATCAGTTCCTCAATGATCTTTGTACAAGTTTGAAGAACGTATAAAAAATCTAACAACGCGCTTCTAGGACTCTAAACCAAGTTTCATGCAACATGAGTGCTTATAAGTGTCTCAATGAGCTTTGTACAAGTTTGACGAACGTATGAAACATCTAACAACGCGTTTCTAGGACTCTAAACCAAGTTTCATGCAACATGATTGTTTATAAGTTCCTCAATGTTCTTTGTACAAGTTTAACGAACTTATGAAACATCTAACAACACATTTCTAGGACTCTAAACAAAGTTTCATGCAACATGAGAGCTTATAAGTGCCTCAATGAGCTTTGTACAAGTTTGAAGAACGTATGAAACATCTAACAACGCGTTTCTAGGACTCTAAATCTAGTTTCATGCAACATGAGTGCTTATAAGTGTCTCAATGAGCTTTGTAAAAGTTTGACGAACGTAAGAAACATCTAACAAAGCGTTTCTAGGACTCTAAACCAAGTTTCATGCAACATGAGAGCTTATAAGTTCCTCAATGAGCTTTGTACAGGTTTCACGAACGTATGAAACATCTAACAACGCGTTTCTAGGACTCAAAACCAAGTTTCATGCAAAATGAATACTTATAAGTGTCTCAATGAGCTTTGTACAAGTTTGACGAACGTATGAAACATCTAACAACGCGTTTCTAGGACTCTAAACCAAGAATCATGCAACATGAGAGCTTATAAGTTCCTCAATGAGCTTTGTACAAGTTTCACGAACGTATGAAACATCTAACAACGCGTTTCTAGGACTCTAAACCAAGTTTCATGCAACATGAATTCTTATAAGTGTCTCAATGAGCTTTGTACAAGTTTGAAGAACTTATGAAACATCTAACATCGCGTTTTTAGGACTCTAAACCAAGTTTCATGCAACATGAGTGCTTATAAGTTCCTCAATGAGCTTTGTACAAGTTTGACGAACGTATGAAACATCTAACAACGCGTTTCTAAGACTCTAAACCAAGTTTCATGCAACATGAGTGCATAAAAGTTTATCAATGAGCTTTTTACAAATTTCACGAACTTATGAAACATCTAACAACGCGTTTCTAGGAATCTAAACCAAGTTTTATGCAACATGGGAGCTTATAAGTTCCTTAATGAGCTTTGTACAAGTTTGAGGAACGTATGAAACATCTAACAACGCGTTACTAGGACTCTAAACAAAGTTTCATGCAACATGAGTGCTTATAAGTTCCTCAATGTGTTTTGTACAAGTTTCACGAACTTATGAAACATCTAATAACGCGTTTCTAGGACTCTAAACAAAGTTTCATGCAACATGAGAGATTATAAGTTCCTCAATGAGCTTTGTACAAGTTTGAAGAACGTATGAAACATCTAACAACGCGTTTCTAGGACTCTAAACCAAGTGTCATGCAACATGAGAGCTTATAAGTTCCTCAATGAGCTTTGTACAAGTTTGAAGAACGTATGAAACATCTAACAACTCGTTTCTAGGACTCTAAACCAAGTGTCATGCAACATGAGTGCTTATAAGTGTCTCAATGAGCTTTGTACAAGTTTGACGAACGTATGAAACATCTAACAACGCGTTTCTAGGACTCTAAACTAAGTTTCATGCAACATGAGTGTTTATAAGTTCCTCAATGTTCTTTGTACAAGTTTAACGAACTTATGAAACATCTAACAACGTGTTTCTAGGACTCTAAACCAAGTTTCATGCAACATGAGAGCTTATAAGTTCCTCAATGAGCTTTGTACAAGTTTGAAGAACGTATGAAACATCTCACAACTCGTTTTTAGGACTCTAAACCAAGTTTCATGCAACATGAGTGCTTATAAGTTCCTCAATGAGCTTTGTACAAGTTTGACGAACGTATGAAACATCTAACAACGCGTTTCTAGGACTCTAAACCAAGTTTCATGCAACATGAGTGCTTATAGGTTCCTCAATGTGCTTTGTACAAGTTTCACGAACTTATGAAACATCTAACAACGTGTTTCTAGGAATCTAGACCAAGTTTCATGCAACATGAGTGCTTATAAGTGCCTCAATGAGCTTTGTACAAGTTTGACGAACGTATGAAACATCTAACAACGTGTTTCTAGGAATCTAAACCAAGTTTCATGCAACATGAGTGCTTATAAGTTCCTCAATGTGCTTTGTTCAAGTTTCACGAACTTATGAAACATCTAACAATGCGTTTCTAGGACTCTAAACCAAGTTTCATGCAACATGAGAACTTATAAGTTCCTCAATGAGCTTTGTACAAGTTTGAAGAACGTATGAAACATCTAACAACGCGTTTCTAGGACTCTAAACCAAGTTTCATGCAACATGAATTCTTATAAGTTCCTCAATGAGCTTTGTACAAGTTTGAAGAACGTATGAAACATCTCACAACTCGTTTTTAGGACTCTAAACCAAGTTTCATGCAACATGAGTGCTTATAAGTTCCTCAATGAGCTTTGTACAAGTTTGACGAACGTATGAAACATCTAACAACGCGTTTCTAGGACTCTAAACCAAGTTTCATGCAACATGAGTGCTTATAAGTTCCTCAATGTGCTTTGTACAAGTTTCACGAACTTATGAAACATTTAACAACGCATTTCTAGGACTCTAAACCAAGTTTCATGCAACATGAGAGCTTATAAGTTCCTCAATGAGATTTGTACAAGTTTGAAGAACGTATGAAACATCTAACATAGCGTTTCTAGGACTCTAAAGAAAGTTTCATGCAACATGAGTGCTTATAAGTATCTCAATGAGCTTTGTACAAGTTTCACGAACTTATGAAACATCTAACAACGCGTTTCTAGGACTCTAATCCAAGTTTCATGCAACATGAGTGCTTATAAGTTCCTCAATGAGCCTTGTACAAGTTGACGAACATATGAAACATCTAACAACGTGTTTCTAGGAATCTAGACCAAGTTTCATGCAACATGAGTGCTTATAAGTGCCTCAATGAGCTTTGTACAAGTTTGACGAACGTATGAAACATCTAGCAACGCGTTTCTAGGACTCTAAACCAAGTTTCATGCAACATGAGTGCTTATAAGTTCCTCAATGAGCTTTGTACAAGTTTCACGAACTTATGAAACATCTAACAACGCGTTTCTAGGAATCTAAACCAAATATCATGCAACATGAGTGCTTTTAAGATCCTCAATGAGCTTTGTACAAATTTGACGAACTAATGATACCTCTAACAACGCGTTTCGAGGACTCTAAACCAATTTTCATGAAATATGAATGCTTATAAGTGTCTCAATGAGCTTTGTACAAGTTTGACGAACGTATGAAACATCTAACAACGCGTTTCTAGGACTCTAAACCAAGTTTCATGCAACATGAGTGCTTATAAGTTCATCAATGTTCTTTGTACAAGTTTAACGAACTTATGAAACATCTAACAACGCGTTTCTAGGAATCTAAACCAAGTTTCATGCAAAATGAGAGCTTATAAGTTCCTTAATGAGCTTTGTACAAGTTTGAAGAACGTATGAAACATCTACCAACGCGTTTCCAGGACTCTAAACTAAGTTTCATGCAACATGAGAGCTTATAAGTTCCTCAATGAGCTTTGTACAAGTTTCACGAACGTATGAAACATCTAACAACGCGTTTCTAGGACTCTAAACCAAGTTTCATGCAAAATGAGTGCTTATAAGTGTCTCAATGAGCTTTGTACAAGTTTGACGAACGTATGAAACATCTAACAACGCGTTTCTAGGACTCTAAAACAAGTTTCATGCAACATGAGAGCTTATAAGTTCCTCAATGAGATTTGTACAAGTTTCACGAACGTATGAAACATCTAACAACGCGTTTCTAGGACTCTAAACCAATTTTCATGCAAAATGAGTGCTTATAAGTGTCTCAATGAGCTTTGTACAAGTTTGACGAACGTATGAAACATCTAACAACGCGTTTCTAGGAATCTAAACCAAGTTTCATGCAACATGAGTGCTTATAAGTTCCTCAATGTGCTTTGTTCAAGTTTCACGAACTTATGAAACATCTAACAATGCGTTTCTAGGACTCTAAACCAAGTTTCATGCAACATGAGAACTTATAAGTTCCTCAATGAGCTTTGTACAAGTTTGAAGAACGTATGAAACATCTAACAACACGTTTCTAGGACTCTAAACCAAGTTTCATGCAACATGAATTCTTATAAGTGTCTCAATGAGCTTTGTACAAGTTTGAATAACTTATGAAACATCTAACATCGCGTTTTTAGGACTCTAAACCAAGTTTCATGCAACATGAGTGCTTATAAGTTCCTCAATGAGCTTTGTACAAGTTTGACGAACGTATGAAACATCTAACAACGCGTTTCTAAGACTCTAAACCAAGTTTCATGCAACATGAGTGCTTATAAGTTTATCAATGAGCTTTTTACAAATTTCACGAACTTATGAAACATCTAACAACGCGTTTCTAGGAATCTAAACCAAGTTTTATGCAACATGGGAGCTTATAAGTTCCTTAATGAGCTTTGTACAAGTTTGAGGAACGTATGAAACATCTAACAACGCGTTACTAGGACTCTAAACAAGTTTTCATGCAACATGAGTGCTTATAAGTTCCTCAATGTGTTTTGTACAAGTTTCACGAACTTATGAAACATCTACTAACGCGTTTCTAGGACTCTAAACAAAGTTTCATGCAACATGAGAGATTATAAGTTCCTCAATGAGCTTTGTACAAGTTTGAAGAACGTATGAAACATCTAACAACGCGTTTCTAGGACTCTAAACCAAGTTTCATGCAACATGAGAGCTTATAAGTTCCTCAATGAGCTTTGTACAAGTTTGAAGAACGTATGAAACATCTAACAACTCGTTTCTAGGACTCTAAACCAAGTGTCATGCAACATGAGTGCTTATAAGTGTCTCAATGAGCTTTGTACAAGTTTGACGAACGTATGAAACATTTAACAACGCGTTTCTAGGACTCTAAACTAAGTTTCATGCAACATGAGTGTTTATAAGTTCCTCAATGTTCTTTGTACAAGTTTAACGAACTTATGAAACATCTAACAACGTGTTTCTAGGACTCTAAACCAAGTTTCATGCAACATGAGAGCTTATAAGTTCCTCAATGAGCTTTGTACAAGTTTGAAGAACGTATGAAACATCTCACAACTCGTTTTTAGGACTCTAAACCAAGTTTCATGCAACATGAGTGCTTATAAGTTCCTCAATGAGCTTTGTACAAGTTTGACGAACGTATGAAACATCTAACAACGCGTTTCTAGGACTCTAAACCAAGTTTCATGCAACATGAGTGCTTATAAGTTCCTCAATGTGCTTTGTACAAGTTTCACGAACTTATGAAACATCTAACAACGCATTTCTAGGACTCTAAACCAAGTTTCATGCAACATGAGAGCTTATAAGTTCCTCAATGAGATTTGTACAAGTTTGAAGAACGTATGAAACATCTAACATAGCGTTTCTAGGACTCTAAAGAAAGTTTCATGCAACATGAGTGCTTATAAGTATCTCAATGAGCTTTGTACAAGTTTCACGAACTTATGAAACATCTAACAACGCGTTTCTAGGACTCTAATCCAAGTTTCATGCAACATGAGTGCTTATAAGTTCCTCAATGAGTCTTGTACAAGTTGACGAACATATGAAACATCTAACAACGTGTTTCTAGGAATCTAGACCAAGTTTCATGCAACATGAGTGCTTATAAGTGCCTCAATGAGCTTTGTACAAGTTTGACGAACGTATGAAACATCTAGCAACGCGTTTCTAGGACTCTAAACCAAGTTTCATGCAACATGAGTGCTTATAAGTTCCTCAATGAGCTTTGTACAAGTTTCACGAACTTATGAAACATCTAACAACGCGTTTCTAGGACTCTAAACCAAATATCATGCAACATGAGTGCTTTTAAGATCCTCAATGAGCTTTGTACAAATTTGACGAACTAATGATACCTCTAACAACGCGTTTCGAGGACTCTATACCAATTTTCATGAAATATGAATGCTTATAAGTGTCTCAATGAGCTTTGTACAAGTTTGACGAACGTATGAAACATCTAACAACGCGTTTCTAGGACTCTAAACCAAGTTTCATGCAACATGAGTGCTTATAAGTTCATCAATGTTCTTTGTACAAGTTTAACGAACTTATGAAACATCTAACAACGCGTTTTTAGGAATCTAAACCAAGTTTCATGCAAAATGAGAGCTTATAAGTTCCTCAATGAGCTTTGTACAAGTTTGAAGAACGTATGAAACATCTAACAACGCGTTTCTAGGACTCTAAACCAAGTTTCATGCAAAATAAGTGCTTATTAGTGTCTCAATGAGCTTTGTACAAGTTTGACGAACGTATGAAACATCTAACAACGCGTTTCTAGGACTCTAAACCAAGTTTCATGCAACATGAGTGCTTATAAGTTCCTCAATGAGCTTTGTACAAGTTTGACGAACGAATGAAACATCTAACCACGCGTTTCTAGGACTCTAAACCTAGTTTCATGCAACATGAGTGATTATAAGTGCCTCAATGAGCTTTGTACAAGCTTGACGAATGTATGAAACATCTAACAACGCGTTTCTAGGACTCTAAACCAAGTTTCGTGCAACATGAGTGCTTATAAGTTCCTCAATGAACTTTGTACAAGTTTCACGAACTTATGAAACATCTAACAACGCGTTTCTAGGACTCTAAACCAAGTTTCATGCAACATGAGTGCTTATAAGTTCCTCAATGAGCTTTGTACAAGTTGACGAACTTATGAAACATCTAACAACGCGTTTCTAGAACTCTAAACCAAGTTTCATGCAACATGAGTGCTTATAAGTTCCTCAATGAGCTTTTTACAAGTTTCACGAACTTATGAAACATCTAAAAACGCGTTTCTAGGACTCTAAACCAAGTTTCATGAAACATGAGAGCTTATAAGTTCTCAATGAGCTTTGTACAAGTTTGAGGAACGTATGAAACATCTAACAACACGTTTCTAGGACTCTATACCAAGTTTCATGCAAGATGAGTCCTTATAAGTTCCTCAATGTGCTTTGTACAAGTTTCTAGAACTTATGAAACATCTAACAACGCGTTTCTAGGACTCTAAACCAATTTTCATGCAACATGAATTCTTATAAGTGTCTCAGTGAGCTTTGTACAAGTTTGAATAACTTATGAAACATCTAACAACGCTTTTCTAGGACTCTATACCAAGTTTAATGCAATATGAGAGCTTATAAGTTCCTCAATGAGCTTTGTACAAGTTTGAAGAACGTATGAAACATCTAATACGCGTTTCTAGGACCCTAAACCAAGTTTCATGCAACAAGAATTCTTATAAGTGTCTCAATGAGCTTTGTACAAGTTTGAAGAACTTATGAAACATCTAACAACGCTTTTCTAGGACTCTATACCAAGTTTAATGCAATATGAGAGCTTATAAGTTCCTCAATGAGCTTTGTACAAGTTTGAAGAACGTATGAAACATCTAACAACGCGTTTCTAGTACTCTAAACCAAGTTTCATGCAACATGAGTGCTTATAAGTATCTCAATGAACTTTGTACAAGTTTAACAAACGTATGAAACATCTAACAACGTGTTTCTAGGACTCTAAACCAAGTTTCATGCAACATAAGTGCTTATAAGTTCCTCAATTAGCTTTGTACAAGTTTCACGAACGTATGAAACATCTAACAACGTGTTTCTAGGACTCGAAATCAAATTTCATGCAACATGAGTGATTATAAGTTTTTCAATGAGGTTTTTACAAGTTTGACGAACTTATGAAACATCTAACAACAGGTTTCTAGGACTCTAAACCAAGTTTCATGCAACATGAGTGCTTATAAGTTCCTCAATGAGCTTTGTACAAGTTTCAAAAACTTATGAAACATCTAACAACGCGTTTCTAGGACTCTAAACCAAGTTTCGTGCAACATGAGTGCTTATAAGTTCCTCAATGAACTTTGTACAAGTTTCACGAACTTATGAAACATCTAACAACGCGTTTCTAGGACTCTAAACCAAGTTTCATGCAACATGAGTGCTTATAAGTTCCTCAATGAGCTTTGTACAAGTTGACAAACTTATGAAACATCTAACAACGCGTTTCTAGAACTCTAAACCAAGTTTCATGCAACATGAGTGCTTATAAGTTCCTCAATGAGCTTTTTACAAGTTTCACGAACTTATGAAACATCTAAAAACGCGTTTCTAGGACTCTAAACCAAGTTTCATGAAACATGAGAGCTTATAAGTTCTCAATGAGCTTTGTACAAGTTTGAGGAACGTATGAAACATCTAACAACGCGTTTCTAGGACTCTATACCAAGTTTCATGCAAGATGAGTCCTTATAAGTTCCTCAATGTGTTTTGTACAAGTTTCTAGAACTTATGAAACATCTAACAATGCGTTTCTAGGACTCTAAACCAATTTTCATGCAACATGAATTCTTATAAGTGTCTCAGTGAGCTTTGTACAAGTTTGAATAACTTATGAAACATCTAACAACGCTTTTCTAGGACTATGAAACATCTAACAACATGAGTTCTTATAAGTGTCCTCGATGAGCTTTGTACAAGTTGACGAACTTTTGAAACATCTATCAACGCGTTTCTAGGACTGTAAACCAAGTTTCATGCAACATGAGTGCTTATAAGTTCCTCAATGAGCTTTTTACAAGTTTGAAGAACGTATGAAACATCTAATAACGCCTTTCTAGGACTCTAAACCAAGTTTCATGCAACATGAGAGCTTATAAGTTCATCAATGAGGTTTTTACAAGTTTGACGAACGTATGAAACATCTAACAACGCGTTTCTAGGATTCTAAACCAAGTTTCATGCAACATGAGTTCTTATAAGTTCCTCAATGAGCTTTTTACAAGTTTGAAGATAGTATGAAACATCTAACAACGCGTTTCTAGGACTCTAAACCAAGTTTCATGCAACATGAGAGCTTATAAGTTCCTCAACGAGCTTTTTACAAGTTTGACGAACGTATGAAACATCTAACAACGCGTTTCTAGGACTCTACACCAAGTTTCATGCAACATGAGTGCTTATAAGTTCCATGATGAGCTTTGTACAAGTGGACGAAATTATGAAACATCTATCAACGCGTTTTTAGGACTCTAAACCAAGTTTCATGCAACATGAGTGCTTATAAGTTCCTCAATGAGCTTTTTACAAGTTTGAAGAACGTATGAAACATCTAACAACGCGTTTCTAGGACTCTAAACCAAGTTTCATTCAACATGAGTTCTTATAAGTTCCTCAATGACCTTTTTACAAGTTTGAAGAACGGATGAAACATCTAAAAACGCGTTTCTAGGACTCTAAACCAAGTTTCATGCAACATGAGAGCTTATAAGTTCCTCAATGAGCTTTTTACAAGTTTGAAGAACGTATGAAACATCTAACAACGCGTTTCTAGGACTCTAAACCAAGTTTCACGCAACATGAATTCTTATAAGTGTCTCAATGAGCTTTGTACAAGTTTGACGAACTTATGAAACATCTAACAACGCGTTTCTACGACTCTAAACCAAGTTTCATGCAACATGAATGCTTATAAGTTCCTCAATGTGTTTTGTACAATTTTCACGAACTTATGAAACATCTAACAACGCGTTTCTAGGACTCGAAACCATGTTTCATGCAACATGAGAGCTTATAAGTTCCTCAATGAGCTTTGTAAAAGTTTGACGAACATATGAAACATCTAACAACGTGTTTCTATGTCTCTAAACCAAGTTTCATGCAACATGAGTGCTTATAAATTCCTCAATGAGCTTTGTACAAGTTTCACGAACTTATGAAACATCTAACAACGCGTTTCTAGGACTCTAAACCAAATTTGATGCAACATGAGTGCTTATAAGTTCCTCAATGAGCTTTGTACAAGTTTGACGAACTTATGAAACATCTAACAATGCGTTTCTAGGACTCTAAACCAAGTTTCATGCAACATGAGAGCTTATAAGTTCCTCAATGAGCTTTGTACAAGTTTGACGAACGTATGAAACATCTAACAACGTGTTTCTAGGACTCTAAACCATGTTTCATGCAACATGAGTGCTTCTAAATTCCTCAATGATCTTTGTACAAGTTTGACGAACGTATGAAACATCTAACAACGCGTTTCTAGGACTCTAAACCATGTTTCATGCAACATGTGTGCTTATAAGTTCCTCAATGATCTGTGTACAAGTTTGAAGAACGTATGAAACATCTAACAACGCGTTTCTAGGACTCTAAACCAAGTTTCATGCAACATGAGTGCTTATAAGTTCCATGATGAGCTTTGTACAAGTGGACGAAATTATGAAACATCTATCAACGCGTTTTTAGGACTCTAAACCAAGTTTCATGCAACATGAGTGCTTATAAGTTCCTCAATGAGCTTTTTACAAGTTTGAAGAACGTATGAAACATCTAACAACGCGTTTCTAGGACTCTAAACCAAGTTTCATTCAACATGAGTTCTTATAAGTTCCTCAATGACCTTTTTACAAGTTTGAAGAACGGATGAAACATCTAAAAACGCGTTTCTAGGACTCTAAACCAAGTTTCATGCAACATGAGAGCTTATAAGTTCCTCAATGAGCTTTTTACAAGTTTGAAGAACGTATGAAACATCTAACAACGCGTTTCTAGGACTCTAAACCAAGTTTCACGCAACATGAATTCTTATAAGTGTCTCAATGAGCTTTGTACAAGTTTGACGAACTTATGAAACATCTAACAACGCGTTTCTACGACTCTAAACCAAGTTTCATGCAACATGAATGCTTATAAGTTCCTCAATGTGTTTTGTACAATTTTCACGAACTTATGAAACATCTAACAACGCGTTTCTAGGACTCGAAACCAAGTTTCATGCAACATGAGAGCTTATAAGTTCCTCAATGAGCTTTGTAAAAGTTTGACGAACATATGAAACATCTAACAACGTGTTTCTATGACTCTAAACCAAGTTTCATGCAACATGAGTGCTTATAAATTCCTCAATGAGCTTTGTACAAGTTTCACGAACTTATGAAACATCTAACAACGCGTTTCTAGGACTCTAAACCAAATTTGATGCAACATGAGTGCTTATAAGTTCCTCAATGAGCTTTGTACAAGTTTGACGAACTTATGAAACATCTAACAATGCGTTTCTAGGACTCTAAACCAAGTTTCATGCAACATGAGAGCTTATAAGTTCCTCAATGAGCTTTGTACAAGTTTGACGAACGTATGAAACATCTAACAACGTGTTTCTAGGACTCTAAACCATGTTTCATGCAACATGAGTGCTTCTAAATTCCTCAATGATCTTTGTACAAGTTTGACGAACGTATGAAACATCTAACAACGCGTTTCTAGGACTCTAAACCATGTTTCATGCAACATGTGTGCTTATAAGTTCCTCAATGATATGTGTACAAGTTTGAAGAACGTATGAAACATCTAACAACGCGTTTCTAGGACTCTAAACCAAGTTTCATGCAACATGAATTCTTATAAGTGTCTCAATGAGCTTTGTACAAGTTTGAAGAACTTATGAAACATCTAACAACGAGTTTCTAGGACTCTAAACCAAGTTTCATGCAACATGAGTGCTTATAAGAATCTCAATGAGGTTTGTACAAGTTTGACGAACTTATGAAACATCTAACAAATCGTTTCTAGGACTCTAAACCAAGTTTCATGCAACATGAGAGCTTATAAGTTCCTCAATGAGCTTTCTACAAGTTTGACGAACGTATGAAACATCTAACAACGTGTTTATAGAACTCTAAACCATGTTTCTTGCAACATGAGTGCTTATAAGTTTTTCAATTAGCTTTGTACAAGTTTGACGAACTTATGAAACATCTAACAACGCGTTTCTAGGATTCTAAACCAAGTTTCATGTAACATGAGTGCTTATAAGTTCCTCGATGAGCTTTGTACAAGTTGACGAACTTATGAAACATCTATCAACGCGTTTCTAGGTTTCTAAACCAAGTTTCATGCAACATGAGAGCTTATAAGATCCTCAATGAGCTTTTTACAAGTTTGACGAACGTATGAAACATCTAACAACGCGTTTCTAGGACTCTAAACCAAGTTTCATGCAACATGAGTGCTTATAAGTTCCTCAATGAGCTTTGTACAAGTTGACGAACTTATGAAACATCTATCAACGCGTTTCTAGGATTCTAAACCAAGTTTCATACAACATGAGTTCTTATAAGTTCCTCAATGAGCTTTTTACAAGTTTGAAGAACGTATGAAACATCTAACAACGCGTTTCTAGGACTCTAAACCAAGTTTCATGCAACATGAGAGCTTATAAATTCCTCAATGAGCTTTTTACAAGTTTGACGAACGTATGAAACATCTAACAACGCGTTTCTAGGACTCTAAACCAAGTTTCATGCAACATGAGTGCTTATAAGTTCCTCGATGAGCTTTGTACAAGTTGACGAACTTATGAAACATCTATCAACGCGTTTCTAGGACTCTAAACCAAGTTTCATGCAACATGAGTGCTTATAAGTTCCTCAATGAGCTTTTTACAAGTTTGAAGAACGTATGAAACATCTAACAACGCGTTTCTAGGACTCTAAACCAAGTTTCATGCAACATGAGAGCTTATAAGTTCCTCAATGAGCTTTTTACAAGTTTGACGAACGTATGAAACATTTAATAACGCGTTTCTAGGACTCTAAACCAAGTTTCATGCAACATGAGTGTTTATAAGTTCCTCGATGAGCTTTGTACAAGTTGGCGAACTTATGAAACATCTATCAACGCGTTTCTAGGACTCTAAACCAAGTTTCATGCAACATGAGTTCTTATAATTTCCTCAATGAGCTTTTTACAAGTTTGAAGAACGTATGAAACATCTAACAACGCGTTTCTAGGACTCTAAACCAAGTTTCATGCAACATGAGAGCTTATAAGTTCCTCAATGAGCTTTTTACAAGTTTGAAGAACGTATGAAACATCTAACAACGCGTTTCTAGGACTCTAAACCAAGTTTCACGCAACATGAATTCTTATAAATGTCTCAATGAGCTTTGTACAAGTTTGAAGAACTTATGAAACATCTAACAAAGCGTTTCTAGGACTCTAAACCAAGTTTCATGCAACATGAGAACTTAAAAGTTCCTCAATGAGCTTTGTATAAGTTTGACGAACTTATGAAACATCTAACAACGCGTTTCTACGACTCTAAACCAAGTTTCATGCAACATGAATGCTTATAAGTTCCTCATTGTGCTTTGTACAAGTTTCACGAACTTATGAAACATCTAACAACTCGTTTCTAGGAATCTAAACCAAGTTTCATGCAACATGAGAGCTTATGAGTTCCTCAATGAGCTTTGTAAAAGTTTGACTAATATATGAAACATCTAACAACGTGTTTCTATGACTCTAAACCAAGTTTCATGCAACATGAGTGATTATAAGTGTCTCAATGAGCTTTGTACAAGTTTGACGAACTTATGAAACATCTAACAACTCGTTTCTAGGACTCTAAACCAAGTTTCATGCAACATGAGAGCTTATAAGTTCCTCAATGAGCTTTGTACAAGTTTTACGAACGTATGAAACATCTAACAACACGTTTCTAGGACTCTAAACCAAGTTTCATGTAACATGAGTGCTTATAAGTTCCTCAATGAACTTTGTACAAGTTTCACGAACTTATGAAACATCTAACAACGCGTTTCTAGGACTCTAAACAAAATTTCATGCAACATAAGTGCTTATAAGTTTTTCAATGAGCTTTGTACAAGTTTGACGAACTTATGAAACATCTAACAACGCGTTTCTAGGACTCTAAATGATGTGATCTTGAGAAGCAGCATGACGTGTTTTCATTCAAAAATTCATATCTATTTCACCATTGTTCCTAAATTCTTCAAACTACCTCAAGATGCTCATCTCAATTATCAACCTCCTACAAGAAGAATGAATGCAATCAAGGTCTAGGTGATGGAGTTATTTAATTTACAAAAGAGGTGATCTGCTGTTATCTCGATACGGACCAACTGTTAAGACTAATGCCTATTCATCAAGGCATTTAGTCCGGTTCAAAGTTTACAAGGCTTGGAGTGCAAGTATAGCTCGTAAAGGCAAAATGATGACGGAGAAGGATGTTATAAGAGGTAACCATGAAGAAGGAAAAGAAGACGAGTGGAAATGGAGGCTAGTATTGGTCTTCCCCAAAAGATACCATTTTATCGTACCGCGATACATAAGGCGCTCGGTAAACTTATCCGGCGCCCGATAGTTACCTTACCGCGGTATGGACAGCGCTCGGTAAAATGCGCTTTCCCCGCGGACGCGCGCGACTTTACTCGGTCAAACATTGTTTACCGCACTTATCCGTTAACGGTCATATTATTGCCTATATCTTGCTTTTCCTTGTAAACTTGTAAATTACCTTTATGAAATAAAATAAACATGTTTATCCTCTATCCTCTATCAAATCTCTCTAATCTCTCTTCATGTTCTTGAAGAACATGAAGAACACCGAAACCAAAACTCTTCTAAATCTCAAATACTCTCGGTTTACCCTCTTAAAATCTAACACCAACGTGCACTAAACAAAGGTTTTCGATCAAACCAGTTGGAAGAAAATAACAAGCTCAATTGTTTTGTGATCGTGGTTCAATTTAGAAGCCTATAATATTTTATTTGGCCTAAGAAGACATCATGATGATACTCGGCGCTCAAAACAAAACTCCCTCCAAACTTGTTTAAATTTCAGACTTTGCATGCATTTCATTTATTATGTTTTGCATGTTCTTTCCAATATTTTGTCTTTTTCCAAGAAGTTGTGCATGTACAACCTTGTTCTCTATCATCAAACATTTTTCTAAGAACTTAAGAACTCTCTCTCTTGAATCTTGTTTGATCATCGTTTGTCTTGTTCTTGGTCGGACTTTGATTTCGCGTCTACAAGCAAACTTCGGTAGTCTAAGAGCTTTCCGCCTCTCTTAGAAGTGTTAAAGAGACCAAGGCATTGCCCGTACAAGTATTGTCCACCAAGGCAATGACCTAGCGTGTGACCGAAGTAGAAGTCTCATGCTCTCTTGTTACCGTTACAAAGGAGTCAAAGAAATCAAGACAAGAAGGAAGAAGAGAGCCGTTGCAATTAGACCGTTGGCAAGTGGAACTCACGCGGCCGTACAAGTCACGGGTCGGTTTAAGAAGCGCGGCTACACAAGGGAAAGCGACGTGTGGGGCGCGGCTAACCAAGAGAGAAAGCGACAGTTTTAGCATATTCCTGTGTTACTTGTTTTAGCCTTGTATGTTTAAATAGGCGCTTCCTTATGTAACAACACTTAACACTTTTACCCATTATGAAACCGAATCTTGTTACTCTCTCTCTATTCTCTCACTCTTGTTCTTGGTGTTCTTGTTGACTAATCTCTCCTAATCTCTCAAATTCTAACATGGTATCAGAGTTTAATAGCTCTTGAACCTATTTTTGCTTCCACTCAATTTATCTCGTCCGGGCGTTCTCGTTGCTCGGCGATTCTCGGTACGGGATTCCTCGTTGCTCGGCGATTCTCGGTACTGGATTTCTCGTTGCTCGGCGATTCTCGGTACTGGCTTTCTCAGTGCTCGACGATTCTCGGTAACACTCGACACTCTCGGTTACGAAATCTAGATCTAGAAAAAGGTGACATCTTTCATCCTAGATCTATCCAAGCTTGAACTTGTACAAGACAAGACAAGCAATTTCACCTTCAAATCACTCGGTAAACCATGGAAGACAAGGAATCCAAGAAGACTCCTTGCCCGGTTACCTTGAAAGGTATCAACTACCTCCTATGGGCAAGGACCATGAAGATTGCTCTTTGTGGCTGCGGCTTGTGGAATCACATCCTCACTAGGCAAGATGCCCCCATCGATTTCAACTTCGGAAATGAAGAACTCACCTCCGATGACGAGAAATGGCTTCAACTAGATCAAAAGGTACTTGGAATCATCCAAGGATCCCTAGAGCCATCTATCTTGGAGGCATACTAATATTGTGAGAATGCCAAGGAATTGTGGGATACCCTCCAAACCGTCTACGGCAACACATCTAACCTAAGTTGTGTCTATGAAGTCAAGAAATCTATCAACGACCTTAACCAAGAAGACACCGAGTTCACAAAGCATTTTGGAAAGTTTAGGTCTCTATGGGCTGAGTTGGAGATGCTCCGTCCAAGCACTCTTGAACCAAAGGTGCTAAATAAACGAAGAGAGCAAGAAAAGGTCTTTGGTTTGCTCCTAACACTCAACGGCAGCTACAAGGAGATTACCAAGCATCTTCTTCGAGCCGATACCCTACCAAAACTTGAAGAGGTGTGTTCTCAACTTCAAAGGGAACAAGGCTCCATTGAGCTCTTTGATGGCAAGAGGGAACTAGTAACCGCAAACAAGGTGGCCTTTAAACCGACGTCCAAGACTTATGAAGAAAGGAGGGACTTGACGTGTGAACATTGCAAGAAGAAGGGCCACATCAAAGAGAAGTGTTGGATTTTACATCCTAACCTCAAGCCGGCCAAGTTCAAGGTTGCCAAGGCCAACTACTCTCATGATGACTCGGCAAGTGTGCCAGGCTCAAGCTCAAGTGGACCAAACCATGGCAAGGAAGAGGAGTCTTCGGCCATTTTCCCTTACATGGATGAGTACGTGAGGAAGTCCGACCTTGACGCCCTCATCAAAGCCCTTAAGGGCTCCGGTATTTCACCCTTCTACTCCCTTAGTGCTCAAAATATAGACAATAAACCGTTTAAGCCTATTATTATTGATTCGGGTGCTTCTCATCATATGATTAGTAACTTGGACTTGATTAGTAATATTAAACCGGCTTTAGGGAATGTCATTATTGCAAATGGAAGTGAGATTCCTATAGAAGGATTAGGGAACCTTAAGTTGTTTGATAGAGATTCTCAAGCGCTTTACATGCCTAGTTTTACCTCAAACCTTATATCCGTGAAACGCATTGCTTGTGATTTGAATTGCAATGTTATTTTTGGGCCTAATGATGTGGTTTTTCAGGATATTAAGAGTAAGGAGATCATTGGGAAAGGGGTCACAAGAGGCGATCTCTATGTCCTTGAAGAAAACACCTCTAGTTCTTTTCTTTTTCATGCTTTTAATTCGGTTATAACCGAAGCAAACAATGTTATTTGGCATTTTAGACTTGGTCACCCTCATTTGAATGCGTTGAAAACTATGTTACCTAATGTGGTTTTTGATCATAAAACTTGTGAGGCTTGCATTTTAGGCAAACATTGTAGAACCGTTTTTTCAAAATCAAAAATGTGTTACAAACCTTTTGAATTAGTCCACTCGGATGTTTGGTCCTCTCCTTGCAAATCTAGGGATAATCATAGCTATTTTGTCACATTCACAGATGAAAGCTCTAAATATACTTGGGTTACTCTTTTACAAACCAAAGATAGGGTATTAGAGGCTTCTAAAAACTTTCAAAACTATGTGACTAACCATTACAATGCTAAGATTAAAACGTTTAGGTCGGATAATGGGGGAGAGTACACAAGCCGAGCATTCAAAGAACACATATCCAACCATGGGATCCTTCACCAAACCACATGTCCTTATACACCACAACAAAACGGTGTAGCCGAAAGAAAGAATAGGCATCTCATGGAGGTCACACGGTCAATGATGTTCCACATGAACATCCCGAAACGGTTTTGGTCGGATGGTGTTTTAACCGCATGTTAATCAACCGAATCCCCACTCAAATCTTAAACAATCAATCTCCTTTTGAAGTGTTAAATAAGAGTAAGCCTTTTATTAACCATCTAAGAGTATTTGGTTGTGTTTGTTTTGTTTTTGTGCCTAGTGAACAAAGGAACAAGCTTGAAGCAAAAAGCATCAAGGCCATGTTCATAGGCTACTCAAACACACAAAAGGATACAAGTGCTATGTACCCGAGACAAGAAGGGTAATAGTATCAAGAGATGTCAAGTTCCTTGAAGGCAAAAGATTCTATGAAGACACCAATTGGGATAGTGTGAAGGACTTACCCGAGAAGGTCACGGATAGAGCTACAAGTCTAAGGAACCTAATGAAGAAAATTGGCATGAGTTTTGAAGAAGAACCAAGCCAAGATTTACCGAACCAACAACCCACACCTCTTGATCATGAGGGGGAGAACAATGAGCAAGTCCACTCCGAACCTCAAGAACCTAATGAGTCCGGGGGAGAACCAAATGCTTAACAAAAAAATTCATCACAAGAAAACCACGGACATGCTCAAGAGGATCATGATCAAGAAGTGGGTCAAGAAGCTAGTGAACCACCGGAGCCGGTTCTAAGAAGAAGTACTAGAGTGAAGAAGGATCCATCCAATTGAGTAAACACAAGGGTATACTTCAATAACAAGGCGGTGTCTCATCCAACTCAAGCCGTATGCTCTCTTGCAAGCCTTCCTAAGGAACACCAAGCCTACATCACTTCCATGGATCAACATGTAATACCAAAAACTTATGAAGAAGCAATGAAGGAAGAAGTATGGGTCAATGCGGTGAAAGCCGAGAACAAAGCAATGGAAGACAATGAGACTTTTTATGAGACTGACCTTCCTCAAGGCAAGAGAACCGTGAGCTCAAGATACATCTTCACTATCAAGTATCATAGCAATGGTGAGATAGAAAGACACAAAGTGCGGCTAGTGGCAAGAGGGTTTACACAAACTTATGGGGAAGACTACTTGGACACTTTTGCACCGGTTGCAAAGCTCCACACCGTAAGAGTTATCCTCTCATTGGCCACCAACCTCTCATGGGACTTGTACCATATGGATGTCAAGAATGCATTCCTTCAAGGAGAGCTTGAAGAAGAAGTCTACATGACACCACCACCGGGTCTAGAAGAAACCATCACTCCGGGAAAGGTGTTGAGACTAAGGAAGTCTATCTATGGACTCAAGCAATCACCAAGAGCTTGGTACCATCATCTTAGCTCAACCTTGATGGCAAAGGGATTCAAAAGATCTCATCTAGAACACACCCTTTTCACCCGGACAAATGGAGAAGGTATAGTAGTGGTCCTTGTCTATGTAGATGATATCATCATCTCCGGAAACAACAAGGAAGGTATCCATGACACTAAACTCTATTTAAAATCTAAGTTTGATATCAAGGATCTAGGGAAACTCAAGTACTTCCTTGGGATTGAAGTGTGTAGATCCGAAGAGGGTCTATTTCTTTCCCAAAGGAAGTACACACAAGATCTTTTAAGTGTTGTCAATATGACAGGTGTTAAGAAGGCTAAGACACCACTAGAAGAAGGATACAAGATTATCCAAGAAGGAAGTGGGGAAGACATGCCATACACGGATCCTAAACTCTATAGGCAAATGGTGGGCAAGCTCATCTATTTGACAATCACAAGATCGGACATATGCTTTGCCGTGAACCAAGTTGCACAACAAATGCAAAAGCCGAAGATACACCATTGGAAGATGCTAGAGAGAATCCTAAGCTATGTCAAGGAGACATCCGACTTGGGTATTTGGATGGGTTGCAAAAAGAACACCGAGGTGATTGGGTATTGTGATGCGGATTATGCCGGAAACTTGGAAGATAGAAGATCCACTACTGGGTATTGCACATTCATTGGTGGGAACCTCGTCACATGGAAGACTAAGAAGCAAAAGATAGTCTCTTGCTCAACCGCCGAAGCCGAGTATAGAGCTATGAGAAAGCTAACCCAATGACTATGCATTGTGACAACCAAGCGGCTATCCACATAGCATCTAACTCGGTCTTCCATGAGAGGACGAAACACATCGAAGTGGATTGTCACAAGGTTAGAGAACAAATGGTCAAAGGCACAATCCTACCATGCTTCACCAAGAGTCAAGATCAACTTGCGGACGTCTTCACCAAATCCGCAAGCTTGAAAGGTTGTGAGTCCATCCTACCTAGACTTGGACTCACAAGGGCTACCAAAGCCTAAGTCTCCAACCGCATAAGCTTGTACTCTTTTCTCTTAGGTGAGTTTTATCCCAAGAGGTTTTCTCACCAAGGTTTTTAACGAGGCAAGGTTATGCGGGTTCCAAGCTTAGCCATTACATGAAGCTAAGCTTGCGGGGGAGTGTTAAAGAGACCAAGGCATTGCCCGGACAAGTATTCTCCACCAAGGCAATGACCTAGCGTGTGACCGAAGTAGAAGTCTCATGCTCTCTTGTTACCGTTACAAAGGAGTCAAAGAAATCAAGACAAGAAGGAAGAAGAGAGTCGTTGCAATTAGACCGTTGGCAAGTGGAACTCACGCGGCCGTACAAGTCACGGGTCGGTTTAAGAAGCGCGGCTACACAAGGGAAAGCGACGTGTGCGGCGCGGCTAACCAAGAGAGAAAGCGACAGTTTTAGCATATTCATTTGTTACTTGTTTTAGCCTTGTATGTTTAAATAGGCGCTTCCTTATGTAACAACACTTAACACTTTTACACATTATGAAACTGAATCTTGTTACTCTCTCTCTATTCTCTCTCTCTTGTTCTTGGTGTTCTTGTTAAGAACTAAAGAACTTCATTCACTAATCTCTCCTAATCTCTCAAATTCTAACAAGAAGTACCATTCAATCCACCGCCTTGTTCCACAAGTTTTATTACTTTCGTAGACAAGGATACTTCGGTAGTCTAAGAGCTTTCTGCATCTCTTAGAAGTACCATTTCAATCCACCGCCTAATTTCTTAAGTTTAGCTACTTTAGAAATCAAGGATTATCCCCTTCCCTTATTAGAGTGTCGAATCCTGGGGAGATTCACATCATTTGGTATCAGAACTCCACTCTAAGTTTGGTTTATATTATTTATCATTTCTTTTGTTATTCGGATTTGAGGGTAAATCCTTTTGAAGAAAGGGAGGATGATGTGATCTTGAGAAGCAGCAGGACGTGTTTTCATTCAAAAATTCATATCTATTTCACCATTGTTCCTAAATTCGTCGAACTACCTCTAAAAGATTCTCATCTCAATTATAAAGCTCCTACAAGAAGAATGAATGCAATCGGAGTCTAAGTGATGGAGTTATTTAATTTACAAAATAGGTAATCTGTTGTTATCTCGATACGGACCAACGTGCACTAAACAAAGGTTTCCGATCAAACCAGTTGGAAGAAAATAACAAGCTCAATTGTTTTGTGATCGTGGTTAAATTTAGAAGCCCATAATATTTTATTTGGCCTAAGAAGACATCATCCAAACTTCTAAGAGATCACGCTCAAAACAAAACTCCCTCCAAACTTGTTTAAATTTCAGACTTTGCATGCATTTCATTTATTATGTTGTTGCAAGTTCTTTCCAATATTTTGTCTATTTCCAAGAAGTTGTGCATGTACAACCTTGTTCTCTATATATTGTGGTTGATAAACATGAATAAAATCATCAAACATTTTTCTAAGAACTTAAGAACTCTCTCTCTTGAATCTTGTTTGATTATCGTTTGTCTTGTTCTCGGTCGGACTTTGATTTCGCGTCTACAAGCAAACTTCGGTAGTCTAAGAGCTTTCCTCCTCTCTTAGAAGTACCATTCAATCCAACGCCTTGTTCCACAAGTTTTATTACTTTCGTAGAAAAGGATACTTCGGTAGTCTAAGAGCTTTCCGCATCTCTTAGAAGTACCATTTCAATCCACCGCCTAATTTCTAAACCAAGTTTCATGCAACATGAGTGCTTATAAGTCCCTCGATGAGCTTTGTACAAGTTGACGAACTTATGAAACATCTATCAACGCGTTTCTAGGACTCTAAACCAAGTTTCATGCAACATGAGTGCTTATAAGTTCCTCAATGAGCTTAGTATAAGTTTGATGAACTTATAAAACACCTAACAACGCGTTTCTAGGACTCTAAACCAAGTTTCATGCAACATGAGAGCTTATAAGTTCCTCAATGAGCTTTGTACAAGTTTGAAGAACGTATGAAACATCTAACAACGCGTTTCTAGGACTCTAAACCAAGTTTCATGCACCATGAGTGCTTATAAGTTCCTCAATGAGCTTTGTACAGGTTTGACGAACTTATGAAACATCTAACAACGCGTTTCTAGGACTCTAAACCAAGTTTCACGCAACATGAGTGCTTATAAGTTCCTCAATGAGCTTTGTACAAGTTTGGCGAACTTATGAAACATTTAACAACGCGTTTCTAGGACTCTAAACCATGTTTCATGGAACATGAATGCTTATAACTTCCTCAATGAGCTTTGTACAAGTTTAACGAACGTATGAAACATCTAACAACGCGTTTCTAGGACTCTAAACCAAGTTTCATGCACCATGAGTGCTTATAAGTTCCTCAATGAGCTTTGTACAGGTTTGACGAACTTATGAAACATCTAACAACGCGTTTCTAGGACTCTAAACCAAGTTTCACGCAACATGAGTGCTTATAAGTTCCTCAATGAGCTTTGTACAAGTTTGGCGAACTTATGAAACATTTAACAACGCGTTTCTAGGACTCTAAACCATGTTTCATGGAACATGAATGCTTATAACTTCCTCAATGAGCTTTGTACAAGTTTGACGAACTTATGAAACATCTAACAACGCGTTTCTAGGACTCTAAACCAAGTTTCATGCAACATGAGTGCTTATAAATTCCTCAATGAGATTTGTACAAGTTTGACGAACGTATGAAACATCTAACAACGCGTTTCTAAGACTCTAAACCATGTTTCACGCAACATGAGTGCTTATAAGTTCCTCAATAAACTTTGTACAAGTTTCACGAACTTATGAAACATCTAACAATGCGTTTCTAGGACTCTAAACCAAGTTACATGCAACATGAGTGCTTGTAAGTTCCTCAATGAGCTTTGTACAAGTTGACGAACTTATGAAACATCTAACAACGCGTTTCTAGGACTCTAAGCCAAATTTCATGCAACATGAGTGCTTATAAGTTTCTCAATGAGCTTTGTACAAGTTTGAAGAACGTATGAAACATCTAACAACGCGTTTCTAGGACTCTAAACCAAGTTTCATGCAACATGAGAGCTTATAAGTTCCTCAATGAGATTTGTACATGTTTGACGAACGTATGAAACATCTAACAACGCGTTTCTATGACTCTAAACCATGTTTCATGCAACATGAGTCCTTATAAGTTCCTCAATGATCTTTGTACAAATTTGACGAACGTATGAAACATCTAACAACGCATTTCTAGGACTCTAAACCAAGTTTCACGCAACATGAGTGCTTATAAGTTCCTCAATGAGCTTTGTACAAGTTTGGCGAACTTATGAAACATTTAACAATGCGTTTCTAGAACTCTAAACCATGTTTCATGGAACATGAATGCTTATAAGTTCCTCAATGAGCTTTGTACAAGTTTGACGAACTTATGAAACATCTAACAACGCGTTTCTAGGACACTAAACCAAGTTTCATGCTACATGAGTGTTTATAAGTTCCTCAATTAGCTTTGTACAAGTTTGACGAACGTATGAAACATCTAACAACGCGTTTCTAGGACTCTAAACCAAGTTTCATGAAACATGAGCGCTTATAAGTTCCTCGATGAGCTTTGTACAAGTTTGACGAACTTATGAAACATCTAACAACGTGTTTCTAGGACTCTAAACCAAGTTTCATGCAACATGAGTGATTATAAGTGTCTCAATGAGCTTTGTACAATTTGACGAACTTATGAAACATTTAACAACGCGCTTCTAGGACTCTAAACAGAGTTTCATGCAACATGAAAGCTTATAAGTTCCTCAATGAGCTTTGTATCAAGTTTGACGAACGTATGAAACATCTAACAACGCGTTTCTAGGACTCTAAACCAAGTTTCATGCAACATGAGTGCTTATAAGTTCCTCAATGAGCTTTGTGTTAGTTTTTGGAGAGATAAGGGTGTAGATCCGAGTTGGTTAAGCTCGGATCTTGAGAGAATAGAAGCGAAGCAAGGTGTGCTTGGTTCATGAGTGTATGGAGAGAGTATTTGAGATTAGAAAGAGAGAGTATTTGAGGAAAAGTATCTTTTAGTATTATGAACAGAGTAACCAACTCCTTGATGTTTACAATGGCGATTACAAAGCATATATAGGGGATAATAATGGCGTGTAGCCGATTAGGTATAAGGGAGAGAGAGAGAGAGCCTTGGGTCTTGGACTTGGGGACCCACAAGGACTCTCTTGACTTAATTTGAATCCATGACTAGTCGCTATTCAAAACCACATTTGGTTTTGTGCACAACCATCCAGTTCCGCGTTGGTCCGCGGGGATTTTGTGCCGTCCGTGGGGAGCGCGTGCTGCATCGGGCGCTGAACGTGCAGCTATCGGGCGCCGAGTGTACCTGTCGCTATCTATCTCGGTCTTGGTTCCGGTTTGCGCCTATAGTCTTGTAACGGCTATATCTCTCAACGGTTAGCTCCTTTTAACATGATTCCTTCTTCAAACCTTCGTGTCTTGATCTCCTCTTTGTAACCGTTACCATATTGGGGGTAACCGGGTTGCTTCCTTATACTCTTGACTTATAACCCTTCTTGTCTTAGACTTGTGCACACACCTCTTTGGTATTTCGACCTAATGCCCTTTTAGGGTTAACCATTAAGCTCAATACTCCCCCTCAAGCTTAGCATTGTGAAACGCTAAGATTGGACATTGACCAACAAACCTCATTAAAACCTTGGTGACTAAACCACAAGGGAAAAACCTCACCGAAGGAAAAAGAGTGTAAGTTAGTTCAATAAGGGGTCTTGATCATCTAGGCCATAAGTCTTCTTGACTTGGCTGAGGCTCCCCCAAAGATAGAACCGGTCTTGATCTTGCCTTTGTCGTGTTCTTCTTTGCGGTTTCTTTGGATACTCAGCACTTCTCTTGTCTTGGTGTTGAGTTCTTTGATTTGAGTCTTCACGGTTTGTTCTTCAAAAACTTGAGTGTGAGACTTTGTCCGAACGTGTTGACTCCCTTTCTTTCTCTTGGCTTCTTCTTTGATCCTTCTTCTTTGCCTTTGATCCTTTTCTCCTTTGAACCTTAAAGGATCCAAGTGAATAAGACTTAGTAAATACATTTCGGATATATAAGGATACGCTTAATCTAAATTCATATTGATCCTAGATTTAAGCAATTCCTTTTAACAAGTGATTGATCATAGACTAAGCAAGATTATACGGTTTAGTTCTAGTTTTATGATTCTAAATAAGAAGCTAAGAGAGGGTTTAGGGGCATCCTTTAGTTCGTAGTGGAATGACTTGTCCTTGTAGCCGCATCTAGGTTTTGAGCTTTGGCTTCTTCTTGAAGTCTTTGCTTTCTTCTTTGTGCGGTTGGAACAAGGATTTGTCGGAGTTTTTTGGCTCTGCTCTTGGTAGATGCTAGGCCGAGTAGCCGAGAATTGACCTTGCACTTGGTAGTTGCTTGGCCGAGAATGGTGAGAGCCGATTGATCATGTTGATTATCGGTCTCTTTATAGAACATGGATGACTCGGTTTTGTCGTTGCTAGGAACTTGACCGACCCTAATGTTGATGGTATGGACGGATTGGTCTTGCTTCTTTGTAGATGCTTGACCGAGTGATTGATGAAGACTCTTAGACTCCTTGAGCAAGTTATGATCTTCCTTCAAGTGTCTTTAGCTAGTTGCGGTTCTTCTTTGCTTCAACGTGAATTTGGCCTTGTATCTTGTTGGTACTTAAGCCGAGATGGATTGATTGATTGTGGAGGCTTCGTCCTTCTTGGTACTTTAGCCGAGAGTGAGAGCTTTGTATTGACTTCGTCCTTCTTGGTACTTTAGTCAATACTTAGCCGGATTGGTGGTAGTGGCGGTTTAGTCCTTCTTGATACTTTGGCCGACTTTGTTGGTGGTTGAATGGAGGTCTTTGACTTGCCAGGTCTTGACCAGAAATGTTGATGATAAGATGGTTTGGCCTTCTCCTTTGTAAGGATTTGACCGATAATGAATTGGTTTGGCGCCTTGAAAGATGCTTTAACCGGAGAATGGTGACCTTGTCTTTGCTAGGGACTTTGGTTAAGTGATGGCCTTTGTCTTTTCTAGGGACTTGACCGGTTGATTAGGTGGATTGAGAAGGGTGACCTTGTCTTTGCTAGGGACTTTGGTCAAGTGATGGCCTTTGTCTTTGCTAGGGACTTGACCGGTTGATTAGGTGGATTGTCTCGGCTTGTTCTTCTTGATACTTGTCCGAGAAATGATGGATGATGGAAACTTTGGTGGCTTTAGCTCTTGGTAGAAGCTTTTAGCCGAAATGTTGATGGGGATTGACTTCCATTTTATCATGATGAGATGTGTGATTTAACACTTCTTCTCCCCCCCTTCATGATTAGGATGGAAGTCTATAAACTCTCCTTCTTTGTCGGCTTTGTTCTTCACAAGCTTCTTTGAGAAAGAGGTCTTTGGCATTTTTGTGTTTCTTCTTTATGCTTAGGGGTTGTCTCATGAAATCTTCTTAACGTTTGAACATAATGATCCTACATTATATCAAACGCAAAATGGATTAAGTATCATGGTTAACCGGCATAAGATAGAAAATTTAACAATTTACAATCTATTAAGTAAAGGCTTTTAAATATGCAATCTATGGCATATAACATGAAGCATAAAGACTACTTAAGCCTAGTATCTTAATAATATGGTTTAAATAGAGTGAGGGTTTAGAATTAGCCCTTTTTGATATTCCTTTGGGAAGATGGTCATTGGGAGAAGTCATTTATCCTTTTAGAGCACCTCAATAGTTAGTCTAAGATCGGATTCATGACTTTTCTTTATGAGAAATTCTCTTGTTTGCTTCTTTCCCTACACATAGATTCAAGTTAGCAACAAGATTCTTTAGCTTATGGCTCCTTGCCATAAAGACTTTGAAATGGACCATGGTCTTTAGTGCACAATGGCGGACCATGATCTTAAAACACACAAACAAGATTCATTGTAACTTGATAGCTTTCATAGCTTAGTTACTCATCTTGTATCATAAACTTAAATGCACATAGGCGGTTTATGACAACAAACATAGATCATCATTCCATCTTCACCTTATATAGATGTTAATGTAGTGAATCATTTCCCCATAAGTCCAAAAATTAGATTCATCATGACCTCTAAAAGTATTACCTTTTAAGTAGTCATGGATTCTCTTTTGGATTCATGTTAGCCGAGGTTATGAAGGATTCATCAAGATCTCGATGTTTTATCAACACTTATTGATGCTTGGTTCTCTTCCCTCTAAGAGAGTTTGGATACCAAACGATCTTATAAGCTTTATCACAAGCGGATCTTGGTTCTTTACCCTTTGAAAAACCGGAGGTCATTTGGATTAACCGAGGTTTTGAATGCAATAAGTCCCAAGACAAATGCTAACCAAGGATCCTAACCTTTCTAAGTCTCAAATCACTTTACTAAACAAAGACTAGTGATTTAAGACTTTTAGCAAGAAACAAGACTTGGATATTATAGTGGGATATGAAGATGATAAAGGGTATAGAGTTTAACCGATTCCTTCTTGATCTTAATGGATCTTTAGGACTCAAGGTTAACTACTAATCTCTTTATCTCCCTCTTGTGTTTCCACTTACACAACCGCCACTACTCATCTTCATCGTCTTGGAGATTTAAATTCGGACCAAATGAGCATATGTTCTTTAAAAACTTTTGAAAAACATCATATGCTCAAAAACATGCTTTTAAACCGAAACTTTATGGTATTGGATTCATCAAGGTTCTTTTAGAAGCCATGGTTCTCATCCATTAGTCTTGGGTTAGACAATGACCTTAAAGAACACTACAACCAAAACTATCATGTAGCTAGATCTTGTTGGTTTATGCTAACAATGATTGTATTTTGATTGTCTTGTACTTACCAAGGAAATTGGATTCAACATGTCCTTTACTCACTAAGAGTTAAGCGGATCATGGTTCACTTTCCAAAGGTCTTGTTTAAAGCATCAAACAAAAGGAAAGAGTTTTGGATTCAACAAGTTGTTTTTTTGCCTTATAAGAAAAACACCAAGGTTCACTTACCCTTTTAGCTCTCAAGGTTCAAGATTTAAGCTTTGATATCTTGGTCCTGGCCTAAAAGAGGGTTTCGGATTCAACAAGTTGCTTTCAACTCTCAAAAGTTTAGCAAACAAGGTTCTCTAACCCTTTTGACTCACAAGTTTCAAGTTTTGATCTTGAATACAAGTTCATTGTCTAATGCCTAAGTTAATGAGATCTTGGATTCATCAAGGTTTCTTAAGCTCATAGGAGTAGGAAACCATGGTTCTCAACTCTTAACTTTCGGCCTACCAAAGATCTTATGAAGTATTATCCCAAACAAACCTTGGAAGCGTCAAGTAGCTTTGGATCTTAAAAAGACCGAGCATACAAGATTGGGTTTGGATTTGGAATGAATACCTTTGGATCTGGATTCAACATGTTCTTGTCACTCAAGAGAGGATGGCGAATCATGGTTCCTATCCTTGGATCTTCGTGTCTAAACAAAAGAAAAGAAAAAAAGGAAAGATCTTGTATTCAACAAGCCTCTTTTACTCATAGGAGCTAAGCGACAAAGTTCTCATCTTCCATGGCTCACAATTACCAAGCTATCTTGGTTGTTCTTGTTCATAGCCATAAGGTCTAGCTAAGCTTTATGATAAAAGACAAGAGATTTATGATAAAGCAAAGAACTTTGGTGTTCTTGAGATTCAAAGAACAAGAAAAGAAGAGATTTTGCGTAAACAACTAGAATAGGAGCATAAATGCTCTGATACCATGTTAGTTTTTGGAGAGATTAGAGTGTAGATCCGAGTTGGTTAAGCTCGGATCTTGAGAGAATAGAAGCGAAGCAAGGTGTGCTTGGTTCTTGAGTGTATGGAGAGAGTATTTGACATTAGAAAGAGAGAGTATTTGAGGAAAAGTATCTTTTAGTATTATGAAGAGAGTAACCAACTCCTTGATGTTTACAATGGCGATTACAAAGCATATATAGGGGATAATAATGGCTTGTAGCCGATTAGGTATAAGGGAGAGAGAGAGAGAGCCTTGGGTCTTGGACTTGGGGACCCACATTTGGTTTTGTGCACAACCATCCAGTTCCGCGTTGGTCCGCGGGGATTTCGCGCCGTCCGTGGGGAGCGCGTGCTGCATCGGGCGCTGAACGTGCAGCTATCGGGCGCCGAGTGTACCTGTCGCTATCCGTCTCGGTCTTGGTTCCGGTTTGCGCCTATAGTCTTGTAACGGCTATATCTCTCAACGGTTAGCTCCTTTTAACATGATTCCTTCTTCAAACCTTCGTGTCTTGATCTCCTCTTTGTAACCGTTACCATACTGGGGGTAACCGGGTTGCTTCCATATACTCTTGACTCATAACCCTTCTTGTCTTAGCTTTGTTGCACACGCCTCTTTGGTATTTCGACCTAATTCCCTTTTAGGGTTAACCATTAGTCTCAATACTTTGTACAAGTTTGACGAACGTATGAAACATCTAACAACGCGTTTCTAGGACTCTAAACCAAGTTTCATGCAACATGAGAGCATTTAAGTTCCTCAATGAGCTTTGTACAAGTTTGACGAACGTATGAAACATCTAACAACGCGTTTCTAGGACTCTAAATCAAGTTTCATGCAACATGAGTGCCTATAAGTTCCTCAATGTGCTTTGTACAAGTTTCACGAACTTATGAAACACCTAACAACGTGTTTCTAGGACTCTAAACCAAGTTTCATGCAACATGAGAGCTTATAAGTTCCTCAATGAGCTTTGTACAAGTTTGAAGAACGTATGAAACATCTAACAACGCGTTTCTAGGACTCTAAACCAAGTTTCATGCACCATGAGTGCTTATAAGTTCCTCAATGAGCTTTGTACAAGTTTGACGAAGGTATGAAACATCTAACAACGCGTTTCTAGGACTCTAAACCAAGTTTCATGCAACATGAGTGATTATAAGTGTCTCAATGAGCTTTGTACAAGTTGACAAACTTATGAAACATCTAACAACGCGTTTCTAGGACTCTAAACCAAGTTTCATGCAACATGAGAGCTTATAAGTTCCTCAATGAGCTTTGTACAAGTTTGACGAACGTATGAAACATCTAACAACGTGTTTCTAGTAGTCTAAACCAAGTTTCATGCAACATTAGTGCTTATAAGTTCCTCAATGAGCTTTGTACAGGTTTGAAGAACGTATGAAACATCTAACAACACGTTTCTAGGACTTTAAACTAAGTTTCATGCAACATTAGAGCTTTTAAGTTTCTCAATGAGCTTTGTATCAAGTTTGACGAACGTATCAAACAGCTAACAACGCGTTTCTAGGACTCTAAACTAAGTTGCATGCAACATGAGTGCTTATAAAATTTTCAATGAGCTTTGTACAAGTTTGACGAACTTATGAAACATCTAACAACGCGTTTCTAGGACTCTAAACCAAGTTTCATGCAACATGAGTGCTTATAAGTTCCTCAATGAGCTTTGTACAAGTTTGACGAACGTATGAAACATCTATCAACGCGTTTCTAGGACTCTAAACCATGTTTCATGCAACATGAGTGCTTATAAGTTCCTTAATGAGCTTTGTACAAGTTTGACGAACGTATGAAACATCTAACAACGAGTTTCTAAGACTCTAAACCATGTTTCACGCAACATGAGTGCTTATAAGTTCCTCAATAAACTTTGTACAAGTTTGACGAACTTATGAAACATCTAACAACGCGTTTATAGGAATCTAAACCATGTTTCATGCAACATGAAAGCTTATAAGTTCCTCAATGAGCTTTGTACAAGTTTGAAGAACATATGAAACATCTAACAACGCGTTTCTAGGACTCTAAACCAAGTTTCATGCTACATGAGTGTTTTTAAGTTCCTTAATGAGCTTTGTACAAGTTTGACGAACCTATGAAACATCTAACAACGCGTTTCTAGGAATCTAAACCAAGTTTCATGCAACATGAGTGTTTATAAGTTTCTCAATGAGCTTTGTACAAGTTTCACGAACTTATGAAACATCTAACAACGCGTTTCTAGGACTCTAAACCAAGTTTCATGCAACATGAGTGCTTATTAGTTCCTCAATGAGCTTTGTACAAGTTTGACGAACTTATGAAACATCTAACAACGCGTTTCTAGGACTCTAAACCAAATTTCATGCAACACGAGTGCTTATAAGTTTTCCAATGAACTTTGTACAAGTTTGACGAATTTATGAAACATCTAACAACGCGTTTCTAGGACTCTAAACCAAGTTTCATCCAACATGAGTCTTATAAGTTCCTCAATGAGCTTTGTACAAGTTTGACGAACAAATGAAACATATAACAACGCGTTTCTAGGACTCTAAACCATGTTTCATGCAACATGAGTGCTTATAAGTTCCTCAATGATCTTTGTACACGTTTGACGAACTTATGAACCATCTAACAACGCGTTTCTAGGACTCTAAACCAAGTTTCACGCAATATGAGTGCTTATAAATTCCTCAATGAGATTTGTACAAGTTTCACGAACTTATGAAACATCTAACAACGGGTTTCTAGGACTCTAAACCAAGTTTCATGCAACATGAGTGCTTATAAGTTCCTCAATGAGCTTTGTACAAGTTTCACGGAATTATGAAACATCTAACAACGCGTTTCTAGGACTCTAAACCAAGTTTCATGCAACATGAGTGCTTATAAGTTTCTCAATGAGCTTTGTACAAGTTGACGAACTTATGAAACATCTAACAACGCAATTCTAGGACTCTAAACCAAGTTTCATGCAACATGAGAGCTTATAAGTTCCTCAATGAGCTTTGTACAAGTTTGACGAACGTATGAAACATCTAACAACGTGTTTCTAGTAGTCTAAACCAAGTTTCATGCAACATGAGAGCTTATAAGTTCCTCAATGAGCTTTGTACAAGGTTTAAGAACGTATCAAACATCTAACAACGCGTTTCTAGGACTCTAAACTAAGTTTCATGCAACATGAGTGCTTATAAGTTCCTCAATTAGCTTGGTATAAGTTTGACGAACTTATAAAACATCTAACAACGCGTTTCTACGACTCTAAACTAAGTTTCACTCAACATGAGTGCTTATATGTACCTCAATGAGCTTTGTACAAGTTTGGCGAACTTATGAAAAAATTAACAACGCGTTTATAGGAATCTAAACCATGTTTCATGCAACATGAATGCTTATAAGTTCCTCAATGAGCTTTGTGCAAGTTTGAAGAACATATGAAACATCTACCAACGCGTTTCTAGGACTCTAAACCAAGTTTCATGCTACATGAGTGTTTATAAGTTCCTCAATGAGCTTTGTACAAGTTTGACGAACTTATGAAACATCTAACAACGCGTTTCTAGGACTCTAAACCAAGTTTCATGCAACATGAGTGCTTATAAGTTCTTCAATGAGCTTTGTACAAGTTTGACGAGCGTATGAAACATCTAACAACGTGTTTCTAGGACTCTAAATCAAGTTTCATGCAAAATGAGCGCTTATAAATTCCTCAATGAGCTTTGTACAAGTTTGACGAACGTATGAAACATCTAACAACGCGTTTCTAGGACTCTAAACCAAGTTTCATGCAACATGAGAGCTTATAAATTCCTCAATGAGCTTTGTACAAGTTTGACGAACGTATGAAACATCTAACAACGCGTTTCTAGGACTCTAAACCAAGTTTCATGAGACATGAGCGCTTATAAGTTCCTCAATGAGCTTTGTACAAGTTTCACGAACTTTTGAAACATCTAACAACGCGTTTCTAGGACTCTAAACCAAGTTTCAAAGCAACATGAGTGCTTATAAGTTCCTCAATGAGCTTTGTACAAGTTTGACGAACGTATGAAACATCTAACAACGAGTTTCTAGGACTCTAAACCATGTTTCATGCAACATTAGTGCTTATAAGTTCCTCAATGAACTTTGTACAAGTTTGACGAACGTATGAAACATCTAACAACGCGTTTCAAAGACTCTAAACCATGTTTCACGCAACATGAGTGCTTATAAGTTCCTCAATAAACTTTGTACAAGTTTCACGAACTTATGAAACATCTAACAATGCGTTTATAGGACTCTAAACCAAGTTTCATGCAACATGAGTGCTTATAAGTTCCTCAATGAGTTTTGTACAAGTTTGACGAACTTATGAAACATCTAACAACGCGTTTCTAGGAGTCTACACCAAGTGTCATGCAACATGAGTGCTTATAAGTTCCTCAATGAGCTTTGTACAAGTTTCACGAACTTATGAAACATCTAACAACGCGTTTCTAGGACTCTAAACCAAGTTTCATGCAACATGAGTGCTTATAAGTTCCTCAATGAGCTTTGTACAAGTTTTACGAACTTATGAAACATCTAACAACGGGTTTCTAGGACTCTAAACCATGTTTCATGCAACATGAGTTCTTATAAGTTCCTCAATGATCTTTGTACAAGTTTGACGAACTTATGAAACATCTAACAACGCGTTTCTAGGACTCTAAACCAAGTTTCACACAACATGAGCCCTTATAAATTCCTCAATGAGCTTTGTACAAGTTTGACGAACGTATGAAACATCTAACAACGCGTTTCTAGGACTCTAAACCAAGTTTCATGCAACATGAGGGCTTATAAGTTCCTCAATGAGCTTTGTACAAGTTTGACGAACTTATGAAACATCTAACAACGTGTTTCTAGGACTCTAAACCAAGTTTCATGCAACATGAGTGATTATAAGTTGACGAACTTATGAAACATCTAACAACGCGTTTCTAGGACTCTAAACTAAATTTCATGCAACATGAGAGCTTATAAGTTCCTCAATGAGCTTTGTATCAAGTTTGACGAACGTATGAAACATGTAACAACACGTTTTTAGGACTCTAAACCAAGTTTCATGCAACATGAGTGCTTCTAAGTTCCTCAATGAGCTTTGTACAATTTTGACGAACTTATGAAACATCTAACAACGCGTTTCTAGGACTCTAAACTAAGTTTCATTCAACATGAGAGCTTATAAGTTCCTAAGAGATTTGTACAAGTTTGACGAACGTATGAAACATCTAACAACACGTTTCTAGGACTCTAAACCAAGTTTCACGCAACATGAGTGCTTATAAGTTCCTCAATGAGATTTGTACAAGTTTGGCGAACTTATGAAACATTTAACAACGCGTTTCTAGGACTCTAAACCATGTTTCATGGAACATGAATGCTTATAAGTTCCTCAATGAGCTTTGTACAAGTTTAACGAACGTATGAAACATCTAACAACGCGTTTCTAAGACTCTAAACCATGTTTCACGCAACATGAGTGCTTATAAGTTCCTCAATGAGCTTTGTACAAGTTTCACGAACTTATGAAACATCTAACAATGCGTTTCTAGGACTCTAAACCAAGTTTCATGCAACATGAGTGCTTATAAGTTCCTCAATGAGCTTTGTACAAGTTTGACGAACTTATGAAACATCTAACAACGCGTTTCTAGGACTCTAAACCAAATTTCATGCAACATGAGTGCTTATAAGTTTTTCAATGAACTTTGTACAAGTTTGACGAACTTATGAAACATCTAACAACGCGTTTCTAGGACTCTAAACCAAGTTTCATGCAACATGAGTGTTTCTAAGTTCCTCAATGAGCTTTGTACAAGTTTGACGAACAAATGAAACATCTAACAACGCGTTTCTAGGACTCTAAACCATGTTTCATGCAACATGAGTGGTTATAAGTTCCTCAATGATCTTTGTACAAGTTTGACGAACTTATGAAACATCTAACAACGCGTTTCTAGGACTCTAAACCAAGTTTCACGCAACATGTGTGCTTATAAGTTCCTCAATGAGCTTTGTAAAAGTTTCACGAAATTATGAAACATCTAACAACGCGTTTCTAGGACTCTAAACCAAGTTTCATGCAACATGAGTGCTTATAAGTTCTTTAATGAGCTTTGTACAAGTTTCACGGAATTATGAAACATCTAACAACGCGTTTCTAGGACTCTAAACCAAGTTTCATGCAACATGAGTGCTTATAAGTTTCTCAATGAGCTTTGTACAAGTTGACGAACTTATGAAACATCTAACAACGCAATTATAGGACTCTAAACCAAGTTTCATACAACATGAGAGCTTATAAGTTCCTCAATGAGCTTTGTATAAGTTTGACGAACTTATGAAAAATCTAACAACGCGTTTCTAGGACTCTAAACCAAGTTTCATGCAACATGAGTGCTTATAAATTCCTCAATGAGCTTTGTACAAGTTTGACGAACGTATGAAACATCTATCAACGCGTTTCTAGGACTCTAAACCATGTTTCATGCAACATGAGTGCTTATAAGTTCCTTAATGAGCTTTGTACAAGTTTGACGAACGTATGAAACATCTAACAACGCGTTTCTAAGACTCTAAACCATGTTTCACGCAACATGAGTGCTTATAAGTTCCTCGATAAACTTTGTACAAGTTTGACGAACTTATGAAACATCTAACAACGCGTTTATAGGAATCTAAACCATGTTTCATGCAACATGAAAGCCTATAAGTTCCTCAATGAGCTTTGTACAAGTTTGAAGAACATATGAAACATCTAACAACGCGTTTCTAGGACTCTAAACCAAGTTTCATGCTACATGAGTGTTTTTAAGTTCCTAAATGAGCTTTGTACAAGTTTGACGAACCTATGAAACATCTAACAACGCGTTTCTAGGAATCTAAACCAAGTTTCATGCAACATGAGTGTTTATAAGTTTCTCAATGAGCTTTGTACAAGTTTCACGAACTTATGGAACATCTAACAACGCGTTTCTAGGACTCTAAACCAAGTTTCATGCAACATGAGTGCTTATTAGTTCCTCAATGAGCTTTGTACAAGTTTGACGAACTTATGAAACATCTAACAACGCGTTTCTAGGACTCTAAACCAAATTTCATGCAACACGAGTGCTTATAAGTTTTTCAATGAACTTTGTACAAGTTTGACGAATTTATGAAACATCTAACAACGCGTTTCTAGGACTCTAAACCAAGTTTCATCCAACATGAGTCTTATAAGTTCCTCAATGAGCTTTGTACAAGTTTGACGAACAAATGAAACATCTAACAACGCGTTTCTAGGACTCTAAACCATGTTTCATGCAACATGAGTGCTTATAAGTACCTCAATGAGCTTTGTACAAGATTGGCGAACTTATGAAAATTTTAACAACGCGTTTATAGGAATCTAAACCATATTTCATGCAACATGAATGCTTATAAGTTCCTCAATGAACTTTGTACAAGTTTGAAGAACATATGAAACATCTAACAACGCGTTTCTAGGACTCTAAACCAAGTTTCACGCAACATGAAAGCTTATAAGTTCTTCAATGAGCTTTGTACAAGTTTGACGAAAGTAAGAAACATCTAACAACGTGTTTCTAGGACTCTAAACCAAGTTTCATGCAAAATGAAATTAGCTTTGTACAAGTTTGACGAACGTATGAAACATCTAACAACGCGTTTCTAGGACTCTAAACCAAGTTTCATTCAACATGAGAGCTTATAAGTTCCTCAATGAGCTTTGTACATGTTTGACGAACGTATGAAACATCTAACAACGCGTTTCTATGACTCTAAATCAAGTTTCATGCAACATGAGAGCTTATAAGTTCCTCAATGAGCTTTGTACAAGTTTGACGAACGTATGAAACATCTAACAACGCGTTTCTAGGACTCTAAACCAAGTTTCATGCAACATGAGGGCTTATAAGTTCCTCAATGAGCTTTGTACAAGTTTGACGAACTTATGAAACATCTAACAACGTGTTTCTAGGACTCTAAACAAAGTTTCATGCAACATGAGTGATTATAAGTCGACGAACTTATGAAACATCTAACAACGCGTTTCTAGGACTCTAAACTAAATTTCATGCAACATGAGAGCTTATAAGTTCCTCAATGAGCTTTGTATCAAGTTTGACGAACGTATGAAACATGTAACAACGCGTTTTTAGGACTCTAAACCAAGTTTCATGCAACATGAGTGCTTCTAAGTTCCTCAATGAGCTTAGTACAATTTTGACGAACTTATGAAACATCTAACAACGCGTTTCTAGGACTCTAAACTAAGTTTCATTCAACATGAGAGCTTATAAGTTCCTAAATGAGATTTGTACAAGTTTGACGAACGTATGAAACATCTAACAACACGTTTCTAGGACTCTAAACCAAGTTTCACGCAACATGAGTGCTTATAAGTTCCTCAATGAGCTTTGTACAAGTTTGGCGAACTTATGAAACATTTAACAACGCGTTTCTAGGACTCTAAACCATGTTTCATGGAACATGAATGCTTATAAGTTCCTCAATGAGCTTTGTACAAGTTTAACGAACGTATGAAACATCTAACAACGCGTTTCTAAGACTCTAAACCATGTTTCACGCAACATGAGTGCTTATAAGTTCCTCAATGAGCTTTGTACAAGTTTCACGAACTTATGAAACATCTAACAACGCGTTTCTAGGACTCTAAACCAAGTTTCATGCAACATGAGTGCTTATAAGTTCCTCAATGAGCTTTGTACAAGTTTGACGAACTTATGAAACATCTAACAACGCGTTTCTAGGACTCTAAACCAAATTTCATGCAACATGAGTGCTTATAAGTTTTTCAATGAACTTTGTACAAGTTTGACGAACTTATGAAACATCTAACAACGCGTTTCTAGGACTCTAAACCAAGTTTCATGCAACATGAGTGCTTCTAAGTTCCTCAATGAGCTTTGTACAAGTTTGACGAACAAATGAAACATCTAACAACGCGTTTCTAGGACTCTAAACCATGTTTCATGCAACATGAGTGCTTATAAGTTCCTCAATGATCTTTGTACAAGTTTGACGAACTTATAAAACATCTAACAACGCGTTTCTAGGACTCTAAACCAAGTTTCACGCAACATGTGTGCTTATAAGTTCCTCAATGAGCTTTGTAAAAGTTTCACGAAATTATGAAACATCTAACAACGCGTTTCTAGGACTCTAAACCAAGTTTCATGCAACATGAGTGCTTATAAGTTCTTTAATGAGCTTTGTACAAGTTTCACGGAATTATGAAACATCTAACAACGCGTTTCTAGGACTCTAAACCAAGTTTCATGCAACATGAGTGCTTCTAAGTTTCTCAATGAGCTTTGTACAAGTTGACGAACTTATGAAACATCTAACAACGCAATTCTAGGACTCTAAACCAAGTTTCATACAACATGAGAGCTTATAAGTTCCTCAATGAGCTTTGTACAAGTTTGACGAACGTATGAAACATCTAACAACGTGTTTCTAGTAGTCTAAACCAAGTTTCATGCAACATGAGAGCTTATAAGTTCCTCAATGAGCTTTGTACAAGTTTTAAGAACGTATCAAACATCTAACAACGCGTTTCTAGGACTCTAAACCAAGTTTCATGCAACATGAGTGCTTATAAGTTCCTCAATGAGCTTGGTATAAGTTTAACATATTTATAAAACATCTAACAACGCGTTTCTATGACTCTAAACTAAGTTTCATTCAACATGAGTGCTTATAAGTACCTCACTGAGCTTTGTACAAGATTGGCGAACTTATGAAAAAATTAACAACGCGTTTATAGGAATCTAAACCATGTTTCATGCAACATGAATGCTTATAAGTTCCTCAATGAGCTTTGTACAAGTTTGAAGAACATATGAAACATCTAACAACGCGTTTCTAGGACTCTAAACCAAGTTTCATGCTACATGAGTGCTTATAAGTTCCTCAATGAGCTTTGTACAAGTTTGACGAACTTATGAAACATCTAACAACGCGTTTCTAGGACTCTAAACCAAGTTTCATGCAACATGAGTGCTTATAAGTTCTTCAATGAGCTTTGTACAAGTTTGACGAAAGTAAGAAACATCTAACAACGTGTTTCTAGGACTCTAAACCAAGTTTCATACAACATGAGTGCTTATAAGTTCCTCAATGAGCTTTGTATCAAGTTTGACGAACGTATGAAACATGTAACAACGCGTTTTTAGGACTCTAAACCAAGTTTCATGCAACATGAGTGCTTCTAAGTTCCTCAATGAGCTTTGTACAATTTTGACGAACTTATGAAACATCTAACAACGCGTTTCTAGGACTCTAAACCAAGTTTCATTCAACATGAGAGCTTATAAGTTCCTCAATGAGATTTGTACAAGTTTGACGAACGTATGAAACATCTAACAACACGTTTCTAGGATTCTAAACCAAGTTTCAAGCAACATGAGTGCTTATAAGTTCCTCAATGAGCTTTGTACAAGTTTGGCGAACTTATGAGACATTTAACAACGCGTTTCTAGGACTCTAAACCATGTTTCATGGAACATGAATGCTTATAAGTTCCTCAATGAGCTTTGTACAAGTTTGACGAACGTATGAAACATCTAACAACGCGTTTCTAAGACTCTAAACCATATTTCACGCAACATGAGTGCTTATAAGTTCCTCAATGAGCTTTGTACAAGTTTCACGAACTTATGAAAAATCTAACAACGCGTTTCTAGGTCTCTAAACCAAGTTTCATGCAACATGAGTGCTTATAAGTTCCTCAATGAGCTTTGTACAAGTTTGACGAACGTATGAAACATCTAACAACGCGTTTCTAGGATTCTAAACCAAATTTCATGCAACATGAGTGCTTATAATTTTTCAATGAACTTTGTACAAGTTTGACGAACTTATGAAACATCTAACAACGCGTTTCTAGGACTCTAAACCAAGTTTCATGCAACATGAGTGCTTAATTCTAAGTTCCTCAATGAGCTTTGTACAAGTTTGACGAACAAATGAAACATCTAACAACGCGTTTCTAGGACTCTAAACCATGTTTCATGCAACATGAATGCTTATAAGTTCCTCAATGATCTTTGTACAAGTTTGAAGAACTTATGAAACATCTAACAACGCGTTTCTAGGACTCTAAACCAAGTTTCACGCAACATGAGTGCTTATAAGTTCCTCAATGAGCTTTGTACAAGTTTCACGAACTTATGAAACATCTAACAACGCGTTTCTAGGACTCTAAACCAAGTTTCATGCAACATGATTGCTTATAAGTTCTTTAATGAGCTTTGTTCAAGTTTCACGGAATTATGAAACATCTAACAACGCGTTTCTAGGACTCCAAACCAAGTTTCATGCAACATGAGTGCTTATAAGTTTCTCAATGAGCTTTGTACAAGTTGACGAACTTATGAAACATCTAACAACGCAATTCTAGGACTCTAAACCAAGTTTCATGCAACATGAGAGCTTATAAGTTCCTCAATGAGCTTTGTACAAGTTTGACGAACGTATGAAACATCTAACAACGTGTTTCTAGTAGTCTAAACCAAGTTTCATGCAACATGAGAGCTTATAAGTTCCTCAATGAGCTTTGTACAAGTTTTAAGAACGTATCAAACATCTAACAACGCGTTTCTAGGACTCTAAACCAAGTTTCATGCAACATGAGTGCTTATAAGTTCCTCAATGATCTTGGTATAAGTTTAACGAATTTATAAAACATCTAACAACGCGTTTCTACGACTCTAAACTAAGTTTCATTCAACATGAGTGCTTATAAATACCTCAATGAGTTTTGTACAAGATTGGCGAACTTATGAAAAAATTAACAACGCGTTTATAGGAATCTAAACCATGTTTCATGCAACATGAATGCTTATAAGTTCCTCAATGAGCTTTGTACAAGTTTGAAGAACATATGAAACATCTAACAACGCGTTTCTAGGACTCTAAACCAAGTTTCATGCTACATGAGTGCTTATAAGTTCCTCAATGAGCTTTGTACAAGTTTGACGAACTTATGAAACATCTAACAACGCGTTTCTAGGACTTTAAACCAAGTTTCATGCAACATGAGTGCTTAGAAGTTCTTCAATGAGCTTTGTACAAGTTTGACGAAAGTAAGAAACATCTAACAACGTGTTTCTAGGACTCTAAACCAAGTTTCATGCAAAATGAAATGAGCTTTGTACAAGTTTGACGAACGTATGAAACATCTAACAACACGTTTCTAGGACTCTAAACCAAGTTTCATTCAACATGAGAGCTTATAAATTCCTCAATGAGCTTTGTACAAGTTTGACGAACGTATGAAACATCTAACAACGCGTTTCTAGGACTCTAAACCAAGTTTCACGCAACATGAGCGCTTATAAGTTCCTCAATGAGCTTTGTACAAGTTTCACGAACTTATGAAACATCTAACAACGCGTTTCTAGTATTCTAAACCAAGTTTCATGCAACATGAGTGCTTATAAGTTCCTCAATGAGCTTTGTACAAGTTTGACGAACGTATGAAACATCTAACAACGCGTTTCTAGGACTCTTAACCATGTTTCATGCAACATGAGTGCTTATAAGTTCCTCAATGAGCTTTGTACAAGTTTGACAAACGTATGAAACATCTAACAACGCGTTTCTAAGACTCTAAACCATGTTTCACGCAACATGAGTGCTGATAAGTTCCTCAATAAACTTTGTAGAAGTTTCACGAACTTATGAAACACCTAACAATGCGTTTCTAGGACTCTAAACCAAGTTTCATGCAACATGAGTGCTTATAAGTTCCTCAATGAGCTTTGTACAAGTTGACGAACTTATGAAACATCTAACAACGCGTTTCTAGGACTCTAAACCAAATTTCATGTAACATGAGTGCTTGTAAGTTTCTCAATGAGCATTGTACAAGTTTGAAGAACGTATGAAACATCTAACAACGCGTTTCTAGGACTCTAAACCAAGTTTCATGCAACATGAGAGCTTATAAGTTCCTCAATGAGCTTTGTACATGTTTGACGAACGTATGAAACATCTAACAACGCGTTTCTATGACTCTAAACCATGTTTCATTCAACATGAGTGCTTATAAGTTCCTCAATGATCTTTGTACAAGTTTTAAGAACGTATCAAACATCTAACAACGCGTTTCTAGGACTCTAAACCAAGTTTCATGCAACATGAGTGCTTATAAGTTCCTCAATGAGCTTGGTATAAGTTTGACGAATTTATAAAACATCTAACAACGCGTTTCTACGACTCTAAACTAAGTTTCATTCAACATGAGTGCTTATAAGTACCTCAATGAGCTTTGTACAAGATTGGCGAACTTATGAAAATTTTAACAACGCGTTTATAGGAATCTAAACCATATTTCATGCAACATGAATGCTTATAAGTTCCTCAATGAACTTTGTACAAGTTTGAAGAACATATGAAACATCTAACAACTCGTTTCTAGGACTCTAAACCAAGTTTCACGCAACATGAAAGCTTTGTACAAGTTTGACGAACGTATGAAACATCTAACAACGCGTTTCTAGGACTCTAAACCAAGTTTCATGCAACATGAGCGCTTATAAGTTCCTCAATGAGCTTTGTACAAGTTTGACGAATTTATGAAACATCTAAAAACGCGTTTCTAGGACTCTAAACCAAGTTTCATTCAACATGAGAGCTTATAAGTTCCTCAATGAGATTTGTACAAGTTTGATGAACGTATGAAACATCTAACAACGCGTTTCTAGGACTCTAAACCAAGTTTCACGCAACATGAGTGCTTATAAGTTCCTCAATGAGCTTTGTACAAGTTTGGCGAACTTATGAAACATTTAACAACGCGTTTCTAGGACTCTAAACCATGTTTCATGGAACATGAATGCTTATAAGTTCCTCAATGAGCTTTGTACAAGTTTGACGAACTTATGAAACATCTAACAACGCGTTTCTAGGACACTAAACCAAGTTTCATGCTACATGTGTGTTTATAAGTTCCTCAATGAGCTTTGTACAAGTTTGACGAACGTATGAAACATCTAACAACGCGTTTCTAGGACTCTAAACCAAGTTTCATGCAACATGAGCGCTTATAAGTTCCTCAATGAGGTTTGTACAATTTGACGAACTTATGAAACATCTAACAACGCGTTTCTAGGACTCTAAACAGAGTTTCATGCAAACATGAAAGCTTATAAGTTCCTCAATGAGCTTTGTATCAAGTTTGGCGAACGTATGAAACATCTAACAACGCGTTTCTAGGACTCTAAACCAAGTTTCATGCAACATGAGTGCTTATAAGTTCCTCAATGAGCTTTGTACAAGTTTGACGAACGTATGAAACATCTAACAACGCGTTTCTAGGACTCTAAACCAAGTTTCATGCAACATGAGAGCTTTTAAGTTCCTCAATAAGCTTTGTACAAGTTTGACGAACGTATGAAACATCAAACAAAGCGTTTCTAGGACTCTAAATCAAGTTTCATGCAACATGAGTGCTTATAAGTTCCTCAATGTTCATTGTACAAGTTTCACGAACTTATGAAACACCTAACAACGCGTTTCTAGGACTCTAAACCAAGTTTCATGCAACATGAGAGCTTTGTACAAGTTTTAAGAACGTATGAAACATCTAACAACGCGTTTCTAGGACTCTAAACAAAGTTTCATGCACCATGAGTGCTTATAAGTTCCTCAATGAGCTTTGTACAAGTTTGACGAACGTATGAAACATCTAACAACGCGTTTCTAGGACTCTAAACCAAGTTTAATGCAACATGAGTGATTATAAATGTCTCAATGAGCTTTGTACAAGTTGACAAACTTATGAAACATCTAACAACGCGTTTCTAGGACTCTAAACCAAGTTTCATGCAACATGAGAGCTTATAAGTTCCTCAATGAGCTTTGTACAAGTTTGACGAACGTATGAAACATCTAACAACGTGTTTCTAGTAGTCTAAACCAAGTTTCATGCAACATTAGTGCTTATAAGTTCCTCAATGAGCTTTATACAGGTTTGAAGAACGTATGAAACATCTAACAACACGTTTCTAGGACTCTAAACCAAGTTTCATGCAACATGAGAGCTTATAAGTTCCTCAATGAACTTTGTATCAAGTTTGACGAACGTATCAAACACCTAACATCGCGTTTCTAGGACTCTAAACTAAGTTTCATGCAACATGAGTGCTTATAAGATTTTCAATGATCTTTGTACAAGTTTGACGAACTTATGAAACATCTAACAACGCGTTTCTAGGACTCTAAACCAAGTTTCATCCAACATGAGTGCTTATAAGTTCCTCAATGAGCTTTGTACAAGTTTGACGAACGTATGAAACATCTAACAACGCGTTTCTAGGACTCTAAACCATGTTTCATGCAACATGAGTGCTTATAAGTTCCTCAATGAGCTCTGTACAAGTTTGACGAACGTATGAAACATCTAACAACGCGTTTCTAAGACTCTAAACCATGTTTCACGCAACATGAGTGCATATAAGTTCCTCAATAAACTTTGTACAAGTTTCACGAATTTATGAAACATCTAACAATGCGTTTCTAGGACTCTAAAACAAGTTCATGCAACATGAGTGCTTATAAGTTCCTCAATGAGCTTTGTACAAGTTGACGAACATATGAAACATCTAACGACGCGTTTCTAAGACTCTAAACCAAGTTTCATGCAACATGAGTGCTTATAAGTTCCTCAATGAGCTTTGTACAAGTTTGACGAACTTATGAAACATCTAACAACGCGTTTCTAGGACTCTAAACCAAGTTTCATGCAACATGAGTGCTTATAAGTTCCTCAATGAGCTTTGTACAAGTTTCACGAACTTATGAAACATCTAACAACGCGTTTCTAGGACTCTAAACCAAGTTTCATGCAACATGAGTGCTTATAAGTTTCTCAATGAGCTTTGTACAAGTTTGACGAACTTATGAAACATCTAACAACGCGTTTCTAGGACTCTAAACCAAATTTCATGCAACATGAGTGCTTATAAGTTTTTCAATGAGCATTGTACAAGTTTGACGAACTTATGAAACATCTAACAACGCGTTTCTAGGAATCTAAACCAAGTTTCATGCAACATGATAGCTTCTAAGTTCCTCAATGAGCTTTGTACAAGTTTGACGAACGTATGAAATATCTAACAACGCGTTTCTAGGACTCTAAACCAAGTTTCACGCAACATGAGGGCTTATAAGTTCCTTAATGAGCTTTGTACAAGTTTGACGAACTTATAAAACATTTAACAACGCGTTTCTAGGACTCTAATCCAAGTTTCATGCAACATGAGTGATTATAAGTGTCTCAATCAGCTTTGTACAAGTTTGACGAACGTATGAAATATCTAACAACGTATTTCTAGGACTCTAAACCAAGTTTCATGCAACTTGAGAGCTAATAAGTTCCTCATTGAGCTTTGTACAAGTTTGACGAACGTATGAAACATCTAACAACGCGTTTCTAGGACTCTAAACCAAGTTTCACGCAACATGAGTGCTTATAAGTTCCTCAATGAGCTTTGTACAAGTTTGACGAACTTATGAAACATTTAACAACGCGTTTCTAGGACTCTAATCCAGGTTTCATGCAACATGAGTGATTATAAGTGTCTCAATGAGCTTTGTACAAGTTTGACGAACGTATGAAACATTTAACAACGCGTTTCTAGGACTCTAATCCAAGTTTCATGCAACATGAGTGCTTATAAGTGTCTCAATCAGCTTTGTACAAGTTTGACGAACGTATGAAACATCTAACAACGTGTTTCTAGGACTCTAAACCAAGTTTCATGCAACATGAGAGCTTATAATCTCCTTAATGAGCTTTGTACAAGTTTGACGAACGTATGAAACATCTAACAACGCGTTTCTAGGACTCTAAACCAAGTTTCACGCAACATGAGTGCTTATAAGTTCCTCAATGAGCTTTGTACAATTTTGACGAACTTATGAAACATTTAACAACGCGTTTCTAGGACTCTAATCCAGGTTTCATGCAACATGAGTGATTATAAGTGTCTCAATGAGCTTTGTACAAGTTTGACGAACGTATGAAACATCTAAAAACGTGTTTCTAGGACTCTAAACCAAGTTTCATGCAACATGAGTGCTTATAAGTTCCTCAATGAGTTTTGCATAAGTTTGACGAACTTATGAAACATCTAACAACGCGTTTCTAGGACTCTAATCCAAGTTTCATGCAACATGAGTGATTATAAGTGTCTCAATCAGCTTTGCACAAGTTTGACGAACGTATGAAACATCTAACAACGTGTTTCTAGGACTCTAAACCAAGTTTCATGCAACATGAGAGCTTATAAGTTCCTCAATGAGCTTTGTACAAGTTTGATGAACGTATGAAACATCTAACAACGCGTTTCTAGGAGTCTAAACCAAGTTTCACGCAACATGAGTGCTTATAAGTTCCTCAATGAGCTTTGTACAAGTTTGACGAACTTATGAAACATTTAACAACGCGTTTCTAGGACTCTAATCCAAGTTTCGTGCAACATGAGTGATTATAAGTGTATCAATAAGCTTTGTACAAGTTTGATGAACGTATGAAACATCTAACAACGTGTTTCTAAGACTCTTAAACCAAGTTTCAGGCAACATGAGTGCTTATAAGTTCCTCAATGAGCTTTGTACAAGTTTGACGAACTTATGAAACATCTAACAACGCGTTTCGAGATTTCTAAACCAAATTTCATGCAACATGAGTGCTTATAAGTTTATCAATGAGCTTTGTACAAGTTTGACGAACTTTTGAAACATCTAACAACGCGTTTCTAGGACTCTAAACCAAGTTTCATGCAACATGAGTGCTTATAAGTTCCTCAATGAGCTTTGTACATGTTTGACGAACGTATGAAACATCTAACAACGCGTTTCTAGGACTCTAAACCATGTTTCATGCAACATGAGAGCTTATAAGTTCCTCAATGAGTTTTGTACAAGTTTGACGAACGTATGAAACATCTAAAAACGCGTTTCTAGGACTCTAAACCAAGTTTCATGCAACATGAGTGCTTATAAGTTCCTCAATGAGCTTTGCACAAGTTTGACGAACTTACGAAACATCTAACAACATGTTTCTAGGACTCTAAACCAAGTTTCATGCAACATGATTGATTATAAGTGTCTCAATGAGCTTTGTACAAGTTGACGAACTTATGAAACATCTAACAACGCGTTTCTAGGACTTTAAACCAAGTTTCACGCAACATGAGAGCTTATAAGTTCCTCAATGAGGTTTGTATCAAGTTTGACGAACGTATGAAACATCTAACATCACGTTTCTAGGACTCTAAACCAAGTTTCATGCAAAATGAGTGATTATTAGTGTCTCAATCAGCTTTGTACAAGTTTGACGATCGTATGAAACATCTAACAACGCGTTTCTAGGACTCTAAACCAAGTTTCATGCAACATGAGAGCTTATAAGTGTCAGAATTTGAGATATTAGGAGAGATTAGTGAATGAAGTTCTTGAGTTCTTAACAAGAACACCAAGAACAAGAGAGAGAGAATAGAGAGAGAGTAACAAGATTCGGTTTCATAATGTGTAAAAGTGTTAAGTGTTGTTACATAAGGAAGCGCCTATTTAAACATACAAGGCTAAAACAAGTAACAAAGGAATATGCTAAAATTGTCGCTTTCTCTCTTGGTTAGCCGCGCCCCACACGTCGCTTTCCCTTGTGTAGCCGCGCTTCTTAAACCGACCCGTGACTTGTACGGCCGCGTGAGTTCCACTTGCCAACGGTCTAATTGCAACGGCTCTCTTCTTCCTTCTTGTCTTGATTTCTTTGACTCCATTGTAACGGTAACAAGAGAGCATGAGACTTCTACTTCGGTCACACCCTAGGTCATTTCCTTGGTGGACAATACTTGTCCGGGCAATGCCTTGGTCTCTTTAACACTCCCCCGCAAGCTTAGCCTCATGTAATGGCTATGCTTGGAACCCGCATAACCTTGTCTCGTTAAAAACCTTGGTGAGAAAACCTCTTGGGATAAAACTCACCTAAGGGAAAAGAGTACAAGCTTATGTGGTTGGAGACTTAGGCTTTGGTAGCCCTTGTGAGTCCAAGTCTAGGTAGGATGGACTCACAAACTTTCAAGCTTGCGGATTTGGTGAAGACGTCCGCAAGTTGATCTTGACTCTTGGTGAAGCATGGTAGGATTGTGCCTTTGACCATTTGTTCTCTAACCTTGTGACAATCCACTTCGATGTGTTTCGTCCTCTCATGGAAGACCGAGTTAGATGCTATGTGGATAGTCGCTTGGTTGTCACAATGCATAGTCATTGGCCCTTCAATCTTGACTCCCAAATCTCCTAGCAAGTTCTTTAGCCACATAAGTTATTGGGTTAGCTTTCTCATAGCTCTATAATCGGCTTCGGCGGTTGAGCAAGAGACTATCTTTTGCTTCTTAGTCTTCCATGTGCCGAGGTTCCCACCAATGAATGTGCAATACCCCGTAGTGGATCTTCTATCTTCCAAGTTTCCGGCATAATCCGCATCACAATAGCCAATCACCTCGGTGTTCTTGTTGCAACCCATCCAAATACCCAAGTCGGATGTCTCCTTGACATAGCTTAGGATTCTCTCTAGCATCTTCCAATGGTGTATCTTCGGCTTTTGCATTTGTTGCGCAACTTGGTTCACGGCAAAGCATATGTCTGGTCTTGTGATTGTCAAATAGATGAGCTTGCCCACCATTTGCCTATAGAGTTTAGGATCCGTGTATGGCTCGTCTTCCCCACTTCCTTCTTGGATAATCTTGTATCCTTCTTCTAGTGGTGTCTTAGCCTTCTAAACACATGTCATATTGACAACACTTAAAAGATCATGTGTGTACTTCCTTTGGGAAAGAAATAGACCCTCTTCGGATCTACACACTTCAATCCCAAGGAAGTACTTGAGTTTCCCTAGATCCTTGATATCAAACTTAGATTTTAAATAGAGTTTAGTGTCATGGATACCTTCCTTGTTGTTTCCGGAGATGATGATATCATCTATATAGACAATGACCACTACTATACCTTCTCCATTTGTCCGGGTGAAAAGGGTGTGTTCTACATGAGATCTTTTGAATCCCTTTGCCATAAAGGTTGAGCTAAGCTTATGGTACCAAGCTCTTGGTGATTGCTTGAGTCCATAGATAGCCTTCCTTAGTCTCAACACCTTTCCCGGAGTGATGGTTTCTTCTAGACCCGGTGGTGGTGTCATGTAGACTTCTTCTTCAAGCTCTCCTTGAAGGAATGCATTCTTGACGTCCATTTGGTACAAGTCCCATGATAGGTTGGTGGCCAATGAGAGGATAACTCTTACGGTGTGGAGCTTTGCAACCGGTGCAAAAGTGTCCAAGTAGTCTTCCCCATAAGTTTGTGTAAACCCTCTTGCCACTAGTCGCGCTTTGTGTCTTTCTATCTTACCATTGCTATGATACTTGATAGTGAAGATGTATCTTGAGCTCACGGTTCTCTTGCCTTGAGGAAGGTCAGTCTCATAAAAAGTCTCATTGTCTTCCATTGCTTTGTTCTCGGCTTTCACCGCATTGACCCATACTTCTTCCTTCATTGCTTCTTCATAAGTTCTTGGTATTACATGTTGATCCATGGAAGTGATGTAGGCTTGGTGTTCCTTAGGAAGGCTTGCAAGAGAGCATACGGCTTGAGTTGGATGAGACACCGCCTTGCTATTGAAGTATACCCTTGTGTTTACCCACTTGGATGGATCCTTCTTCACTCTAGTACTTCTTCTTAGAACTGGCTCCGGTGGTTCACTAGCTTCTTGACCCACTTCTTGATCATGATCCTCTTGAGCATGTCCGTGGTTTTCTTGCGATGGATTTTGTTGTTGAGCATTTGGTTCTCCCCCGGACTCATTAGGTTCTTGAGGTTCGGAGTGGACTTGCTCATTGTTCTCCCCCTCATGATCAAGAGGGGTGGGTTGTTGGTTCGGTAAATCTTGGCTTGGTTCTTCTTCAAAACTCATGCCAAGTTTCTTCATTAGGTTCCTTAGACTTGTAGCTCTATCCGTGACCTTCTTGGGTAAGTCCTTCACACTATCCCAATTGGTGTCTTCATAGAAGCTTTTGCCTTCAAGGAACTTGACATCTCTTGATACTATTACCCTTCTTGTCTCGGGTACATAGCACTTGTATCCTTTTTGTGTGTTTGAGTAGCCTATGAACATGGCCTTGATGCGTTTTGCTTCAAGCTTGTTCCTTTGTTCACTAGGCACAAAAACAAAACAAACACAACCAAATACTCTTAGATGGTTAATAAAAGGCTTACTCTTATTTAACACTCCAAAAGGAGATTGATTGTTTAAGATTTGAGTGGGGGTTCGGTTGATGAGATAACATGCGGTTAAAACACCATCCGACCAAAACCGTTTTGGAATGTTCATGTGGAACATCATTGACCGTGTGACCTCCATGAGATGCCTATTCTTTCTTTCGGCTACACCGTTTTGTTGTGGTGTATAAGGACATGTGGTTTGGTGAAGGATCCCATGGTTGGCTATGTGTTCTTTGAATGCTCGGCTTGTGTACTCTCCCCCATTATCCGACCTAAACGTTTTAATCTTAGAATTGTAATGGTTAGTCACATAGTTTTGAAAGTTTTTAAAAGCCTCTAATACCCTATCTTTGGTTTGTAAAAGAGTAACCCAAGTATATTTAGAGCTTTCATCTATGAATGTGACAAAATAGCTATGATTATCCCTAGATTTGCAAGGAGAGGACCAAACATCCGAGTGGACTAATTCAAAAGGTTTGTAACACATTTTTGATTTTGAAAAAACGGTTCTACAATGTTTGCCTAAAATGCAAGCCTCACAAGTTTTAGGATCAAAAACCACATTAGGTAACATAGTTTTCAACGCATTCAAATGAGGGTGACCAAGTCTAAAATGCCAAATAACATTGTTTGCTTCGGTTATAACCGAATTAAAAGCATGAAAAAGAAAAGAACTAGAGGTGTTTTCTTCAAGGACATAGAGATCGCCTCTTGTGACCCCTTTCCCAATGATCTCCTTACTCTTAATATCCTGAAAACCACATCATTAGGCCCAAAAATAACATTGCAATTCAAATCACAAGCAATGCGTTTCACGGATATAAGGTTTGAGGTAAAACTACGCATGTAAAGCACTTGAGAATCTCTATCAAACAACTTAAGGTTCCCTAATCCTTCTATAGGAATCTCACTTCCATTTGCAATAATGACATTCCCTAAAGCCGGTTTAATATTACTAATCAAGTCCAAGTTACTAATCATATGATGAGAAGCACCCGAATCAATAATAATAGGCTTAAACGGTTTATTGTCTATATTTTGAGCACTAAGGGAGTAGAAGGGTGAAATACCGGAGCCCTTAAGGGCTTTGATGAGGGCGTCAAGGTCGGACTTCCTCACGTACTCATCCATGTAAGGGAAAATGGCCGAAGACTCCTCTTCCTTGCCATGGTTTGGTCCACTTGAGCTTGAGCCTGGCACACTTGCCGAGTCATCATGAGAGTAGTTGGCCTTGGCAACCTTGAACTTGGCCGGCTTGAGGTTAGGATGTAAAATCCAACACTTCTCTTTGATGTGGCCCTTCTTCTTGCAATGTTCACACGTCAAGTCCCTCCTTTCTTCATAAGTCTTGGACGTCGGTTTAAAGGCCACCTTGTTTGCGGTTACTAGTTCCCTCTTGCCATCAAAGAGCTCAATGGAGCCTTGTTCCCTTTGAAGTTGAGAACACACCTCTTCAAGTTTTGGTAGGGTATCGGCTCGAAGAAGATGCTTGGTAATCTCCTTGTAGCTGCCGTTGAGTGTTAGGAGCAAACCAAAGATCTTTTCTTGCTCTCTTCGTTTATTTAGCACCTTTGGTTCAAGAGTGCTTGGACGGAGCATCTCCAACTCAGCCCATAGAGACCTAAACTTTCCAAAATGTTTTGTGAACTCGGTGTCTTCTTGGTTAAGGTCGTTGATAGACTTCTTGACTTCATAGACACAACTTAGGTTAGATGTGTTGCCGTAGACTGTTTGGAGGGTATCCCACAATTCCTTGGCATTCTCACAATATTAGTATGCCTCCAAGATAGATGGCTCTAGGGATCCTTGGATGATTCCAAGGACCTTTTGGTCTAGTTGAAACCATTTCTCGTCATCGGAGGTGAGTTCTTCATTTCCGAAGTTGAAATCGATGGGGGCATCCTGCCTAGTGAGGATGTGATTCCACAAGCCGCGGCCACAAAGAGCAATCTTCATGGTCCTTGTCCATAGGAAGTAGTTGATACCTTTCAAGGTAACCGGGCAAGGAGTCTTCTTGGATTCCTTGTCTTCCATGGTTTACCGAGTGATTTGAAGGTGAAATTGCTTGTCTTGTCTTGTACAAGTTCAAGCTTGGATAGATCTAGGATGAAAGATGTCACCTTTTTCTAGATCTAGATTTCGTAACCGAGAGTGTCGAGTGTTACCGAGAATCGTCGAGCACCGAGAAAGCCAGTACCGAGAATCGCCGAGCAACGAGGAATCCAGTACCGAGAATCGCCGAGCAACGAGGAATCCCGTACCGAGAATCGCCGAGCAACGAGAACGCCCGGACGAGAGAAATTGAGCGGAAGCAAAAATAGGTTCAAGAGCTATTAGGTTGTGATACCATGTTAGAATTTGAGAGATTAGGAGAGATTAGTGAATGAAGTTCTTGAGTTCTTAACAAGAACACCAAGAACAAGAGAGAGAGAATAGAGAGAGAGAGTAACAAGATTCGGTTTCATAATGTGTAAAAGTGTTAAGTGTTGTTACATAAGGAAGCGCCTATTTAAACATACAAGGCTAAAACAAGTAACAAAGGAATATGCTAAAACTGTCGCTTTCTCTCTTGGTTAGTCGCGCCCCACACGTCGCTTTCCCTTGTGTAGCCGCGCTTCTTAAACCGACCTGTGACTTGTACGGCCGTGTGAGTTCCACTTGCCAACGGTCTAATTGCAACGGCTCTCTTGTTCTTTCTTGTCTTGATTTCTTTGACTCCTTTGTAACGGTAACAAGAGAGCATGAGACTTCTACTTCGGTCACACGCTAGGTCATTGCCTTGGTGGACAATACTTGCCCGGGCAATGCCTTGGTCTCTTTAACAATAAGTTCCTCAATGAGCTTTGTACAATTTTGACGAACGTATGAAACATCTAACAACGCGTTTCTAGGACTCTAAACCAATTTTCACGCAACATGAGTGCTTATAAGTTCCTCAATGAGCTTTGTACAAGTTTGACGAACTTATGAAACATTTAACAATGCGTTTCTAGGACTCTAATCCAAGTTTCATGCAACATGAGTGATTATAAGTGTCTCAATGAGCTTTGTACAAGTATGACGAACGTATGAAACATCTAACAACGTGGTTCTAGGACTCTAAACCAAGTTTCAGGCAACATGAGTGCTTATAAGTTCCTCAATGAGCTTTGTACAAGTTTGACGAACTTATGAAACATCTAACAACGCGTTTCGAGGACTCTAAACCAAATTTCATGCAACATGAGTGCTTATTAGTTTTTCAATGAGCTTTGTACAAGTTTGACGAACTTATGAAACATCTAACAACGCGTTTCTAGGACTCTAAACCAAGTTTCATGCAACATGAGTGCTTATAAGTTCCTCAATGAGCTTTGTACATGTTTGACGAACGTATGAAACATCTAACAACGCGTTTCTAGGACTCTAAACCATGTTTCATGCAACATGAGAGCTTATAAGTTCCTCAATGAGTTTTGTACAAGTTTGACGAACGTATGAAACATCTAAAAACGTGTTTCTAGGACTCTAAACCAAGTTTCATGTAACATGAATGCATATTAGTTCCTCAATGAGCTTTGCACAAGTTTGACGAACTTATGAAACATCTAACAACGCGTTTCTAGGACTCTAATCCAAGTTTCATGCAACACGAGTGATTATAAGTGTCTCAATCGGCTTTGTACAAGTTTGACGAACGTATGCAACATCTACCAACGTGTTTCTAGGACTCTAAACCAAGTTTCATGCAACATTAGAGCTTATAAGTTCCTCAATGAGCTTTGTACAAGTTTGACGAACGTATGAAACATCTAACAACGCGTTTCTAGGACTCTAAACCAAGTTTCACGCAACATGAGTGCTTATAAGTTCCTCAATGAGCTTTGTACAAGTTTGACGAACTTATGAAACATTTAACAACGCGTTTCTAGGACTCTAATCCAAGTTTCATGCAACATGAGTGATTATAAGTGTCTCAATGAGCTTTGTACAAGTTTGACGAACTTATGAAACATCTAACAACGCGTTTCTAGGACTCTAAACCAAGTTTCATGCAACATGAGTGCTTATAAGTTCCTCAATGAGCTTTTTACAAGTTTGAAGAACGTATGAAATATCTAACAACGCGTTTCTAGGACTTTAAACCAAGTTTCATGCAACATGAGAGCTTATAAGTTCCTCAATGAGCTTTGTACAAGTTTGACGAACTTATGAAACATCTTACAACGTGTTTCTAGGACTCTAAACCAAGTTTCATGCAACATGAGTGATTATAAGTGTCTCAATGAGATTTGTACAAGTTGATGAACTTTTGAAACATCTAACAACGTGTTTCTAGGACTCTAAACCAAGTTTCATGCAACATGAGAGCTTATAAGTTCCTCAATGAGGTTTGTATCAAGTTTGACGAACGTATGAAACATCTAACAACGCGTTTCTAGGACTCAAAACCAAGTTTCATGCAACATGAGTGCTTTAAAGTTCCACAATGAGCTTTGTACAAGTTTGACGAACGTATGAAACATTTAACAACACGTTTCTAGGACTCTAAACCAAGTTTCATGCAATATGAGTGCTTATAAGTTCCTCAATGAGCTTTGTACAAGTTTGACGAACTTATGAAACATCTAACAACGCGTTTCTAGGACTCTAAACCAAGTTTCATGCAACATGAGCGCTTATAAATTCCTCAATGAGTTTTGTACAAGTTTGACGAACTTATGAAACATCTAACACCTCGTTTCTAGGAATCTAAACCAACTTTCATGTTACATGAGGGTTTATAAGTTCCTCAATGAGCTTTGTACAAGTTTGACGAACTTATGAAACATCTAACAACTCGTTTCTAGGACTCTAAACAAGGTTTCATGCAACATGAGTGCTTATAAGTTCTTCAATAAGCTTTGTACAAGTTTGACAAACGTAGGAAACATCTAACAACGCGTTTCTAGGACTCTAAACCAAGTTTCTTGAAACATGAGTGCTTATAAGTTCCTCAATGAGCTTTGTACAAGTTTGACGAACTTATGAAACATCTAACAACGTGTTTCTAGGACTCCAAACCAAGTTTCATGCAACATGAGTGCTTATAAGTTCCTCAATGATCTTTTAACAAGTTTGAAGAACGTATGAAACATCTAACAACACGTTTCTAGGACTCTAAACCAAGTTTCATGCAACATGAGAGCTTATAAGTTCCTCAATGAGATTTGTACAAGGTTGACGAACGTATGAAACATCTAACAACGCGTTTCTAGGACTCCAAACCAAGTTTCATGCAACATGAGTGCTTATAAGTTCCTCAATGTGCTTTGTACAAGTTTCACGAACTTATGAAACATCTAACAACGGGTTTCTAGGACTCTAAACCAAGTTTCATGCAACATGAGAGCTTATAAGTTCCTCAATGAGCTTTGTACAAGTTTGACGAATGTATGAAACATCTAACAACGTGTTTCTAGGACTCTAAACCAAGTTTTATGCAACATGAGTGCTTATAAGTTCCTCAATGAGCTTTGTACAAGTTTCACGAACTTATGAAACATCTAACAACGTGTTGTAGGATTCTAAACCAAATTTCATGCAACATGAGTGCATATAAGTTCCTCAATGAGCTTTGTACAAGTTTGAAGAACGTATGAAACATCTAACAACGCATTTGTAGGACTCTAAACCAAATTTCATGCAACATGAGAGCTTATAAGTTCCTCAATGAGCTTTGTACAAGTTTGACGAACGTATGAAACATCTAACAACGCATTTCTAGGACTCTAAACCAAGTTTCATGCAACATGAGTGCTTAGAAGTTCCTCAATAAGCTTTGTACAAGTTTGACGAATGTATAAATCATCTAACAACGCGTTTCTAGGACTCTAAACCAAGTTTCATGAAACATGAGTGCTTATAAGTTCCTCAATGAGCTTTGTACAAGTTTGAAGAACGTATGAAACATCTAACAACGCATTTCTAGGACTCTAAACCAAGTTTCATGCAACATGAGTGCTTATAAGTTCCTCAATGAGCTTTTTATAAGTTGGAAGAACGTATGAAACATCTAACAACGCGTTTCTAGGACTCTAAACCAAGTTTCATGCAACATGAGAGCTTATAAGTTCCTCAATGAGCTTTGTACAAGTTTGAAGAACTTATGAAACATCTTACAACGTGTTTCTAAGACTCTAAACCAAGTTTCATGCAACATGAGTGATTATAAGTGTCTCAATGAGCTTTGTACAACTTGACGAACTTATGAAACATCTAACAACGCGTTTCTAGGACTCTAAACCAAGTTTCATGCAACATGAGAGCTTATAAGTTCCTCAATGAGCTTTGTATCAAGTTTGACGAACGTATGAAACATCTAACAACTCGTTTCTAGGACTCTAAACCAAGTTTCATGCAACATGAGTGCTTTTAAGTTCCTCAATGAGCTTTGTACAAGTTTGACGAACGTATGAAACATCTAACAACACGTTTCTAGGACTCTAAACCAAGTTTCATGCAACATGAGTGCTTATAAGTTTCTCAATGAGCTTTGTACAAGTTTGAAGAACGTATGAAACATCTAACAACGCGTTTCTAGGGCTCTAAACCAAGTTTCATGCAACATGAGTGCTTATAAGTTCCTCAATGAGCTTTTTACAAGTTTGAAGAACGTATGAAACATCTAACAACGCGTTTCTAGGACTCTAAACCAAGTTTCATGCAACATGAGAGCTTATAAGTTCCTCAATGAGCTTTGTACAAGTTTGACGAACTTATGAAACATCTTACAACGTGTTTCTAGGACTTTAAACCAAGTTTCATGCAACATGAGTGATTATAATTGTCTCAATGAACTTTGTACAAGTTGACGAACTTATGAAACATCTAACAACGCGTTTCTAGGACTCTAAACCAAGTTTCATGCAACATGAGAGCTTATAAGTTCCTCAATGAGCTTTGTACAAGTTTGACGAACGTATGAAACATCTAACAACACGTTTCTAGGACTCTAAACCAAGTTTCATGCAATATGACTGCTTATAAGTTCCTCAATGAGCTTTGTACAAGTTTGACGAACTTATGAAACATCTAACAGCGCGTTTCTAGGACTCCAAACCAAGTTTCATGCAACATGAGTGCTTATAAGTTCCTCAATGATCTTTTAACAAGTTTGAAGAACGTATGAAACATCTAAAAACGCGTTTCTAGGACTCTAAACCAAGTTTCATGCAACATGAGAGCTTATAAGTTCCTCAATGAGCTTTGTACAAGTTTGACGAACGTATGAAACATCTAACAATGCGTTTCTAGGACTCTAAACCAAGTTTCATGCAACATGAGTGCTTATAAGTTCCTGAATGTGCTTTATACAAGTTTCACGAACTTATGAAACATCTAACAACGGGTTTCTAGGACTCTAAACCAAGGTTCATGCAACATGAGTGCTTATAAGTCCTCAATGAGCTTTGTACAAGTTTGACGAACTTATGAAACATCTAACAACACGTTTCTAGGACTCTAAACCAAGTTTCATGCAACATGAGCGTTTATAAATTCCTCAATGAGCTTTGTACAAGTTTGACGAACTTATGAAACATCTAACAACGCGTTTCTAGGAATCTAAACCAACATTCATGCTACATGAGTGTTTATAAGTTCCTCAATGAGCTTTGTACAAGTTTGACGAACTTATGAAACATCTAACAACGCGTTTCTAGGACTCTAAACCAAGTTTCATGCAACATGAGTGCTTATAAGTTCTTCAATAAGCTTTGTACAAGTTTGACAAATGTAGGAAACATCTAACAACGCGTTTCTAGGACTCTAAACCAAGTTTCTTGCAATATGAGTGCTTATAAATTCCTCAATTAGCTTTGTACAAGTTTGACGAACTTATGAAACATCTAACAACGCGTTTCTAGGACTCTAAACCAAGTTTCATGCAACATGAGTGCTTATAAGTTCCTCAATGAGCTTTGTACAAATTTGACGAACTTATGAAACATCTAACAACGCATTTCTTGGACTCTAAACCAAGTTTCATGCAACATGAGTGCTTATAAGTGTCTCAATGAGCGTTGTACATGTTTCACGAACTTATGAAACATCAAACAACGCATTTCTAGGACTCTAAACCAAGTTTCATGCAACATGAGAGCTTATAAGTTCCTCAATGAGCTTTGTACAAGTTTGACGAACTTATGAAACATCTTACAACGTGTTTCTAGGACTCTAAACCAAGTTTCATGCAACATGAGTGATTATAAGTGTCTCAATGAGCTTTGTACAACTTGACGAACTTATGAAACATCTAACAACGCGTTTCTAGGACTCTAAACCAAGTTTCATGCAACATGAGAGCTTATAAGTTCCTCAATGAGCTTTGTATCAAGTTTGACGAACGTATGAAACATCTAACAACTCGTTTCTAGGACTCTAAACCAAGTTTCATGCAACATGAGTGCTTTTAAGTTCCTCAATGAGCTTTGCACAAGTTTAACGAACGTATGAAACATCTAACAACACGTTTCTAGGACTCTAAACCAAGTTTCATGCAACATGAGTGCTTATAAGTTTCTCAATGAGCTTTGTACAAGTTTGAAGAACGTATGAAACATCTAACAACGCGTTTCTAGGACTCTAAACCAAGTTTCATGCAACATGAGTGCTTATAAGTTCCTCAATGAGCTTTTTACAAGTTTGAAGAACGTATGAAACATCTAACAACGCGTTTCTAGGACTCTAAACCAAGTTTCATGCAACATGAGAGCTTATAAGTTCCTCAATGAGCTTTGTACAAGTTTGACGAACTTATGAAACATCTTACAACGTGTTTCTAGGACTTTAAACCAAGTTTCATGCAACATGAGTGATTTTAATTGTCTCAATGAACTTTGTACAAGTTGACGAACTTATGAAACATCTAACAACGCGTTTCTAGGACTCTAAACCAAGTTTCATGCAACATGAGAGCTTATAAGTTCCTCAATGAGTTTTGTATCAAGTTTGACGAACTTATGAAACATCTAACAACGCGTTTCTAGGACTCTAAACCAAGTTTCATGCAACATGAGTGCTTTAAAGTTCCTCAATGAGCTTTGTACAAGTTTGACGAACGTATGAAACATCTAACAACACGTTTCTTGGACTCTAAACCAAGTTTCATGCAATATGAGTGCTTATAAGTTCCTCAATGAGCTTTGTACAAGTTTGACGAACTTATGAAACATCTCACAGCGCGTTTCTAGGACTCCAAACCAAGTTTCATGCAACATGAGTGCTTATAAGTTCCTCAATGATCTTTTAACAAGTTTGAAGAACGTATGAAACATCTAAAAACGCGTTTCTAGGACTCTAAACCAAGTTTCATGCAACATGAGAGCTTATAAGTTCCTCAATGAGCTTTGTACAAGTTTGACGAACGTATGAAACATCTAACAACGCGTTTCTAGGACTCTAAACCAAGTTTCATGCAACATGAGTGCTTATAAGTTCCTCAATGAGCTTTTTACAAGTTTGAAGAACGTATGAAACATCTAACAACGCGTTTATAGGACTCTAAACCAAGTTTCATGCAACATGAGAGCTTATAAGTTCCTCAATGAGCTTTGTACAAGTTTGACGAACTTATGAAACATCTTACAACGTGTTTCTAGGACTTTAAACCAAGTTTCATGCAACATGAGTGATTATAATTGTCTCAATGAACTTTGTACAAGTTGACAAACTTATGAAACATCTAACAACGCGTTTCTAGGACTCTAAACCAAGTTTCATGCAACATGAGAGCTTATAAGTTCCTAAATGAGCTTTGTATCAAGTTTGACGAACTTATGAAACATCTAACAACGCGTTTCTAGGACTCTAAACCAAGTTTCATGCAACATGAGTGCTTTAAAGTTCCTCAATGAGCTTTGTACAAGTTTGACGAACGTATGAAACATCTATCAACACGTTTCTAGGACTCTAAACCAAGTTTCATGCAATCTGAGTGCTTATAAGTTCCTCAATGAGCTTTGTACAAGTTTGACGAACTTATGAAACATCTCACAGCACGTTTTTAGGACTCCAAACCAAGTTTCATGCAACATGAGTGCTTATAAGTTCCTCAATGATCTTTTAACAAGTTTGAAGAACGTATGAAACATCTAAAAACGCGTTTCTAGGACTCTAAACCAAGTTTCATGCAACATGAGAGCTTATAAGTTCCTAAATGAGCTTTGTACAAGTTTGACGAACGTATGAAACATCTAACAACGCGTTTCTAGGACTCTAAACCAAGTTTCATGCAACATGAGTGCTTTTAAGTTCCTCAATGAGCTTTGTACAAGTTTGACGAACGTATGAAACATCTAACAACACGTTTCTAGGACTCTAAACCAAGTTTCATGCAACCTGAGTGCTTATAAGTTTCTCAATGAGCTTTGTACAAGTTTGAAGAACGTATGAAACATCTAACAACGCGTTTCTAGGACACTAAACCAAGTTTCATGCAACATGAGTGCTTATAAGTTCCTCAATGAGCTTTTTACAAGTTTGAAGAACGTATGAAACATCTAACAACGCGTTTCTAGGACTCTAAACCAAGTTTCATGCAACATGAGAACTTATAAGTTCCTCAATGAGCTTTGTACAAGTTTGACGAACTGATGAAACATCTTACAACGTGTTTCTAGGACTTTAAACCAAGTTTCGTGCAACATGAGTGATTATAATTGTCTCAATGAACTTTTTACAAGTTGACGAACTTATGAAACATCTAACAACGCGTTTCTAGGACTCTAAACCAAGTTTCATGCAACATGAGAGCTTATAAGTTCCTCAATGAGCTTTGTATCAAGTTTGACGAACTTATGAAACATCTAACAACGCGTTTCTAGGACTCTAAACCAAGTTTCATGCAACATGAATGCTTTAAAGTTCCTCAATGAGCTTTGTACAAGTTTGACGAACGTATGAAACATCTAACAACACGTTTCTAGGACTCTAAACCAAGTTTCATGCAATATGAGTGCTTATAAGTTCCTCAATGAGCTTTGTACAAGTTTGACGAACTTATGAAACATCTAACAGCGCGTTTCTAGGACTCCAAACCAAGTTTCATGCAACATGAGTGCTTATAAGTTCCTCAATGATCTTTTAACAAGTTTGAAGAACGTATGAAACATCTAAAAACGTGTTTCTAGGACTCTAAACCAAGTTTCATGCAACATGAGAGCTTATAAGTTCCTCAATGAGCTTTGTACAAGTTTGACGAACGTATGAAACATCTAACAACCCGTTTCTAGGACTCTAAACCAAGTTTCATGCAACATGAGTGCTTATAAGTTCATCAATGTGCTTTGTACAAGTTTCACGAACTTATGAAACATCTAACAACGGGTTTCTAGGACTCTAAACCAAGGTTCATGCAACATGAGTGCTTATAAGTTCCTCAATGAGCTGTGTACAAGTTTGACGAACTTATGAAACTTCTAACAACGCGTTTCTAGGACTCTAAACCAAGTTTCATGCAACATGAGCGCTTATAAATTCCTCATGAGCTTTGTACAAGTTTGACGAACTTATGAAACATCTAACAACGCGTTTCTAGGAATCTAAACCAACTTTCATGCTACATGAGTGTTTATAAGTTCCTCAATGAGCTTTGTACAAGTTTGACGAACTTATGAAACATCTAACAACGCGTTTCTAGGACTCTAAACCAAGTTTCATGCAACATGAGTGTTTATAAGTTCTTCAATAAGCTTTATACAAGTTTGACAAATGTAGGAAACATCTAACAACGCGTTTCTAGGACTCTAAACCAAGTTTCTTGCAATATGAGTGCTTATAAGTTCCTCAATTAGCTTTGTACAAGTTTGACGAACTTATGAAACATCTAACAACGCGTTTCTAGGACTCTAAACCAAGTTTCATGCAACATGAGTGCTTATAAGTTCCTCAATGAGCTTTGTACAAGTTTGACGAACTTATGAAACATCTAACAACGCATTTCTTGGACTCTAAACCAAGGTTCATGCAACATGAGTGCTTATAAGTGTCTCAATGAGCTTTGTACATGTTTCACGAACTTATGAAACATCAAACAACGCATTTCTAGGACTCTAAACCAAGTTTCATGCAACATGAGTGCTTATAAGTTCCTCAATGAGCTTTGTACAAGTTTGACGAACTTATGGAACATTTAATAACGCGTTTCTAGGACTCTAATCCAAGTTTCATGCAACATGAGTGATTATACGTGTCTTAATGAGCTTTGTACAAGTTTGACGAACGTATGAAACATCTAACAATGTGTTTCTAGGACTCTAAACCAAGTTTCATGCAACATGAGTGCTTATAAGTTCCTCAATGAGCTTAATACAAGTTTGACGAACGTATGAAACATCTAACAACGCGTTTCTAGGACTCTAAACCATGTTTCATGCAACATGAGGGCTTATAAGTTCCTCAATGATCTTTGTACAAGTTTGACGAACTTATGAAACATCTAACAACGCGTTTCTAGGACTCTAAGCCAAGTTTCACTCAACATGAGTGCTTATAAGTTCCTCAATGAGCTTTGTACAAGTTTGACGAACTTATGAAACATCTAACAACACGTTTCTAGGACTCTAAACCAAGTTTCATGCAACATGAGTGCTTATAAGTTCTTCAATAAGCTTTGTACAAGTTTGACAAACGTAGGAAACATATAACAACGCGTTTCTAGGACTCTAAACCAAGTTTCTTGCAACATGAGTGCTTATAAGTTCCTCAATTAGCTTTGTACAAGTTTGACGAACGTATGAAACATCTAACAACGCGTTTCTAGGACTCTAAACCATGTTTCATGCAACATGAGTGCTTATAAGTTCCTCAATGAGCTTTGTTCAAGTTTGACGAACGTATGAAACATCTAACAACACGTTTTTAGGACTCTAAACCAAGTTTCATGCAACATGAGAGTTTATAAGTTCCTCAATGAGCTTTGTACAAGTTTGACGAACTTATGAAACATCTAAGAAACACATTTCTAGGACTCTAAACCAAGTTTTATGCAACATGAGTGCTTATAAATATCTAAATGAGCTTTGTACAAGTTTCACGAACTTATGAAACATCTAACAACTCATTTCTAGGACTCTAAACCAAGTTTCATGCAACATGAGTGTTCATAAGTTCCTCAATGAGCTTTGTACAAGTTTGACGAACTTATGTAACATTTAACAACGCGTTTCTAGGACTCTAATCCAAGTTTCATTCAACATGAGTGATTATACGTGTCTTAATGAGCTTTGTACAAGTTTGACGAACGTATGAAACATCTAACAATGTGTTTCTAGGACTCTAAACCAAGTTTCATGCAACATGAGTGCTTATCAGTTTTTCAATGAGCTTTGTACAAGTTTGACGAAGTTATGAAACATCTAACAACGCGTTTCTAGGACTCTAAACCAAGTTTCATGCAACATGAGTGCTTATAAATTCCTCAATGAGCTTTGTACAAGTTTGACGAACAAATGAAACATCTAACAACGCGTTTTTAGGACTCTAAACCAAGTTTCATTCAACATGAGTGCTTATAAGTTCCTCAATGTGTTTTGTACAAATTTCACGAACTTATGAAACACCTAACAACGTGTTTCTAGGACTCTAAACCAAGTTTCATGCAACAGGAGAGCTTATAAGTTCCTCAATGAGCTTTGTACAAGTTTGAAGAATGTATGAAACATCTAACAACGCGTTTCTAGGACTCTAAACCAAGTTTCATGCAACATGAGTGCTTTTAAGTTCCTCAATGAGCTTTGTACAAGTTTGACGAACGTATGAAACATCTAACAACACGTGTCTAGGACTCTAAACCAGGTTTCATGCAACATGAGTGCTTATAAGTTCCTCAATGAGCTTTGTACAAGTTTGACGAACGTACGAAACATCTAACAATGTGTTTCTAGGACTCTAAACCAAGTTTCATGCAACATGAGTGCTTATCAGTTTTTCAATGAGCTTTGTACAAGTTTGACGAACTTATGAAACATCTAACAACGCGTTTCTAGGACTATAAACCAAGTTTCATGCAACATGAGTGCTTATAAGTTCCTCAATGAGCTTTGTACAAGTTTGACGAACGTATGAAACATCTAACAACGCGTTTCTAGGACTCTAAACCATGTTTCATGCAACATAAGGGCTTATAAGTTCCTCAATAATCTTTGTACAAGTTTCACGAACTTATGAAACATCTAACAACGCGTTTCTAGGACTCTAAGCCAAGTTTCACGCAACATGAGTGCTTATAAGTTCCTCAATGAGCTTTGTACAAGTTTGACGAACTTATGAAACATCTAACAACACGTTTCTAGGACTCTAAACCAAGTTTCATGTAACATGAGTGCTTATAGTTCTTCAAAAAGCTTTGTACAAGTTTGAAAAATGTAGGAAACATATAACAACGCGTTTCTAGGACTCTAAACCAAGTTTCTTGCAACATGAGTGCTTATAAGTTCCTCAAATAGCTTTGCACAAGTTTGACGAACGTATGAAACATCTAACAACGCGTTTCTAGGACTCTAAACCATGTTTCATGCAACATGAGTGCTTATAAGTTCCTCAATGAGCTTTGTTCAAGTCTGACGAACGTATGAAACATCTAACAACACATTTTTAGGACTCTAAACCAAGTTTCATGCAAGATGAGAGTTTATAAGTTCCTCAATGAGCTTTGTACAAGTTTGACGAACAAATGAAACATCTAACAACGCGTTTTTAGGACTCTAAACCAAGTTTCATGCAACATGAGTGCTTATAAGTTCCTCAATGTGTTTTGTACAAATTTCACGAACTTATGAAACACCTAACAACGTGTTTCTAGGACTCTAAACCAAGTTTCATGCAACAGGAGAGCTTATAAGTTCCTCAATGAGCTTTGTACAAGTTTGAAGAACGTATGAAACATCTAACAACGCGTTTCTAGGACTCTAAACCAAGTTTCATGCAACATGAGTGCTTTTAAGTTCCTCAATGAGCTTTGTACAAGTTTGACGAACGTATGAAACATCTAACAACACGTGTCTAGGACTCTAAACCAAGTTTCATGCAACATGAGTGCTTATAAGTTCCTCAATGAGCTTTGTACAAATTTGAAGAACTTATGAAACATCTAACAACGCGTTTCTAGGACTCCAAACCAAGTTTCATGCAACATGAGTGCTTATAAATTCCTCAAAGATCTTTTAACAAGTTTGAAGAACGTATGAAACATCTAACAACTCGTTTCTAGGACTCTAAACCAAGTTTCATGCAACATGAGAGCTTATAAGTTCCTCAATGAGCTTTGTACAAGTTTGACGAACGTATGAAACATCTAACAACGCGTTTCTAGGACTCTAAACCAAGTTTCATGCAACCTGAGTGCTTATAAGTTCCTCAATGTGCTTTGTACAAGTTTCACGAACTTATGAAATATCTAACAACGTGTTTCTAGGAATCTAAACCAAGGTTCATGCAACATGAGTGCTTATAAGTTCCTCAATGAGCTTTGTACAAGTTTGACGAACTTATGAAACATCTAACAACGCGTTTCTAGGACTCTAAACCAAGTTTCATGCAACATTAGAGCTTATAAATTCCTCAATGAGCTTTGTACAAGTTTGACGAACTTATGAAACATCTAACAACGCGTTTCTAGGACTCTAAACCAAGTTTCATGCTACATGAGTGTTTATAAGTTCCTCAATGAGCTTTGTACAAGTTTGACGAACTTATGAAACATCTAACAACGCGTTTCTAGGACTCTAAACCAAGTTTCATGCAACATCAGTGCTTATAAGTTCTTCGATAAGCTTTCTACAAGTTTGACAAACGTAGGAAACATCTAACAACGCGTTTCTAGGACTCTAAACCAAGTTTCTTGCAACATGAGTGCTTATAAGTTCCTCAATCAGCTTTGTACAAGTTTGACGAACTTATGAAACATCTAACAACGCGGTAGAAGCCGAGAACAAGTTATTCCAAGGACTTATGAAGAGGCAATGAAGGAGGAAATTTGAGTTAAAGCGGTAGAAGCCGAGAACAAGGCCATGGAAGACAATGAAACTTTCTATGAAACCAATCTACCAAAAGGGAAGAAGGCCGTGAGCTCAAGGTATGTCTTCACCATAAAATATCTAAGCAATGGAGAGATAGAAAGACACAAGGCAAGATTGGTAGCAAGAGTCTTTACTCAAACGTATGGAGAGGACTACCTAGACACATTTGCCCCGATTGCAAAACTTCACACGGTTCGGGTAATCTTATCACTTGACACTAACCCATCATGGGATCTCTTTCAAATGGATGTGAAGAATGCCTTTCTACAAGGAGAAATTGAAGAGGAAGTCTACATGACTCCACCACCCGGCCTAGAAATCAATCCCGGGAAAGTTCTACGGTTAAGAAAAGCCATCTACGGTCTCAAGCAATCACCTAGAGCTTGGTATCACAAGCTTAGCTCAACATTGATGGCAAAAGGATTCAAGAGATCACAAGCCGAGCATACTCTCTTTACCCTACAAAACCAAGAAGGTATAGTAGTGGTACTAGTGTACGTATACGACATCATCATCTCCGGAAACAACAAGGGAGGTATTCAAGAAACCAAATCTTTCCTTAAATCTAAATTTGACATTAAGGACCTTGGATTTCTTAAGTACTTCCTTGAGATTGAAGTTTGTAGATCTAAAGAATGTCTATTTCTTTCCCAAAGGAAGTACACCCATGATCTTTTAAGTGTTGTCAATATGATAGGTACAAAGGTGGCTAAGACTCCTCTTGAAGACGGCTACAAGACCATTCAAGAAGGAAGTGAGGATGATCAACCATACCAAGACCCAATGCTCTATAGACGGCTAGTAGGTAAACTCATCTACTTGACGATCACTAGACCGGACCTATGCTTTGCCGTGAACCAATTCTCCCAACACATGCAAAAGCCGAAGCAACACCATTGGAACATGATCATGAGGATCTTGGGTTATCTTAAAGGAACCTCAAATTTGGGTGTTTGGATGGGTTGCAACAAGAAAACTCCGGGGATCTAGAGAGCAGACGGTCAACCACCGGCTATTGCACTTTCATTGGTGGCAACCTTGTCACATGGAAGACAAAGAAGCAAAAGATAATATCTTGCTCAACCGCCGAAGCCGAGTATAGAGCCATGAGGAAGTTGACTCAAGAACTCATGTGTCTAAAGAACTTGCTAGGAGATTTGGGATTCAAGATTGAAGCACCAATGACCATGCATTGTGATAATCAAGCGGCCATCCACATAGCAACAAACTCGGTCTTCCATGAGAGGACTAAACACATAGAGGTGGATTGTCACAAGATTTGAGAGCAAATGGTCAAGGGCCTTATTCTACCTTGCTACACGAAGAGTCAAGATCAACTCGCGTACATCTTCACCAAGTCCGCAAGCTTGAGAGTTTGTGAGTCCATTCTACCAAGACTTGGACTCATCCGGGCTCTCAACGCCTAAGTCCCTAACCGTATGATCTTTGTACTCTTTTCCCTTAGGTGAGTTTTGTCCCAATGGGTTTTCTCACCAAGGTTTTAATGAGGCAAGGGTATGCGGGTTCCAAGCTTAGCCATTGCATTAGGCTAAGATTGCGGGGGCGTATTGAAGTGACCAAAAGGCTTTACCCGAAGGAGTGACTATATCAATGTAGTTGATACATATAGTCGACTATATCACAATGTAGTTGAGTCATATAGTCGACTATATCTCAAGACTATATGTTGGAGCCTTCACCAAGGTAAAGACTCTCCACTTCAATATTATCATTATCAAGTCACAAAAGATCAAGAGAAGAAAAGGAAAATAGAGAGTTACCGTTGGAAAGAGCCGTTACAAGCTTGGCATCCGTACGGTCACATGTGTGACTTAAGGAGCGTGTGGCACACTCGGCCGTACAAGTCACGGACCGAGTTAAGGAGGCGCGACTAACCAAACCGATAGGGATGTTTTTAGTCTATTTGTTTATTGTCTATTTATATACTTCCCTTGTAAACTCACATGTTATCCAATCTTAATGAAACTATTTCGGATCAAACTCTCTCTCTCTCTCTCTCTCTCTCTCTCTCTCTCTCTTGTTCTTGATGTTCTTATCAAAATCTAACAATAAGTTCCTCAATGAGATTTGTACAAGTTTGACGAACGTATGAAACATCTAACAACGCGCTTCTAGGACTCTAAACCAAGTTTCATGCAATATGAGTGCTTAAAAGTTCCTCAATGAGCTTTGTACAAGTTTCACGAATTTATGAAACATCTAACAACGCGTTTCTAGGACTCTAAACCAAGTTTCATGCAACATGAGTACTTATAAGTTCCTCAATGACCTTTGTACATGTTTAATGAACGTATGAAACATCTAACAACACGTTTCTAGGACTCTAAACGAAGTTTCATGCAACATGAGTGCTTATAAGTTCCTCAATGAGCTTTGTACAAGTTTCACGAACTTATGAAACATCTAACAACGCGTTTCTAGGAATCTAAACCAAGTTTCATGCAACATGAGTTCTTATAAGTTCCTCAACGACCTTTGTACAAGTTTGACGAACGCATGAAACATCTAACAACGCGTTTGTAGGATTCTAAACCAATTTTCATCCAACATGAGTGTTTATAAGTGTCTCAATGAGCTTTGTACAAGTTTGACGAAATTATGAAACATCTAACAACGCGTTTCTAGGACTCTAAACAAAGTTTCAGGCAACATGAGTGCTTATAAGTATCTCAATGAGCTTTGTATAAGTTTGACGAACTTATGAAACATCTAACAACTCGTTTTTAGGACTCTAAACCAAGTTTCATGGAACAGGAGTGCTTATAAGTTCCTCAATGAGCTTTGTACAAGTTTCACGAACTTATGAAACATCTAACAACGCGTTTCTAGGACTCTAAATCAAGTCTCATGCAACATGAGAGCTTATAAGTTCTTCAATGAGCTTTGTACAAGTTTGACGAACGTATGAAACATCTAACAACACGTTTCTAGGACTCTAAACCATGTTTCATGCAACATGAGAGCTTATAAGTTCCTCAATGAGCTTTTTACAAGTTTGACGAACTTATGAAACATCTAACAACGCGTTTCTAGTACTCTAAACCAAGTTTCATGCAACATGAGTGCTTATAAGTTCTTCAATAAGCTTTCTACAAGTTTGACAAACGTAGGAAACATCTAACAACGCGTTTCTAGGACTCTAAACCAAGTTTCTTGCAACATGAGTGCTTATAAGTTCCTCAATTAGCTTTGTACAAGTTTGACGAACTTATGAAACATCTAACAACGCGGTAGAAGCCGAGAACAAGTTATTCCAAGGACTTATGAAGAGGCAATGAAGGAGGAAATTTGTGTTAAAGCGGTAGAAGCCGAGAACAAGGCCATGGAAGACAATGAAACTTTCTATGAAACCAATCTACCAAAAGGGAAGACTTTCTAGGCCTTACCAAAAGGGAAGAGCTCAAGGTATGTCTTCACCATAAAATATCTAAGCAATGGAGAGATAGAAAGACACAAGGCAAGATTGGTAGCAAGAGTCTTTACTCAAACGTATGGAGAGGACTACCTAGACACATTTGCCCCGATTGCAAAACTTCACACGGTTCGGGTAATCTTATCACTTGACACTAACCCCTCATGGGATCTCTTTCAAATGGATGTGAAGAATGCCTTTCTACAAGGAGAAATTGAAGAGGAAGTCTACATGACTCCACCACCCGGCCTAGAAATCAATCCCGGGAAAGTTCTACGGTTAAGAAAAGCCATCTACGGTCTCAAGCACTCACCTAGAGCTTGGTATCACAAGCTTAGCTCAACATTGATGGCAAAAGGATTCAAGAGATCACAAGCCGAGCATACTCTCTTTACCCTACAAAACCAAGAAGGTATAGTAGTGGTACTAGTGTACGTATACGACATCATCATCTCCGGAAACAACAAGGGAGGTATTCAAGAAACCAAATCTTTCCTTAAATCTAAATTTGACATTAAGGACCTTGGATTTCTTAAGTACTTCCTTGAGATTGAAGTTTGTAGATCTAAAGAATGTCTATTTCTTTCCCAAAGGAAGTACACCCATGATCTTTTAAGTGTTGTCAATATGATAGGTACAAAGGTGGCTAAGACTCCTCTTGAAGACGGCTACAAGACCATTCAAGAAGGAAGTGAGGATGATCAACCATACCAAGACCCAATGCTCTATAGACGGCTAGTAGGTAAACTCATCTACTTGACGATCACTAGACCGGACCTATGCTTTGCCGTGAACCAAGTCTCCCAACACATGCAAAAGCCGAAGCAACACCATTGGAACATGATCATGAGGATCTTGGGTTATCTTAAAGGAACCTCAAAATTGGGTGTTTGGATGGGTTGCAACAAGAAAACTTCGGGGATCTAGAGAGCAGACGGTCAACCACCGGCTATTGCACTTTCATTGGTGGCAACCTTGTCACATGGAAGACAAAGAAGCAAAAGATAGTATCTTGCTCAACCGCCGAAGCCGAGTATAGAGCCATGAGGAAGTTGACTCAAGAACTCATGTGGCTAAAGAACTTGCTAGGAGATTTGGGATTCAAGATTGAAGCACCAATGACCATGCATTGTGATAATCAAGCGGCCATCCACATAGCAACAAACTCGGTCTTCCATGAGAGGACTAAACACATAGAGGTGGATTGTCACAAGATTTGAGAGCAAATGGTCAAGGGCCTTATTCTACCTTGCTACACGAAGAGTCAAGATCAACTCGCGTACATCTTCACCAAGTCCGCAAGCTTGAAAGTTTGTGAGTCCATTCTACCAAGACTTGGACTCATCCGGGCTCTCAACGCCTAAGTCCCTAACCGTATGATCTTTGTACTCTTTTCCCTTAGGTGAGTTTTGTCCCAATGGGTTTTCTCACCAAGGTTTTAATGAGGCAAGGGTATGCGGGTTCCAAGCTTAGCCATTGCATTAGGCTAAGATTGCGGGGGCGTATTCAAGTGACCAAAAGGCTTTACCCGAAGGAGTGACTATATCAATGTAGTTGATACATATAGTCGACTATATCACAATGTAGTTGAGTCATATAGTCGACTATATCTCAAGACTATATGTCGGAGCCTTCACCAAGGTAAAGACTCTCCACTTCAATATTATCATTATCAAGTCACAAAAGATCAAGAGAAGAAAAGGAAAATAGAGAGTTACCGTTGGAAAGAGCCGTTACAAGCTTGGCATCCGTACGGTCACATGTGTGACTTAAGGAGCGTGTGGCACACTCGGCCGTACAAGTCACGGACCGAGTTAAGGAGGCGCGACTAACCAAACCGATAGGGATGTTTTTAGTCTATTTGTTTATTGTCTATTTATATACTTCCCTTGTAAACTCACATGTTATCCAATCTTAATGAAACTATTTCGGATCAAACTCTCTCTCTCTCTCTCTCTCTCTCTCTCTCTCTCTTGTTCTTGATGTTCTTATCAAAATCTAACAATAAGTTCCTCAATGAGATTTGTACAAGTTTGAAGAACGTATGAAACATCTAACAACGCGCTTCTAGGACTCTAAACCAAGTTTCATGCAATATGAGTGCTTAAAAGTTCCTCAATGAGCTTTGTACAAGTTTCACGAATTTATGAAACATCTAACAACGCGTTTCTAGGACTCTAAACCAAGTTTCATGCAACATGAGTACTTATAAGTTCCTCAATGACCTTTGTACAAGTTTAATGAACGTATGAAACATCTAACAACACGTTTCTAGGACTCTAAACGAAGTTTCATGCAACATGAGTGCTTATAAGTTCCTCAAAGAGCTTTGTACAAGTTTCACGAACTTATGAAACATCTGACAACGCGTTTCTAGGAATCTAAACCAAGTTTCATGCAACATGAATTCTTATAAGTTCCTCAACGACCTTTGTACAAGTTTGACGAACGCATGAAACATCTAACAACGCGTTTGTAGGATTCTAAACCAATTTTCATCCAACATGAGTGTTTATAAGTGTCTCAATGAGCTTTGTACAAGTTTGACGAAATTATGAAACATCTAACAACGCGTTTCTAGGACTCTAAACAAAGTTTCAGGCAACATGAGTGCTTATAAGTATCTCAATGAGCTTTGTATAAGTTTGACGAACTTATGAAACATCTAACAACTCGTTTTTAGGACTCTAAACCAAGTTTCATGCAACAGGAGTGCTTATAAGTTCCTCAATGAGCTTTGTACAAGTTTCACGAACTTATGAAACATCTAACAACGCGTTTCTAGGACTCTAAATCAAGTTTCATGCAACATGAGAGCTTATAAGTTCTTCAATGAGCTTTGTACAAGTTTGACGAACGTATGAAACATCTAACAACACGTTTCTAGGACTCTAAACCATGTTTCATGCAACATGAGAGCTTTGTACAAGTTTCACGAACTTATGAAACATCTAACCACGCGTTTCTAGGACTCTAAATCAAGTTTCATGCAACATGAGAGCTTATAAGTTCCTCAATGAGCTTTGTACAATTTGATGAACTTATGAAACATCTAACAACGCGTTTTTAGAACTCTAAACCAATTTTCATGCAACATGAGTGTTTATAAGTGTCTCAATGAGCTTTGTACAAGTTTGACGAACATATGAAACATCTAATAATGCGTTACTAGGACTCTAAACCAAGTTTCATACAACATGAGTGCTTATAAGTATCTCGATGAGCTTTGTATAAGTTTGACGAACTTATGAAACATCTAACAACTCGTTTCTAGGACTCTAAACCAAGTTTCATGCAACATGAGAGATTATAAGTTCCTCAAATGAGCTTTGTACAAGTTTTACAAATGTATGAAACATCTAACAACGCGTTTCTAAAACTCTAAACCAAGTTTCATGCAACATGAGTCCTTATAAGTTCCTCAATAAGCTTTGTACAAGTTTGACGAACGTATGAAACATCTAACAACGCGTTTCTAGGACTCTAAACCAAGTTTCATGCAACATGAGTGCTTATAAGTTCCTCAATGAGCTTTGTACAAGTTTCACGAACTTATAAAACATCTAACAACCCGTTTGTAGGACTCTAAATCAAGTGTCATGCAACATGAGAGCTTATAAGTTCCTCAATGAGCTTTGTACAAGTTTGACGAACGTATGAAACATCTAACAACGCGTTTCTAGGACTCTAAATCAAGTTTCATGCAACATGAGTCCTTATAAGTTCCTCAATGAGCTTTGTAAAAGTTTCACGAACTTATGAAACATCTATAACAACGCGTTTCTAGGACTCTAAACCAAGTTACATGCAACATGAACTCTTATAAGTTACTCAATGAGCTTTGTACAAGTTTGACGAACGTATGAAACATCTAACAACGCGTTTCTAGGACTCTAAACAAAGTTTCATGCAACATGAGTGTTTATAAGTGTCTCAATGAGCTTTGCACAAGTTTGACGAACTTATGAAACATCTAACAACGCGTTTCTAGGACTCTAACCCAATTTTCATGCAACATGAGTGCTTATAAGTATCTCAATGAGCTTCGTATAAGTTTCACGTACTTATGAAACATCTAACAACGCGTTTCTAGGACTCTAAACCAAGTTTCATGCAACATGATAGCTTATAAGTTCCTCAATGAGCTTTGTACAAGTTTTACGAACGTATGAAACATCTAACAACGCGTTTCTAGGACTCTAAATCAAGTTTCATGCAACATGAGTGCTTATAAGTTCCTCAATAAGCTTTGTACAAGTTTCACGAACTTATGAAACATCTAACAACGCGTTTCTAGGACTCTAAACCAAGTTTCATGCAAAATGATAGCTTATAAGTTCCTCAATGAGCTTTGTACAAGTTTGACGAACTTATGAAACCTCTAACAATGCGTTTCTAGGACTCTAAACCAAGTTTCATGCAACATGAGTTCTTATAAGTTCCTCAACGACCTTTGTACAGGTTTGACGAACGCATGAAACATCTAACAACGCGTTTCTAGGACTCTAAACCAATTTTCATGCAACATGAGTGTTTATAAGTGTCTCAATGAGCTTTGTACAAGTTTAACGAACTGATGAAACATCTAACAACGCGTTTCTAGGACTCTAAACAAAGTTTCATGCAACATGAATGCTTATAAGTATCTCAATGAGCTTTGTATAAGTTTGACTAACGTATGAAACATCTAACAACGCGTTTCTAAAACTCTAAACCAAGTTTCATGCAACATGAGTGCTTATAAGTTCCTAGATAAGCTTTGTACAAGTTTGACGAACGTATGAAACATCTAACAACGCGTTTCTAGGACTCTTAACAAAGTTTCATGCAACATGAGTGCTTATAAGTTCCTCAATGTGCTTTGTACAAGTTTGACGAACGTATGAAACATCTAACAACGCGTTTCTAGGACTCTTAACAAAGTTTCATGCAACATGAGTGCTTATAAGTTCCTCAATGTGCTTTGTACAAGTTTCACGAACTTATAAAACATCTAACAACTCGTTTCGAGGACTCTAAACCAAGTTTCATGCAACATGAGAGCTGATAAGTTCCTCAATGAGCTTTGTACAGTTTGAGTTTGAAACATCTAACAACGTTTCTAACACTCTAAACCAAGTTTCATGCAACATATGAAACATCTAACAACGCGTTTCTAAGTTCCTCACTCTTTATAAACCAAGTTTCATGCAACATGAGTGCTTATAAGTTCCTCAATAACTTTATACAAGTTTCACGAACTTATGAAACATCTAACAACGCGTTTCTAGGACCCTAAACCAAGTTTCATGCAACATGAAAACTTATAAGTTCCTTAATGAGCTTTGTACAAGTTTGACGAACGTATGAAACTTCTAACAACGCGTTTCTAGGACTCTAAACCAAGTTTCATGCAACATGAGTGCTTATAAGTTCCTCAATGAGCTTTGTACTAGTTTCACGAATTTATGAAACATCTAACAACGCGTTTTTAGGACTCTAAACCAAGTTTCATGCAACATGAGTACTTATAAGTTCCTCAATGACCTTTGTACAAGTTTTACGAACGTATGAAACATCAAACAACGCGTTTCTAGGACTCTAAACCAAGTTTCATGCAACATGAGTGTTTATAAGTGTCTCAATGAGCTTTGTACATGTTTGACGAACTTATGAAACATCTAACAACGCGTTTCTAGGTTTCTAAACCAAGTTTCATGCAACATGAGTGCTTATAAGTATCTCAATGAGTTTTGTATAAGTTTGACGAACTTATGAAACATCTAACAACTCGTTTCTAGGACTCTAAACCAAGTTTCATGCAACATGAGAGCATATAAGTATCTCAATGAGCTTTGTATAAGTTTGACGAACTTATGAAACATCTAACAACTCGTTTCTAGGACTCTAAACCAAGTTTCATGCAACATGAGAACTTATAAGTTCCTCAATGAGCTTTGTACAAGTTTGACAAACGTATGAAACATATAACAACCCGTTTCTAAAACTCTAAACCATGTTTCATGCAACATGAGTGCTTATAAGTTCCTCAATAAGCTTTGTACAAGTTTCACGAACTTATGAAACATCTAACAACGTGTTTCTAGGACTCTAAACCAAGTTTCATGCAACATGAGTTCTTATAAGCTCCTCAATGACCTTTGTACAAGTTTGATGAACGTATGAAACATCTAACAACGCGCTTCTAGGACTCTAAACCAAGTTTCATGCAACATGAGTTCTTATAAGTTCCTCAATGAGCTTCGTACAAGTTTCACGAACTTATGAAACATCTAACAACGTGTTTCTAGGACTCTAAACAAAGTTTCATGCAACATGAGTTTTTATAAGTTCCTCAATGAGCTTTGTACAAGTTTGACGAAAGTATGAAATATCTAACAACGCGTTTCTAGGACTCTAAACCAATTTTCATGCAACATGAGTGTTTATAAGTGTCTCAATGAGCTTTGTACAAGTTTGACAAACTTATGAAACATCTAACAACGCGTTTCTAGGACTCTAAGCCAAGTTTCGTGCAACATTAGTGCTTATAAGTATCTCAATGAGCTTTGTATAAGTTTGACGAACTTATGAAACATCTAACAACTCGTTTCTAGGACTCTAAACCAAGTTTCATGCAACATGAGAGATTATAAGTTCCTCAATGAGCTTTGCACAAGTTTGACGAACGTATGAAACATCTAACAACGCGTTTCTAAAACTCTAAACCAAGTTTCATTCAACATGAGTGCTTATAAGTTCCTCAATAAGCTTTTTACAAGTTTGACGAACGTATGAAACATCTAACAACGCGTTTCTAGGACTCTAAACCAAGTTTCATGCAAAATGAGTGCTTATAAGTTCCTCAATAGGTTTGTACAAGTTTCACGAACTTATGAAACATCTAACAACGCGTTTCTAGGACTCAAAATCAAGTTTCATGCAACATGAGAGCTTATAAGTTCTTCAATGAGCTTTGTACAAGTTTGACGAACGTATGAAACATCTAACAACGTGTTTCTAGGACTCTAAACCAAGTTTCATGCAACATGAGTGCTTATAAGTTCCTCAATGAGCTTTGTACAAGTTTCACGAACTTATGAAACATCTAACAACGCGTTTCTAGGACTCTAAACCAAGTTTTGTGCAACATGAGTTCTTATAAGTTCCTCAATGAGCTTTGTACAAGTTTCACGAATTTATGAAACATCTAACAACGCGTTTCGAGGACTCTAAATCAAGTTTCATGCAACATGAGAGCTTATAAGTTCCTAAATGAGCTTTGTACATGTTTGACGAACGTATGAAACATCTAACAACGTGTTTCTAGGACTCTAAACCAAGTTTCATTCAACTTGAGTGCTTATAAGTTCCTCAATAGGTTTTTACAAGTTTCACGAACTTATGAAACATCTAACAACGCGTTTCTAGGACCCTAAACCAAGTTTCATGCAACATGAGAACTTATAAGTTCCTCAAGAGCTTTGTACAAGTTTGACGAACGTATGAAACATCTAACAACGCGTTTCTAACACTCTAAACTAAGTTTCATGCAACATGAGTGCTTATAAGTTCCTCAATAACTTTTTACAAGTTTCACGAACTTATGAAACATCTAACAACGCGTTTCTAGGACCCTAAACCAAGTTTCATTCAACATGAGAGCTTATTAGTTCCTCAATGACCTTTGTACAAGTTTGTCGAAAACATCTGACAACGCGTTTCTAGGACTCTAAACCAAGTTTCATGCAACATGAGTGCTTATAAGTTCCTCAATGAGCTTTGTACAAGTTTCACGAACTTATGAAACATCTAACAACACGTTTCTAGGACTCTAAACCAAGTTTCCTGCAACATGAGTTCTTATAAGTTCCTCAATGACCTTTGTACAAGTTTGACGAACGTATGAAACATCTAACAACGTGTTTCTAGGACTCTAAACCAAGTTACATGCAACATGAGTTCTTATAAGTTCCTCAATGAGCTTTGTACAAGTTCGACGAACGTATGAAACATCTAACAACACTTTTCTAGGACTCTAAACAAAGTTTCAAGCAACATGAGTGTTTATAAGTGTCTCAATGAGCTTTGTACAAGTTTGACGAACTTATGAAACATTTAACAACGCGTTTCTAGGACTCTAAACCAAGTTTCATGCAACATGAGAGCTTATAAGTTACTCAATGTGCTTTGTACAAGTTTGACGAACGTATGAAACATCTAACAACGCGTTTCTAAGACTCTAAACCAAGTTTCATGCAACATGAGTGCTTATAAGTTCCTCAATGAGGTTTGTACAAGTTTCACGAACTTATGAAACATCTAACAACGCGTTTCTAGGACTCTAAACCAAGTTTCATGCAACATGAGTTCTTATAAGTTCCTCAATGACCTTTGTACAAGTTTTATGAACGTATGAAACATCTAACAACGCGTTTCTATGACTCTAAACCTAGTTTCATGCAACATGAGTGTTTATAAATGTCTCTATGAGCTTTGTACAAGTTTGACGAACTTATGAATCATTTAACAACGCGTTTCTAGGACTCTAAACCAAGTTTCATTCAACATGAGTGCTTATAAGTATCTCAATGAGCTTTGTACAAGGTTGACGAACTTATGAAACATCTAACAACGCGTTTCTAGGACTATAAACCAAGTTTCATGCAACATGAGTGCTTATAAGTATCTCAATGAGCTTCGTATAAGTTTCACGTACTTATGAAACATCTAACAACGCGTTTCTAGGACTCTAAACCAAGTTTCATGCAACATGATAGCTTATAAGTTCCTCAATGAGCTTTGTACAAGTTTTACGAACGTATGAAACATCTAACAACGCGTTTCTAGGACTCTAAACCAAGTTTCATGCAACATGAGTGCTTATAAGTTCCTCAATAAGCTTTGTACAAGTTTCACGAACTTATGAAACATCTAACAACGCGTTTCTAGGACTCTAAACCAAGTTTCATGCAACATGATAGCTTATAAGTTCCTCAATGAGCTTTGTACAAGTTTGACGAACTTATGAAACCTCTAACAACACGTTTCTAGGACTCTAAACCAAGTTTCATGCAACATGAGTTCTTATAAGTTCCTCAACGACCTTTGTACAGGTTTGACGAACGCATGAAACATCAAACAACGCGTTTCTAGGACTCTAAACCAATTTTCATGCAACATGAGTGTTTATAAGTGTCTCAATGAGCTTTGTACAAGTTTAACGAACTGATGAAACATCTAACAACGCGTTTCTAGGACTCTAAACAAAGTTTCATGCAACATGAATGCTTATAAGTATCTCAATGAGCTTTGTATAAGTTTGACTAACGTATGAAACATCTAACAACGCGTTTCTAAAACTCTAAACCAAGTTTCATGCAACATGAGTGCTTATAAGTTCCTAGATAAGCTTTGTACAAGTTTGACGAACGTATGAAACATCTAACAACGCGTTTCTAGGACTCTTAACAAAGTTTCATGCAACATGAGTGCTTATAAGTTCCTCAATGTGCTTTGTACAAGTCTCACGAACTTATGAAACATCTAACAACGCGTTTCTAGGACTCTAAACCAAGTTTCATGCAACATGGGTTCTTATAAGTTCCTCAATGACCTTTGTACAAGTTTTATGAACGTATGAAACATCTAACAACGCGTTTCTATGACTCTAAATCAAGTTTCATGCAACATGAGTGTTTATAAATGTCTCTATGAGCTTTGTACAAGTTTGACGAACTTATGAATCATTTAACAACGCGTTTCTAGGACTCTAAACCAAGTTTCATTCAACATGAGTGCTTATAAGTATCTCAATGAGCTTTGTATAAATTTGACGAACTTATAAAACATCTAACAACTCGTTTCGAGGACTCTAAACAAGGTTTCATGCAACATGAGAGCTGATAAGTTCCTCAATGAGCTTTGTACAAGTTTGACGAATGTATGAAACATCTAACAACGCGTTTCTAACACTCTAAACCAAGTTTCATGCAACATGAGTGCTTATAAGTTCCTCAATAACTTTATACAAGTTTCACGAACTTTCACGAACTTATGAAACATCTAACAACGTGTTTCTAGGACCCTAAACCAAGTTTCATGCAACATAAAAACTTATAAGTTCCTCAATGAGCTTTGTACAAGTTTGACGAACGTATGAAACATCTAACAACGCGTTTCTAGGACTCTAAACCAAGTTTCATGCAACATGAGTGCTTATAAGTTCCTCAATGAGCTTTGTACTAGTTTCACGAATTTATGAACATCTAACAACGCGTTTTTAGGACTCTAAACCAAGTTTCATGCAACATGAGTACTTATAAGTTCCTCAATGACCTTTGTACAAGTTTTACGAACGTATGAAACATCAAACAACGCGTTTCTAGGACTCTAAACCAAGTTTCATGCAACATGAGTGTTTATAAGTGTCTCAATGAGCTTTGTACAAGTTTGACGAACTTATGAAACATCTAACAACGCGTTTCTAGGACTCTAAACCAAGTTTCATGCAACATGAGAACTTATAAGTTCCTCAATGAGCTTTGTACAAGTTTGACAAACGTATGAAACATATAACAACCCGTTTCTAAAACTCTAAACCATGTTTCATGCAACATGAGTGCTTATAAGTTCCTCAACAAGCTTTGTACAAGTTTCACGAACTTATGAAACATCTAACAACGCGTTTCTAGGACTCTAAACCAAGTTTCATGCAACATGAGTTCTTATAAGCTCCTCAATGACCTTTGTACAAGTTTGATGAACGTATGAAACATCTAACAACGCGTTTCTAGGACTATAAACCAAGTTTCATGCAACATGAGTTCTTATAAGTTCCTCAATGAGTTTCGTACAAGTTTCACGAACTTATGAAACATCTAACAACGTGTTTCTAGGACTCTAAACCAAGTTTCATGCAACATGAGTTTTTATAAGTTCCTCAATGAGCTTTGTACAAGTTTGACGAACGTATGAAATATCTAACAACGCGTTTCTAGGACTCTAAACCTATTTTCATGCAACATGAGTGTTTATAAGTGTCTCAATGAGCTTTGTACAAGTTTGACAAACTTATGAAACATCTAACAACGCGTTTCTAGGACTCTAAGCCAAGTTTCGTATAACATTAGTGCTTATAAGTATCTCAATGAGCTTTGTATAAGTTTGACGAAATTATGAAACATCTAACAACTCGTTTCTAGGACTCTAAACCAAGTTTCATGCAACATGAGAGATTATAAGTTCCTCAATGAGCTTTGTACAAGTTTGACGAACGTATGAAACATCTAACAACGCGTTTCTAAAACTCTAAACCAAGTTTCATGCAACATGAGTGCTTATAAGTTCCTCAATAAGCTTTTTACAAGTTTGACGAACGTATGAAACATCTAACAACGCGTTTCTAGGACTCTAAACCAAGTTTCATGCAAAATGAGTGCTTATAAGTTCCTCAATAGCTTTGTACAAGTTTCACGAACTTATGAAACATCTAACAACGCGTTTCTAGGACTCTAAATCAAGTTTCATGCAACATGAGAGCTTATAAGTTCTTCAATGAGCTTTGTACAAGTTTGACGAACGTATGAAACATCTAACAACGCGTTTCTAGGACTTTAAACCAAGTTTCATGCAACATGATAGCTTATAAGTTCCTCAATGAGCTTTGTACAAGTTTTACGAACGTATGAAACATCTAACAACGCGTTTCTAGGACTCTAAACCAAGTTTCATGCAACATGAGTGCTTATAAGTTCCTCAATAAGCTTTGTACAAGTTTCACGAACTTATGAAACATCTAACAACGCGTTTCTAGGACTCTAAACCAAGTTTCATGCAACATGATAGCTTATAAGTTCCTCAATGAGCTTTGTACAAGTTTGACGAACTTATGAAACCTCTAACAACACGTTTCTAGGACTCTAAACCAAGTTTCATGCAACATGAGTTCTTATAAGTTCCTCAACGACCTTTGTACAGGTTTGACGAACGCATGAAACATCGAACAACGCGTTTCTAGGACTCTAAACCAATTTTCATGCAACATGAGTGTTTATAAGTGTCTCAATGAGCTTTGTACAAGTTTAACGAACTGATGAAACATCTAACAACGCGTTTCTAGGACTCTAAACAAAGTTTCATGCAACATGAATGCTTATAAGTATCTCAATGAGCTTTGTATAAGTTTGACTAACGTATGAAACATCTAACAACGCGTTTCTAAAACTCTAAACCAAGTTTCATGCAACATGAGTGCTTATAAGTTCCTAGATAAGCTTTGTACAAGTTTGACGAACGTATGAAACATCTAACAACGCGTTTCTAGGACTCTTAACAAAGTTTCATGCAACATGAGTGCTTATAAGTTCCTCAATGTGCTTTGTACAAGTCTCACGAACTTATGAAACATCTAACAACGCGTTTCTAGGACTCTAAACCAAGTTTCATGCAACATGGGTTCTTATAAGTTCCTCAATGACCTTTGTACAAGTTTTATGAACGTATGAAACATCTAACAACGCGTTTCTATGACTCTAAATCAAGTTTCATGCAACATGAGTGTTTATAAATGTCTCTATGAGCTTTGTACAAATTTGACGAACTTATGAATCATTTAACAACGCGTTTCTAGGACTCTAAACCAAGTTTCATTCAACATGAGTGCTTATAAGTATCTCAATGAGCTTTGTATAAATTTAACGAACTTATAAAACATCTAACAACTCGTTTCGAGGACTCTAAACCAAGTTTCATGCAACATGAGAGCTGATAAGTTCCTCAATGAGCTTTGTACGGGTTTGACGAATGTATGAAACATCTAACAACGCGTTTCTAACACTCTAAACCAAGTTTCATGCAACATGAGTGCTTATAAGTTCCTCAATAACTTTATACAAGTTTCACGAACTTTCACGAACTTATGAAACATCTAACAACGTGTTTCTAGGACCCTAAACCAAGTTTCATGCAACATAAAAACTTATAAGTTCCTCAATGAGCTTTGTACAAGTTTGACGAACGTATGAAACATCTAACAACGCGTTTCTAGGACTCTAAACCAAGTTTCATGCAACATGAGTGCTTATAAGTTCCTCAATGAGCTTTGTACTAGTTTCACGAATTTATGAACATCTAACAACGCGTTTTTAGGACTCTAAACCAAGTTTCATGCAACATGAGTACTTATAAGTTCCTCAATGACCTTTGTACAAGTTTTACGAACGTATGAAACATCAAACAACGCGTTTCTAGGACTCTAAACCAAGTTTCATGCAACATGAGTGTTTATAAGTGTCTCAATGAGCTTTGTACAAGTTTGACGAACTTATGAAACATCTAACAACGCGTTTCTAGGACTCTAAACCAAGTTTCATGCAACATGAGAACTTATAAGTTCCTCAATGAGCTTTGTACAAGTTTGACAAACGTATGAAACATATAACAACCCGTTTCTAAAACTCTAAACCATGATTCATGCAACATGAGTGCTTATAAGTTCCTCAACAAGCTTTGTACAAGTTTCACGAACTTATGAAACATCTAACAACGCGTTTCTAGGACTCTAAACCAAGTTTCATGCAACATGAGTTCTTATAAGCTCCTCAATGACCTTTGTACAAGTTTGATGAACGTATGAAACATCTAACAACGCGTTTCTAGGACTATAAACCAAGTTTCATGCAACATGAGTTCTTATAAGTTCCTCAATGAGTTTCGTACAAGTTTCACGAACTTATGAAACATCTAACAACGTGTTTCTAGGACTCTAAACCAAGTTTCATGCAACATGAGTTTTTATAAGTTCCTCAATGAGCTTTGTACAAGTTTGACGAACGTATGAAATATCTAACAACGCGTTTCTAGGACTCTAAACCTATTTTCATGCAACATGAGTGTTTATAAGTGTCTCAATGAGCTTTGTACAAGTTTGACAAACTTATGAAACATCTAACAACGCGTTTCTAGGACTCTAAGCCAAGTTTCGTGCAACATTAGTGCTTATAAGTATCTCAATGAGCTTTGTATAAGTTTGACGAAATTATGAAACATCTAACAACTCGTTTCTAGGACTCTAAACCAAGTTTCATGCAACATGAGAGATTATAAGTTCCTCAATGAGCTTTGTACAAGTTTGACGAACGTATGAAACATCTAACAACGCGTTTCTAAAACTCTAAACCAAGTTTCATGCAACATGAGTGCTTATAAGTTCCTCAATAAGCTTTTTACAAGTTTGACGAACGTATGAAACATCTAACAACGCGTTTCTAGGACTCTAAACCAAGTTTCATGCAAAATGAGTGCTTATAAGTTCCTCAATAGGTTTGTACAAGTTTCACGAACTTATGAAACATCTAACAACGCGTTTCTAGGACTCTAAACAAAGTTTCATGCAACATGAATGCTTATAAGTATCTCAATGAGCTTTGTATAAGTTTGACTAACGTATGAAACATCTAACAACGCGTTTCTAAAACTCTAAACCAAGTTTCATGCAACATGAGTGCTTATAAGTTCCTAGATAAGCTTTGTACAAGTTTGACGAACGTATGAAACATCTAACAACGCGTTTCTAGGACTCTTAACAAAGTTTCATGCAACATGAGTGCTTATAAGTTCCTCAATGTGCTTTGTACAAGTCTCACGAACTTATGAAACATCTAACAACGCGTTTCTAGGACTCTAAACCAAGTTTCATGCAACATGGGTTCTTATAAGTTCCTCAATGACCTTTGTACAAGTTTTATGAACGTATGAAACATCTAACAACGCGTTTCTATGACTCTAAATCAAGTTTCATGCAACATGAGTGTTTATAAATGTCTCTATGAGCTTTGTACAAATTTGACGAACTTATGAATCATTTAACAACGCGTTTCTAGGACTCTAAACCAAGTTTCATTCAACATGAGTGCTTATAAGTATCTCAATGAGCTTTGTATAAATTTAACGAACTTATAAAACATCTAACAACTCGTTTCGAGGACTCTAAACCAAGTTTCATGCAACATGAGAGCTGATAAGTTCCTCAATGAGCTTTGTACAGGTTTGACGAATGTATGAAACATCTAACAACGCGTTTCTAACACTCTAAACCAAGTTTCATGCAACATGAGTGCTTATAAGTTCCTCAATAACTTTATACAAGTTTCACGAACTTTCACGAACTTATGAAACATCTAACAACGTGTTTCTAGGACCCTAAACCAAGTTTCATGCAACATAAAAACTTATAAGTTCCTCAATGAGCTTTGTACAAGTTTGACGAACGTATGAAACATCTAACAACGCGTTTCTAGGACTCTAAACCAAGTTTCATGCAACATGAGTGCTTATAAGTTCCTCAATGAGCTTTGTACTAGTTTCACGAATTTATGAACATCTAACAACGCGTTTTTAGGACTCTAAACCAAGTTTCATGCAACATGAGTACTTATAAGTTCCTCAATGACCTTTGTACAAGTTTTACGAACATATGAAACATCAAACAACGCGTTTCTAGGACTCTAAACCAAGTTTCATGCAACATGAGTGTTTATAAGTGTCTCAATGAGCTTTGTACAAGTTTGACGAACTTATGAAACATCTAACAACGCGTTTCTAGGACTCTAAACCAAGTTTCATGCAACATGAGAACTTATAAGTTCCTCAATGAGCTTTGTACAAGTTTGACAAACGTATGAAACATATAACAACCCGTTTCTAAAACTCTAAACCATGTTTCATGCAACATGAGTGCTTATAAGTTCCTCAACAAGCTTTGTACAAGTTTCACGAACTTATGAAACATCTAACAACGCGTTTCTAGGACTCTAAACCAAGTTTCATGCAACATGAGTTCTTATAAGCTCCTCAATGACCTTTGTACAAGTTTGATGAACGTATGAAACATCTAACAACGCGTTTCTAGGACTATAAACCAAGTTTCATGCAACATGAGTTCTTATAAGTTCCTCAATGAGTTTCGTACAAGTTTCACGAACTTATGAAACATCTAACAACGTGTTTCTAGGACTCTAAACCAAGTTTCATGCAACATGAGTTTTTATAAGTTCCTCAATGAGCTTTGTACAAGTTTGACGAACGTATGAAATATCTAACAACGCGTTTCTAGGACTCTAAACCTATTTTCATGCAACATGAGTGTTTATAAGTGTCTCAATGAGCTTTGTACAAGTTTGACAAACTTATGAAACATCTAACAACGCGTTTCTAGGACTCTAAGCCAAGTTTCGTGCAACATTAGTGCTTATAAGTATCTCAATGAGCTTTGTATAAGTTTGACGAAATTATGAAACATCTAACAACTCGTTTCTAGGACTCTAAACCAAGTTTCATGCAACATGAGAGATTATAAGTTCCTCAATGAGCTTTGTACAAGTTTGACGAACGTATGAAACATCTAACAACGCGTTTCTAAAACTCTAAACCAAGTTTCATGCAACATGAGTGCTTATAAGTTCCTCAATAAGCTTTTTACAAGTTTGACGAACGTATGAAACATCTAACAACGCGTTTCTAGGACTCTAAACCAAGTTTCATGCAAAATGAGTGCTTATAAGTTCCTCAATAGCTTTGTACAAGTTTCACGAACTTATGAAAACATCTAACAACGCGTTTCTAGGACTCTAAATCAAGTTCAGCAACATGAGAGCTTTATAAGTTTCTTCAATGAGCTTTGTACAAGTTTGACGAACGTATGAAACATCTAACAACGCGTTTCTAGGACTTTAAACCAAGTTTCATGCAACATGAGTGCTTATAAGTTCCTCAATGAGCTTTGTACAAGTTTCACGAACTTATGAAACATCTAACAACGCGTTTCTAGGACTCTAAACCAAGTTTTGTGCAACATGAGTTCTTATAAGTTCCTCAATGAGCTTTGTACAAGTTTGACGAACGTATGAAATATCTAACAACGCGTTTCTAGGACTCTAAACCAATTTTCATGCAACATGAGTGTTTATAAGTGTCTCAATGAGCTTTGTACAAGTTTGACAAACTTATGAAACATCTAACAACGCGTTTCTAGGACTCTAAGCCAAGTTTCGTGCAACATTAGTGCTTATAAGTATCTCAATGAGCTTTGTATAAGTTTGACGAACTTATGAAACATCTAACAACTCGTTTCTAGGACTCTAAACCAAGTTTCATGCAACATGAGAGATTATAAGTTCCTCAATGAGCTTTGCACAAGTTTGACGAACGTATGAAACATCTAACAACGCGTTTCTAAAACTCTAAACCAAGTTTCATTCAACATGAGTGCTTATAAGTTCCTCAATAAGCTTTTTACAAGTTTGACGAACGTATGAAACATCTAACAACGCGTTTCTAGGACTCTAAACCAAGTTTCATGCAAAATGAGTGCTTATAAGTTCCTCAATAGCTTTGTACAAGTTTCACGAACTTATGAAACATCTAACAACGCGTTTCTAGGACTCTAAATCAAGTTTCATGCAACATGAGAGCTTATAAGTTCTTCAATGAGCTTTGTACAAGTTTGACGAACGTATGAAACATCTAACAACGTGTTTCTAGGACTCTAAACCAAGTTTCATGCAACATGAGTGCTTATAAGTTCCTCAATGAGCTTTGTACAAGTTTCACGAACATATGAAACATCTAACAACGCGTTTCTAGGACTCTAAACCAAGTTTTGTGCAACATGAGTTCTTATAAGTTCCTCAATGAGCTTTGTAAAAGTTTCACGAACTTATGAAACATCTAACAACGCGTTTCGAGGACTCTAAATCAAGTTTCATGCAACATGAGAGCTTATAAGTTCCTAAATGAGCTTTGTACATGTTTGACGAACGTATGAAACATCTAACAACGCGTTTCTAGGACCCTAAACCAAGTTTCATGCAACATGAGAACTTATAAGTTCCTCAATGAGCTTTGTACAAGTTTGACGAACGTATGAAACATCTAACAACGCGTTTCTAACACTCTAAACTAAGTTTCATGCAACATGAGTTCTTATAAGTTCCTCAATAACTTTTTACAAGTTTCACGAACTTATGAAACATCTAACAACGCGTTTCTAGGACCCTAAACCAGGTTTCATGCAACATGAGAGCTTATAAGTTCCTCAATGAGCTTTGTACAAGTTTGTCGAAAACATCTGACAACGCGTTTCTAGGACTCAAAACCAAGTTTCATGCAACATGAGTGCTTATAAGTTCCTCAATGAGCTTTGTACAAGTTTCACGAACTTATGAAACATCTAACAACACGTTTCTAGGACTCTAAACCATGTTACATGCAACATGAGTTCTTATAAGTTCCTCAATGAGCTTTGTACAAGTTCGACGAACGTATGAAACATCTAACAACACTTTTCTAGGACTCTAAACAAAGTTTCATGCAACATGAGTGTTTATAAGTGTCTCAATGAGCTTTGTACAAGTTTGACGAACTTATGAAACATCTAACAACGCGTTTCTAGGGCTCTAAACCAAGTTTCATGCAACATGAGAGCTTATAAGTTACTCAATGTGCTTTGTACAAGTTTGACGAACGTATGAAACATCTAACAACTCGTTTCTAGGACTCTAAACCAAGTTTCATGCAACATGAGTGCTTATAAGTTCCTCAATGAGCTTTGTACAAGTTTCACGAACTTATGAAACATCTAACAACGCGTTTCTAGGACTCTAAACCAAGTTTCATGCAACATGAGTTCTTCTAAGTTCCTCAATGACCTTTGTACAAGTTTTAAGAACGTATGAAACATCTAACAACGCGTTTATAGGACTCTACACCAAGTTTCATGCAACATGAGTGTTTATAAGTGTCTCAATGAGCTTTGTACAAGGTTGACGAACTTATGAAACATCTAACAACGCGTTTCTAGGACTCTAAACCAAGTTTCATGCAACATGAGTTCTTATAAGTTCCTCAATGACCTTTGTACAAGTTTTAAGAACGTATGAAACATCTAACAACGCGTTTCTAGGACTCTACACCAAGTTTCATGCAACATGAGTGTTTATAAGTGTCTCAATGAGCTTTGTACAAGGTTGACGAACTTATGAAACATCTAACAACGCGTTTCTAGGACTCTAAACCAAGTTTCATGCAACATGAGTGCTTATATGTATCTCAATAAGCTTTGTATAAGTTTGACGAACTTATGAAACATCTAACAACTCGTTTCTAGGACTCTAAACAAAGTTTCATGAAACATGAGAGCTGATAAGTTCCTCAATGAGCTTTGTACAGGTTTGACGAACGTATGAAACATCTAACAACGGTTTTCTAAAACTCTAAACCAAGTTTCATGCAACGTGAGTGCTTATAAGTTACTCAATAAGCTTTGTACAAGTTTGACGAACGTATGGAACATCTAACAACGCGTTTCTACGACTCTAAACCAAGATTCATGCAACATGAGTGCATATAAGTTCCTCAATGAGCTTTGTACAAGTTTCACGAACTTATGAAACATCTAACAATGCGTTTCTAGGACTCTAAATCAAGTTTCATGAAACATGAGAGCTTATAAGTTCCTCAATGAGCTTTGTACAAGTTTGACGAACGTATGAAACATCTAACAACCCGTTTCTAGGACTCTAAAGCAAGTTTCATGCAACATGAGTGCTTATAAGTTCCTCAATGAGCTTTATACAAGTTTCACGAACTTATGAAACATCTAACAACGCGTTTCTAGCTCTCTAAACCAAGTTACATGCAACATGAGTTCTTATAAGTTCCTCAATAAGCTTTGTACAAGTTTCACGGACTTATGAAATATCTAACAACGCGTTTCTAGGATTCTAAACCAAGTTACATGCAACATGAGTTCTTATAAGTTCCTCAATGACCTTTGTACAAGTTTGACGAACGTATGAAACATCTAACAACGCGTTTCTAGGACTCTAAACCAAGTTTTATGCAACATGAGTGTTTATAAGTGTTAAAAAGAGACCAAGGCTTTGCCCGAACACACTTGTTTACCAAGGAAAAGACCTAGTGTGTGATCAAAGGTATCATCACAAGCTCTCTTGTTACCGTTGCAAAGAGGACAAAGAAACAAAGGAAGGATCTAGAAGCCAAAGAGCCGTTACACAAAAGAGCCGTTTGGCAAGTGCACCACACGCCGTCCGTACAAGTCACGTGTAGACTTAAGGAGCGTGTAGTTCACGCCGTCCGTACTATCACGGGTCGCTCTAAGGCGCGGCTAACCGAGGCTAGATGTGGACAGATTTAGGATATTCCTAAGATGCCATTTCGAGTCTTTCCTTTGTATAATAATGTCCTTGTAACAACACAATTTTAATTAATCGAATCTACACACTTTCAGATTAAACTCCTTCTCTCTCTATTCTCTCTCTCTTGTTCTTGATGTTCTTCATGGAACTCAAGAACACAATCTCCTAAACTACACTATAATCTTACTAAAAACTAACATGGTATCAGAGCATAATAGCTCTTGAACCTATTTTGCTTCCGCTCAATCTTACTCTCGGTTTCTCTCGGTACCGGCTTTTCTCGGTGCTCGGCAACTCTCGGTGCTCGGCAACTCTCGGTGCTCGGCAACTCTCGGTGCTCGGCACCTCTCGGTGCTCGGCTACTCTCGGTGCCCGGCCACTCTCGGTGCTCGGCAACTCTCGGTGCTCGGCAACTCTCGGTGCTCGGCAACTCTCGGTGCTCGGCTACTCTCGGTACTCGGCCACTCTCGACTCCCGGTACCAATGATTCTCGGTGCTCGGCTACCCTCGGTTTCCGTGCACACTCAACAAATCTTGGCACATTCGGTTTCCTTCAATTTGTTTTGGTTCTAAGTATAGATCTTGAAGAAAGGTATCTTCTTTGGTCTTTGGAATCCTAGATCTATCCAAGCTTGAACTTGTACGAGACAAGACAAGTCTTTCCTCCTTCAAATCAAGCAGTAAACCATGGAAGACAAAGAATCCAAGAAGACTCCTTGTCCGGTTACCTTGAAAGGTATCAACTACCTCCTATGAGCAAGAACCATGAAGATTGCTCTTTGTGGCCGCGGCTATTGGAACCATATTCTTACTCGGCAAGACGCTCCCATTGAGTTCAACAACGAGCTCACAAACGATGATGAGAAGTGGTTCCAACTAGACCAAAAGGTTCTTGGAGGCTTACGCCTATTGCGAAAACGCCAAGGAGTTATGGGATATTCTCCAAACCGTCTACGGGAATATATCAAACCTTAGCCGAGTTTATGAAGTCAAGAAGGCCATCAATGACCTAAACCAAGGAGACACCGAGTTCACCAAGCACTTTGGGAAGTTTAGGTCACTTTGGGCGGAATAAGAGATGCTCCGACCAAGCACTATTGTCCCAAAGGTGTTAAATGAACGGAGAGAGCAAGACAAGGTCTTCGGTTTGCTCCTAACACTCAACGGCAGCTACAAGGAGATTACCAAGCATCTTCTCCGAGCCGATACCCTACCAAACCTTGAAGAGGTGTGTGCTCAACTCCAAAGGGAACAAGGCTCCATTGAGCTCTTTGATGGCAAGAGGGAACTCGTAACCATCTTCCAAGACATATGAAGAAAGGAGGGCCTTGACGTGTGAGCATTGCAAGAAGAAGGGCCACATCAAGGAGAAGTGTTGGATTTTACATCCTAACCTCAAGTCGGCCAAGTTCAAGGACGCCAAGGCCAACTACTCTCATGATGACTCGACGAGTATGCCAAGCTCAAGCTCAAGCGGACCAAACCATGGCAAGGAAGAGGAGTCTTTGGCCATTGTCCCTTACATGGACGAGTTAGTGAGGAAGTCCGACCTTGACGCACTCATCAAAGCCCTTAAGGGCTCCGATATTTCACCCTTTTACTCCCTTAGTGCTCAAAATATAGACATTAAACCTTATAAGCCTATTATTGTTGATTCGGGTGCTTCTCATCATATGATTAGTAACTTGGACTTGATTAGTAATGTTAAACCGGCTTTAGGTAATGTCATTATTGCAAATGGGAGTGAAATCCCTATAGAAGGATTAGGAAACCTTAAGTTGTTTGATAGTGATTCTCAAGCTCTTTATATGCCTAGTTTTACTTCCAACCTTATATCCGTTAAACGCATTGCTTGTGATTTGAATTGCAATGTTATTTTCTGTCCTAATGATGTGGTTTTTCAGGATATTAAGAGTGAGAAGATCATTGGAAAAGGGGCCACAAGAGGAGACCTCTATCTTCTTGAAGAAAACGCTTTTAAAAACTCTACTTCTCTTTATCATGCTTTTAAATCGGTTATAGCCGAGGTTAACAATGTTATTTGGCATTTTAGACTTGGTCATCCGCACTTGAATGCTTTAAAAACTATTTTTCCGAATGTTGTTTTTGATCATCAAACTTGTGAAGCTTGCATTTTAGGCAAGCATTGTAGAACCGTTTTTTCAAAATCAAAAATGTGTTACAAGCCTTTTGAATTAGTCCACTCGGATGTTTGGTCCTCTCCTTGCAAATCTTGGAATAATCATGTTTATTTTGTCACATTCATAGATGAGAGCTCTAAATACACTTGGGTCACACTTTTACAAACTAAAGATAGGGTATTAGAGGCTTTTAAAAACTTTCAAAACTATGTGACTAACCATTACAATGCCAAGATTAAAACCTTTAGGTCGGATAATGGGGGAGAGTACACAAGCCGAGCATTCAAAGAACACATAGCCAACCATGGGATCCTTCACCAAACCACATGCCCATACACACCGCAACAAAACGGTGTGGCCGAGAGGAAGAATAGGCATTTCATGGAGGTTACACGATCAATGATGTTCCACATGAACATTCCAAAACGGTTTTGGTCGAATGGTGTTTTAACCGCATGTTATCTCATCAACCGAACCCCCACTCAAATCTTAAATAACCATTCTCCTTTTCACGTTTTGAATAAGAGTAAATCTATTCTTAACCATCTAAGAGTTTTGGTTGTGTGTGCTTTGTTTTTGTGCCTAGTGAACAAAGGAACAAGCTTGAAGCGAAGAGCATCAAGGACATGTTCATAGGCTACTCCAACACACAAAAAGGATACAAATGCTATGTACCCGAGACAAGAAGGGTCATAGTCTCAAGAGACGTCAAGTTCCTTGAAGGAAAAAGTTTCTATGAAGACAAGAATTGGGATAGTGTGAAGGACTTACCCGAGAAAGTCATGGATAGAGCTACAAGTCTAAGGAACCTAATGAAGAATCTTGGCATGGACTTTGAAGAAGAACCAAGCCAAGACATACCAAATCAACAACCCACTCATCTTGATCATGAGGGGGAGAACAACAATGAGCAAGCCAATTCCGAACCTCAAGAATCTAATGAGTTCGAGGGAGAATCAAATGCTCAACAACAACAACAACAAACTTCATCACAAGAAGACCAAGGACATGCTCAAGAAGATCATGATCAAGAAGTGGAGAAAGAAGGAAATGTATCACCAGAGCCGGCTCTATGGAGAAGCACTAGGGTAAAGAAGCATCCATCCAATTAGGTAAACATAGGGGTTTACTACAATAGCAAGGAGGTAGCTCATCCCACTCAAGCAACATGCTCTCTTGCAAGACTCCCCAAGGAACACCGAGCCTTCCTTATCTCCATGGATCAACATGTCATACCAAGGACATATGAAGAAGCTATGAAGGAAGAAGTGTGGATCAATGCGGTTAGAGTCGAGAACAAGGCAATGGAAGACAATGAAACCTTCTATGAAACCGACCTTCCCAAAGGCAAGAAGACCGTAAGCTCTAGATATGTGTTCACCATCAAGTACCTAAGCAACGGGGAGATGGAAAGGCATAAGGCAAGACTAGTAGCAAGAGGCTTCACACAAACCTATGGAGAAGATTACTTGGATACCTTCGCACCGGTGGCTAAACTTCACACGGTTAGGGTCATTCTATCCTTGGCTACAAATCTATCATGGGATCTTTTTCAAATGGACGTGAAGAGCGCATTTCTACAAGGAGAACTTGAAGAAGAAGTCTACATGACTCCACCACCCGGTCTAGAGATCACTCCCGGGAAAGTTCTAAGGCTAAGGAAAGCCATCTATGGTCTCAAGCAATCACCAAGGGCATGGTATCACAAACTTAGCTCAACACTGATGGCAAAGTGATTCAAAAGATCACAAGCCGAACACACACTCTTCACTCTACAAAACCAAGAAGGTATAGTGGTTGTACTAGTATATGTGGATGACATTATCATATCCGGGAACAACAAGGAAGGTATTCAAGAAACCAAAACCTTTGTTAAATCTAAATTTGATATTAAGGATCTCGGCTTGCTTAAGTAATTCCTTGGGATTGAGGTGTGTAGATCTAAAGAAGGTCTCTTTCTCTCACAAAGGAAGTACACCCATGATATTTTAAGTGTTGTCAATATAATAGGAACCAAGGCGGCCAAAACTCCTCTTGAAGACGGCTACAAGACTATTCAAGAAGGTAGTGAGGATGATCAACCGTACAAAGACCCTATGCTCTATAGACGGCTAGTGGGAAAACTCATATACCTTACCATCACTAGACCGGGCCTATGCTTTGCCGTGAATCAAGTCTCCCAACATATGCAAAAGCCAAAGCAACATCATTGGAACATGATCATGAGGATCTTGGGATATCTTAAAGGAACTTCAAGCTTGGGTATATGGATGGGTTGCAACAAGAGCACAGAGGTTATTGGATATTGTGATGCCGACTATGCCGGAAACCTAGAAGATAGAAAGTCAACCACCGGGTATTGTACTTTCATTGGAGGCAACCTTGTCACATGGAAGACAAAGAGGCAAAAGATAGTGTCTTGCTCAACCGCCGAAGCCGAGTATAGAGCCATGAAAAAGCTAACTCAAGAGCTCATGTGTCTAAAGAACTTGCTAGGGGATTTGGGTTTCAAGATTGAAGCACCAATGACCATGCATTGTGATATCAAGCGGCTATCCACATAGCAACAAACTCGGTCTTCCATGAAAGGACTAAACACATAGAGGTGGATTGTCACAAGGTTAGAGAACAAATGGTCAAAGGAACTATCCTACCATGCTACACCAAAAGTGAAGACCAACTTGCGGATATCTTCACCAAATCAGCAAGCTTGAAGGTTTGTGAGTCCATCCTACCAAGACTAGGACTCACACGGGCTACCAAAGCCTAAGTCTTTAACCGCATAAGCTTGTACTCTTTTCCCTTAAAAGAGTTTTATCCCAAGTGGTTTTCTCACCAAGGTTTTAACGAGGCAAGGTTATGCGGGTTCCAAGCTTAGCCATTGCATTGGGATAAACTTGCGGGGGAGTGTTAAAAAGAGACCAAGGCTTTGCCTGGACACACTTGTTCACCAAGGCGAAGACCTAGCGTGTGATCAAAGGTATCATCACAATCTCTCTTGTTACCGTTGCAAAGAGGACAAAGAAACAAAGGAAGGATCTAGAAGCCAAAGAGCCGTTACACAAAAGAGCCGTTGGGCAAGTGCACCACACGCCGTCCGTACAAGTCACGTGTAGACTTAAGGAGCGTGTAGTTCACGCCGTCCGTACCATCACGGGTCGCTCTAAGGCGCGGCTAACCGAGGCTAGATGTGGACAAATTTAGGATATTCCTAAGATGCCATTTTGAGTCTTTCCTTTGTATAATAATGTCCTTGTAACAACACAATTTTAATTAATCGAATCTACACACTTTCGGATAAACCTCCTTCTCTCTCTATTTTCTCTCTCTTGTTCTTGATGTTCTTCATGGAACTCAAGAACACAATCTCCTAAACTACACTATAATCTTACTAAAAACTAACAATAATTGTCTCAATGAGCTTTGTACAAGTTTGATAAACTTATGAAACATCTAACAACGCGTTTCTAGGACTTTAAACCAAGTTTCATGCAACATGAGAGCTTATAAGTTTCTCAATGAGCTTTGTACAAGTTTGACGAACGTATGAAACATCTAACAACGCGTTTCTAGGACTCTAAACCAAGTTTCATGCAACATTAGTGCTTATAAGTTCCTCAATGAGCTTTGTACAAGTTTCACGATCTTATGAAACATCTAACAACGCGTTTCTAGGACTCTAAACCAAGTTTCATGCAACATGAGTTCTTATAAGCTCCTCAATGAGCTTTGTACAAGTTTTACGAAAGTATGAAACATCTAACAACGCGTTTCTAGGACTATAAACCAAGTTTCATGCAACATGAGTGTTTATAAGTGTATCAATGAGCTTTGTACAAGTTTGACAAACTAATGAAACATCTAACAACGCGTTTCTAGGACTCTAAACCAAGTTTCATGAAACATGAGTTCTTATTAGTATCTCAATGAGCTTTGTATAAATTTGACGAACTTATGAAACATCTAACAACGCGTTTCTAGGACTATAATCAAGTTTCATGCAACATGAGAGCTTATAAGTTCCTCAATGAGTTTTGTACAAGTTTGACGAACGTATAAAACATGAGTGTTTCTAAAACTCTAAACCAAGTTTCATGCAACATGAGTGCTTATAAGTTCCTCAATGAGCTTTGTATAAATTTGACGAACTTATGAAACATCTAACAACGCGTTTCTAGGACTATAATCAAGTTTCATGCAACATGAGAGCTTATAAGTTCCTCAATGAGTTTTGTACAAGTTTGACGAACGTATAAAACATCTAACAACGTGTTTCTAAAACTCTAAACCAAGTTTCATGCAACATGAGTGCTTATAAGTTCCTCAATGAGCTTTGGACAAGTTTGACGAACTTATGAAACATCTAACAACGTGTTTCTAGGACTCTAAACCAAGTTTCATGCAACATGAGTTCTTATAAGCTCCTCAATGAGCTTTGTACAAGTTTGACGAACTTATGAAACATCTAACAACTCGTTTCTTGGACTCTAAACCAAGTTTCATGCAGCATGAGTGTTTATAAGTGTCTCAATGAGCTTTGTACAAGTTTGACGAACTTATGAAACATCTAACAACGCGTTTCTAGGACTCTAAACCAAGTTTCATGCAACATGAGTGCTTATAAGTATCTCAATGAGCTTTGTATAAGTTTGACGAACTTATGAAACATCTAACAACTCGTTTCTAGGACTCTAAACCAAGTTTCATGCAACATGAGTGCTTATAAGTTCCTCAATGAGCTTTGTATAAGTTTGACGAACTTATGAAACATCTAACAACGCGTTTCTAGGACTCTAAATCAAGTTTCATGCAACATGAGAGCTTATAAGTTCCTCAATGAGCTTTGTACAAGTTTGACGAACGTATGAAACATCTAACAACGCGTTTCTAAAACTCTAAACCAAGTTTCATGCAACATGAGTGCTTATAAGTTTCTTAATGAGCTTTGGACAAGTTTGACGAACTTATGAAACATCTAACAACGCGTTTCTTGGACTCTAAACCAAGTTTCATGCAACATGAGTTCTTATAAGCTCCTCAATGAGCTTTGTACAAGTTTCACGAACTTATGAAACATCTAACAACGCGTTTCTAGGACTCTAAACCAAGTTTCATCCAACATGAGTGTTTATAAGTGTCTCAATGAGCTTTGTACAAGTTTGACGAACTTATGAAACATCTAACAACGCGTTTCTTGGACTCTAAACCAAGTTTCATGCAACACGAGTTCTTATAAGTATCCTCAATGAGCTTTGTATAAGTTTGACGAACTTATGAAACATCTAACAACTCGTTTCTAGGACTCTAAACCAAGTTTCATGCAACATGAGAGATTATAAGTTCCTCAATGAGCTTTGTACAAGTTTGACGAACGTATGAAACATCTAACAACGCGTTTCTAAAAATCTAAACCAAGTTTCATGCAACATGAGTGCTTATAAGTTCCTCAATAAGCTTTGTACAAGTTTCACGAACGTATGAAACATCTAACAACGCGTTTCTAGGACTCTAACCAAGTTTCATGCAACATGAGTGCTTATAAGTTCCTCAATGAGCTTTGTATAAGTTTCACGAACTTATGAAACATCTAACAACGCGTTTCTAGGACTCTAAATCAAGTTTCATGCAACATGAGAGCTTATAAGTTCCTCAATGAGCTTTGTACCAGTTTGACGTACGTATGAAACATCTAACAACGCGTTTCTAGGACTTTAAACCAAGTTTCACGAAACATGAGTGCTTATAGGTTCCTCAATGAGCTTTGTACAAGTTTCACGAACTTATGAAACATCTAACAACGCGTTTCTAGGACTCTAAACCAAGTAACATGCAATATGAACTCTTATAAGTTCCTCATTGCGCTTTGTATAAGTTTGACGAACGTATGAAACATCTAACAACGCGTTTCTAGAACTCTAAACCAAGTTTCATGCAACATGAGTGTTTATAAGTGTCTTAATGAGCTTTGTACAAGTTTGACGAACTTTTGAAACATCTAACAACGCGTTTCTAGGACTCTAACCCAAGTTTCATGCAACATGAGTGCTTAAAAGTCTCTCAATGAGCTTTGTATAAGTTTGACGAACTTATGAAACATCTAAGAAACTCGTTTCTAGGACTCTAAACCAAGTTTCATGCAACATGAGAGCTTATAAGTGTCCTCAATGAGCTTTGTACAAGTTTGACGAACATATGAAACATCTAACAACGCGTTTCTAACACTTTAACCCAAGTTTCATGCAACATGAGTGCTTAAAAGTCTCTCAATGAGCTTTGTATAAGTTTGACGAACTTATGAAACATCTAAGAAACTCGTTTCTAGGACTCTAAACCAAGTTTCATGCAACATGAGAGCTTATAAGTTCCTCAATGAGCTTTGTACAAGTTTGACGAACATATGAAACATCTAACAACGCGTTTCTAACACTTTAAACCAAGTTTCATGCAACATGAGTGCTTATAAGTGATATGAACTTGACCGCGTGATCAAACTCTGGACTAGGCCGAACAAAGAGCTGGATGGTTAGATGGGTGTGGATAGTGATGGGCGTGGTATTGAGGACAGAACGGATGCGATAAAAGGGTGGTGTATGCGTGAAGGTGGTTATGGACGTCTCAAGCTAAGTATGAGCAAGTTAACTTGATGGATAGAAGAATCCCTTGAAACCAATAAGCTTGAAAGGTATTCTGATTCAATCTCTGAATCGTAACTTGAGTCAAAACCTCTGGAAGAGTTTTTGTATAAAAGATCGACTAAAGGAGACGGTGGTGCGGCGCAACCCTTTTATAGAGGAGGCACAATTCACAACACTCTTTTAGGGTTGCGCATAAACAAAAAGGAATTCCAGAAAAAGGAAATCCGCACAAAATGGAAAACCGCATGAGCAAAATGGAAATCCGGCAAAAAAGGAAAACCGCACAAAATGGGATAAAACGACGAGTAGTTTAAAAGCGCCTCGTCTCGTACACTCTTCAAGCTATGATCACAACTGGATGACGTGGTCTTCTTCTTGACCTCGTTAAAACCCAATGGGAAAAAGAGTGCCAAGCGAGACATCTAGTCCGCTTAGTTTTCATAGCTTGGTCTTCTTAGGTTGTCGTGCTGAAAACGTTGAAGTAGCTCTTGGCTGCTCCATCAGCCTCCATCATCATGGCTTGAACTTTCTTGGCTAACTCCTTAGCCTTGGACCGTGTGATTGCCCCTTCATGTTCTTCGGCGATCGGTGCTCGGGCACCTTGGTGCTCGGTGCTCGGTGCTCGGGCGCCTTGGTGCTCGGTGCTCGGTGATCGATGCTCGATGTTGATGTCCGGTTCCATGATCACGTCATCCCCTCCTTCTTGAAAAGGATTTGACTTCAAATCCAAATCTGCAACATACGGAGACAAGTCAGAAACATTAAACGAGTCCGAAATTGTATACTTACCTCGGAGATCAATTTTATAGGCATTGTCGTTGATCCGTTTGGTGACTTGGAATGGCCCGTCTATCCTCGGCATGAGCTTAGACTTCCTCTCGGCTGGGAACCGCTCCTTCCTCAGATGAACCCAAACGAGATCGCCTTCTTCAAATACCATGTTCTTGCGGCCCTTGTTGGCATGCTCGACATATTGCCTCGTCTTCCTCTCGATGTTCTCTCTAGCCTTCTCATGCAACTTCTTGACCTGTTCGGCTTTTCTCTTGCCATCTAAACTGGACACTTCACTCAAAGGTAATGCAATTAAATCCAAAGGAGACATGAGATTAAATCCGTAAACCAATTCAAAAGGAGAGAATGAGGTAGTAGTAAGCTTTGCGTGGTTGTAAGCGAACTCCACGTGTGGTAAGCATTCTTCCCAAGATTTTATGTTGCTTTTCACCAAGGTTCTAAGTAGTGTTGATAACGAACGATTCACCACCTCGGTTTGCCCATCGGTTTGGGGGTGGCAGGTAGTGGAAAACGACAGCTTGGTCCCTAGCTTGGCCCACAAGGTTCGCCAAAAGTGGCTGAAAAATTTGGTGTCCCGGTCTGAAACAATGACGCAATGCATCCCATGTAACCTCACCACTTCCCTGAAAAATAAGTTGGCTACTTTCACGACATCATCAGTCTTGTGACAAGCTATGAAGTGCGCCATCTTGCTAAACCTGTCAACCACTACAAAAATAGAATCTCTAACATTCCTGGTTCGAGGTAAGCCAACCACAAAATCCATCGAAATTTTTGTCCAAGGGTGAGATGGAATGGGTAAGGGGGTGTACAAACCGTGAGGTTTCACCTTACTCTTAGCATATTTACATGTCGCACATCTCGAGCATACTTTCTCTACATTTTTCTTCATGATCGGCCAATAAAAATAGGCTTGGAGGCTGGAAATTGTCTTAATAACGCCAAAGTGTCCGGCCAATCCTCCTCCCTTGGATTCCCGGACTAGTAGCTCTCTCACTGATCCGCTAGGAATGCACAACCGATGGTGGAAGAACAAATATCCATCCTGTCTATAATAATTCTCAAAGGAAAATTTAGCACATCTCAAGTAATACGTTCCAAAATCAGCATCAGAATCATATAGTTCTTTAAGCAATTCAAAACCTATGAGTTTGGATCTTAGTTCAGCGATTATAGAATACCTCTGGGAGAATTCGTCGGCTACGCATTGTACTTACCTTTTTTGTACTTGATGACGTAGGGAAACGTCTCAAAGAATTCTATCCAGCGGCCATGCCTCTTGTTCAGCTTTTGTTTCCCCTTTAAGTGTTTGAGAGACTCATGGTCCGTGTGGATAACAAATTCCTTTGGCCATAGATAATGTTGCCAAGTCTGCAAAGCCCTCACCAATGCGTACAACTCCTTGTCATAAGTGGGGTAATTCAGTGTGGCTCCTCCTAACTTCTCACTAAAGTAAGCAATGGGATTCTTATCCTGCATAAGAACCGCACCAATACCTACACCAGAAGCGTCGCACTCAATTTCAAAAGTTTTTAAAAAGTTACTGAAAGGCCTGGTCTTGTGCTTCTCCCCATTTGAAACCAACGTCCTTCTTGATAACTTCGGTTAAAGGTGCCACAATGGTGCTAAAGTCTTTGACAAAGCGCCTATATAAATCGGCTAGTCCATGGAAGCTTCGGACTTCTCCAACAGTGGTAGGTGTTGGCCATTCTTTGATTGCCTTGACCTTCTCTTCGTCGACCCTAACTCCTTCTGTACTCACAACAAAACCTAGGAAACCAATCTCATTAGTGCAAAAGGTACACTTATCAATGTTAGCAAAAAAGGTTCTTCTTTCTTAGGACGTCAAATACGGCTCGGACATGGGCAATGTGCTCGTCTAGGCTCATGCTAAAGATCAATATATCAAAACATGATTCATTAGTCTCATAAAAGTGCTAGGCGCATTAGTAAGACCGAAAGGCATAACAAGCCAGTCATATAATCCTTGCTGGGTTTTGAATGTCGTCTTCCATTCATCACCCTCCTTCATCCTAATCTGATGGTAGCCACTCTTAAGATCAATCTTAGAGAACACGTTAGAACCACACAATTCATCTAACATATCATCTAATCTAGGAATAGGGTGGCGATACTTCACCGTTATGTTGTTGATGTCTCGGCAATCAACACACATGTGCCATGATCCATCCTTTTTGGGCACAAGTAGCACAGGTACAACACATGGACTCATGCTCTCTCAGATATGGCCTTTGCTCATCAACTCCTCAACTTGTTTCTCCAGTTCCTTGGTCTCCACCGGATTAGTCCTATAGGCGGGTCGGTTTGGAAGCACCGAACCGGGGACTAGGTCAATTTGGTGCTCAATGCCTCGGATTGGGGGCAGGCCAGGTGGGATCTCCTGAGGGAAAACGTCACTATAGTCCTGCAAAAGCTGGGCAAAATAACTAGGAAGATCCTGTGGAGGATTAGTGCTAACAAGGCTCTCTTTATATATAAACAATAAGATAGAAGAATCTGAGGTAAGGAGTGGGGAAACTTCTCTTTGGTTTATGTAGAGGTTAGCGGATGACGTGGGAGCATTCTCTTTCTCTTCCTTGAGCTTGAGATAGAGCTGGTCTTGATACACTTCACTAGGTGTGAGGGCAGAAAGGGTGACCTTTCGGCCTTTGAACTCAAAGGAGTGCTTGTTGGTGTAGCCGTCAGGGAGAACTCTACGGTCTGATTGCCACGGTCTACCTAACAGAATGTGGCTGGAGCACATGGGTATCACATCACAAAGCACTTCATCTTCATACTTGCCAATAGAGAAAGACAGTCTGATTTGCCGAGTCACCGTTAAGGCACCACTTTCATTCAACCATTGTAGCTTGTAGGGGCACGGATGGGACAAAGTTTCTAGGCTCAACTTCTGAACCATGGTTTCACTAGCTGCATTAGTACAACTCCCACCGTCTATGATGAGGCTACACACCTTGCCTTTGACGATGCACCGGGTGTGAAATAGGTGGTCTCTTTGTACTAGTTCCTCCGGTTGGTTCTGTACACTCAATGTTCTCTGTGCAACTAGAATCTCCCCAATGGCAGCTACTTACTCTTCCTCTTCTTCCTCCTCTGGGTCAGATTCAGAAGCTTGGGCCACTACCTCTCCATTGTCCAGAATCATGAATGCCTTCTTGTTGGGGCAATCTCTAGAGTAATGGCCCATCCCTTGGCATCTAAAACACCTAACATTGCTGGAGGAGGTGTTGCTTCTGCCATTAGGATCATACTTGACCTCTTCTTTAGCCGTGGAAGTAGGCTTAGTGTCCTTGGAGAAAGGTGGCCGAGAAGGCGTAAAATCCTTAGGTTTGCTTGGCGTGGAGGAGAGGCTAGGTTTGGCGTACCTTCTCTTGTTCTGGCTCTCCACTAGTTCTGCTTTGTGCACAAGTTCCTCAAGGTCAACATAGGTCTGGAGCTCCACCTTGTCTTGAATGTCTCGGGTAAGTCCACCAATAAACCGTGCCATGGTTACTTCCTCATCTTCCTCTAGACCGGCTCGGATAAGGAGGGTTTACATATCTTGGAAGTAATCTCGGACTGTGGTGGACCCTTGGGTGAGTCTTCTTAGCTTGTTGAGAACTTCCCTGTTGTAATGGCTCGGCACAAACCGTTTCCTCATGTGTGTAGTGACCTGGTGCCAAGTGAGGATAGGTTGATCATTGTGGCGGTTTCTTGAGGTGCAGAGCTGATATTACCATAGGAGTGCATACTCACTAAACTCTGAAACGGCTATCTTCACCTTATTAGACGCATAAGTGTCATGGCACAAGAAGTCGGATTCCATCTTCCTCTCCCAATCAAGATAAGCTTCCTGATCATTCTTATTGTGGAAGGGAAGAAACTTGGCCTTAATATGTTTCAGCTGCTGCCTCTCCGGGTCTTCAGGGTCGTCTCTATCACGCCTCTCACCCCTCTGGCTACGCCTGCTACGGTCCGACGCATTGATGCCATAATACTCGTCACTAGAGCCGATGTAGACGCGTTGCCCGGCTATGGTCTGGGTGGGACGGCGTTGAGCAGCGTGTGGTCTACGTCTGGGAGCTCTGTCCTCTGGCTCGCTCAGTTCAGCATGTGTCCGTTGCCTTGGTACTCTCCGCTCTTTCTTGGCGTTGATGGGACGGAGGTTGCGGATAGCTTGAAATCTAGACGTTTCGGCGACGCCTTTGCCCTTGCAGATCCGCATGGCCTCGGACGGAGTTGGCATGGACCCACCATCAGAGTCTGAGGTTACCTTCGTAGCCTCCTTGGCTTGCTTCTCACGTTCCAAGGTGAGTTGTTGAGATATTTGCTAAGGAAGAAGCAGAGACATTGCTTCGGCTACCTGCGTGGCGATGAGCTGCTTCAAGTCATCCAAGGCTTCCGGGGAAAGCGCCATGTACCTGTTTCAAGCAAAAGGAACTCGAAGTAAGGTGTCCTCAAACAAGCAAGTAATAGAACAGAACAGGACAAAACAAAAAGAAAAGGAAATCCGGGTTTGCCACATGTTTTAAGAAAAGGAAATCGATTTTTTTAAGTTAAACGCAAGTTTTGTGTAAAAAGGAAATCATAAAAACATGTTTTGAAAGATGCGATTAGGTTTTTAAAAGATCAAAAACCTATTGTTTCAAGCCGCCGCTTATGAACTACAAGAACACAAGCTACTTAACAGTTTGGAAATTCACAAAGTAACCGGTTCTAACACACTATAACAAGCAACACAGTTCGCACAACAATTAAACACCACACAGAATTCAATTGCTAGAAAGAGGGTTAGAAGGAACTCAGCCTGTTGGTACAAAGGTGGCTCTGATACCAGATGATATGAACTTGACCGCATGATCGAACTCTGGACTAGGCTGAACAAAGAGATGGATGGATAGATGGGTGCGAATAGTGATGGGCGTGGTATTGAGGACAGAACGGATGTGATAAAAGGGTGGTGGAAGCGTGAAGGTGGTTATGGACGTCTCAATCTAAGTATGAGGAGGTTAACTTGATGGATAGAAGAATCCCTTGAAAGCAATAAGCTTGAAAGGTATTCGTATTCAATCTCTGAATCGTAACTTGAGTCAAAACCTTTGGAAGAGTTTTTGTATAAAAGATCGACTAAAGGAGAAGGTGGTGCGGCGCAACCCTTTTATAGAGGAGGCACAAGTCGCAATTCTCTTTTAGGGTTGCGCATAAACAAAAAGGAAATCTGGAAAAAAGGAAATCCGCAGAAAATGGAAAACCGCATGAGCAAAATGGAAATCCGGTAAAAAGGAAAACCGCACAAAATGGGATAAAACGACGAGTAGTTTAAAAGCGCCTCATCTCGTACACTCTTCAAGCTATGATCACTAATGGAAGACGTGGTGTTCTTCTTGGCCTCGTTAAAACCCAGTGGGAAAAAGAGTGCCAAGTAAGACACCTACTCCGCTTAGTTTTCATAGCTTGGTCTTCTTAGGTTTCCGTGATGAAAACGTTGAAGTAGCTCTTGGCTGCTCCATCATCCTTCATCATCATGGCTTGAACTTTCTTGGCTAACTCCTTAGCCTTGGACCGTGTGATTGCCCCTTCATGTTCTTCGGCGATCGGTGCTCGGGCGCCTTGGTGCTCGGTGCTCGGGCGCCTTGGTGCTCGGTGCTCGGTGATCGATGCTCGATGTAGATGTCCGGTTCCATGATCACATCAATAAGTTCCTCAATAAGCTTTTTACAAGTTTCACGAACTTATGAAACATCTAACAACGCGTTTCTAGGACTCTAAACCAAGTTTCATGCAACATGAGAGCTTATAAGTTCCTCAATGAGCTTTGTACAAGTTTGATGAACGTATGAAACATCTAACAACGCGTTTCTAGAACTCTAAACAAAGTTTCATGCAACATGAGTTCTTATAAGTTCCTCAATGACCTTTGTACAAGTTTGACGAGCGTATGAAACATCTAACAACGCGTTTCTAGGACTCTAAACAAATTTTCATGCAACATGAGTGTTTATAAGTGTCCCAATGAGCTTTGTACAAGTTTGACGAACTTATGAAACATCTAACAACGCGTTTCTAGGTTTCTAAACCAATTTTCATGAAACATCAGTGTTTATAAGTGTCTCAATGAGCTTTCTACAAGTTTGACGAACTTATGAAACTTCTAACAACGCGTTTCTAGGACTCTAAACCAAGTTTCATTCTACATGAGTGCTTATAAGTATCTCAATGAGCTTTATTAAGTTTGACGAACTTATGAAACACCTAACAACTCATTTCTAAGACTCTAAACAAAGTTTCATGCAACATGAGAGCTTATAAGTTCCTCAATGAGATTTGTACAAGTGTGACGAACGTATGAAATATAGAGGCTGAATGTTTCTCTTATTATTATTGAATATGAATTTTACAAATATATATACATACGATAGAGTTCCTAGGTAACTAGGGTAAATGTAATTATAATAATTATAAGTAGATCCCTAATATATAGTTATTTACATAATACTTCTATATACCCCGCAAGATGGAGTTACTCTTGTGACTCCAATCTTGGAGCATGCTTGTTGAAAACGAGCTCTAGCTAGTGGTTTGGTGAGTGTGTCCGTCAGTTGATCATTCGTTGAAACGTGTGATACCCGAAGCATTTGTCCTTGAATCTGATTTCGGACAAAGTGGTAGTCTAGTGTGATATGTTTCATGCGTGAGTGAAATACAGGGTTCGCGCAAAGGTAGGTGGCTCCCACATTGTCACAGTAGATGACTGGTATAGCGGGTATAACGATGTGGAGTTCATAGAGTAAAGAGCAAAGCCATCGTACCTCGGCAGCAGTGTTGGCAACTGCGCGGTATTCGACTTATGTTGATGATCGAGCAACCCCTTTCTGCTTTTTGGAAGACCATGAGATTGGATTTTGACCCATGTATATGACATAGCCATTAGTAGAAACATAGTCATCAGTATCACCAGCCCAATCTGCATCAGAGAATGCATGAAGTATCATAGGAGATGATGCATGAAGGTGTATACCATGAGTAGGAGTGCCTGCAAGGTAGCGTAGCATGCGTTTGGCTGCTTGCCAATGCTCATGAGTCGGTTTGTGCATGAATTGCGAAAGTCGATTAACAGCGTAGGAGATGTCTGGGCGTGTGAAGGCTAGGTATTGGAGGCTCCCAACAACAAACCGGTATTGCGACGCATCTGCAAGTGGTTCACCGCTTGTGAGAGTCAATTTTGGTGTTGTGGGTAGTGGTGTAGAGACGGGTTTTGCATCAGACATATTGTTCTTCCCAAGGAGTTCTATGATATATTTCCGTTGCATGAGATGAAGACCACTTGATGTTCTAGAAACTTCGATACCCAAGAAATAATGTAAGTCAATTGGGTCCTTGATTGAGAATCGATCTGCAAAGACTTTAAGGACATTTGCAACAACTAGCTGATTATTACCGGTGACCAGAATATCGTCTACATACACAAGGACATAAGTAATGTTGTTGCCGGAGTTGCAAATGAAAAGAGATGTGTCCGCAAGAGAGTTGGTGAAACCGGTATCAAGGAGATGTTGTTTTAATGACATATACCACGCTCTTGGGGCCTGCTTTAGCCCATAAATTGGCTTCCTAAGTCGACAAACAAAGTTCGGTCTGTCTTGATCAACAAAACCAGGTGGTTGTGACATATATACTTCTTCAGTGAGCTCTCCTTGAAGAAAGGCGTTATTTACGTCGAGTTGTTTTATCGGCCAAGACTTCTTAACCGCAACATCTAGAACAAGTCGTATCGTTGTGGATTTAATCACCGGACAGAAAGTTTCAGTGTAGTCTTTCCCATATTGTTGATGAAATCCTTTGGCAACTAATCGTGCTTTGTATCTTTCAAGAACACCAGTGGAGTAAAACTTTTGTGTGAAAACCCACTTACAGTCGATAATGTTTTGTGAAATCTGTGGAGGTACTAAGTCCCATGTCCGATTAATGGTTAATGCATTATATTCCGTTGAACACGCTCTGCTCCAATATGGATCTTTCAAGGCTTGAGTGATGGTTGTTGGTTCCTTTGTTGGCTGTTTTGTACCTGTTACAATGAAACTTTGTTTGGCTGTGGAATTTGTATTTGTATTTTGTGGGTATTTTGTGGTGGCTGAATATTTTGTTGTGTATTTTGGCTTTGTGGTTGTAAAGGCGCGGCTTGGTGGGATGGTGTGATATTTGTGTGTGGTTTGTGCTGAGTTGTGGGATTCAACTCATTTTTTTGTGGAGCAGTGGGCTCAAGCGGAGAAGGGTTTGGCTGAGTCGAGGTTTGCGACTCATTTTGTGAAGGAGCAGTGGGCTCCAAATTATGAGAATAAGAAGATTTAGGGATAGAAGATGATACATGAGAGTTTGGTTGTGTTCGCTGGTGAAGGTCTGAGTGTGGGGGGTCCCATGGTAGTTGATGGCGCTGGCAATTGTTGTGGCATGACAAAAATAGTACCATTGCCCGAAGAAGACGTAACTCGATCACGTTCCTCACAAGGACGTAATGGGTTTGTTGTGATCACATGATTTCTTGTTTGGCATGTTTCATTTTGGGTCTTGGTTTTGTGACGTCGTTGATATATCACACGTGGACGACGTTCTGGTGGCTGAGCATTAGTGGAAGCTGAGGTGGTTTGCATTACGGTGGCGTTTATTGGCACTATCACCGGTGATGGTAAGGTGGACACTGGAGCAACCATCGTTGTAGTCTCGGTTGCCGACATCGATGAACTAGATCCATTATTTTCTCTGGTTTTTGTTTTATGCAATTCACGAAAAGGGAAAACTTGTTCTTGAAATTGCACATGACGTGAAGTATACAACCGTCCAGTCGGGATGTGGAGACAATAGTACGCGCTCTGAGTGGTTGAGTAGCCGAGGAAGACGCATCTTTGAGATCGATCTTCGAGCTTGTGGTGTGTATACGGTCTTAGCCACGGAAAGCACATGCACCCGAAAACCCGAAGTTTTTCGTAGTTGGGTGGCTTCTCGAATAATTTATGAAATGGTGATTGTGAAGATAGAACATGGGTTGGCATTCTATTGATGAGATAAATTGTTGCCGCAAAGGCATATGGCCAATATTCTTTCGGTATTGATGTTGTTGACAGAAGCGTGAGTCCGGTTTCCACTATATGTCTATGTTTTCTCTCTGATATCCCGTTGTGCTCAGGGGTATGTGGCGGTGAAGTGAGATGAGATATCCCTTGTGTTGAGAGAAAGCTTCTTAATGCAACAAATTCACCACCATTGTCTGTGAATAGTGTTCCAATCTTCGTTTGAAACCGGTTTTCTACAAGAGGTTTAAACGCGATGAACACGTCTTTGACATCTGATTTCTTCTTGAGTGGGTACAACCAAGTGTAGCGAGTGTAATGGTCAACCAAGACAAGGTAATATTTGTAGTTATCAGAAGAGAGAATAGGTGATGTCCAAACATCTGAGAAAATATACTCAAGAGGGCGATAAGACATAATAGATGTTTGAGAAAAAGGGAGTTTGTGGCTTTTATTAATAAGGCATTCTGAGCAAGACAATGGTTTTTGAGTAGAAGGTGCAAGAGGAAGAGAAAATGTGGAAATAATATTGTTTAAAACAGATAACGAAGGGTGCCCTAATCTTGAATGCCAAGACATGAGGTTTGTTTTTGGACCAGATGCAGATAACATAGCCAAAGCTTGAGTGTTCATCACTGGCCATTCATATAACTCGTTCTTAGTTTGCCCTTGGAGTAATGGGACCCCCGTACTGAGATCCTTCACCTGAAAAGATGCAGGAAATAATTCGACGGAGACTTGATTAGTATTGCATAAGCGATATACCGAGATTAGATTTTTGTGTATATTAGGGACACATAATATTTTGTCTAGATTCAAAGCACGAGTTTGAGAAGGAAGAAATGAAGAACCAGTGTGTGTTATTGCTAGGCTAGAGCCATCTGCAATCATGACATCATCACCTCCGTTATATGCCTGATGGAGTGACAGATTATTGAGATCGGAGGTGATGTGGTGAGTGGCACCGGAGTCGAGCAGCCAATTGTTCGCTGTGTATGGTGATCCAACTGCCATATTCGCTCGAGGTTGCCATGGACGGAAAGGGCTGCTTTGTGTCTGGTTTCCGGAGTGTTGTAGAGACTGTAGTTGTGAACATCTTTTGGCACTATGTCCCTGCGTGTTGCACAATTGACATTTTCCCAAGTATGGCTTGGAAGTTCGGTTTTGATACCTGGCTTGGGACTGTTGTGGCTGCCTGTTTGATGTGTTGTTGTTGTTATTGTACTTCTTCCCGTTGTTGTTGTTGCGGTAATTGTTGTTGTGATTTTGGTTGTAGTTCACAGCATTAGCAGAGACTGGGATTGAGGAAGTGTTTGCAACAGACAATGATAAAAGCTTGCTTTCATGATTAATGAGTTTCTCATGTATTTCTGTGAGAGATGGTGGTTTCTCACGTCCTTCAATCTGTTCACACAACGATTTGTACTCCTCAGGAAGTCCAGCAAGGAGGAAGTCAATTTGATCTTCATGATCTATCACTTTGCCCAATAGTGCAAGACTATCGATGCGAGTAACAACCCCTTGCACATATTCATCAATTGTTTTTGTTCCCTTCGTCCATTGCTTTAGTTGAGTGGTGAGTTGACGAATATGGCCTCTGCTTGGTTTAGCATAAGTGTTTGCAAGCTTGTCCCAAATATCAGCAGAGAACTTAGCACGAGCTAGAAGAGGTTGAATTGTCATAGTGACAGTGCCGATGAGTGCACTATAGATGAGTTGATCCTGACGTTGCCAGAAGGTGTACTCTGGGTTTGGTGTGGTGACTTCATTAACAACAACAGTTTCTGATGGGGAAGGCTTGGATCTGTCGATGTGGTCGGCGAGATTATAACCAGCAAGAAGTGAGTGGACTTGGAGACTCCACATCAAATAGTTTGATTGAGTGAGTTTTGTGATGTTGTTCATGTTGATAATGAGGAGATATCTGCCATCCACAACAATGATATCGTTGTTTGTTGATGTTTGAGCCATGGCGGCTGGTTTTTGAAAAAGAAATTTAGGTTTGGAGGTATAGATCGAATAGCTCTGATACCATATAGAGGCTGAATGTTTCTCTTATTATTATTGAATATGAATTATACAAATATATATACATATGATAGAGTTCCTAGGTAACTAGGGTAAATGTAATTATAATAATTATAAGTAGATCCCTAATATATAGTTATTTACATAATACTTCTATATGAAACATTTAACAACGCGTTTCTAAAACTCTAAACCAAGTTTCATGCAACATGAGTACTTATAAGTTCGTCAATAAGCTTTGTACAAGTTTGACGAACGTATGAAACATCTAACAACGCGTTTCTAGGACTCTAAACCAAGTTTCATGCAACATGAGAGCTTATAAGTTCCTCAATGAGCTTTGTACAAGTTTCACGAACTTATGAAACATCTAACAACGCGTTTCTAGGACTCTAAATAAAGTTTCATGCAATATGAGAGCTTATAAGTTCCTCAATGAGCTTTGTAAAAGTTTGACGAACTTTTGAAACATCTAACAACGCGTTTCTAGGACTCTAAACCAAGTTTCATGCAACATGAGTGCTTATAAGTTCCTCAATGAGCTTTGTACAAGTTTCACGAACTTATGAAACATCTAACAACGCGTTTCTAGGACTCTAAACCAAGTTACATGAAACATGAACTCTTATAAGTTCCTCAATGCGCTTTGTATAAGTTTGACGAACGTATGAAACATCTAACAACGCGTTTCTAGGACTCTAAACCAAGTTTCATGAAACATGAGTGTTTATAAATGTCTCAATGAGCTTTGTACAAGTTTGACGAACTTATGAAACATCAAACAACGCGTTTCTAGGACTCTAACCCAAGTTTCATGCAACATGAGTGCTTATAAGTATCTCAATGAGCTTTGTATAAGTTTGACGAACTTATGAAACATCTAACAACTCGTTTCTAGGACTCTAAGTTTCATGCAACATGAGAGCTGATAAGTTCCTCAATGAGCTTTGTACAAGTTTGACGAACGTATGAAACATCTAACAACGCGTTTCTAACACTCTAAACCAAGTTTCATGCAACATGAGTGCTTATAAGTTCCTCAATAACTTTTTGCAAGTTTCACGAACTTATGAAACATCTAACAACGCGTTTCTAGAACCCTAAACCAAGTTTCATGAAACATGAGAGCTTATAAGTTCCTCGATGAGCTTTGTACAAGTTTGACGAACGTATGAAACATCTATCAACGCGTTTCTAGGACTCTAAACCAAGTTTCATGCAACATGAGTGCTTATAAGTTCCTCAATGAGCTTTGTACAAGTTTTACGAACTTATGAAACATCTAACAACGCGTTTCTAGGACTCTAAACCCATTTTCATTCAACATGAGTGCTTATAAGTTCCTCAATGATCTTTTTACAAGTTTCACGGACTTATGAAACATCTAACAACGCGTTTCTAGGACTCTAAACCAAGTTTCGTGCAACATGAGTTCTTATAAGTTCCTCAATGATCTTTGTACAAGTTTCACGAACTTATGAAACATCTAACAACGCGTTTCTAGGACTCTAAACCAAGTTTCATGCAACATGAGTTCTTATAAGTTCCTCAATGACCTTTGTACAAGTTTGACGAGCGTATGAAACATCTAACAACGCGTTTCTAGGACTCTAAACAAATTTCCATGCAACATGAGTGTTTATAAGTGTCTCAATGAGCTTTGTACAAGTTTGACGAACTTATGAAACATCTAACAACGCGTTTCTAGGTTTCTAAACCAATTTTCATGAAACATTAGTGTTTATAAGTGTCTCAATGAGCTTTCTACAAGTTTGACGAACTTATGAAACTTCTAACAACGCGTTTCTAGGACTCTAAACCAAGTTTCATTCTACATGAGTTCTTATAAGTTCCTCAATGATCTTTGTACAAGTTTCACGAACTTATGAAACATCTAACAACGCGTTTCTAGGACTCTAAACCAAGTTTCATGCAACATGAGAGCTTAGAAGTTTCCCAATGAGCTTTGTACAAGTTCGACGAAAGTATGAAACATCTAACAACGCGTTTCTAACACTCTAAACCAAGTTTGATGCAACATGAGTACTTATAAGTTCGTCAATAAGCTTTGTACAAGTTTGAAGAACGTATGAAACATCTAACAACGCCTTTATAGGACTCTAAACCAAGTTTCATGAAACATGAGAGCTTATAAGTTCCTCAATGATCTTTGTACAAGTTTCTAGAACTTATGAAACATCTAACAACGGGTTTCTAGGACTCTAAATAAAGTTTCATGCAATATGATAGCTTATAAGTTCCTCAATGAGCTTTGTACAAGTTTGACGAACTTTTGAAACATCTAACAACGCGTTTCTAGGGCTCTAAACTAAGTTTCATGCAAAATGAGTGCTTATAAGTTCCTCAATGAGCTTTGTACAAGTTTCACGAACTTATGAAACATCTAACAACGCGTTTCTAGGACTCTAAATCAAGTTACATGAAACATGAACTCTTATAAGTTCCTCAATGAGCTTTGTATAAGTTTGACGAACGTATGAAACATCTAACAACGCGTTTCTAGGACTCTAAACCAAGTTTCATGAAACATGAGTGTTTATAAATGTCTCAATGAGCTTTGTACAAGTTTGACGAACTTATGAAACATCTAACAACGCGTTTCTAGGACTCTAACCCAAGTTTCATGCAACATGAGTGCTTATAAGTATCTCAATGAGCTTTGTATAAGTTTGACGAACTTATGAAACATCTAACAACTCGATTCTAGGACTCTAAGTTTCATGCAACATGAGAGCTGATAAGTTCCTCAATGAGCTTTGTACAAGTTTGACGAACGTATGAAACATCTAACAACGCGTTTCTAACACTCTAAACCGAGTTTCATGCAACATGAGTGCTTATAAGTTCCTCAATAACTTTTTACAAGTTTCACGAACTTATGAAACATCTAACAACGCGTTTCTAGGACCCTAAACCAAGTTTCATGCAACATGAGAGCTTATAAGTTCCTCGATGAGCATTGTACAAGTTTGACTAACGTATGAAACATCTATCAATGCGTTTCTAGGACTCTAAACCAAGTTTCATGCAACATGAGTGCTTATAAGTTCCTCAATGAGCTTTGTACAAGTTTCACGAACTTATGAAACATCTAACAACGCGTTTCTAGGACTCTAAACCAATTTTCATGCAACATGAGTGCTTATAAGTTCCTCAATGATCTTTGTACAAGTTTCACGAACTTATGAAACATCTAACAACGCGTTTCTAGGACTCTAAACCAAGTTTCGTGCAACATGAGTTCTTATAAGTTCCTCAATGATCTTTGTACAAGTTTCACGAACTTATGAAACATCTAACAACGCGTTTCTAGGACTCTAAACCAAGTTTCATGCAACATGAGTTCTTATAAGTTCCTCAATGACCTTTGTACAAGTTTGACGAGCGTATGAAACATCTAACAACGCGTTTCTAGGACTCTAAACAAATTTTCATGCAACATGAGTGTTTATAAGTGTCTCAATGAGTTTTGTACAAGTTTGACGAACTTATGAAACATCTAACAACGCGTTTCTAGGTTTCTAAACCAATTTTCATGAAACATCAGTGTTTATAAGTGTCTCAAAGAGCTTTCTACAAGTTTGACGAACTTATGAAACTTCTAACAACGCGTTTCTAGGACTCTAAACCAAGTTTCATTCTACATGAGTGCTTATAAGTATCTCAATGAGCTTTGTACAAGTTTCACGAACTTATGAAACATCTAACAACGCGTTTCTAGGACTCTAAACCAAGTTTCATGCAACATGAGAGCTTAGAAGTTTCCCAATGAGCTTTGTACAAGTTCGACGAAAGTATGAAACATCTAACAACGCGTTTCTAACACTCTAAACCAAGTTTCATGCAACATGAGTACTTATAAGTTCGTCAATAAGCTTTGTACAAGTTTGACGAACGTATGAAACATCTAACAACGCCTTTATAGGACTCTAAACCAAGTTTCATGCAACATGAGAGCTTAAAAGTTCCTCAATGAGCTTTGTACAAGTTTCACGAACTTATGAAACATCTAACAACGCGTTTCTAGGACTCTAAATATGAGAGCTTATAAGTTCCTCAATGAGCTTTGTACAAGTTTGACGAACTTTTGAAACATCTAACAACGCGTTTCTAGGGCTCTAAACCAAGTTTCATGCAAAATGAGTGCTTATAAGTTCCTCAATGAGCTTTGTACAAGTTTCACGAACTTATGAAACATCTAACAACGCGTTTCTAGGACTCTAAACCAAGTTACATGAAACATGAACTCTTATAAGATCCTCAATGAGCTTTGTATAAGTTTGACGAACGTATGAAACATCTAACAACGCGTTTCTAGGACTCTAAACCAAGTTTCATGGAACATGAGTGTTTATAAATGTCTCAATGACCTTTGTACAAGTTTGACGAACTTATGGAACATCTAACAACGCGTTTCTAGGACTCTAACCCAAGTTTCATGCAACATGAGTTCTTATAAGTATCTCAATGAGCTTTGTATAAGTTTGACGAACTTATCAAACATCTAACAACTCGTTTCTAGGACTCTGAGTTTCATGCAACATGAGAGCTTATAAGTTCCTCAATGAGCTTTGTACAAGTTTGACGAACGTATGAAACATCTAACAACGCGTTTCTAACACTCTAAACCAAGTTTCATGCAACATGAGTGCTTATAAGTTCCTCAATTATTTTTTACAAGTTTCACGAACTTATGAAACATCTAACAACGCGTTTCTAGGACCCTAAACCAAGTTTCATGCAACATGAGAGCTTATAAGTTCCTCGATGAGCTTTGTACAAGTTTGACGAACGTATGAAACATCTATCAATGCGTTTCTAGGACTCTAAACCAAGTTTCATGCAACATGAGTGCTTATAAGTTCCTCAATGAGCTTTGTACAAGTTTGACGAACTTATGAAACATCTAACAACGCGTTTCTAGGTTTCTAAACCAATGTTCATGAAACATCAGTGTTTATAAGTGTCTCAATGAGCTTTCTAAAAGTTTGACGAACTTATGAAACTTCTAACAACGCGTTTCTAGGACTCTAAACCAAGTTTCATTCTACATGAGTGCTTATAAGTATCTTAATGAGATTTGTACAAGTTTCACGAACTTATGAAATACTAACAACGCGTTTCTAGGACTCTAAACCAAGTTTCATGCAACATGAGAGCTTATAAGTTCCTCGATGAGCATTGTACAAGTTTGACTAACGTATGAAACATCTATCAATGCGTTTCTAGGACTCTAAACCAAGTTTCATGCAACATGAGTGCTTATAAGTTCCTCAATGAGCTTTGTACAAGTTTCACGAACTTATGAAACATCTAACAACGCGTTTCTAGGACTCTAAACCAATTTTCATGCAACATGAGTGCTTATAAGTTCCTCAATGATCTTTGTACAAGTTTCACGAACTTATGAAACATCTAACAACGCGTTTCTAGGACTCTAAACCAAGTTTCGTGCAACATGAGTTCTTATAAGTTCCTCAATGATCTTTGTACAAGTTTCACGAACTTATGAAACATCTAACAACGCGTTTCTAGGACTCTAAACCAAGTTTCATGCAACATGAGTTCTTATAAGTTCCTCAATGACCTTTGTACAAGTTTGACGAGCGTATGAAACATCTAACAACGCGTTTCTAGGACTCTAAACAAATTTTCATGCAACATGAGTGTTTATAAGTGTCTCAATGAGCTTTGTACAAGTTTGACGAACTTATGAAACATCTAACAACGCGTTTCTAGGTTTCTAAACCAATGTTCATGAAACATCAGTGTTTATAAGTGTCTCAATGAGCTTTCTAAAAGTTTGACGAACTTATGAAACTTCTAACAACGCGTTTCTAGGACTCTAAACCAAGTTTCATTCTACATGAGTGCTTATAAGTATCTTAATGAGATTTGTACAAGTTTCACGAACTTATGAAATACTAACAACGCGTTTCTAGGACTCTAAACCAAGTTTCATGCAACATGAGAGCTTAGAAGTTTCCCAATGAGCATTGTACAAGTTCGACGAAAGTATGAAACATCTAACAACGCGTTTCTAGGACTCTGAGTTTCATGCAACATGAGAGCTGATAAGTTCCTCAATGAGCTTTGTACAAGTTTGACGAACGTATGAAACATCTAACAACGCGTTTCTAACACTCTAAACCGAGTTTCATGCAACATGAGTGCTTATAAGTTCCTCAATAACTTTTTACAAGTTTCACGAACTTATGAAACATCTAACAACGCGTTTCTAGAACCCTAAACCAAGTTTCATTCAACATGAGAGCTTATAAGTTCCTCGATGAGCATTGTACAAGTTTGACTAACGTATGAAACATCTATCAATGCGTTTCTAGGACTCTAAACCAAGTTTCATGCAACATGAGTGCTTATAAGTTCCTCAATGAGCTTTGTACAAGTTTCACGAACTTATGAAACATCTAACAACGCGTTTCTAGGACTCTAAACCAATTTTCATGCAACATGAGTGCTTATAAGTTCCTCAATGATCTTTGTACAAGTTTCACGAACTTATGAAACATCTAACAACGCGTTTCTAGGACTCTAAACCAAGTTTCGTGCAACATGAGTTCTTATAAGTTCCTCAATGATCTTTGTACAAGTTTCACGAACTTATGAAACATCTAACAACGCGTTTCTAGGACTCTAAACCAAGTTTCATGCAACATGAGTTCTTATAAGTTCCTCAATGACCTTTGTACAAGTTTGACGAGCGTATGAAACATCTAACAACGCGTTTCTAGGACTCTAAACAAATTTTCATGCAACATGAGTGTTTATAAGTGTCTCAATGAGCTTTGTACAAGTTTGACGAACTTATGAAACATCTAACAACGCGTTTCTAGGTTTCTAAACCAATGTTCATGAAACATCAGTGTTTATAAGTGTCTCAATGAGCTTTCTAAAAGTTTGACGAACTTATGAAACTTCTAACAACGCGTTTCTAGGACTCTAAACCAAGTTTCATTCTACATGAGTGCTTATAAGTATCTTAATGAGATTTGTACAAGTTTCACGAACTTATGAAATACTAACAACGCGTTTCTAGGACTCTAAACCAAGTTTCATGCAACATGTGAGCTTAGAAGTTTCCCAATGAGCATTGTACAAGTTCGACGAAAGTATGAAACATCTAACAACGCGTTTCTAACACTCTAAACCAAGTTTCATGCAACATGAGTACTTATAAGTTCGTCAATAAGCTTTGTACAAGTTTGACGAACGTATGAAACATCTAACAACGCCTTTATAGGACTCTAAACCAAGTTTCATGCAACATGAGAGCTTATAAGTTCCTCAATGAGCTTTGTACAAGTTTCACGAACTTATGAAACATCTAACAATGCGTTTCTAGGACTCTAAACCAAGTTACATGAAACATGAACTCTTATAAGTTCCTCAATGAGCTTTGTATAAGTTTGACGAACGTATGAAACATCTAACAACACGTTTCTAGGACTCTAAACCAAGTTTCATGGAACATGAGTGTTTATAAATGTCTCAATGAGCTTTGTACAAGTTTGACGAACTTATGGAACATCTAACAACGCGTTTCTAAGACTCAAACCCAAGTTTAATGCAACATGAGTGCTTATAAGTATCTTAATGAGCTTTGTATAAGTTTGACAAACTTATGAAACATCTTACAACTCGTTTCTAGGACTTTAAGTTTCATGCAACATGAGAGCTGATAAGTTCCTCAATGAGCTTTGTACAAGTTTGACGAACGTATGAAACATCTAACAACGCGTTTCTAACACTCTAAACCAAGTTTCATGCAACATGAGTGCTTATAAGTTCCTCAATAACTTTTTACAAGTTTCACGAACTTATGAAACATCTAATAACGCATTTCTAGGACCCTAAACCAATTTTCATGCAACATGAGTGCTTATAAGTTCCTCAATTATATTTGTACAAGTTTCACGAACTTATGAAACATCTAACAACGCGTTTCTAGGACTCTAAACCAAGTTTCGTGCAACATGAGTTCTTATAAGTTCCTCAATGATCTTTGTACAAGTTTCACGAACTTATGAAACATCTAACAACGCGTTTCTAGGACTCTAAACCAAGTTTCATGCAACATGAGAGCTTAGAAGTTTCCCAATGAGCTTTGTACAAGTTCGACGAAAGTATGAAACATCTAACAACGCTTTTCTAACACTCTAAACCAAGTTTCATGCAACATGAGTGCTTATAAGTTCCTCAATAAGCTTTTTACAAGTTTCACGAACTTATGAAACATCTAACAACGCGTTTCTATGACTCTAAACCAAGTTTCATGCAAAATGAGTGCTTATAAGTTCCTCAATGAGCTTTGTACAAGTTTCACGAACTTATGAAACATCTAACAACGCGTTTCTAGGACTCTAAACCAAGTTACATGAAACATGAACTCTTATAAGATCCTCAATGAGCTTTGTATAAGTTTGACGAACGTATGAAACATCTAACAACGCGTTTCTAGGACTCTAAACCAAGTTTCATGGAACATGAGTGTTTATAAATGTCTCAATGACCTTTGTACAAGTTTGACGAACTTATGGAACATCTAATAACGCGTTTCTAGGACTCTAACCCAAGTTTCATGCAACATGAGTTCTTATAAGTATCTCAATGAGCTTTGTATAAGTTTGACGAACTTATGAAACATCTAACAACTCGTTTCTAGGACTCTGAGTTTCATGCAACATGAGAGCAGATAAGTTCCTCAATGAGCTTTGTACAAGTTTGACGAACGTATGAAACATCTAACAACGCGTTTCTAACACTCTAAACCAAGTTTCATGCAACATGAGTGCTTATAAGTTCCTCAATTATTTTTTACAAGTTTCACGAACTTATGAAACATCTAACAACGCGTTTCTAGGACCCTAAACCAAGTTTCATGCAACATGAGAGCTTATAAGTTCCTCGATGAGTTTTGTACAAGTTTGACGAACGTATGAAACATCTATCAATGCGTTTCTAGGACTCTAAACCAAGTTTCATGCAACATGAGTGCTTATAAGTTCCTCAATGAGCTTTGTACAAGTTTCACGAACTTATGAAACATCTAACAACGCGTTTCTAGGACTCTAAACCAATTTTCATGCAACATGAGTGCTTATAAGTTCCTCAATGATCTTTGTACAAGTTTCACGAACTTATGAAACATCTAACAACGCGTTTCTAGGACTCTAAACCAAGTTTCGTGCAACATGAGTTCTTATAAGTTCCTCAATGATCTTTGTACAAGTTTCACGAACTTATGAAACATCTAACAACGCGTTTCTAGGACTCTAAACCAAGTTTCATGCAACATGAGTTCTTATAAGTTCCTCAATGACCTTTGTACAAGTTTGACGAGCGTATGAAACATCTAACAACGCGTTTCTAGGACTCTAAATAAATTTTCATGCAACATGAGAGTTTATAAGTGTCTCAATGAGCTTTGTACAAGTTTGACGAACTTATGAAACATCTAACAACGCGTTTCTAGGTTTCTAAACCAATGTTCATGAAACATCAGTGTTTATAAGTGTCTCAATGAGCTTTCTAAAAGTTTGACGAACTTATGAAACTTCTAACAACGCGTTTCTAGGACTCTAAACCAAGTTTCATTCTACATGAGTGCTTATAAGTATCTTAATGAGATTTGTACAAGTTTCACGAACTTATGAAATACTAACAACGCGTTTCTAGGACTCTAAACCAAGTTTCATGCAACATGAGAGCTTAGAAGTTTCCCAATGAGCATTGTACAAGTTCGACGAAAGTATGAAACATCTAACAACGCGTTTCTAACATTCTAAACCAAGTTTCATGCAACATGAGTACTTATAAGTTCGTCAATAAGCTTTGTACAAGTTTGACGAACGTATGAAACATCTAACAACGCCTTTATAGGACTCTAAACCAAGTTTCATGCAACATGAGAGCTTATAAGTTCCTCAATGAGCTTTGTACAAGTTTCACGAACTTATGAAACATCTAACAATGCGTTTCTAGGACTCTAAACCAAGTTACATGAAACATGAACTCTTATAAGTTCCTCAATGAGCTTTGTATAAGTTTGACGAACGTATGAAACATCTAACAACGCGTTTCTAGGACTCTAAACCAAGTTTCATGGAACATGAGTGTTTATAAATGTCTCAATGAGCTTTGTACAAGTTTGACGAACTTATGGAACATCTAACAACGCGTTTCTAAGACTCTAACCCAAGTTTCATGCAACATGAGTGCTTATAAGTATCTCAATGAGCTTTGTATAAGTTTGACAAACTTATGAAACATCTAACAACTCGTTTCTAGGACTTTAAGTTTCATGCAACATGAGAGCTGATAAGTTCCTCAATGAGCTTTGTACAAGTTTGACGAACGTATGAAACATCTAACAACGCGTTTCTAACACTCTAAACCAAGTTTCATGCAACATGAGTGCTTATAAGTTCCTCAATAACTTTTTACAAGTTTCACGAACTTATGAAACATCTAATAACGCATTTCTAGGACCCTAAACCAATTTTCATGCAACATGAGTGCTTATAAGTTCCTCAATTATATTTGTACAAGTTTCACGAACTTATGAAACATCTAACAACGCGTTTCTAGGACTCTAAACCAAGTTTCGTGCAACATGAGTTCTTATAAGTTCCTCAATGATCTTTGTACAAGTTTCACGAACTTATGAAACATCTAACAACGCGTTTCTAGGACTCTAAACCAAGTTTCATGCAACATGAGAGCTTAGAAGTTTCCCAATGAGCTTTGTACAAGTTCGACGAAAGTATGAAACATCTAACAACGCTTTTCTAACACTCTAAACCAAGTTTCATGCAACATGAGTGCTTATAAGTTCCTCAATAAGCTTTTTACAAGTTTCACGAACTTATGAAACATCTAACAACGCGTTTCTATGACTCTAAACCAAGTTTCATGCAACATGAGAGCTTATAAGTTCCTCAATGAGCTTTGTACAAGGTTGACGAACGTATGAAACATCTAACAACGCGTTTCTAGGACTCTAAATCAAGTTTCATGCAAAATGAGTGCTTATCAGTACCTCAATGAGCTTTGTACAAGTTTCACGAACTTATGAAACATCTAACAACGCGTTTCTAGGACTCTAAACCAAGTTTCATGAAACATGAGTTCTTATAAGTTCCTCAATGACCTTTGTACAAGTTTGACGAACGTATGAAACATCTAACAACGCGTTTCTAGGACTCTAAACCAATTTTCATGCAACATGAGTGCTTATAAGTTCCTAAATGAGCTTTGTACAAGTTTCACGAACTTATGAAACATCTAACAACGCGTTTCTAGGACTCTAAACCAATTTTCATGCAACATGAGTGCTTATAAGTTCCTCAATGACCTTTGTACAAGTTTGACGAACGTATGAAACATCTAACAACGCGTTTCGAGGACTCTAAACCAAGTTTCATGCAACATGAGAGCTTATAAGTTCTTCGATGAGCTTTGTACAAGTTTGACGAACGTATGAAACATCTATCAATGCGTTTCTAGGACTCTTAACCAAGTTTCATGCAACATGAGTGCTTATAAGTTCCTCAATGAGCTTTGTACAAGTTTCACGAACTTATGAAACATCTAACAACGCGTTTCTAGGACTCTAAACCAATTTTCATGCAACATGAGTGCTTATAAGTTCCTCAATGATCTTTGTACAAGTTTCACGAACTTATGAAACATCTAACAACGCGTTTCTAGGACTCTAAACCAAGTTTCGTGCAACATGAGTTCTTATAAGTTCCTCAATGATCTTTGTACAAGTTTCACGAACTTATGAAACATCTAACAACGCGTTTCTAGGACTCTAAACCAAGGTTCATGCAACATGAGAGCTTAAAAGTTTCCCAATGAGCTTTGTACAAGTTCGACGAAAGTATGAAACATCTAACAACGCGTTTCTAACACTCTAAACCAAGTTTCATGCAACATGAGTGCTTATAAGTTCCTCAATGACCTTTGACAAGTTTGACGAACGTATGAAACATCTAACAACGCGTTTCTAGGACTCTAAACCAATTTTCATGCAACATGAGTGTTTATAAGTGTCTCAATGAGCTTTGTACAAGTTTGACGAACTTATGAAACATCTAACAACGCGTTTCTAGGTTTCTAAACCAAGTTTCATGCAACATGAGTGCTTATAAGTACCTCAATGAGCTTTGTATAGGTTTGACGAACTTATGAAACATCTAACAACTCGTTTCTAGGACTCTAAACCAAGTTTCATGCAACATGAGAGCTTATAAGTATCTCAATGAGCTTTGCATAAGTTTGACGAACTTATGAAACATCAAACAACTCGTTTCTAGGACTCTAAACCAAGTTTCATGCAACATGAGAACTTATAAGTTCCTCAATGAGCTTTGTACAAGTTTGACAAACTTATGAAACATCTAACAACCCGTTTCTAAACCTCTAAACCATGTATCATGCAACATGAGTGCTTATAAGTTCCTCAATAAGCTTTGTACAAGTTTCACGAACTTATGAAACATCTAACAACACGTTTCTAGGACTCTAAACCAAGTTTCATGCAACATGAGTTCTTATAAGCTCCTCAATGACATTTGTACAAGTTTGATGAACGTATGAAACATCTAACAACGCGTTTCTAGGACTCTAAACCAAGTTTCATGCAACATGAGAGCTTATAAGTTCCTCAATGAGCTTTTTACAAGTTTGATGAACGTATGAAACATCTAACAACGCGTTTCTAGGACTCTAAACAAAGTTTCATGCAACATGAGTGCTTATAAGTTCCTCAATGAGCTTTGTACAAGTTTCACGAACTTATGAAACATCTAACGACGTGTTTCAAGGACTCTAAACCAAGTTTCATGCAACATGAGTTCTTATAAGTTCCTCAATGACCTTTGTACAAGTTTGACGAATGTATTAAACATCTAACAACGCATTTCTAGGACTCTAAACCAATTTTCATGCAACATGAGTGTTTATAAGTGTCTCAATAAGCTTTGTACAAGTTTGACGAACTTATGAAACATCTAACAACGCGTTTCTAGGTTTCTAAACCAATTTTCATGAAACATGAGTGTTTATAAGTGTCTCAATGAGCTTTGTACAAGTTTGACGAACTTATGAAACATCTAACAACGCATTTCTAGGACTCTAAACCAAGTTTCACAACATGAGTGCTTATAAATATCTCAATGAGCTTTATATAAGTTTGACGAACTTATGAAACATCTAACAACTCGTTTCTAAGACTCTAAAAGAAGTTTCATGAAACATGAGAGCTTATAAGTTCCTCAATGAGCTTTGTACAAGTGTGACGAACGTATGAAACATCTAACAACGCGTTTCTAAAACTTTAAACCAAGTTTCATGCAACATGAGTGCTTATAAGTTCGTCAATAAGCTTTGTACAACTTTGACGAACGTATGAAACATCTAACAACGCGTTTCTAGGACTCTAAACCAAGTTTCATGCAACATGAGAGCTTATAAGTTCCTCAATGAGCTTTGTACAAGTTTCACGAACTTATGAAACATCTAACAACGCGTTTCTAGGACTCTAAATCAAGTTTCATGCAACATGAGAGCTTATAAGTTCCTCAATGAGCTTTGTACAAGTTTGACGAACGTATGAAACATCTAACAACGCGTTTCTAGGACTCTAAACCAAGTTTCATGCAACATGAGTGCTTATAAGTTCCTCAATGAGCTTCGTAAAAGTTTCACGAACTTACGAAACATCTAACAACACGTTTCTAGGACTCTAAACCAAGTTACATGAAACATGAACTCTTATAAGTTCCTCAATGAGCTTTGTATAAGTTTGACGAACGTATGAAACATCTAACAACGCGTTTCTAGGACTCTAAACCAAGTTTCATGAAACATGAGTGTTTATAAGTGTCTCAATGAGCTTTGTACAAGTTTGACGAACTTATGAAACATCTAACAACACGTTTCTAGGACTCTAACCCAAGTTTCATGCAACATGAGTGCTTAGAAGTATCTCAATGAGCTTTGTATAAGTTTGGCGAACCTATGAAACATCGAACAACTCGTTTCTAGGGCTCTAAACCAAATTTCATGCACATAAGAGCTTATAAGTTCCTCAATAGGCTTTGTACAAGTTCGACGAACGTATGAAACATCTGACAACGCGTTTCTAACACTCTAAACCAAGTTTCATGCAACATGAGTGCTTATACGTTCCTCAATAAGCTTTTTACAAGTTTCACGAACTTATGAAACATCTAACAATGCGTTTCTAGGACTCTAAACCAAGTTTGATGCAACATGAGAGCTTAGAAGTTTCCCAATGAGCTTTGTACAAGTTCAACGAAAATATGAAACATCTAACAACGCGTTTCTAACACTCTAAACAAAGTTTCATGCAACATGAGTTCTTATAAGTTCCTCAATGACCTTTGTACAAGTTCGACGAAAATATGAAACATCTAACAACGCGTTTCTAACACTCTAAACAAAGTTTCATGCAACATGAGTGTTTATAAGTGTCTCAATGAGCTTTGTACAAGTTTGACGAGCTTATGAAACATCTGACAACGCGTTTCTAGGTTTCTAAACCAAGTTTCATGCAACATGAGTGCTCATAAGTATTTCAATGAGCTTTGTATAGGTTTGACGAACTTATGAAACATCTAACAACTCGTTTCTAGGACTCTAAACCAAGTTTCATGCAACATGAGAGCTTATAAGTATCTCAATGAGCTTTGCATAAGTTTGACGAACTTATGAAACATCAAACAACTCGTTTCTAAGACTCTAAACCAAGTTTCATGCGACATGAGAACTTATAAGTTCCTCAATGAGCTTTGTACAAGTTTGACAAACTTATGAAACATCTAACAACCCGTTTCTAAAACTCTAAACCATATTTCATGCAACATGAGTGCTTATAAGTTCCTCAATAAGCTTTGTACAAGTTTCACGAACTTATGAAACATCTAACAACGCGTTTCTAGGACTCTAAACCAAGTTTCATGCAACATGAGTTCTTATAAGCTCCTCAATGACATTTGTACAAGTTTGATGAACGTATGAAACATCTAACAACGCATTTCTAGGACTCGAAACCAAGTTTCATGCAACATGAGAGCTTATAAGTTCCTCAATGAGCTTTTTACAAGTTTGATGAACGTATGAAACATCTAACAACGCGTTTCTAGGACTCTAAACAAAGTTTCATGCAACATGAGTGCTTATAAGTTCATAAATGAGCTTTGTAGAAGTTTCACGAACTTATGAAACATCTAACGACGTGTTTCAAGGACTCTAAACCAAGTTTCATGCAACATGAGTTCTTATAAGTTCCTCAATGACATTTGTACAAGTTTGACGAACGTATTAAACATCTAACAACGCATTTCTAGGACTCTAAACCAATTTTCATGCAACATGAGTGTTTATAAGTGTCTCAATAAGCTTTGTACAAGTTTGACGAACGTATGAAACATCTAACAACGCGTTTCTAGGACTCTAAACCAAGTTTCATGAAACATGAGTGTTTATAAGTGTCTCAATGAGCTTTGTACAAGTTTGACGAACTTATGAAACATCTAACAACACGTTTCTAGGACTCTAACCCAAGTTTCATGCAACATGAGTGCTTAGAAGTATCTCAATGAGCTTTGTATAAGTTTGGCGAACCTATGAAACATCTAACAACTCGTTTCTAGGGCTCTAAACCAAATTTCATGCACATAAGAGCTTATAAGTTCCTCAATAGGCTTTGTACAAGTTCGACGAACGTATGAAACATCTGACAACGCGTTTCTAACACTCTAAACCAAGTTTCATGCAACATGAGTGCTTATACGTTCCTCAATAAGCTTTTTACAAGTTTCACGAACTTATGAAACATCTAACAATGCGTTTCTAGGACTCTAAACCAAGTTTGATGCAACATGAGAGCTTAGAAGTTTCCCAATGAGCTTTGTACAAGTTCGACGAAAATATGAAACATCTAACAACGCGTTTCTAACACTCTAAACAAAGTTTCATGCAACATGAGTTCTTATAAGTTCCTCAATGACCTTTGTACAAGTTTGACGAACGTATGAAACATCTAACAACGCGTTTCTAGGACTCTAAACCAATTTTCATGCAACATGAGTGTTTATAAATGTCTCAATGAGCTTTGTACAAGTTTGACGAGCTTATGAAACATCTGACAACGCGTTTCTAGGTTTCTAAACCAAGTTTCATGCAACATGAGTGCTCATAAGTATTTCAATGAGCTTTGTATAGGTTTGACGAACTTATGAAACATCTAACAACTCGTTTTTAGGACTCTAAACCAAGTTTCATGCAACATGAGAGCTTATAAGTATCTCAATGAGCTTTGCATAAGTTTGACGAACTTATGAAACATCAAACAACTCGTTTCTAAGACTCTAAACCAAGTTTCATGCGACATGAGAACTTATAAGTTCCTCAATGAGCTTTGTACAAGTTTGACAAACTTATGAAACATCTAACAACCCGTTTCTAAAACTCTAAACCATATTTCATGCAACATGAGTGCTTATAAGTTCCTCAATAAGCTTTGTACAAGTTTCACGAACTTATGAAACATCTAACAACGCGTTTCTAGGACTCTAAACCAAGTTTCATGCAACATGAGTTCTTATAAGCTCCTCAATGACATTTGTACAAGTTTGATGAACGTATGAAACATCTAACAACGCATTTCTAGGACTCGAAACCAAGTTTCATGCAACATGAGAGCTTATAAGTTCCTCAATGAGATTTTTACAAGTTTGATGAACGTATGAAACATCTAACAACGCGTTTCTAGGACTCTAAACAAAGTTTCATGCAACATGAGTGCTTATAAGTTCCTAAATGAGCTTTGTACAAGTTTCACGAACTTATGAAACATCTAACGACGTGTTTCAAGGACTCTAAACCAAGTTTCATGCAACATGAGTGTTTATAAGTGTCTCAATAAGCTTTGTACAAGTTTGACGAACTTATGATACATCTAACAACGCGTTTCTAGGTTTCGAAACCAATTTTCATGAAACATGAGTGTTTATAAGTGTCTCAACGAGCTTTGTACAAGTTTGACGAACTTATGAAACATCTAACAACGCATTTCTAGGACTCTAAACCAAGTTTCACAACATGAGTGCTTATAAGTATCTCAATGAGCTTTATATAAGTTTGACGAACTTATGAAACATCTAACAACTCGTTTCTAAGACTCTAAAAGAAGTTTCATGCAACATGAGAGCTTATAAGTTCCTCAATGAGCTTTGTATAGGTTTGACGAACTTATGAAACATCTAACAACTCGTTTCTAGGACTCTAAACCAAGTTTCATGCAACATGAGAGCTTATAAGTATCTCAATGAGCTTTGCATAAGTTTGACGAACTTATGAAACATCAAACAACTCGTTTCTTGGACTCTAAACAAAGTTTCATGCAACATGAGAACTTATAAGTTCCTCAATGAGCTTTGTACAAGTTTGACAAACTTATGAAACATCTAACAACCCGTTTCTAAAACTCTAAACCATATTTCATGCAACATGAGTGCTTATAAGTTCCTCAATAAGCTTTGTACAAGTTTCACGAACTTATGAAACATCTAACAACGCGTTTCTAGGACTCTAAACCAAGTTTCATGCAACATGAGTTCTTATAGGCTCCTCAATGACATTTGTACAAGTTTGATGAACGTATGAAACATCTAACAACGCATTTCTTGGACTCTAAACCAAGTTTCATGCAACATGAGAGCTTATAAGTTCCTCAATGAGCTTTTTACAAGTTTGATGAACGTATGAAACATCTAACAACGCGTTTCTAGGACTCTAAACAAAGTTTCATGCAACATGAGTGCTTATAAGTTCGTCAATAAGCTTTGTACAAGTTTGACGAACGTATGAAACATCTAACAACGCGTTTCTAGGACTCTAAACGAAGTTTCATGCAACATGAGTTCTTATAAGTTCCTCAATGACCTTTGAACAAGTTTGACGAACGTATTAAACATCTAACAACGCATTTCTAGGACTCTAAACCAATTTTCATGCAACATGAGTGTTTATAAGTGTCTCAATAAGCTTTGTACAAGTTTGACGAACTTATGAAACATCTAACAACGCGTTTCTAGGTTTCTAAACCAATTTTCATGAAACATGAGTGTTTATAAGTGTCTCAATGAGCTTTGTACAAGTTTGACGAACTTATGAAACATCTAACAACGCATTTCTAGGACTCTAAACCAAGTTTCACAACATGAGTGCTTATAAGTATTTCAATGAGCTTTATATAAGTTTGACAAAGTTATGAAACATCTAACAACTCGTTTCTAAGACTCTAAAAGAAGTTTCATGCAACATGAGAGCTTATAAGTTCCTCAATGAGCTTTGTACAAGTGTGACGAACGTATGAAACATCTAACAACGCGTTTCTAAAACTTTAAACCAAGTTTCATGCAACATGAATGCTTATAAGTTCGTCAATAAGCTTTGTACAACTTTGACGAACGTATGAAACATCTAACAACGCGTTTCTAGGACTCTAAACCAAGTTTCATGCAACATGAGAGCTTATAAGTTCCTCAATGAGCTTTGTACAAGTTTCACGAACTTATGAAACATCTAACAACGCGTTTCTAGGACTCTAAATCAAGTTTCATGCAACATGAGAGCTTATAAGTTCCTCAATGAGCTTTGTACAAGTTTGACGAACGTATGAAACATCTAACAACGCGTTTCTAGGACTCTAAACCATGTTTCATGCAACATGAGTGCTTATAAGTTCCACAATGAGCTTTGTACAAGTTTCACGAACTTACGAAACATCTAACAACACGTTTCTAGGACTCTAACCAAGTTACATGAAACATGAACTCTTATAAGTTCCTCAATGAGCTTTGTATAAGTTTGACGAACGTATGAAACATCTAACAACGCGTTTCTAGGACTCTAAACCAAGTTTCATGAAACATGAGTGTTTATAAGTGTCTCAATGAGCTTTGTACAAGTTTGACGAACTTATGAAACATCTAACAACGCGTTTCTAGGACTCTAACCCAAGTTTCATGCAACATGAGTGCTTATAAGTATCTCAATGAGCTTTGTATAAGTTTGACGAACCTATGAAACATCTAACAACTCGTTTCTAGGGTTCTAAACCAAGTTTCATGCACATGAGAGCTTATAAGTTCCTCAATGAGCTTTGTAAAAGTTCGACGAACGTATGAAACATCTGACAACGCGTTTCTAACACTCTAAACCAAGTTTCATGCAACATGAGTGCTTATAGGTTCCTCAATAAGCTTTTTACAAGTTTCACGAACTTCTGAAACATCTAACAACGCGTTTCTATGACTCTAAACCAAGTTTCATGCAACATGAGAGCTTATAAGTTCCTCAATGAGCTTTGTACAAGTTTGACGAACGTATGAAACATCTAACAACGCGTTTCTAGGACTCTAAACCAAGTTTCATGCAACATGAGTGCTTATCAGTTCCTCAATGAGCTTTGTACAAGTTTCACGAACTTATGAAACATCTAACAACACATTTCTAGGACTCTAAACCAAGTTTCATGCAACATGAGTTCTTATAAGTTCCTCAATGACCTTTGTACAAGTTTGACGAACGTATGAAACATCTAACAACGCGTTTCTAGGACTCTAAACCAATTTTCATGCAACATGAGTGTTTATAAGTGTCTCAATGAGCTTTGTACAAGTTTCACGAACTTATAAAATATCTAACTACGCGTTTCTAGGACTCTAAACCAAGTTTCATGCAACATGAGTTCTTATAAGTTCCTCAATAATCTTTGTACAAGTTTTACGAACGTATGAATCATCTAACAACGTGTTTCTAGGACTCTAAACCAAGTTTCATGCAACATGAGTGCTTATCAGTTCCTCAATGAGCTTTGTACAAGTTTCACGGACTTATGAAACATCTAACAACGCGTTTCTATGACTCTAAAGCAATTTTCATGCAACATGAGTGTTTATAAGTGTCTCAATGAGCTTTGTACAAGTTTGACGAACTTATGAAACATCTAACAACGCGTTTCTAGGACTCGAAACCAAGTTTCATTCAACATGAGTGCTTATAAGTATCTCAATGAGCTTTATATAAGTTTGACGAACTTATGAAACATCTAACAACTCGTTTCTAAGACTCTAAACAAAGTTTCATGCAACATGAGAGCTTATAAGTTCCTCAATGAGCTTTGTACAAGTGTGACGAACGTATGAAACATCTAACAACGCGTTTCTAAAACTCTAAACCAAGTTTCATGCAACATGAGTCCTTATAAGTTCGTCAATAAGCTTTGTACAAGTTTGACGAACGTATGAAACATCTAACAACGCGTTTCTAGGACTCTAAACGAAGTTTCATGCAACATGAGAGCTTATAAGTTCCTCAATGAGCTTTGTACAAATTTTACGAACTTATGAAACATCTAACAACGCATTTCTAGGACTCTAAACCAATTTTCATGCAACATGAGTATTTATAAGTGTCTCAATAAGCTTTGTACAAGTTTGACGAACTTATGAAACATCTAACAACGCGTTTCTAGGTTTCTAAACCAATTTTCATGAAACATGAGTGTTTATAAGTGTCTCAATGAGCTTTGTACAAGTTTGACGAACTTATGAAACATCTAACAACGCATTTCTAGGACTCTAAACCAAGTTTCACAACATGAGTGCTTATAAGTATCTCAATGAGCTTTATATAAGTTTGACGAACTTATGAAACATCTAACAACTCGTTTCTAAGACTCTAAAAGAAGTTTCATGCAACATGAGAGCTTATAAGTTTCTCAATGAGCTTTGTACAAGTGTGACGAACGTATGAAACATCTAACAACGCGTTTCTAAAACTTTAAACCAAGTTTCATGCAACATGAGTGCTTATAAGTTCGTCAATAAGCTTTGTACAACTTTGACGAACGTATGAAACATCTAAAAACGCGTTTCTAGGACTCTAAACCAAGTTTCATGCAACATGAGAGCTTATAAGTTCCTCAATGAGCTTTGTACAAGTTTCACGAACTTATGAAACATCTAACAACGCGTTTCTAGGACTCTAAATCAAGTTTCATGCAACATGAGAGCTTATAAGTTCCTCAATGAGCTTTGTACAAGTTTGACGAACGTATGAAACATCTAACAACGCGTTTCTAGGACTCTAAACCATGTTTCATGCAACATGAGTGCTTATAAGTTCCACAATGAGCTTTGTACAAGTTTCACGAACTTACGAAACATCTAACAACACGTTTCTAGGACTCTAAACCAAGTTACATGAAACATGAACTCTTATAAGTTCCTCAATGAGCTTTGTATAAGTTTGACGAACGTATGAAACATCTAACAACGCGTTTCTAGGACTCTAAACCAAGTTTCATGAAACATGAGTGTTTATAAGTGTCTCAATGAGCTTTGTGCAAGTTTGACGAACTTATGAAACATCTAACAACGCGTTTCTAGGACTCTAACCCAAGTTTCATGCAACATGAGTGCTTATAAGTATCTCAATGAGCTTTAAGTTTGACGAACCTATGAAACATCTAACAACTCGTTTCTAGGGCTCTAAACCAAGTTTCATGCACATGAGAGCTTATAAGTTCCTCAATGAGCTTTGTACAAGTTCGACGAACGTATGAAACATCTGACAACGCGTTTCTAACACTCTAAACCAAGTTTCATGAAACATGAGTTCTTATAGGTTCCTAGATATGCTTTTTACAAGTTTCACGAACTTATGAAACATCTAACAACGCGTTTCTATGACTCTAAACCATGTTTCATGCAACATGAGAGCTTATAAGTTCCTCAATGAGCTTTCTACAAGTTCGACGAACGTATGAAACATCTAACAACGCGTTTCTAGGACTCTAAACCAAGTTTCATGCAACATGAGTGCTTATCAGTTCCTCAATGAGCTTTGTACAAGTTTCACGAACTTATGAAACATCTAACAACACATTTCTAGGACTCTAAACCAAGTTTCATGCAACATGAGTTCTTGTAAGTTCCTCAATGACCTTTGTACAAGTTTGACGAACGTATGAAACATCTAACAACGCGTTTCTAGGACTCTAAACCAATTTTCATGCAACATGAGTGTTTATAAGTGTCTCAATGAGCTTTGTACAAGTTTCACAAACTTATGAAATATCTAACTACGCGTTTCTAGGACTCTAAACCAAGTTTCATGCAACATGAGTTCTTATAAGTTATTCAAAGATCTTTGTACAAGTTTTACGAACGTATGAATCATCTAACAACGTGTTTCTAGGACTCTAAACCAAGTTTCATGCAACATGAGTGCTTATCAGTTCCTCAATGAGCTTTGTACAAGTTTCACGGACTTATGAAACATCTAACAACGCGTTTCTAGGACTCTAAAGCAATTTTCACGCAACATGAGTGTTTATAAGTGTCTCAATGAGCTTTGTACAAGTTTGACGAACTTATGAAACATCTAACAACGCGTTTCTAGGACTCGAAACCAAGTTTCATTCAACATGAGTGCTTATAAGTATCTCAATGAGCTTTATATAAGTTTGACGAACTTATGAAACATCTAACAACTCGTTTCTAAGACTCTAAACAAAGTTTCATGCAACATGAGGGCTTATAAGTTCCTCAATGAGCTTTGTACAAGTGTGACGAACGTATGAAACATCTAACAACGCGTTTCTAAAACTCTAAACCAAGTTTCATGCAACATGAGTCCTTATAAGTTCGTCAATAAGCTTTGTACAAGTTTGACGAACGTATGAAACATCTAACAACGCGTTTCTAGGACTCTAAACGAAGTTTCATGCAACATGAGAGCTTATAAATTACTCAATGAGCTTTGTACAAATTTCACGAACTTATGAAACATCTAACAACGCGTTTCTAGGACTCTAAACAAAGTTTCATGCAAAATGAGTTCTTATAAGTTCCTCAATGACCTTTGTACAAGTTTGACGAACGTATGAAACATCTAACAACGCATTTCTAGGACTCTAAACCAATTTTCATGCAACATGAGTGTTTATAAGTGTCTCAATGAGCTTTGTACAAGTATGACGAACTTATGAAACATCTAACAACGCGTTTCTAGTACTCTAAACCAAGTTTCATTCAACATGAGTGCTTATAAGTATCTCAATGAGCTTTATATAAGTTTGACGAACTTATGAAACATCTAACAACTCGTTTCTAAGACTCTAAACAAAGTTTCATGCAACATGAGAGCTTATAAGTTCCTCAATGAGCTTTGTACAAGTGTGACGAACGTATGAAACATCTAACAACGCGTTTCTAAAACTCTAAACCATTATAAGTTCGTCAATAAGCTTTGTACAAGTTTGACGAACGTATGAAACATCTAACAACGCGTTTCTAGGACTATAAACCAAGTTTCATGCAACATGAGAGCTTATAAGTTCCTCAATGAGCTTTGTACAAATTTCACCAACTTATGAAACATCTAACAACGCGTTTCTAGGACTCTAAATCAAGTTTCATGCAACATGAGAGCTTATAAGTTCCTCAATGAGCTTTGTAAAAGTTTGACGAACGTATGAAACATCTAACAACGCGTTTCTAGGACTCTAAACCAAGTTTCATGCAACATGAGTGCTTATAAGTTCCTCAATGAGCTTTGTACAAGTTTCACGAACTAATGAAACATCTAACAACGCGTTTCTAGGACTCGTAAACCAAGTTACATGAAACATGAACTCTTATAAGTTCCTCAATGAGCTTTGTACAAGTTTGACGAACGTATGAAACATCTAACAACGCGTTTCTAGGACTCTAAACCAAGTTTCATGAAACATGAGTGTTTATAAGTGTCTCAATGAGCTTTGTACAAGTTTGACGAACTTATGAAACATCTAACAACGCGTTTCTAGGACTCTAACCCAAGTTTCATGCAACATGAGTGCTTATAAGTATCTCAATGAGCTTTGTATAAGTTTGACGAACTTATGAAACATCTAACAACTCGTTTCTAGGACTCTAAACCAAGTTTCATGCAACATGAGAGCTTATAAGTTCCTCAATGAGCTTTGTACTAGTTCGACGAACGTATGAAACATCTGACAACGCGTTTCTAACACTCTAAACCAAGTTTCATGCAACATGAGTGCTTATGAGTTCCTCAATAAGCTTTTTACAAGTTTCACGAACTTATGAAAAATCTAACAACTCGTTTCTTTGAATCTAAACCAAGTTTCATGCAACATGAGAGTTTATAAGTTCCTCAATGAGCTTTGTACAAGTTTGACGAACGTATGAAACATCTAACAACGCGTTTCTAGGACTCTAAACCAAGTTTCATGCAACATGAGTGCTTATCAGTTCCTCAATGAGCTTTGTATAATTTTCACGAACTTATGAAACATCTAACAACGCATTTCTAGGACTCTAAACCAAGTTTCATGCAACATGAGTTCTTATAAGTTCCTCAATGACCTTTGTACAAGTTTGACGAACGTATGAAACATCTAACAACGCGTTTCTAGGACTCTAAACCAAGTTTCATGAAACATGAGTGTTTATAAGTGTCTCAATGAGCTTTGTGCAAGTTTGACGAACTTATGAAACATCTAACAACGCGTTTCTAGGACTCGAACCCAAGTTTCATGCAACATGAGTGCTTATAAGTATCTCAATGAGCTTTGTATAAGTTTGACGAACCTATGAAACATCTAACAACTCGTTTCTAGGGCTCTAAACCAAGTTTCATGCACATGAGAGCTTATAAGTTCCTCAATGAGCTTTGTACAAGTTCGATGAACGTATGAAACATCTGACAACGCGTTTCTAACACTCTAAACCAAGTTTCATGCAACATGAGTTCTTATAGGTTCCAATATATGCTTTTTACAAGTTTCACGAACTTATGAAACATCTAACAACGCGTTTCTATGACTCTAAACCAAGTTTCATGCAACATGAGAGCTTATAAGTTCCTCAATGAGCTTTGTACAAGTTCGACGAACGTATGAAACATCTAACAACGCGTTTCTAGGACTCTAAACCAAGTTTCATGAAACATGAGTGCTTATCAGTTCCTCAATGAGCTTTGTACAAGTTTCACGAACTTATGAAACATCTAACAACACATTTCTAGGACTCTAAACCAAGTTTCATGCAACATGAGTTCTTGTAAGTTCCTCAATGACCTTTGTACAAGTTTGACGAACGTATGAAACATCTAACAACGCGTTTCTAGGACTCTAAACCAATTTTCATGCAACATGAGTGTTTATAAGTGTCTCAATGAGCTTTGTACAAGTTTCACGAACTTATGAAATATCTAACTACGCGTTTCTAGGACTCTAAACCAAGTTTCATGCAACATGAGTTCTTATAAGTTCCTCAATGATCTTTGTACAAGTTTTACGAACGTATGAATCATCTAACAGCGTGTTTCTAGGACTCTAAACCAAGTTTCATGCAACATGAGTGCTTATCGGTTCCTCAATGAGCTTTGTACAAGTTTCACGGACTTATGAAACATCTAACAACGCGTTTCTAGGACTCTAAAGCAATTTTCACGCAACATGAGTGTTTATAAGTGTCTCAATTAGCTTTGTACAAGTTTGACGAACTTATGAAACATCTAACAACGCGTTTCTAGGACTCGAAACCAAGTTTCATTCAACATGAGTGCTTATAAGTATCTCAATGAGCTTTATATAAGTTTGACGAACTTATGAAACATCTAACAACTCGTTTCTAAGACTCTAAACAAAGTTTCATGCAACATGAGGGCTTATAAGTTCCTCAATGAGCTTTGTACAAGTGTGACGAACGTATGAAACATCTAACAACGCGTTTCTAAAACTCTAAACCAAGTTTCATGCAACATGAGTCCTTATAAGTTCGTCAATAAGCTTTGTACAAGTTTGACGAACGTATGAAACATCTAACAACGCGTTTCTAGGACTCTAAACGAAGTTTCATGCAACATGAGAGCTTATAAATTCCTCAATGAGCTTTGTACAAATTTCACGAACTTATGAAACATCTAACAACGCGTTTCTAGGACTCTAAACAAAGTTTCATGCAACATGAGTTCTTATAAGTTCCTCAATGACCTTTGTACAAGTTTGACGAACGTATGAAACATCTAACAACGCATTTCTAGGACTCTAAACCAATTTTCATGCAACATGAGTGTTTATAAGTGTCTCAATGAGCTTTGTACAAGTTTGACGAACTTATGAAACATCTAACAACGCGTTTCTAGGACTATAAACCAAGTTTCATGCAACATGAGAGCTTATAAGTTCCTCAATGAGCTTTGTACAAATTTCACCAACTTATGAAACATCTAACAACGCGTTTCTAGGACTCTAAATCAAGTTTCATGCAACATGAGAGCTTATAAGTTCCTCAATGAGCTTTGTAAAAGTTTGACGAACGTATGAAACATCTAACAACGCGTTTCTAGGACTCTAAACCAAGTTTCATGCAACATGAGTGCTTATAAGTTCCTCAATGAGCTTTGTACAAGTTTCACGAACTAATGAAACATCTAACAACGCGTTTCTAGGACTGTAAACCAAGTTACATGAAACATGAACTCTTATAAGTTCCTCAATGAGCTTTGTACAAGTTTGACGAACGTATGAAACATCTAACAACGCGTTTCTAGGACTCTAAACCAAGTTTCATGAAACATGAGTGTTTATAAGTGTCTCAATGAGCTTTGTACAAGTTTGACGAACTTATGAAACATCTAACAACGCGTTTCTAGGACTCTAACCCAAGTTTCATGCAACATGAGTGCTTATAAGTATCTCAATGAGCTTTGTATAAGTTTGACGAACTTATGAAACATCTAACAACTCGTTTCTAGGACTCTAAACCAAGTTTCATGCAACATGAGAGCTTATAAGTTCCTCAATGAGCTTTGTACTAGTTCGACGAACGTATGAAACATCTGACAACGCGTTTCTAACACTCTAAACCAAGTTTCATGCAACATGAGTGCTTATGAGTTCCTCAATAAGCTTTTTACAAGTTTCACGAACTTATGAAACATATAACAACTCGTTTCTATGAATCTAAACCAAGTTTCATGCAACATGAGAGTTTATAAGTTCCTCAATGAGCTTTGTACAAGTTTGACGAACGTATGAAACATCTAACAACGCGTTTCTAGGACTCTAAACCAAGTTTCATGCAACATGAGTGCTTATCAGTTCCTCAATGAGCTTTGTATAATTTTCACGAACTTATGAAACATCTAACAACGCATTTCTAGGACTCTAAACCAAGTTTCATGCAACATGAGTTCTTATAAGTTCCTCAATGACCTTTGTACAAGTTTGATGAACGTATGAAACATCTAACAACGCGTTTCTAGGACTCTAAACCAAGTTTCATGAAACATGAGTGTTTATAAGTGTCTCAATGAGCTTTGTGCAAGTTTGACGAACTTATGAAACATCTAACAACGCGTTTCTAGGACTCTAACCCAAGTTTCATGCAACATGAGTGCTTATAAGTATCTCAATGAGCTTTGTATAAGTTTGACGAACCTATGAAACATCTAACAACTCGTTTCTAGGGCTCTAAACCAAGTTTCATGCACATGAGAGCTTATAAGTTCCTCAATGAGCTTTGTACAAGTTCGACGAACGTATGAAACATCTGACAACGCGTTTCTAACACTCTAAACCAAGTTTCATGCAACATGAGTTCTTATAGGTTCCTAGATATGCTTTTTACAAGTTTCACGAACTTATGAAACATCTAACAACGCGTTTCTATGACTCTAAACCAAGTTTCATGCAACATGAGAGCTTATAAGTTCCTCAATGAGCTTTGTACAAGTTCGACGAACGTATGAAACATCTAACAACGCGTTTCTAGGACTCTAAACCAAGTTTCATGCAACATGAGTGCTTATCAGTTCCTCAATGAGCTTTGTACAAGTTTCACGAACTTATGAAACATCTAACAACACATTTCTAGGACTCTAAACCAAGTTTCATGCAACATGAGTTCTTGTAAGTTCCTCAATGACCTTTGTACAAGTTTGACGAACGTATTAAACATCTAACAACGCGTTTCTAGGACTCTAAACCAATTTTCATGCAACATGAGTGTTTATAAGTGTCTCAATGAGCTTTGTACAAGTTTCACGAACTTATGAAATATCTAACTACGCGTTTCTAGGACTCTAAACCAAGTTTCATGCAACATGAGTTCTTATAAGTTCCTCAATGATCTTTGTACAAGTTTTACGAACGTATGAATCATCTAACAGCGTGTTTCTAGGACTCTAAACCAAGTTTCATGCAACATGAGTGCTTATCAGTTCCTCAATGAGCTTTGTACAAGTTTCACGGACTTATGAAACATCTAACAACGCGTTTCTAGGACTCTAAAGCAATTTTCACGCAACATGAGTGTTTATAAGTGTCTCAATTAGCTTTGTACAAGTTTGACGAACTTATGAAACATCTAACAACGCGTTTCTAGGACTCGAAACCAAGTTTCATTCAACATGAGTGCTTATAAGTATCTCAATGAGCTTTATATAAGTTTGACGAACTTATGAAACATCTAACAACTCGTTTCTAAGACTCTAAACAAAGTTTCATGCAACATGAGGGCTTATAAGTTCCTCAATGAGCTTTGTACAAGTGTGACGAACGTATGAAACATCTAACAACGCGTTTCTAAAACTCTAAACCCAGTTTCATGCAACATGAGTCCTTATAAGTTCGTCAATAAGCTTTGTACAAGTTTGACGAACGTATGAAACATCTAACAACGCGTTTCTAGGACTCTAAACGAAGTTTCATGCAACATGAGAGCTTATAAATTCCTCAATGAGCTTTGTACAAATTTCACGAACTTATGAAACATCTAACAACGCGTTTCTAGGACTCTAAACAAAGTTTCATGCAACATGAGTTCTTATAAGTTCCTCAATGACCTTTGTACAAGTTTGACGAACGTATGAAACATCTAACAACGCATTTCTAGGACTCTAAACCAATTTTCATGCAACATGAGTGTTTATAAGTGTCTCAATGAGCTTTGTACAAGTTTGACGAACTTATGAAACATCTAACAACGCGTTTCTAGGACTCTAAACCAAGTTTCATTCAACATGAGTGCTTATAAGTATCTCAATGAGCTTTATATAAGTTTGACGAACTTATGAAACATCTAACAACTCGTTTCTAAGACTCTAAACAAAGTTTCATGCAACATGAGAGCTTATAAGTTCCTCAATGAGCTTTGTACAAGTGTGACGAACGTATGAAACATCTAACAACGCGTTTCTAAAACTCTAAACCATTATAAGTTCGTCAATAAGCTTTGTACAAGTTTGACGAACGTATGAAACATCTAACAACGCGTTTCTAGGACTATAAACCAAGTTTCATGCAACATGAGAGCTTATAAGTTCCTCAATGAGCTTTGTACAAATTTCACCAACTTATGAAACATCTAACAACGCGTTTCTAGGACTCTAAATCAAGTTTCATGCAACATGAGAGCTTATAAGTTCCTCAATGAGCTTTGTAAAAGTTTGACGAACGTATGAAACATCTAACAACGCGTTTCTAGGACTCTAAACCAAGTTTCATGCAACATGAGTGCTTATAAGTTCCTCAATGAGCTTTGTACAAGTTTCACGAACTAATGAAACATCTAACAACGCGTTTCTAGGACTGTAAACCAAGTTACATGAAACATGAACTCTTACAAGTTCCTCAATGAGCTTTGTACAAGTTTGACGAACGTATGAAACATCTAACAACGCGTTTCTAGGACTCTAAACCAAGTTTCATGAAACATGAGTGTTTATAAGTGTCTCAATGAGCTTTGTACAAGTTTGACGAACTTATGAAACATCTAACAACGCGTTTCTAGGACTCTAACCCAAGTTTCATGCAACATGAGTGCTTATAAGTATCTCAATGAGCTTTGTATAAGTTTGACGAACTTATGAAACATCTAACAACTCGTTTCTAGGACTCTAAACCAAGTTTCATGCAACATGAGAGCTTATAAGTTCCTCAATGAGCTTTGTACTAGTTCGACGAACGTATGAAACATCTGACAACGCGTTTCTAACACTCTAAACCAAGTTTCATGCAACATGAGTGCTTATGAGTTCCTCAATAAGCTTTTTACAAGTTTCACGAACTTATGAAACATCTAACAACTCGTTTCTATGAATCTAAACCATGTTTCATGCAACATGAGTGTTTATAAGTGTCTCAATGAGCTTTGTACAAGTTTGACAAACTTATGAAACATCTAACAACGCGTTTCTAGGACTCTAAACCAAGTTTCATGCAACATTAGTGCTTATAAGTATCTCAATGAGCTTTATATAAGTTTGACAAACTTATGAAACATGTAACAACTCGTTTCTAGGACTCTAAACCAAGTTTCACGCAACATGAGAAATTATAAGTTCCTCAATGAGCTTTGTACAAGTTTGACGAACGTATGAAACATCTAACAACGCGTTTCTAAAACTCTAAACCAAGTTTCATGCAACATGAGTGCTTATAAGTTCCTCAATAAGCTTTTTACAAGTTTGACGAACGTATGAAACATCTAACAACGCGTTTCTAGGACTCTAAACCAAGTTTCATGCAAAATGAGTGCTTATAAGTTCCTCAATGAGCTTTGTACAAGTTTCACGAACTTATGAAACATCTAACAATGCGTTTCCAGGACTCTAAATCAAGTTTCATGCAACATGAGAGCTTATAAGTTCTTCAATGAGCTTTGTACAAGTTTGACGAACGTATGAAACATCTAACAACGCGTTTCTAGGACTCTAAACCAAGTTTCATGCAACATGAGTGCTTATAAGTTCCTCAATAAGCTTTGTACAAGTTTCACGAACTTATGAAACATCTAACAACGCGTTTCTAGGACTCTAAACCAAGTTTCGTGCAACATGAGTTCTTATAAGTTCCTCAATGAGCTTTGTACAAGTTTCACGAACTTATGAAACATCTAACAACGCGTTTCTAGGATTCTAAATCAAGTTTCATGCAACATGAGAGCTTATAAGTTCCTCAATGAGCTTTTTAAATGTTTGACGAACGTATGAAACATTTAACAACGCGTTTCTAGGACTCTAAACCAAGTTTCATGCAACATGAGTGCTTATAAATTCCTCAATGAACTTTGTACAAGTTTCACGAACTTATGAAACATCTAACAACGCGTTTCTAGGACTCTAAACCAAGTTTCGTGCAACATGAGTTCTTATAAGTTCCTCAATGTTCTTTGTACAAGTTTCACGAACTTATGAAACATCTAACAACGCGTTTCTAGGACTCTAAACCAAGTTTCATGCAACATGAGTTCTTATAAGTTCCTCAATGAGCTTTGTACAAGTTTGACGAACGTATGAAACATCTAACAACGCGTTTCTAGGACTTTAAACTAATTTTCATGCAACATGAGTGTTTATAAGTGTCTCAATGAGCTTTCTACAAGTTTGAGGAAATTATGAAACATCTAATAACGCGTTACTAGGAATCTAAACCAAGTTTCATGCAACATGAGTGCTTATAAGTATCTCAATGAGCTTTGTATAAGTTTTACGAACTTATGAAACATCTAACAACTCGTTTCTAGGACTCTAAACCAAGTTTCATGCAACATGAGAGATTATAAGTTCATCAATGAGCTTTGTACAAGTTTGACGAACGTATGAAACATCTAACAATGCGTTTCTAAAACTCTAAACCAAGTTTCATGCAACATGAGTGCTTATAAGTTCCTCAATAAGCTTTGTACAAGTTTTACGAACGTATGAAACATCTAACAACACGTTTCTAGGACTCTAAACCAAGTTTCATGCAACATGAGTGCTTATAAGTTCCTCAATGAGCTTCGTACAAGTTTCACGAACTTATGAAACATCTAACAACGTGTTTCTAGGACTCTAAATCAAGTTTCATGCAACATGAGAGCTTATAAGTTCCTCAATGAGCTTTGTACAAGTTCGACGAACGTATGAAACATCTAACAACGCGTTTCTAACACTCTAAACCAAGTTTCATGCAACATGAGTGCTTATAAGTTCCTCAATAAGCTTTTTACAAGTTTCACGAACTTATGAAACATCTAACAACGCGTTTCTATGACTCTAAACCAAGTTTCATGCAACATGATAGCTTATAAGTTCCTCAATGAGTTTTGTACAAGTTTGAAGAACTTATGAAACATCTAACAACGCGTTTCTAGGACTTTAAACCAAGTTTCATGCAACATGAGTGCTTATAAGTATCTCAATGAGCTTTGTACAAGTTTTACGAACGTATGAAACATCTAACAACGCATTTCTAGGACTTTGAACCAAGTTTCAGGCAACATGAGTGTTTATAAGTGTCTCAATGAGCTTTGTACAAGTTTGAAGAACTTATGAAACATCTAACAACGCGTTTCTAGGACTTTAAACCAAGTTTCATGCAACATGAGTGCTTATAAGTATCTCAATGAGCTTTGTATAAGTTTGACGAACTTATGAAACATCTGACAACTCGTTTCTAGGACTCTAAGTTTCATGCAACATGAGAGCTGATAAGTTCCTCAATGAGCTTTGTACAAGTTTGACGAACGTATAAAACATCTAACAACGCGTTTCTAGGACTCTAAACCAAGTTTCATGCATCATGAGTGCTTATAAGTTCCTCAATGAGCTTTGTACAAGTTTCACGAACTTATGAAACATCTAACAACGCGTTTCTAAGACTCTAAATCAAGTTTCATGCAACATGAGAGCTTATAAGTTCCTCAATGAGCTTTGTACAAGTTTGACGAACCTATGAAACATCTAACAACGCATTTCTAGGACTCTAAACCAAGTTTCATGCAACATGAGTGCTTATAAGTTCCTCAATGAGCTTTGTACAAGTTTCACGAACTTATGAAACATCTAACAACGCGTTTCTAGGACTCTAAACCAAGTTTCATGCAACATGAATTCTTATAAGTTCCTCAATGACCTTTGTACAAGTTTGACGAACGTATGAAAATCTAACAACGCGTTTCTAGGACTCTAAACCAATTTTCATGCACCATGAGTGTTTATAAGTGTCTCAATGAGCTTTGTACAAGTTTGACGAACTTATGAAACATCTAACAACGCGTTTCTAGGTTTCTAAACCAAGTTTCATGCAACATGAGTGCTTATAAGTATCTCAATGAGCTTTGTATAAGTTTGACGCACTTATGAAACATCTAACAACTCGTTTCTAGGATTCTAAACCAAGTTTTATGCAACATGAGAGTTATAAGTATCTCAATGAGCTTTGTATAAGTTTGACGAACTTATGAAACATCTAACAACTCTTTTCTAGGACTTTAAACCAAGTTTCATGCAACATGAGAACTTATAAGTTCCTCAATGAGCTTTTTACAAGTTTGCCGAACGTATGAAACATCTAACAACCCGTTTCTAAAACTCTAAACCAAGTTTCATGCAACATGAGTGCTTATAAGTTCCTCAATAAGCTTTGTACAAGTTTCACGAACTTATGAAACATCTAACAACGCATTTCTAGGACTCTAATCCAAGTTTCATGCAACATGAGAGCTTATAAGTTCCTCAATGAGCTTTGTACAAGTTTGACGAACGTATGAAACATCTAACAACGCGTTTCTAGGACTCTAAACCAAGTTTCATGCAACATGAGTGCTTATAAGTTCCTCAATGAGCTTTGTACAAGTTTCACGAACTTATAAAACATCTAACAACGCGTTTCTAGGACTCTAAACCAAGTTTCATGCAACATGAGTTCTTATAAGCTCCTCAATGACCTTGTACAAGTTTGACGAACGTATGAAACATCTAACAACGAGTTTCTAGGACTCTAAACCAAGTTTCATGCAACATGAGTTTTTATAAGTTCCTCAATGAGCTTTGTACAAGTTCGACGAACGTATGAAACATCTAACAACTCGTTTCTAAAACTCTAAACCAAGTTACATGCAACATGAGTGCTTATAAGTTCCTCAATAAGCTTTTTACAAGTTTGACGAACGTATGAAACATCTAACAACGCGTTTCTAGGACTCTAAACCAAGTTTCATGCAACATCAGTGCTTATAAGTTCCTCAATGAGCTTTGTACAAGTTTCACGAACTTATGAAACATCTAACAACGCGTTTCTAGGACTCTAAACCAAGTTTCATGCAACATGAGTTCTTATAAGTTCCTCAATGACCTTTGTACAAGTTTTACGAACGTATGAAACATCTAACAACGCATTTCTAGGACTTTGAACCAAGTTTCAGGCAACATGAGTGTTTATAAGTGTCTCAATGAGCTTTGTACAAGTTTGAAGAACTTATGAAACATCTAACAACGCGTTTCTAGGACTCTAAACCAAGTTTTATGCAACATGAGTGCTTAGAAGTTCCTCAATAAGCTTTGTACAAGTTTCACGAACTTATGAAACATCTAACAACACGTTTCTAGGACTCTAAACCAAGTTTCATGCAACAAGATAGCTTATAAGTTCCTCAATGAGCTTTGTACAAGTTTGACGAACGTATGAAACATCTAACAACGCTTTTCTGGGACTCTAGACCAAGTTTCATGCAACATGAGTGCTTATAAGTTCCTCAATGAGCTTTGTACAAGTTTCACGAACTTATGAAACATCTAACAACGTGTTTCTAGGACTCTAAACCAAGTTTCATGCAACATGAGTTCTTATAAGCTCCTCAATGACCTTGTACAAGTTTGACGAACGTATGAAACATCTAACAACGAGTTTCTAGGACTCTAAACCAAGTTTCATGCAACATGAGTTTTTATAAGTTCCTCAATGAGCTTTGTACAAGTTCGACGAACGTATGAAACATCTAACAACTCGTTTCTAAAACTCTAAACCAAGTTACATGCAACATGAGTGCTTATAAGTTCCTCAATAAGCTTTTTACAAGTTTGACGAACGTATGAAACATCTAACAACGCGTTTCTAGGACTCTAAACCAAGTTTCATGCAACATCAGTGCTTATAAGTTCCTCAATGAGCTTTGTACAAGTTTCACGAACTTATGAAACATCTAACAACGCGTTTCTAGGACTCTAAATCAAGTTTAATGCAACATGAGAGCTTATAAGTTCCTCAATGAGCTTTTTACAAGTTCGACGAACGTATGAAACATCTAACAACGCGTTTCTAACACTCTAAACCAAGTTTCATGCAACATGAGTGCTTATAAGTTCCTCAAGAAGCTTTTTACAAGTTTCACGAATTTATGAAACATCTAACAACGCGTTTCTATGACTCTAAACCAAGTTTCATGCAACATGAGAGCTTATAAGTTCCTCAATGAGCTTTGTACAAGTTTGACGAACGTATGAAACATCTAACCACGCGTTTCTAGGACTCTAAACCAAGTTTCATGCAACATGAGTGCTTATAAGTTCCTCAATGAGCTTTATACAAGTTTCACGAACTTATGAAACATCTAACAACGCGTTTCTTGGACTCTAAACCAAGTTTCATGCAACATGAGTGCTTATCAGTTCCTCAATGAGCTTTGTACAAGTTTCACGAACTTATGAAACATCTAACAACGCGTTTCTAGGACTCTAAACCAAGTTTCATGCAACATGAATTCTTATAAGTTCCTCAATGACCTTTTGTACAAGTTTGACGAACGTATGAAAATCTAACAACGCGTTTCTAGGACTCTAAACCAATTTTCATGCAACATGAGTGTTTATAAGTGTCTCGATGAGCTTTGTACAAGTTTGACGAACTTATGAAACATCTAACAACGCGTTTCTAGGTTTCTAAACCAAGTTTCATGCAACATGAGTGCTTATAAGTATCTCAATCAGCTTTGTATAAGTTTGACGCACTTATGAAACATCTAACAACTCGTTTCTAGGATTCTAAACCAAGTTTTATGCAACATGAGAGCTTATAAGTATCTCAATGAGCTTTGTATAAGTTTGACGAACTTATGAAACATCTAACAACTCTTTTCTAGGACTCTAAACCAATTTTCATGCAACATGAGAACTTATAAGTTCCTCAATGAGCTTTTTACAAGTTTGCCGAACGTATGAAACATCTAACAACCCGTTTCTAAAACTCTAAACCAAGTTTCATGCAACATGAGTGCTTATAAGTTCCTCAATAAGCTTTGTACAAGTTTCACGAACTTATGAAACATCTAACAACGCATTTCTAGGACTCTAATCCAAGTTTCATGCAACATGAGAGCTTATAAGTTCCTTAATGAGCTTTGTACAAGTTTGACGAACGTATGAAACATCTAACAACGCGTTTCTAAGACTCTAAACCAAGTTTCATGCAACATGAGTGCTTATAAGTTCCTCAATGAGCTTTGTACAAGTTTCACGAACTCATGAAACATCTAACAACGCGTTTCTAGGACTCTAAACCAAGTTTCATGCAACATGAGTTCTTATAAGCTCCTCAATGACCTTGTACAAGTTTGACGAACGTATGAAACATCTAACAACGCGTTTCTAGGACTCTAAACCAAGTTTCATGCAACATGAGTTTTTATAAGTTCCTCAATGAGCTTTGTACAAGTTTGACGAACGTATGAAACATCTAACAACTCGTTTCTAAAACTCTAAACCAAGTTTCATGCAACATGAGTGCTTATTAGTTCCTCAATAAGCTTTTTACAAGTTTGACGAACGTATGAAACATCTAACAACGCGTTTCTAGGACTCTAAACCAAGTTTCATGCAACATGAGTGCTTATAAGTTCCTCAATAAGCTTTGTACAAGTTTGACGAACGTATGAAACATCTAACAACGCGTTTCTAGGACTCTAAACCAAGTTTCATGCAACATCAGTGCTTATAAGTTCCTCAATGAGCTTTGTACAAGTTTGACGAACGTATGAAACATCGAACAACGCGTTTCTAGGACTCTAAACAAAGTTTCATGCAAAATGAGTGTTTATAAGTGTCTCAATGAGCTTTGCAAAAGTTGACGAACTTATGAAACATCTAACAACGCGTTTCTAGGACTCTAACCCAAGTTTCATGCAACATGAGTGCTTATAAGTATCTCAATGAGCTTTGTATAAGTTTGACGAACTTATGAAACATCTAACAACTCGTTCCTAGGACTCTAAACCAAGTTTCATGCAACATGAGAGGTTATAAGTTCCTCAATGAAACATCTAACAACGCGTTTCTAAAACTCTAAACCAAGTTTCATGCAACATGAGTGCTTATAAGTTCCTCAATAAGCTTTGTACAAGTTTCACGAATTTATGAAACATCTAACAACGCGTTTCTAGGACTCTAAACCAAGTTTCATGCAACATGATAGCTTATAAGTTCCTCAATGAGCTTTGTACAAGTTTGACGAACGTATGAAACATCTAACAACGCTTTTCTAGGACTCTAAACCAAGTTTCATGCAACATGAGTGCTTATAAGTATCTCAATGAGCTTTGTATAAGTTTGACGCACTTATGAAACATCTAACAACTCGTTTCTAGGATTCTAAACCAAGTTTTATGCAACATGAGAGCTTATAAGTATCTCAATGAGCTTTGTATAAGTTTGACGAACTTATGAAACATCTAACAACTCTTTTCTAGGACTCTAAACCAATTTTCATGCAACATGAGAACTTATAAGTTCCTCAATGAGCTTTTTACAAGTTTGCCGAACGTATGAAACATCTAACAACCCTTTTCTAAAACTCTAAACCAAGTTTCATGCAACATGAGTGCTTATAAGTTCCTCAATAAGCTTTGTACAAGTTTCACGAACTTATGAAACATCTAACAACGCATTTCTAGGACTCTAATCCAAGTTTCATGCAACATGAGAGCTTATAAGTTCCTCAATGAGCTTTGTACAAGTTTGACGAACGTATGAAACATCTAACAACGCGTTTCTAGGACTCTAAACCCAGTTTCATGCAACATGAGTGCTTATAAGTTCCTCAATGAGCTTTGTACAAGTTTCACGAACTCATGAAACATCTAACAACGCGTTTCTAGGACTCTAAACCAAGTTTCATGCAACATGAGTTCTTATAAGCTCCTCAATGACCTTGTACAAGTTTGACGAACATATGAAACATCTAACAACGCGTTTCTAGGACTCTAAACCAAGTTTCATGCAACAAGAGTTTTTATAAGTTCCTCAATGAGCTTTGTACAAGTTTGACGAACGTATGAAACATCTAACATTTCGTTTCTAAAACTCTAAACCAAGTTTCATGCAACATGAGTGCTTATAAGTTCCTCAATAAGCTTTTTACAAGTTTGACGAACGTATGAAACATCTAACAACGCGTTTCTAGGACTCTAAACCAAGTTTCATGCAACATGAGTGCTTATAAGTTCCTCAAAAAGCTTTGTACAAGTTTGAAGAACGTATGAAACATCTAACAACGCTTTTCTAGGACTCTAGACCAAGTTTCATGCAACATGAGTGCTTATAAGTTCCTCAATGAGCTTTGTACAAGTTTCACAAACTTATGAAACATCTAACAACGCGTTTTTAGGACTCTAAACCAAGTTTCATGCAACATGAGTTCTTATAAGTTCCTCAACGACCTTTGTACAAGTTTGACGAACGCATGAAACATCTAACAACGCGTTTCTAGGACTCGAAACCAATTTTCATGCAACATGATTGTTTATAAGTGTCTCAAAGAGCTTTGTACAAGGTTTACGAACTTATGAAACATCTAACAACTCGTTTGTAGGACTCTAAACCAAGTTTCATTCAACATGAGAGCTTATAAGTTCCTCAATGAGCTTTTTACAAGTTTGACGAACGTATGAAACATCTAACAACACGTTTCTAAAACTCTAAACCAAGTTTCATGCAACATGAGTGCTTATAAGTTCCTCAATAAGCTTTGTACAAGTTTGACGAACGTATGAAACATCTAACAACGCGTTTCTAGGACTCTAAACCAAGTTTCATGCAACATCAGTGCTTATAAGTTCCTCAATGAGCTTTGTACAAGTTTCACGAACTTATGAAACATCTAACAACGCGTTTCTAGGACTCTAAACCAAGTTTCATGCAACATGAGTTCTTATAAGTTCCTCAGTGACCTTTGTACAAGTTTTACGAACGTATGAAACATCTAACAACGCATTTCTAGGACTTTGAACCAAGTTTCAGGCAACATGAGTGTTTATAAGTGTCTCAATGAGCTTTGTACAAGTTTGAAGAACTTATGAAACATCTAACAACGCGTTTCTAGGACTTTAAACAAAGTTTCATGCAACATGAGTGCTTATAAGTATCTCAATGAGCTTTGTATAAGTTTGACGAACTTATGAAACATCTGACAACTCGTTTCTAGGACTCTAAGTTTCATGCAACATGAGAGCTGATACGTTCCTCAATGAGCTTTGTACAAGTTTGACGAACGTATAAAACATCTAACAACGCGTTTCTAGGACTCTAAACCTAGTTTCATGCAACATGAGTGCTTATAAATTCCTCAATGAGCTTTGTACAAGTTTCACGAACTTATGAAACATCTAACAACGCGTTTCTAGGACTCTAAATCAAGTTTCATGCAACATGAGAGCTTATAAGTTCCTCAATGAGCTTTGTACAAGTTTGACGAACGTATGAAACATCTAACAACGCGTTTCTAGGACTCTAAACCAAGTTTCATGCAACATGAATTCTTATAAGTTCCTCAATGACCTTTGTACAAGTTTGACGAACGTATGAAAATCTAACAACGCGTTTCTAGGACTCTAAACCAATTTTCATGCAACATGAGTGTTTATAAGTGTCTCAATGAGCTTTGTACAAGTTTGACGAACTTATGAAACATCTAACAACGCGTTTCTAGGTTTCTAAACCAAGTTTCATGCAACATGAGTGCATATAAGTATCTCAATGAGCTTTGTATAAGTTTGACGCACTTATGAAACATCTAACAACTCGTTTCTAGGATTCAAAACCAAGTTTTATGCAACATGCATGAGAGCTTATAAGTATCTCAATGAGCTTTGTATAAGTTTGACGAACTTATGAAACATCTAACAACTCTTTTCTAGGACTCTAAACCAAGTTTCATGCAACATGAGAACTTATAAGTTCCTCAATGAGCTTTTTACAAGTTTGCCGAACGTATGAAACATCTAACAACCCGTTTCTAAAACTCTAAACCAAGTTTCATGCAACATGAGTGCTTATAAGTTCCTCAATAAGCTTTGTACAAGTTTCACGAACTTATGAAACATCTAACAACGCATTTCTAGGACTCTAATCCAAGTTTCATGCAACATGAGAGCTTATAAGTTCCTCAATGAGCTTTGTACAAGTTTGACGAACGTATGAAACATCTAACAACTCGTTTCTAGGACTCTAAACCAAGTTTCATGCAACATGAGTGCTTATAAGTTCCTCAATGAGCTTTGTACAAGTTTCACGAACTTATGAAACATCTAACAACGCGTTTCTAGGACTCTAAACCAAGTTTCATGCAACATGAGTTCTTATAAGCTCCTCAATGACCTTGTACAAGTTTGACGAACGTATGAAACATCTAACAACGAGTTTCTAGTACTCTAAACCAAGTTTCATGCAACATGAGTTTTTATAAGTTCCTCAATGAGCTTTGTACAAGTTTGACGAACGTATGAAACATCTAACAACTCGTTTCTAAAACTCTAAACCAAGTTTCATGCAACATGAGTTCTTATAAGTTCCTCAATAAGCTTTTTACAAGTTTGACGAACGTATGAAACATCTAACAACGCGTTTCTAGGACTCTAAACCAAGTTTCATGCAACATGAGTGCTTATAAGTTCCTCAATGAGCTTTGTACAAGTTTCACGAACTTATGAAACATCTAACAACGCGTTTCTAGGACTCTAAATCAAGTTTAATGCAACATGAGAGCTTATAAGTTCCTCAATGAGCTTTGTACAAGTTCGACGAACGTATGAAACATCTAACAACGCGTTTCTAACACTCTAAACCAAGTTTCATGCAACATGAGTGCTTATCAGTTCCTCAATGAGCTTTGTACAAGTTTCACGAACTTATGAAACATCTAACAACGCGTTTCTAGGACTCTAAACCAAGTTTCATGCAACATGAATTCTTATAAGTTCCTCAATGACCTTTGTACAAGTTTGACGAACGTATGAAAATCTAACAACGCGTTTCTAGGACTCTAAACCAATTTTCATGCAACATGAGTGTTTATAAGTGTCTCAATGAGCTTTGTACAAGTTTGACGAACTTATGAAACATCTAACAACGCGTTTCTAGGTTTCTAAACCAAGTTTCATGTAACATGAGTGCTTATAAGTATCTCAATGAGCATTGTATAAGTTTGACGCACTTATGAAACATCTAACAACTCGTTTCTAGGATTCTAAACCAAGTTTTATGCAACATGAGAGCTTATAAGTATCTCAATGAGCTTTGTATAAGTTTGACGAACTTATGAAACATCTAACAACTCTTTTCTAGGACTCTAAACCAAGTTTCATGCAACATGAGAACTTATAAGTTTCTCAATGAGCTTTTTACAAGTTTGCCGAACGTATGAAACATCTAACAACCCGTTTCTAAAACTCTAAACCAAGTTTCATGCAACATGAGTGCTTATAAGTTCCTCAATAAGCTTTGTACAAGTTTCACGAACTTATGAAACATCTAACAACGCATTTCTAGGACTCAAATCCAAGTTTCATGCAACATGAGAGCTTTTAAGTTCCTCAATGAGCTTTGTACAAGTTTGACGAACGTATGAAACATCTAACAACGCGTTTCTAGGACTCTAAACCAAGTTTCATGCAACATGAGTGCTTATAAGTTCCTCAATGAGCTTTGTACAAGTTTCACGAACTCATGAAACATCTAACAACGCTTTTCTAGTACTCTAAACCAAGTTTCATGCAACATGAGTTCTTATAAGCTCCTCAATGACCTTTTACAAGTTTGACGAATGTTTGAAACATCTAACAACGCGTTTCTAGGACTCTAAACCAAGTTTCATGCAACATGAGTTTTTATAAGTTCCTCAATGAGCTTTGTACAAGTTTGACGAACGTATGAAACATCTACCAACTCGTTTCTAAAACTCTAAACCAAGTTTCATGCAACATGAGTGCTTATAAGTTCCTCAATAAGCTTTTTACAAGTTTGACGAACGTATGAAACATCTAACAACGCGTTTCTAGGACTCTAAACCAAGTTTCATGCAACATGAGTGCTTATAAGTTCCTCAATGAGCTTTGTACAAGTTTCACGAACTTTTGAAACATCTAACAACGCGTTTCTAGGACTCTAAATCAAGTTTAATGCAAAATGAGAGCTTATAAGTTCCTCAATGAGCTTTGTACAAGGTCGACGAACGTATGAAACATCTAACAACGCGTTTCTAACACTCTAAACCAAGTTTCATGCAACATGAGTGCTTATAAGTTCCTCAATAAGCTTTTTACAAGTTTCACGAATTTATGAAACATCTAACAACGCGTTTCTATGACTCTAAACCAAGTTTCATGCAACATGAGAGCTTATAAGTTCCTCGATGAGCTTTGTACAAGTTTGACGAACGTATGAAACATCTAACAACGCGTTTCTAGGACTCTAAACCAAGTTTCATGCAACATGAGTGCTTATAAGTTCCTCAATGAGCTTTGTACAAGTTTCACGAACTTATGAAACATTTAACAACGCGTTTCTAGGACTCTAAACCAAGTTTCGTGCAACATGAGTTCTTATAAGTTCCTCAATGAGCTTTGTACAAGTTTGACGAACTTATGAAACATCTAACTACGCGTTTCTAGGGCTCTAAACCAAGTTTCATGCACATGAGAGCTTATAAGTTCCTCAATGAGCTTTGTACAAGTTCGACGAACGTATGAAACATCTAACAACTCGTTTCTAGGACTCTAAACCAAGTTTCGTGCAACGTGAGTTCTTATAAGTTCCTCAATGATCTTTGTACAAGTTTCACGAAATTATGAAACATCTAACAACTCGTTTCTAGGACCCTAAACCAAGTTTCATGCAACATGAGTTCTTATAAGTTCCTCAATGAGATTTGTACAAGTTTGACGAACGTATGAAACATCTAACAACGCGTTTCTAGGACTCTAAACCAATTTTCATGCAACATGGGTGTTTATAAGTGTTTCAATGAGCTTTGTACAAGTTTGACAAAATTATGAAACATCTAATAACGCGTTACTAGGACTCTAAACCAAGTTTCATGCAACATGAGTGCTTATAAGTATCTCAATGAGCTTTGTATAAGTTTGACGAACTTATGAAACATCTAACAACTCATTTCTAGGAATCTAAACCAAATTTCATGCAACATGAGAGATTACAAGTTCCTCAATGAGCTTTGTAAAAGTTTGACGAACGTATGAAACATCTAACAACGCGTTTCTAGGACTCTAAACCAAGTTTCATGCAACATGAGTGCTTATAAGTTTTTCAATGAGCTTTGTACAAGTTTGACGAACTTATGAAACATCTAACTACGCGTTTCTAGGGCTCTAAACCAAGTTTCATGCACATGAGAGCTTATAAGTTCCTCAATGAGCTTTGTACAAGTTCGACGAACGTATGAAACATCTGACAACGCGTTTCTAACACTCTAAACCAAGTTTCATGCAACATGAGTGCTTATAGGTTCCTCAATAAGCTTTTTACAAGTTTCACGAACTTATGAAACATCAAACAACGCGTTTCTAGGACTCTAAACCAAGTTTCATGCAACATGAGAGCTTAGAAGTTTCCCAATGAGCTTTGTACAAGTTCGACGAACGTATGAAACATCGAACAACGCGTTTCTAGGACTCTAAGCAAAGTTTCATGCAACATGAGAGGTTATAAGTTCCTCAATGAAACATCTAACAACGCGTTTCTAAAACTCTAAACCAAGTTTCATGCAACATGAGAGCTGATAAGTTCCTCAATGAGCTTTGTACAAGTTTGACGAACGTATGAAACATCTAACAACGCGTTTCTAACACTCTAAACCAAGTTTCATGCAACATGAGTGCTTATAAGTTCCTCAATGAGCTTTGTACAAGTTTCACGAACTTATGAAACATCTAACAACGCGTTTCTAGGACTCTAAACCAAGTTTCATGCAACATGAGTTTTTATAAGTTCCTCAATGAGCTTTGTACAAGTTTGACGAACGTATGAAACATCTAACAACTCGTTTCTAAAACTCTAAACCAAGTTTCATGCAACATGAGTGCTTATAAGTTCCTCAATAATCTTTTTACAAGTTTGACGAACGTATGAAACATCTAACAACGCGTTTCTAGGACTCTAAACCAAGTTTCATGCAACATGAGTGCTTATAAGTTCCTCAATGAGCTTTGTACAAGTTTCACGAACTTATGAAACATCTAACAACGCGTTTCTAGGACTCTAAATCAAGTTTAATGCAACATGAGAGCTTATAAGTTCCTCAATGAGCTTTGTACAAGTTCGACGAACGTATGAAACATCTAACAATGCGTTTCTAAAACTCTAAACCAAGTTTCATGCAACATGAGTGCTTATAAGTTCCTCAATAAGCTCTGTACAAGTTTCACGAACTTATGAAACATCTAACAACGCGTTTCTAGGACTCTAAACCAAGTTTCATGCAACATGATAGCTTATAAGTTCCTCAATGAGCTTTGTACAAGTTTGACGAACGTATGAAACATCTAACAACGCTTTTCTAGGACTCTAGACCAAGTTTCATGCAACATGAGTGCTTATAAGTTCCTCAATGAGCTTTGTACAAGTTTCACGAACTTATGAAACATCTAACAACGCGTTTCTAGGACTCTAAACCAAGTTTCATGCAACATGAGTTCTTATAGGTTCCTCAACGAACTTTGTACAAGTTTGACGAACGCATGAAACATCTAACAACGCGTTTCTAGGACTCGAAACCAATTTTCATGCAACATGAGTGTTTATAAGTGTCTCAATGAGCTTTGTACAAGTTTGACGAACTTATGAAACATCTAACAACGCGTTTCTAGGACTCTAAACAAAGTTTCATGCAACATGAGTGCTTATAAGTATCTCAATGAGCTTTGTATAAGGTTGACGAACTTATGAAACATCTAACAACTCGTTTGTAGGACTCTAAACCAAGTTTCATTCAACATGAGAGCTTATAAGTTCCTCAATGAGCTTTGTACAAGTTTGATGAACGTATGAAACATCTAACAACGCGTTTCTAAAACTCTAAACCAAGTTTCATGCAACATGAGTGCTTATAAGTTCCTCAATAAGCTTTGTACAAGTTTGACGAACGTATGAAACATCTAACAACGCGTTTCTAGGACTCTAAACCAAGTTTCATGCAACATCGGTGCTTATAAGTTCCTCAATGAGCTTTGTACAAGTTTCACGAACTTATGAAACATCTAACAACGCGTTTCTAGGACTCTAAACCAAGTTTCATGCAACATGAGTTCTTATAAGTTCCTCAATGACCTTTGTACAAGTTTTACGAACGTATGAAACATCTAACAACGCGTTTCTAGGACTTTGAACCAAGTTTCAGGCAACATGAGTGTTTATATGTGTCTCAATGAGCTTTGTACAAGTTTGAAGAACTTATGAAACATCTAACAACGCGTTTCTAGGACTTTAAACCAAGTTTCATGCAACATGAGTGCTTATAAGTATCTCAATGAGCTTTGTATAAGTTTGCCGAATTTATGAAACATATGACAACTCGTTTCTAGGACTCTAAGTTTCATGCAACATGAGAGCTGATAAGTTCCTCAATGAGCTTTGTACAAGTTTGACGAACGTATAAAACATCTAACAACGCGTTTCTAGGACTCTAAACCAAGTTTCATGCAACATGAGTGCTTATAAGTTCCTCAATGAGCTTTGTACAAGTTTCACGAACTTATGAAACATCTAACAACGCGTTTCTAGGACTCTAAATCAAGTTTCATGCAACATGAGAGCTTATAAGTTCCTCAATGAGCTTTGTACAAGTTCGACGAACGTATGAAACATCTAACAACGCGTTTCTAACACTCTAAACCAAGTTTCATGCAACATGAGTGCTTATAAGTTCCTCAATAAGTTTTTTACAAGGTTCACGAACTTATGAAACATCTAACAACGCGTTTCTATGACTCTAAACCAAGTTTCATGCAACATGACAGCTTATAAGTTCCTCAATGAGCTTTGTACAAGTTTGACGAACGTATGAAACATCTAACAACGCGTTTCTAGGACTCTAAACCAAGTTTCATGCAACATGAGTGCTTATAAGTTTTTCAATGAGCTTTGTACAAGTTTGACGAACTTATGAAACATCTAACTACGCGTTTCTAGGGATTTAAACCAAGTTTCATGGACATGAGAGCTTATAAGTTCCTCAATGAGATTTGTACAAGTTCGACGAACGTATGAAACATCTGACAACGCGTTTCTAACACTCTAAACCAAGTTTCATGCAACATGAGTGCTTATAGGTTCCTCAATAAGCTTTTTACAAGTTTCACGAACTTATGAAACATCAAACAACGCGTTTCTAGGACTCTAAACCAAGTTTCATGCAACATGAGAGCTTAGAAGTTTCCCAATGAGCTTTGTACAAGTTCGACGAACGTATGAAACATCGAACAACGCGTTTCTAGGACTCTAAACAAAGTTTCATGCAACATGAGAGGTTATAAGTTCCTCAATGAAACATCTAACAACGCGTTTCTAAAACTCTAAACCAAGTTTCATGCAACATGAGAGCTGATAAGTTCCTCAATGAGCTTTGTACAAGTTTGACGAACGTATGAAACATCTAACAACGCGTTTCTAACACTCTAAACCAAGTTTCATGCAACATGAGTGCTTATAAGTTCCTCAATGAGCTTTGTACAAGTTTCACGAACTTATGAAACATCTAACAACGCGTTTCTAGGATTCTAAACCAAGTTTCATGCAACATGAGTTTTTATAAGTTCCTCAATGAGCTTTGTACAAGTTTGACGAACGTATGAAACATCTAACAACTCGTTTCTAAAACTCTAAACCAAGTTTCATGCAACATGAGTGCTTATAAGTTCCTCAATAAGCTTTTTACAAGTTTGACGAACGTATGAAACATCTAACAACGCGTTTCTAGGACTCTAAACCAAGTTTCATGCAACATGAGTGCTTATAAGTTCCTCAATGAGCTTTGTAGAAGTTTCACGAACTTATGAAACATCTAACAACGCGTTTCTAGGACTCTAAATCAAGTTTAATGCAACATGAGAGCTTATAAGTTCCTCAATGAGCTTTGGACAAGTTCGACGAACGTATGAAACATCTAACAACGCGTTTCTAACACTCTAAACCAAGTTTCATGCAACATGAGAGCTTATAAGTTCCTCAATGAGCTTTGTACAAGTTTGACGAACGTATGAAACATCTAACCACTCGTTTCTAGGACTCTAAACCAAGTTTCATGCAACATGAGTGCTTATAAGTTCCTCAATGAGCTTTGTACAAGTTTCACGAACTTATGAAACATCTAACAACGCGTTTCTAGGACTCTAAACCAAGTTTCGTGCAACATGAGTTCTTATAAGTTCCTCAATGAGCTTTGTACAAGTTTGACGAACGTATGAAACATCGAACAACGCGTTTCTAGGACTCTAAACAAAGTTTCATGCAACATGAGTGTTTATAAGTGTCTCAATGAGCTTTGCACAAGTTTGACGAAATTATGAAACATCTAACAAAGCGTTTCTAGGACTCTAACCCAAGTTTCATGCAACATGAGTGCTTATAAGTATCTCAATGAGCTTTGTACAAGTTTGACGAACTTATGAAACATCTAACAACTCGTTCCTAGGACTCTAAATCAAGTTTCATGCAACATAAGAGGTTATAAGTTCCTCAATGAAACATCTAACAATGCGTTTCTAAAACTCTAAACCAAGTTTCTTGCAACATGAGTGCTTATAAGTTCCTCAATAAGATCTGTACAAATTTCACGAACTTATGAAACATCTAACAACGCGTTTCTAGGACTCTAAACCAAGTTTCATGCAACATGATAGCTTATTAGTTCCTCAATGAGCTTTGTACAAGTTTGACGAACGTATGAAACATCTAACAACGCTTTTCTAGAACTCTAGACCAAGTTTCATGCAACATGAGTGCTTATAAGTTCCTCAATGAGCTTTGTACAAGTTTCACGAACTTATGAAACATCTAACAACGCGTTTCTAGGACTCTAAACCAAGTTTCATGCAACATGAGTTCTTATAAGTTCCTCAACGACCTTTGTACAAGTTTGACGAACGCATGAAACATCTAACAACGCGTTTCTAGGACTCGAAACCAATTTTCATGCAACATGAGTGTTTATAAGTGTCTCAATGAGCTTTGTACAAGTTTGACGAACTTATGAAACATCTAACAACGCGTTTCTAGGACTCTAAACAAAGTTTCATGCAACATGAGGGCTTATAAGTATCTCAATGAGCTTTGTATAAGGTTGACGAACTTATGAAACATCTAACAACTCGTTTGTAGGACTCTAAACCAAGTTTCATTCAACATGAGAGCTTATAAGTTCCTCAATGAGCTTTGTACAAGTTTGATGAACGTATGAAACATCTAACAACGCGTTTCTAAAACTCTAAACCAAGTTTCATGCAACATGAGTGCTTATAAGTTCCTCAATAAGCTTTGTACAAGTTTGACGAACGTATGAAACATCTAACAACGCGTTTCTAGGACTCTAAACCAAGTTTCATGCAACATCAGTGCTTATAAGTTCCTCAATAAGCTTTGTACAAGTTTCACGAACTTATGAAACATCTAACAACGCGTTTCTAGGACTCTAAACCAAGTTTCATGCAACATGAGTGCTTATAAGTTTTTCAATGAGCTTTGTACAAGTTTGACGAACTTATGAAACATCTAACTACGCGTTTCTAGGGCTCTAAACCAAGTTTCATGCACATGAGAGCTTATAAGTTCCTCAATGAGCTTTGTACAAGTTCGACGAACGTATGAAACATCTGACAACGCGTTTCTAACACTCTAAACCAAGTTTCATGCAACATGAGTGCTTATAGGTTCCTCAATAAGCTTTTTACAAGTTTCACGAACTTATGAAACATCAAACAACGCGTTTCTAGGACTCTAAACCAAGTTCATGCAACATGAGAGCTTAGAAGTTTCCCAATGAGCTTTGTACAAGTTCGACGAACGTATGAAACATCGAACAACGCGTTTCTAGGACTCTAAGCAAAGTTTCATGCAACATGAGAGGTTATAAGTTCCTCAATGAAACATCTAACAACGCGTTTCTAAAACTCTAAACCAAGTTTCATGCAACATGAGAGCTGATAAGTTCCTCAATGAGCTTTGTACAAGTTTGACGAACGTATGAAACATCTAACAACGCGTTTCTAACACTCTAAACCAAGTTTCATGCAACATGAGTGCTTATAAGTTCCTCAATGAGCTTTGTACAAGTTTCACGAACTTATGAAACATCTAACAACGCGTTTCTAGGACTCTAAACCAAGTTTCATGCAACATGAGTTTTTATAAGTTCCTCAATGAGCTTTGTACAAGTTTGACGAACGTATGAAACATCTAACAACTCGTTTCTAAAACTCTAAACCAAGTTTCATGCAACATGAGTGCTTATAAGTTCCTCAATAAGCTTTTTACAAGTTTGACGAACGTATGAAACATCTAACAACGCGTTTCTAGGACTCTAAACCAAGTTTCATGCAACATGAGTGCTTATAAGTTCCTCAATGAGCTTTGTACAAGTTTCACGAACTTATGAAACATCTAACAACGCGTTTCTAGGACTCTAAATCAAGTTTAATGCAACATGAGAGCTTATAAGTTCCTCAATGAGCTTTGTACAAGTTCGACGAACGTATGAAACATCTAACAATGCGTTTCTAAAACTCTAAACCAAGTTTCATGCAACATGAGTGCTTATAAGTTCCTCAATAAGCTCTGTACAAGTTTCACGAACTTATGAAACATCTAACAACGCGTTTCTAGGACTCTAAACCAAGTTTCATGCAACATGATAGCTTATAAGTTCCTCAATGAGCTTTGTACAAGTTTGACGAACGTATGAAACATCTAACAACGCTTTTCTAGGACTCTAGACCAAGTTTCATGCAACATGAGTGCTTATAAGTTCCTCAATGAGCTTTGTACAAGTTTCACGAACTTATGAAACATCTAACAACGCGTTTCTAGGACTCTAAACCAAGTTTCATGCAACATGAGTTCTTATAAGTTCCTCAACGAACTTTGTACAAGTTTGACGAACGCATGAAACATCTAACAACGCGTTTCTAGGACTCGAAACCAATTTTCATGCAACATGAGTGTTTATAAGTGTCTCAATGAGCTTTGTACAAGTTTGACGAACTTATGAAACATCTAACAACGCGTTTCTAGGACTCTAAACAAAGTTTCATGCAACATGAGTGCTTATAAGTATCTCAATGAGCTTTGTATAAGGTTGACGAACTTATGAAACATCTAACAACTCGTTTGTAGGACTCTAAACCAAGTTTCATTCAACATGAGAGCTTATAAGTTCCTCAATGAGCTTTGTACAAGTTTGATGAACGTATGAAACATCTAACAACGCGTTTCTAAAACTCTAAACCAAGTTTCATGCAACATGAGTGCTTATAAGTTCCTCAATAAGCTTTGTACAAGTTTGACGAACGTATGAAACATCTAACAACGCGTTTCTAGGACTCTAAACCAAGTTTCATGCAACATCAGTGCTTATAAGTTCCTCAATGAGCTTTGTACAAGTTTCACGAACTTATGAAACATCTAACAACGCGTTTCTAGGACTCTAAACCAAGTTTCATGCAACATGAGTTCTTATAAGTTCTTCAATGACCTTTGTACAAGTTTTACGAACGTATGAAACATCTAACAACGCGTTTCTAGGACTTTGAACCAAGTTTCAGGCAACATGAGTGTTTATATGTGTCTCAATGAGCTTTGTACAAGTTTGAAGAACTTATGAAACATCTAACAACGCGTTTCTAGGACTTTAAACCAAGTTTCATGCAACATGAGTGCTTATAAGTATCTCAATGAGCTTTGTATAAGTTTGCCGAATTTATGAAACATATGACAACTCGTTTCTAGGACTCTAAGTTTCATGCAACATGAGAGCTGATAAGTTCCTCAATGAGCTTTGTACAAGTTTGACGAACGTATAAAACATCTAACAACGCGTTTCTAGGACTCTAAACCAAGTTTCATGCAACATGAGTGCTTATAAGTTCCTCAATGAGCTTTGTACAAGTTTCACGAACTTATGAAACATCTAACAACGCGTTTCTAGGACTCTAAATCAAGTTTCATGCAACATGAGAGCTTATAAGTTCCTCAATGAGCTTTGTACAAGTTCGACAAACGTATGAAACATCTAACAACGCGTTTCTAACACTCTAAACCAAGTTTCATGCAACATGAGTGCTTATAAGTTCCTCAATAAGCTTTTTACAAGGTTCACGAACTTATGAAACATCTAACAACGCGTTTCTATGACTCTAAACCAAGTTTCATGCAACATGACAGCTTATAAGTTCCTCAATGAGCTTTGTACAAGTTTGACGAACGTATGAAACATCTAACAACGCGTTTCTAGGACTCTAAACCAAGTTTCATGCAACATGAGTGCTTATAAGTTTTTCAATGAGCTTTGTACAAGTTTGACGAACTTATGAAACATCTAACTACGCGTTTCTAGGGATTTAAACCAAGTTTCATGCACATGAGAGCTTATAAGTTCCTCAATGAGATTTGTACAAGTTCGACGAACGTATGAAACATCTGACAACGCGTTTCTAACACTCTAAACCAAGTTTCATGCAACATGAGTGCTTATAGGTTCCTCAATAAGCTTTTTACAAGTTTCACGAACTTATGAAACATCAAACAACGCGTTTCTAGGACTCTAAACCAAGTTTCATGCAACATGAGAGCTTAGAAGTTTCCCAATGAGCTTTGTACAAGTTCGACGAACGTATGAAACATCGAACAACGCGTTTCTAGGACTCTAAACAAAGTTTCATGCAACATGAGAGGTTATAAGTTCCTCAATGAAACATCTAACAACGCGTTTCTAAAACTCTAAACCAAGTTTCATGCAACATGAGAGCTGATAAGTTCCACAATGAGCTTTGTACAAGTTTGACGAACGTATGAAACATCTAACAACGCGTTTCTAACACTCTAAACCAAGTTTCATGCAACATGAGTGCTTATAAGTTCCTCAATGAGCTTTGTACAAGTTTCACGAACTTATGAAACATCTAACAACGCGTTTCTAGGATTCTAAACCAAGTTTCATGCAACATGAGTTTTTATAAGTTCCTCAATGAGCTTTGTACAAGTTTGACGAACGTATGAAACATCTAACAACTCGTTTCTAAAACTCTAAACCAAGTTTCATGCAACATGAGTGCTTATAAGTTCCTCAATAAGCTTTTTACAAGTTTGACGAACGTATGAAACATCTAACAACGCGTTTCTAGGACTCTAAACCAAGTTTCATGCAACATGAGTGCTTATAAGTTCCTCAATGAGCTTTGTAGAAGTTTCACGAACTTATGAAACATCTAACAACGCGTTTCTAGGACTCTAAATCAAGTTTAATGCAACATGAGAGCTTATAAGTTCCTCAATGAGCTTTGGACAAGTTCGACGAACGTATGAAACATCTAACAACGCGTTTCTAACACTCTAAACCAAGTTTCATGCAACATGAGAGCTTATAAGTTCCTCAATGAGCTTTGTACAAGTTTGACGAACGTATGAAACATCTAACCACTCGTTTCTAGGACTCTAAACCAAGTTTCATGCAACATGAGTGCTTATAAGTTCCTCAATGAGCTTTGTACAAGTTTCACGAACTTATGAAACATCTAACAACGCGTTTCTAGGACTCTAAACCAAGTTTCGTGCAACATGAGTTCTTATAAGTTCCTCAATGAGCTTTGTACAAGTTTGACGAACGTATGAAACATCGAACAACGCGTTTCTAGGACTCTAAACAAAGTTTCATGCAACATGAGTGTTTATAAGTGTCTCAATGAGCTTTGCACAAGTTTGACGAAATTATGAAACATCTAACAAAGCGTTTCTAGGACTCTAACCCAAGTTTCATGCAATATGAGTGCTTATAAGTATCTCAATGAGCTTTGTACAAGTTTGACGAACTTATGAAACATCTAACAACTCGTTCCTAGGACTCTAAATCAAGTTTCATGCAACATGAGAGGTTATAAGTTCCTCAATGAAACATCTAACAATGCGTTTCTAAAACTCTAAACCAAGTTTCTTGCAACATGAGTGCTTATACGTTCCTCAATAAGATCTGTACAAATTTCACGAACTTATGAAACATCTAACAACGCGTTTCTAGGACTCTAAACCAAGTTTCATGCAACATGATAGCTTATAAGTTCCTCAATGAGCTTTGTACAAGTTTGACGAACGTATGAAACATCTAACAACGCTTTTCTAGACCTCTAGACCAAGTTTCATGCAACATGAGTGCTTATAAGTTCCTCAATGAGCTTTGTACAAGTTTCACGAACTTATGAAACATCTAACAACGCGTTTCTAGGACTCTAAACCAAGTTTCATGCAACATGAGTTCTTATAAGTTCCTCAACGACCTTTGTACAAGTTTGACGAACGCATGAAACATCTAACAACGCGTTTCTAGGACTCGAAACCAATTTTCATGCAACATGAGTGTTTATAAGTGTCTCAATGAGCTTTGTACAAGTTTGACGAACTTATGAAACATCTAACAACGCGTTTCTAGGACTCTAAACAAAGTTTCATGCAACATGAGGGCTTATAAGTATCTCAATGAGCTTTGTATAAGGTTGACGAACTTATGAAACATCTAACAACTCGTTTGTAGGACTCTAAACCAAGTTTCATTCAACATGAGAGCTTATAAGTTCCTCAATGAGCTTTGTACAAGTTTGATGAACGTATGAAACATCTAACAACGCGTTTCTAAAACTCTAAACCAAGTTTCATGCAACATGAGTGCTTATAAGTTCCTCAATAAGCTTTGTACAAGTTTGACGAACGTATGAAACATCTAACAACGCGTTTCTAGGACTCTAAACCAAGTTTCATGCAACATCAATGCTTATAAGTTCCTCAATAAGCTTTGTACAAGTTTCACGAACTTATGAAACATCTAACAACGCGTTTCTAGGACTCTAAACCAAGTTTCATGCAACATGAGTTCTTATAAGTTCCTCAATGACCTTTGTACAAGTTTTACGAACGTATGAAACATCTAACAACGCGTTTCTAGGACTTTGAACCAAGTTTCAGGCAACATGAGTGTTTATAAGTGTCTCAATGAGCTTTGTACAAGTTTGAAGAACTTATGAAACATCTAACAACGCGTTTCTAGGAGTTTAAACCAAGTTTCATTCAACATGAGTGCTTATAAGTATCTCAATGAGCTTTGTATAAGTTTGACGAACTTATGAAACATATGACAACTCGTTTCTAGGACTCTAAGTTTCATGCAACATGAGAGCTGATAAGTTCCTCAATGAGCTTTGTACAAGTTTGACGAACGTATAAAACATGTAACAACGCGTTTCTAGGACTCTAAACCAAGTTTCATGCAACATGAGTGCTTATAAGTTCCTCAATGAGCTTTGTACAAGTTTCACGAACTTATGAAACATCTAACAACGCGTTTCTAGGACTCTAAATCAAGTTTCATGCAACATGAGAGCTTATAAGTTCCTCAATGAGCTTTGTACAAGTTCGACGAACGTATGAAACATCTAACAACGCGTTTCTAACACTCTAAACCAAGTTTCATGCAACATGAGTGCTTATAAGTTCCTCAATAAGCTTTTTACAAGGTTCACGAACTTATGAAACATCTAACAACGCGTTTCTATGACTCTAAACCAAGTTTCATGCAACATGACATCTTATAAGTTCCTCAATGAGCTTTGTACAAGTTTAAAGAACGTATGAAACATCTAACAACGCGTTTCTAGGACTCTAAACCAAGTTTCATGCAACATGAGTGCTTATCAATTCCTCAATGAGCTTTGTACAAGTTTCACGAACTTATGAAACATCTAACAACGCGTTTCTAAAACTCTAAACCAAGTTTCATGCAACATGAGTGCTTATAAGTTCCTCAATAAGCTTTTTACAAGTTTGACGAACGTATGAAACATCTAACAACGCGTTTCTAGGACTCTAAACAAAGTTTCATGCAACATGAGTGCTTATAAGTTCCTCAATGAGCTTTGTACAAGTTTCACGAACTTATGAAACATCTAACAACGCTTTTCTAGGACTCTAAACCAACTTTCATGCAACATGAGAGCTTATAAGTTCCTCAATGAGCTTTGTACAAGTTCGACGAACGTATGAAACATCTAACAACGCGTTTCTAACACTCTAAACCAAGTTTCATGCAACACGAGTGCTTATAAGTTCCTCAATAAGCTTTTTACAAGTTTCACGAACTTATGAAACATCTAACAACGCGTTTATATGACTCTAAACCAAGTTTCATGCAACATGAGAGCTTATAAGTTCCTCAATGAGCTTTGTACAAGTTTGACGAACGTATGAAACATCTAACAACGCGTTTCTAGGACTCTAAACCAAGTTTCGTGCAACATGAGTTCTTATAAGTTCCTCAATGAGCTTTGTACAAGTATCACGAACTTATGAAACATCTAACAACGTGTTTCTAGGACTCTAAATCAAGTTTCATGCAACATGAGAGCTTATAAGTTCCTCAATGAGCTTTGTACATGTTTGACGAACGTATGAAAAATCTAACAACGCGTTTATAGGACTTTAAACCAAGTTTCATGCAACATGAGTGCTTATAAGTTCCTCAATGAGCTTTGTACAAGTTTCACGAACTTATGAAACATCTAAAGACTCGTTTCTAGGACTCTAAACCAAGTTTCGTGCAACGTGAGTTCTTATAAGTTCCTCAATGATCTTTGTACAAGTTTCACGAACTTATGAAACATGTAACAACTCGTTTCTAGGACTCTAAACCAAGTTTCATGCAACATGAGTTCTTATAAGTTCCTCAATGAGCTTTGTACAAGTTTGACGAACGTATGAAACATCTAACAACACGTTTCTAGGACTCTAAACCAATTTTCATGCAACATGAGAGATTATAAGTTCCTCAATGAGCTTTGTACAAGTTTGACGAACGTATGAAACATCTAACAACGCGTTTCTAAAACTCTAAACCAAGTTTCATGCAACATGAGTGCTTATAAGTTCCTCAATAAGCTTTGTACAAGTTTGACGAACGTATGAAACATCTAACAACGTGTTTCTAGGACTCTAAACCAAGTTTCATGCAACATGAGTGCTTATAAGTTCCTCAATGAGCTTTGTACAAGTTTGACGAACGTATGAAACATCGAACAACGCGTTTCTAGGACTCTAAACAAAGTTTCATGCAACATGAGTGTTTATAAGTGTCTCAATGAGCTTTGCACAAGTTTGACGAATTTATGAAACATCTATCAACGCGTTTCTAGGACTCTAACCCGAGTTTCATGCAACATCAGTGCTTATAAGTATCTCAATGAGCTTTGTATAAGTTTGACGAACTTATGAAACATCTAACAACTAGTTCCTAGGACTCTAAACCAAGTTTCATGCAACATGAGAGATTATAAGTTCCTCAATGAAACATCTAACAACGCGTTTCTAAAACTCTAAACAAAGTTTCATGCAACATGAGTGCTTATAAGTTCCTCAATAAGCTTTGTACAAGTTTCACGAACTTATGAAACATCTAACAACGCGTTTCTAGGACTCTAAACCAAGTTTCATGCAACATGATAGCTTATAAGTTCCTCAATGAGCTTTGTACAAGTTTGACGAACGTATGAAACATCTAACGACGCGTTTCTAGGACAGTAGACCAAGTTTCATGCAACAAGAGTGCTTATAAGTTCCTCAATGAGCTTTGTACAAGTTTCACGAACTTATGAAACATCTAACAACGCGTTTCTAGGATTCTAAACCAAGTTTCATGCAACATGAGTTCTTATAAGTTCCTCAACGACCTTTGTACAAGTTTGACGAACGCATGAAACATCTAACAACGCGTTTCTAGGACTCGAAACCAATTTTCATGCAACATGAGTGTTTATAAGTGTCTCAATGAGCTTTGTACAAGTTTGACGAACTTATGAAACATCTAACAACGCGTTTCTAGGACTCTAAACAATGTTTCATGCAACATGAGAGCTTATAAGTATCTCAATGAGCTTTGTATAAGGTTGACGAACTTATGAAACATCTAACAACTCGTTTCTAGGACTCTAAACCAAGTTTCATTCAACATGAGAGCTTATAAGTTCCTCAATGAGCTTTGTACAAGTTTGACGAACGTATGAAACATCTAACAACGCGTTTCGAAAACTCTAAACCAAGTTTCATGCAACATGAGTGCTTATAAGTTCCTCAATAAGCTTTGTACAAGTTTGACGAACGTATGAAACATCTAACAACGCGTTTCTATGACTCTAAACCAAGTTTCATGCAACATGAGTGCTTATAAGTTCCTCAATGAGTTTTGTATAAGTTTCACGAACTTATGAAACATCTAACAACGCGTTTCTAGGACTGTAAACCAAGTTTCATGCAACATGAGTTCTTATAAGTTCCTCAATGACCTTTGTACAAGTTTTACGAACGTATGAAACATCTAACAACGCGTTTCTAGGACTCTAAACCAAGTTTCATGCAACATGTGTGTTTATAAGTGTCTCAATGAGCTTTGTACAAGTTTGAAGAACTTATGAAACATCTAACAACGCGTTTCTAGGACTCTAAACCAAGTTTCAAGCAACATGAGTGCTTATAAGTATCTCAATGAGCTTTGTATAAGTTTGACGAACTTATGAAACATCTAACAACTCGTTTCTAGGACTCTAAGCTTCATGCAACATGAGAGCTGATAAGTTCGTCAATGAGCTTTGTACAAGTTTGATGAACGTATGAAACATCTAACAACGCGTTTCTAACACTCTAAATCAAGTTTCATGCAACATGAGTGCTTATAAGTTCCTCAATAACTTTTTACAAGTTTCACGAACTTATTAAACATCTAACAACGCGTTTCTAGGACCTTAAACCAAGTTTCATACAACTTGAGAGCTTATAAGTTCCTCAATGAGCTTTGTACAAGTTTGACGAACGTATGAAACATCTAACAACGCGTTTCTAACACTCTAAACCAAGTTTCATGCAACATGAGTGCTTATAAGTTCCTCAATAACTTTTTACAAATTTCACGAACTTATTAAACATTTAAAAACGCGTTTCTAGGACCCTAAACCAAGTTTCATGCAACATGAGAGCTTATAAGTTCCTCAATGAGCTTTGTACAAGTTTGACGAACGTATGAAACATCTATCAACGCGTTTCTAGAACTCTAAACAAAGTTTCATGCAACATGGGAGCTTATAAGTTCCTCAATGAGCTTTGTACAAGTTTGACGAACGTATGAAACATCTAACAACGTGTTTCTAAAACTCTAAACCAAGTTTCATGCAACATGAGTGCTTATAAGTTCCTCAATAAGCTTTGTACAAGTTTGACGAACGTATGAAACATCTAACAACGCGTTTCTAGGACTCTAAACCAAGTTTAATGCAACATGAGAACTTATAAGTTCCTCAATGAGCTTTGTACAAGTTTGACGAACGTATGAAACATCTAACAACGCGGTTCTAAAACTCTAAACCAAGTTTCATTAAACATGAGTGCTTATAAGTTCGTCAATAAGCTTTTCACAAGTTTCACGAACTTATGAAACATATAACAACGCGTTTCTAGGACATTAAACCAAGTTTCATGCAACATGAGAGATTATAAGTTCCTCAATGAGCTTTGTACAAGTTTGACAAACGTATGAAACATCTAACAACGCGTTTCTAGGACTCTAAACAAAGTTTCATGCAAAATGATTGCTTATAAGTTCCTCCATGAGCTTTGTTCAAGTTTCATGAACTTATGAAACATCTAACAACGCGTTTCTAGGACTCTAAACCAAGTTTCGTGCAACATATGTTCTTATAAGTTCGTCAATGACCTTTGTACAAGTTTGACGAATGTATGAAACATCTAACAACGCGTTTCTAAGACTCTAAACCAAGTTACATGCAACATGAGTTCTTATAAGTTCCTCAATGAGCTTTATACAAGTTTGACGAACGTATGAAACATCTAACAACGCGTTTCTAGGACTCTAAACCAAGTTTCATGCAACATGAGTGTTTATAAGTGTCTCAATGAGCTTTGTACAAGTTTGACGAACTTATGAAACATCTACCAACGCGTTTCTAGGACTCTAAACCAAGTTTCATGCAACATGAGTGCTTATAAGTATCTCAATGAGCTTTTTATAAGTTTGACGAACTTATGAAACATCTAACAACTCATTTCTAGGACTCTAAACCAAGTTTCATGCAACATGAGAGCAGATAAGTTCCTCAATGAGCTTTGTACAAGTTTGACGAACGTATGAAACATCTAACAACGCGTTTCTAACACTCTAAACCAAGTTTCATGCAACTTGAGTGCTTATAAGTTCCTCAATGAGCTTTGTAAAGGTTTCACAAACTTATGAAACATCTAACAACGCGTTTCTAGGACTCTAAACCAAGTTTCATGCAACATGAGTTCTTATAAGTTCCTCAATGACCTTTGTAAAACTTTGACGAACGTATGAAACATCTAACAACGCGTTTCTAGCACTCTAAACTAATTTTCATGCAACATGAGTGTTTATAAGTGTCTCAATGAGCTTTGTACAGGTTTCACGAACTTATGAAACATCTAACAACGCGTTTCTAGGACTCTAAACCAAGTTTCATGCAACATGAGTTCTTATAAGTTCCTCAATGACCTTTGTACAAGTTTGACGAACGTATGAAACATCTAACAACGCATATCTAGGACTCTAAACCAAGTTTCATGCAACATGAGTGCTTATAAGTATCTCAATGAGCTCTGTACAAGTTTGACAAATTTATGAAACATCTAACAACGTTTTTCTAGGACTCTAAATTAAGTTTAATGCAACATCAATGTTTATAAGTGTATCAATGAGCTTTGTACAAGTTTGACGAACGTATGAAACATCTAACAACACGTTTCTAAAACTCTAAACCAAGTTTCATGCAACATGAGTGCTTATAAGTTCCTCAATGAGCTTTGTAAGAGTTTCATGAACTTATGAAACATCTGACAACGCGTTTCTAGGACTCTAAATCAAGTTTCATGCAATATGAGAGCTTATAAGTTCCTCAATGAGCTTTGTACAAGTTTGACGAACGTATGAAACATCTCACAACGCGTTTCTAGGACTCTAAACCAAGTTTCATGAAACATGAGTGCTTATAAGTGTTGGTATTCGTACCAGTTTATAACGATTTATAAATACTAATTGCGAATTCTTTCCCTAGGATACGTGCAAATATTGAATCAAAACTATGTTGTCAGTTTATAGATTTACCTGGATGGTTCGTAAGGGAAATATGAACCGAGATAAATCGAGGTATTGAAGCACTCCAAGTGTCGTGCCTCTACCGGTATCCACACGCGCACAAACTGAATCAAGACGGGATGCTAGTACCGTTGAGATCAAATCTCAAGATCTTAGACAAACTATTTGTCTGCTTATGTTTAGGGTTATATAGAATAGGGTTAATGTTATCAAGTGTCATTGTGCCTCTTTATATAATAGGTTCTCATAACCTAATTAATAACTTAATGTGCTTATATGGCTAATGAGCCAAGCCCAATAAGCACATCACGATGACTTGACTTTTTCACATGTGCATTAATATATATATCATACATATATAAATATAATATTTTATATTATTAAAGTGCACAAATATAAATATATGTATATCTAATATCACATATATATTATATTATAATTAAAACCCAACATAACATATTAATCCAGTTTGCTTAGGTGTGTGACCCTGTAGGATCGCATAATATTAGTAATGAGTGTTAACCTCATAGATTATAAGCGGTCTCTAGCAAAACGTTATAACCACCTAATATTATACGACATTGTCAAACCTCGACAATACAACTTTATTAGAGTAAGTACATAAGATTTCAGGACATTCCCAACAATAAGTTCCTCAATGAGCTTTTTACAAGTTTCACAAACGTATGAAACATCTAACAACGCGTTTCTAGGACTCTAAACCAAGTTTCATGCAACATGAGTGCTTATAAGTTCCTAAATGAACTTTGTACAAGTTTCACGAACTTATGAAACATCTAACAACGCGTTTCTAGGACTCTAAACCAAGTTTCATGCAACATGAGTTCTTATAAGTTCCTCAATGACCTTTGTACAAGTTTGACGAACGCATGAAACATCTAACAACGCGTTTGTAGGATTCGAAACAAATTTTCATGCAACATGAGTGTTTATAAGTGTCTCAATGAGCTTTGTACAGGTTTGACGAACTTATGAAACATCTAACAACGCGTTTCTAGGACTCTAACCCAAGTTTCATGCAACATGAGTGCTTATAAGTATCTCAATGAGCTTTGTATAAGTTTGACGAACTTATGAAACATCTAACAACTCGTTTCTAGGACTCTAAACCAAGTTTCATGCAACATGAGAGCTTATAAGTTCCTCAATGAACTTTGTACAAGTTTGACGAATGTAAGAAACATCTAACAACGCGTTTCTAAAACTCTAAACCAAGTTTCATGCAACATGAGTGCTTATAAGTTCCTCAATAAGTTTTGTACAAGTTTCACGAACTTATGAAACATCTAACAACGCGTTTCTAGGACTCTAAACCAAGTTTCATGCAACATAAGAGCTTATAAGTTCCTCAATGAGCTTTGTACAAGTTTGACGAACGTATGAAACATCTAACAACGAGTTTCTAAAACTCTAAACAAAGTTTCATGCAACATGAGTGCTTATAAGGTCCTCAATAAGCTTTGTACAAGTATGACGAACGTATGAAACATCTAACAACGCGTTTCTAGGACTCTAAACCAAGTTTCATGCAACATGAGTGCTTATAAGTTCCTCAATGAGCTTTGTACAAGTTTCACGAACTTATGAAACATCTAACAAAACGTTTCTAGGACTCTAAACCAAGTTTCATGCAACATGAGTTCTTATAAGTTCCTCAATGACCTTTGTACAAGTTTTACGAACGTATGAAACATCTAACAACGTGTTTCTAGGACTCTAAACCAATTTTCATGCAACATGAGTGTTTATAAGTGTCTCAATGAGCTTTGTACAAGTTTGACGAACTTATGAAACATCTAACAACGCGTTTCTAGGTTTCTAAACCAACTTTCATGCAACATGAGTGCTTATAAGTATCTCAATGAGCTTTGTCTAAGTTTGACGCACTTATGAAACATCTAACAACTCGTTTCTAGGATTCTAAACCAAGTTTCATGCAACATGAGAGCTTATAAGTATCTCAATGAGCTTTGTAAAAGTTTGACGAACTTATGAAACATCTAAAAACTCTTTTCTAGGACTCTAAACAAAGTTTCATGCAACATGAGAACTTATAAGTTCCTCAATGAGCTTTGTACAAGTTTGACGAACGTATGAAACATCTAACAACCCGTTTCTAAAACTCTAAACCAAGTTTCATGCAACATGAGTGCTTATAAGTTCCTCAATAAGCTTTGTACAAGTTTCACGAACTGATGAAACATCTAAAAACGCGTTTCTAGGACTCTAAACCAAGTTTCATGCAACATGAGTGTTTATAAGTGTCTGAATGAGCTTTTTACAAGTTTGACGAACTTATGAAACATCTAAAAACGCGTTTCTAGGACTCTAAACCAAGTTTCATGCAACACGAGTGCTTATAATTTCCTCAATGAGCTTTGTACAAGTTTCACGAACTTATGAAACATCTAACAACGTGTTTCTAGGGCTCTAAACCAAGTTTCATGCAACATGAGTTCTTATAAGCTCCTCAATGACCTTTTTACAAGTTTAACGAACGTATGAAACATCTAACAACGCGTTTCTAGGATTCTAAACCAAGTTTCATGCAACATGAGTTCTTATAAGTTCCTCAATGAGCTTTGTACAAGTTTCACGAACTTATGAAACATCTAACAACGTGTTTCTAGGACTCTAAACCAAGTTTCATGCAACATGAGTTTTTATAAGTTCCTCAATGAGCTATGTACAAGTTTGACGAACGTATGAAATATCTAACAACGCGTTTCTAGGACTCTAAACAAATTTTCATGCAACATGAGTGTTTATAAGTGTCTTAATGAGCTTTGTACAAGTTTGACGAACTTATGAAACATCTAACAACGCGTTTCTAGGACTCGAAACCAAGTTTCATGCAACATGAGTGCTTATAAGTTCCTCAATGAGCTTTGTACAAGTTTCACGAACTTATGAAACATCTAACAACGCGTTTCTAGGATTCTAAACCAAGTTTCATGCAACATGAGTTCTTATAAGCTCCTCAATGACCTTTGTACAAGTTTGACGAACGTATGAAACATCTAACAACACGTTTCTAGGACTCTAAAACAAGTTTCATGCAACATGCGTGCTTATAAGTTCCTCAATGAGCTTTGTACAAGTTTCACGAACTTATGAAACATCTAACAACGTGTTTCTAGGACTCTAAACCAAGTTTCATGCAACATGAGTTTTTATAAGTTCCTCAATGAGCTTTGTACAAGTTTGACGAACGTATGAAATATCTAACAACGCGTTTCTAGGACTCTAAACCAATTTTCATGCAACATGAGTGTTTATAAGTGTCTCAATGAGCTTTGTACAAGTTTGACGAACTTATGAAACATCTAACAACGCGTTTCTAGGACTCGAAACCAAGTTTCATGCAACATTAGTGCTTATAAGTATCTCAATGCGCTTTGTATGAGTTTGACGAACTTTTGAAACATGTAACAACTCGTTTCTAGGACTCTAAACCAAGTTTCATGCAACATGAGAGATTATAAATTCCTCAATGAGCTTTGTACAAGTTTGACGAACGTATGAAACATCTAACAACGCGTTTCTAGGACTCTAAACCAATTTTCATGCAACTTGAGTGCTTATAAGTGTCTCAATGAGCTTTGTACAAGTTTGACTAAATTATAAAACATCTAACAACGCGTTTCTAGGACTCTAAACCAAGTTTCATGCAACATGTGTGCTTATAAGTTCCTCAATGAGCTTTCTACAAGTTTCACGAACTTATGAAACATCTAACAACTCGTTTCTAGAACTCTAAACGAAGTTTCATGTAACATGAGTGCTTATAAGTTCCTCAATAAGCTTTGTACAAGTTTCACGAACTTATGAAACATCTAACAACTCGTTTCTAGGACTCTAAACCAAGTTTCGTGCAACATGAGTTCTTATAAGTTCCTCAATGAGCTTTGTACAAGTTTCACGAACTTATGAAACATCTAACAACGTGTTTCTAGGACTCTAAACCAAGTTTCATGCAACATGAGTTCTTATAAGCTCCTCAATGACCTTTGTACAAGTTTGACGAACGTATGAAACATCTAACAACGCGTTTCTAGGATTCTAAACCAAGTTTCATGCAACATGAGTTCTTATAAGTTTCTCAATGAGCTTTGTACAAGTTTCACGAACTTATGAAACATCTAACAACGTGTTTCTAGGACTCTAAACCAAGTTTCATGCAACATGAGTTTTTATAAGTTCCTCAATGAGCTATGTACAAGTTTGACGAACGTATGAAATATCTAACAACGCGTTTCTAGGACTCTAAACAAATTTTCATGCAACATGAGTGTTTATAAGTGTCTTAATGAGCTTTGTACAAGTTTGACGAACTTATGAAACATCTAACAACGGGTTTCTAGGACTCGAAACCAAGTTTCATGCAACATGAGTGCTTATAAGTTCCTCAATGAGCTTTGTACAAGTTTCACGAACTTATGAAACATCTAACAACGCGTTTCTAGGATTCTAAACCAAGTTTCATGCAACATGAGTTCTTATAAGCTCCTCAATGACCTTTGTACAAGTTTGACGAACGTATGAAACATCTAACAACACGTTTCTAGGACTCTAAACCAAGTTTCATGCAACATGAGTGCTTATAAGTTCCTCAATGAGCTTTGTACAAGTTTCACGAACTTATGAAACATCTAACAACGTGTTTCTAGGACTCTAAACCAAGTTTCATGCAACATGAGTTTTTATAAGTTCCTCAATGAGCTTTGTACAAGTTTGACGAACGTATGAAATATCTAACAATGCGTTTCTAGGACTCTAAACCAATTTTCATGCAACATGAGTGTTTATGAGTGTCTCAATGAGCTTTGTACAAGTTTGACGAACTTATGAAACATCTCACAACGCGTTTCTAGGACTCGAAACCAAGTTTCATGCAACATTAGTGCTTATAAGTATCTCAATGCGCTTTGTATAAGTTTGACGAACTTATGAAACATCTAACAACTCGTTTCTAGGACTCTAAACCAAGTTTCATGCAACATGAGAGATTATAAATTCCTCAATGAGCTTTGTACAAGTTTGACGAACGTATGAAACATCTATAAACGTGTTTCTAAGACTCTAAACCAAGTTTCATGCAACATGAGTTCTTATAAGCTCCTCAATGACCTTTGTACAAGTTTGACGAACGTATGAAACATCTAACAACGCGTTTCTAGGATTCTAAACCAAGTTTCATGCAACATGAGTTCTTATAAGTTCCTCAATGAGCTTTGTACAAGTTTCACGAACTTATGAAACATCTAACAACGCGTTTCTAGGATTCTAAACCAAGTTTCATGCAACATGAGTTTTTATAAGTTCCTCAATGAGCTATGTACAAGTTTGACGAACGTATGAAATATCTAACAACGCGTTTCTAGGACTCTAAACAAATTTTCATGCAACATGAGTGTTTATAAGTGTCTTATTGAGCTTTGTACAAGTTTGACGAACTTATGAAACATCTAACAACGCGTTTCTAGGACTCGAAACCAAGTTTCATGCAACATGAGTGCTTATAAGTTCCTCAATGAGCTTTGTACAAGTTTCACGAACTTATGAAACATCTAACAACGCGTTTCTAGGATTCTAAACCAAGTTTCATGCAACATGAGTTCTTATAAGCTCCTCAATGACCTTTGTACAAGTTTGACGAACGTATGAAACATCTAAAACAACACGTTTCTAGGACTCTAAACCAAGTTTCATGCAACATGAGTGCTTATAAGTTCCTCAATGAGCTTTGTACAAGTTTCACGAACTTATGAAACATCTAACAACGTGTTTCTAGGACTCTAAACCAAGTTTCATGCAACATGAGTTTTTATAAGTTCCTCAATGAGCTTTGTACAAGTTTGACGAACGTATGAAATATCTAACAACGCGTTTCTAGGACTCTAAACCAATTTTCATGCAACATGAGTGTTTATAAGTGTCTCAATGAGCTTTGTACAAGTTTGACGAACTTATGAAACATCTAACAACGCGTTTCTAGGACTCGAAACCAAGTTTCATGCAACATTAGTGCTTATAAGTATCTCAATGCGCTTTGTATAAGTTTGACGAATTTATGAAACATCTAACAACTCGTTTCTAGGACTCTAAACCAAGTTTCATGCAACATGAGAGATTATAAATTCCTCAATGAGCTTTGTACAAGTTTTACGAACGTATGAAACATCTAACAACGCGTTTCTAGGACTCTAAACCAATTTTCATGCAACTTGAGTGCTTATAAGTGTCTCAATGAGCTTTGTACAAGTTTGACTAAATTATAAAACATCTAACAACGCGTTTCTAGGACTCTAAACCAAGTTTCATGCAACATGTGTGCTTATAAGTTCCTCAATGAGCTTTTTACAAGTTTCACGAACTTATGAAACATCTAACAACTCGTTTCTAGGACTCTAAACGAAGTTTCATGTAACATGAGTGCTTATAAGTTCCTCAATAAGCTTTGTACAAGTTTCACGAACTTATGAAACATCTAACAACTCGTTTCTAGGACTCTAAACCAAGTTTCGTGCAACATGAGTTCTTATAAGTTCCTCAATGAGCTTTGTACAAGTTTCACGAACTTATGAAACATCTAACAACGTGTTTCTAGGACTCTAAACCAAGTTTCATGCAACATGAGTTCTTATAAGCTCCTCAATGACCTTTGTACAAGTTTGACGAACGTATGAAACATCTAACAACGCGTTTCTAGGATTCTAAACCAAGTTTCATGCAACATGAGTTCTTATAAGTTCCTCAATGAGCTTTGTACAAGTTTCACGAACTTATGAAACATCTAACAACGTGTTTCTAGGACTCTAAACCAAGTTTCATGCAACATGAGTTTTCATAAGTTCCTCAATGAGCTTTGTACAAGTTTGACGAACGTATAAAATATCTAACAACGCGTTTCTAGGACTCTAAACCAATTTTCATGCAACATGAGTGTTTATAAGTGTCTCAATGAGCTTTGTACAAGTTTGACGAACTTATGAAACATCTAACAACGCGTTTCTAGGACTCGAAACCAAGTTTCATGCAACATGAGTGCTTATAAGTTCCTCAATGAGCTTTGTACAAGTTTCACGAACTTATGAAACATCAAACAACGTGTTTCTAGGACTCTAAACCAAGTTTCATGCAACATGAGTTCTTATAAGCTCCTCAATGACCTTTGTACAAGTTTGACGAACGTATGAAACATCTAACAACACGTTTCTAGGACTCTAAACCAAGTTTCATGCAACATGAGTGCTTATAAGTTCCTCAATGAGCTTTGTACAAGTTTCACGAACTTATGAAACATCTAACAACGTGTTTCTAGGACTCTAAACCAAGTTTCATGCAACATGAGTTTTTATAAGTTCCTCAATGAGCTTTGTACAAGTTTGACGAACGTATGAAATATCTAACAACGCGTTTCTAGGACTCTAAACCAATTTTCATGCAACATGAGTGTTTATAAGTGTCTCAATGAGCTTTGTACAAGTTTGACGAACTTATGAAACATCTAACAACGCGTTTCTAGGACTCGAAACCAAGTTTCATGCAACATTAGTGCTTATAAGTATCTCAATGCGCTTTGTATAAGTTTGACGAACTTATGAAACATCTAACAACTCGTTTCTAGGACTCTAAACCAAGTTTCATGCAACATGAGAGATTATAAATTCCTCAATGAGCTTTGTACAAGTTTGACGAACGTATGAAACATCTAACAACGCGTTTCTAGGACTCTAAACCAATTTTCATGCAACATGAGGGCTTATAAGTGTCTCAATGAGCTTTGTACAAGTTTGACTAAATTATAAAACATCTAACAACGCGTTTCTAGGACTCTAAACCAAGTTTCATGCAACATGAGTGCTTATAAGTTCCTCAATGAGCTTTGTACAAGTTTCACGAACTTATGAAACATCTAACAACTCGTTTCTAGGACTCTAAACGAAGTTTCATGTAACATGAGTGCTTATAAGTTCCTCAATAAGCTTTGTACAAGTTTCACGAACTTATGAAACATCTAACAACTCGTTTCTAGGACTCTAAACCAAGTTTCGTGCAACATGAGTTCTTATAAGTTCCTCAATGAGCTTTGTACAAATTTCACGAACTTATGAAACATCTAACAACGCGTTTCTAGGACTCTAAATCAAGTTTCATGCAACATGAGAGCTTATAAGTTCCTCAATGAGCTTTGTACATGTTTGACGAACGTATGAAACATCTAACAACGCGTTTCTAGGACTCTAAATCAAGTTTCATGCAACATGAGTGCTTATAAGTTCCTCAATGAGCTTTGTATAAGTTTCACGAACTTATGAAACATTTAACAACGCGTTTCTAGGACTCTAAACCAAGTTTCGTGCAACATGAGTTCTTATAAGTTCCTCAATTAACCTTGTACAAGTTTCACGAACTTATGAAACATCTAACAACGCGTTTCTAGGACTCTAAACCATGTTTCATGAAACATGAGTTCTTATAAGTTCCTCAATGAGCTTTGTACAAGTTTGACGAACGTATGAAACATCTAACAACGCGTTTCTAGGACTTTAAACCAATTTTCATGACACATGAGTGTTTATAAGTTTCTCAATGAGCTTTGTACAAGTTTGACGAAATTATGAAACATCTAATAACGCGTTAACTAGGACTCTAAACCAAGTTTCATGCAACATGAGTGCTTATAAGTATTTCAATGAGCTTTGTATAAGTTTGACGAACTTATGAAACATCTAACAACTCGTTTCTAGGACTCTAAACCAAGTTTCATGCAACATGAGAGATTATAAGTTCCTCAATGAGCTTTGTACAAGTTTGACGAACGTATGAAACATCTAACAACGCGTTTCTAAAACTCTAAACCAAGTTTCATGCAACATGAGTGCTTATAAGTTCCTCAATAAGCATTGTACAAGTTTGACGAAATTATAAAACATCTAACAACGCGTTTCTAGGACTCTAAACCAAGTTTCATGCAACATGAGTGCTTATAAGTTCCTCAATGAGCTTTGTACAAGTTTGACGAACGTATGAAACATCTAACAACGCGTTTCTAGGACTCTAAACAAAGTTTCATGCAACATGAGTGTTTATAAGTGTCTCAATGAGCTTTGCACAAGTTTGACGAACATATGAAACATCTAACAACTCGTTTCTAGGACTCTAACCCAAGTTTCATGCAACATGTGTGCTTATAAGTATCTCAATGAGCTTTGTATAAGTTTGACGAACTTATGAAACATCTAACAACACGTTCCTAGGACTCTAAATCAAGTTTCATGCAACATGAGAGGTTATAAGTTCCTCAATGAGACATCTAAACCAAGTTTCATGCAACATGAGTGTTTATAAGTATCTCAATAAGCTTTGTACAAGTTTCACGAACTTATGAAACATCTAAAAACGCTTTTCTAGGACTCAAAACCAAGTTTCATGCAACATGATAGCTTAAAAGTTCCTCAATGAGCTTTGTACAAGTTTGACGAACGTATGAAACATCTAACAACGCGTTTCTAGGACTCTAAACCAAAATTCACGCAACATGAGTGCTTATAAGTTCCTCAATGAGCTTTTTACAAGTTTGACGAACGTATGAAACATCTAACAACGCGTTTCGAGGGCTCTAAACCAAGTTTCATGCAACATGAGTGCTTATAAGTTCCTCAATGAGCTTTGTACAAGTTTCACGAACTTATGAAACATCTAACAACGCGTTTCTGGGACTCTAAACCAAGTTTCATGCAACATGAGTTCTTATAAGTTCCTCAACGACCTTTGTAAAAGTTTGACGAACGCATGAAACATCTAACAACACGTTTCTAGGATTCGAAACCAATTTTCATGCAACATGAGTGCTTATAAGTTCCTCAATGAGCTTTGTACAAGTTTCACGAACTTATGAAACATCTAACAACTCGTTTCTAGGACTCTCAACCAAGTTTCATGCAATATGAGAGCTTATAAGTTCCTCAATAAGCTTTGTACAAGTTTCACGAACTTATGAAACATCTAACAACTCGTTTCTAGGACTCTAAACCAAGTTTCGTGCAACATGAGTTCTTATAAGTTCCTCAATGAGCTTTGTACAAGTTTCACGAACTTATGAAACATCTAACAACGTGTTTCTAGGACTCTAAACCAAGTTTCATGCAACATGAGTTCTTATAAGCTCCTCAATGACCTTTGTACAAGTTTGACGAACGTATGAAACATCTAACAACGCGTTTCTAGGATTCTAAACCAAGTTTCATGCAACATGAGTTCTTATAAGTTCCTCAATGAGCTTTGTACAAGTTTCACGAACTTATGAAACATCTAACAACGTGTTTCTAGGACTCTAAACCAAGTTTCATGCAACATGAGTTTTTATAAGTTCCTCAATGAGCTTTGTACAAGTTTGACGAACGTATGAAATATCTAACAACGCGTTTCTAGGACTCTAAAGCAATTTTCATGCAACATGAGTGTTTATAAGTGTCTCAATGAGCTTTGTACAAGTTTGACGAACTTATGAAAAATCTAACAACGCGTTTCTAGGACTTGAAACCAAGTTTCATGCAACATGAGTGCTTATAAATTCCTCAATGAGCTTTGTACAAGTTTCACGAACTTATGAAACATCTAACAACGCGTTTCCAGGACTCTAAACCAAGTTTCATGCAACATGAGTTCTTATAAGCTCCTCAATGACCTTTGTACAAGTTTGACGAACGTATGAAACATCTAACAACACGTTTCTAGGACTCTAAACCAAGTTTCATGCAACATGAGTGCTTATAAGTTCCTCAATGAGCTTTGTACAAGTTTCACGAACTTATTAAACATCTAACAACTTGTTTCTAGGACTCTAAACCAAGTTTCATGCAACATGAGTTTTTATAAGTTCCTCAATGAGCTTTGTACAAGTTTGACGAACGTATGAAATATCTAACAACGCGTTTCTAGGACTCTAAACCAATTTTCATGCAACATGAGTGTTTATAAGTGTCTCAATGAGCTTTGTACAAGTTTGACGAACGTATGAAACATCTAACAACGCGTTTCTAGGACTCGAAACCAAGCTTCATGCAACATTAGTGCTTATAAGTATCTCAATGCGCTTTGTATAAGTTTGACGAACTTATGAAACATCTAACAACTCGTTTCTAGGACTCTAAACCAAGTTTCATGCAGCATGAGAGATTATAAATTCCTCAATGAGCTTTGTACAAGTTTGACGAACGTATGAAACATCTAACAACGCGTTTCTAGGACTCTAAACCAATTTTCATGCAACATGAGTGCTTATAAGTGTCTCAATGAGCTTTGTACAAGTTTGACTAAATTATAAAACATCTAACAACGCGTTTCTAGGACTCTAAACCAAGTTTCATGCAACATGAGTGCTTATAAGTTCCTCAATGAGCTTTGTACAAGTTTCACGAACTTATGAAACATCTAACAACTCGTTTCTAGGACTCTAAACGAAGTTTCATGTAACATGAGTGCTTATAAGTTCCTCAATAAGCTTTGTACAAGTTTCACGAACTTATGAAACATCTAACAACTCGTTTCTAGGAATCTAAACCAAGTTCCGTGCAACATGAGTTCTTATAAGTTCCTCAATGAGCTTTGTACAAATTTCACGAACTTATGAAACATCTAACAACGCGTTTCTAGGACTCTAAATCAAGTTTCATGCAACATGAGAGCTTATAAGTTCCTCAATGAGCTTTGTACATGTTTGACGAACGTATGAAACATCTAACAACGCGTTTCTACGACTCTAAACCAAGTTTCATGCAACATGAGTGCTTATAAGTTCCTCAATGAGCTTTGTACAAGTTTCACGAACTTATTAAACATCTAACAACGTGTTTCTAGGACTCTAAACCAAGTTTCATGCAACATGAGTTTTTATAAGTTCCTCAATGAGCTTTGTACAAGTTTGACGAACGTATCAAATATCTAACAACGCGTTTCTAGGACTCAAAACCAATTTTCATGCAACATGAGTGTTTATAAGTGTCTCAATGAGCTTTGTACAAGTTTGACGAACTTATGAAACATCTAACAACGCGTTTCTAAGACTCGAAACCAAGTTTCATGCAACATTAGTGCTTATAAGTTCTTCAATGAACTTTGTATAAGTTTGACGAACTTATGAAACATCTAACAACTCGTTTCTAGGACTCTAAACCAAGTTTCATGCAACATGAGAGATTATAAATTCCTCAATGAGCTTTGTACAAGTTTGACGAACGTATGAAACATCTAACAACGCGTTTCTAGGACTCTAAACCAATTTTCATGCAACATGAGTTCTTATAAGTGTCTCAATGAGCTTTGTAAAAGTTTGACTAAATTATAAAACATCTAACAAGGCGTTTCTAGGACTCTAAACCAAGTTTCATGCAACATGAGTGCTTATAAGTTCCTCAATGAGCTTTGTACAAGTTTCACGAACTTATGAAACATCTAACAACGCGTTTCTAGGATTCTAAACCAAGTTTCATGCAACATGAGAGCTTATAAGTTCCTCAATGAGCTTTGTACATGTTTGACGAACGTATGAAACATCTAACAACGCGTTTCTAGGACTCTAAACCAAGTTTCATGCAACATGAGTGCTTATAAGTTCCTCAATGAGCTTTGTACAAGTTTCACGACCTTATGAAACATCTAACAACGCGTTTTTAGGACTCTAAACCAAGTTTCATGAAACATGAGTTCTTATAAGTTCCTCAATGAGCTTTGTACAAGTTTGACGAACGTATGAAACATCTAACAACGCGTTTCTAGGACTTTAAACCAATTTTCATGACACATGAGTGTTTATAAGTTTCTCAATGAGCTTTGTACAAGTTTGACGAAATTATGAAACATCTAATAACGCGTTACTAGGACTCTAAACCAAGTTTCATGCAACATGAGTGCTTATAAGTATCTCAATGAGCTTTGTATAAGTTTGACGAACTTATGAAACATCTAACAACTCGTTTCTAGGACTCTAAACCAAGTTTCATGCAACATGAGAGATTATAAGTTCCTCAATGAGCTTTGTACAAGTTTGACGAACGTATGAAACATCTAACAACGCGTTTCTAAAACTCTAAACCAAGTTTCATGCAACATGAGTGCTTATAAGTTCCTCAATAAGCATTGTACAAGTTTGACGAAATTATAAAACATCTAACAACGCGTTTCTAGGACTCTAAACCACATTTCATGCAACATGAGTGCTTATAAGTTCCTCAATGAGCTTTGTACAAGTTTGACGAACGTATGAAACATCTAACAACACGTTTCTAGGACTCTAAACAAAGTTTCATTCAACATGAGTGTTTATAAGTGTCTCAATGAGCTTTGCACAAGTTTGACGAACATATGAAACATCTAACAACGCGTTTCTAGGACTCTAACCCAAGTTTAATGCAACATGTGTGCTTATAAGTATCTCAATGAGCTTTGTATAAGTTTGACGAACTTATGAAACATCTAACAACACGTTCCTAGGACTCTAAATCAAGTTTCATGCAACATGAGAGGTTATAAGTTCCTCAATGAAACATCTAAACCAAGTTTCATGCAACATGAGTGTTTATAAGTATCTCAATAAGCTTTGTACAAGTTTCACGAACTTATGAAACATCTAACAACGCTTTTCTAGGACTCAAAACCAAGTTTCATGCAACATGATAGCTTAGAAGTTCCTCAATGAGCTTTGTACAAGTTTGACGAACGTATGAAACATCTAACAACGCGTTTCGAGGACTCTAAACCAAGTTTCATGCAACATGAGTGCTTATAAGTTCCTCAATGAGCTTTGTACAAGTTTCACGAACTTATGAAACATCTAACAACGCGTTTCTAGGACTCTAAACCAAGTTTCATGCAACATGAGTTCTTATAAGTTCCTCAACGACCTTTGTACAAGTTTGACGAACGCATGAAACATCTAACAACACGTTTCTAGGATTCGAAACCAATTTTCATGCAACATGAGTGTTTATAAGTGCCTCAATGAGCTTTGTACAAGTTTGACGAACTTATGAAACATCTAACAACTCGTTTCTAGGAGTCTAAACCAAGTTTCATGCAACATGAGAGATTATAAATTCCTCAATGAGCTTTGTACAAGTTTCACGAACGTATGAAACATCTAACAACGCGTTTCTAGGACTCTAAATCAATTTTCATGCAACATGAGTGCTTATAAGTATCTCAATGAGCTTTGTACAAGTCTGACGAAATTATAAAACATCTAACAACGCGTTTCTAGGGCTCTAAACCAAGTTTCATGCAACACGAGTGCTTATAAGTGTCTCAATGAGCTTTGCACAAGTTTGACGAACATATGAAACATCTAACAACGCGTTTCTAGGACTCTAACCCAAGTTTAATGCAACATGTGTGCTTATAAGTATCTCAATGAGCTTTGTATAAGTTTGACGAACTTATGAAACATCTAACAACACGTTCCTAGGACTCTAAATCAAGTTTCATGCAACATGAGAGGTTATAAGTTCCTCAATGAAACATCTAAACCAAGTTTCATGCAACATGAGTGTTTATAAGTATCTCAATAAGCTTTGTACAAGTTTCACGAACTTATGAAACATCTAACAACGCTTTTCTAGGACTCAAAACCAAGTTTCATGCAACATGATAGCTTAGAAGTTCCTCAATGAGCTTTGTACAAGTTTGACGAACGTATGAAACATCTAACAACGCGTTTCGAGGACTCTAAACCAAGTTTCATGCAACATGAGTGCTTATAAGTTCCTCAATGAGCTTTGTACAAGTTTCACGAACTTATGAAACATCTAACAACGCGTTTCTAGGACTCTAAACCAAGTTTCATGCAACATGAGTTCTTATAAGTTCCTCAACGACCTTTGTACAAGTTTGACGAACGCATGAAACATCTAACAACACGTTTCTAGGATTCGAAACCAATTTTCATGCAACATGAGTGTTTATAAGTGCCTCAATGAGCTTTGTACAAGTTTGACGAACTTATGAAACATCTAACAACTCGTTTCTAGGAGTCTAAACCAAGTTTCATGCAACATGAGAGATTATAAATTCCTCAATGAGCTTTGTACAAGTTTCACGAACGTATGAAACATCTAACAACGCGTTTCTAGGACTCTAAATCAATTTTCATGCAACATGAGTGCTTATAAGTATCTCAATGAGCTTTGTACAAGTTTGACGACGTATGAAATTATAAAACGCATCTAAAACTCAATGCAAGTTTCATGTAACAGATAATACTCTAAACCAAGTTTCATGCAACACGAGTGCTTATAAGTTCCTCAATGAGCTTTGTACAAGTTTCACGAACTTATGAAACATCTAACAACTCGTTTCTAGGACTCTCAACCAAGTTTCATGCAACATGAGAGCTTATAAGTTCCTCAATGAACTTTGTACAAGTTTGACGAACGTATGAAACATCTAACAACGCGTTTCTAAAACTCTAAACCAAGTTTCATGTAACATGATAATACTCTAAACCAAGTTTCATGTAACATGAGTGCTTATAAGTTCCTCAATAAGCTTTGTACAAGTTTCACAAACTTATGAAACATCTAACAATGAGTTTCTTGGACTCTAAACCAAATTTCGTGCAACATGAGTTCTTATAAGTTCCTCAATGAGCTTTGTACAAGTTTCACGAACTTATGAAACATCTAACAACGCATTTCTAGGACTCTAAATCAAGTTTCATGCATCATGAGAGCTTATAAGTTCCTCAATGAGCTTTGTACATGTTTGACGAACGTATGAAACATCTAACAACGCGTTTCTAGGACTCTAAACCAAGTTTCATGCAACATAAGTGCTTATAAGTTCCTCAATGAGCTTTGTACAGGTTTCACGAACTTATGAAACATCTAACAACACGTTTCTAGGACTCTAAACCAAGTTTCATGCAACATGAGTGCTTATAAGTTCCTCAATGAGCTTTGTACAAGTTTGACGAATGTATGAAACATCTAACAACGCGTTTCTAAAACTCTAAACAAAGTTTCATGCAACAGGAGTGTTTATAAGTGTCTCAATGAGCTTTGCACAAGTTTGACGAACTTATGAAACATCTAACAACGCGTTTCTAGGACTCTAAACCAAGTTTCATGCAACATGATTGCTTATAAGGTCCTCAATAAGCTTTTTACAAGTTTAACGAACGTATGAAACATCTAACAACGCGTTTCTAAAACTCTAAACCAAGTTTCATGCAACATGAGTGCTTATAAGTTCCTCAATAAGATTTGTACAAGTTTCACGAACTTATGAAACATCTAACAACGCTTTTCTAGGACTTTAAACCAAGTTTCATGTAACATGATTGCTTATAAGTTCCTCAATGAGCTTTTTACAAGTTTAACGAACGTATGAAACATCTAACAACGCGTTTCTAGGACTCTAAACCAAGTTTCATGTAACATGAGTGCTTATAAGTTCCTCAATGAGCTTTGTACAAGTTTCAAGAACTTATGAAACATCCAACAACGCGTTTCTAGGACTCTAAACCAAGTTTCATGCAACATGAGTTCTTATAAGTTCCTCATCGACCTTTGTACAAGTTTGACGAACGCATGAAACATCTAACAACGCGTTTCTAGGACTCGAAACCAATTTTCATGCAACATGAGTGTTTATAAGTGTTTCAATGAGCTTTGTACAAGTTTGACGAACGCATGAAACATCTAACAACGCGTTTCTAGGATTCGAACCCAATTTTCATTCAACATGAGTGTTTATAAGTGTCTCAATGAGCTTTGTACAAGTTTGACGAAATTATGAAACATCTAACAACGCGTTTCTAGGACTCTAACCCAAGTTTCATGCAACATGAGTGCTTATAAATATCTAAATGAGCTTTGTATAAGTTTGACGAACTTATGAAACATCTAACAACTCGTTTCTAGGACTCTAAACCAAGTTTCATGCAACATGAGTGCTTATAAGTTCCTCAATGAGCTTTGTACAAGTTTGACGAATGTATGAAACATCTAACAACGCGTTTCTAAAACTCTAAACCTAGTTTCATGCAACATGAGTGCTTATAAGTTCCTCAATAAGCTTTGAACAAGTTTCACGAACTTATGAAACATCTAATAACGCGTTTCTAAGACTCTAAACCAAGTTTCATGCAACATAAGAGATTATAAGTTCCTCAATGAGCTTTGTACAAGTTTGACGAACGTATGAAACATCTAACAACGCGTTTCTAAAACTCTAAACCAAATTTCATGCAACATGAGTGCTTATAAGTTCCTCAATAAGCTTTTTACAAGTTTGACGAACGTATGAAACATCTAACAACGCGTTTCTAGGACTCTAAACCAAGTTTCATGCAACATGAGTGCTTATAAGTTCCTCAATGAGCTTTTTACAAGTTTCACGAACTTATGAAACATCTAACAACGCGTTTCTAGGACTCTAAATCAAGTTTCATGCAACATGAGAGCTTATAAGTTCCTCAATGAGCTTTGTACAAGTTTGACGAACGTATGAAACATCTAACAACGCGTATCTAGGACTCTAAACCAAGTTTCATGCAACATGAGTGCTTATAAGTTCCTCAATAAGCTTTGTACAGGTTTGACGAACGTATGAAACATCTAACAACGCGTTTCTAGGACTCTAAACCAAGTTTCATGCAACATGAGTGCTTATAAGTTCTTCAATGAGCTTTGTACAAGTTTACGAACGTATGAAACATCTAACAACGCGTTTCTAGGACTCTAAACCAAGTTTCATGCAACATGAGTGTTTATAAGTGTCTCAATGAGCTTTGTACAAGTTTGAAGAACTTATGAAACATCTAACAACGCGTTTCTAGGACTCGAAACCAATTTTCATGCAACATGAGTGTTTATAAGTGTTTCAATGAGCTTTGTACAAGTTTGACGAACGCATGAAACATCTAACAACGCGTTTCTAGGATTCGAACCCAATTTTCATTCAACATGAGTGTTTATAAGTGTCTCAATGAGCTTTGTACAAGTTTGACGAAATTATGAAACATCTAACAACGCGTTTCTAGGACTCTAACCCAAGTTTCATGCAACATGAGTGCTTATAAATATCTAAATGAGCTTTGTATAAGTTTGACGAACTTATGAAACATCTAACAACTCGTTTCTAGGACTCTAAACCAAGTTTCATGCAACATGAGTGCTTATAAGTTCCTCAATGAGCTTTGTACAAGTTTCACGAACTTATGAAACATCTAACAACGCGTTTCCAGGACTCTAAACCAAGTTTCATGCAACATGAGTACTTATAAGTTCCTCAATGACCTTTGTACAAGTTTAATGAACGTATGAAACATCTAACAACGCGTTTCTAGGACCCTAAACCAATTTTCATGCAACATGAGTGTTTATAAGTGTCTCAGTGAGCTTTGTACAAGTTTGACGAACTTATGAAACATCTAACAACGCGTTTCTAGGACTCTAAACCAAGTTTCATTCAACATGAGTGATTATAAGTTCCTCAATGAGCTTTGTACAATTTTCACGAACTTATGAAACATCTAACAACGCGTTTAGGACTCTAAACAAATTTTCATGCAACATGAGTTCTTATAAGTTCCTCAATGACCTTTATACAAGTTTTACGAACGTATGAAACATCTAACAACGCGTTTCTAGGACTCTAAACCAAGTTTCATGCAACATGAGTGTTTATAAGTGTCTCAATGAGATTTGTACAAGTTTGACGAACTTATGAAACATCTAACAACGCGTTTCTAGGAATCTAAACCAAGTTTCATGCAACATGATTTCTTATAAGTATCTCAATGAGCTTTGTATAAGTTTGCCGAACTTATGAAACATCTAACAACTCGTTTCTAGGACTCTAAACCAAGTTTCATGCAACATGAGAGCTTATAAGTTCCTCAATGAGCTTTGTACAAGTTTGACGAACGTATGAAACATTTAACAACGTGTTTCTAGGACTCTAAACCAAGTTTCATGCAACATGAGTGCTTATAAGTTTCTCAATGAGCTTTGTACAAGTTTCACAAACTTATGAAACATCTAACAACGCGTTTCTAGGACTCTAAACCAAGTTTCATGCAACATGAGTTCTTATAAGTTCCTCAATGACCTTTGTACAAGTTTGACGAACGTATGAAACATCTAACAACGCGTTTCTAGGACTCTAAACTAATTTTCATGCAACATGAGTGTTTATAAGTGTCTCAATGAGCTTTGTACAAGTTTCACGAACTTATGAAACATCTAACAACGCGTTTCTAACACTCTAAACCAAGTTTCATGCAACATGAGTGCTTATAAGTTCCTCAATAACTTTTTACAAGTTTCACGAACTTATGAAACATCTAACAATGCGTTTCTAGGACCCTAAACCAAGTTTCATGCAACATGAGTGATTATAAGTTCCTCAATGAGTTTTGTACAAGTTTCACGAACTTCTGAAACATCTAACAACGCGTTTCTAGGATTCTAAACCAAGTTTCATGCAACATGAGTTCTTATAAGTTCCTCAATGACCTTTGTACAAGTTTGATGAACGTATGAAACATCTAACAACGCATTTCGAGACTCTAAACCAATTTTCATGCAACATGAGTGTTTATAAGTGTCTCAGTGAGCTTTGTACAAGTTTGACGAACTTATGAAACATCTAACAACGCGTTTCTAGGACTCTAAACCAAGTTTCATGCAACATGAGTGCTTATAAGTATCATAATGAGCATTGTATAAGTTTGACGAACTTATGAAACATCTAACAACTCGTTTCTAGGTCTCTAAACAAAGTTTCATGCAATATGAGAGCTTATATGTTCCTCAATGAGCTTTGTACAAATTTGACGAACGTAGGAAACATTTAACAACGCGTTTCTAAAACTCTAAACCAAGTTTCATGCAACATGAGTGCTTATAAGTTCCTCAATAAGCTTTGTACAAGTTTGAAGAACGTATGAAACATCTAACAACACGTTTCTACGACTCTAAACCAAGTTTCAAGCAACATGAGTGCTTATAAGTTCCTCAATGAGCTTTGCACAAGTTTCACGAACTTATGAAACATCTAACAACGCGTTTCTAGGACTCTAAATCAAGTTTCATGCAACATGAGAGCTTATAAGTTCCTCAACGAGCTTTGTACAAGTTTGACGAACGTATGAAACATCTAACAACACGTTTCTAGGACTCTAAACCAAGTTTCATGCAACATGAGTGCTTATAAGTTCCTCAATGAGCTTTGTACAAGTTTCACGGACTTATGAAACATCTAACAACGCGTTTCTAGGACTCTAATCCATGTTACATGCAACATGAGTTCTTATAAGTTCCTCAATGAGCTTTGTACAAGTTTGACGAACGTATGAAACATCTAACAACGCGTTTCTAGGAGTCTAAACCAATTTTAATGCAACATGAGAGCTTATAAGTTCCTCAATGAGCTTTGTACAAGTTTGACGAACGTATGAAACATCTAAAAACGCGGTTCTAAAACTCTAAACCAAGTTTCATGCAACATGAGTGCTTATAAGTTCGTCAATAAGCTTTTTACAAGTTTCACGCACTTATGAAACATCTAACAACGCGTTTCTAGGACCTTAAACCAAGTTTCATGCAACATGAGAGCTTATAAGTTCCTCAATGAGCTTTGTACAAGTTTGACAAACGTATGAAACATCTAACAACGCGTTTCTAGGACTCTAAACAAAGTTTCATGCAACATGATTGCTTATAAGTTCCTCCATGAGCTTTGTTCAAGTTTCATGAACTTATGAAACATCTAACAACGCGTTTCTAGAACTCTAAACCAAGTTTCATGCAACATATGTTCTTATAAGTTCATCAATGACCTTTGTACAAGTTTGACGAACGTATGAAACATCTAACAACTCGTTTCTAGGACTCTAAACCAAGTTACATGCAACATGAGTTCTTATAAGTTCCTCAATGAGCTTTATACAAGTTTGACGAACGTATGAAACATCTAACAACGCGTTTCTAGGACTCTAAACCAAGTTTCATGCAACATAATTGTTTATAAGTTCCTCAATGAGCTTTGTACAAGTTTGAAGAACGTATGAAATATCTAACAACGCGTTTCTAGGACTCTAAACCAAGTTTCATGCAACATGAGTGCTTATAAGTTCCTCAATGAGCTTTTTACAAATTTCACGAACTTATGAAACATCTAACAACAACTTTCTAGGACTCTAAACCAAGTTTCATGCAACATGAGTGCTTATAAGTTCCTCAATGAGTTTTGTACAAGTTTCACGAACTTATGAAACATCTAACAACATGTTTCTAGGACTCTAAAACAAGTTACATGCAACATGAACTCTTATAAGTTCCTCAATGAGCTTTGTATAAGTTTGACGAACATATGAAACATCTAACAACGCGTTTCTAGGACTCTAAACCAAGTTTCATGCAACATGACTGTTTATAAGTGTCTCAATGAGCTTTGTACAAGTTTGACGAACTTATGAAACATCTAACAACGCGTTTCTAGGACTCTAACCCAAGTTTCATGCAACATGAGTGCTTATAAGTATCTCAATGTGCTTTGTATAAGTTTGACGAACTTATGAAACATATAACAACTCGTTTCTAGGACTCTAAACCAAGTTTCATGCAACATGAGAGCTTATAAGTTCCTCAATGAGCTTTGTACAAGTATCACGAACTTATGAAACATTTAACAACGCGTTTCTAGGACTCTAAACCAAGTTTCATGCAACATGAGTGCTTATAAGTTCCTCAATGAGCTTTGTACAAGTATCACGAACTTATGAAACATCTAACAACGCGTTTCTAGGACTCTAAACCAAGTTTCATGCAACATGAGTTCTTATAAGTTCCTCAATGAACTTTGTACAAGTTTGACGAACGTATAAAACATCTAACAACCCGTTACTAGGACTCTAAACCAAGTTTCATTCAACATGAGTTCTTATAAGTATCTCAATGAGCTTTGTACAAGTTTGACGAACGTATGAAACATCTAACAACGCTTTTCTAGGACTCTAAACCAAGTTTCATGCAACATGAGAGCTTATAAGTTCCTCAATGAGCTTTGTACAAGTTTGACGAACGTATGAAACATATAACAACGCGTTTCTAACACTCTAAACCAAGTTTCATGCAACATGAGTGCTTATAAGTTCCTCTATAAGCTTTTTATAAGTTTGACGAACTTATGAAACATCTAACAACGCGTTTCTATGACTCTAAACCAAGTTTCATGCAACATGAGAGCTTATAAGTTCCTCAATGAGCTTTCTTCAAGTTTGACGATCGTATGAAACATCTAACAACGCGTTTCTAGGACTCTAAACCAAGTTTCATGCTACATGAGTGCTTATCAGTTCCTCAATGAGCTTTGTACCTGTTTCACGAACTTATGAAACATCTAACATCGTGTTTCTAGGAATCTAAACCAAGTTTCATGCAACATGAGTTCTTATAAGTTCCTCAATGACCTTTGTACAAGTTTGACGAACGTATGAAACATCTAACAACGCTTTTCTAGGACTCTAAACCAATTTTCATGCAACATGAGTGTTTATAAGTGTCTCAATGAGCTTTGTACAGGTTTGACGAACTTATGAGACAACTAACAACGCGTTTCTAGGTTTCTAAACCAAGTTTCATGCAACATGAGTGCTTATAAGTATCTCAATGAGCTTTGTATAAGTTTGACGAACTTATGAAACATCTAACAACTCGTTTCTATGACTCTAAACAAAGTTTCATGCAACATGAGAGCTTATAAGTATCTCAGTGAGCTTTGTATAAGTTTGACAAACTTATGAAACATCTAACAACTCGTTTCTAGGACTCTAAACCAAGTTTCATGCAACATGACAACTTATAAGTTCCTCAATGAGCTTTGTACAAGTTTGACGAACGTATGAAACATCTAACAACCCGTTTCTAAAACTCTAAACCAAGTTTCATGCAACATGAGTTTTTATAAGTTCCTCAATAAGCTTTGTACAAGTTTCACGAACTTATGAAACATCTAACAACGCGTTTATAGGACTCTAAACCAAGTTTCATGCAACATGAGAGCTTATAAGTTCCTCAATGAGCTTTGTACAAGTTTGACGAACGTATGAAACATCTAACAACGCGTTTCTAGGACTCTAAGCCAAGTTTCATGCAACATGAGTGCTTATAAGTATCTCAATGAGCTTTGTACAAGTTTGACGAACGTATGAAACATCTAACAACGCTTTTCTAGGACTCTAAACCAAGTTTCATGCAACATGAGAGCTTATAAGTTCCTCAATGAGCTTTGTACAAGTATCACGAACTTATGAAACATCTAACAACGCGTTTCTAGGACTCTAAACCAAGTTTCATGCAACATGAGTTCTTATAAGTTCCTCAATGAACTTTGTACAAGTTTGACGAACGTATAAAACATCTAACAACCCGTTACTAGGACTCTAAACCAAGTTTCATTCAACATGAGTTCTTATAAGTATCTCAATGAGCTTTGTACAAGTTTGACGAACGTATGAAACATCTAACAACGCTTTTCTAGGACTCTAAACCAAGTTTCATGCAACATGAGAGCTTATAAGTTCCTCAATGAGCTTTGTACAAGTTTGACGAACGTATGAAACATCTAACAACGCGTTTCTAACACTCTAAACCAAGTTTCATGCAACATGAGTGCTTATAAGTTCCTCTATAAGCTTTTTATAAGTTTGACGAACTTATGAAACATCTAACAACGCGTTTCTATGACTCTAAACCAAGTTTCATGCAACATGAGAGCTTATAAGTTCCTCAATGAGCTTTGTTCAAGTTTTACGATCGTATGAAACATCTAACAACGCGTTTCTAGGACTCTAAACCAAGTTTCATGCTACATGAGTGCTTATCAGTTCCTCAATGAGCTTTGTACCTGTTTCACGAACTTATGAAACATCTAACAACGTGTTTCTAGGAATCTAAACCAAGTTTCATGCAACATGAGTTCTTATAAGTTCCTCAATGACCTTTGTACAAGTTTGACGAACGTATGAAACATCTAACAACGCTGTTTCTAGGACTCTAAACCAATTTTCATGCAACATGAGTGTCTTATAAGTGTCCTCAATGAGCTTTGTACAGGTTTGACGAACTTATGAGACAACTAACAACGCGTTTCTAGGTTTCTAAACCAAGTTTCATGCAACATGAGTGCTTATAAGTATCTCAATGAGCTTTGTATAAGTTTGACGAACTTATGAAACATCTAACATCGTGTTTCTAGGAATCTAAACCAAGTTTCATGCAACATGAGTTCTTATAAGTTCCTCAATGACCTTTGTACAAGTTTGACGAACGTATGAAACATCTAACAACGCTTTTCTAGGACTTTAAACCAATTTTCATGCAACATGAGTGTTTATAAGTGTCTCAATGAGCTTTGTACAGGTTTGACGAACTTATGAGACAACTAACAACGCGTTTCTAGGTTTCTAAACCAAGTTTCATGCAACATGAGTGCTTATAAGTATCTCAATGAGCTTTGTATAAGTTTGACGAACTTATGAAACATCTAACAACTCGTTTCTATGACTCTAAACAAAGTTTCATGCAACATGAGAGCTTATAAGTATCTCAGTGAGCTTTGTATAAGTTTGACAAACTTATGAAACATCTAACAACTCGTTTCTAGGACTCTAAACCAAGTTTCATGCAACATGACAACTTATAAGTTCCTCAATGAGCTTTGTACAAGTTTGACGAACGTATGAAACATCTAACAACCCGTTTCTAAAACTCTAAACCAAGTTTCATGCAACATGAGTTTTTATAAGTTCCTCAATAAGCTTTGTACAAGTTTCACGAACTTATGAAACATCTAACAACGCGTTTATAGGACTCTAAACCAAGTTTCATGCAACATGAGAGCTTATAAGTTCCTCAATGAGCTTTGTACAAGTTTGACGAACGTATGAAACATCTAACAACGCGTTTCTAGGACTCTAAGCCAAGTTTCATGCAACATGAGTGCTTATAAGTATCTCAATGAGCTTTGTACAAGTTTGACGAACGTATGAAACATCTAACAACGCTTTTCTAGGACTCTAAACCAAGTTTCATGCAACATGAGAGCTTATAAGTTCCCCAATGAGCTTTGTACAAGTATCACGAACTTATGAAACATCTAACAACGCGTTTCTAGGACTCTAAACCAAGTTTCATGCAACATGAGTTCTTATAAGTTCCTCAATGAACTTTGTACAAGTTTGACGAACGTATAAAACATCTAACAACCCGTTACTAGGACTCTAAACCAAGTTTCATTCAACATGAGTTCTTATAAGTATCTCAATGAGCTTTGTACAAGTTTGACGAACGTATGAAACATCTAACAACGCTTTTCTAGGACTCTAAACCAAGTTTCATGCAACATGAGAGCTTATAAGTTCCTCAATGAGCTTTGTACAAGTTTGACGAACGTATGAAACATCTAACAACGCGTTTCTAACACTCTAAACCAAGTTTCATGCAACATGAGTGCTTATAAGTTCCTCTATAAGCTTTTTATAAGTTTGACGAACTTATGAAACATCTAACAACGCGTTTCTATGACTCTAAACCAAGTTTCATGCAACATGAGAGCTTATAAGTTCCTCAATGAGCTTTGTTCAAGTTTTACGATCGTATGAAACATCTAACAACGCGTTTCTAGGACTCTAAACCAAGTTTCATGCTACATGAGTGCTTATCAGTTCCTCAATGAGCTTTGTACCTGTTTCACGAACTTATGAAACATCTAACAACGTGTTTCTAGGAATCTAAACCAAGTTTCATGCAACATGAGTTCTTATAAGTTCCTCAATGACCTTTGTACAAGTTTGACGAACGTATGAAACATCTAACAACGCTTTTCTAGGACTCTAAACCAATTTTCATGCAACATGAGTGTTTATAAGTGTCTCAATGAGCTTTGTACAGGTTTGACGAACTTATGAGACAACTAACAACGCGTTTCTAGGTTTCTAAACCAAGTTTCATGCAACATGAGTGCTTATAAGTTCCTCAATGAGCTTTGTATAAGTTTGACGAACTTATGAAACATCTAACAACGCGTTTCTAACACTCTAAACCAAGTTTCATGCAACATGAGTGCTTATAAGTTCCTCAATAAGATTTTTACAAGTTTCACGAACTTATGAAACATTTAACAACGCGTTTATATGTCTCTAAACCAAGTTTCATGCAACATGAGAGCTTATAAGTTCCTCAATTAGCTTTGTACAACTTTGGCGAAAGTATGAAAATCTAACAAAGCGTTTCTAGGACTCTAAACCAAGTTTCATGCAACATGAGTGCTTATAAGTTCCTCAATGAGCTTTTTACAAGTTTCACGAACTTATGAAACATTTAACAACGCGTTTATATGTCTCTAAACCAAGTTTCATGCAACATGAGTTCTTATAAGTTCCTCAATTAGCTTTGTACAAGTTTGGCGAACGTATGAAACATCTAACAACGCGTTTCTAGGACTCTAAACCAATTTTCATGCAACATGAGTGTTTGTGTCTCAATGAGCTTTGTACAAGTTTTACGAACTTATGATACATCTAACAATGCGTTTCTAGGACTCTAAACCAAGTTTCATGCAACATGAGTTCTTATAAGTGTCTCAATGAGCTTTGTACAAGTTTGACGAATGTATGAAACATCTAACAACGCGTTTCTAGGACTCTAAACCAATTTTCATGCAACATGAGTGTTTATAAGTGTCTCAATAAGCTTTGTACAAGTTTTACGAACTTATGATACATCTAACAATGCGTTTCTAGGACTCTAAACCAAGTTTCATGCAACATGAGTGCTTATAAGTGTCTCAATGAGCTCTGTACAAGTTTGACGAATTTATGAAACATCTAACAACGCGTTTCTAGGACTCTAAACCAAGTTTCATGCAACATGAGTGCTTATAAGTTCCTCAATAAGCTTTGTACAAGTTTGACGAACGTATGAAACATCTAACAACGCGTTTCTAGGATTCTAAACCAAATTTCATGAAACATGAGTTCTTATAAGTTCCTCAATGAGCTTTGTACAAGTTTCACGAACTTATGAAAAATCTAACAACGCGTTTCTGGGACTCTAAACCAAGTTTCATGCAACATGAGTTCTTATAAGTTCTTCAATGAGCTTTGTACAAGTTTGACGAACGTATGAAACATCTAGCAACGCGTTTCTAGGATTCTAAACCAAGTTTCATGCAACTTGAGTTCTTATAAGTTCCTCAATGAGCTTTGTACAAGTTTGACGAACTTTTGAAACATCTAACAACGCGTTTCTAGGACTCTAACCCAAGTTTCATGCAACATGAGTTCTTATAAGTTCCTCAATGATCTTTGTATAAGTTTGACGAACTTATGAAACATCGAGCAACTCGTTTCTAGGACTCTAAACCAAGTTTCATGCAACTTGAGTGTTTATAAGTGTCTCAATGAGCTTTATACAAGTTTGACAAACTTTTGAAACATCTAACAACGCGTTTCTAGGACTCTAACCCAAGTTTCATGCAACATGAGTGCTTATAAGTATCTCAATGATCTTTGTATAAGTTTGACGAACTTATGAAACATCAAACAACTCGTTTCTAGGACTCTAAACCAAGTTTCATGCAACATGAGAGCTTATAAGTATCTCAATGAGCTTTGTATAAGTTTGACGAACTTATGAAACATCTAACAACTCGTTTCTACGACTCTAAACCAAGTTTCATACAACATGAGAGCTTATAAGTTCCTCAATGAGCTTTGTACAAGTTTGACGAACGTATGAAACATCTAACAAACCGTTTCTAGGACTCTAAACCAAGTTTCATGCAACATGAGTTCTTATAAGTTCCTCAATGAGCTTTGTACAAGTTTGACGAACGTATGAAACATCTAACAACGCGTTTCTAGGACTCTAAACCAATTTTCATGCAACTTGAGTGTTTATAAGTTCCTCAATGAGCTTTGTACAAGTTTGACGAACGTATGAAACATCTAACAACGCGTTTCTAACACTCTAAACTAAGTTTTATGCAACATGAGTTCTTATAAGTTCCTCAATGAGCTTTTTAGAAGTTTGACGAACTTATGAAACATCTAACAACGCGTTTCTATGTCTCTAAACCAATTTTCATGCAACTTGAGTGTTTATAAGTTCTTCAATGAGCTTTGTACAAGTTTGACGAACGTATGAAACATCTAACAACGTGTTTCTAGGACTCTAAACTAAGTTTTATGCAACATGAGTGCTTATAAGTTCCTCAATGAGCTTTTTATAAGTTTGACGAACTTATGAAACATCTAACAACGCGTTTCTATGTCTCTAAACCAAGTTTCATGCAACATGAGAGCTTATAAGTTCTTCAATGAGCTTTGTACAAGTTTGACGAACGTATGAAAATCTAACAACGTGTTTCTAGGACTCTAAACCAAGTTTCATGCAACATGAGAGCTTATAAGTATCTCAATGAGCTTTGTATAAGTTTGACGAACTTATGAAACATCTAACAACTCGTTTCTAGGACTCTAAACTAAGTTTTATTCAACATGAGTGCTTATAAGTTCCTCAATGAGCTTTTTAGAAGTTTGACGAACTTATGAAACATCTAACAACGCGTTTCTATGTCTCTAAACCAAGTTTCATGCAACATGAGAGCTTATAAGTTCTTCAATGAGCTTTGTACAAGTTTGACGAACGTATGAAACATCTAACAACGCGTTTCTAACACTCTAAACTAAGTTTTATTCAACATGAGTGCATATAAGTTCCTCAATAAGATTTTTAGAAGTTTCACGAACTTATGAAACATCTAACAACGAGTTTCTATGTCTCTAAACCAAGTTTCAGGCAACATGAGAGCTTATAAGTTCTTCAATGAGCTTTGTACAAGTTTGACGAACGTATGAAAATCTAACAACGCGTTTCTAGGACTCTAAACCAAGTTTCATGCAACATGAGTGCTTATAAGTTCCTCAATGAGCTTTTTACAAGTTTCACGAACTTATGAAACATCTAACAACGCGTTTCCAGGACTCTAAACCAAGTTTCATGCAATATGAGTTCTTATAAGTTCCTCAATGACCTTTGTACAAGTTTGACGAATGTATGAAACATCAAACAACGCGTTTCTAGGACTCTAAACCAATTTTCATGCAACATGAGTGTTTATAAGTGTCTCAATGAGCTTTTTACAAGTTTCACGAACTTATGAAACATCTAACAACGCGTTTCCAGGACTCTAAACCAAGTTTCATGCAATATGAGTTCTTATAAGTTCCTCAATGACCTTTGTACAAGTTTGACGAATTTATGAAACATCTAACAACGCGTTTCTAGGACTCTAAACCAAGTTTAATGCGACATCAGTGTTTATAAGTGTCTCAATAAGCTTTGTACAAGTTTTACGAACTTATGAAACATCTAACAATGCGTTTCTAGGACTCTAAACCAAGTTTCATGCAACATGAGTGGTTATAAGTGTCTCAATGAGCTCTGTACAAGTTTGACGAATTTATGAAACATCTAACAACGCGTTTCTAGGACTCTAAACCAAGTTTAATGCGACATCAGTGTTTATAAGTGTATCAATGGGCTTTGTACAAGTTTGATGAACGTATGAAACATCTAACAACGCGTTTCTAAAACTCTAAATCAAATTTCATGCAATATGAGTGCTTATAAGTTCCTCAATGAGCTTTGTACAAGTTTGACGAACATATGAAACATCTAACAACTCGTTTCTTGGACTCTAAGCAAAGTTTCATGCAACATGAGAGCTTATAAGTTCCTCAATGAGCTTTGTACAAGTTTGACGAACTTATGAAACATCTAACAACGCGTTTCTAGGACTCTAAATCAAGTTTCATGAAACATGAGTTCTTATAAGTTCCTCAATGAGCTTTGTACAAGTTTCACGAATTTATGAAACATCTAACAACGCGTTTCTTGGACTCTAAGCCAAGTTACATGCAACATGAGTTCTTATAAGTTCCTCAATGAGCTTTGTACAAGTTTGACGGACATATGAAACATCGAGCAACTCGTTTCTAGGATTCTCAACCAAGTTTCATGCAACATGAGAGCTTATAAGTATCTCAATGAGTTTTGTATAAGTTTGACGAACTTATGAAACATCTAACAACTCGTTTCTAGGACTCTAAACCAAGTTTCATGCAACATGAGTGCTTATAAGTTCCTCAATAAGCTTTGTACAAGTTTCACGAACTTATGAAACATCTAACAACGCGTTTCTAGGACTCTAAACCAAGTTTCATGAAACATGAGAGCTTATAAGTTCCTCAATGAGCTTTGTACAAGTTTTACGAACGTATGAAACATCTATCAACGCGTTTCTAGGACTCTAAACCAAGTTTCATGCAACATGAGTTCTTATAAGTTTTTCAATGAGCTTTGTAAAAGTTTGACGAACGTATGAAACATCTAACAACGCGTTTCTAGGACTCTAAACCAGTTTTCATGCAACATGAGTGTTTATAAGTGTCTCAATGAGCTTTGTACAAGTTTGACGAACTTATGAAACATCTAACAACACGTTTCTAGGACTCTAACCCAAGTTTCATGCAACATGAGTGCTTATAAGTATCTCAATGAGTTTTGTATAAGTTTGACGAACTTATGAAACATCAAACAACTCGTTTCTAGGACTCTAAACCAAGTTTCATGCAACATGAGAGCTTATAAGTATCTCAATGAGCTTTGTATAAGTTTGACGAACTTATGAAACATCTAACAACTCGTTTCTACGACTCTAAACCAAGTTTCACGCAACATGAGAACTTATAAGTTCCTCAATGAGCTTTGTACAAGTTTGACGAACGTATGAAACATCTAACAACCCGTTTCTAAAACTCTAAACCAAGTTTCATGCAACATGAGTGCTTATAAGTTCCTCAATAAGCTTTGTAGAAGTTTCACGAACTTATGAAACATCTAACAACCTGTTTCTAGGACTCTAAACCAAGTTTCATGCAACATGAGAGCTTATATGTTCCTCAATGAGCTTTGTACAAGTTTGACGAACGTATGAAACATCTAACAACGCCTTTCTAGGACTCTAAACCAAGTTTCATGCAACATGAGTTCTTATAAGTTCCTCAATGAGCTTTGTACAAGTTTGACGAACGTATGAAACATCTAACAACGCGTTTCTAGGACTCTAAACCAATTTTCATGCAACTTGAGTGTTTATAAGTGTCTCAATGAGCTATGTACAAGTTTGACGAACTTATGAAACATCTAACAATGCGTTTCTAGTTTTCTAAACCAAGTTTCATGCAACATGAGTGCTTATAAGTATATCAATGAGCTATGTATAAGTTTGACGGACTTATGAAACATCTAACAACTCGTTTCTAGGACTCTAATCCAAGTTTCATGCAACATGAGAGCTTATAAGTATCTCAATGAGCTTTGTATAAGTTTGACGAACTTATGAAACATCTAACAACTCGTTTCTAGGACTGTAAACCAAGTTTCATCCAACATGAGAGCTTATAAGTTCCTCAATGAGCTTTGTACAAGTTTGACGAACGTATGAAACATCTAACAACGCGTTTCTAGGACTCTAAACCAAGTTTCATGCAACATGAGAGCTTATAAGTTCCTCAATGAGCTTTGTACAAGTTTGACGAACGTATGAAACATCTAACAACGCGTTTCTAACACTCTAAACTAAGTTTTATGCAACATGAGTGCATATAAGTTCCTCAATAAGATTTTTACAAGTTTCACGAACTTATGAAACATCTAACAACGCATTTCTATGTCTCTAAACCAAGTTTCATGCAACATGAGAGCTTATAAATTCCTCAATGACCTTTGTACAAGTTTGACGAACGTATGAAAATCTAACAACGCGTTTCTAGGACTCTAAACCAAGTTTCATGCAACATGAGTGCTTATAAGTTCCTCAATGAGCTTTGTACAAGTTTCACGAACTTATGAAACATCTAACAACACGTTTCTAGGACTCTAAACAAAGTTTCATGCAACATGAGTTCTTATAAAGTCCTCAATGACCTTTATACAAGTTTGAAGAACGTATGAAACATCTAACAACGCGTTTCTAGGACTCTAAACCAAGTTTCATGCAACATGAGTGCTTATAAGTTCCTCATTGAGCTTTGTACAAGTTTCACGAACTTATGAAACATCTAACAACGCATTTCTAGGACTCTAAATCAAGTTTCATGCAACATGAGAACTTATAAGTTCCTCAATGAGCTTTGTACAAGTTTGACGAACGTATGAAACATTTAACAACTCGTTTCTTGGACTCTAAACAAAGTTTCATGCAACATGAGAGCTAAGTTCCTCAATGAGCTTTGTACAAGTTTGAAGAACTTATGAAACATCTAACAACGCGTTTCTAGGACTCTAAACCAAGTTTCATGAAACATGAGTTCTTATAAGTTCCTCAATGAGCTTTGTACAAGTTTCACAAATTTATGAAACATCTAACAACGCGTTTCTAGGACTCTAAACCAAGTTACATGCAACATGAGTTCTTATAAGTTCCTCAATGAGCTTTGTACAAGTTTGACGGACGTATGAAACATCGAGCAACTCGTTTCTAGGACTCTAAACCAAGTTTCATGCAACATGAGTGCTTATAAGTTCCTCAATAAGCTTTGTACAAGTTTCACGAACTTATAAAACATCTAACAACGCGTTTCTAGGACTCTAAACCAAGTTTCATGAAACATGAGAGCTTATAAGTTCCTCAATGAGCTTTGTACAAGTTTGACGAACGTATGAAACATCTATCAACGCGTTTCTAGGACTCTAAACCAAGTTTCATGCAACATGAGTTCTTATAAGTTTTTCAATGAGCTTTGTACAAGTTTGACGAACGTATGAAACATCTAACAACGCGTTTCTAGGACTCTAAACCAGTTTTCATGCAACATGAGTGTTTATAAGTGTCTCAATGAGCTTTGTACAAGTTTGACGAACGTATGAAACATCTAATAACGTGTTTCTAGGACTCTAAACCAATTTTCATGCAACATGAGTGTTTATAGGTGTCTCAATGAGCTATGTACAAGTTTGACGAACTTATGAAACATCTAACAACGCGTTTCTAGTTTTCTAAACCAAGTTTCATGCAACATGAGTGCTTATAAGTATCTCAATGAGCTTTGTATAAATTTGACGAACTTATGAAACATATAACAACTTGTTTCTAGGACTCTAAACCAAGTTTCATGCAACATGAGAGCTTATAAGTAACTCAATGAGCTTTGTATAAGTTTGACGAACTTATGAAACATCTAACAACTCGTTTCTAGGAGTCTAAAACAAGTTTCATGCAACATGAGAACTTATAAGTTCCTCAATGAGCTTTGTAAAAGTGTGACGAACATATGAAACATCTAACAACCCGTTTCTAAAACTCTAAACCAAGTTTCATGCAACATGAGTGCTTATAAGTTCCTCAATAAGCTTTGTACAAGTTTCACGAACTTATGAAACATCTAACAACGCATTTCTAGGAATCTAAACCAAGTTTCATGCAACATGAGAGCTTATAAGTTCCTCAATGAGCTTTGTACAAGTTTGACGAATGTATGAAACATCTAACAACGCGTTTCTAACACTCTAAACCAAGTTTCATGCAACATGAGTGCTTATAAGTTCCTCAATAAGCTTTTTACAAGTTTCATGAACTTATGAAACATCTAACAACGCATTTTTATGACTCTAAACCAAGTTTCATGCAATATGAGAGCTTATAAGTTCCTCAATGAGATTTGTACAAGTTTGACGAACGTATGAAACATCTAACAACTCGTTTCTAGGACTCTAAACCAAGTTTCATGCAACATGAGTGCTTATAAGTTCTTCAATGAGCTTTGTACAAGTTTTACGAACTTATGAAACATCTAACAACACGTTTCTAGGACTCTAAACAAAGTTTCATTCAACATGAGTTCTTATAAGTTCCTCAATGACCTTTGTAAAATTTTGACGAACGTATGAAACATCTAACAACGCGTTTCTAGGACTCTAAACCAAGTTTCATGCAACATAAGTTCTTATAAGTTCTTCAATGAGCTTTGTACAAGTTTTACGAACTTATGAAACATCTAACAAGGCGTTTCTAGGACTCTAAACCAAGTTTCATGCAACATGGGAGCTTATAAGTTCCTCAATGAGCTTTGTACAAGTTTGACGAACATATGAAACATCTAACAACGCGTTTCTAGGACTCTAAACCAAGTTTCATGCAACATGAGTGCTTATAAGTTCCTCAATAAGCTTTGTACAAGTTTCACGAACCTATGAAACATCTAACAACGCGTTTCTAGGATTCTAAACCAAGTTTCATGCAACATGAGTGCTTATAAGTTCCTCAATGAGCTTTGTACAAGTTTCACGAACTTATGAAACATCTAACAACACGTTTCTAGGACTCTAAAACAAGTTACATACAACATGAACTCTTATAAGTTCCTCAATGAGCTTTGTATAAGTTTGACGTACGTATGAAACATCTAATAACGTGTTTCTAGGACTCTAAACCAAGTTTCATGCAACATGAGTGTTTATAAGTGTCTCAATGAGCTTTGTACAAGTTTGACGAACTTATGAAACATCTAACAACGCGTTTCTAGGACTCTAACCCAAGTTTCATGCAACATGAGTGCTTATAAGTATCTCAATGAGCTTTGTATAAGTTTAACGAACTTATGAAACATCTAACAACTCGTTTCTAGGACTCTAAACCAAGTTACATGCAACATGAGTTCTTATAAGTTCTTCAATGAGCTTTGTACAAGTTTGACGAACGTATGAAACATCGAGCAACGCGTTTCTAGGACTCTAAACCAAGTTTCATGCAACTTGAGTGTTTATAAGTTCCTCAATAAACTTTTTACAAGTTTCACGAACTTATGAAACATCTAACAACCTGTTTCTATGACTCTAAACCAAGTTTCATGCAACATGAGAGCTTATAAGTTCCTCAATGAGCTTTGTACAAGTTTGACGAACGTATGAAACATCTAAGAACGCGTTTCTAGGACTCTAAACTAAGTTTCATGCAACATGAGTGCTTATAAGTTCCTCAATGAACTTTGTACAAGTTTCACGAACTTATGAAACATCTAACAACTCGTTTCTAGGACTCTAAACCAAGTTACATGCAACATGAATTCTTATAAGTTCTTCAATGAGCTTTGTACAAGTTTGACGAACGTATGAAACATCGAGCAACGCGTTTCTAGGACTCTAAACCAAGTTTCATGCAACTTGAGTGTTTATAAGTGTCTCAATGAGCTTTGTACAAGTTTGACGAACTTATGAAACATCTAACAACACGTTTCTATGACTCTAACCCAAGTTTCATGCAACATGAGTGCTTATAAGTATCTCAATGAGCTTTGTACAAGTTTGACGAACGTATGAAACATCTAACAACGCGTTTCTAAGACTCTAAACAAAGTTTCATGAAACATGAGTTCTTATAAGTTCCTCAATGAGCTTTGTACAAGTTTCTCGAACTTATGAAACATCTAACAACGCGTTTCTAGGACTCTAAACCAAGTTACATGCAACATGAGTTCTTATAAGTTCCTCAATGAGCTTTGTACAAGTTTGACGAACGTATGAAACATCGAGCAACGTGTTTCTAGGACTCTAAACCAAGTTTCATGCAACATGAGAGCTTATAAGTTCCTCAATGAGCTTTGTACAAGTTTGACGAAAGTATGAAACATCTAACAACGCGTTTCTAAAACTCTAAACCAAGTTTCATGCAACATGAGTGCTTGTAAGTTCCTCAATAAGCTTTGTACAAGTTTCACGAACTTATGAAACATCTAACAACGTGTTTCTAGGAATCTAAACCAAGTTTCATGCAACATGAGAGCTTATAAGTTCCTCAATGAGCTTTGTACAAGTTTGACGAACGTATGAAACATCTAACAACGCGTTTCTAGGAATCTAAACCAAGTTTCATGCAACATGGGTTCTTATAAGTTCCTCAATGACCTTTGTACAAGTTTTACGAACATATGAAACATCTAACAACGCGTTTCTAGGACTCTAAACCAAGTTTCATGCAACTTGAGTGCTTATAAGTTCCTCAATGAGCTTTGTACAAGTTTCACGAACTTATGAAACATCTAACAACGCGTTTCTAAAACTCTAAACCAAGTTTCATGCAACATGAGTGCTTATAAGTTCAACAATGAGCTTTGTACAAATTTCACGAACTTATGAAACATCTAACAACGCGTTTCTAGGACTCTAAACAAAGTTTCATGAAACATGAGTTCTTATAAGTTCCTCAATGAGCTTTGTACAACTTTTACGAACATATGAAACATCTAACAACGCGTTTCTAGGACTCTAAACCAAGTTTCATGCAACTTGAGTGCTTATAAGTTCCTCAATGAGCTTTGTACAAGTTTCACGAACTTATGAAACATCTAACAACGCGTTTCTAAAACTCTAAACCAAGTTTCATGCAACATGAGTGCTTATAAGTTCCTCAATAAGCTTTGTACGAGTTTGACGAACATATGAAACATCTAACAACGCGTTTCTAGGACTCTAAACCAAGTTTCATGCAACATGAGTTCTTATAAGTTCCTCAATGACCTTTGTACAAGTTTTACGAACATATGAAACATCTAACAACGCGTTTCTAGGACTCTAAACCAAGTTTCATGCAACATGAGTGCTTATAAGTTCTTCAATGAGCTTTGTACAAGTTTTACGAACTTATGAAACATCTAACAACACGTTTCTAGGACTCTAAACAAAGTTTCATTCAACATGAGTTCTTATAAGTTCCTCAATGACCTTTGTAAAATTTTGACGAACGTATGAAACATCTAACACCGCGTTTCTAGGACTCTAAACCAAGTTTCATGCAACATAAGTTCTTATAAGTTCTTCAATGAGCTTTGTACAAGTTTTACGAACTTATGAAACATCTAACAAGGCGTTTCTAGGACTCTAAACCAAGTTTCATGCAACATGGGAGCTTATAAGTTCCTCAATGAGCTTTGTACAAGTTTGACGAACATATGAAACATCTAACAACGCGTTTCTAGGACTCTAAACCAAGTTTCATGCAACATGAGTGCTTATAAGTTCCTCAATAAGCTTTGTACAAGTTTCACGAACCTATGAAACATCTAACAACGCGTTTCTAGGATTCTAAACCAAGTTTCATGCAACATGAGTGCTTATAAGTTCCTCAATGAGCTTTGTACAAGTTTCACGAACTTATGAAACATCTAACACACGTTTCTAGGACTCTAAAACAAGTTACATACAACATGAACTCTTATAAGTTCCTCAATGAGCTTTGTATAAGTTTGACGTACGTATGAAACATCTAATAACGTGTTTCTAGGACTCTAAACCAAGTTTCATGCAACATGAGTGTTTATAAGTGTCTCAATGAGCTTTGTACAAGTTTGACGAACGTATGAAACATCTAACAACGCGTTTCTAGGAATCTAAACCAAGTTTCATGCAACATGGGTTCTTATAAGTTCCTCAATGACCTTTGTACAAGTTTTACGAACATATGAAACATCTAACAACGCGTTTCTTGGACTCTAAACCAAGTTTCATGCAACTTGAGTGCTTATAAGTTCCTCAATGAGCTTTGTACAAGTTTCACGAACTTATGAAACATCTAACAACGCGTTTCTAAAACTCTAAACCAAGTTTCATGCAACATGAGTGCTTATAAGTTCAACAATGAGCTTTGTACAAATTTCACGAACTTATGAAACATCTAACAACGCGTTTCTAGGACTCTAAACAAAGTTTCATGAAACATGAGTTCTTATAAGTTCCTCAATGAGCTTTGTACAACTTTTACGAACATATGAAACATCTAACAACGCGTTTCTAGGACTCTAAACCAAGTTTCATGCAACTTGAGTGCTTATAAGTTCCTCAATGAGCTTTGTACAAGTTTCACGAACTTATGAAACATCTAACAACGCGTTTCTAAAACTCTAAACCAAGTTTCATGCAACATGAGTGCTTATAAGTTCCTCAATAAGCTTTGTAAGAGTTTGACGAACATATGAAACATCTAACAACGCGTTTCTAGGACTCTAAACCAAGTTTCATGCAACATGAGTTCTTATAAGTTCCTCAATGAACTTTGTACAAGTTTCACGAACTTATGAAACATCTAACAACTCGTTTCTAGGACTCTAAACCAAGTTACATGCAACATGAATTCTTATAAGTTCTTCAATGAGCTTTGTACAAGTTTGACGAACGTATGAAACATCGAGCAACGCGTTTCTAGGACTCTAAACCAAGTTTCATGCAACTTGAGTGTTTATAAGTGTCTCAATGAGCTTTGTACAAGTTTGACGAACTTATGAAACATCTAACAACGCGTTTCTATGACTCTAACCCAAGTTTCATGCAACATGAGTGCTTATAAGTATCTCAATGAGCTTTGTACAAGTTTGACGAACGTATGAAACATCTAACAACGCGTTTCTAGGACTCTAAACAAAGTTTCATGAAACATGAGTTCTTATAAGTTCCTCAATGAGCTTTGTACAAGTTTCTCGAACTTATGAAACATCTAACAACGCGTTTCTAGGACTCTAAACCAAGTTACATGCAACATGAGTTCTTATAAGTTCCTCAATGAGCTTTGTACAAGTTTGACGAACGTATGAAACATCGAGCAACGCGTTTCTAGGACTCTAAACCAAGTTTCATGCAACATGAGAGCTTATAAGTTCCTCAATGAGCTTTGTACAAGTTTGACGAAAGTATGAAACATCTAACAACGCGTTTCTAAAACTCTAAACCAAGTTTCATGCAACATGAGTGCTTGTAAGTTCCTCAATAAGCTTTGTACAAGTTTGACGAACGTATGAAACATCTAACACCGCGTTTCTAGGACTCTAAACCAAGTTTCATGCAACATAAGTTCTTATAAGTTCTTCAATGAGCTTTGTACAAGTTTTACGAACTTATGAAACATCTAACAAGGCGTTTCTAGGACTCTAAAACAAGTTTCATGCAACATGGGAGCTTATAAGTTCCTCAATGAGCTTTGTACAAGTTTGACGAACATATGAAACATCTAACAACGCGTTTCTAGGACTCTAAACCAAGTTTCATGCAACATGAGTGCTTATAAGTTCCTCAATAAGCTTTGTACAAGTTTCACGAACCTATGAAACATCTAACAACGCGTTTCTAGGATTCTAAACCAAGTTTCATGCAACATGAGTGCTTATAAGTTCCTCAATGAGCTTTGTACAAGTTTCACGAACTTATGAAACATCTAACACACGTTTCTAGGACTCTAAAACTAGTTACATACAACATGAACTCTTATAAGTTCCTCAATGAGCTTTGTATAAGTTTGACGTACGTATGAAACATCTAATAACGTGTTTCTAGGACTCTAAACCAAGTTTCATGCAACATGAGTGTTTATAAGTGTCTCAATGAGCTTTGTACAAGTTTGACGAACGTATGAAACATCTAACAACGCGTTTCTAGGAATCTAAACCAAGTTTCATGCAACATGGGTTCTTATAAGTTCCTCAATGACCTTTGTACAAGTTTTACGAACATATGAAACATCTAACAACGCGTTTCTAGGACTCTAAACCAAGTTTCATGCAACTTGAGTGCTTATAAGTTCCTCAATGAGCTTTGTACAAGTTTCACGAACTTATGAAACATCTAACAACGCGTTTCTAAAACTCTAAACCAAGTTTCATGCAACATGAGTGCTTATAAGTTCAACAATGAGCTTTGTACAAATTTCACGAACTTATGAAACATCTAACAACGCGTTTCTAGGACTCTAAACAAAGTTTCATGAAACATGAGTTCTTATAAGTTCCTCAATGAGCTTTGTACAACTTTTACGAACATATGAAACATCTAACAACGCGTTTCTAGGACTCTAAACCAAGTTTCATGCAACTTGAGTGCTTATAAGTTCCTCAATGAGCTTTGTACAAGTTTCACGAACTTATGAAACATCTAACAACGCGTTTCTAAAACTCTAAACCAAGTTTCATGCAACATGAGTGCTTATAAGTTCCTCAATAAGCTTTGTAAGAGTTTGACGAACATATGAAACATCTAACAACGCGTTTCTAGGACTCTAAACCAAGTTTCATGCAACATGAGTTCTTATAAGTTCCTCAATGAACTTTGTACAAGTTTCACGAACTTATGAAACATCTAACAACTCGTTTCTAGGACTCTAAACCAAGTTACATGCAACATGAATTCTTATAAGTTCTTCAATGAGCTTTGTACAAGTTTGACGAACGTATGAAACATCGAGCAACGCGTTTCTAGGACTCTAAACCAAGTTTCATGCAACTTGAGTGTTTATAAGTGTCTCAATGAGCTTTGTACAAGTTTGACGAACTTATGAAACATCTAACAACGCGTTTCTATGACTCTAACCCAAGTTTCATGCAACATGAGTGCTTATAAGTATCTCAATGAGCTTTGTACAAGTTTGACGAACGTATGAAACATCTAACAACGCGTTTCTAGGACTCTAAACAAAGTTTCATGAAACATGAGTTCTTATAAGTTCCTCAATGAGCTTTGTACAAGTTTCTCGAACTTATGAAACATCTAACAACGCGTTTCTAGGACTCTAAACCAAGTTACATGCAACATGAGTTCTTATAAGTTCCTCAATGAGCTTTGTACAAGTTTGACGAACGTATGAAACATCGAGCAACGCGTTTCTAGGACTCTAAACCAAGTTTCATGCAACATGAGAGCTTATAAGTTCCTCAATGAGCTTTGTACAAGTTTGACGAAAGTATGAAACATCTAACAACGCGTTTCTAAAACTCTAAACCAAGTTTCATGCAACATGAGTGCTTGTAAGTTCCTCAATAAGCTTTGTACAAGTTTCACGAACTTATGAAACATCTAACAACGTGTTTCTAGGAATCTAAACCAAGTTTCATGCAACATGAGAGCTTATAAGTTCCTCAATGAGCTTTGTACAAGTTTGACGAACGTATGAAACATCTAACAACGCGTTTCTAGGAATCTAAACCAAGTTTCATGCAACATGGGTTCTTATAAGTTCCTCAATGACCTTTGTACAAGTTTTACGAACATATGAAACATCTAACAACGCGTTTCTAGGACTCTAAACCAAGTTTCATGCAACTTGAGTGCTTATAAGTTCCTCAATGAGCTTTGTACAAAATTCACGAACTTATGAAACATCTAACAACGCGTTTCTAAAACTCTAAACCAAGTTTCATGCAACATGAGTGCTTATAAGTTCAACAATGAGCTTTGTACAAATTTCACGAACTTATGAAACATCTAACAACGCGTTTCTAGGACTCTAAACAAAGTTTCATGAAACATGAGTTCTTATAAGTTCCTCAATGAGCTTTGTACAACTTTTACGAACATATGAAACATCTAACAACGCGTTTCTAGGACTCTAAACCAAGTTTCATGCAACTTGAGTGCTTATAAGTTCCTCAATGAGCTTTGTACAAGTTTCACGAACTTATGAAACATCTAACAACGCGTTTCTAAAACTCTAAACCAAGTTTCATGCAACATGAGTGCTTATAAGTTCCTCAATAAGCTTTGTACGAGTTTGACGAACATATGAAACATCTAACAACGCGTTTCTAGGACTCTAAACCAAGTTTCATGCAACATTAGTTCTTATAAGTTCCTCAATGACCTTTGTACAAGTTTTACGAACATATGAAACATCTAACAACGCGTTTCTAGGACTCTAAACCAAGTTTCATGCAACATGAGTGCTTATAAGTTCTTCAATGAGCTTTGTACAAGTTTTACGAACTTATGAAACATCTAACAACACGTTTCTAGGACTCTAAACAAAGTTTCATTCAACATGAGTTCTTATAAGTTCCTCAATGACCTTTGTAAAATTTTGACGAACGTATGAAACATCTAACAACGCGTTTCTAGGACTCTAAACCAAGTTTCATGCAACATAAGTTCTTATAAGTTCTTCAATGAGCTTTGTACAAGTTTTACGAACTTATGAAACATCTAACAAGGCGTTTCTAGGACTCTAAACCAAGTTTCATGCAACATGGGAGCTTATAAGTTCCTCAATGAGCTTTGTACAAGTTTGACGAACATATGAAACATCTAACAACGCGTTTCTAGGACTCTAAACCAAGTTTCATGCAACATGAGTGCTTATAAGTTCCTCAATAAGCTTTGTACAAGTTTCACGAACCTATGAAACATCTAACAACGCGTTTCTAGGATTCTAAACCAAGTTTCATGCAACATGAGTGCTTATAAGTTCCTCAATGAGCTTTGTACAAGTTTCACGAACTTATGAAACATCTAACAACACGTTTCTAGGACTCTAAAACAAGTTACATACAACATGAACTCTTATAAGTTCCTCAATGAGCTTTGTATAAGTTTGACGTACGTATGAAACATCTAATAACGTGTTTCTAGGACTCTAAACCAAGTTTCATGCAACATGAGTGTTTATAAGTGTCTCAATGAGCTTTGTACAAGTTTGACGAACGTATGAAACATCTAACAACGCGTTTCTAGGAATCTAAACCAAGTTTCATGCAACATGGGTTCTTATAAGTTCCTCAATGACCTTTGTACAAGTTTTACGAACATATGAAACATCTAACAACGCGTTTCTAGGACTCTAAACCAAGTTTCATGCAACTTGAGTGCTTATAAGTTCCTCAATGAGCTTTGTACAAGTTTCACGAACTTATGAAACATCTAACAACGCGTTTCTAAAACTCTAAACCAAGTTTCATGCAACATGAGTGCTTATAAGTTCAACAATGAGCTTTGTACAAATTTCACGAACTTATGAAACATCTAACAACGCGTTTCTAGGACTCTAAACAAAGTTTCATGAAACATGAGTTCTTATAAGTTCCTCAATGAGCTTTGTACAACTTTTACGAACATATGAAACATCTAACAACGCGTTTCTAGGACTCTAAACCAAGTTTCATGCAACTTGAGTGCTTATAAGTTCCTCAATGAGCTTTGTACAAGTTTCACGAACTTATGAAACATCTAACAACGCGTTTCTAAAACTCTAAACCAAGTTTCATGCAACATGAGTGCTTATAAGTTCCTCAATAAGCTTTGTACGAGTTTGACGAACATATGAAACATCTAACAACGCGTTTCTAGGACTCTAAACCAAGTTTCATGCAACATGAGTTCTTATAAGTTCCTCAATGACCTTTGTACAAGTTTTACGAACATATGAAACATCTAACAACGCGTTTCTAGGACTCTAAACCAAGTTTCATGCAACATGAGTGCTTATAAGTTCTTCAATGAGCTTTGTACAAGTTTTACGAACTTATGAAACATCTAACAACACGTTTCTAGGACTCTAAACAAAGTTTCATTCAACATGAGTTCTTATAAGTTCCTCAATGACCTTTGTAAAATTTTGACGAACGTATGAAACATCTAACAACGCGTTTCTAGGACTCTAAACCAAGTTTCATGCAACATAAGTTCTTATAAGTTCTTCAATGAGCTTTGTACAAGTTTTACGAACTTATGAAACATCTAACAAGGCGTTTCTAGGACTCTAAACCAAGTTTCATGCAACATGGGAGCTTATAAGTTCCTCAATGAGCTTTGTACAAGTTTGACGAACATATGAAACATCTAACAACGCGTTTCTAGGACTCTAAACCAAGTTTCATGCAACATGAGTGCTTATAAGTTCCTCAATAAGCTTTGTACAAGTTTCACGAACCTATGAAACATCTAACAACGCGTTTCTAGGATTCTAAACCAAGTTTCATGCAACATGAGTGCTTATAAGTTCCTCAATGAGCTTTGTACAAGTTTCACGAACTTATGAAACATCTAACAACACGTTTCTAGGACTCTAAAACAAGTTACATACAACATGAACTCTTATAAGTTCCTCAATGAGCTTTGTATAAGTTTGACGTACGTATGAAACATCTAATAACGTGTTTCTAGGACTCTAAACCAAGTTTCATGCAACATGAGTGTTTATAAGTGTCTCAATGAGCTTTGTACAAGTTTGACGAACTTATGAAACATCTAACAACGCGTTTCTAGGACTCTAACCCAAGTTTCATGCAACATGAGTGCTTATAAGTATCTCAATGAGCTTTGTATAAGTTTAACGAACTTATGAAACATCTAACAACTCGTTTCTAGGACTCTAAACCAAGTTACATGCAACATGAGTTCTTATAAGTTCTTCATGAGCTTTGTACAAGTTTGACGAACGTATGAAACATCGAGCAACGCGTTTCTAGGACTCTAAACAAAGTTTCATGCAACTTGAGTGTTTATAAGTTCCTCAATAAACTTTTTACAAGTTTCACGAACTTATGAAACATCTAACAACCTGTTTCTATGACTCTAAACCAAGTTTCATGCAACATGAGAGCTTATAAGTTCCTCAATGAGCTTTGTACAAGTTTGACGAACGTATGAAACATCTAAGAACGCGTTTCTAGGACTCTAAACTAAGTTTCATGCAACATGAGTGCTTATAAGTTCCTCAATGAACTTTGTACAAGTTTCACGAACTTATGAAACATCTAACAACTCGTTTCTAGGACTCTAAACCAAGTTACATGCAACATGAATTCTTATAAGTTCTTCAATGAGCTTTGTACAAGTTTGACGAACGTATGAAACATCGAGCAACGCGTTTCTAGGACTCTAAACCAAGTTTCATGCAACTTGAGTGTTTATAAGTGTCTCAATGAGCTTTGTACAAGTTTGACGAACTTATGAAACATCTAACAACGCGTTTCTATGACTCTAACCCAAGTTTCATGCAACATGAGTGCTTATAAGTATCTCAATGAGCTTTGTACAAGTTTGACGAACGTATGAATCATCTAACAACGCGTTTCTAGGACTCTAAACAAAGTTTCATGAAACATGAGTTCTTATAAGTTCCTCAATGAGCTTTGTACAAGTTTCTCGAACTTATGAAACATCTAACAACGCGTTTCTAGGACTCTAAACCAAGTTACATGCAACATGAGTTCTTATAAGTTCCTCAATGAGCTTTGTACAAGTTTGACGAACGTATGAAACATCGAGCAACGCGTTTCTAGGACTCTAAACCAAGTTTCATGCAACATGAGAGCTTATAAGTTCCTCAATGAGCTTTGTACAAGTTTGACGAATGTATGAAACATCTAACAACGCGTTTCTAAAACTCTAAACCAAGTTTCATGCAACATGAGTGCTTGTAAGTTCCTCAATAAGCTTTGTACAAGTTTCACGAACTTATGAAACATCTAACAACGTGTTTCTAGGAATCTAAACCAAGTTTCATGCAACATGAGAGCTTATAAGTTCCTCAATGAGCTTTGTACAAGTTTGACGAACGTATGAAACATCTAACAACGCGTTTCTAGGAATCTAAACCAAGTTTCATGCAACATGGGTTCTTATAAGTTCCTCAATGACCTTTGTACAAGTTTTACGAACATATGAAACATCTAACAACGCGTTTCTAGGACTCTAAACCAAGTTTCATGCAACTTGAGTGCTTATAAGTTCCTCAATGAGCTTTGTACAAGTTTCACGAACTTATGAAACATCTAACAACGCGTTTCTAAAACTCTAAACCAAGTTTCATGCAACATGAGTGCTTATAAGTTCAACAATGAGCTTTGTACAAATTTCACGAACTTATGAAACATCTAACAACGCGTTTCTAGGACTCTAAACAAAGTTTCATGAAACATGAGTTCTTATAAGTTCCTCAATGAGCTTTGTACAACTTTTACGAACATATGAAACATCTAACAACGCGTTTCTAGGACTCTAAACCAAGTTTCATGCAACTTGAGTGCTTATAAGTTCCTCAATGAGCTTTGTACAAGTTTCACGAACTTATGAAACATCTAACAACGCGTTTCTAAAACTCTAAACCAAGTTTCATGCAACATGAGTGCTTATAAGTTCCTCAATAAGCTTTGTACGAGTTTGACGAACATATGAAACATCTAACAACGCGTTTCTAGGACTCTAAACCAAGTTTCATGCAACATGAGTTCTTATAAGTTCCTCAATGACCTTTGTACAAGTTTTACGAACATATGAAACATCTAACAACGCGTTTCTAGGACTCTAAACCAAGTTTCATGCAACTTGAGTGCTTATAAGTTCCTCAATGAGCTTTGTACAAGTTTCACGAACTTATGAAACATCTAACAACGCGTTTCTAAAACTCTAAACCAAGTTTCATGCAACATGAGTGCTTATAAGTTCCTCAATGAGCTTTGTACAAATTTCACGAACTTATGAAACATCTAACAACGCGTTTCTAGGACTCTAAACAAAGTTTCATGAAACATGAGTTCTTATAAGTTCCTCAATGAGTTGTGTACAAGTTTCACGAACTTATGAAACATCTAACAACGCGTTTCTAGGACTCTAAACCAAGTTACATGCAACATGAGTTCTTATAAGTTCCTCAATGAGCTTTGTACAAGTTTGACGAACGTATGAAACATCGAGCAACGCGTTTCTAGAATTCTAAACCAAGTTTCATGCAACATGAGAGCTTATAAGTTCCTCAATGAGCTTTGTACAAGTTTGACGAACGTATGAAACATCTAACAACGCGTTTCTAAAACTCTAAACCAAGTTTCATGCAACATGAGTGCTTATAAGTTCCTCAATAAGCTTTGTACAAGTTTCACGAACTTATGAAACATCTAACAACGTGTTTCTAGGACTCTAAACCAAGTTTCATGCAACATGAGAGCTTATAAGTTCCTCAATGAGCTTTGTACAAGTTTGACGAACGTATGAAACATCTAACAACGCGTTTCTAAAACTCTAAACCAAGTTTCATGCAACATGAGTGCTTATAAGTTCCTCAATAAGCTTCTTACAAGTTTCACGAACTTATGAAACATCTAACAACGCGTTTCTATGACTCTAAACCAAGTTTCATGCAACATGAGAGCTTATAAGTTCCTCAATGAGCTTTGTACAAGTTTGACGAACGTATGAAACATCTAAGAACGCGTTTCTAGGACTCTAAACTAAGTTTCATGCAACATGAGTGCTTATAAGTTCCTCAATGAGCTTTGTACAAGTTTCACGAACTTATGAAACATCTAACAACACGTTTCTAGGACTCTAAACAAAGTTTCATGCAACATGAGTTCTTATAAGTTCCTCAATGACCTTTGTACAAGTTTGAAGAATGTATGAAACATCTAACAATGCGTTTCTAGGACTCTAAACAAATTTTCATGCAACATGAGTGTTTATAAGTGTCTCAATGAGCTTTGTACAAATTTCACGAACTTATGAAACATCTAACAACGCGTTTCTAGGATTCTAAATCAATTTTTATGCAACATAAGAGCTTATAAGTTCCTTAATGAGCTTTGTACAAGTTTGACGAACGTATGAAACATCTAACAACGCGTTTCTAGGACTCTAAACAAAGTTTCATGAAACATGAGTTCTTATAAGTTCCTCAATGAGCTTTGTACAAGTTTCACGAACTTATGAAACATCTAACAACGCGTTTCTAGGACTCTAAACCAAGTTACATGCAACATGAGTTCTTATAAGTTCTTCAATGAGCTTTGTACAAGTTTGACGAACGTAAGAAACATCGAGTAACACGTTTCTAGGACTCTAAACCAAGTTTCATGCAACTTGAGTGTTTATAAGTGTCTCAATGAGCTTTGTACAGGTTTGACGAACTTATGAAACATCTAACAACGCGTTTCTAGGACTCTAACCCAAGTTTCATGCAACATGAGTGCTTATAAGTATCTCTTTGTACAAGTTTGACGAACGTATGAAACATCTAACAACGCGTTTCTAGGACTCTAAACAAAGTTTCATGAAACATGAGTTCTTATAAGTTCTTCAATGAGCTTTGTACAAGTTTCTCGAACTTATGAAACATCTAACAACGCGTTTCTAGGACTCTAAACCAATTTACATGCAACATGAGTTCTTATAAGTTCCTCAATGAGGTTTGTACAAGTTTGACGAACGTATGAAACATCGAGCAACGCGTTTCTAGGACTCTAAACCAAGTTTCATGCAACATGAGAGCTTATAAGTTCCTCAATGAGCTTTCTACAAGTTTGACGAACGTATGAAACATCTAACAACGCGTTTCTAAAACTCTAAACCAAGTTTCATGCAACATGAGTGCTTATAAGTTCCTCAATAAGCTTTGTACGAGTTTGACGAACATATGAAACATCTAACAACGCGTTTCTAGGACTCTAAACCAAGTTTCATGCAAAATGAGTTCTTATAAGTTCCTCAATGACCTTTGTACAAGTTTTACGAACGTATGAAACATCTAACAACGCGTTTCTAGGACTCTAAACCAAGTTTCATGCAACATGAGTGCTTATAAGTTCCTCAATGAGCTTTGTACAAATTTCACGAACTTATGAAACATCTAACACCGCGTTTCTAGGACTCTAAACAAAGTTTCATGAAACATGAGTTCTTATAAGTTCCTCAATGAGCTTTGTACAAGTTTCACGAACTTATGAAACATCTAACAACGCGTTTCTAGGACTCTAAACCAAGTTACATGCAACATGAGTTCCTATAAGTTCCTCAATGAGCTTTCTACAAGTTTGACGAATGTATGAAACATCTAACAACGCGTTTCTAAAACTCTAAACCAAGTTTCATGCAACATGAGTGCTTATAAGTTCCTCAATGAGCTTTGTAGAAATTTCACGAACTTATGAAACATCTAACAACGCGTTTCTAGGACTCTAAACCAAGTTTCATGCAACATGAGTTCTTATAAGTTCCTCAATGACCTTTGTACAAGTTTTACGAACGTATGAAACATCTAACAACGCGTTTCTAGGACTCTGAACCAAATTTCATGCAACATGAGTGTTTATAAGTGTGTCAATGAGCTTTGTACAAGTTTGACGAACTTATGAAACATCTAACAACCCGTTTCTAAAACTCGAAACCAAGTTTCATGCAACATGAGTGCTTATAAGTTCCTCACTAAGCTTTGTACAAGTTTCACGAACTTATGAAACATCTAACAACGCGTTTCTAGGACTCTAAACCAATTTTCATGCAACATGAGAGCTTATAAGTTCCTCAATGAGCTTTGTACAAGTTTCACGAACTTATGAAACATCTAACAACTCGTTTCTAGGACTCTAAACCAAGTTTCATGCAACATGAAAGCTTATAAGTTCCTCAATGAGCTTTGTACAAGTTTGACGAACGTATGAAACATCAAACAACGCGTTTCTAACACTCTAAACCAAGTTTCATGCAACATGAGTGCTTATAAATTCCTCAATAAGCTTTTTACAAGTTTCACGAACCTATGAAACATCTAACAACGCGTTTCTATGACTCTAAACCAAGTTTCATGCAGCATGAGAGCTTATAAGTTCCTCAATGAGCTTTGTACAAGTTTGACGAACGGATGAAACATCTAACAACGCGTTTCTAGGACTCTAAACCAAGTTTCATGCAACATGAGTGCTTATAAGTTCCTCAATGAGCTTTGTACAAGTTTCACGAACTTATGAAACATCTAACAACACGTTTCTAGGACTCTAAACAAAGTTTCATGCAACATGAGTTCTTATAAGTTCCTCAATGATCTTTGTACAAGTTTGAAGAACGTATGAAACATCTAACAATGCGTTTCTAGGACTCTAAACCAATTTTCATGCAACATGAGTGTTTATAAGTGTCTCAATGAGATTTGTACAGGTTTCACGAACTTATGAAACATCTAACAACGCGTTTCTAGGACTCTAAACCAAGTTTCATGCAATATAAGTTCTTATAAGTTCCTCAATGACCTTTGTACAAGTTTCACGAACTTATGAAACATCTAACAACGTGTTTCTAGGACTCTAAATCAAGTTTCATGCAACATGAGAGCTTATAAATTCCTCAATGAGCTTTGTACAAGTTTGACCAACGTATGAAACATCTAACAACGCGTTTCTAGGACTCTAAACAAAGTTTCATGCAACATGAGTGCTTATAAGTTCCTCAATGAGCTTTGTACAAGTTTCACGAACTTATGAAACATCTAACAACACGTTTCTAGGACTCTAAACCAAGTTACATGCAACATGAACTCTTATAAGTTCCTCAATGAGCTTTGTATAAGTTTGACGAACGTATGAAACATCTAACAACGCGTTTCTAGGACTCTGAACCAAGTTTCATGCAACATGAGTGTTTATAAGTGTCTCAATGAGCTTTGTACAAGTTTTACGAACTTATGAAACATCTAACAACGCGTTTCTAGGACTCTAACCCAAGTTTCATGCAATATGAGTGCTTATAGGTATCTCAATGAGCTTTGTATAAGTTTGACGAACTTAGGAAACATCTAACAACTCGTTTCTAGGACTCTAAACCAAGTTTCATGCAACATGAGAGCTTATAAGTTCCTCAATGAGCTTTGTACAAGTTTGACGAACGTATGAAACATCTAACAACCCGTTTCTAAAACTCTAAACCAAGTTTCATGCAACATGAGTGCTTATAAGTTATTCAATAAGCTTTGTACAAGTTTCACGAACTTATGAAACATCTAACAACGTGTTTCTAGGACTCTAAACCAAGTTTCATGCAACATGAGAGCTTATAAGTTCCTCAATGAGCTTTATACAAGTTTGACGAACGTATGAAACATCTAACAACGCGTTTCTAGGACTCTAAACCAAGTTTCATGCAACATGAGTGCTTATAAGTTCCTCAATGAGCTTTTTACAAGTTTGAAGAATGTATGAAACATCTAACAACGCGTTTCTAGGACTCTAAACCAATTTTCATGCAACATGAGAGCTTATAAGTTCCTCAATGAGCTTTGTACAAGTTTAACGAACATATGAAACATCTAACAGCGCTTTTCTAAAACTCTAAACCAAGTTTCATGCAACATGAGTGCTTATAAGTTCCTCAATGAGCTTTGTACAAGTTTGACGAACATATGAAACATCTAACAACGCGTTTCTAGGTCTCTAAACCAAGTTTCATGCGACATGAGTGCTTATAAGTTCCTAAATTGTCTTTGTACAAGTTTGACGAACGTATGAAACATGTAACAACGCGTTTCTAGTACTCTAAACCAAGTTTCATGCGACATGAGTGCTTATAAGTTCCTCAATGATCTTTGTACAAGTTTGACCAACATATGAAACATCTAACAACGCGTTTCAAGTACTCTAAACCAAGTTTCATGCAACATATATGAGAGCTTATAAGTTCCTCAATGAGCTTTGTACAAGTTTGACGAACGTATGAAACATCTAACAACGCCTTTCTAGGACTCTAAACCAAGTTTCATGCAACATGAGTGCTTATAAGTTCCTCAATGAGCTTTGTACAAGTTTCACGAACTTATGAAACATCTAACAACGCGTTTCTAAAACTCTAAACCAAGTTTCATGCAACATGAGTGCTTATAAGTTCCTCAATGAGCTTTGTACAAATTTCACGAACTTATGAAACATCTAACAACGCGTTTCTAGGACTCTAAACAAAGTTTCATGAAACATGAGTTCTTATAAGTTCCTCAATGAGCTTTGTACAAGTTTCACGAACTTATGAAACATCTAACAACGCGTTTCTAGGACTCTAAACCAAGTTACATGCAACATGAGTTCTTATAAGTTCCTCAATGAGCTTTGTACAAGTTTGACGAACTTATGAAACATCGAGCAACGCGTTTCTAGGACTCTAAATCAAGTTTCATGCAACATGAGAGCTTATAAGTTCCTCAATGAGCTTTGTACAAGTTTGACGAACGTATGAAACATCTAACAACGCGTTTCTAAAACTCTAAACCAAGTTTCATGCAACATGAGTGCTTATAAGTTCCTCAATAAGGTTTTTACAAGTTTCACGAACTTATGAAACATCTAACAACGCGTTTCTATGACTCTAAACCAAGTTTCATGCAACATGAGAGCTTATATATAAGTTCCTCAATGAGCTTTGTACAAGTTTCACGAACTTATGAAACATCTAACAACACGTTTCTAGGACTCTAAACAAAGTTTCATGCAACATGAGTTCTTATAAGTTCCTCAATGACCTTTGTACAAGTTTGAAGAACGTATGAAACATCTAACAATGCGTTTCTAGGACTCTAAACAAATTTTCATGCAACATGAGTGTTTATAAGTGTCTCAATGAGCTTTGTACAAGTTTGACGAACTTATGAAACATCTAACAACGCGTTTCTAGGACTCTAACCCAAGTTTCATGCAACATGAGTGCTTATAAGTATCTCAATGAGCTTTGTACAAGTTTGACGAACGTATGAAACATCTAACAACGCGGTTTCTAGGACTCTAAACAAAGTTTCACGAAACATGAGTTCTTATAAGTTCCTCAATGAGCTTTGTACAAGTTTCTCGAACTTATGAAACATCTAACAACGCGTTTCTATGACTCTAAACCAAGCTACATGCAGCATGAGTTCTTATAAGTTCGTCATTGAGCTTTGTACAAGTTTGACGAACGTATAAAACATCGAGCAACGCGTTTCTAGGACTCTAAACCAAGTTTCATGCAACATGAGAGCTTATAAGTTCCTCAATGAGCTTTGTACAAGTTTGACGAACGTATTAAACATCTACCAACGCGTTTCTAAAACTCTAAACCAAGTTTCAAGCAACATGTGGGCTTATAAATTCCTCAATAAGCTTTGTACGAGTTTGACGAACATATGAAACATCTAACAACGCGTTTCTAGGACTCTAAACCAAGTTTCATGCAACATGAATTCTTATAAGTTCCTCAATGACCTTTTTACAAGTTTTACGAACGTATGAAACATCTAACAACGCGTTTCTAGGACTCTAAACCAAGTTTCATGCAACATGAGTGCTTATAAGTTCCTCAATGAGCTTTGTACAAGTTTCAAGAACTTATGAAACATCTAACAACGCGTTTCTAAAACTCTAAACCAAGTTTCATGCAACATGAGTGCTTATAAGTTCCTCAATGAGCTTTGTACAAGTTTCACGAACTTATGAAACATCTAACAACGTGTTTCTAGGACTCTAAATCAAGTTTCATGCAACATGAGAGCTTATAAGTTCCTCAATGAGCTTTGTACAAGTTTGACGAACGTATGAAACATCTAACAACGCGTTTCTAAAACTCTAAACCAAGTTTCATGCAACATGAGTGCTTATAAGTTCCTCAATAAGGTTTTTACAAGTTTCACGAACTTATGAAACATCTAACAACGCGTTTCTATGACTCTAAACCAAGTTTCATACAACATGAGAGCTTATAAGTTTCTCAATGAGCTTTGTACAAGTTTGACGAACGTATGAAACATCTAAGAACGCGTTTCTAGGACTCTAAACTAAGTTTCATGCAACATGAGTGCTTATAAGTTCCTCAATGAGCTTTGTACAAGTTTCACGAACTTATGAAACATCTAACAACACGTTTCTAGGACTCTAAACAAAGTTTCATGCAACATGAGTTCTTATAAGTTCCTCAATGACCTTTGTACAAGTTTGAAGAACGTATGAAACATCTAACAATGCGTTTCTAGGACTCTAAACAAATTTTCATGCAACATGAGTGTTTATAAGTGTCTCAATGAGCTTTGTACAAGTTTCACGAACTTATGAAACATCTAACAACGCGTTTCTAGGACTCTAAACCAAGTTACATGCAACATGAGTTCTTATAAGTTCTTCAATGAGCTTTGTACAAGTTTGACGAACGTATGAAACATCGAGCAACGCGTTTCTAGGACTCTAAACCAAGTTTCATGCAACTTGAGTGTTTATAAGTGTCTCAATGAGCTTTGTACAAGTTTGACGAACTTATGAAACATCTAACAACGCGTTTCTAGGACTCTAACCCAAGTTTCATGCAACATGAGTGCTTATAAGTATCTCAATGAGCTTTGTACAAGTTTGACGAACGTATGAAACATCTAACAACGCGTTTCTAGGACTCTAAACAAAGTTTCACGAAACATGAGTTCTTATAAGTTCCTCAATGAGCTTTGTACAAGTTTTCCGAACTTATGAAACATCTAACAACGCGTTTCTAGGACTCTAAACCAAGCTACATGCAGCATGAGTTCTTATAAGTTCTTCAATGAGCTTTGTACAAGTTTGACGAACGTATGAAACATCGAGCAACGCGTTTCTAGGACTCTAAACCAAGTTTCATGCAACATGAGAGCTTATAAGTTCCTCAATGAGCTTTGTACAAGTTTGACGAACGTATGAAACATCTAACAACGCGTTTCTAAAACTATAAACCAAGTTTCATGCAACATGAGTGCTTATAAGTTCCTCAATAAGCTTTGTACGAGTTTGACGAACATATGAAACATCTAACAACGCGTTTCTAGGACTCTAAACCAAGTTTCATGCAACATGAATTCTTATAAGTTCCTCAATGACCTTTGTACAAGTTTTACGAACGTATGAAACATCTAACAACGCGTTTCTAGGACTCTAAACCAAGTTTCATGCAACATGAGTGCTTATAAGTTCCTCAATGAGCTTTGTACAAGTTTCACGAACTTATGAAACATCTAACAACGCGTTTCTAGGACTCTAAACCAAGTTACATGCAACATGAGTTCTTATAAGTTCCTCAATGAGCTTTGTACAAGTTTGACGAACGTATGAAACATCGAGCAACGCGTTTCTAGGACTCTAAACCAAGTTTCATGCAACATGAGAGCTTATAAGTTCCTCAATGAGCTTTGTACAAGTTTGACGAACGTATGAAACATCTAACAACGCGTTTCTAAAACTCTAACCCAAGTTTCATGCAACATGAGTGCTTATAAGTTCCTCAATAAGCTTTTTACAAGTTTCACGAACTTATGAAACATCTAACAACCCGTTTCTATGACTCTAAACCAAGTTTCATACAACATGAGAGCTTATAAGTTCCTCAATGAGCTTTGTACAAGTTTGACGAACGTATGAAACATCTAAGAACGCGTTTCTAGGACTCTAAACAAAGTTTCATGCAACATGAGTTCTTATAAGTTCCTCAATGACCTTTGTACAAGTTTGAAGAATGTATGAAACATCTAACAATGCGTTTCTAGGACTCTAAACAAATTTTCATGCAACATGAGTGTTTATAAGTGTCTCAATGAGCTTTGTACAAATTTCACGAACTTATGAAACATCTAACAACGCGTTTCTAGGACTCTAAATCAATTTTTATGCAACATGAGAGCTTATAAGTTCCTTAATGAGCTTTGTACAAGTTTGACGAACGTATGAAACATCTAACAACGCGTTTCTAGGACTCTAAACAAAGTTTCATGAAACATGAGTTCTTATAAGTTCCTCAATGAGCTTTGTACAAGTTTCACGAACTTATGAAACATCTAACAACGCGTTTCTAGGACTCTAAACCAAGTTACATGCAACATGAGTTCTTATAAGTTCTTCAATGAGCTTTGTACAAGTTTGACGAACGTATGAAACATCGAGCAACGCGTTTCTAGGACTGTAAACCAAGTTTCATGCAACATGAGAGCTTATAAGTTCCTCAATGAGCTTTCTACAAGTTTGACGAACGTATGAAACATCTAACAACGCGTTTCTAAAACTCTAAACCAAATTTCATGCAACATGAGTGCTTATAAGTTCCTCAATAAGCTTTGTACGAGTTTGACGAACATATGAAACATCTAACAACGCGTTTCTAGGACTCTAAACCAAGTTTCATGCAACATGAGTTTTTATAAGTTCCTCAATGACCTTTGTACAAGTTTTACGAACGTATGAAACATCTAACAACGCGTTTCTAGGACTCTAAACCAAGTTTCATGCAACATGAGTGCTTATAAGTTCCTCAATGAGCTTTGTACAAGTTTCACGAACTTATGAAACATCTAACAACGCGTTTCTAAAACTCTAAACCAAGTTTCATGCAACATGAGTGCTTATAAGTTCCTCAATGAGCTTTGTACAAATTTCACGAACTTATGAAACATCTAACACCGCGTTTGTAGGACTCTAAACAAAGTTTCATGAAACATGAGTTCTTATAAGTTCCTCAATGAGGTTTGTACAAGTTTCACGAACTTATGAAAAATCTAACAACGCGTTTCTAGGACTCTAAACCAAGTTACATGCAACATGAGTTCTTATAAGTTCCTCAATGAGCTTTGTACAAGTTTGACGAACGTATGAAACATCGAGCAACACGTTTCTAGGACTCTAAACCAAGTTTCATGCAACATGAGAGCTTATAAGTTCCTCAATGAGCTTTGTACAATTTTGACGAACGTACGAAACATCTAACAACGCGTTTCTAAAACTCTAAATCAAGTTTCATGCAACATGAGTGCTTATAAGTTCCTCAATAAGCTTTGTACAAGTTTCACGAACTTAGGAAACATCTAACAACGTGTTTCTAGGACTCTAAACCAAGTTTCATGCAACATGAGAGCTTATAAGTTCCTCAATGAGCTTTGTACAAGTTTGACGAACGTATGAAACATCTAACAACGCGTTTCTAAAACTCTAAACCAAGTTGCATGCAACATGAGTGCTTATAAGTTCCTCAATGAGCTTTGTAGAAATTTCAAGAACTTATGAAACATCTAACAACGCGTTTCTAGGACTCTAAACCAAGTTTCATGCAACATGAATTCTTATAAGTTCCTCAATGACCTTTGTACAAGTTTTACGAACGTATGAAACATCTAACAACGCGTTTCTAGGACTCTGAACCAAATTTCATGCAACATGAGTGTTTATAAGTGTGTCAATGAGCTTTGTACAAGTTTCACGAACTTATGAAACATCTAACAACCCGTTTCTAAAACTCGAAACCAAGTTTCATGCAACATGAGTGCTTATAAGTTCCTCACTAAGCTTTGTACAAGTTTCACGAACTTATGAAACATCTAATAACGCGTTTCTAGGACTCTAAACCAACTTTCACGCAACATGAGAGCTTATAAGTTCCTTAATGAGTTTTGTACAAGTTTCACGAACTTATGAAACATCTAACAACTCGTTTCTAGGACTCTAAACCAAGTTTCATGCAACATGAGAGCTTATAAGTTCCTCAATGAGCTTTGTACAAGTTTGTTGAACTTATGAAACATCTAACAACGCGTTTCTAGGACTCTAACCCAAGTTTCATGCAACATGAGTGCTTATAAGTATCTCAATGAGCTTTGTATAAGTTTGACGAACGTATGAAACATCTAACAACGCGGTTTCTAGGACTCTAAACAAAGTTTCACGAAACATGAGTTCTTATAAGTTCCTCAATGAGCTTTGTACAAGTTTCTCGAACTTATGAAACATCTAACAACGCGTTTCTAGGACTCTAAACCAAGCTACATGCAGCATGAGTTCTTATAAGTTCCTCAATGAGCTTTGTACAAGTTTGACGAACGTATGAAACATCGAGCAACGCGTTTCTAGGACTCTAAACCAAGTTTCATGCAACATGAGAGCTTATAAGTTCTTCAATGAGCTTTGTACAAGTTTGACGAACGTATGAAACATCTACCAACGCGTTTCTATAACTCTAAACCAAGTTTCATGCAACATGTGGGCTTATAAGTTCCTCAATAAGCTTTGTACGAGTTTGACGAAGATATGAAACATCTAACAACGCGTTTCTAGGACTCTAAACCAAGTTTCATGCAACATGAATTCTTATAAGTTCCTCAATGACCTTTGTACAAGTTTTACGAACGTATGAAACATCTAACAACGCGTTTCTAGGACTCTAAACCAAGTTTCATGCAACATGAGTGCTTATAAGTTCCTCAATGAGCTTTGTACAAGTTTCAAGAACTTATGAAACATCTAACAACGCGTTTCTAAAACTCTAAACCAAGTTTCATGCAACATGAGTGCTTATAAGTTCCTCAATGAGCTTTGTACAAATTTCACGAACTTATGAAACATCTAACAAAGCGTTTCTAGGACTCTAAACAAAGTTTCACGAAACATGAGTTCTTATAAGTTCCTCAATGAGCTTTGTACAAGTTTCACGAACTTATGAAACATCTAACAACGCGTTTCTAGGACTCTAAACCAAGTTACATGCAACATGAGTTCTTATAAGTTCCTCAATGAGCTTTGTACAAGTTTGACGAACGTATGAAACATCGAGCAACGCGTTTCTAGGACTCTAAACCAAGTTTCATGCAACATGAAAGCTTATAAGTTCCTCAATGAGCTTTGTACAAGTTTGACGAACGTATGAAACATCTAACAACGCGTTTCTAAAACTCTAAACCAAGTTTCATGCAATATGAGTGCTTATAAGTTCCTCAATAAGCTTTGTACAAGTTTCACGAACTTATGAAACATCTAACAACGTGTTTCTAGGACTCTAAATCAAGTTTCATGCAACATGAGAGCTTATAAGTTCCTCAATGAGCTTTGTACAAGTTTGACGAACGTATGAAACATCTAACAACGCGTTTCTAAAACTCTAAACCAAGTTTCATGCAACATGAGTGCTTATAAGTTCCTCAATAAGGTTTTTACAAGTTTCACGAACTTATGAAACATCTAACAACGCGTTTCTATGACTCTAAACCAAGTTTCATGCAACATGAGAGCTTATAAGTTCCTCAATGAGCTTTGTACAAGTTTGACGAACGTATGAAACATCTAAGAACGCGTTTCTAGGACTCTAAACTAAGTTTCATGCAACATGAGTGCTTATAAGTTCCTCAATGAGCTTTGTACAAGTTTCACGAACTTATGAAACATCTAACAACACGTTTCTAGGACTCTAAACAAAGTTTCATGCAACATGAGTTCTTATAAGTTCCTCAATGACCTTTGTACAAGTTTGAAGAACGTATGAAACATCTAACAATGCGTTTCTAGGACTCTAAACAAATTTTCATGCAACATGAGTGTTTATAAGTGTCTCAATGAGCTTTGTACAAGTTTCACGAACTTATGAAACATCTAACAACGCGTTTCTAGGACTCTAAACCAAGTTACATGCAACATGAGTTCTTATAAGTTCTTCAATGAGCTTTGTACAAGTTTGACGAACGTATGAAACATCGAGCAACGCGTTTCTAGGACTCTAAACCAAGTTTCATGCAACTTGAGTGTTTATAAGTGTCTCAATGAGCTTTGTACAAGTTTGACGAACTTATGAAACATCTAACAACGCGTTTCTAGGACTCTAACCCAAGTTTCATGCAACATGAGTGCTTATAAGTATCTCAATGAGCTTTGTCCAAGTTTGACGAACGTATGAAACATCTAACAACGCGTTTCTAGGACTCTAAACAAAGTTTCATGAAACATGAGTTCTTATAAGTTCCTCAATGAGCTTTGTACAAGTTTCTCGAACTTATGAAACATCTAACAACGCGTTTCTAGGACTCTAAACCAAGCTACATGCAGCATGAGTTCTTATAAGTTCCTCAATGAGCTTTGTACAAGTTTGACGAACGTATGAAACATCGAGCAACGCGTTTCTAGGACTCTAAACCAAGTTTCATGCAACATGAGAGCTTATAAGTTCCTCAATGAGCTTTGTACAAGTTTGACGAACGTATGAAACATCTAACAACCCGTTTCTAAAACTATAAACCAAGTTTCATGCAACATGAGTGCTTATAAGTTCCTCAATAAGCTTTGTACGAGTTTGACGAACATATGAAACATCTAACAACGCGTTTCTAGGACTCTAAACCAAGTTTCATGCAACATGAATTCTTATAAGTTCCTCAATGACCTTTGTACAAGTTTTACGAACGTATGAAACATCTAACAACGCGTTTCTAGGACTCTAAACCAAGTTTCATGCAACATGAGTGCTTATAAGTTCCTCAATGAGCTTTGTACAAGTTTCAAGAACTTATGAAACATCTAACAACGCGTTTCTAAAACTCTAAACCAAGTTTCATGCAACATGAGTGCTTATAAGTTCCTCAATGAGCTTTATACAAATTTCACGAACTTATGAAACATCTAACAACGCGTTTCTAGGACTCTAAACAAAGTTTCACGAAACATGAGTTCTTATAAGTTCCTCAATGAGCTTTGTACAAGTTTCACGAACTTATGAACATCTAACAACGCGTTTCTAGGACTCTTAACCAAGTTACATGCAACATGAGTTCTTATAAGTTCCTCAATGAGCTTTGTACAAGTTTGACGAACGTATGAAACATCGAGCAACGCGTTTCTAGGACTCTAAACCAAGTTTCATGCAACATGAGAGCTTATAAGTTCCTCAATGAGCTTTGTACAAGTTTGACGAACGTATGAAACATCTAACAACGCGTTTCTAAAACTCTAAACCAAGTTTCATGCAACATGAGTGCTTATAAGTTCCTCAATAAGCTTTGTACAAGTTTCACGAACTTATGAAACATCTAACAACGTGTTTCTAGGACTCTAAACCAAGTTTCATGCAACATGAGAGCTTATAAGTTCCTCAATGAGCTTTGTACAAGTTTGACGAACGTATGAAACATCTAACAACGCGTTTCTAAAACTCTTACCCAAGTTTCATGCAACATGAGTGCTTATAAGTTCCTCAATAAGCTTTTTACAAGTTTCACGAACTTATGAAACATCTAACAACCCGTTTCTATGACTCCAAACCAAGTTTCATGCAACATGAGAGCTTATAAGTTCCTCAATGAGCTTTGTACAAGCTTGACGAACGTATGAAACATCTAAGAACGCGTTTCTAGGACTCTAAACTAAGTTTCATGCAACATGAGTGCTTATAAGTTCCTCAATGAGCTTTGTACAAGTTTCACGAACTTATGAAACATCTAACAACACGTTTCTAGGACTCTAAACAAAGTTTCATGCAACATGAGTTGTTATAAGTTCCTCAATGACCTTTGTAAAAGTTTGAAGAATGTATGAAACATCTAACAATGCGTTTCTAGGACTCTAAACAAATTTTCATGCAACATGAGTGTTTATAAGTGTCTCAATGAGCTTTGTACAAATTTCACGAACTTATGAAACATCTAACAACGCGTTTCTAGGACTCTAAACAAAGTTTCATGAAACATGAGTTCTTATAAGTTCCTCAATGAGCTTTGTACAAGTTTCACGAACTTATGAAACATCTAACAACGCGTTTCTAGGACTCTAAACCAAGTTACATGCAACATGAGTTCTTATAAGTTCTTCAATGAGCTTTGTACAAGTTTGACGAACGTATGAAACATCGAGCAACGCGTTTCTAGGACTGTAAACCAAGTTTCATGCAACTTGAGTGTTTATAAGTGTCTCAATGAGCTTTGTACAGGTTTGACGAACTTATGAAACATCTAACAACGCGTTTCTAGGACTCTAACCCAAGTTTCATGCAACATGAGTGCTTATAAGTATCTCAATGAGCTTTGTACAAGTTTGACGAACGTATGAAACATCTAACAACGCGTTTCTAGGACTCTAAACAAAGTTTCATGAAACATGAGTTCTTATAAGTTCCTCAATGAGCTTTGTACAAGTTTCTCGAACTTATGAAACATCTAACAACGCGTTTCTAGGACTCTAAACCAAGTTACATGCAACATGAGTTCTTATAAGTTCCTCAATGAGCTTTGTACAAGTTTGACGAACGTATGAAACATCGAGCAACGCGTTTCTAGGACTCTAAACCAAGTTTCATGCAACATGAGAGCTTATAAGTTCCTCAATGAGCTTTCTACAAGTTTGACGAACGTATGAAACATCTAACAACGCGTTTCTAAAACTCTAAACCAAGTTTCATGCAACATGAGTGCTTATAAGTTCCTCAATAAACTTTGTACGAGTTTGACGAACATATGAAACATCTTACAACGCGTTTCTAGGACTCTAAACCAAGTTTCATGCAACATGAGTTCTTATAAGTTCCTCAATGACCTTTGTACAAGTTTTACGAACGTATGAAACATCTAACAACGCGTTTCTAGGACTCTAAACCAAGTTTCATGCAACATGAGTGCTTATAAGTTCCTCAATGAGCTTTGTACAAGTTTCACGAACTTATGAAACATCTAACAACGCGTTTCTAAAACTCTAAACCAAGTTTCATGCAACATGAGTGCTTATAAGTTCCTCAATGAGCTTTGTACAAATTTCACGAACTTATGAAACATCTAACACCGCGTTTCTAGGACTCTAAACAAAGTTTCATGAAACATGAGTTCTTATAAGTTCCTCAATGAGCTTTGTACAAGTTTCACGAACTTATGAAAAATCTAACAACGCGTTTCTAGGACTCTAAACCAAGTTACATGCAACATGAGTTCTTATAAGTTCCTCAATGAGCTTTGTACAAGTTTGACGAACGTATGAAACATCGAGCAACGCGTTTCTAGGACTCTAAACCAAGTTTCATGCAACATGAGAGCTTATAAGTTCCTCAATGAGCTTTGTACAATTTTGACGAACGTACGAAACATCTAACAACGCGTTTCTAAAATTCTAAATCAAGTTTCATGCAACATGAGTGCTTATGAGTTCCTCAATAAGCTTTGTACAAGTTTCACGAACTTAGGAAACATCTAACAACGTGTTTCTAAGACTCTAAACCAAGTTTCATGGAACATGAGAGCTTATAAGTTCCTCAATGAGCTTTGTACAAGTTTGACGAACGTATGAAACATCTAACAACGCGTTTCTAAAACTCTAAACCAAGTTTCATGCAACATGAGTGCTTATAAGTTCCTCAATGAGCTTTGTAGAAATTTCAAGAACTTATGAAACATCTAACAACGCGTTTCTAGGACTCTAAACCAAGTTTCATGCAACATGAATTCTTATAAGTTCCTCAATGACCTTTGTACAAGTTTTACGAACGTATGAAACATCTAACAACGCGTTTCTAGGACTCTGAACCAAATTTCATGCAACATGAGTGTTTATAAGTGTGTCAATGAGCTTTGTACAAGTTTGACGAACTTATGAAACATCTAACAACCCGTTTCTAAAACTCGAAACCAAGTTTCATGCAACATGAGTGCTTATAAGTTCCTCACTAAGCTTTGTACAAGTTTCACGAACTTATGAAACATCTAATAACGCGTTTCTAGGACTCTAAACCAACTTTCATGCAACATGAGAGCTTATAAGTTCCTCAATGAGCTTTGTACAAGTTTCACGAACTTATGAAACATCTAACAACTCGTTTCTAGGACTCTAAACCAAGTTTCATGCAACATGAGAGCTTATAAGTTCCTCAATGAGCTTTGTACAAGTTTGACGAACGTATGAAACATCTAACAACTCGTTTCTAACACTCTAAACCAAGTTTCATGCAACATGAATGCTTATAAGTTCCTCAATGAGCTTTGTACAAGTTTGACGAACGTATGAAACATCTAACAACGCGTTTCTAGGACTCTAAACCAAGTTTCATGCAACATGAGTGCTTATAAGTTCCTGAATGAGCTTTGTACAAGTTTCACGAACTTATGAAACATCTAACAACACGTTTCTAGGACTCTAAACAAAGTTTCATGCAACATGAGTTCTTATAAGTTCCTCAATGACCTTTGTACAAGTTTGATAAACGTATGAAACATCTAACAATGCGTTTCTAGGACTCTAAACCAATTTTCATGCAACATGAGTGCTTATAAGTTCTTCAATAAGCTTTGTACAAGTTTCACGAACTTATGAAACATCTAACAACGTGTTTCTAGGACTCTAAACCAAGTTTCATGCAACATGAGAGCTTATAAGTTCCTCAATGAGCTTTATACAAGTTTGACGAACGTATGAAACATCTAACAACGCGTTTCTAGGACTCTAAACCAAGTTTCATGCAACATGAGTGCTTATAAGTCCCTCAATGAGCTTTTTAAAAGTTTGAAGAATGTATGAAACATCTAACAACGCGTTTCTAGGACTCTAAACCAAGTTTCATGCAACATGAGAGCTTATAAGTTCCTCAATGAGCTTTGTACAAGTTTAACGAACTTATGAAACATCTAATAGCGCTTTTCTAAAACTCTAAACCAAGTTTCATGCAACATGAGTGCTTATAAGTTCCTCAATAAGCTTTGTACGAGTTTGACGAACATATGAAACATCTAACAACGCGTTTCTAGGACTCTAAACCAAGTTTCATGCAACATGAGTTCTTATAAGTTCCTCAATGACCTTTGTACAAGTTTTACGAACGTATGAAACATCTAACAATGCGTTTCTAGGACTCTAAACCAAGTTTCATGCAACATGAGTGCTTATAAGTTCCTCAATGAGCTTTGTACAAGTTTCACGAACTTATGAAACATCTAACAACGCGTTTCTAAAACTCTAAACCAAGTTTCATGCAACATGAGTGCTTATAAGTTCCTCAATGAGCTTTGTACAAATTTCACGAACTTATGAAACATCTAACAACGCGTTTCTAGGACTCTAAACAAAGTTTCATGAAACATGAGTTCTTATAAGTTCCTCAATGAGCTTTGTACAAGTTTCTCGAACTTATGAAACATCTAACAACGCGTTTCTAGGACTCTAAACCAAGTTACATGCAACATGAGTTCTTATAAGTTCCTCAATGAGCTTTGTACAAGTTTGACGAACGTATGAAACATCGAGCAACGCGTTTCTAGGACTCTAAACCAAGTTTCATGCAACATGAGAGCTTATAAGTTCCTCAATGAGCTTTCTACAAGTTTGACGAACGTATGAAACATCTAACAACGCGTTTCTAAAACTCTAAACCAAGTTTCATGCAACATGAGTGCTTATAAGTTCCTCAATAAACTTTGTACGAGTTTGACGAACATATGAAACATCTTACAACGCGTTTCTAGGACTCTAAACCAAGTTTCATGCAGCATGAGTTCTTATAAGTTCCTCAATGACCTTTGTACAAGTTTTACGAACGTATGAAACATCTAACAACGCGTTTCTAGGACTCTAAACCAAGTTTCATGCAACATGAGTGCTTATAAGTTCCTCAATGAGCTTTGTACAAGTTTCACGAACTTATGAAACATCTAACAACGCGTTTCTAAAACTCTAAACCAAGTTTCATGCAACATGAGTGCTTATAAGTTCCTCAATGAGCTTTGTACAAATTTCACGAACTTATGAAACATCTAACACCGCGTTTCTAGGACTCTAAACAAAGTTTCATGAAACATGAGTTCTTATAAGTTCCTCAATGAGCTTTGTACAAGTTTCACGAACTTATGAAAAATCTAACAACGCGTTTCTAGGACTCTAAACCAAGTTACATGCAACATGAGTTCTTATAAGTTCCTCAATGAGCTTTGTACAAGTTTGACGAACGTATGAAACATCGAGCAACGCGTTTCTAGGACTCTAAACCAAGTTTCATGCAACATGAGAGCTTATAAGTTCCTCAATGAGCTTTGTACAATTTTGACGAACGTACGAAACATCTAACAACGCGTTTCTAAAATTCTAAATCAAGTTTCATGCAACATGAGTGCTTATGAGTTCCTCAATAAGCTTTGTACAAGTTTCACGAACTTAGGAAACATCTAACAACGTGTTTCTAAGACTCTAAACCAAGTTTCATGGAACATGAGAGCTTATAAGTTCCTCAATGAGCTTTGTACAAGTTTGACGAACGTATGAAACATCTAACAACGCGTTTCTAAAACTCTAAACCAAGTTTCATGCAACATGAGTGCTTATAAGTTCCTCAATGAGCTTTGTAGAAATTTCAAGAACTTATGAAACATCTAACAACGCGTTTCTAGGACTCTAAACCAAGTTTCATGCAACATGAATTCTTATAAGTTCCTCAATGACCTTTGTACAAGTTTCACGAACGTATGAAACATCTAACAACGCGTTTCTAGGACTCTGAACCAAATTTCATGCAACATGAGTGTTTATAAGTGTGTCAATGAGCTTTGTACAAGTTTGACGAACTTATGAAACATCTAACAACCCGTTTCTAAAACTCGAAACCAAGTTTCATGCAACATGAGTGCTTATAAGTTCCTCACTAAGCTTTGTACAAGTTTCACGAACTTATGAAACATCTAATAACGCGTTTCTAGGACTCTAAACCAACTTTCATGCAACATGAGAGCTTATAAGTTCCTCAATGAGCTTTGTACAAGTTTCACGAACTTATGAAACATCTAACAACTCGTTTCTAGGACTCTAAACCAAGTTTCATGCAACATGAGAGCTTATAAGTTCCTCAATGAGCTTTGTACAAGTTTGACGAACGTATGAAACATCTAACAACTCGTTTCTAACACTCTAAACCAAGTTTCATGCAACATGAATGCTTATAAGTTCCTCAATGAGCTTTGTACAAGTTTGACGAACGTATGAAACATCTAACAACGCGTTTCTAGGACTCTAAACCAAGTTTCATGCAACATGAGTGCTTATAAGTTCCTGAATGAGCTTTGTACAAGTTTCACGAACTTATGAAACATCTAACAACACGTTTCTAGGACTCTAAACAAAGTTTCATGCAACATGAGTTCTTATAAGTTCCTCAATGACCTTTGTACAAGTTTGATAAACGTATGAAACATCTAACAATGCGTTTCTAGGACTCTAAACCAATTTTCATGCAACATGAGTGCTTATAAGTTCTTCAATAAGCTTTGTACAAGTTTCACGAACTTATGAAACATCTAACAACGTGTTTCTAGGACTCTAAACCAAGTTTCATGCAACATGAGAGCTTATAAGTTCCTCAATGAGCTTTATACAAGTTTGACGAACGTATGAAACATCTAACAACGCGTTTCTAGGACTCTAAACCAAGTTTCATGCAACATGAGTGCTTATAAGTCCCTCAATGAGCTTTTTACAAGTTTGAAGAATGTATGAAACATCTAACAACGCGTTTCTAGGACTCTAAACCAAGTTTCATGCAACATGAGAGCTTATAAGTTCCTCAATGAGCTTTGTACAAGTTTAACGAACTTATGAAACATCTAATAGCGCTTTTCTAAAACTCTAAACCAAGTTTCATGCAACATGAGTGCTTATAAGTTCCTCAATAAGCTTTGTACGAGTTTGACGAACATATGAAACATCTAACAACGCGTTTCTAGGACTCTAAACCAAGTTTCATGCAACATGAGTTCTTATAAGTTCCTCAATGACCTTTGTACAAGTTTTACGAACGTATGAAACATCTAACAATGCGTTTCTAGGACTCTAAACCAAGTTTCATGCAACATGAGTGCTTATAAGTTCCTCAATGATCTTTGTACAAGTTTCACGAACTTATGAAACATCTAACAACGCGTTTCTAAAACTCTAAACCAAGTTTCATGCAACATGAGTGCTTATAAGTTCCTCAATGAGCTTTGTACAAATTTCACGAACTTATGAAACATCTAACAACGCGTTTCTAGGACTCTAAACAAAGTTTCATGAAACATGAGTTCTTATAAGTTCCTCAATGAGCTTTGTACAAGTTTCACGAACTTATGAAACATCTAACAACGCGTTTCTAGGACTCTAAACCAAGTTACATGTAACATGAGTTCTTAGAAGTTCCTCAATGAGCTTTGTACAAGTTTTACGAACGTATGAAACATCGAGCAACGCGTTTCTAGGACTCTAAACCAAGTTTCATGCAACATGAGTGCTTATAAGTTCCTCAATGAGCTTTGTACAAGTTTCACGAACTTATGAAACATCTAACAACGCGTTTCTAAAACTCTAAACCAAGTTTCATGCAACATGAGTGCTTATAAGTTCCTCAATGAGCTTTGTACAAATTTCACGAACTTATGAAACATCTAACAACGTGTTTCTAGGACTCTAAACCAAGTTTCATGCAACATGAGAGCTTATAAGCTCCTCAATGAGCTTTATACAAGTTTGACGAACGTATGAAACATCTAACAACGCGTTTCTAGGACTCTAAACCAAGTTTCATGCAACATGAGTGCTTATAAGTCCCTCAATGAGCTTTTTACAAGTTTGAAGAATGTATGAAACATCTAACAACGCGTTTCTAGGACTCTAAACCAAGTTTCATGCAACATGAGAGCTTATAAGTTCCTCAATGAGCTTTGTACAAGTTTGACGAACGTATGAAACATCTAAGAACGCGTTTCTAGGACTCTAAACTAAGTTTCATGCAACATGAGTGCTTATAAGTTCCTCAATGAGCTTTGTACAAGTTTCACGAACTTATGAAACATCTAACAACACGTTTCTAGGACTCTAAACAAAGTTTCATGCAACATGAGTTCTTATAAGTTCCTCAATGACCTTTGTACAAGTTTGAAGAACGTATGAAACATCTAACAATGCGTTTCTAGGACTCTAAACAAATTTTCATGCAACATGAGTGTTTATAAGTGTCTCAATGAGCTTTGTACAAATTTCACGAACTTATGAAACATCTAACAACGCGGTTCTAGGACTCTAAATCAATTTTTATGCAACATGAGATCTTATAAGTTCCTTAATGAGCTTTGTACAAGTTTGACGAACGTATGAAACATCTAACAACGCGTTTCTTGGACTCTAAACAAAGTTTCATGAAACATGAGTTCTTATAAGTTCCTCAATGAGCTTTGTACAAGTTTCACGAACTTATGAAACATCTAACAACGCGTTTCTAGGACTCTAAACCAAGTTACATGCAACATGAGTTCTTATAAGTTCTTCAATGAGCTTTGTACAAGTTTGACGAACGTATGAAACATCGAGCAACGCGTTTCTAGGAATCTAAACCAAGTTTCATGCAACTTGAGTGTTTATAAGTGTCTCAATGAGCTTTGTACAAGTTTGACGAACTTATGAAACATCTAACAACGCGTTTCTAGGACTCTAACCCAAGTTTGATGCAACATGAGTGCTTATAAGTATCTCAATGAGCTGTGTACAAGTTTGACGAACGTATGAAACATCTAACAACGCGTTTCTAGGACTCTAAACAAAGTTTCATGAAACATGAGTTCTTATAAGTTCCTCAATGAGCTTTGTACAAGTTTCTCGAACTTATGAAACATCTAACAACGCGTTTCTAGGACTCTAAACCAAGTTACATGCAGCATGAGTTCTTATAAGTTCCTCAATGAGCTTTGTACAAGTTTGACGAACGTATGAAACATCGAGCAACGCGTTTCTAGGACTCTAAACCAAGTTTCATGCAACATGAGAGCTTATAAGTTCCTCAATGAGCTTTGTACAAGTTTGACGAACGTATGAAACATCTAACAACGCGTTTCTAAAACTCTAAACCAAGTTTCATGCAACATGAGTGCTTATAAGTTCCTCAATAAGCTTTGTACGAGTTTGACGAACATATGAAACATCTAACAACGCGTTTCTAGGACTCTAAACCAAGTTTCATGCAACATGAATTCTTATAAGTTCCTCAATGACCTATGTACAAGTTTTACGAACGTATGAAACATCTAACAACGCGTTTCTAGGACTCTAAACCAAGTTTCATGCAACATGAGTGCTTGTAAGTTCCTCAATGAGTTTTGTACAAGTTTCAAGAACTTATGAAACATCTAACAACACGTTTCTAAAACTCTTAACCAAGTTTCATGCAACATGAGTGCTTATAAGTTCCTCAATGAGCTTTGTACAAATTTCACGAACTTATGAAACATCTAACAACGCGTTTCTAGGACTCTAAACAAAGTTTCATGAAACATGAGTTCTTATAAGTTCCTCAATGAGCTTTGTACAAGTTTCACGAACTTATGAAACATCTAACAACGCGTTTCTAGGACTCTAAACCAAGTTACATGCAACATGAGTTCTTATAAGTTCATCAATGAGCTTTGTACAAGTTTGACGAACGTATGAAACATCGGGCAACGCGTTTCTAGGACTCTAAACCAAGTTTCATGCAACATGAGAGCTTATAAGTTCCTCAATGAGCTTTGTACAAGTTTGACGAACGTATGAAACATCTAACAACACGTTTCTAAAACTCTAAACCAAGTTTCATGCAACATGAGTGCTTATAAGTTCCTCAATAAGCTTTGTACAAGTTTGACGAATTTATGAAACATCTAACAACGTGTTTCTAGGACTCTAAACCAAGTTTCATGCAACATGAGAGCTTATAAGTTTCTCAATGAGCTTTGTACAAGTTTCACGAACTTATGAAACATCTAACAACGCGTTTCTAAATATCTAAACCAAGTTTCATGCAACATGAGTGCTTATAAGTTCCTCAATGAGCTTTGTAGAAATTTCACGAACTTATGAAACATCTAACAACGCGTTTCTAGGACTCTAAACCAAGTTTCATGAAACATGAGTTCTTATAAGTTCCTCAATGACCTTTGTACAAGTTTTACGAACGTATGAAACATCTAACAACGCGTTTCTAGAACTCTGAACCAAATTTCATGCAACATGAGTGTTTATAAGTGTGTCAATGAGATTTGTACAAGTTTGACGAACTTATGAAACATCTAACAACCCGTTTCTAAAACTCGAAACCAAGTTTCATGCAACATGAGTGCTTATAAGTTCCTCACTAAGTTTTGTACAAGTTTCACGAACTTATGAAACACATCTAATTACAACGCGTTTCTAGGACTCTAAACCAACTTTCATGCAACATGAGAGCTTATAAGTTCCTCAATGAGCTTTGTACAAGTTTCACGAACTTATGAAACATCTAACAACTCGTTTCTAGGACTCTAAACCAAGTTTCATGAAACATGAGAGCTTATAAGTTCCTCAATGAGCTTTGTACAAGTTTGACGAACGTATGAAACATCTAACAACGCGTTTCTAACACTCTAAACCAAGTTTCATGCAACATGAGTGTTTATAAGTTCCTCAATAAGCTTTTTACAAGTTTCACGAATTTATGAAACATCTAACAACGCGTTTCTATGACTCTAAACCAAGTTTCATGCAGCATGAGAGCTTATAAGTTCCTCAATGAGCTTTGTACAAGTTTGACGAACGTATGAAACATCTAACAACGCGTTTCTAGGACTCTAAACCAAGTTTCATGCAACATGAGTGCTTATAAGTTCCTCAATGAGCTTTGTACAAGTTTCACGAACTTATGAAACATCTAACAACACGTTTCTAGGACTCTAAACAAAGTTTCATGCAACATGAGTTCTTATAAGTTCCTCAATAACCTTTGTACAAGTTTGAAGAACGTATGAAACATCTAACAATGCGTTTCTAGGACTCTAAACCAGTTTTCATGCAACATGAGTGTTTATAAGTGTCTCAATGAGCTTTGTACAAGTTTCACGAACTTATGAAACATCTAACAACGCGTTTCTAGGACTCTAAACAAAGTTTCATGCAACATGAGTGCTTATAAGTTCCTCAATGAGCTTTGTACAAGTTTCACGAACTTATGAAACATCTAACAACGCGTTTCTAGGACTCTAAACCAAGTTACATGCAACATGAAATCTTATAAGTTCCTCAATGAGCTTTGTATAAGTTTGACGAACGTATGAAACATCTAACAACGCGTTTCTAGGACTCTAAACCAAGTTTCATGCAACATGAGTTCTTATAAGTTCCTCAATGACCTTTGTACAAGTTTTACGAACGTATGAAACATCTAACAACGCGTTTCTAGGACTCTAAACCAAGTTTCATGCAACATGAGTGCTTATAAGTTCCTCAATGAGCTTTGTACAAGTTTCACGAACTTATGAAACATCTAACAACGCGTTTCTAAAACTCTAAACCAAGTTTCATGCAACATGAGTGCTTATAAGTTCCTCAATGAGCTTTGTACAAATTTCACGAACTTATGAAACATCTAACACCGCGTTTCTAGGACTCTAAACAAAGTTTCATGAAACATGAGTTCTTATAAGTTCCTCAATGAGCTTTGTACAAGTTTCACGAACTTATGAAAAATCTAACAACGCGTTTCTAGGACTCTAAACCAAGTTACATGCAACATGAGTTCTTATAAGTTCCTCAATGAGCTTTGTACAAGTTTGACGAACGTATGAAACATCGAGCAACGCGTTTCTAGGACTCTAAACCAAGTTTCATGCAACATGAGAGCTTATAAGTTCCTCAATGAGCTTTGTACAATTTTGACGAACGTACGAAACATCTAACAACGCGTTTCTAAAATTCTAAATCAAGTTTCATGCAACATGAGTGCTTATGAGTTCCTCAATAAGCTTTGTACAAGTTTCACGAACTTAGGAAACATCTAACAACGTGTTTCTAAGACTCTAAACCAAGTTTCATGGAACATGAGAGCTTATAAGTTCCTCAATGAGCTTTGTACAAGTTTGACGAACGTATGAAACATCTAACAACGCGTTTCTAAAACTCTAAACCAAGTTTCATGCAACATGAGTGCTTATAAGTTCCTCAATGAGCTTTGTAGAAATTTCAAGAACTTATGAAACATCTAACAACGCGTTTCTAGGACTCTAAACCAAGTTTCATGCAACATGAATTCTTATAAGTTCCTCAATGACCTTTGTACAAGTTTTACGAACGTATGAAACATCTAACAACGCGTTTCTAGGACTCTGAACCAAATTTCATGCAACATGAGTGTTTATAAGTGTGTCAATGAGCTTTGTACAAGTTTGACGAACTTATGAAACATCTAACAACCCGTTTCTAAAACTCGAAACCAAGTTTCATGCAACATGAGTGCTTATAAGTTCCTCACTAAGCTTTGTACAAGTTTCACGAACTTATGAAACATCTAATAACGCGTTTCTAGGACTCTAAACCAACTTTCATGCAACATGAGAGCTTATAAGTTCCTCAATGAGCTTTGTACAAGTTTCACGAACTTATGAAACATCTAACAACTCGTTTCTAGGACTCTAAACCAAGTTTCATGCAACATGAGAGCTTATAAGTTCCTCAATGAGCTTTGTACAAGTTTGACGAACGTATGAAACATCTAACAACTCGTTTCTAACACTCTAAACCAAGTTTCATGCAACATGAATGCTTATAAGTTCCTCAATGAGCTTTGTACAAGTTTGACGAACGTATGAAACATCTAACAACGCGTTTCTAGGACTCTAAACCAAGTTTCATGCAACATGAGTGCTTATAAGTTCCTGAATGAGCTTTGTACAAGTTTCACGAACTTATGAAACATCTAACAACACGTTTCTAGGACTCTAAACAAAGTTTCATGCAACATGAGTTCTTATAAGTTCCTCAATGACCTTTGTACAAGTTTGATAAACGTATGAAACATCTAACAATGCGTTTCTAGGACTCTAAACCAATTTTCATGCAACATGAGTGCTTATAAGTTCTTCAATAAGCTTTGTACAAGTTTCACGAACTTATGAAACATCTAACAACGTGTTTCTAGGACTCTAAACCAAGTTTCATGCAACATGAGAGCTTATAAGTTCCTCAATGAGCTTTATACAAGTTTGACGAACGTATGAAACATCTAACAACGCGTTTCTAGGACTCTAAACCAAGTTTCATGCAACATGAGTGCTTATAAGTCCCTCAATGAGCTTTTTACAAGTTTGAAAAATGTATGAAACATCTAACAACGCGTTTCTAGGACTCTAAACCAAGTTTCATGCAACATGAGAGCTTATAAGTTCCTCAATGAGCTTTGTACAAGTTTAACGAACTTATGAAACATCTAACAGCGCTTTTCTAAAACTCTAAACCAAGTTTCATGCAACATGAGTGCTTATAAGTTCCTCAATAAGCTTTGTACGAGTTTGACGAACATATGAAACATCTAACAACGCGTTTCTAGGACTCTAAACCAAGTTTCATGCAACATGAGTTCTTATAAGTTCCTCAATGACCTTTGTACAAGTTTTACGAACGTATGAAACATCTAACAATGCGTTTCTAGGACTCTAAACCAAGTTTCATGCAACATGAGTGCTTATAAGTTCCTCAATGAGCTTTGTACAAGTTTCACGAACTTATGAAACATCTAACAACGCGTTTCTAAAACTCTAAACCAAGTTTCATGCAACATGAGTGCTTATAAGTTCCTCAATGAGCTTTGTACAAATTTCACGAACTTATGAAACATCTAACAACGCGTTTCTAGGACTCTAAACAAAGTTTCATGAAACATGAGTTCTTATAAGTTCCTCAATGAGCTTTGTACAAGTTTCACGAACTTATGAAACATCTAACAACGCGTTTCTAGGACTCTAAACCAAGTTACATGTAACATGAGTTCTTAGAAGTTCCTCAATGAGCTTTGTACAAGTTTTACGAACGTATGAAACATCGAGCAACGCGTTTCTAGGACTCTAAACCAAGTTTCATGCAACATGAGTGCTTATAAGTTCCTCAATGAGCTTTGTACAAGTTTCACGAACTTATGAAACATCTAACAACGCGTTTCTAAAACTCTAAACCAAGTTTCATGCAACATGAGTGCTTATAAGTTCCTCAATGAGCTTTGTACAAATTTCACGAACTTATGAAACATCTAACAACGTGTTTCTAGGACTCTAAACCAAGTTTCATGCAACATGAGAGCTTATAAGTTCCTCAATGAGCTTTATACAAGTTTGACGAACGTATGAAACATCTAACAACGCGTTTCTAGGACTCTAAACCAAGTTTCATGCAACATGAGTGCTTATAAGTCCCTCAATGAGCTTTTTACAAGTTTGAAGAATGTATGAAACATCTAACAACGCGTTTCTAGGACTCTAAACCAAGTTTCATGCAACATGAGAGCTTATAAGTTCCTCAATGAGCTTTGTACAAGTTTGACGAACGTATGAAACATCTAAGAACGCGTTTCTAGGACTCTAAACTAAGTTTCATGCAACATGAGTGCTTATAAGTTCCTCAATGAGCTTTGTACAAGTTTCACGAACTTATGAAACATCTAACAACACGTTTCTAGGACTCTAAACAAAGTTTCATGCAACATGAATTCTTATAAGTTCCTCAATGACCTTTGTACAAGTTTGAAGAACGTATGAAACATCTAACAATGCGTTTCTAGGACTCTAAACAAATTTTCATGCAACATGAGTGTTTATAAGTGTCTCAATGAGCTTTGTACAAATTTCACGAACTTATGAAACATCTAACAACGCGGTTCTAGGACTCTAAATCAATTTTTATGCAACATGAGATCTTATAAGTTCCTTAATGAGCTTTGTACAAGTTTGACGAACGTATGAAACATCTAACAACGCGTTTCTTGGACTCTAAACAAAGTTTCATGAAACATGAGTTCTTATAAGTTCCTCAATGAGCTTTGTACAAGTTTCACGAACTTATGAAACATCTAACAACGCGTTTCTAGGACTCTAAACCAAGTTACATGCAACATGAGTTCTTATAAGTTCTTCAATGAGCTTTGTACAAGTTTGACGAACGTATGAAACATCGAGCAACGCGTTTCTAGGAATCTAAACCAAGTTTCATGCAACTTGAGTGTTTATAAGTGTCTCAATGAGCTTTGTACAAGTTTGACGAACTTATGAAACATCTAACAACGCGTTTCTAGGACTCTAACCCAAGTTTGATGCAACATGAGTGCTTATAAGTATCTCAATGAGCTGTGTACAAGTTTGACGAACGTATGAAACATCTAACAACGCGTTTCTAGGACTCTAAACAAAGTTTCATGAAACATGAGTTCTTATAAGTTCCTCAATGAGCTTTGTACAAGTTTCTCGAACTTATGAAACATCTAACAACGCGTTTCTAGGACTCTAAACCAAGTTACATGCAGCATGAGTTCTTATAAGTTCCTCAATGAGCTTTGTACAAGTTTGACGAACGTATGAAACATCGAGCAACGCGTTTCTAGGACTCTAAACCAAGTTTCATGCAACATGAGAGCTTATAAGTTCCTCAATGAGCTTTGTACAAGTTTGACGAACGTATGAAACATCTAACAACGCGTTTCTAAAACTCTAAACCAAGTTTCATGCAACATGAGTGCTTATAAGTTCCTCAATAAGCTTTGTACGAGTTTGACGAACATATGAAACATCTAACAACGCGTTTCTAGGACTCTAAACCAAGTTTCATGCAACATGAATTCTTATAAGTTCCTCAATGACCTATGTACAAGTTTTACGAACGTATGAAACATCTAACAACGCGTTTCTAGGACTCTAAACCAAGTTTCATGCAACATGAGTGCTTGTAAGTTCCTCAATGAGTTTTGTACAAGTTTCAAGAACTTATGAAACATCTAACAACACGTTTCTAAAACTCTTAACCAAGTTTCATGCAACATGAGTGCTTATAAGTTCCTCAATGAGCTTTGTACAAATTTCACGAACTTATGAAACATCTAACAACGCGTTTCTAGGACTCTAAACAAAGTTTCATGAAACATGAGTTCTTATAAGTTCCTCAATGAGCTTTGTACAAGTTTCACGAACTTATGAAACATCTAACAACGCGTTTCTAGGACTCTAAACCAAGTTACATGCAACATGAGTTCTTATAAGTTCATCAATGAGCTTTGTACAAGTTTGACGAACGTATGAAACATCGGGCAACGCGTTTCTAGGACTCTAAACCAAGTTTCATGCAACATGAGAGCTTATAAGTTCCTCAATGAGCTTTGTACAAGTTTGACGAACGTATGAAAAATCTAACAACACGTTTCTAAAACTCTAAACCAAGTTTCATGCAACATGAGTGCTTATAAGTTCCTCAATAAGCTTTGTACAAGTTTGACGAATTTATGAAACATCTAACAACGTGTTTCTAGGACTCTAAACCAAGTTTCATGCAACATGAGAGCTTATAAGTTTCTCAATGAGCTTTGTACAAGTTTCACGAACTTATGAAACATCTAACAACGCGTTTCTAAAACTCTAAACCAAGTTTCATGCAACATGAGTGCTTATAAGTTCCTCAATGAGCTTTGTAGAAATTTCACGAACTTATGAAACATCTAACAACGCGTTTCTAGGACTCTAAACCAAGTTTCATGAAACATGAGTTCTTATAAGTTCCTCAATGACCTTTGTACAAGTTTTACGAACGTATGAAACATCTAACAACGCGTTTCTAGAACTCTGATCCAAATTTCATGCAACATGAGTGTTTATAAGTGTGTCAATGAGATTTGTACAAGTTTGACGAACTTATGAAACATCTAACAACCCGTTTCTAAAACTCGAAACCAAGTTTCATGCAACATGAGTGCTTATAAGTTCCTCACTAAGTTTTGTACAAGTTTCACGAACTTATGAAACACATCTAATTACAACGCGTTTCTAGGACTCTAAACCAACTTTCATGCAACATGAGAGCTTATAAGTTCCTCAATGAGCTTTGTACAAGTTTCACGAACTTATGAAACATCTAACAACTCGTTTCTAGGACTCTAAACCAAGTTTCATGAAACATGAGAGCTTATAAGTTCCTCAATGAGCTTTGTACAAGTTTGACGAACATATGAAACATCTAACAACGCGTTTCTAACACTCTAAACCAAGTTTCATGCAACATGAGTGCTTATAAGTTCCTCAATAAGCTTTTTACAAGTTTCACGAATTTATGAAACATCTAACAACGCGTTTCTATGACTCTAAACCAAGTTTCATGCAGCATGAGAGCTTATAAGTTCCTCAATGAGCTTTGTACAAGTTTGACGAACGTATGAAACATCTAACAACGCGTTTCTAGGACTCTAAACCAATTTTCATGCAACATGAGTGCTTATAAGTTCCTCAATGAGCTTTGTACAAGTTTCACGAACTTATGAAACATCTAACAACACGTTTCTAGGACTCTAAACAAAGTTTCATGCAACATGAGTTCTTATAAGTTCCTCAATAACCTTTGTACAAGTTTGAAGAACGTATGAAACATCTAACAATGCGTTTCTAGGACTCTAAACCAGTTTTCATGCAACATGAGTGTTTATAAGTGTCTCAATGAGCTTTGTACAAGTTTCACGAACTTATGAAACATCTAACAACGCGTTTCTAGGACTCTAAACAAAGTTTCATGCAACATGAGTGCTTATAAGTTCCTCAATGTGCTTTGTACAAGTTTCACGAACTTATGAAACATCTAACAACGCGTTTCTAGGACTCTAAACCAAGTTACATGCAACATGAAATCTTATAAGTTCCTCAATGAGCTTTGTATAAGTTTGACGAACGTATGAAACATCTAACAACGCGTTTCTAGGACTCGAACCAAGTTTCATGCAACATGAGTGTTTATAAGTGTCTCAATGAGCTTTGTACAAGTTTGACGAACTTAGGATACATCTAACAACGCGTTTCTAGGACTCTAACCCAAGTTACATGCAACATGAAATCTTATAAGTTCCTCAATGAGCTTTGTATAAGTTTGACGAACGTATGAAACATCTAACAACGCGTTTCTAGGACTCGAACCAAGTTTCATGCAACATGAGTGTTTATAAGTGTCTCAATGAGCTTTGTACAAGTTTGACGAACTTATGAAACATCTAACAACGCGTTTCTAGGACTCTAACCCAAGTTTCATGCAACATGAGTGCTTATAGGTATCTCAATGAACTTTGTATAAGTTTGACGAACTTATGAAACATCTAACAACTCGTTTCTAGGACTCTAAACTAAGTTTCATGCAACATGAGAGCTTATAAGTTCCTCAATGAGCTTTGTACAAGTTTGACGAACGTATGAAACATCTAACAACCCGTTTCTAATACTCTAAACCAAGTTTCATGCAACATGAGTGCTTATAAGTTCTTCAATAAGCTTTGTACAAGTTTCACGAACTTATGAAATCTAGGACTCTAAACCAAGTTTCATGCAACATGAGAGCTTATAAGTTCCTCAATGAGCTTTGTACAAGTTTGACGAACGTATGAAACATCTAACAACGCGTTTCTAGGACTCTAAACCAAGTTTCATGCAACATGAGTGCTTATAAGTTCCTCAATGAACTTTTTACAAGTTTGAAGAATGTATGAAACATCTAACAACGCGTTTCTAGGACTCTAAACCAAGTTTCATGCAACATGAGAGCTTATAAGTTCCTCAATGAGCTTTGTACAAGTTTAACGAACTTATGAAACATCTAACAACGCTTTTTCTAGGACTCTAAACCAAATTTCATGCAACATGAGTGCTTATAAGTTTTTCAATGAGCTTTGTACAAGTTTGACGAACTTATGAAACATCTAACAACGCGTTTCTAGGACTCTAAACCAAGTTTCATGCAACATGAGTGCTTATAACTATTAAGACTAATGATAACCTACAAAGGCATTAGATCAAAATACATCAAAGAAGGGAAAAGTGTAGTTGCATCATGTAGTCGACTACATCAACCGACTAAAGAGCCGTTAGAGAAGTCATGTAGTCGACCAATGTAGTTGCATCATGTAGTCGACTACATCAACCGACTAAAGAGCCGTTAGAGAATTCAAATTTGAATTCTAGCCGTTGGACTTATCCCTTGTTGCACTTTTTCTCTATTTAATGTTGTTTAAACCCTTGTAAACATTAAGGAGGTGATTCCTCTCTTCATAATCCAACCAAAACTCTCTCTAATCTCTCTTAAACACTCAAGATCCGAATTAGTGTAATTCGGATCTTAATCTCTCTTAATCTTCCTTAATCTCTAAAGGACCAAGCTCATCACTTTGCTCCTAATCTCCACCACTATACTCACGAATTTCAACATGGTATCAGAGCAAAGCTCTTGAGACCCATAGGTAAGTCGCTTCCGCCATTCTCCTTTCTTATTTCTTGCTTATAAACACAAAGATCTAGAGGAGGAAAAGAATGACCAAGATCCGAGTGGTTAAAACCCTTAAGATCTTGGTGAATCAATGCTCCTCTTAGGAAGAGAACCATGATTCTTTGTCTCTTAATGAGTGAAGATACATGTTGAATCCAAGTTCCTTTCAAGAACAATCCAATCAAAACCGAATCATAGTGAGCATAGATTGAAAATCTAGCTATATGATGTTTTTGGTTGAGTTGTTCTTTAAGATCTTTGTTTAGGCCGAAAGTTGTGGATGAGAACCATTGTTTCCTCACTCTTATGAGTTTAAAAGGAACCTTGATGAATCCAAAATCCATCTAACTTAGGCATTAGGCAATGACCAAGTATTCAAAGCATAAAGCTTGAAACTTGTGAGCTAAAGAGTGAGAGAACCATGCTCATTGATTCTTTAAGAACAATGCCTTGTTGAATCCGAAACTCTATGCTTTTCTTAAGATACAAAGATAAAAGGATGTGATCCATGATTCGCCATGAGCGATAAGTGTTGTATCCAAATCCGAAGGTAATTACTTCATCTTTGTAAGGCCGAAAGCAAAGAGGATGAGAACCATGGATTCCCCACTCTTATGAGTCCAAAGGGAACCATGTTGAATCCAAATCGGACTTTGCTTAGGCATTTTTTAGACTATGAACAAGTATTCAAGAACAAAACTTGAAACTTGCGAGTCAAAAGGGTTTGTGAACCTTGTGTGCTCACTCTTAGGAGTCCAAAGCCACTTGATGAATCCAATACCATGAAAGTTTCGGTTAAAAGCTTGTCCGAATTTCAAAGACAAAATAGTTGAGTCATGTAGTCGACTATGTCACATGACTACATGACAGCAAAATAGTTGAGTCATGTAGTCGACTATGTCACATGACTACATGACAACTGAATCTTTGAAAGATCTAGGATACAAGGTCCACTTATGTCTTTGACTAAGACCAAATCACTAGTCCTTGTTTGGTGAAGTGGTTTGAATCTTGGTAAAAGACTAAGTGAACTTAAAACCTTGGTTAATCCAAAAGATCTTCGGTTTAACAAAGGGTAAGGAACCAAGATCCGCTTGTGATAAAGCATATAAGATCTTTGTGTATCCGATACTCTCTTAGAGGGAAGAGAACCAAGCCTCCATAAGTGTAATAAAACACCGAGAGCTTGATGAATCCTTCATAACCTCGGCTAACATGAGTCTATAAAGAGATCCATGACCACTTAAAAGGTGATACTTTAAAGGGTCATGATGAATCCATCTTTAGACTTATGGGGAAATGATTCACTACATTAACATCTATATAAGGTGAAGATGGAATGATGATCTAGGTTTGTTGTCATAAACCGCCTATGTGCACTTAAGTTTATGATACAAGATGAGTAACTAAGCTATGAAAGCTATCAAGTTACAATGAATCTTGTTGGTGTGTTTTAAGATCATGGTCCGCCATTGTGCACTAAAGACCATGGTCCCTTGTTGCTAACTTGAATCTATGTGTAGGTAAAGAAGCAAACAAGAGAATTTCTCATAAAGAGAAGTCATAAATCCAATCTTAGACTAACCATTGAGGTGCTCTACAAGGATAAATGACTTCTCCCAATGACCATCTTCCCAAAGGAAAACCATAAAAAGGCCATTTCTAAACTCTTTACTCCCTTATTTATATTATTAGATACTTGTCTAAGTGTTCATGTGTGCTTGAAATTGTTATATGTCTTAGATCACTTAGAAATTTGTTTGTCAATTTCAAAACTATAAGACCAAAACTTGAACTTGTTGAGGTGCATACTATTCTCGGGTTTAATCAAAAGACATAGGGAACATATTGAACTATTGTCTTAAACCCTCTCTTGCATTCTTACTTGTACTTGTGAATGGTTGATCAATAGTTTGTAAATTGTTACATGTTATTATCTTGTGCCGGTTATTCATGAAACTAAGATCAATTTTGTGTCTTTGATATGATGTAGGATCATCGTGTCTAAGGACTTAAAAAGATCATCATGAAAGCCCCTAAGCATAAAGAGGTAACAAGGAAGTGTTAAAGAGAAGAGGGGTAAAGAGAAGAATGAAAGAAGCCATGAAGGTATCCAAAGGATTGATGAGAACCCTCTCTCACCAAGCTTGTGAAGAACAAAGCCGAGAAAGGAGGAAAGTTCATAGCCTTCCATCTTAATCATGAAGGGGGGAGAAGAATTAATCATCCACATCTCATCATGATCAAATGGAAGCCAATCCACCTAATCTTCGGTCAAGTCCCTAGCAAAGACAAAGACCATCACTTGACCAAAGTCCCTAGCAAAGACAAGGTCACCATTCTCGGCCAAGTATCAAGAAGAACAAGCCGAGTCAATCCACCAAATCTTCGGTCAAGTCCCTAGCAAAGACAAAGACCATCACTTGACCAAAGTCCCTAGCAAAGACAAGGTCCATTCTCCGGTTAAAGCATCTTCCAAGGTGCCAAACCAATTCACTCTCGGCCAAATCCTTACAAAGGAGAAGGCCAAACCATCTTATCATCATCTTTTGGTCAAGATCTAGCAAGTCAAAAGACCTCCATTCAACCACCAACAAACCCGGCCAAAGTATCAAGAAGGACTAAGCCGCCACTTCCACCAATCCGGCTAAGTATTGACTAAAGTACCAAGAAGGACGAAGTCAATACAAAGCTCTCACTCTCGGCTAAAGTACCAAGAAGGACGAAGCCTCCACAACCAATCCATTTCGGCTTAAGTACCAACAAGATACAAGGCCAAAGTCTCATTGAAGCAAAGAAGAACCGCAACTAGCTAAAGACAATTGAAGGAAGATCATAACTTGCTCAAGGAGTCTAAGAGCCTTCATCAATCACTCGGTCAAGCTTCTACAAAGAAGCAAGACAACCCAGTCCATACCATCAACACTAGGCTCGGTCAAGTTCCTAGCAACGACAAAACCGAGCCATCCATGTTCTAGAAAGAGACCGATAATCAACCATGATCAATCGGCTCTCACCATTCCCGGCCTAGCAACTATCAAGTGCAAAGCCAAATACTTGTTACTCGGCCTAAGCATCTACCAAGAGCTAAGCCAAAAGACTCCAAACCAACCTTGTTCCAATTGCACAAAGGATAAAGCCGCAAGACCTCACGAAGAAGTCAAAGGGCTCAAGCCAAATGCAACTACAAGGGATCATCAATCTATCATACCCCTACAAACCAAAGGCTGTCCCTTAACCTTACTCTCTTTATTATGATTAACTTATTCATAGAACTAGAGCTGCATCACATAATCTTGCTTAGTTCTTGATGAATTTAATCATTGCCCTTGTTAAAAGTTGCTTGAAGCCTATGTGAAATCATTTGAAATTTGTGCAGGAACTTAGGTTTAATAGCAAAATTACTCATTGATTCATTATGTTGCATCTAGACTTAAGCTTCTTATGTGCATTTATATCTAAGCGTATCAAGTTAACCCTTTCACTAAGCTTTACATCTTTCTTGAATCCTTTGAAGGTTAAAAGAAGTGAGAGCCAAGTGATCATTCTCGGTTGCTTGAATGACAAGAAGAATGCCAACAAGGAGAAATCAAGAGAAGAAAGGAGGAAGCCATAAGTGTTCGGTCAAATCCATCCACACCCAAGCTTGTGAAGAACAAAGCCGTGGATAGGAATCAAATCAAAGTCTCACACCGAAGCTTGTGAAGAACAAGCCGTGAAGACCAAGTCAAAGAAATGAAGACCAAGAAGGTCTCATGTCAACAAGGGAGAAGCGTCACTTCCCAAATCAAATAACGCATCTAAGATCCTAACAACAAGCCGAGAAGATCAAAGAAGCTTGTTGAAAGGAGATCATAGAACCCTTTAAGAAGAACACGGCAAAGTCAAGAAGATCAAACCGGTTTTATCTTAAGGGGGAGTTTCGGCCAAGACAAGAAGATCAAGGCCAAGATTAAGAAGACCCCTATTGCAAAGACTTACACTCTTTTTCCCTTAGTAATGCTTTTATCCCAAGTGGTTTTGCTTACTAAGGGTTTTAATGAGGTTTGTTTAGCAATGTCCAATCTTAGCCATTTCATTGGGCTAAGCTTGAGGGGGAGTATTAAGACTAATGATAACCTACAAAGGCATTAGATCAAAATACATCAAAGAAGGGAAAAGTGTAGTTGCATCATGTAGTCGACTACATCAACCGACTAAAGAGCCGTTAGAGAAGTCATGTAGTCGACCAATGTAGTTGCATCATCTAGTCGACTACATCAACCGACTAAAGAGCCGTTAGAGAATTCAAATTTGAATTCTAGCCGTTGGACTTATCCCTTGTTGCACTTTTTCTCTATTTAATGTTGTTTAAACCCTTGTAAACATTAAGGAGGTGATTCCTCTCTTCATAATCTAACCAAAACTCTCTCTAATCTCTCTTAAACACTCAAGATCCGAATTAGTGTAATTCGGATCTTAATCTCTCTTAATCTTCCTTAATCTCTAAAGGACCAAGCTCATCACTTTGCTCCTAATCTCCACCACTATACTCACGAATTTCAACAATAACTTCCTCAATGAGCTTTGTTCAAGTTTGACGAACTTATGAAACATCTAACAACTCATTTCTAGGACTCTAAACCAAGTTTCATGCAACATGAGAACTTATAAGTTTCTCAATGAGCTTAGTACAAGTTTGACGAACGTATGAAACATCTAACAACCCGTTTCTAAAACTCTAAACCAAGTTTCATGCAACATGAGTGCTTATAAGTTCCTCAATAAGCTTTGTACAAGTTTCACGAACTTATGAAACATCTAACAACGCGTTTCTAGGACTCTAAACCAAGTTTCATGCAAACATGAGTTCTTATAAGTTCCTCAATGAGCTTTTTACAAGTTTCAAGAACTTATGAAACATCTAACAACGCGTTTCTAGGACTCTAAACCAAGTTTCATGCAACATGATAGCTTATAAGTTCCTCAATGAGCTTTGTACAAGTTTGACGAACGTATGAAACATCTAACAACGCGTTTCTAGGACTCCAAACCAAGTTTCATGCAACATGAGTGCTTATAAGTTCCTCAATGAGCTTTGTACAAGTTTCACGAACTTATGAAACATCTAACAACGCGTTTCTAGGACTCTAAACCAAATTTCATGCAACATGAGAGCTTATAAGTTCCTCAATGAGCTTTGTACAAGTTTGACGAACGTATGAAACATCTAACAACGCGTTTCTTGGACTCTAAACCAAGTTTCATGCAACATGAGAGATTATAAGTTCCTCAATGAGCTTTGTACAAGTTTGACGAACGTATGAAACATTCAACAACGCGTTTCTAAAACTCTAAACCATGTTTCATGCAACATGAGTGCTTATAAGTTCCTCAATAAGCTTTGTACAAGTTTGACGAACGTATGAAACATTTAACATTGCGTTTCTAGGACTCTAAATCAAGTTTCATCCAACATGAGTGCTTATAAGTTCTTCAATGAGCTTTGTACAAGTTTCACGAACTTATGAAACATCTAAAACCGCGTTTCTAGGACTCTAAACCAAGTTTCATGCAAACATGAGTTCTTATAACTTCCTCATTGAGCTTTTTACAAGTTACAAGAACTTATGAAACATCTAACAACGCGTTTCTAGGACTCTAAACCAAGTTTCATGCAACATGAGTGCTTATAAGTATCTCAATGAGCTTTGTATAAGTTTGACGAACTTATGAAACATCTAACAACTCGTTTCTAGGACTCTAAACCAAGTTTCATGCAACATGAGAGCTTATAAGTTCCCCAATGATATTTGTAAAAGTTTGACGAACGTATGAAACATCTACCAACGCGTTTCTAGGACTCTAAACCAAGTTTCATGCAACATGAGTGCTTATAAGTTCCTCAATGAGCTTTGTACAAGTTTCACGAACTTATGAAACATCTAACAACTCGTTTCTAGGACTCTAAAACAAGTTTCATGCAACATGAGAGCTTATAAGTTCCTCAATGAGCTTTGTACAAGTTTCACGAACTTATGAAACATCTAACAACGTGTTTCTAGGACTCTAAACAAAGTTTCATGCCACATGAGTTCTTATAAGTTCCTCAATGACCTTTGTACAAGTTTTACGAACTTATGAAACATCTAACAACGCGTTACAAGGACTCTAAACCAAGTTTCATGCAACATGAGTTCTTATAAGGTTCTCAATGAGCTTTGTACAAGTTTGGCGAACGTATGAAACATCTAACAACGCGTTTCTAGGACTCTAACCCAATTTTCATGCAACATGAGTGTTTATAAGTGTCTCAATGAGCTTTGTATAAATTTGACGAACTTATTAAACATCTAACAACGCATTTCTAGGACTCTAAACCAAGTTTCATGCAACATTAGTGCTTATAAGTATTTCAATGACCTTTGTATAAGTTTGATGAACTTATGAAACATCTAACAACTCGTTTCTATGACTCTAAACCAAGTTTCATGCAACATGAGAGATTATAAGTTCCTCAATGAGCTTTGTACAAGTTTGACAAACGTATGAAACATTCAACAACGCGTTTCTAAAACTCTAAACCATGTTTCATGCAACATGAGTGCTTATAAGTTCCTCAATAAGCTTTGTACAAGTTTGACGAACGTATGAAACATTTAACATTGCGTTTCTAGGACTCTAAATAAAGTTTCATCCAACATGAGTGCTTATAAGTTCTTCAATGAGCTTTGTACAAGTTTCACGAACTTATGAAACATCTAAAACCGCGTTTCTAGGACTCTAAACCAAGTTTCATGCAAACATGAGTTCTTATAACTTCCTCATTGAGCTTTTTACAAGTTACAAGAACTTATGAAACATCTAACAACGCGTTTCTAGGACTCTAAACCAAGTTTCATGCAACATGAGTGCTTATAAGTATCTCAATGAGCTTTGTATAAGTTTGACGAACTTATGAAACATCTAACAACTCGTTTCTAGGACTCTAAACCAAGTTTCATGCAACATGAGAGCTTATAAGTTCCCCAATGATATTTGTAAAAGTTTGACGAACGTATGAAACATCTACCAACGCGTTTCTAGGACTCTAAACCAAGTTTCATGCAACATGAGTGCTTATAAGTTCCTCAATGAGCTTTGTACAAGTTTCACGAACTTATGAAACATCTAACAACTCGTTTCTAGGACTCTAAAACAAGTTTCATGCAACATGAGAGCTTATAAGTTCCTCAATGAGCTTTGTACAAGTTTCACGAACTTATGAAACATCTAACAACGTGTTTCTAGGACTCTAAACAAAGTTTCATGCCACATGAGTTCTTATAAGTTCCTCAATGACCTTTGTACAAGTTTTACGAACTTATGAAACATCTAACAATGCGTTTCCAGGACTCTAAACCAAGTTACATGCAACATGAACTCTTATAAGTTCCTCAATGAGTTTTGTACAAGTTTGACGAACTTATGAAACATCTAACAACGCGTTTCTAGGACTCTAACCCAAGTTTCGTGCAACATAAGTGCTTATAAGTATATCAATGAGCTTCGTATAAGTTTGACGAACTTATGAAACATCTAACAACTCGTTTCTAGGACTCTAAACCAAGTTTCATGCAACATGAGAGCTTATAAGTTCCTCAATGAGCTTTTTACAAGTTTGACGAACGTATGAAACATCTAACCACGCGTTTCTAAAATTCTAAACCAAGTTTCATGCAACATGAGTGCTTATAAGTTCCTCAATAAGCTTTGTACAAGTTTCAAGAACTTATGAAACATCTAACAACACGTTTCTAAGACTCTAAACCAAGTTTCATGCAACATGATAGCTTATAAGTTCCTCAATGAACTTTGTACAAATTTGACGAACGTATGAAACATCTAACAACGCGTTTCTAGGACTCTAAACCAAGTTTCATGCAACATGAGTGCTTATAAGTATCTCAATGAGCTTTATATAAGTTTCACGAACTTATGAAACATCTAACAACTCGTTTCTAGGACTCTAAACCAAGTTTCATGCAACATGAGAGCTTATAAGTTCCTCAATGAGCTTTGTACAACTTTGACGAACGTATGAAACATCTAACAACGCGTTTCTAAAACTCTAAACCAAGTTTCATGCAATATGAGTGCTTATAAGTTCCTCAATAAGCTTTGTACAAGTTTGACGAACGTATGAAACATCTAACAACGCGTTTCTAGCACTCTAAACCAAGTTTCATGCAATATGAGTTCTTATAAGTTCCTCAATGAGCTTTGTACAAGTTTCACGAACTTATGAAACATCTAATAACGCGTTTCTAGGACTCTAAACAAAGTTTCCTGCAACATGAGTTCTTATAATTTCCTCAATGACCTTTGTACAAGTTTTACGAACGTATGAAACATCTAACAACGCGTTTCTAGGACTCTAAACCAAGTTTCATGCAACATGAGTGTTTATTATTATCTCAATGAGCTTTGTACAAGTTTGGCGAACTTATGAAACATCTAACAACGCGTTTCTAGGACTCTAAACCAAGTTTCATGCAACATGAGTGCTTATAAGTATCTCAATGAGCTTTGTATAAGTTTGACGAAGTTATGAAACATCTAACAACTCGTTTCTAGGACTCTAAACCAAGTTTCATGCAACATGAGAGCTAATAAGTTCCTCAATGAGCTTTGTACAAGTTTGACGAACGTATGAAACATCTAACAACGCGCGTTTCTAACATTCTAAACCAAGTTTCATGCAACATGAGTGCTTATAAGTTCCTCAATAACTTTTTACAAGTTTCACGAACTTATGAAACATCTAACAACACGTTTCTAGGACCCTAAACCAAGTTTCATGCAACATGAGAGCTTATAAGTTCCTCAATGAGTTTTGTACAAGTTTGACGAATGTATGAAACATCTAACAACGCGTTTCTAAGACTCTAAACCAAGTTTCATGCAACATGGGTTCTTATAAGTTCCTCAATGAACTTTGTACAAGTTTCAAGAACTTGTGAAACATCTAACAACGCGTTTCTAGGACTCTAAACCAAGTTTCATGCAACATGAGTTCTTATAAGTTCCTCAATGACCTTTGTACAAGTTTGACGAACGTATGAAATATCTAACAACGCATTTCTAGGAATCTAAACCAAGTTTTATGCAACATGAGTGCTTATAAGTATCTCAATGAGCCTTGTATAAGTTTGACGAACTTATGAAACATCTAACAACTCGTTTCTTGGACTCTAAACAAAGTTTCATGCAACATGAGAGCTTATAAGTTCCTCAATGAGCTTTGTAAAAGTTTGATGAACGTATGAAACATCTAACAACGCGTTTCTAAAACTCTAAACCAAGTTTCATTCAACATGAGTGCTTATAAGTTCCTCAATAAGCTTTGTACAAGTTTGACGAACGTATGAAACATTTAACAACGCGTTTCTACGACTCTAAACCAAGTTTCATGCAACATGAGTGCTTATAAGTTCCTCAATGAGTTTTGTACAAGTTTCACGAACTTATGAAACATCTAACAACGCGTTTCTAGGACTCTAAATCAAGTTTCATGCAACATGAGAGCTTATAAGTTCCTCAATGAGCTTTGTACAAGTTTGACGAACTTATGAAACATCTAACAACGCGTTTCTAGGACTCTAAACCAAGTTTCATGCAACATGAGTGTTTATAAGTGTCTCAATGAGCTTTGTACAAGTTTGACGAACTTATGAAACATCTAACAACGCGTTTCTAGGACTCTAAACCAAGTTTCATGCAACATGAGTGCATATAAGTATCTCAATGAGCTTTGTATAAGTTTGACGAACTTATGAAACATCTAACAACTCGTTTCTAGGACTCTAAACCAAGTTTGATGAAACATGAGAGCTGATAAGTTCCTCAATGAGCTTTGTACAAGTTTGACGAACGTATGAAACATCTAACAACGCGTTTCTAACACTCTAAACCAAGTTTCATGAAACATGAGTGCTTATAAGTTCCTCAATAATCTTTTTACAAGTTTCACGAACTTATGAAACATCTAACAACGCGTTTCTAGGACTCTAAACCAAGTTTCATGCAACATGAGAGCTTATAAGTTCCTCAATGAGCTTTGTACAAGTTTGACGAACGTATGAAACATCTAACAACGCGTTTCTAGGACTCTAAACCAAGTTTCATGCAACATGAGTGCTTATAAGTTCCTCAATGAGCTTTGTACAAGTTTCACGAACTTATGAAACATCTAACAACTCGTTCCTAGGACTCTAAACCAAGTTTCATGCAACATGAGAGCTTATAAGTTCCTCAATGAGCTTTGTACAAGTTTCACGAACTTATGAAACATCTAACAACGCGTTTATAGGACTCTAAACAAAGTTTCATGCCACATGAGTTCTTATAAGTTCCTCAATGACCTTTGTACAAGTTTTACGAACTTATGAAACATCTAACAATGCGTTTCCAGGACTCTAAACCAAGTTACATGCAACATGAACTCTTATAAGTTCCTCAATGAGCTTTGTACAAGTTTGACGAACGTATGAAACATCTAACAACGCGTTTCTAGGACTCTAAAAAAAATTTCATGCAACATGAGTGTTTATAAGTGTCTCAATGAGCTTTGTACAAGTTTGACGAACTTATGAAACATCTAACAACGCCTTTCTAGGACTCTAACCCAAGTTTCATGCAACATAAGTGCTTATAAGTATATCAATGAGCTTTGTATAAGTTTGACGAACTTATGAAACATCTAACAACTCGTTTCTAGGACTCTAAACCAAGTTTCATGCAACATGAGAGCTTATAAGTTCCTCAATGAGCTTTGTACAAGTTTGACGAACGTATGAAACATCTAACAACGCGTTTCTAAAACTCTAAACCAAATTTCATGCAACATGAGTGCTTATAAGTTCCTCAATAAGCTTTGTACAAGTTTCAAGAACTTATGAAACATCTAACAACACGTTTCTAGGACTCTAAACCAAGTTTCATGCAACATGATAGCTTATAAGTTCCTCAATGAGCTTTGTACAAGTTTGACCAACGTATGAAACATCTAACAACGCGTTTCTAGGACTCTAAACCAAGTTTCATGCAACATGAGTGGTTATAAGTATCTCAATGAGCTTTGTATAAGTTTCACGAATTTATGAAACATCTAACAACTCGTTTCTAGGACTCTAAACCAAGTTTCATGCAACATGAGAGCTTATAAGTTCCTCAATGAGCTTTGTACAAGTTTGACGAACGTATGAAACATCTAACAACGCGTTTCTAAGACTCTAAACCAAGTTTCATGCAACATGGGTTCTTATAAGTTCCTCAATGAACTTTGTACAAGTTTCAAGAACTTGTGAAACATCTAACAACGCGTTTCTAGGACTCTAAACCAAGTTTCATGCAACATGAGTTCTTATAAGTTCCTCAATGACCTTTGTACAAGTTTGACGAACGTATGAAATATCTAACAACGCATTTCTAGGAATCTAAACCAAGTTTTATGCAACATGAGTGCTTATAAGTATCTCAATGAGCCTTGTATAAGTTTGACGAACTTATGAAACATCTAACAACTCGTTTCTTGGACTCTAAACAAAGTTTCATGCAACATGAGAGCTTATAAGTTCCTCAATGAGCTTTGTAAAAGTTTGATGAACGTATGAAACATCTAACAACGCGTTTCTAAAACTCTAAACCAAGTTTCATTCAACATGAGTGCTTATAAGTTCCTCAATAAGCTTTGTACAAGTTTGACGAACGTATGAAACATTTAACAACGCGTTTCTACGACTCTAAACCAAGTTTCATGCAACATGAGTGCTTATAAGTTCCTCAATGAGTTTTGTACAAGTTTCACGAACTTATGAAACATCTAACAACGCGTTTCTAGGACTCTAAATCAAGTTTCATGCAACATGAGAGCTTATAAGTTCCTCAATGAGCTTTGTACAAGTTTGACGAACTTATGAAACATCTAACAACGCGTTTCTAGGACTCTAAACCAAGTTTCATGCAACATGAGTGTTTATAAGTGTCTCAATGAGCTTTGTACAAGTTTGACGAACTTATGAAACATCTAACAACGCGTTTCTAGGACTCTAAACCAAGTTTCATGCAACATGAGTGCATATAAGTATCTCAATGAGCTTTGTATAAGTTTGACGAACTTATGAAACATCTAACAACTCGTTTCTAGGACTCTAAACCAAGTTTGATGAAACATGAGAGCTGATAAGTTCCTCAATGAGCTTTGTACAAGTTTGACGAACGTATGAAACATCTAACAACGCGTTTCTAACACTCTAAACCAAGTTTCATGAAACATGAGTGCTTATAAGTTCCTCAATAATCTTTTTACAAGTTTCACGAACTTATGAAACATCTAACAACGCGTTTCTAGGACTCTAAACCAAGTTTCATGCAACATGAGAGCTTATAAGTTCCTCAATGAGCTTTCTACAAGTTTGACGAACGTATGAAACATCTAACAACGCGTTTTCTAGGACTCTAAACTAAGTTTCATGCAACATGAGTGCTTATAAGTTCCTCAATGAGCTTTGTACAAGTTTCACGAACTTATGAAACATCTAACAACTCGTTCCTAGGACTCTAAACCAAGTTTCATGCAACATGAGAGCTTATAAGTTCCTCAATGAGCTTTGTACAAGTTTCACGAACTTATGAAACATCTAACAACGCGTTTATAGGACTCTAAACAAAGTTTCATGCCACATGAGTTCTTATAAGTTCCTCAATGACCTTTGTACAAGTTTTACGAACTTATGAAACATCTAACAATGCGTTTCCAGGACTCTAAACCAAGTTACATGCAACATGAACTCTTATAAGTTCCTCAATGAGCTTTGTACAAGTTTGACGAACGTATGAAACATCTAACAACGCGTTTCTAGGACTCTAAAAAAATTTCATGCAACATGAGTGTTTATAAGTGTCTCAATGAGCTTTGTACAAGTTTGACGAACTTATGAAACATCTAACAACGCCTTTCTAGGACTCTAACCCAAGTTTCATGCAACATAAGTGCTTATAAGTATATCAATGAGCTTTGTATAAGTTTGACGAACTTATGAAACATCTAACAACTCGTTTCTAGGACTCTAAACCAAGTTTCATGCAACATGAGAGCTTATAAGTTCCTCAATGAGCTTTGTACAAGTTTGACGAACGTATGAAACATCTAACAACGCGTTTCTAAAACTCTAAACCAAATTTCATGCAACATGAGTGCTTATAAGTTCCTCAATAAGCTTTGTACAAGTTTCAAGAACTTATGAAACATCTAACAACACGTTTCTAGGACTCTAAACCAAGTTTCATGCAACATGATAGCTTATAAGTTCCTCAATGAGCTTTGTACAAGTTTGACCAACGTATGAAACATCTAACAACGCGTTTCTAGGACTCTAAACCAAGTTTCATGCAACATGAGTGGTTATAAGTATCTCAATGAGCTTTGTATAAGTTTCACGAATTTATGAAACATCTAACAACTCGTTTCTAGGACTCTAAACCAAGTTTCATGCAACATGAGAGCTTATAAGTTCCTCAATGAGCTTTGCACAAGTTTGACGAACGTATGAAACATCTAACAACGCGTTTCTAAAACTCTAAACCAAGTTTCATGCAACATGAGTGCTTATAAGTTCCTCAATAAGCTTTGTACAAGTTTGACGAACGTATGAAACATCTAACAACGCGTTTCTAGGACTCAAAACCAAGTTTCATGCAACATGAGTGCTTATAAGTTCCTCAATGAGCTTTGTACAAGTTTCACGAACTTATGAAACATCTAATAACGCGTTTCTAGGACTCTAAACAAAGTTTCCTGTAACATGAGTTCTTATAAGTTCCTCAATGACCTTTGTACAAGTTTTATGAACGTATGAAACATCTAACAACGCGTTTCTAGGACTCTAAACCAAGTTTCATGCAACATGAGTGTTTATTATTATCTCAATGAGCTTTGTACAAGTTTGACGAACGTATGAAACATCTAACAACGCGTTTCTAATACGCTAAACCAAGTTTCATGAAACATGAGTGCTTATAAGTTCCTCAATAAGCTTTGTACAAGTTTGACGAACGTATGAAACATTTAACAACGCGTTTCTACGACTCTAAACCAAGTTTCAAGCAACATGAGTGCTTATAAGTTCCTCAATGAGTTTTGTACAAGTTTCACGAACTTATGAAACATCTAACAACGCGTTTCTAGGACTCTAAATCAAGTTTCATGCAACATGAGTGTTTATAAGTGTCTCAATGAGCTTTTTACAAGTTTGACGAACTTATGAAACATCTAACAACGCGTTTCTAGGACTCTAAACCAAGTTTCATGCAACATGAGTGCTTATAAGTATCTCAATGAGCTTTGTATAAGTTTGACGAACTTATGAAACATCTAACAACTCGTTTCTAGGACTCTAAACCAAGTTTCATGCAACATGAGTTCTTATAAGTTCCTCAATGACCTTTGTACAAGTTTGAAGAAAGTATGGAACATCTAACAACGCCTTTCTAAAACTCTAAACCAAGTTTCATGCAACATGAGTGCTTATAAGTTCTTCAATAAGCTTTGTACCAGTTTGACGAACGTATGAAACATCTAACAACGCGTTTCTAGGACTCTAAACCAAGTTTCATGCAACATGAGAGCTTATAAGTTCCTCAATGAGCTTTTTGTACAAGTTTGACGAACGTATGAAACATCTAACAACGCGTTTCTAAAACTCTAAACCAAGTTTCATGCAACATGAGTGCTTATAAGTTCCTCAATAAGCTTTGTACAAGTTTGACGAACGTATGAAACATCTAACAACGCGTTTCTAGGACTCTAAACCAAGTTTCATGCAACATGAGTGCTTATAAGTTCCTCAATGAGCTTTGTACAAGTTTCACGAACTTATGAAACATCTAATAACGCGTTTCTAGTACTCTAAACAAAGTTTCTGCAACATGAGTTCTTATAAGTTCCTCAATGACCTTTGTACAAGTTTTACGAACGTATGAAACATCTAACAACGCGTTTCTAGGACTCTAAACCAAGTTTCATGCAACATGAGTGTTTATTATTATCTCAATGAGCTTTGTACAAGTTTGACGAACGTATGAAACATCTAACAACGCGTTTCTAATACTCTAAACCAAGTTTCATGCAACATGAGTGTTTATAAGTGTCTCAATGAGCTTTGTACAAGTTTCACGAACGTATGAAACATCTAACAACGCGTTTCTAGGACTCTAAACCAATTTTCATGCAACATGAGTGTTTATAAGTGTCTCAATGAGCTTTGTACAAGTTTGACGAACTTATGAAACATCTAACAACGCGTTTCTAGGACTCTAAACCAAGTTTCATGCAACATGAGTGCTTATAAGTATCTCAATGAGCTTTGTATAAGTTTGACGAACTTATGAAACATCTAACAACTCGTTTCTAGGACTCTAAACCAAGTTTCATGCAACATGAGTTCTTATAAGTTCCTCAATAAGCTTTATACAAGTTTGACGAACGTATGAAACATTTAACAACGCGTTTCTACGACTCTAAACCAAGTTTCAAGCAACATGAGTGCTTATAAGTTCCTCAATGAGTTTTGTACAAGTTTCACGAACTTATGAAACATCTAACAACGCGTTTCTAGGACTCTAAATCAAGTTTCATGCAACATGAGTGTTTATAAGTGTCTCAATGAGCTTTGTACAAGTTTGACGAACTTATGAAACATCTAACAACGCGTTTCTAGGACTCTAAACCAAGTTTCATGCAACATGAGTGCTTATAAGTATCTCAATGAGCTTTGTATAAGTTTGACGAACTTATGAAACATCTAACAACTCGTTTCTAGGACTCTAAACCAAGTTTCATGCAACATGAGTTCTTATAAGTTCCTCAATGACCTTTGTACAAGTTTGAAGAACGTATGGAACATCTAACAACGCCTTTCTAAAACTCTAAACCAAGTTTCATGCAACATGAGTGCTTATAAGTTCCTCAATAAGCTTTGTACCAGTTTGACGAACGTATGAAACATCTAACAACGCGTTTCTAGGACTCTAAACCAAGTTTCATGCAACCTGAGTGCTTATAAGTTTCTCAATGAGCTTTGTACAAGTTTCACGAACTTATGAAACATCTAACAATGCGTTTCTAGGACTCTAAATCAAGTTTCATGCAACATGAGAGCTTATAAGTTCCTCAATGATCTTTGTACAAGTTTGACGAACGTATGAAACATCTAGAAACGCGTTTCTAGGACTTTAACCAAATTTCATGCAACATGAGTGCTTATAAGTTCCTAAATGAGCTTTGTACAAGTTTCACGAACTTATGAAACATCTAACAACGCGTTTCTAGGACTCTAAACCAAGTTTCGTGCAAACATGAGTTCTTATAAGTTCCTCAATGAGCTTTTTACAAGTTTCAAGAACTTATGAAACATCTAACAACGCGTTTCTAGGACTCTAAACCAAGTTTCATGCAACATGAGTGCTTATAAGTATCTCAATAAGCTTTGTATAAGTTTGACGAACTTATGAAACATCTACCAACTCGTTTCTAGGACTCTAAACCAAGTTTCATGCAACATGAGAGCTTATAATTTCCTCAATGATCTTTGTACAAGTTTGACGAACGTATGAAACATCTAACAACGCGTTTCTAGGACTCTAAACCAAGTTTCATGCATCATGAGTGCTTATAAGTTCCTCAATGAGCTTTGTAAAAGTTTCACGAACTTATGAAACATCTAACAACGCGTTTCTAGGACTCTAAACCAAGTTTCATGCAAACATGAGTTCTTATAAGTTCCTCAATGTTCTTTTTACAAGTTTCAAGAACTTACGAAACATCTAACAACGCGTTTCTAGGACTCTAAACCAAGTTTCATGCAACATGAGTGTTTATAAGTGTCTCAATGAGCTTTGTACAAGTTTGACGAACTTATGAAACATCTAACAACGCGTTTCTAGGACTCTAACCCAAATTTCTTGCAACATGAGTGCTTATAAGTATCTCAATGAGCTTTGTATAAGTTTGACGAACTTATGAAACATCTAACAACTCGTTTCTAGGACTCTAAACCAAGTTTCATGCAACATGAGAGCTTATAAGTTCCTCAATTAGCTTTGTACAAGTTTGACGAACGTATGAAACATCTAACAACGCGTTTCTAAAACTCTAAACCAAGTTTCATGCAACATGAGTGCTTATAAGTTCCTCAATAAGCTTTGTACAAGTTTCAAGAACTTATGAAACATCTAACAACGCGTTTCTAGGACTCTAAACCAAGTTTCATGCATCATGAGTGCTTATAAGTTCCTCAATGAGCTTTGTACAAGTTTCACGAATTTATGAAACATCTAACAACGCGTTTCTAGGACTCTAAACCAAGTTTCATGCAACATGAGTTCTTATAATTTCCTCAACGACCTTTGTACAAGTTTCACGAATTTATGAAACATGTAACAACGCGTTTCTAGGACTCTAAACCAAGTTTCATGCAACATGAGTGTTTATAAGTGTCTTAATGAGCTTTGTACAAGTTTGACGAACTTATGAAACATCTAACAACGCGTTTCTAGGACTTTAAACCAAGTTTCATGCAACATGAGTGCTTATAAGTATCTCAATGAGCTTTGTATAAGTTTGACGAACTTATGAAACATCTAACAACTCGTTTCTAGGACTCTAAACCAAGTTTCATGCAACATGATAGCTTATAATTTCCTCAATAAGCTTTGTACAAGTTTGACGAACGTATGAAACATCTACCAACGCGTTTCTAGGACTCTAAACCAAGTTTCATGCAACATGAGAGTTTATAAGTTCCTCAATAAGCTTTGTACAAGTTTGACGAACGTATGTAACATCTAACAACGCGTTTCTAAAACTCTAAACAAAGTTTAATGCAACATGAGTTCTTATAAGTTCCTCAATGACCTTTGTACAAGTTTGAAGAACGTATGAAACATCTAACAATGCGTTTCTAGGACTCTAAACCAGTTTTCATGCAACATGAGTGTTTATAAGTGTCTCAATGAGCTTTGTACAAGTTTCACGAACTTATGAAACATCTAACAACGCGTTTCTAGGACTCTAAACAAAGTTTCATGCAACATGAGTGCTTATAAGTTCCTCAATGAGCTTTGTACAAGTTTCACGAACTTATGAAACATCTAACAACGCGTTTCTAGGACTCTAAACCAAGTTACATGCAACATGAAATCTTATAAGTTCCTCAATGAGCTTTGTATAAGTTTGACGAACGTATGAAACATATAACAACGCGTTTCTAGGACTCTGAACCAAGTTTCATGCAACATGAGTGTTTATAAGTGTCTCAATGAGCTTTGTACAAGTTTGACGAACTTATGAAACATCTAACAACGCGTTTCTAGGACTCTAAACCAAGTTTCATGCAACATGAGTGCTTATAAGTATCTCAATAAGCTTTGTATAAGTTTGACGAACTTATGAAACATCTACCAACTCGTTTCTAGGACTCTAAACCAAGTTTCATGCAACATGAGAGCTTATAAGTTCCTCAATGATCTTTGTACAAGTTTTACGAACGTATGAAACATCTAACAACGCGTTTCTAGGACTCTAAACCAAGTTTCATGCATCATGAGTGCTTATAAGTTCCTCAATGAGCTTTGTAAAAGTTTCACGAACTTATGAAACATCTAACAACGCGTTTCTAGGACTCTAAACCAAGTTTCATGCAAACATGAGTTCTTATAAGTTCCTCAATGTTCTTTTTACAAGTTTCAAGAACTTACGAAACATCTAACAACGCGTTTCTAGGACTCTAAACCAAGTTTCATGCAACATGAGTGTTTATAAGTGTCTCAATGAGCTTTGTACAAGTTTGACGAACTTATGAAACATCTAACAACGCGTTTCTAGGACTCTAACCCAAATTTCTTGCAACATGAGTGCTTATAAGTATCTCAATGAGCTTTGTATAAGTTTGACGAACTTATGAAACATCTAACAACTCGTTTCTAGGACTCTAAACCAAGTTTCATGCAACATGAGAGCTTATAAGTTCCTCAATTAGCTTTGTACAAGTTTGACGAACGTATGAAACATCTAACAACGCGTTTCTAAAACTCTAAACCAAGTTTCATGCAACATGAGTGCTTATAAGTTCCTCAATAAGCTTTGTACAAGTTTCAAGAACTTATGAAACATCTAACAACGCGTTTCTAGGACTCTAAACCAAGTTTCATGCAACATGATAGCTTATAAGTTCCTCAATGAGCTTTGTACAAGTTTGACGAACGTATGAAACATTTAACAACGCGTTTCTAGGACTCTAAACCAAGTTTCCTGCAACATGAGTGCTAATAAGTTCCTCAATGAGCTTTGTACAAGTTTCACGAATTTATGAAACATCTAACAACGCGTTTCTAGGACTCTAAACCAAGTTTCATGCAACATGAGTTCTTATAATTTCCTCAACGACCTTTGTACAAGTTTCACGAATTTATGAAACATGTAACAACGCGTTTCTAGGACTCTAAACCAAGTTTCATGCAACATGAGTGTTTATAAGTGTCTTAATGAGCTTTGTACAAGTTTGACGAACTTATGAAACATCTAACAACGCGTTTCTAGGACTTTAAACCAAGTTTCATGCAACATGAGTGCTTATAAGTATCTCAATGAGCTTTGTATAAGTTTGACGAACTTATGAAACATCTAACAACTCGTTTCTAGGACTCTAAACCAAGTTTCATGCAACATGATAGCTTATAATTTCCTCAATAAGCTTTGTACAAGTTTGACGAACGTATGAAACATCTACCAACGCGTTTCTAGGACTCTAAACCAAGTTTCATGCAACATGAGAGTTTATAAGTTCCTCAATAAGCTTTGTACAAGTTTGACGAACGTATGTAACATCTAACAACGCGTTTCTAAAACTCTAAACAAAGTTTAATGCAACATGAGTTCTTATAAGTTCCTCAATGACCTTTGTACAAGTTTGAAGAACGTATGAAACATCTAACAATGCGTTTCTAGGACTCTAAACCAGTTTTCATGCAACATGAGTGTTTATAAGTGTCTCAATGAGCTTTGTACAAGTTTCACGAACTTATGAAACATCTAACAACGCGTTTCTAGGACTCTAAACAAAGTTTCATGCAACATGAGTGCTTATAAGTTCCTCAATGAGCTTTGTACAAGTTTCACGAACTTATGAAACATCTAACAACGCGTTTCTAGGACTCTAAACCAAGTTACATGCAACATGAAATCTTATAAGTTCCTCAATGAGCTTTGTATAAGTTTGACGAACGTATGAAACATCTAACAACGCGTTTCTAGGACTCTGAACCAAGTTTCATGCAACATGAGTGTTTATAAGTGTCTCAATGAGCTTTGTACAAGTTTGACGAACTTATGAAACATCTAACAACGCGTTTCTAGGACTCTAACCCAAGTTTCATGCAACATGAGTGCTTATAGGTATCTCAATGAACTTTGTATAAGTTTGACGAACTTATGAAACATCTAACAACTCGTTTCTAGGACTCTAAACTAAGTTTCATGCAACATGAGAGCTTATAAGTTCCTCAATGAGCTTTGTACAAGTTTGACGAACGTATGAAACATCTAACAACCCGTTTCTAATACTCTAAACCAAGTTTCATGCAACATGAGTGCTTATAAGTTCTTCAATAAGCTTTGTACAAGTTTCACGAACTTATGAAATCTAGGACTCTAAACCAAGTTTCATGCAACATGAGAGCTTATAAGTTCCTCAATGAGCTTTGTACAAGTTTGACGAACGTATGAAACATCTAACAACGCGTTTCTAGGACTCTAAACCAAGTTTCATGCAACATGAGTGCTTATAAGTTCCTCAATGAACTTTTTACAAGTTTGAAGAATGTATGAAACATCTAACAACGCGTTTCTAGGACTCTAAACCAAGTTTCATGCAACATGAGAGCTTATAAGTTCCTCAATGAGCTTTATACAAGTTTAACGAACTTATGAAACATCTAACAGCGCTTTTTCTAGGACTCTAAACCAAATTTCATGCAACATGAGTGCTTATAAGTTTTTCAATGAGCTTTGTACAAGTTTGACGAACTTATGAAACATCTAACAACGCGTTTCTAGGACTCTAAACCAAGTTTCATGCAACATGAGTGCTTATAACTATTAAGACTAATGATAACCTACAAAGGCATTAGATCAAAATACATCAAAGAAGGGAAAAGTGTAGTTGCATCATGTAGTCGACTACATCAACCGACTAAAGAGCCGTTAGAGAAGTCATGTAGTCGACCAATGTAGTTGCATCATGTAGTCGACTACATCAACCGACTAAAGAGCCGTTAGAGAATTCAAATTTGAATTCTAGCCGTTGGACTTATCCCTTGTTGCACTTTTTCTCTATTTAATGTTGTTTAAACCCTTGTAAACATTAAGGAGGTGATTCCTCTCTTCATAATCTAACCAAAACTCTCTCTAATCTCTCTTAAACACTCAAGATCCGAATTAGTGTAATTCGGATCTTAATCTCTCTTAATCTTCCTTAATCTCTAAAGGACCAAGCTCATCACTTTGCTCCTAATCTCCACCACTATACTCACGAATTTCAACATGGTATCAAAGCAAAGCTCTTGAGACCCATAGGTAAGTCGCTTCCGCCATTCTCCTTTCTTATTTCTTGCTTATAAATACAAAGATCTAGAGGAGGAAAAGAATGACCAAGATTCGAGTGGTTAAAACCCTTAAGATCTTGGTGAATCAATGCTCCTCTTAGGAAGAGAACCATGATTCTTTGTCTCTTAATGAGTGAAGATACATGTTGAATCCAAGTTCCTTTCAAGAACAATCCAATCAAAACCGAATCATAGTGAGCATAGATTGAAAATCTAGCTATATGTTGTTTTTGGTTGAGTTGTTCTTTAAGATCTTTGTTTAGGCCGAAAGTTGTGGATGAGAACCATTGTTTCCTCACTCTTATGAGTTTAAAAGGAACCTTGATGAATCCAAAATCCATCTAACTTAGGCATTAGGCAATGACCAAGTATTCAAAGCATAAAGCTTGAAACTTGTGAGCTAAAGAGTGAGAGAACCATGCTCATTGATTCTTTAAGAACAATGCCTTGTTGAATCCGAAACTCTATGCTTTTCTTAAGATACAAAGATAAAAGGATGTGATCCATGATTCGCCATGAGCGATAAGTGTTGTATCCAAATCCGAAGGTAATTACTTCATCTTTGTAAGGCCGAAAGCAAAGAGGATGAGAACCATGGATTCCCCACTCTTATGAGTCCAAAGGGAACCATGTTGAATCCAAATCGGACTTTGCTTAGGCATTTTTTAGACTATGAACAAGTATTCAAGAACAAAACTTGAAACTTGCGAGTCAAAAGGGTTTGTGAACCTTGTGTGCTCACTCTTAGGAGTCCAAAGCCACTTGATGAATCCAATACCATGAAAGTTTCGGTTAAAAGCTTGTCCGAATTTCAAAGACAAAATAGTTGAGTCATGTAGTCGACTATGTCACATGACTACATGACAAAAATAGTTGAGTCATGTAGTCGACTATGTCACATGACTACATGACAACCGAATCTTTGAAAGATCTAGGATACAAGGTCCACTTATGTCTTTGACTAAGACCAAATCACTAGTCCTTGTTTGGTGAAGTGGTTTGAATCTTGGTAAAAGACTAAGTGAACTTAAAACCTTGGTTAATCCAAAAGATCTTCGGTTTAACAAAGGGTAAGGAACCAAGATCCGCTTGTGATAAAGCATATAAGATCTTTGTGTATCCGATACTCTCTTAGAGGGAAGAGAACCAAGCCTCCATAAGTGTAATAAAACACCGAGAGCTTGATGAATCCTTCATAACCTCGGCTAACATGAGTCTATAAAGAGATCCATGACCACTTAAAAGGTGATACTTTAAAGGGTCATGATGAATCCATCTTTAGACTTATGGGGAAATGATTCACTACATTAACATCTATATAAGGTGAAGATGGAATGATGATCTAGGTTTGTTGTCATAAACCGCCTATGTGCACTTAAGTTTATGATACAAGATGAGTAACTAAGCTATGAAAGCTATCAAGTTACAATGAATCTTGTTGGTGTGTTTTAAGATCATGGTCCGCCATTGTGCACTAAAGACCATGGTCCCTTGTTGCTAACTTGAATCTATGTGTAGGTAAAGAAGCAAACAAGAGAATTTCTCATAAAGAGAAGTCATAAATCCAATCTTAGACTAACCATTGAGGTGCTCTACAAGGATAAATGACTTCTCCCAATGACCATCTTCCCAAAGGAAAACCATAAAAAGGCCATTTCTAAACTCTTTACTCCCTTATTTATATTATTAGATACTTGTCTAAGTGTTCATGTGTGCTTGAAATTGTTATATGCCTTAGATCACTTAGAAATTTGTTTGTCAATTTCAAAACTATAAGACCAAAACTTGAACTTGTTGAGGTGCATACTATTCTCGGGTTTAATCAAAAGACATAGGGAACATATTGAACTATTGTCTTAACCCCTCTCTTGCATTCTTACTTGTACTTGTGAATGGTTGATCAATAGTTTGTAAATTATTACATGTTATTATCTTGTGCCGATTAATCATGAAACTAAGATCAATTTTGTGTCTTTGATATGATGTAGGATCATCGTGTCTAAGGACTTAAAAAGATCATCATGAAAGCCCCTAAGCATAAAGAGGTAACAAGGAAGTGTTAAAGAGAAGAGGGGTAAAGAGAAGAATGAAAGAAGCCATGAAGGTATCCAAAGGATTGATGAGAACCCTCTCTCACCAAGCTTGTGAAGAACAAAGCCGAGAAAGGAGGAAAGTTCATAGACTTCCATCTTAATCATGAAGGGGGGAGAAGAATTAATCATCCACATCTCATCATGATCAAATGGAAGCCAATCCACCTAATCTTCGGTCAAGTCCCTAGCAAAGACAAAGACCATCACTTGACCAAAGTCCCTAGCAAAGACAAGGTCACCATTCTCGGCCAAGTATCAAGAAGAACAAGCCGAGTCAATCCACCAAATCTTCGGTCAAGTCCCTAGCAAAGACAAAGACCATCACTTGACCAAAGTCCCTAGCAAAGACAAGGTCCATTCTCCGGTTAAAGCATCTTCCAAGGTGCCAAACCAATTCACTCTCGGCCAAATCCTTACAAAGGAGAAGGCCAAACCATCTTATCATCATCTTTTGGTCAAGATCTAGCAAGTCAAAGACCTCCATTCAACCACCAACAAACCCGGCCAAAGTATCAAGAAGGACTAAGCCGCCACTTCCACCAATCCGGCTAAGTATTGACTAAAGTACCAAGAAGGACGAAGTCAATACAAAGCTCTCACTCTCGGCTAAAGTACCAAGAAGGACGAAGCCTCCACAACCAATCCATTTCGGCTTAAGTACCAACAAGATACAAGGCCAAAGTCTCATTGAAGCAAAGAAGAACCGCAACTAGCTAAAGACACTTGAAGGAAGATCATAACTTGCTCAAGGAGTCTAAGAGCCTTCATCAATCACTCGGTCAAGCTTCTACAAAGAAGCAAGACAACCCAGTCCATACCATCAACACTAGGCTCGGTCAAGTTCCTAGCAACGACAAAACCGAGCCATCCATGTTCTAGAAAGAGACCAATAATCAACCATGATCAATCGGCTCTCACCATTCTCGGCCTAGCAACTATCAAGTGCAAAGCCAAATACTTGTTACTCGGCCTAAGCATCTACCAAGAGCTAAGCCAAAAGACTCCAAACCAACCTTGTTCCAATTGCACAAAGGATAAAGCCGCAAGACCTCACGAAGAAGTCAAAGGGCTCAAGCCAAATGCAACTACAAGGGATCATCAATCTATCATACCCCTACAAACCAAAGGCTGTCCCTTAACCTTACTCTCTTTATTATGATTAACTTATTCATAGAACTAGAGCTGCATCACATAATCTTGCTTAGTTCTTGATGAATTTAATCATTGCCCTTGTTAAAAGTTGCTTGAAGCCTATGTGAAATCATTTGAAATTTGTGCAGGAACTTAGGTTTAATAGCAAAATTACTCATTGATTCATTATGTTGCATCTAGACTTAAGCTTCTTATGTGCATTTATATCTAAGCGTATCAAGTTAACCCTTTCACTAAGCTTTACATCTTTCTTGAATCCTTTGAAGGTTAAAAGAAGTGAGAGCCAAGTGATCATTCTCGGTTGCTTGAATGACAAGAAGAATGCCAACAAGGAGAAATCAAGAGAAGAAAGGAGGAAGCCATAAGTGTTCGGTCAAATCCATCCACACCCAAGCTTGTGAAGAACAAAGCCGTGGATAGGAATCAAATCAAAGTCTCACACCGAAGCTTGTGAAGAACAAGCCGTGAAGACCAAGTCAAAGAAATGAAGACCAAGAAGGTCTCATGTCAACAAGGGAGAAGCGTCACTTCCCAAATCAAATAACGCATCCAAGATCCTAACAACAAGCCGAGAAGATCAAAGAAGCTTGTTGAAAGGAGATCATAGAACCCTTTAAGAAGAACACGGCAAAGTCAAGAAGATCAAACCGGTTTTATCTTAAGGGGAGTTTCGGCCAAGACAAGAAGATCAAGGCCAAGATTAAGAAGACCCCTATTGCAAAGACTTACACTCTTTTTCCCTTAGTAATGCTTTTATCCCAAGTGGTTTTGCTTACTAAGGGTTTTAATGAGGTTTGTTTAGCAATGTCCAATCTTAGCCATTTCATTGGGCTAAGCTTGAGGGGGAGTATTAAGACTAATGATAACCTACAAAGGCATTAGATCAAAATACATCAAAGAAGGGAAAAGTGTAGTTGCATCATGTAGTCGACTACATCAACCGACTAAAGAGCCGTTAGAGAAGTCATGTAGTCGACCAATGTAGTTGCATCATGTAGTCGACTACATCAACCGACTAAAGAGCCGTTAGAGAATTCAAATTTGAATTCTAGCCGTTGGACTTATCCCTTGTTGCACTTTTTCTCTATTTAATGTTGTTTAAACCCTTGTAAACATTAAGGAGGTGATTCCTCTCTTCATAATCTAACCAAAACTCTCTCTAATCTCTCTTAAACACTCAAGATCCGAATTAGTGTAATTCGGATCTTAATCTCTCTTAATCTTCCTTAATCTCTAAAGGACCAAGCTCATCACTTTGCTCCTAATCTCCACCACTATACTCACGAATTTCAACAATAACTTCCTCAATGAGCTTTGTTCAAGTTTGACGAACTTATGAAACATCTAACAACTCATTTCTAGGACTCTAAACCAAGTTTCATGCAACATGAGAACTTATAAGTTTCTCAATGAGCTTAGTACAAGTTTGACGAACGTATGAAACATCTAACAACCCGTTTCTAAAACTCTAAACCAAGTTTCATGCAACATGAGTGCTTATAAGTTCCTCAATAAGCTTTGTACAAGTTTCACGAACTTATGAAACATCTAACAACGCGTTTCTAGGACTCTAAACCAAGTTTCATGCAAACATGAGTTCTTATAAGTTCCTCAATGAGCTTTTTACAAGTTTCAAGAACTTATGAAACATCTAACAACGCGTTTCAAGGACTCTAAACCAAGTTTCATGCAACATGATAGCTTATAAGTTCCTCAATGAGCTTTGTACAAGTTTGACGAACGTATGAAACATCTAACAACGCGTTTCTAGGACTCCAAACCAAGTTTCATGCAACATGAGTGCTTATAAGTTCCTCAATGAGCTTTGTACAAGTTTCACGAACTTATGAAACATCTAACAACGCGTTTCTAGGACTCTAAACCAAATTTCATGCAACATGAGAGCTTATAAGTTCCTCAATGAGCTTTGTACAAGTTTGACGAACGTATGAAACATCTAACAACGCGTTTCTTGGACTCTAAACCAAGTTTCATGCAACATGAGTTCTTATAAGTTCCTCAATGAGCTTTGTACAAGTTTGACGAACGTATGAAACATCTAACAACGCGTTTCTAGAACTCTAAAACAAGTTTCATGCAACATGAGTTCTTATAAGTTCCTCAATGAGCTTTGTACAAGTTTGACGAACTTATGAAACATCTAACAACGCGTTACAAGGACTCTAAACCAAGTTTCATGCAACATGAGTTCTTATAAGGTTCTCAATGAGCTTTGTACAAGTTTGGCGAACGTATGAAACATCTAACAACGCGTTTCTAGGACTCTAAACCAATTTTCATGCAACATGAGTGTTTATAAGTGTCTCAATGAGCTTTGTATAAATTTGACGAACTTATTAAACATCTAACAACGCATTTCTAGGACTCTAAACCAAGTTTCATGCAACATTAGTGCTTATAAGTATTTCAATGACCTTTGTATAAGTTTGATGAACTTATGAAACATCTAACAACTCGTTTCTAGGACTCTAAACCAAGTTTCATGCAACATGAGAGATTATAAGTTCCTCAATGAGCTTTGTACAAGTTTGACGAACGTATGAAACATTCAACAACGCGTTTCTAAAACTCTAAACCATGTTTCATGCAACATGAGTGCTTATAAGTTCCTCAATAAGCTTTGTACAAGTTTGACGAACGTATGAAACATTTAACATTGCGTTTCTAGGACTCTAAATCAAGTTTCATCCAACATGAGTGCTTATAAGTTCTTCAATGAGCTTTGTACAAGTTTCACGAACTTATGAAACATCTAAAACCGCGTTTCTAGGACTCTAAACCAAGTTTCATGCAAACATGAGTTCTTATAACTTCCTCATTGAGCTTTTTACAAGTTACAAGAACTTATGAAACATCTAACAACGCGTTTCTAGGACTCTAAACCAAGTTTCATGCAACATGAGTGCTTATAAGTATCTCAATGAGCTTTGTATAAGTTTGACGAACTTATGAAACATCTAACAACTCGTTTCTAGGACTCTAAACCAAGTTTCATGCAACATGAGAGCTTATAAGTTCCCCAATGATATTTGTAAAAGTTTGACGAACGTATGAAACATCTACCAACGCGTTTCTAGGACTCTAAACCAAGTTTCATGCAACATGAGTGCTTATAAGTTCCTCAATGAGATTTGTACAAGTTTCACGAACTTATGAAACATCTAACAACTCGTTTCTAGGACTCTAAAACAAGTTTCATGCAACATGAGAGCTTATAAGTTCCTCAATGAGCTTTGTACAAGTTTCACGAACTTATGAAATATCTAACAACGTGTTTCTAGGACTCTAAACAAAGTTTCATGCCACATGAGTTCTTATAAGTTCCTCAATGACCTTTGTACAAGTTTTACGAACTTATGAAACATCTAACAATGCGTTTCCAGGACTCTAAACCAAGTTACATGCAACATGAACTCTTATAAGTTCCTCAATGAGTTTTGTACAAGTTTGACGAACTTATGAAACATCTAACAACGCGTTTCTAGGACTCTAACCCAAGTTTCATGCAACATAAGTGCTTATAAGTATATCAATGAGCTTTTTATAAGTTTGACGAACTTATGAAACATCTAACAACTCGTTTCTAGGACTCTAAACCAAGTTTCATGCAACATGAGAGCTTATAAGTTCCTCAATGAGCTTTTTCCAAGGTTGACGAACGTATGAAACATCTAACAACGCCTTTCTAAAATTCTAAACCAAGTTTCATGCAACATGAGTGCTTATAAGTTCCTCAATAAGCTTTGTACAAGTTTCAAGAACTTATGAAACATCTAACAACACGTTTCTAAGACTCTAAACCAAGTTTCATGCAACATGATAGCTTATAAGTTCCTCAATGAGCTTTGTACAAATTTGACGAACGTATGAAACATCTAACAACGCGTTTCTAGGACTCTAAACCAAGTTTCATGCAACATGAGTGCTTATAAGTATCTCAATGAGCTTTATATAAGTTTCACGAACTTATGAAACATCTAACAACTCGTTTCTAGGACTCTAAACCAAGTTTCATGCAACATGAGAGCTTATAAGTTCCTCAATGAGCTTTGTACAACTTTGACGAACGTATGAAACATCTAACAACGCGTTTCTAAAACTCTAAACCAAGTTTCATGCAACATGAGTGCTTATAAGTTCCTCAATAAGCTTTGTACAAGTTTGACGAACGTATGAAACATCTAACAACGCGTTTCTAGCACTCTAAACCAAGTTTCATGCAACATGAGTTCTTATAAGTTCCTCAATGAGCTTTGTACAAGTTTCACGAACTTATGAAACATCTAATAACGCGTTTCTAGGACTCTAAACAAAGTTTCCTGCAACATGAGTTCTTATAATTTCCTCAATGACCTTTGTACAAGTTTTACGAACGTATGAAACATCTAACAACGCGTTTCTAGGACTCTAAACCAAGTTTCATGCAACATGAGTGTTTATTATTATCTCAATGAGCTTTGTACAAGTTTGGCGAACTTATGAAATATCTAACAACGCGTTTCTAGGACTCTAAACCAAGTTTCATGCAACATGAGTGCTTATAAGTATCTCAATGAGCTTTGTATAAGTTTGACGAAGTTATGAAACATCTAACAACTCGTGTCTAGGACTCTAAACCAAGTTTCATGCAACATGAGAGCTAATAAGTTCCTCAATGAGCTTTGTACAAGTTTGACGAACGTATGAAACATCTAACAACGCGTTTCTAACATTCTAAACCAAGTTTCATGCAACATGAGTGCTTATAAGTTCCTCAATAACTTTTTACAAGTTTCACGAACTTATGAAACATCTAACAACACGTTTCTAGGACCCTAAACCAAGTTTCATGCAACATGAGAGCTTATAAGTTCCTCAATGAGTTTTGTACAAGTTTGACGAATGTATGAAACAACTAACAACGCGTTTCTAAGACTCTAAACCAAGTTTCATGCAACATGAGTGCTTATAAGTTCCTCAATGAACTTTGTACAAGTTTCAAGAACTTGTGAAACATCTAACAACGCGTTTCTAGGACTCTAAACCAAGTTTCATGCAACATGAGTTCTTATAAGTTCCTCAATGACCTTTGTACAAGTTTGACGAACGTATGAAATATCTAACAACGCATTTCTAGGAATCTAAACCAAGTTTTATGCAACATGAGTGCTTATAAGTATCTCAATGAGCCTTGTATAAGTTTGACGAACTTATGAAACATCTAACAACTCGTTTCTTGGACTCTAAACAAAGTTTCATGCAACATGAGAGCTTATAAGTTCCTCAATGAGCTTTGTAAAAGTTTGATGAACGTATGAAACATCTAACAACGCGTTTCTAAAACTCTAAACCAAGTTTCATTCAACATGAGTGCTTATAAGTTCCTCAATAAGCTTTGTACAAGTTTGACGAACGTATGAAACATTTAACAACGCGTTTCTACGACTCTAAACCAAGTTTCATGCAACATGAGTGCTTATAAGTTCCTCAATGAGTTTTGTACAAGTTTCACGAACTTATGAAACATCTAACAACGCGTTTCTAGGACTCTAAATCAAGTTTCATGCAACATGAGAGCTTATAAGTTCCTCAATGAGCTTTGTACAAGTTTGACGAACTTATGAAACATCTAACAACGCGTTTCTAGGACTCTAAACCAAGTTTCATGCAACATGAGTGTTTATAAGTGTCTCAATGAGCTTTGTACAAGTTTGACGAACTTATGAAACATCTAACAACGCGTTTCTAGGACTCTAAACCAAGTTTCATGCAACATGAGTGCATATAAGTATCTCAATGAGCTTTGTATAAGTTTGACGAACTTATGAAACATCTAACAACTCGTTTCTAGGACTCTAAACCAAGTTTGATGAAACATGAGAGCTGATAAGTTCCTCAATGAGCTTTGTACAAGTTTGACGAACGTATGAAACATCTAACAACGCGTTTCTAACACTCTAAACCAAGTTTCATGAAACATGAGTGCTTATAAGTTCCTCAATAATCTTTTTACAAGTTTCACGAACTTATGAAACATCTAACAACGCGTTTCTAGGACTCTAAACCAAGTTTCATGCAACATGAGAGCTTATAAGTTCCTCAATGAGCTTTGTACAAGTTTGACGAACGTATGAAACATCTAACAACTCGTTTCTAGGACTCTAAACCAAGTTTCATGCAACATGAGTGCTTATAAGTTCCTCAATGAGCTTTGTACAAGTTTCACGAACTTATGAAACATCTAACAACTCGTTTCTAGGACTCTAAACCAAGTTTCATGCAACATGAGAGCTTATAAGTTCCTCAATGAGCTTTGTACAAGTTTCACGAACTTATGAAACATCTAACAACGCGTTTCTAGGACTCTAAACAAAGTTTCATGCCACATGAGTTCTTATAAGTTCCTCAATGACCTTTGTACAAGTTTTACGAACTTATGAAACATCTAACAATGCGTTTCCAGGACTCTAAACCAAGTTACATGCAACATGAACTCTTATAAGTTCCTCAATGAGCTTTGTACAAGTTTGACGAACGTATGAAACATCTAACAACGCGTTTCTAGGACTCTAAAAAAAATTTCATGCAACATGAGTGTTTATAAGTGTCTCAATGAGCTTTGTACAAGTTTGACGAACTTATGAAACATCTAACAACGCGTTTCTAGGACTCTAACCCAAGTTTCATGCAACATAAGTGCTTATAAGTATATCAATGAGCTTTGTATAAGTTTGACGAACTTATGAAACATCTAACAACTCGTTTCTAGGACTCTAAACCAAGTTTCATGCAACATGAGAGCTTATAAGTTCCTCAATGAGCTTTGTACAAGTTTGACGAACGTATGAAACATCTAACAACGCGTTTCTAAAACTCTAAACCAAATTTCATGCAACATGAGTGCTTATAAGTTCCTCAATAAGCTTTGTACAAGTTTCAAGAACTTATGAAACATCTAACAACACGTTTCTAGGACTCTAAACCAAGTTTCATGCAACATGATAGCTTATAAGTTCCTCAATGAGCTTTGTACAAGTTTGACCAACGTATGAAACATCTAACAACGCGTTTCTAGGACTCTAAACCAAGTTTCATGCAACATGAGTGGTTATAAGTATCTCAATGAGCTTTGTATAAGTTTCACGAATTTATGAAACATCTAACAACTCGTTTCTAGGACTCTAAACCAAGTTTCATGCAACATGAGAGCTTATAAGTTCCTCAATGAGCTTTGTACAAGTTTGACGAACGTATGAAACATCTAACAACGCGTTTCTAAAACTCTAAACCAAGTTTCATGCAACATGAGTGCTTATAAGTTCCTCAATAAGCTTTGTACAAGTTTGACGAACGTATGAAACATCTAACAACGCGTTTCTAGGACTCTAAACCAAGTTTCATGCAACATGAGTGCTTATAAGTTCCTCAATGAGCTTTGTACAAGTTTCACGAACTTATGAAACATCTAATAACGCGTTTCTAGGACTCTAAACAAAGTTTCCTGCAACATGAGTTCTTATAAGTTCCTCAATGACCTTTGTACAAGTTTTATGAATGTATGAAACATCTAACAACGCGTTTCTAGGACTCTAAACCAAGTTTCATGCAACATGAGTGTTTATTATTATCTCAATGAGCTTTGTACAAGTTTGACGAACGTATGAAACATCTAACAACGCGTTTCTAATACGCTAAACCAAGTTTCATGAAACATGAGTGCTTATAAGTTCCTCAATAAGCTTTGTACAAGTTTGACGAACGTATGAAACATTTAACAACGCGTTTCTACGACTCTAAACCAAGTTTCAAGCAACATGAGTGCTTATAAGTTCCTCAATGAGTTTTGTACAAGTTTCACGAACTTATGAAACATCTAACAACGCGTTTCTAGGACTCTAAATCAAGTTTCATGCAACATGAGTGTTTATAAGTGTCTCAATGAGCTTTGTACAAGTTTGACGAACTTAAGAAACATCTAACAACGCGTTTCTAGGACTCTAAACCAAGTTTCATGCAACATGAGTGCTTATAAGTATCTCAATAAGCTTTGTATAAGTTTGACGAACTTATGAAACATCTAACAACTCGTTTCTAGGACTCTAAACCAAGTTTCATGCAACATGAGTTCTTATAAGTTCCTCAATGACCTTTGTACAAGTTTGAAGAACGTATGGAACATCTAACAACGCCTTTCTAAAACTCTAAACCAAGTTTCATGCAACATGAGTGCTTATAAGTTCTTCAATAAGCTTTGTACCAGTTTGACGAACGTATGAAACATCTAACAACGCGTTTCTAGGACTCTAAACCAAGTTTCATGCAACATGAGAGCTTATAAGTTCCTCAATGAGCTTTGTACAAGTTTGACGAATGTATGAAACATCTAACAACGCGTTTCTAAAACTCTAAACCAAGTTTCATGCAACATGAGTGCTTATAAGTTCCTCAATAAACTTGTACGTACAAGTTTGACGAACGTATGAAACATCTAACAACGCGTTTCTAGGACTCTAAACCAAGTTTCATGCAACATGAGTGCTTATAAGTTCCTCAATGAGCTTTGTACAAGTTTCACGAACTTATGAAACATCTAATAACGCGTTTCTAGTACTCTAAACAAAGTTTCCTGCAACATGAGTTCTTATAAGTTCCTCAATGACCTTTGTACAAGTTTTACGAACGTATGAAACATCTAACAACGCGTTTCTAGGACTCTAAACCAAGTTTCATGCAACATGAGTGTTTATTATTATCTCAATGAGCTTTGTACAAGTTTGACGAACGTATGAAACATCTAACAACGCGTTTCTAATACTCTAAACCAAGTTTCATGCAACATGAGTGTTTATAAGTGTCTCAATGAGCTTTGTACAAGTTTCACGAACGTATGAAACATTTAACAACGCGTTTCTAGGACTCTAAACCAATTTTCATGCAACATGAGTGTTTATAAGTGTCTCAATGAGCTTTGTACAAGTTTGACGAACTTATGAAACATCTAACAACGCGTTTCTAGGACTCTAAACCAAGTTTCATGCAACATGAGTGCTTATAAGTATCTCAATGAGCTTTGTATAAGTTTGACGAACTTATGAAACATCTAACAACTCGTTTCTAGGACTCTAAACCAAGTTTCAGGCAACATGAGTTCTTATAAGTTCCTCAGTAAGCTTTGTACAAGTTTGACGAACGTATGAAACATTTAACAACGCGTTTCTACGACTCTAAACCAAGTTTCAAGCAACATGAGTGCTTATAAGTTCCTCAATGAGTTTTGTACAAGTTTCACGAACTTATGAAACATCTAACAACGCGTTTCTAGGACTCTAAATCAAGTTTCATGCAACATGAGTGTTTATAAGTGTCTCAATGAGCTTTGTACAAGTTTGACGAACTTATGAAACATCTAACAACGTGTTTCTAGGACTCTAAACCAAGTTTCATGCAACATGAGTGCTTATAAGTATCTCAATGAGCTTTGTATAAGTTTGACGAACTTATGAAACATCTAACAACTCGTTTCTAGGACTCTAAACCAAGTTTCATGCAACATGAGTTCTTATAAGTTCCTCAATGACCTTTGTACAAGTTTGAAGAACGTATGGAACATCTAACAACGCCTTTCTAAAACTCTAAACCAAGTTTCATGCAACATGAGTGCTTATAAGTTCCTCAATAAGCTTTGTACCAGTTTGACGAACGTATGAAACATCTAACAACGCGTTTCTAGGACTCTAAACCAAGTTTCATGCAACCTGAGTGCTTATAAGTTTCTCAATGAGCTTTGTACAAGTTTCACGAACTTATGAAACATCTAACAATGCGTTTCTAGGACTCTAAATCAAGTTTCATGCAACATGAGAGCTTATAAGTTCCTCAATGATCTTTGTACAAGTTTGACGAACGTATGAAACATCTAGAAACGCGTTTCTAGGACTTTAACCAAATTTCATGCAACATGAGTGCTTATAAGTTCCTAAATGAGCTTTGTACAAGTTTCACGAACTTATGAAACATCTAACAACGTGTTTCTAGGACTCTAAACCAAGTTTCGTGCAAACATGAGTTCTTATAAGTTCCTCAATGAGCTTTTTACAAGTTTCAAGAACTTATGAAACATCTAACAACGCGTTTCTAGGACTCTAAACCAAGTTTCATGCAACATGAGTGCTTATAAGTATCTCAATAAGCTTTGTATAAGTTTGACGAACTTATGAAACATCTAACAACTCGTTTCTAGGACTCTAAACCAAGTTTCATGCAACATGAGAGCTTATAAGTTCCTCAATGATCTTTGTACAAGTTTGACGAACGTATGAAACATCTAACAACGCGTTTCTAGGACTCTAAACCAAGTTTCATGCATCATGAGTGCTTATAAGTTCCTCAATGAGCTTTGTAAAAGTTTCACGAACTTATGAAACATCTAACAACGCGTTTCTAGGACTCTAAACCAAGTTTCATGCAAACATGAGTTCTTATAAGTTCCTCAATGTTCTTTTTACAAGTTTCAAGAACTTACGAAACATCTAACAACGCGTTTCTAGGACTCTAAACCAAGTTTCATGCAACATGAGTGTTTATAAGTGTCTCAATGAGCTTTGTACAAGTTTGACGAACTTATGAAACATCTAACAACGCGTTTCTAGGACTCTAACCCAAATTTCTTGCAACATGAGTGCTTATAAGTATCTCAATGAGCTTTGTATAAGTTTGACGAACTTATGAAACATCTAACAACTCGTTTCTAGGACTCTAAACCAAGTTTCATGCAACATGAGAGCTTATAAGTTCCTCAATTAGCTTTGTACAAGTTTGACGAACGTATGAAACATCTAACAACGCGTTTCTAAAACTCTAAACCAAGTTTCATGCAACATGAGTGCTTATAAGTTCCTCAATAAGCTTTGTACAAGTTTCAAGAACTTATGAAACATCTAACAACGCGTTTCTAGGACTCTAAACCAAGTTTCATGCAACATGATAGCTTATAAGTTCCTCAATGAGCTTTGTACAAGTTTGACGAACGTATGAAACATTTAACAACGCGTTTCTAGGACTCTAAACCAAGTTTCCTGCAACATGAGTGCTAATAAGTTCCTCAATGAGCTTTGTACAAGTTTCACGAATTTATGAAACATCTAACAACGCGTTTCTAGGACTCTAAACCAAGTTTCATGCAACATGAGTTCTTATAATTTCCTCAACGACCTTTGTACAAGTTTGACGGACGCATGAAACATCTAACAACGCGTTTCTAGGACTCTAAACCAATTTTCATGCAACATGAGTGTTTATAAGTTTCTTAATGAGCTTTGTACAAGTTCGACGAACTTATGAAACATCTAACAACGCGTTTCTAGGACTTTAAACCAAGTTTCATGCAACATGAGTGCTTATAAGTATCTCAATGAGCTTTGTATAAGTTTGACGAACTTATGAAACATCTAACAACTCGTTTCTAGGACTCTAAACCAAGTTTCATGCAACATGAGTTCTTATAAGTTCCTCAATGACCTTTGTACAAGTTTGACGAACGTATATATGGACCATCTAACAACACCTTTCTAAAACTCTAAACCAAGTTTCATGCAACATGAGTGCTTATAAGTTCCTCAATAAGCTTTGTACCAGTTTGACGAACGTATGAAACATCTAACAACGCGTTTCTAGGACTCTAAACCAAGTTTCATGCAACCTGAGTGCTTATAAGTTTCTCAATGAGCTTTGTACAAGTTTCACGAACTTATGAAACATCTAACAATGCGTTTCTAGGACTCTAAATCAAGTTTCATGCAACATGAGAGCTTATAAGTTCCTCAATGATCTTTGTACAAGTTTGACGAACGTATGAAACATCTAACAACGCGTTTCTAGGACTCTAAACCAAATTTCATGCAACATTAGTGCTTATAAGTTCCTAAATGAGCTTTGTACAAGTTTCACGAATTTATGAAACATCTAACAACGCGTTTCTAGGACTCTAAACCTAGTTTCATGCAAACATGAGTTCTTATAAGTTCCTCAATGAGCTTTTTACAAGTTTCAAGAACTTATGAAACATCTAACAACGCGTTTCTAGGACTCTAAACCAAGTTTCATGCAACATGAGTGCTTATAAGTATCTCAATGAGCTTTGTATAAGTTTGACGAACTTATGAAACATCTAACAACTCGTTTCTAGGACTCTAAACCAAGTATCATGCAACATGAGAGCTTATAAATTCCTCAATGATCTTTGTACAAGTTTGACGAACGTATGAAACATCTAACAACGCGTTTCTAGGACTCTAAACCAAGTTTCTTGCAACATGAGTGCTTATAAGTTCCTCAATGAGCTTTGTACAAGTTTCACGAACTTATGAAACATCTAACAACGCGTTTCTAGGACTCTAAACCAAGTTTCATGCAAACATGAGTTCTTATAAGTTCCTCAATGAGCTTTTTACAAGTTTCAAGAACTTATGAAACATCTAACAACGCGTTTCTAGGACTCTAAACCCAAGTTTCATGCAACATGAGTGTTTATAAGTGTCTCAATGAGCTTTGTACAAGTTTGACGAACTTATGAAACATCTAACAACGCGTTTCTAGGACTCTAAACCAAGTTTCATGCAACATGAGTGCTTATAAGTATCTCAATGAGCTTTGTATAAGTTTGACGAACTTATGAAACATCTAACAACTCGTTTCTAGGACTCTAAACCAAGTTTCATGCAACATGAGTTCTTATAAGTTCCTCAATGACCTTTGTACAAGTTTGAAGAACGTATGGAACATCTAACAACGCCTTTCTAAAACTCTAAACCAAGTTTCATGCAACATGAGTGCTTATAAATTCCTCAATAAGCTTTGTACCAGTTTGACGAACGTATGAAACATCTAACAACGCGTTTCTAGGACTCTAAAACCAAGTTTCATGCAACTCGAGTGCTTATAAGTTTCTCAATGAGCTTTGTACAAGTTTCACGAACTTATGAAACATCTAACAATGCGTTTCTAGGACTCTAAATCAAGTTTCATGCAACATGAGAGCTTATAAGTTCCTCAATGATCTTTGTACAAGTTTGACGAACGTATGAAACATCTAGAAACGCGTTTCTAGGACTTTAACCAAATTTCATGCAACATGAGTGCTTATAAGTTCCTAAATGAGCTTTGTACAAGTTTCACGAACTTATGAAACATCTAACAACGCGTTTCTAGGACTCTAAACCAAGTTTCGTGCAAACATGAGTTCTTATAAGTTCCTCAATGAGCTTTTTACAAGTTTTAAGAACTTATGAAACATCTAACAACGCGTTTCTAGGACTCTAAACCAAGTTTCATGCAACATGAGTGCTTATAAGTATCTCAATAAGCTTTGTATAAGTTTTACGAACTTATGAAACATCTAACAACTCGTTTCTAGGACTCTAAACCAAGTTTCATGCAACATGAGAGCTTATAAGTTCCTCAATGATCTTTGTACAAGTTTGACGAACGTATGAAACATCTAACAACGTGTTTCTAGGACTCTAAACCAAGTTTCATGCATCATGAGTGCTTATAAGTTCCTCAATGAGCTTTGTAAAAGTTTCACGAACTTATGAAACATCTAACAACGCGTTTCTAGGACTCTAAATCAAGTTTCATGCAAACATGAGTTCTTATAAGTTCCTCAATGTTCTTTTTACAAGTTTCAAGAACTTACGAAACATCTAACAACGCGTTTCTAGGAATCTAAACCAAGTTTCATGCAACATGAGTGTTTATAAGTGTCTCAATGAGCTTTGTACAAGTTTGACGAACTTATGAAACATCTAACAACGCGTTTCTAGGACTCTAACCCAAATTTCTTGCAACATGAGTGCTTATAAGTATCTCAATGAGCTTTGTATAAGTTTGACGAACTTATGAAACATCTAACAACTCGTTTCTAGGACTCTAAACCAAGTTTCATGCAACATGAGGGCTTATAAGTTCCTCAATTAGCTTTGTACAAGTTTGACGAACGTATGAAACATCTAACAACGCGTTTCTAAAACTCTAAACCAAGTTTCATGCAACATGAGTGCTTATAAGTTCTTCAATAAGCTTTGTACAAGTTTCAAGAACTTATGAAACATCTAACAACGCGTTTCTAGGACTCTAAACCAAGTTTCATGCAACATGATAGCTTATAAGTTCCTCAATGAGCTTTGTACAAGTTTGACGAACGTATGAAACATTTAACAACGCGTTTCTAGGACTCTAAACCAAGTTTCCTGCAACATGAGTGCTAATAAGTTCCTCAATGAGCTTTGTACAAGTTTCACGAATTTATGAAACATCTAACAACGCGTTTCTAGGACTCTAAACCAAGTTTCATGCAACATGAGTTCTTATAATTTCCTCAACGACCTTTGTACAAGTTTGACGGACGCATGAAACATCTAACAACGCGTTTCTAGGATTCTAAACCAATTTTCATGCAACATGAGTGTTTATAAGTGTCTTAATGAGCTTTGTACAAGTTTGACGAACTTATGAAACATCTAACAACGCGTTTCTAGGACTTTAAACCAAGTTTCATGCAACATGAGTGCTTATAAGTATCTCAATGAGCTTTGTATAAGTTTGACGAACTTATGAAACATCTAACAACTCGTTTCTAGGACTCTAAACCAAGTTTCATGCAACATGATAGCTTATAATTTCCTCAATAAGCTTTGTACAAGTTTGACGAACGTATGAAACATCTACCAACGCGTTTCTAGGACTCTAAACCAAGTTTCATGCAACATGAGAGTTTATAAGTTCCTCAATAAGCTTTGTACAAGTTTGACGAACGTATGAAACATCTAACAACGCGTTTCTAAAACTCTAAACCAAGTTTAATGCAACATGAGTGCTAATAAGTTCCTCACTGAGCTTTGTACAAGTTTCACGAACTTATGAAACATCTAACAACACGTTTCTAGGACTCTAAACCAATTTTCATGCAACATGAGTGTTTATAAGTGTCTCAATGAGCTTTGTACAAGTTTCATGAACGTATGAAACATCTAACAACGCGTTTCTAGGACTCTAAACCAATTTTCATGCAACAAGAGTGTTTATAAGTGTCTCAATGAGCTTTGTACAAGTTTGACGAACTTATGAAACATCTAAAAACGCGTTTCTAGGACTCTAAACCAAGTTTCATGCAACATGAGTGCTTATAAGTATCTCAATGAGCTTTGTATAAGTTTGACGAACTTATGAAACATCTAACAACTCGTTTCTAGGACTCTAAACCAAGTTTCATGCAACATGAGTTCTTATAAGTTCCTCAATGACCTTTGTACAAGTTTGACGAACGTATATATGGAACATCTAACAACACCTTTCTAAAACTCTAAACCAAGTTTCATGCAACATGAGTGCTTATAAGTTCCTCAATAAGCTTTGTACCAGTTTGACGAACGTATGAAACATCTAACAACGCGTTTCTAGGACTCTAAACCAAGTTTCATGCAACTTTGAGTGCTTATAAGTTTCTCAATGAGCTTTGTACAAGTTTCACGAACTTATGAAACATCTAACAATGCGTTTCTAGGACTCTAAATCAAGTTTCATGCAACATGAGAGCTTATAAGTTCCTCAATGATCTTTGTACAAGTTTGACGAACGTATGAAACATCTAACAACGCGTTTCTAGGACTCTAAACCAAATTTCATGCAACATTAGTGCTTATAAGTTCCTAAATGAGCTTTGTACAAGTTTCACGAACTTATGAAACATCTAACAACGCGTTTCTAGGACTCTAAACCAAGTTTCATGCAAACATGAGTTCTTATAAGTTCCTCAATAAGCTTTTTACAAGTTTCAAGAACTTATGAAACATCTAACAACGCGTTTCTAGGAATCTAAACCAAGTTTCATGCAACATGAGTGCTTATAAGTATCTCAATGAGCTTTGTATAAGTTTGACGAACTTATGAAACATCTAACAACTCGTTTCTAGGACTCTAAACCAAGTTTCATGCAACATGAGAGCTTATAAATTCCTCAATGATCTTTGTACAAGTTTGACGAACGTATGAAACATCTAACAACGCGTTTCTAGGACTCTAAACCAAGTTTCTTGCAACATGAGTGCTTATAAGTTCCTCAATGAGCTTTGTACAAGTTTCACGAACTTATGAAACATCTAACAACGCGTTTCTAGGACTCTAAACCAAGTTTCATGCAAACATGAGTTCTTATAAGTTCCTCAATGAGCTTTTTACAAGTTTCAAGAACTTATGAAACATCTAACAACGCGTTTCTAGGACTCTAAACCAAGTTTCATGCAACATGAGTGTTTATAAGTGTCTCAATGAGCTTTGTACAAGTTTGACGAACTTATGAAACATCTAACAACGCGTTTCTAGGACTCTAACCCATATTTCATGCAACATAAGTGCTTATAAGTATCTCAATGAGCTTTGTATAAGTTTGACGAACTTATGAAACATCTAACAACTCGTTTCTAGGACTCTAAACCAAGTTTCATGCAACATGAGAGCTTATAACTTCCTCAATTAGCTTTGTACAAGTTTGACGAACGTATGAAACATCTAACAACGCGTTTCTAAAACTCTAAACCAATTTTCATGCAACATGAGTGTTTATAAGTGTCTCAATGAGCTTTGTACAAGTTTGACGAACTTATGAAACATCTAACAACGCGTTTCTAGGACTCTAAACCAAGTTTCATGCAACATGAGTGCTTATAAGTTCCTCACTGAGCTTTGTACAAGTTTGACGAACGTATGAAACATCTAACAACGCGTTTCTAGGACTCTAAACCAAGTTTCCTGCAACATGAGTGCTTATAAGTTCCTCAATGAGTTTTGTACAAGTTACACGAACTTATGAAACATCTAACAACGCGTTTCTAGGACTCTAAACCAAGTTTCATGCAACATGAGTACTTATAAGTTCCTCAATGACCTTTGTACAAGTTTGACGAACGTATCAAACATCTAACAACACGTTTCTAGGACTCTAAACCAATTTTCATGCAACATGATTGTTTATAAGTGTCTCAATGAGCTTTGTACAAGTTTCATGAACGTATGAAACATCTAACAACGCGTTTCTAGGACTCTAAACCAATTTTCATGCAACATGAGTGTTTATAAGTGTCTCAATGAGCTTTGTACAAGTTTGACGAACTTATGAAACATCTAACAACGCGTTTCTAGGACTCTAAACCAAGTTTCATGCAACATGAGTGCTTATAAGTATCTCAATGAGCTTTGTAAAAGTTTGACGAACTTATGAAACATCTAACAACTCGTTTCTAGGACTCTAAACCAAGTTTCATGCAACATGAGTTCTTATAAGTTCCTCAATGACCTTTGTACAAGTTTGACGAACGTATGGAACATCTAACAACGCCTTTCTAAAACTCTAAACCAAGTTTCATGCAACATGAGTGCTTATAAGTTCCTCAATAAGCTTTGTACCAGTTTGACGAACGTATGAAACATCTAACAATGCGTTTCTAGGACTCTAAACCAAGTTTCATGCAACCTGAGTGCTTATAAGTTTCTCAATGAGCTTTTTACAAGTTTCACGAACTTATGAAACATCTAACAATGCGTTTCTAGGACTCTAAAACAAGTTTCATGCAACATGAGAGCTTATAAGTTCCTCAATGATCTTTGTCCAAGTTTGACGAACGTATGAAACATCTAACAACGCGTTTCTAGGACTCTAAACCAAATTTCATGCAACATTAGTGCTTATAAGTGTCTCAATGAGCTTTGTACAAGTTTGACGAACTTATGAAACATCTAACAACGCGTTTCTAGGACTCTAACCCAAATTTCATGCAACATGAGTGCTTATAAGTATCTCAATGAGCTTTGTATAAGTTTGACGAACTTATGAAACATCTAACAACTCGTTTCTAGGACTCTAAACCAAGTTTCATGCAACATGAGAGCTTATAAGTTCCTCAATTAGCTTTGTACAAGTTTGACGAACGTATGAAACATCTAACAACGCGTTTCTAAAACTCTAAACCAAGTTTCATGCAACATGAGTGCTTATAAGTTCCTCAATAAGCTTTGTACAAGTTTCAAGAACTTATGAAACATCTAACAACGCGTTTCTAAGACTCTAAACCAAGTTTCATGCAACATGATAGCTTATAAGTTCCTCAATGAGCTTTGTACAAGTTTGACGAACGTATGAAACATCTAACAACGCGTTTCTAGGACTCTAAACCAATTTTCCTGCAACATGAGTGCTAATAAGTTCCTCAATGAGCTTTGTACAAGTTTCACGAATTTATGAAACATCTAACAACGCGTTTCTAGGACTCTAAACCAAGTTTCATGCAACATGAGTTCTTATAATTTCCTCAACGACCTTTGTACAAGTTTGACGGACGCATGAAACATCTAACAACGCGTTTCTAGGACTCTAAACCAATTTTCATGCAACATGAGTGTTTATAAGTGTCTTAATGAGCTTTGTACAAGTTTGACGAACTTATGAAACATCTAACAACGCGTTTCTAGGACTTTAAACCAAGTTTCATGCAACATGAGTGCTTATAAGTATCTCAATGAGCTTTGTATAAGTTTGACGAACTTATGAAACATCTAACAACTAGTTTCTAGGACTCTAAACCAAGTTTCATGCAACATGATAGCTTATAATTTCCTCAATAAGCTTTGTACAAGTTTGACGAACGTATGAAACATCTACCAACGCGTTTCTAGGACTCTAAACCAAGTTTCATGCAACATGAGAGTTTATAAGTTCCTCAATAAGCTTTGTACAAGTTTGACGAACGTATGAAACATCTAACAACGCGTTTCTAAAACTCTAAACCAAGTTTAATGCAACATGAGTGCTTATAAGTTCCTCACTGAGCTTTGTACAAGTTTCACGAACTTATTCAACATCTAACAACACGTTTCTAGGACTCTAAACCAATTTTCATGCAACATGAGTGTTTATAAGTGTCTCAATGAGCTTTGTACAAGTTTCATGAACGTATGAAACATCTAACAACGCGTTTCTAGGACTCTAAACCAATTTTCATGCAAAATGAGTGTTTATAAGTGTCTCAATGAGCTTTGTACAAGTTTGACGAACTTATGAAACATCTAACAACGCGTTTCTAGGACTCTAAACCAAGTTTCATGCAACATGAGTGCTTATAAGTATCTCAATGAGCTTTGTATAAGTTTGACGAACTTATGAAACATCTAACAACTCGTTTCTAGGACTCTAAACCAAGTTTCATGCAACATGAGTTCTTATAAGTTCCTCAATGACCTTTGTACAAGTTTGACGAACGTATGGAACATCTAACAACGCCTTTCTAAAACTCTAAACCAAGTTTCATGCAACATGAGTGCTTATAAGTTCCTCAATAAGCTTTGTACCAGTTTGACGAACGTATGAAACATCTAACAACGCGTTTCTAGGACTCTAAACCAAGTTTCATGCAACTCCGATAATTTTCTCAATGTGCTTATAATTTTCTCAATGAGCTTTGTACAAGTTTCACGAACTTATGAAACATCTAACAATGCGTTTCTAGGACTCTAAATCAAGTTTCATGCAACATGAGAGCTTATAAGTTCCTCAATGATCTTTGTACAAGTTTGACGAACGTATGAAACATCTAACAACGCGTTTCTAGGACTCTAAACCAAATTTCATGCAACATTAGTGCTTATAAGTTCCTAAATGAGCTTTGTACAAGTTTCACGAACTTATGAAACATCTAACAACGCGTTTCTAGGACTCTAAACCAAGTTTCATGCAAACATGAGTTCTTATAAGTTCCTCAATGAGCTTTTTTCAAGTTTCAAGAACTTATGAAACATTTAACAACGCGTTTCTAGGACTCTAAACCAAGTTTCATGCAACATGAGTGTTTATAAGTGTCTCAATGAGCTTTGTACAAGTTTGACGAACTTATGAAACATCTAACAACGCGTTTCTAGGACTCTAACCGATATTTCATGCAACATGAGTGCTTATAAGTATCTCAATGAGCTTTGTATAAGTTTGACGAACTTATGAAACATCTAACAACTCGTTTCTAGGACTCTAAACCAAGTTTCATGCAACATGAGAGCTTATAACTTCCTCAATTAGCTTTGTACAAGTTTGACGAACGTATGAAACATCTAACAACGCGTTTCTAAAACTCTAAACCAATTTTCATGCAACATGAGTGTTTATAAGTGTCTCAATGAGATTTGTACAAAGTTTGACGAACTTATGAAACATCTAACAACGCGTTTCTAGGACTCTAACCCATATTTCATGCAACATGAGTGCTTATAAATATCTCAATGAGCTTTGTATAAGTTTGACGAACTTATGAAACATCTAACAACTCGTTTCTAGGACTCTAAACCAAGTTTCATGCAACATGAGAGCTTATAAGTTCCTCAATTAGCTTTGTACAAGTTTGACGAACGTATGAAACATCTAACAACGCGTTTCTAAAACTCTAAACCAACTTTCATGCAACATGAGTGTTTATAAGTGTCTCAATGAGCTTTGTACAAGTTTGACGAACTTATGAAACATCTAACAACGCGTTTCTAGGACTCTAAACAAATTTTCATGCAACATGAGTGTTTATAAGTGTCTCAATGAGCTTTGTACAAGTTTGACGAACTTATGAAACATCTAACAACGCGTTTCTAGGACTCTAAACCAAGTTTCATGCAACATGAGTGCTTATAAGTTCCTCACTGAGCTTTGTACAAGTTTGACGAACGTATGAAACATCTAACAACGCGTTTCTAGGACTCTAAACCAAGTTTCCTGCAACATGAGTGCTTATAAGTTCCTCAATGAGCTTTGTACAAGTTTCACGAACTTATGAAACATCTAACAACGCGTGTCTAGGACTCTAAACCAAGTTTCATGCAACATGAGTTCTTATAATTTCCTCAACGACCTTTGTACAAGTTTGACGGACGCATGAAACATCTAACAACGCGTTTCTAGGACTCTAAACTAATTTTCATGCAACATGAGTGTTTATAAGTGTCTTAATGAGCTTTGTACAAGTTTGACGAACTTATGAAACATCTAACAACGCGTTTCTAGGACTCTAAACCAAGTTTCATGCAACATGAGTGCTTATAAGTATCTCAATGAGCTTTGTATAAGTTTGACGAACTTATGAAACATCTAACAACTCGTTTCTAGGACTCTAAACCAAGTTTCATGCAACATGATAGCTTATAAGTTCCTCAATAAGCTTTGTACAAGTTTGACGAACGTATGAAACATATACCAACGCGTTTCTAGGACTCTAAACCAAGTTTCATGCAACATGAGAGTTTATAAGTTCCTCAATAAGCTTTGTACAAGTTTGACGAACGTATGAAACATATACCAACGCGTTTCTAAAACTCTAAACCAAGTTTCATGCAACATGAGTTATTATAAGTTCCTCAATGACCTTTGTACAAGTTTGATGAACGTATGAAATATCTAACAACGCGTTTCTATGACTCTAAACCAATTTTCATGCAACATGATTGTTTATAACCTGTCTCAATGAGCTTTGTACAAGTTTGACGAACTTATGAAATATCTAACAACGCGTTTCTAGGAATCTAAACCAAGTTTTATGCAACATGAGTGCTTATAAGTATCTCAATTAGCTTTGTACAAGTTTGACGAACGTATGAAACATTTAACAACGCGTTTCTAAAACTCTAAACCAAGTTTCATGCAACATGAGTGCTTATAAGTTCCTCAATAAGCTTTGTACAAGTTTCAAGAACTTATGAAACATCTAACAACACGTTTCTAGGACTCTAAACCAAGTTTCATGCAACATGATAGCTTATAAGTTCCTCAATGAGCTTTGTACAAGTTTGACGAACGTATGAAACATCTAACAACGCGTTTCTAAGAATCTAAACCAAGTTTCCTGCAACATGAGTGCTTATAAGTTCCTCAATGAGCTTTGTACAAGTTTCACGAACTTATGAAACATCTAACAACGCGTTTCTAGGACTCTAAATCAAGTTTCATGCAACATGAGAGTTTATAAGTTCCTCAATGAGCTTTGTACAAGTTTGACGAACTTATGAAACATCTAACAACGCGTTTCTAGGACTCTAAACAAATTTTCATGCAACATGAGTGTTTATAAGTGTCTCAATGAGCTTTGTACAAGTTTGACGAACTTATGAAACATCTAACAACGCGTTTCTAGGACTCTAAACCAAGTTTCATGCAACATGAGTGCTTATAAGTTCCTCAACGAGCTTTGTACAAGTTTGACGAACGTATGAAACATCTAACAACGCGTTTCTAGGACTCTAAACCAAGTTTCCTGCAACATGAGTGCTTATAAGTTCCTCAATGAGCTTTGTACAAGTTTCACGAACTTATGAAACATCTAACAACGCGTGTCTAGGACTCTAAACCAAGTTTCATGCAACATGAGTTCTTATAATTTCCTCAACGACCTTTGTACAAGTTTGACGGACGCATGAAACATCTAACAACGCGTTTCTAGGACTCTAAACTAATTTTCATGCAACATGAGTGTTTATAAGTGTCTTAATGAGCTTTGTACAAGTTTGACGAACTTATGAAACATCTAACAACGCGTTTCTAGGACTCTAAACCAAGTTTCATGCAACATGAGTGCTTATAAGTATCTCAATGAGCTTTGTATAAGTTTGACGAACTTATGAAACATCTAACAACTCGTTTCTAGGACTCTAAACCAAGTTTCATGCAACATGATAGCTTATAAGTTCCTCAATAAGCTTTGTACAAGTTTGACGAACGTATGAAACATATACCAACGCGTTTCTAGGACTCTAAACCAAGTTTCATGCAACATGAGAGTTTATAAGTTCCTCAATAAGCTTTGTACAAGTTTGACGAACGTATGAAACATATACCAACGCGTTTCTAAAACTCTAAACCAAGTTTCATGCAACATGAGTTATTATAAGTTCCTCAATGACCTTTGTACAAATTTGATGAACGTATGAAATATCTAACAACGCGTTTCTATGACTCTAAACCAATTTTCATGCAACATGATTGTTTATAACTGTCTCAATGAGCTTTGTACAAGTTTGACGAACTTATGAAATATCTAACAACGCGTTTCTAGGAATCTAAACCAAGTTTTATGCAACATGAGTGCTTATAAGTATCTCAATTAGCTTTGTACAAGTTTGACGAACGTATGAAACATTTAACAACGCGTTTCTAAAACTCTAAACCAAGTTTCATGCAACATGAGTGCTTATAAGTTCCTCAATAAGCTTTGTACAAGTTTCAAGAACTTATGAAACATCTAACAACACGTTTCTAGGACTCTAAACCAAGTTTCATGCAACATGATAGCTTATAAGTTCCTCAATGAGCTTTGTACAAGTTTGACGAACGTATGAAACATCTAACAACGCGTTTCTAAGAATCTAAACCAAGTTTCCTGCAACATGAGTGCTTATAAGTTCCTCAATGAGCTTTGTACAAGTTTCACGAACTTATGAAACATCTAACAACGCGTTTCTAGGACTCTAAATCAAGTTTCATGCAACATGAGAGTTTATAAGTTCCTCAATGAGCTTTGTACAAGTTTGACGAACTTATGAAACATCTAACAACGCGTTTCTAGGACTCTAAACCAAGTTTCATGCAACATGAGTGTTTATAAGTGTCTCAATGAGCTTTGTACAAGTTTGACGAACTTATGAAACATCTAACAACGCGTTTCTAGGAATCTAAACCAAGTTTCATGCAACATGAGTGCATATAAGTATCTCAATGAGCTTTGTATTAGTTTTACGAACTTATGAAACATCTAACAACTCGTTTCTAGGACTCTAAACCAAGTTTGATGAAACATGAGAGCTGATAAGTTCCTCAATGAGCTTTGTACAAGTTTGACGAACGTATGAAACATCTAACAACACGTTTCTAACACTCTAAACCAAGTTTCATGAAACATGAGTGCTTATAAGTTCCTCAATAAGCTTTTTACAAGTTTCACGAACTTATGAAACATCTAACAACGCGTTTCTAGGACTCTAAACCAAGTTTCATGCAACATGAGAGCTTATAAGTTCCTCAATGAGCTTTGTACAAGTTTGACAAACGTATGAAACATCTAACAACGCGTTTCTAGGACTCTAAACCAAGTTTCATGCAACATGAGTGCTTATAAGTTCCTCACTGAGCTTTGTACAAGTTTCACGAACTTATGAAACATCTAACAACGCGTTTCTAGGACTCTAAACCAAGTTTCATGCAACATGAGTTCTTATAAGTTCCTCAATGACCTTTGTACAAGTTTGACGAACGAATCAAACATCTAACAACGCGTTTCTAGGACTCTAAACCAATTTTCATGCAACATGAGTGTTTATAAGTGTCTCAATGAGCTTTGTACAAGTTTGACGAACTTATGAAACATCTAACAACGCGTTTCTAGGACTCTAAACCAAGTTTCATGCAACCTGAGTGCTTATAAGTTTCTCAATGAGCTTTGTACAAGTTTCACGAACTTATGAAACATCTAACAATGCGTTTCTAGGACTCTAAATCAAGTTTCATGCAACATGAGAGCTTATAAGTTCCTCAATGATCTTTGTACAAGTTTGACGAACGTATGAAACATCTAACAACGCGTTTCTAGGACTCTAAACCAAATTTCATGCAACATGAGTGCTTATAAGTTCCTAAATGAGCTTTGTACAAGTTTCACGAACTTTTGAAACATCTAACAACGCGTTTCTAGGACTCTAAACCAAGTTTCATGCAAACATGAGTTCTTATAAGTTCCTCAATGAGCTTTTTACAAGTTTCAAGAACTTATGAAACATCTAACAACACGTTTCTAGGACTCTAAACCAAGTTTCATGCAACATGAGTGCTTACAAGTTCCTCAATGAGCTTTGTACAAGTTTCACGAACTTATGAAACATCTAACAACGCGTTTCTAGGACTCTAAACCAAGTTTCATGCAAACATGAGTTCTTATAAGTTCCTCAATGAGCTTTTTACAAGTTTCAAGAACTTATGAAACATCTAACAACGCGTTTCTAGGACTCTAAACCAAGTTTCATGCAACATGAGTGTTTATAAGTGTCTCAATGAGCTTTGTACAAGTTTGACGAACTTATGAAACATCTAACAACGCGTTTCTAGGACTCTAACCCAAATTTCATGCAACATGAGTGCTTATAAGTATCTCAATGAGCTTTGTATAAGTTTGACGAACTTATGAAACATCTAACAACTCGTTTCTAGGACTCTAAACCAAGTTTCATGCAACATGATAGCTTATAAGTTCCTCAATGAGCTTTGTACAAGTTTGACGAACGTATGAAACATCTAACAACGCGTTTCTAGGACTCTAAACCAAGTTTCCTGCAACATGAGTGCTTATAAGTTCCTCAATGAGCTTTGTACAAGTTTCACGAACTTATGAAACATCTAACAACGCGTTTCTAGGACTCTAAACCAAGTTTCATGCAACATGAGTTCTTATAATTTCATCAACGACCTTTGTACAAGTTTGACGGACGCATGAAACATCTAACAACACGTTTCTAGGACTCTAAACCAATTTTCATGCAACATGAGTGTTTATAAGTGTCTTAATGAGCTTTGTAAAAGTTTGACGAACTTATGAAACATCTAACAACGCGTTTCTAGAACTCTAAACCAAGTTTCATGCAACATGAGTGCTTATAAGTATCTCAATGAGCTTTGTATAAGTTTGACGAACTTATGAAACATCTAACAACTCGTTTCTAGGACTCTAAACCAAGTTTCATGCAACATGATAGCTTATAAGTTCCTCAATAAGCTTTGTACAAGTTTGACGAACGTATGAAACATCTACCAACGCGTTTCTAGGACTCTAAACCAAGTTTCATGCAACATGAGAGTTTATAAGTTCCTCAATAAGCTTTGTACAAATTTGACGAACGTATGAAACATCTACCAACGCGTTTCTAGGACTCTAAACCAAGTTTCATGCAACATGAGTGCTTATAAGTTGCTCAATGAGCTTTGTACAAGTTTCACGAACGTATGAAACATCTAACAACGCGTTTCTAGGACTCTAAACCAATTTTCATGCAACATGAGTGTTTATAAGTGTCTCAATGAGCTTTATACAAGTTTGACGAACTTATGAAACATCTAACAACGCGTTTCTAGGACTCTAAACCAAGTTTCATGCAACATGAGTGCTTATAAGTATCTCAATGAGCTTTGTATAAGTTTGACGAACTTATGAAACATCTAACAACTCGTTTCTAGGACTCTAAACCAAGTTTCATGCAACATGAGTTCTTATAAGTTCCTCAATGACCTTTGTACAAGTTTGACGAACGTATGGAACATCTAACAACGCCTTTCTAAAACTCTAAACCAAGTTTCATGCAACATGAGTGCTTATAAGTTCCTCAATAAGCTTTGTACAAGTTTGACGAACGTATGAAACATCTAACAACGCGTTTCTAAGACTCTAAACCAAGTTTCATGCAACCTGAGTGCTTATAAGTTTCTCAATGAGCTTTGTACAAGTTTCTCGAACTTATGAAACATCTAACAATGCGTTTCTAGGACTCTAAATCAAGTTTCATGCAACATGAGAGCTTATAAGTTCCTCAATGAGCTTTGTACAAGTTTCACGAACTTATGAAACATCTAACAACGCGTTTCTAGGACTCTAAACCAAGTTTCATGCAAACATGAGTTCTTATAAGTTCCTCAATGAGCTTTTTACAAGTTTCAAGAACTTATGAAACATCTAACAACGCGTTTCTAGGACTCTAAACCAAGTTTCATGCAATATGAGTGCTTATAAGTATCTCAATGAGCTTTGTATAAGTTTGACGAACTTATGAAACATCTAACAACTCGTTTCTAGGACTCTAAACCAAGTTTCATGCAACATGAGAGCTTATAAGTTCCTCAATGATCTTTGTATAAGTTTGACGAACGTATGAAACATCTAACAACGCGTTTCTAGGGCTCTAAACCAAGTTTCATGCAACATGAGTTCTTATAAGTTCCTCAATGAGCTTTGTACAAGTTTCACGAATTTATGAAACATCTAACAACGCGTTTCTAGGACTCTAAACCAAGTTTCATGCAAACATGAGTTCTTATAAGTTCCTCAATGAGCTTTTTACAAGTTTCAAGAACTTATGAAACATCTAACAACGCGTTTCTAGGACTCTAAACCAAGTTTCATGCAACATGAGTGTTTATAAGTGTCTCAATGAGCTTTGTACAAGTTTGACGAACGTATGAAACATCTAACAACGCGTTTCTAGGAATCTAAACCAAGTTTCCTGCAACATGAGTGCTTATAGGTTCCTCAATGAGCTTTGTACAAGTTTCACGAACTTATGAAACATCTAACAACGCGTTTCTAGGACTCTAAATCAAGTTTCATGCAACATGAGAGTTTATAAGTTCCTCAATGAGCTTTGTACAAGTTTGACGAACTTATGAAACATCTAACAACGCGTTTCTAGGACTCTAAACCAAGTTTCATGCAACATGAGTGTTTATAAGTGTCTCAATGAGCTTTGTACAAGTTTGACGAACTTATGAAACATCTAACAACGCGTTTCTAGGAATCTAAACCAAGTTTCATGCAACATGAGTGCATATAAGTATCTCAATGAGCTTTGTATTAGTTTAACGAACTTATGAAACATCTAACAACTCGTTTCTAGGACTCTAAACCAAGTTTGATGAAACATGAGAGCTGATAAGTTCCTCAATGAGCTTTGTACAAGTTTGACGAACGTATGAAACATCTAACAACACGTTTCTAACACTCTAAACCAAGTTTCATGAAACATGAGTGCTTATAAGTTCCTCAATAAGCTTTTTACAAGTTTCACGAACTTATGAAACATCTAACAACGCTTTCTAGGACTCTAAACCAAGTTTCATGCAACATGAGAGCTTATAAGTTCCTCAATGAGCTTTGTACAAGTTTGACAAACGTATGAAACATCTAACAACGCGTTTCTAGAACTCTAAACCAAGTTTCATGCAACATGAGTGCTTATAAGTTCCTCACTGAGCTTTGTACAAGTTTCACGAACTTATGAAACATCTAACAACGCGTTTCTAGGACTCTAAACCAAGGTTCATGCAACATGAGTTCTTATAAGTTCCTCAATGACCTTTGTACAAGTTTGACGAACGTATCAAACATCTAACAACGCGTTTCTAGGACTCTAAACCAATTTTCATGCAACATGAGTGTTTATAAGTGTCTCAATGAGCTTTGTACAAGTTTCACGAACGTATGAAACATCTAACAACGCGTTTCTAGGACTCTAAACCAATTTTCATGCAACATGAGTGTTTATAAGTGTCTCAATGAGCTTTGTACAAGTTTGACGAAGTTATGAAACATCTAACAACGCGTTTCTAGGACTCTAAACCAAGTTTCATGCAACATGAGTGCTTATAAGTATCTCAATGAGCTTTGTATAAGTTTGACGAACTTATGAAACATCTAACAACTCGTTTCTAGGACTCTAAACCATGTTTCATGCAACATGAGTTCTTATAAGTTCCTCAATGACCTTTGTACAAGTTTGACGAACGTATGGAACATCTAACAACGCCTTTCTAAAACTCTAAACCAAGTTTCATGCAACATGAGTGCTTATAAGTTCCTCAATAAGCTTTGTACCAGTTTGACGAACGTATGAAACATCTAACAATGCGTTTCTAGGACTCTAAACCAAGTTTCATTCAACCTGAGTGCTTATAAGTTTCTCAATGAGCTTTGTACAAGTTTCACGAACTTATGAAACATCTAAGAATGCGTTTCTAGGACTCTAAATCAAGTTTCATGCAACATGAGAGCTTATAAGTTCCTCAATGATCTTTGTACAAGTTTGACGAACGTATGAAACATCTAACAACGCGTTTCTAGGACTCTAAACCAAATTTCATGCAACATGAGTGCTTATAAGTTCCTAAATGAGCTTTGTACAAGTTTCACGAACTTATGAAACATCTAACAACGCGTTTCTAGGACTCTAAACCAAGTTTCATGCAAACATGAGTTCTTATAATTTCCTCAATGAGCTTTTTACAAGTTTCAAGAACTTATGAAACATCTAACAACGCGTTTCTAGGACTCTAAACCAAGTTTCATGCAACATGAGTGCTTATAAGTATCTCAATGAGCTTTGTATAAGTTTGACGAACTTATGAAACATCTAACAACTCGTTTCTAGGACTCTAAACCAAGTTTCATGCAACATGAGAGCTTATAAGTTCCTCAATGATCTTTGTATAAGTTTGACGAACGTATGAAACATCTAACAACGCGTTTCTAGGGCTCTAAACCAAGTTTCATGCAACATGAGTTCTTATAAGTTCCTCAATGAGCTTTGTACAAGTTTCACGAATTTATGAAACATCTAACAACGCGTTTCTAGGACTCTAAACCAAGTTTCATGCAAACATGAGTTCTTATAAGTTCCTCAATGAGCTTTTTACAAGTTTCAAGAACTTATGAAACATCTAACAACGCGTTTCTAGGACTCTAAACCAAGTTTCATGCAACATGAGTGTTTATAAGTGTCTCAATGAGCTTTGTACAAGTTTGACGAACTTATGAAACATCTAACAAGGCGTTTCTAGGACTCTAACCCAAATTTCATGCAACATGAGTGCTTATAAGTATCTCAATGAGCTTTGTATAAGGTTGACGAACTTATGAAACATCTAACAACTCGTTTCTAGGACTCTAAACCAAGTTTCATGCAACATGAGAGCTTATAAGTTCCTCAATTAACTTTATACAAGTTTGACGAACGTATGAAACATCTAACAACGCGTTTCTAAAACTCTAAACCAAGTTTCATGCAACATGAGTGCTTATAAGCAACATGAGTGCTTTCAAGAACTAAGTTCAAGTAACAAACGCGTTTCTAATAAGCTTTGTAAACAAGTTTCAAACATGATAACTTATAAGTTCCTCAATGAGCTTTGTACAAGTTTGACGAACGTATGAAACATCTAACAACGCGTTTCTAGGACTCTAAACCAAGTTTCCTGCAACATGAGTGCTTATAAGTTCCTCAATGAGCTTTGTACAAGTTTCACGAACTTATGAAACATCTAACAACGCGTTTCCAGGACTCTAAACCAAGTTTCATGCAACATGAGTTAATATAATTTCCTCAACGACCTTTGTACAAGTTTGACGGACGCATGAAACATCTACCAACGCGTTTCTAGGACTCTAAACCAATTTTCATGCAACATGAGAGTTTATAAGTTCCTCAATAAGCTTTGTACAAATTTGACGAACGTATGAAACATCTACCAACGCGTTTCTAGGACTCTTAACCAAGTTTCATGCAACATGAGTGCTTATAAGTTGCTCAATGAGCTTTGTACAAGTTTCACGAACGTATGAAACATCTAACAACGCGTTTCTAGGACTCTAAACCAATTTTCATGCAACATGAGTGTTTATAAGTGTCTCAATGAGCTTTATACAAGTTTGACGAACTTATGAAACATCTAACAACGCGTTTCTAGGACTCTAAACCAAGTTTCATGCAACATGAGTGCTTATAATTATCTCAATGAGCTTTGTATAAGTTTGACGAACTTATGAAATATCTAACAACTCGTTTCTAGGACTCTAAACCAAGTTTCATGCAACATGAGTTCTTATAAGTTCCTCAATGACCTTTGTACAAGTTTGACGAACGTATGGAACATCTAACAACGCCTTTTCTAAAACTCTAAACCAAGTTTCATGCAAACATGAGTGCTTATAAGTTCCTCAATAAGCTTTGTACCAGTTTGACGAACGTATGAAACATCTAACAACGCGTTTCTAGGACTCTAAACCAAGTTTCATGCAACCCGAGTGCTTATAAGTTTCTCAATGAGCTTTGTACAAGTTTCACGAACTTATGAAACATCTAACAATGCGTTTCTAGGACTCTAAATCAAGTTTCATGCAACATGAGAGCTTATAAGTTTCGTCAATGATCTTTGTACAAGTTTGACGAACGTATGAAACATCTAACAACGCGTTTCTAGGACTCTAAACCAAATTTCATGCAACATGAGTGCTTATAAGTTCCTAAATGAGCTTTGTACAAGTTTCACGAACTTATGAAACATCTAACAACGCGTTTCTAGGACTCTAAACCAAGTTTCATGCAAACATGAGTTCTTATAAGTTCCTCAATGAGCTTTTTACAAGTTTCAAGAACTTATGAAACATCTAACAACGCGTTTCTAGGACTCTAAACCAAGTTTCATGCAACATGAGTGCTTATAAGTATCTCAATGAGCTTTGTATAAGTTTGACGAACTTATGAAACATCTAACAACTCGTTTCTAGGACTCTAAACCAAGTTTCATGCAACATCAGAGCTTATAAGTTCCTCAATGATCTTTGTACAAGTTTGACGAACGTATAAAACATCTAACAACGCGTTTCTAGGGCTCTAAACCTAGTTTCATGCAACATGAGTTCTTATAAGTTCCTCAATGAGCTTTGTACAAGTTTCACGAACTTATGAAACATCTAACAACGCGTTTCTAGGACTCTAAACAAAGTTTCATGCAAACATGAGTTCTTATAAGTTCCTCAATGAGCTTTTTACAAGTTTCAAGAACTTATGAAACATCTAACAACGCGTTTCTAGGACTCTAAACCAAGTTTCATGCAACATGAGTGTTTATAAGTGTCTCAATGAGCTTTGTACAAGTTTGACGAACTTATGAAACATCTAACAACGCGTTTCTAGGACTCTAACCCAAATTTCATGCAGCATGAGTGCTTATAAGTATCTCAATGAGTTTTGTATAAGTTTGACGATCTTTTGAAACATCTAACAACTCGTTTCTAGGACTCTAAACAAGGTTTCATGCAATATGAGAGCTTATAAGTTCCTCAATTAGCTTTGTACAAGTTTGACGAACGTATGAAACATCTAACAACGCGTTTCTAAAACTCTAAACCAAGTTTCATGCAACATGAGTGCTTATAAGTTCCTCAATAAGCTTTGTACAAGATTCAAGAACTTATGAAACATCTAACAACGCGTTTCTAGGACTCTAAACCAAGTTTCATGCAACATGATAGCTTATAAGTTCCTCAATGAGCTTTGTACAAGTTTGACGAACGTATGAAACATCTAACAACGCGTTTCTAGGTATCTAAACCAAGTTTCCTGCAACATGAGTGCTTATAAGTTCCTCAATGAGCTTTGTACAACTTTCACGAACTTATGAAACATCTAACAACGCGTTTCTAGGACTCTAAACCAAGTTTCATGCAACATGAGTTCTTACAATTTCCTCAACGACCTTTGTACAAGTTTGACGGACGCATGAAACATCTAACAACGCGTTTCTAGGACTCTAAACCAATTTTCATGCAACATGAGTGTTTATAAGTGTCTTAATGAGGTTTGTACAAGTTTGACGAACTTATGAAACATCTAACAACGCGTTTCTAGGACTCTAAACCAAGTTTCATGCAACATGAGTGCTTATAAGTTCCTCAATAAGCTTTGTACAAGTTTGACGAACGTATGAAACATCTAACAACGCGTTTCTAGGACTCTAAACAAAGTTTCATGCAACATGAGTTCTTATAAGTTCCTCAATGACCTTTGTACAAGTTTTACGAACGTATGAAACATCTAACAACGCGTTTCTAGGACTCTAAACCAAGTTTCATGCAACATGAGTGTTTATTATTATTATCTCAATGAGCTTTGTACAAGTTTGACGAACTTATGTAACATCTAACAACGCGTTTCTAGGACTCTAATCCAAGTTTCATGCAACATGAGTGCTTATAAGTATCTCAATGAGCTTTGTATAAGTTTGACGAACTTATGAAACATCTAACAACTCGGTTCTAGGACTCTAAACCAAGTTTCATGCAACATGAGAGCTGATAAGTTCCTCAATGAGCTTTGTACAAGTTTGACGAACGTATGAAACATCTAACAACGCGTTTCTAACACTCTAAACCAAGTTTCATGCAACATGAGTGCTTATAAGTTCCTCAATAACTTTTTACAAGTTTCACGAGCTTATGAAACATCTAACAACGCGTTTCTAGGACCCTAAACCAAGTTTCATGCAACATGAGAGCTTATAAGTTCCTCAATGAGCTTTGTACAAGTTTGACGAACGTATGAAACATCTAACAACGCGTTTCTATCACTCTAAACCAAGTTTCATGCAACATGAGTTCTTATAAGTTCCTCAATGATCTTTGTACAAGTTTCAAGAACTTATGAAACATCTAACAACGCGTTTCTACGACTCTAAACCAAGTTTCATGCAACATGAGTGCTTATAAGTTCCTCAATGAGATTTGTACAAGTTTCACGAACTTATGAAACATCTAACAACGCGTTTCTAGGACTCTAAACCAAGTTTCATACAACATGAGTTCTTATAAGTTCCTCAATGACCTTTGTACAAGTTTGACGAACGTATGGACCATCTAATTACGCGTTTCTAAAACTCTAAACCAAGTTTCATGCAACATGAGTGCTTATAAGTTCCTCAATAAGCTTTGTACCAGTTTGACGAACGTATGAAACATCTAACAACGCGTTTCTAGGACACTAAACCAAGTTTCATGAAACCCGAGTGCTTATAAGTTTCTCAATGAGCTTTGTACAAGTTTCACGAACTTATGAAACATCTAACAATGCGTTTCTAGGGACTCTAAATCAAGTTTCATGCAACATGAGAGCTTATAAGTTCCTCAATTATCTTTGTACAAGTTTGACGAACGTATGAAACATCTAACAACGCGTTTCTAGGACTCTAAACCAAGTTTCATGCAACATGAGTGCTTATAAGTATCTCAATGAGCTTAGTATAAGTTTGACGAACTTATGAAACATCTAACAACTCGTTTCTATGACTCTAAACCAAGTTTCATGCAACATGAGAGCTTATAAGTTCCTCAATGATCTTTGTACAAGTTTGACGAACGTATGAAACATCTAACAACGCGTTTCTAGGACTCTAAACCAAGTTTCATGCAACATGAGTGCTTATAAGTTCCTCAATGAGCTTTGTACAAGTTTCACGAACTTATGAAACATCTAACAACGCGTTTATAGGACTCTAAACCAAGTTTCATGCAAACATGAGTTCTTATAAGTTCCTCAATGAGCTTTTTACAAGTTTCAAGAACTTATGAAACATCTAACAACGCGTTTCTAGGACTCTAAACCAAGTTTCATGCAACATGAGTGTTTATAAGTGTCTCAATGAGCTTTGTACAAGTTTGACGAACTTATGAAACATCTAACAACGCGTTTCTAGGACTCTAACCCAAATTTCATGCAACATGAGTGCTTATAAGTATCTCAATGAGCTTTGTATAAGTTTGACGAACTTATGAAACATCTAACAACTCGTTTCTAGGACTCTAAACCAAGTTTCATGCAACATGAGAGCTTATAAGTTCCTCAATTAGCTTTGTACAAGTTTGACGAACGTATGAAACATCTAACAACGCGTTTCTAAAACTCTAAACCAATTTTCTTGCAACATGAGTGTTTATAAGTGTCTCAATGAGCTTTGTACAAGTTTGACGAACTTATGAAACATCTAACAACGCGTTTCTAGGACTCTAAACCAAGTTTCATGCAACATGATTGCTTATAAGTTCCTCACTGAGCTTTGTACAAGTTTGACGAACGTATGAAACATCTAACAACGTGTTTCTAGGACTCTAAACCAAATTTCTGCAACATGAGTGCTTATAAGTTCCTCAATGAGCTTTGTACAAGTTTCACGAACTTATGAAACATCTAACAACGCGTTTCTAGGACTCTAAACCAAGTTTCATGCAACATGAGTTCTTATAATTTCCTCAACGACCTTTTGTACAAGTTTGACGGACGCATGAAACATCTAACAACGCGTTTCTAGGACTCTAAACCAATTTTCATGCAACATGAGTGTTTATAAGTGTCTTAATGAGCTTTGTACAAGTTTGACGAACTTATGAAACATCTAACAACGCGTTTCTAGGACTCTAAACCAAGTTTCATGCAACATGAGTGCTTATAAGTATCTCAATGAGCTTTGTATAAGTTTGACGAACTTATGAAACATCTAACAACTCGTTTCTAGGACTCTAAACCAAGTTTCATGCAACATGATAGCTTATAAGTTCCTCAATAAGCTTTGTACAAGTTTGACGAACATATGAAACATCTACCAACGCGTTTCTAGGACTCTAAACCAAGTTTCATGCAACATGAGAGTTTATAAGTTCCTCAATAAGCTTTGTACAAGTTTGACGAACGTATGAAACATCTAACAACGCGTTTCTAAAACTCTAAACCAAGTTTCATGCAACATGAGTTATTATAAGTTCCTCAATGACCTTTGTACAAGTTTGATGAACGTATGAAATATCTAACAACGCGTTTCTATGACTCTAAACCAATTTTCATGCAACATGATTGTTTATAAGCTGTCTCAATGAGCTTTGTACAAGTTTGACGAACTTATGAAATATCTAACAACGCGTTTCTAGGAATCTAAACCAAGTTTTATGCAACATGAGTGCTTATAAGTATCTCAATGAGCCTTGTATAAGTTTGACGAACTTATGAAACCTCTAACAACTCGTTTCTAGGACTCTAAACCAAGTTTGATGAAACATGAGAGCTGATAAGTTCCTCAATGAGCTTTGTACAAGTTTGACGAACGTATGAAACATCTAACAACGCGTTTCTAACACTCTAAACCAAGTTTCATGAAACATGAGTGCTTATAAGTTCCTCAATAAGCTTTGTACAAGTTTGACGAACGAATGAAACATTTAACAACGCGTTTCTACGACTCTAAACCAAGTTTCGTGCAACATGAGTGCTTATAAGTTCCTCAATGAGTTTTGTACAAGTTTCACGAACTTATGAAACATCTAACAACGCGTTTCTAGGACTCTAAATCAAGTTTCATGCAACATGAGAGTTTATAAGTTCCTCAAAGAGCTTTGTACAAGTTTGACGAACTTATGAAACATCTAACAACGCGTTTCTAGGACTCTAAACCAAGTTTCATGCAACATGAGTGTTTATAAGTGTCTCAATGAGCTTTGTACAAGTTTGACGAACTTATGAAACATCTAACAACGCGTTTCTAGGAATCTAAACCAAGTTTCATGCAACATGAGTGCATATAAGTATCTCAATGAGCTTTGTACAAGTTTGACGAACATATGGACCATCTAATTACTCGTTTCTAAAACTCTAAACCAAGTTTCATGCAACATGAGTGCTTATAAGTTCCTCAATAAGCTTTGTACCAGTTTGACGAACGTATGAAACATCTAACAACGCGTTTCTAGGACACTAAACCAAGTTTCATGAAACCTGAGTGCTTATAAGTTTCTCAATGAGCTTTGTACAAGTTTCACGAACTTATGAAACATCTAACAATGTGTTTCTAGGACTCTAAATCAAGTTTCATGCAACATGAGAGCTTATAAGTTCCTCAATTATCTTTGTACAAGTTTGACGAACGTATGAAACATCTAACAACGCGTTTCTAGGACTCTAAACCAAGTTTCATGCAACATGAGTGCTTATAAGTATCTCAATGAGCTTAGTATAAGTTTGACGAACTTATGAAACATCTAACAACTCGTTTCTATGACTCTAAACCAAGTTTCATGCAACATGAGAGCTTATAAGTTCCTCAATGATCTTTGTACAAGTTTGACGAACGTATGAAACATCTAACAACGCGTTTCTAGGACTCTAAACCAAGTTTCATGCAACATGAGTGCTTATAAGTTCCTCAATGAGCTTTGTACAAGTTTCACGAACTTATGAAACATCTAACAACGCGTTTATAGGACTCTAAACCAAGTTTCATGCAAACATGAGTTCTTATAAGTTCCTCAATGAGCTTTTTACAAGTTTCAAGAACTTATGAAACATCTAACAACGCGTTTCTAGGACTCTAAACCAAGTTTCATGCAACATGAGTGTTTATAAGTGTCTCAATGAGCTTTGTACAAGTTTGACGAACTTATGAAACATCTAACAACGCGTTTCTAGGACTCTAACCCAAATTTCATGCAACATGAGTGCTTATAAGTATCTCAATGAGCTTTGTATAAGTTTGACGAACTTATGAAACATCTAACAACTCGTTTCTAGGACTCTAAACCAAGTTTCATGCAACATGAAAGCTTATAAGTTCCTCAATTAGCTTTGTACAAGTTTGACGAACGTATGAAACATCTAACAACGCGTTTCTAAAACTCTAAACCAATTTTCTTGCAACATGAGTGTTTATAAGTGTCTCAATGAGCTTTGGACAAGTTTGACGAACTTATTAAACATCTAACAACGCGTTTCTAGGACTCTAAACCAAGTTTCATGCAACATGATTGCTTATAAGTTCCTCACTGAGCTTTGTACAAGTTTGACGAACGTATGAAACATCTAACAACGTGTTTCTAGGACTCTAAACCAAATTTCCTGCAACATGAGTGCTTATAAGTTCCTCAATGAGCTTTGTACAAGTTTCACGAACTTATGAAACATCTAACAACGCGTTTCTAGGACTCTAAACCAAGTTTCATGCAACATGAGTTCTTATAATTTCCTCAACGACCTTTGTACAAGTTTGACGGACGCATGAAACATCTAACAACGCGTTTCTAGGACTCTAAACCAATTTTCATGCAACATGAGTGTTTATAAGTGTCTTAATGAGCTTTGTACAAGTTTGACGAACTTATGAAACATCTAACAACGCGTTTCTAGGACTCTAAACCAAGTTTCATGCAACATGAGTGCTTATAAGTATCTCAATGAGCTTTGTATAAGTTTGACGAACTTATGAAACATCTAACAACTCGTTTCTAGGACTCTAAACCAAGTTTCATGCAACATGATAGCTTATAAGTTCCTCAATAAGCTTTGTACAAGTTTGACGAACGTATGAAACATCTACCAACGCGTTTCTAGGACTCTAAACCAAGTTTCATGCAACATGAGAGTTTATAAGTTCCTCAATAAGCTTTGTACAAGTTTGACGAACGTATGAAACATCTAACAACGCGTTTCTAAAACTCTAAACCAAGTTTCATGCAACATGAGTTATTATAAGTTCCTCAATGACCTTTGTACAAGTTTGATGAACGTATGAAATATCTAACAACGCGTTTCTATGACTCTAAACCAATTTTCATGCAACATGATTGTTTATAACTGTCTCAATGAGCTTTGTACAAGTTTGACGAACTTATGAAATATCTAACAACGCGTTTCTAGGAATCTAAACCAAGTTTTATGCAACATGAGTGCTTATAAGTATCTCAATGAGCCTTGTATAAGTCTGACGAACTTATGAAACCTCTAACAACTCGTTTCTAGGACTCTAAACCAAGTTTGATGAAACATGAGAGCTGATAAGTTCCTCAATGAGCTTTGTACAAGTTTGACGAACGTATGAAACATCTAACAACGCGTTTCAAACACTCTAAACCAAGTTTCATGAAACATGAGTGCTTATAAGTTCCTCAATAAGCTTTGTACAAGTTTGACGAACGAATGAAACATTTAACAACGCGTTTCTACGACTCTAAACCAAGTTTCGTGCAACACGAGTTCTTATAATTTCCTCAACGACCTTTGTACAAGTTTGACGGACGCATGAAACATCTAACAACGCGTTTCTAGGACTCTAAACCAAGTTTCATGCAACATGAGTGTTTATAAGTGTCTCAATGAGCTTTGTACAAGTTTGACGAACTTATGAAACATCTAACAACGCGTTTCTAGGAATCTAAACCAAGTTTCATGCAACATGAGTGCATCTAAGTATCTCAATGAGCTTTGTAATAGTTTTACGAACTTATGAAACATCTAACAACTCGTTTCTAGGACTCTAAACCAAGTTTGATGAAACATGAGAGCTGATAAGTTCCTCAATGAGCTTTGTACAAGTTTGACGAACGTATGAAACATCTAACAACACGTTTCTAACACTCTAAACCATGTTTCATGAAACATGAGTGCTTATAAGTTCCTCAATAAGCTTTTTACAAGTTTCACGAACTTATGAAACATCTAACAACGCGTTTCTAGGACTTTAAACCAGGTTTCATGCAACATGAGAGCTTATAAGTTCCTCAATGAGCTTTGTACAAGTTTGATGAACGTATGAAACATCTAACAACGCGTTTCTAGGACTCTAAACCAAGTTTCATGCAACATGAGAGCTTATAAGTTCCTCAATGAGCTTTGTACAAGTTTGACAAACGTATGAAACATCTAACAACGCGTTTCTAAGACTATAAACCAAGTTTCATGCAACATGAGAGCTTATAAGTTCCTCAATGAGCTTTGTACAAGTTTGATGAACGTATGAAACATCTAACAACACGTTTCTATGACTCTAAACCAAGTTTCATGCAACATGAGAGCTTATAAGTTCCTCAATGAGCTTTGTACAAGTTTGACAAACGTATGAAACATCTAACAACGTGTTTCTAGGACTCTAAACCAAGTTTCATGCAACTTGAGTGCTTATAAGTTCCTCACTGAGCTTTGTACAAGTTTCACGAACTTATGAAACATCTAACAACGCGTTTCTAGGACTCTAAACCAATTTTCATGCAACATGAGTGTTTATAAGTGTCTCAATGAGCTTTGTACAAGTTTGACGAACTTATGAAACATCTAACAACGCGTTTCTAGGACTCTAAACCAATTTTCATGCAACATGAGTGTTTATAAGTGTCTCAATGAGCTTTGTACAAGTTTGACGAACTTATGAAACATCTAACAACGCGTTTCTAGGACTCTAAACCAAGTTTCATGCAACATGAGTGCTTATAAGTATCTCAATGACCTTTGTACAAGTTTGACGAACGTATCAAACATCTAACAACTCGTTTCTAGGACTCTAAACCATGTTTCATGCAACATGAGTTCTTATAAGTTCCTCAATGACCTTTGTACAAGTTTGACGAACGTATGGAACATCTAACAACGCCTTTCTAAAACTCTAAACCAAGTTTCATGAAACATGAGTGCTTATAAGTTCCTCAATAAGCTTTGTACTAGTTTGACGAACGTATGAAACATCTAACAACGCGTTTCTAGGACTCTAAACCAAGTTTCATGCAACCTGAGTGCTTATAAGTTTCTCAATGAGCTTTGTACAAGTTTCACATACTTATGAAACATCTAACAATGCGTTTCTAGGACTCTAAATCAAGTTTCATGCAACATGAGAGCTTATAAGTTCCTCAATGATCTTTGTACAAGTTTGACGAACGTATGAAACATCTAACAACGCGTTTCTAGGACTCTAAACCAAATTTCATGCAACATGAGTGCTTATAAGTTCCTAAATGAGCTTTGTACAAGTTTCACGAACTTATGAAACATCTAACAACGCGTTTCTAGGACTCTAAACCAAGTTTCATGCAAACATGAGTTCTTATATGTTCCTCAATGAGCTTTTTACAAGTTTCAAGAACTTATGAAACATCTAACAACGCGTTTCTAGAACTCTAAACCAAGTTTCATGCAACATGAGTGCTTATAAGTATCTCAATAAGCTTTGTATAAGTTTGACGAACTTATGAAAAATCTAACAACTCGTTTCTAGGACTCTAAACCAAGTTTCATGCAACATGAGAGCTTATAAGTTCCTCAATGATCTTTGTACAAGTTAGACGAACGTATGAAAGATCTAACAACTCGTTTCTAGGACTCTAAACCAAGTTTCATGCAACATGAGTGCTTATAAGTTCCTCAATGAGCTTTGTACAAGTTTCACGAACTTATGAAACATCTAACAACGCGTTTCTAGGACTCTAAACCAAGTTTCATGCAAACATGAGTTCTTATAAGTTCCTCAATGAGCTTTTTACAAGTTTCAAGAACTTATGAAACATCTAACAACGCGTTTATAGGACTCTAAACCAAGTTTCATGCAACATGAGTGCTTATAAGTATCTTAATGAGCTTTGTATAAGTTTGACGAACTTATGAAACATCTAACAACGCGTTTCTAGGACTCTAAACCAAGTTTCATGCAACATGAGTGCTTATAAGTATCTCAATGAGCTTTGTATAAGTTTGACGATCTTATGAAACATCTAACAACTCGTTTCTAGGACTCTAAACCAAGTTTCATGACATGAGAGCTTATAAGTTCCTCAATTAACTTTATACAAGTTTGACGAACGTATGAAACATCTAACAACGCGTTTCTAAAACTCTAAACTAAGTTTCATGCAACATGAGTGCTTATAAGTTCCTCAATAAGCTTTGTACAAGTTTCAAGAACTTATGAAACATCTAGCAACGCGTTTCTAGGACTCTAAATCAAGTTTCATGCAACATGATAGCTTATAAGTTCCTCAATGAGCTTTGTACAAGTTTGACGAACGTATGAAACATCTAACAACGCGTTTCTAGGACTCTAAACCAAGTTTCCTGCAACATGAGTGCTTATAAGTTCCTCAATGAGCTTTGTACAAGTTTCACGAACTTATGAAACATCTAATAACGCGTTTCTAGGACTCTAAACCAAGTTTCATGCAACATGAGTTCTTATAATTTCCTCAACGACCTTTGTACAAGTTTGACGGACGCATGAAACATCTAACAACGCGTTTCTAGGACTCTAACCCAATTTTCATGCAACATGAGTGTTTATAAGTGTCTTAATGAGCTTTATACAAGTTTGACGAACTTATGAAACATCTAACAACGCGTTTCTAGGAATCTAAGCCAAGTTTCATGCAACATGAGTGCATATAAGTATCTCAATGAGCTTTGTATTAGTTTTACGAACTTATGAAACATCTAACAACTCGTTTCTAGGACTCTAAACCAAGTTTGATGAAACATGAGAGCTGATAAGTTCCTCAATGAGCTTTGTACAAGTTTGACGAACGTATGAAACATCAAACAACACGTTTCTAACACTCTAAACCAAGTTTCATGAAACATGAGTGCTTATAAGTTCCTCAATAAGCTTTTTACAAGTTTCACGAACTTATGAAACATCTAACAACGCGTTTCTATGACTCTAAACCAAGTTTCATGCAACATGAGAGCTTATAAGTTCCTCAATGAGCTTTGTACAAGTTTGACAAACGTATGAAACATCTAACAACGCGTTTCTAAGACTCTAAACCAAGTTTCATGCAACTTGAGTGCTTATAAGTTCCTCACTGAGCTTTGTACAAGTTTCACGAACTTATGAAACATCTAACAACGCGTTTCTAGGACTCTAAACCAAGTTTCATGCAACATGAGTTCTTATAAGTTCCTCAATGACCTTTGTACAAGTTTGACGAACGTATCAAACATCTAACAACGCGTTTCTAGGACTCTAAACCAATTTTCATGCAACATGATTGTTTATAAGTGTCTCAATGAGCTTTGTACAAGTTTCACGAACGTATGAAACATCTAACAACGCGTTTCTAGGACTCTAAACCAATTTTCATGCAACATGAGTGTTTATAAGTGTCTCAATGAGCTTTGTACAAGTTTGACGATCTTATGAAACATCTAACAACGCGTTTCTAGGACTCTAAACCAAGTTTCATGCAACATGAGTGCTTATAAGTATCTCAATGAGCTTTGTATAAGTTTGACGAACTTATGAAACATCTAACAACGCGTTTCTAGGACTCTAAACCAAGTTTCATGCAACATGAGTGCTTATAAGTATCTCAATGAGCTTTGTATAAGTTTGACGAACTTATGAAAAATCTAACAACTCGTTTCTAGGACTCTAAACCACGTTTCATGCAACATGAGTTCTTATAAGTTCCTCAATGACCTTTGTACAAGTTTGACGAACGTATGGAACATCTAACAACGCCTTTCTAAAACTCTAAACCAAGTTTCATGCAACATGAGTGCTTATAAGTTCCTCAATAAGCTTTGTACCAGTTTGACGAACGTATGAAACATCTAACAACGCGTTTCTAGGACTCTAAACCAAGTTTCATGCAACCTGAGTGCTTATAAGTTTCTCAATGAGCTTTGTACAAGTTTCACGAACTTATGAAACATCTAACAATGCGTTTCTAGGACTCTAAATCAAGTTTCATGCAACATGAGTGCATATAAGTATCTCAATGAGCTTTGTATTAGTTTTACGAACTTATGAAACATCTAACAACTCGTTTCTAGGACTCTAAACCAAGTTTGATGAAACATGAGAGCTGATAAGTTCCTCAATGAGCTTTGTACAAGTTTGACGAACGTATGAAACATCAAACAACACGTTTCTAACACTCTAAACCAAGTTTCATGAAACATGAGTGCTTATAAGTTCCTCAATAAGCTTTTTACAAGTTTCACGAACTTATGAAACATCTAACAACGCGTTTCTATGACTCTAAACCAAGTTTCATGCAACATGAGAGCTTATAAGTTCCTCAATGAGCTTTGTACAAGTTTGACAAACGTATGAAACATCTAACAACGCGTTTCTAAGACTCTAAACCAAGTTTCATGCAACTTGAGTGCTTATAAGTTCCTCACTGAGCTTTGTACAAGTTTCACGAACTTATGAAACATCTAACAACGCGTTTCTAGGACTCTAAACCAAGTTTCATGCAACATGAGTTCTTATAAGTTCCTCAATGACCTTTGTACAAGTTTGACGAACGTATCAAACATCTAACAACGCGTTTCTAGGACTCTAAACCAATTTTCATGCAACATGATTGTTTATAAGTGTCTCAATGAGCTTTGTACAAGTTTCACGAACGTATGAAACATCTAACAACGCGTTTCTAGGACTCTAAACCAATTTTCATGCAACATGAGTGTTTATAAGTGTCTCAATGAGCTTTGTACAAGTTTGACGATCTTATGAAACATCTAACAACGCGTTTCTAGGACTCTAAACCAAGTTTCATGCAACATGAGTGCTTATAAGTATCTCAATGAGCTTTGTATAAGTTTGACGAACTTATGAAACATCTAACAACGCGTTTCTAGGACTCTAAACCAAGTTTCATGCAACATGAGTGCTTATAAGTATCTCAATGAGCTTTGTATAAGTTTGACGAACTTATGAAAAATCTAACAACTCGTTTCTAGGACTCTAAACCATGTTTCATGCAACATGAGTTCTTATAAGTTCCTCAATGACCTTTGTACAAGTTTGACGAACGTATGGAACATCTAACAACGCCTTTCTAAAACTCTAAACCAAGTTTCATGCAACATGAGTGCTTATAAGTTCCTCAATAAGCTTTGTACCAGTTTGACGAACGTATGAAACATCTAACAACGCGTTTCTAGGACTCTAAACCAAGTTTCATGCAACCTGAGTGCTTATAAGTTTCTCAATGAGCTTTGTACAAGTTTCACGAACTTATGAAACATCTAACAATGCGTTTCTAGGACTCTAAATCAAGTTTCATGCAACATGAGAGCTTATAAGTTCCTCAATGATCTTTGTACAAGTTTGACGAACGTATGAAACATCTAACAACGCGTTTCTAGGACTCTAAACCAAATTTCATGCAACATGAGTGCTTATAAGTTCCTAAATGAGCTTTGTACAAGTTTCACGAACTTATGAAACATCTAACAACGCGTTTCTAGGACTCTAAACCAAGTTTCATGCAAAAATGAGTTCTTATAAGTTCCTCAATGAGCTTTTTACAAGTTTCAAGAACTTATGAAACATCTAACAACGCGTTTCTAGGACTCTAAACCAAGTTTCATGCAACATGAGTGTTTATAAGTGTCTCAATGAGCTTTGTACAAGTTTGACGAACTTATGAAACATCTAACAACGCGTTTCTAACACTCTAAACCAAGTTTCATGAAACATGAGTGCTTATAAGTTCCTCAATAAGCTTTGTACAAGTTTGACGAACGTATGAAACATTTAACAACGCGTTTCTACGACTCTAAACCAAGTTTCATGCAACATGAGTGCTTATAAGTTCCTCAATGAGTTTTATACAACTTTCACGAACTTATGAAACATCTAACAACGCGTTTCTAGGACTCTAAATCAAGTTTCATGCAACATGAGAGTTTATAAGTTCCTCAATGAACTTTGTACAAGTTTGACGAACTTATGAAACATCTAACAACGCGTTTCTAGGACTCTAAACCAAGTTTCATGCAACATGAGTGTTTATAAGTGTCTCAATGAGCTTTGTACAAGTTTGACGAACTTATGAAACATCTAACAACGCGTTTCTAGGAATCTAAACCAAGTTTCATGCAACATGAGTGCATATAAGTATCTCAATGAGCTTTGTATTAGTTTTACGAACTTATGAAACGTCTAACAACTCGTTTCTAGGACTCTAAACCAAGTTTGATGAAACATGAGAGCTGATAAGTTCCTCAATGAGCTTTGTACAAGTTTGACGAACGTATGAAACATCTAACAACACGTTTCTAACACTCTAAACCAAGTTTCATGAAACATGAGTGCTTATAAGTTCCTCAATAAGCATTTTACAAGTTTCACGAACTTATGAAACATCTAACAACGCGTTTCTATGACTCTAAACCAAGTTTCATGCAACATGAGAGCTTATAAGTTCCTCAATGAGCTTTGTACAAGTTTGACAAACGTATGAAACATCTAACAACGCGTTTCTAGGACTCTAAACCAAGTTTCATGCAACTTGAGTGCTTATAAGTTCCTCACTGAGCTTTGTACAAGTTTCACTAACTTATGAAACATCTAACAACGCGTTTCTAGGACTCTAAACCAAGTTTCATGCAACATGAGTTCTTATAAGTTCTTCAATGACCTTTGTACAAGTTTGACGAACGTATCAAACATCTAACAACGCGTTTCTAGGACTCTAAACCAATTTTCATGCAACATGAGTGTTTATAAGTGTCTCGATGAGCTTTGTACAAGTTTCACGAACGTATGAAACATCTAACAACGCGTTTCTAGGACTCTAAACCAATTTTCATGCAACATGAGTGTTTATAAGTGTCTCAATGAGCTTTGTACAAGTTTGACGAACTTATGAAACATCTAACAACGCGTTTCTAGGACTCTAAACCAATATTCATGCAACATGAGTGCTTATAAGTATCTCAATGAGCTTTGTATAAGTTTGACGAAATTATGAAACATCTAACAACTCGTTTCTAGGACTCTAAACCATGTTTCATGCAACATGAGTTCTTATAAGTTCCTCAATGACCTTTGTACAAGTTTGACGAACGTATGGAACATCTAACAACGCCTTTCTAAAACTCTAAACCAAGTTTCATGCAACATGAGTGCTTATAAGTTCCTCAATAAGCTTTGTACCAGTTTGACGAACGTATGAAACATCTAACAACGCGTTTCTAGGACTCTAAACCAAGTTTCATGCAACCTGAGTGCTTATAAGTTTCTCAATGAGCTTTGTACAAGTTTCACGAACTTATGAAACATCTAACAATGCGTTTCTAGGACTCTAAATCAAGTTTCATGCAACATGAGAGCTTATAAGTTCCTCAATGATCTTTGTACAAGTTTGACGAACGTATGAAACATTTAACAACGCGTTTCTAGGACTCTAAACCAAATTTCATGCAACATGAGTGCTTATAAGTTCCTAAATGAGCTTTGTACAAGTTTCACGAACTTATGAAACATCTAACAACGCGTTTCTAGGACTCTAAACCAAGTTTCATGCAAACATGAGTTCTTATAAGTTCCTCAATGAGCTTTTTACAAGTTTCAAGAACTTATGAAACATCTAACAACGCGTTTCTAGGACTCTAAACCAAGTTTCATGCAACATGAGTGTTTATAAGTGTCTCAATGAGCTTTGTACAAGTTTGACGAACTTATGAAACATCTAACAACGCGTTTCTAACACTCTAAACCAAGTTTCATGAAACATGAGTGCTTATAAGTTCCTCAATAAGCTTTGTACAAATTTGACGAACGTATGAAACATTTAACAACGCGTTTCTACGACTCTAAACCAAGTTTCATGCAACATGAGTGCTTATAAGTTCCTCAATGAGTTTTGTACAAGTTTCACGAACTTATGAAACATCTAACAACGCGTTTCTAGGACTCTAAATCAAGTTTCATGCAACATGAGAGTTTATAAGTTCCTCAATAAGCTTTGTACAAGTTTGACGAACTTATGAAACATCTAACAACGCGTTTCTAGGACTCTAAACCAAGTTTCATGCAACATGAGTGTTTATAAGTGTCTCAATGTGCTTTGTACAAGTTTGACGAACTTATGAAACATCTAACAACGCGTTTCTAGGAATCTAAACCAAGTTTCATGCAACATGAGTGCATATAAGTATCTCAATGAGCTTTGTATTAGTTTTACGAACTTATGAAACATCTAACAACTCGTTTCTAGGACTCTAAACCAAGTTTGATGAAACATGAGAGCTGATAAGTTCCTCAATGAGCTTTGTACAAGTTTGACGAACGTATGGAACATCTAACAACGCCTTTCTAAAACTCTAAACCAAGTTTCATGCAACATGAGTGCTTAAAAGTTCCTCAATAAGCTTTGTACCAGTTTGACGAACGTATGAAACATCTAACAACGCGTTTCTAGGACTCTAAACCAAGTTTCATGCAACCTGAGTGCTTATAAGTTTCTCAATAAGCTTTGTACAAGTTTCAAGAACTTATGAAACATCTAACAACGCGTTTCTAGGACTCTAAACCAAGTTGCATGCAACATGATAGCTTATAAGTTCCTTAATGAGCTTTGTACAAGTTTGACGAACGTATGAAACATCTAACAACGCGTTTCTAGGACTCTAAACCAAGTTTCCTGCAACATGAGTGCTTATAAGTTCCTCAATGAGCTTTGTACAAGTTTCACGAACTTATGAAACATCTAACAACGCGTTTCTAGGACTCTAAACCATGTTTCATGCAACATGAGTTCTTATAATTTCCTCAACGACCTTTGTACAAGTTTGACGGACGCATGAAACATCTAACAACGCGTTTCTAGGACTCTAAACCAATTTTCATGCAACATGAGTGTTTATAAGTGTCTTAATGAGCTTTGTACAAGTTTGACGAACTTATGAAACATCTAACAACGCGTTTCTAGGACTCTAAACCAAGTTTCATGCAACATGAGTGTTTATAAGTGTCTCAATGAGCTTTGTACAAGTTTGACGAACTTATGAAACATCTAACAACGCGTTTCTAGGAATCTAACCCAAGTTTCATGCAACATGAGTGCATATAAGTATCTCAATGAGCTTTGTATTAGTTTTACGAACTTATGAAACATCTAACAACTCGTTTCTAGGACTCTAAACCAAGTTTGATGAAACATGAGAGCTGATAAGTTCCTCAATGAGCTTTGTACAAGTTTGACGAACGTATGAAACATCTAACAACAAGTTTCTAACACTCTAAACCAAGTTTCATGAAACATGAATGCTTATAAGTTCCTCAATGAAACATCTAACAACTCGTTTCTAGGACTCTAAACCAAGTTTCATGCAACATGATAGCTTATAAGTTCCTCAATAAGCTTTGTACAAGTTTGACGAACGTATGAAACATCTACCAACGCGTTTCTAGGACTCTAAACCAAGTTTCATGCAACATTAGAGTTTATAAGTTCCTCAATAAGCTTTGTACAAATTTGACGAACGTATGAAACATCTACCAACGCGTTTCTAGGACTCTAAACCAAGTTTCATGCAACATGAGTGCTTATAACTTGCTCAATGAGCTTTGTACAAGTTTCACGAACGTATGAAACATCTAACAACGCGTTTCTAGGACTCTAAACCAATTTTCATGCAACATGAGTGTTTATAAGTGTCTCAATGAGCTTTATACAAGTTTGACGAACTTATGAAACATCTAACAACGCGTTTCTAGGACTATAAACCAAGTTTCATGCAACATGAGTGCTTATAAGTATCTCAATGAGCTTTGTATAAGTTTGACGAACTTATGAAACATCTAACAACTCGTTTCTAGGACTCTAAACCAAGTTTAATGCAACATGAGTTCTTATAAGTTCCTCAATGACCTTTGTACAAGTTTGACGAACGTATGGAACATCTAACAACGCCTTTCTAAAACTCTAAACCAAGTTTCATGCAACATGAGTGCTTATAAGTTCCTCAATAAGCTTTGTACCAGTTTGACGAACGTATGAAACATCTAACAACGCGTTTCTAGGACTCTAAACCAAGTTTCATGCAACCTGAGTGCTTATAAGTTTCTCAATAAGCTTTGTACAAGTTTGACGAACGTATGAAACATCTAACAACGCGTTTCTAAAACTCTAAACCAAGTTTCATGCAACATGAGTGCTTATAAGTTCCTCAATAAGCTTTGTACAAGTTTGACGAACGTATGAAACATCTAACAACGCGTTTCTAGGACTCTAAACCAAGTTTCATGCAACATGAGTGCTTATAAGTTCTTAAATGAGCTTTGTACAAGTTTCACGAACTTATGAAACATCTAACAACGCGTTGCTAGGACTCTAAACAAAGTTTCATGCAACATGAGTTCTTATAAGTTCCTCAATGACCTTTGTACAAGTTTTACGAACGTATGAAACATCTAACAACGCGTTTCTAGGACTCTAAACCAAGTTTCATGCAACATGAGTGTTTATTATTATTATCTCAATGAGCTTTGTACAAGTTTGACGAACTTATGTAACATCTAACAACGCGTTTCTAGGACTCTAAACCAAGTTTCATGCAACATGAGTGCTTATAAGTATCTCAATGAGCTTTGTATAAATTTGACGAACTTATGAAACATCTAACAACTCGTTTCTTGGACTCTAAACAAACTTTCATGCAACATGAGAGCTTATAAGTTCCTCAATGAGATTTGTACAAGTTTGAAGAACGTATGAAACATCTAACAACGCGTTTCTAGGACTCTAAACCAAGTTGCATGCAACATGATAGCTTATAAGTTCCTCAATGAGCTTTGTACAAGTTTGACGAACGTATGAAACATCTAACAACGCGTTTCTAGGACTCTAAACCAAGTTTCCTGCAACATAAGTGCTTATAAGTTCCTCAATGAGCTTTGTACAAGTTTCACGAACTTATGAAACATCTAACAACGCGTTTCTAGGACTCTAAACCAAGTTTCATGCAACATGAGTTCTTATAATTTCCTCAACGACCTTTGTACAAGTTTGACGGACGCATGAAACATCTAACAACGCGTTTCTAGGACTCTAAACCAAGTTTCATGCAACATGAGTGCTTATCAGTATCTCAATGAGCTTTGTATAAGTTTGACGAACTTATGAAACATCTAACAACTCGTTTCTAGGACTCTAAACCAAGTTTCATGCAACATGATAGCTTATAAGTTCCTCAATAAGCTTTGTACAAGTTTGACGAACGTATGAAACATCTACCAACGCGTTTCTAGGACTCTAAACCAAGTTTCATGCAACATTAGAGTTTATAAGTTCCTCAATAAGCTTTGTACAAATTTGACGAACGTATGAAACATCTACCAACGCGTTTCTAGGACTCTAAACCAAGTTTCATGCAACATGAGTGCTTATAAGTTGCTCAATGAGCTTTGTAAAAGTTTCACGAACGTATGAAACATCTAAAAACGCGTTTCTAGGACTCTAAACCAATTTTCATGCAACATGAGTGTTTATAAGTGTCTCAATGAGCTTTATACAAGTTTGACGAACTTATGAAACATCTAACAACGCGTTTCTAGGACTCTAAACCAAGTTTCATGCAACATGAGTGCTTATAAGTATCTCAATGAGCTTTGTATAAGTTTGACGAACTTATGAAACATCTAACAACTCGTTTCTAGGACTATAAACCAAGTTTCATGCAACATGAGTTCTTATAAGTTCCTCAATGACCTTTGTACAAGTTTGACGAACGTATGGAACATCTAACAACGCCTTTCTAAAACTCTAAACCAAGTTTCATGCAACATGAGTGCTTATAAGTTCCTCATTAAGCTTTGTACCAGTTTGACGAACGTATGAAACATCTAACAACGCGTTTCTAGGACTCTAAACCAAGTTTCATGCAACCTGAGTTCTTATAAGTTTCTCAATAAGCTTTGTACAAGTTTGACAAACGTATGAAACATCTAACAACGCGTTTCTAAAACTCTAAACCAAGTTTCATGCAACATGAGTGCTTATAAGTTCCTCAATAAGCTTTGTACAAGTTTGACGAACGTATGAAACATCTAACAACGCGTTTCTAGGACTCTAAACCAAGTTTCATGCAACATGAGTGCTTATAAGTTCTTAAATGAGCTTTGTACAAGTTTCACGAACTTATGAAACATCTAACAACGCGTTTCTAGGACTCTAAACAAAGTTTCATGCAACATGAGTTCTTATAAGTTCCTCAATGACCTTTGTACAAGTTTTACGAACGTATGAAACATCTAACAACACGTTTCTAGGACTCTAAACCAAGTTTCATGCAACATGAGTGTTTATTATTATTATCTCAATGAGCTTTGTACAAGTTTGACGAACTTATGTAACATCTAACAACGCGTTTCTAGGACTCTAAACCAAGTTTCATGCAACATGAGTGCTTATAAGTATCTCAATGAGCTTTGTATAAATTTGACGAACTTATGAAACATCTAACAACTCGTTTCTTGGACTCTAAACAAACTTTCATGCAACATGAGAGCTTATAAGTTCCTCAATGAGCTTTGTACAAGTTTGAAGAACGTATGAAACATCTAACAACGCGTTTCTATGACTCTAAACCAAGTTTCATGCAACACGAGTGTTTATTATTATCTCAATGAGCTTTGTACAAGTTTGACGAACTTATGTAACATCTAACAACGCGTTTCTAGGACTCTAAACCAAGTTTCATGCAACATGAGTGCTTATAAGTATCTCAATGAGCTTTGTATAAGTTTGACGAACTTATGAAACATCTAACAACTCGGTTCTAGGACTCTAAGCCAAGTTTCATGCAACATGAGAGCTGATAAGTTCCTCAATGAGCTTTGTACAAGTTTGACGAACGTATGAAACATCTAACAACGCGTTTCTAACACTCTAAACCAAGTTTCATGCAACATGAGTGCTTATAAGTTCCTCAATAACTTTTTACAAGTTTGACGAACGTATGAAACATCTAACAACGCGTTTCTAGGACTCTAAACCAAGTTTCATGCAACATGAGTTCTTATAAGTTCCTCAATGAGCTTTGTACAAGTTTGACGATCGTATGAAACATCTAATAACGCGTTTCTAGGACTCTAAACAAAGTTTCATGCAACATGAGTGCTTATAAGTTCCTCAATGAGCTTTGTACAAGTTTTCACGAACTTATGAAACATCTAACAATGCGTTTCTAGGACTCTAAACCAAGTTTTATGCAACATGAGTTCTTATAAGTTCCTCAACGACCTTTGTACAAGTTTGATGAACGTATGAAACATCTAACAACGCGATTCTAGGACTCTAAACCAATTTTCATGCAACATGAGGGTTTATAACTGTCTCAATGAGCTTTGTACAAGTTTGACGAACTTATGAAATATCTAACAACGCGTTTCTAGGACTCTAAACCAAGTTTCATGCAACATGAGTGCTTATAAGTATCTCAATGAGCCTTGTATAAGTTTGACGAACTTATGAAACATCTAACAACTCGATTCTTGGACTCTAAACAAAGTTTCATGCAACATGAGAGCTTATAAGTTCCTCAATGAGCTTTGTACAATTTTGACGAACGTATGAAACATCTAACAACGCGTTTCTAAAACTCTAAACAAAGTTTCATGCAACATGAGTGCTTATAAGTTCCTCAATGAGATTTGTACAAGTTTCACGAACTTATGAAACATCTAACAACGCGTTTCTAGGACTCTAAATCAAGTTTCATGCAACATGAGAGCTTATAAGTTCCTCAATGAGCTTTGTACAAGTTTCAAGAACTTATGAAACATTTAACAACGCGTTTCTAGGACTCTAAACCAAGTTTCATGCAACATGAGTTCTTATAAGTTCCTCAATGACCTTTGTACAAGTTTGATGAACGTATGAAACATCTAACAACGCGTTTCTAGGACTCTAAACCAATTTTCATGCAACATGAGTGTTTATAACTGTCTAAATGAGCTTTGTACAAGTTTGACGAACTTATGAAATATCTAACAACGCGTTTCTAGGACTCTAAACCAAGTTTTATGCAACATGAGTGCTTATAAGTATCTCAATGAGTCTTGTATAAGTTTGACGAACTTATGAAACATTTAACAACTCGTTTCTTGGAATCTAAACAAAGTTTCATGCAACATGAGAGCTAATAAGTTCCTCAATGAGCTTTGTACAAGTTTGACGAACGTATGAAACATCTAACAACGCGTTTCTAAAACTCTAAACCAAGTTTCATGCAACATGAGTGCTTATAAGTTCCTCAATAAGCTTTGTACAAGTTTGACGAACGTATGAAACATCTAACAACGCGTTTCTACGACTCTAAACCAAGTTTCATGCAACATGAGTGCTTATAAGTTCCTCAATGAGATTTGTACAAGTTTCACGAACTTATGAAACATCTAACAACGCGTTTCTAGGACTCTAAATCAAGTTTCATGCAACATGAGAGCTTATAAGTTCCTCAATGAGCTTTGTACAAGTTTGACGAACGTATGAAACATCTAACAACGCGTTTCTAGGACTCTAAACCAAGTTTCATGCAACATGAGTGCTTATAAGTTCTTCAATGAGATTTGTACAAGTTTCAAGAACTTATGAAACATCTAACAACGCGTTTATAGGACTCTAAACCAAGTTTCATGCAACATGAGTTCTTATAAGTTCCTCAATGACCTTTGTACAAGTTTGATGAACGTATGAAACATCTAACAACGCGTTTCTAGGACTCTAAACCAATTTTCGTGCAACATGAGGGTTTATAACTGTCTCAATGAGCTTTGTACAAGTTTGACGAACTTATGAAATATCTAACAACGCGTTTCTAGGACTCTAAACCAAGTTTCATGCAACATGAGTGCTTATAAGTATCTCAATGAGCCTTGTATAAGTTTGACGAACTTATGAAACATCTAACAACTCGTTTCTTGGACTCTAAACAAACTTTCATGCAACATGAGAGCTTATAAGTTCCTCAATGAGCTTTGTACAATTTTGACGAACATATGAAACATCTAACAACGCGTTTCTAAAACTCTAAACCAAGTTTCATGCAACATGAGTGCTTATAAGTTCCTCAATGAGATTTGTACAAGTTTCACGAACTTATGAAACATCTAACAACGCGTTTCTAGGACTCTAAATCAAGTTTCATGCAACATGAGAGCTTATAACTTCCTCAATGAGCTTTTTACAAGTTTCAAGAACTTATGAAACATCTAACAACGCGTTTCTGGGACTCTAAACCAAGTTTCATGCAACATGAGTTCTTATAAGTTCCTCAATGACCTTTGTACAAGTTTGATGAACGTATGAAACATCTAACAACGCGTTTCTAGGACTCTAAACCAATTTTCATGCAACATGAGTGTTTATAATTGTCTCAATGAGCTTTGTACAAGTTTGACGAACTTATGAAATATCTAACAACGCGTTTCTAGGACTCTAAACCAAGTTTCATGCAACATGAGTGCTTATAAGTATCTCAATGAGCCTTGTATAAGTTTGTCGAACTTATGAAACATCTAACAACTCGTTTCTAGGACTCTAAACAAAGTTTTATTCAACATGAGAGCTTATAAGTTCCTCAATGAGCTTTGTACAAGTTTGAAGAACGTATGAAACATCTAACAACGCGTTTCTAGGACTCTAAACCAAGTTTCATGCAACACGAGTGTTTATTATTATCTCAATGAGCTTTGTACAAGTTTGACGAACTTATGTAACATCTAACAACGCGTTTCTAGGACTCTAAACCAAGTTTCATGCAACATGAGTGCTTATAAGTATCTCAATGAGCTTTGTATAAGTTTGACGAACTTATGAAACATCTAACAACTCGGTTCTAGGACTCTAAGCCAAGTTTCATGCAACATGAGAGCTGATAAGTTCCTCAATGAGCTTTGTACAAGTTTGACGAACGTATGAAACATCTAACAACGCGTTTCTAACACTCTAAACCAAGTTTCATGCAACTTGAGTGCTTATAAGTTCCTCAATGAGCTTTGTACAAGTTTCACGAACTTATGAAACATCTAACAACGCGTTTCTAGGACTCTAAACAAAGTTTCATTCAACATGAGTGCTTATAAGTTCCTCAATGAGCTTTGTACAAGTTTCACGAACTTATGAAACATCTAACAATGCGTTTCTAGGACTCTAAACCAAGTTTCATGCAACAGGAGTTCTTATAAGTTCCTCAATGACCTTTGTACAAGTTTGATGAACGTATGAAACATCTAACAACGCGATTCTAGGACTCTAAACCAATTTTCATGCAACATGAGGGTTTATAACTGTCTCAATGAGCTTTGTACAAGTTTGACGAACTTATGAAATATCTAACAACGCGTTTCTAGGACTCTAAACCAAGTTTCATGCAACATGAGTGCTTATAAGTATCTCAATGAGCCTTGTATAAGTTTGACGAACTTATGAAACATCTAACAACTCGATTCTTGGACTCTAAACAAAGTTTCATGCAACATGAGAGATTATAAGTTCCTCAATGAGCTTTGTACAATTTTGACGAACGTATGAAACATCTAACAACGCGTTTCTAAAACTCTTAACAAAGTTTCATGCAACATGAGTGCTTATAAGTTCCTCAATGAGATTTGTACAAGTTTCACGAACTTATGAAACATCTAACAACGCGTTTCTAGGACTCTAAATCAAGTTTCATGCAACATGAGAGCTTATAAGTTCCTCAATGAGCTTTGTACAAGTTTCAAGAACTTATGAAACATCTAACAACGCGTTTCTAGGACTCTAAACCAAGTTTCATGCAACATGAGTTCTTATAAGTTCCTCAATGACCTTTGTACAAGTTTGATGAACGTATGAAACATCTAACAACGCGTTTCTACGACTCTAAACCAATTTTCATGCAACATGAGTGTTTATAACTGTCTAAATGAGCTTTGTACAAGTTTGACGAACTTATGAAATATCTAACAACGCGTTTCTAGGACTCTAAACCAAGTTTTATGCAACATGAGTGCTTATAAGTATCTCAATGAGTCTTGTATAAGTTTGACGAACTTATGAAACATTTAACAACTCGTTTCTTAGAATCTAAACAAAGTTTCATGCAACATGAGAGCTAATAAGTTCCTCAATGAGCTTTGTACAAGTTTGACGAACGTATGAAACATCTAACAACGCGTTTCTAAAACTCTAAACCAAGTTTCATGCAACATGAGTGCTTATAAGTTCCTCAATAAGCTTTGTACAAGTTTGACGAACGTATGAAACATCTAACAACGCGTTTCTACGACTCTAAACCAAGTTTCATGCAACATGAGTGCTTATAAGTTCCTCAATGAGATTTGTACAAGTTTCACGAACTTATGAAACATCTAACAACGCGTTTCTAGGACTCTAAATCAAGTTTCATGCAACATGAGAGCTTATAAGTTCCTCAATGAGCTTTGTACAAGTTTGACGAACGTATGAAACATCTAACAACGCGTTTCTAGGACTCTAAACCAAGTTTCATGCAACATGAGTGCTTATAAGTTCTTCAATGAGATTTGTACAAGTTTCACGAACTTATGAAACATGTAACAACGCGTTTCTAGGACTCTAAATCAATTTTCATGCAACACGAGAGCTTATAAGTTCCTCAATGAGCTTTGTACAAGTTTCAAGAACTTATGAAACATCTAACAACGCGTTTCTAGGACTCTAAACCAAGTTTCATGCAACATGAGTTCTTATAAGTTCTTCAATGACCTTTGTACAAGTTTGATGAACGTATGAAACATATAACAACGCGTTTCTAGGACTCTAAACCAATTTTCATGCAACATGAGTGTTTATAACTGTCTCAATGAGCTTTGTACAAGTTTGACGAACTTATGAAATATCTAACAACGCGTTTCTAGGACTCTAAACCAAGTTTCATGCAACATGAGTGCTTATAAGTATCTCAATGAGCCTTGTATAAGTTTGACGAACTTATGAAACATCTAACAACTCGTTTCTTGGACTCTAAACCAAGTTTCATGCAACATGAGTGCTTATAAGTTCCTCAATGAGATTTGTACAAGTTTCACGAACTTATGAAACATCTAACAACTCGATTCTTGGACTCTAAACAAAGTTTCATGCAACATGAGAGATTATAAGTTCCTCAATGAGCTTTGTACAATTTTGACGAACGTATGAAACATCTAACAACGCGTTTCTAAAACTCTAAACAAAGTTTCATGCAACATGAGTGCTTATAAGTTCCTCAATGAGATTTGTACAAGTTTCACGAACTTATGAAACATCTAACAACGCGTTTCTAGGACTCTAAATCAAGTTTCATGCAACATGAGAGCTTATAAGTTCCTCAATGAGCTTTGTACAAGTTTCAAGAACTTATGAAACATCTAACAACGCGTTTCTAGGACTCTAAACCAAGTTTCATGCAACATGAGTTCTTATAAGTTCCTCAATGACCTTTGTACAAGTTTGATGAACGTATGAAACATCTAACAACGCGTTTCTACGACTCTAAACCAATTTTCATGCAACATGAGTGTTTATAACTGTCTAAATGAGCTTTGTACAAGTTTGACGAACTTATGAAATATCTAACAACGCGTTTCTAGGACTCTAAACCAAGTTTTATGCAACATGAGTGCTTATAAGTATCTCAATGAGTCTTGTATAAGTTTGACGAACTTATGAAACATTTAACAACTCGTTTCTTAGAATCTAAACAAAGTTTCATGCAACATGAGAGCTAATAAGTTCCTCAATGAGCTTTGTACAAGTTTGACGAACGTATGAAACATCTAACAACGCGTTTCTAAAACTCTAAACCAAGTTTCATGCAACATGAGTGCTTATAAGTTCCTCAATAAGCTTTGTACAAGTTTGACGAACGTATGAAACATCTAACAACGCGTTTCTACGACTCTAAACCAAGTTTCATGCAACATGAGTGCTTATAAGTTCCTCAATGAGATTTGTACAAGTTTCACGAACATATGAAACATCTAACAACGCGTTTCTAGGACTCTAAATCAAGTTTCATGCAACATGAGAGCTTATAAGTTCCTCAATGAGCTTTGTACAAGTTTGACGAACGTATGAAACATCTAACAACGCGTTTCTAGGACTCTAAACCAAGTTTCATGCAACATGAGTGCTTATAAGTTCTTCCATGAGATTTGTACAAGTTTCACGAACTTATGAAACATCTAACAACGCGTTTCTAGGACTCTAAATCAATTTTCATGCAACATGAGAGCTTATAAGTTCCTCAATGAGCTTTGTACAAGTTTGACGAACGTATGAAACATCTAACAACGCGTTTCTAGGACTCTAAACCAAGTTTCATGCAACATGAGTTCTTATAAGTTCTTCAATGACCTTTGTACAAGTTTGATGAACGTATGAAACATATAACAACGCGTTTCTAGGACTCTAAACCAATTTTCATGCAACATGAGTGTTTATAACTGTCTCAATGAGCTTTGTACAAGTTTGACGAACTTATGAAATATCTAACAACGCGTTTCTAGGACTCTAAACCAAGTTTCATGCAACATGAGTGCTTATAAGTATCTCAATGAGCCTTGTATAAGTTTGACGAACTTATGAAACATCTAACAACTCGTTTCTTGGACTCTAAACAAAGTTTCATGAAACATGAGAGCTTATAAGTTCCTCAATGAGCTTTGTACAAGTTTGACGAACGTATGAAACATCTAACAACGCGTTTCTAAAACTCTAAACCAAGTTTCATGCAACATGAGTGCTTATAAGTTCCTCGATAAGCTTTGTACAAGTTTGACGAACGTATGAAACATCTAACAACGCGTTTCTACGACTCTAAACAAAGTTTCATGCAACATGAGTGCTTATAAGTTCCTCAATGAGTTTTGTACAAGTTTCACGAACTTATGAAACATCTAACAACGCGTTTCTAGGACTCTATAAATCAAGTTTCATGCAACATGAGAGCTTATAAGTTCCTCAATGAGCTTTGTACTAGTTTGACGAATGTATGAAACATCTATCATCGCGTTTCTAGGACTGTAAACCAAGTTTCATGCAACATGAGTGCATATAAGTATCTCAATGAGCTTTGTATTAGTTTGACGAACTTATGAAACATCTAACAACTCGTTTCTAGGACTCTAAACCAAGTTTGATGCAACATGAGAGCTGATAACTTCCTCAATGAGCTTTGTACAAGTTTGACGAACGTATGAAACATCTAACAACGCGTTTCTAACACTCTAAACCAAGTTTCATGAAACATGAGTGCTTATAAGTTCTCCAATGAGCTCTTTACAAGTTTCACGAACTTATGAAACATCTAACAACGCGTTTCTAGGACTCTAAATCAAGTTTCATGCAACATGAGAGCTTATAAGTTCCTCAATGAGCTTTGTACAAGTTTGACGAACGTATGAAACATCTAATAACGTGTTTCTAGGACTCTAAACCAAGTTTCATGCAACATGAGTGCTTATAAGTATCTCAATGAGTCTTGTATAAGTTTGACGAACTTATGAAACATCTAACAACTCGTTTCTTGGATTCTAAACAAAGTTTCATGCAACATGAGAGCTTATAAGTTCCTCAATGAGCTTTGTACAAGTTTGACGAACGTATGAAACATCTAACAACGCATTTCTAGGACTCTAAACCAAGTTTCATGCAACATGATTGCTTATAAGTTCCTAAATGAGCTTTGTACAAGTTTCATGAACTTATGAAACATCTAACAACGCGTTTCTAGGACTCTAAACCAAGTTTCATGAAACATATGTTCTTATAAGTTCCGCAATGACCTTTGTACAAGTTTGACGAATGTATGAAACATCTAACAACGCGTTTCTAGGACTCTAAACCAAGTTACATGGAACATGAGTTCTTATAAGTGCCTCAATGAGCTTTGAACAAGTTTGACGAACGTATGAAACATCTAACAACGCGTTTCTAGGACTCTAAACCAAGTTTCATGCAACATGAGTGTTTATAAGTGTCTCAATGAGCTTTGTACAAGTTTGACGAACTTATAAAACATCTAACAACGCGTTTCTAGGACTCTAAACCAAGTTTCATGCAACATGAGTGCTTATAAGTATCTCAATGAGCTTTGTATAAGTTTGACGAACTAATGAAACATCTAACAACGCGTTTCTAGGACTATAAACCAAGTTTCATGCAACATGAGTGCATATAAGTATCTCAATGAGCTTTGTATAAGTTCGACGAACTAATGAAACATCTAACAACTCGTTTCTAGGACTCTAAACCAAGTTTCATGCAATATGAGAGCTGATAAGTTCCTCAATGAGCTTTGTACAAGTTTGACGAACGTATGAAACATCTAACAACGCGTTTCTAACACTCTAAACCAAGTTTCATGCAACATGAGTGCTTATAAGTCCTCAAGAAGCTTTTATCAAGTTTCTAGAACTTATGAAACATCTAACAAAGCCTTTCTAGGACTCTAAACCTAGTTTCATGCAACATGAGAGCTTATAAGTTTCTCAATGAGCTTTGTACAAGTTTGACGAACGTATGAAACATCTAACAACGCGTTTCTAGGACTCTAAACCAAGTTTCATGCAACATGAGTGCTTATAAGTTCCTCAATGAGCTTTGTACAAGTTTCACGAACTTATGAAACATCTAACAACGCGTTTCTAGGACTCTAAACCAAGTTACATGCAACATGAATTCTTATAAGTTCCTCAATGAGCTTTGTACAAGTTTCACGTACTTATGAAACATCTAACAACGCGTTTCTAGGACTCTAAACCAAGTTTCATGCAACATGAGTTCTTATAAGTTCCTCAATGAGCTTTGTACAAGTTTGACGAACGTATGAAACATCTAACAACGCGTTTCTAGGACTCTAAACCAATTTTCATGAAACATGAGTGTTTATAAGTGTCTCAATGAGCTTTGTACAAGTTTGACGAACTTATGAAACATCTAACAACGCGTTTCTTGGACTCTAAACCAAGTTTCATGCAACATGAGTGCTTATAAGTATCTCAATGAGCCTTGTATAAGTTTGTCGAACTTATGAAACATCTAACAACTCGTTTCTAGGACTCTAAACAAAGTTTTATGAAACATGAGAGCTTATAAGTTCCTCAATGAGCTTTGTACAAGTTTGAAGAATGTATGAAACATCTAACAACGCGTTTCTAAATCTCTAAAACAAGTTTCTTGCAACATGAGTGCTTATAAGTTCCTCAATAAGCTTTGTACAAGTTTGACGAAAGTATGAAACATCTAACACCGCGTTTCTACGACTCTAAACCAAGTTTAATGCAACATGAGTGCTTATAAGTTCCCCAATGAGCTTTGTACAAGTTTCACGAACTTATGAAACATCTAACAACGCGTTTCTAGGACTCTAAATCAAGTTTCATGCAACATGAGAGCTTATAAGTTCGTCAATGAACTTTGTACAAGTTTGACGAACGTATGAAACATCTACCAACGCATTTCTAGGACTCTAAACCAAGTTTCATGAAACATGAGTGCTTATAAGTTCCTCAATGATCTTTGTACAAGTTTCACGAACTTATGAAACATATAACAACGCGTTTCTAGGATTCTAAACCGAGTTACATGCAACATGAATTCTTATAAGTTCCTCAATGAGCTTTTTACAAGTTTCACAAACTTATGAAACATCTAACAACGCGTTTCTACGACTCTAAACCATGTTACATGCAACATGAATTCTTATAAGTTCCTCAATGAGCTTTGTACAAGTTTCACCAACTTATGAAACATCTAACAACGCGTTTCTAGGACTCCAAACCAAGTTTCATGCAACATGAGTTCTTATAAGTTCCTCAATGAGCTTTGTACAAGTTTGACGAACGTAAGAAACATCTAACAACGCGTTTCTAGGACTCTAAACCAAGTTTCATGCAACATGAGTGCTTATAAGTTCCTCAATGAGCTTTGTAAAAGTTTCAAGAACTTATGAAACATCTAACAACGCGTTTCTAGGACTCTAAACCAAGTTTCATGCAACATGAGTTCGTATAAGTTCCTCAATATCCTTTGTACAAGTTTGATGAACGTATGAAACATCTAACAACGCGTTTCTAGGACTCTAAACCAATTTTCATGCAACATGAGTGTTTATAACTGTCTCAATGAGCTTTGTACAAGTTTGACGAACTTATGAAATATCTAACAACGCGTTTCTAGGACTCTAAACCAAGTTTCATGCAACATGAGTGCTTATAAGTATCTCAATGAGCCTTGTATAAGTTTGACGAACTTATGAAACATCTAACAACTCGTTTCTTGGACTCTAAACAAAGTTTCATTCAACATGAGAGCTTATAAGTTCCTCAATGAGCTTTGTAGAAGTTTGACGAACGTATGAAACATTTAACAACGCGTTTCTAAAACTCTAAACCAAGTTTCATGCAACATGAGTGCTTATAAGTTCCTCAATAAGCTTTGTACATGTTTGATGAACGTATGAAACATCAAACAACGCGTTTCTACGACTCTAAACCAAGTTTCATTCAACATGAGTGCTTATAAGTTCCTTAATGAGCTTTGTGCAAGTTTCACGAACTTATGAAACATCTAACAACACGTTTCTAGGACTCTAAATCAAGTTTCATGCCACATGAGAGCTTATAAGTTCGTCAATGAACTTTGTACAAGTTTGACGAACATATGAAACATCTACCAACGCGTTTCTAGGACTCTAAACCAAGTTTCATGCAACATGAGTGCTTATAAGTTCCTCAATGAGCTTTGTACAAGTTTCACGAACTTATGAAACATATAACAACGCGTTTCTAGGACTCTAAACCAAGTTTCATGCAACATGAATGCTTATAAGTTCCTCAATGAGCTTTTTACAAGTTTCACGAACTTATGAAACATCTAACAACGCGTTTCTACGACTCTAAACCATGTTACATGACACATGAGTTCTTATAAGTTCCTCAATGAGCGTTGTACAAGTTTGATGAACGTATGAAACATCTAACAACGCGTTTCTAGTACTCTAAACCAAGTTTAATGCAACATGAGAGCTTATAAGTTCCTCAATGAGCTTTGTACAAGTTTGACGAACGTATGAAACATCTAACAACGCGTTTTCTAAAACTCTAAACCAAGTTTCATGAAACATGAGTGCTTATAAGTACGTCAATAAGCTTTTTACAAGTTTCACGAACTTATAAAACATCTAACAACGCGTTTCTAGGACCCTAAACCAAGTTTCATGCAACATGAGTTCTTATAAGTTCCTCAATGAGCTTTGTACATGTTTGACGAACGTATGAAACATCTAACAACGCGTTTCTAGGACTCTAAACCAAGTTTCATGCAACATGAGTGTTTATTATTATCTCAATGAGCTTTGTACAAGTTTGACGAACTTATGAAACATCTAACAACGCGTTTCTAGGACTCTAAACCAAGTTTCATGCAACATGAATGCTTATAAGTTCCTCAATGAGCTTTTTACAAGTTTCACGAACTTATGAAACATCTAACAACGCGTTTCTACGACTCTAAACCATGTTACATGCAACATGAGTTCTTATAAGTTCCTCAATGAGCTTTGTACAAGTTTGATGAACGTATGAAACATCTAACAACGCGTTTCTAGGACTCTAAACCAAGTTTAATGCAACATGAGAGCTTATAAGTTCCTCAATGAGCTTTGTACAAGTTTGACGAAAGTATGAAACATCTAACAACGCGTTTCTAAAACTCTAAACCAAGTTTCATGAAACATGAGTGCTTATAAGTACGTCAATAAGCTTTTTACAAGTTTCACGAACTTATGAAACATCTAATAACGCGTTTCTAGGACCCTAAGCCAAGTTTCATGCAACACGAGAGCTTATAAGTTCCTCAATGAGCTTTGTACAAGTTTGACGAACGTATGAAACATCTAACAACTCGTTTCTAGGACTCTAAACCAAGGTTCATGCAACATGATAGCTTATAAGTTCCTCAATAAGCTTTGTACAAGTTTGACGAATGTATGAAACATCTACCAACGCGTTTCTAGGACTCTAAACCAATTTTCATGCAACATGAGAGTTTATAAGTTACTCAATGAGATTTGTACAAGTTTCACGAACTTAGAAACATCTAACAACGCGTTTTTAGGACTCTAAATCAAGTTTCATGCAACATGAGAGCTTATAAGTTCCTCAATGAGCTTTGTACAAGTTTGACGAACGTATGAAACATCTAACAACGCGTTTCTAGGACTCTAAACCAAGTTTCATGCAACATGAGTGTTTATAAGTTTCTCAATGAACTTTGTACAAGTTTGAAGAACTTATGAAACATCTAACAACGCGTTTCTAGGACTCTAAACCAAGTTTCATGCAACATGAGTGCATATAAGTATCTCAATGAGCTTTGTATTAGTTTGACGAACTTATGAAACATCTAACAACTCGTTTCTAGGACTCTAAACCAAGTTTGATGCAACATGAGAGCTGATAACTTCCTCAATGAGCTTTGTACAAGTTTGACAAACGTATGAAACATCTAACAACGCGTTTCTAACACTCTAAACCAAGTTTCATGAAACATGAGTGCTTATAAGTTCTCCAATGAGCTTTTTACAAGTTTCACGAACTTATGAAACATCTAACAACGCGTTTCTAGGACTCTAAATCAAGTTCCATGCAACATGAGAGCTTATAAGTTCCTCAATGATCTTTGTACAAGTTTGACGAACGTATGAAACATCTAATAACGTGTTTCTAGGACTCTAAACCAAGTTTCATGCAACATGAGTGCTTATAAGTATCTCAATGAGTCTTGTATAAGTTTGACGAACTTATGAAACATCTAACAACTCGTTTCTTGGATTCTAAACAAAGTTTCATGCAACATGAGAGCTTATAAGTTCGTCAATGAACTTTGTACAAGTTTGACGAACGTATGAAACATCTACCAACGCGTTTCTACGACTCTAAACCATGTTACATGCAACATGAGTTCTTATAAGTGCCTCAATGAGCTTTGTACAAGTTTGACGAACGTATGAAACATCTAACAACGCGTTTCTAGGACTCTAAACCAAGTTTCATGCAACATGAGTGCTTATAAGTATCTCAATGAGCTTTGTATAAGTTTCATGAACTTATGAAACATCTAACAACGCGTTTCTAGGACTCTAAACCAAGTTTCATGAAACATATGTTCTTATAAGTTCCGCAATGACCTTTGTACAAGTTTGACGAATGTATGAAACATCTAACAACGCGTTTCTAGGACTCTAAACCAAGTTACATGGAACATGAGTTCTTATAAGTGCCTCAATGAGCTTTGTACAAGTTTGACGAACGTATGAAACATCTAACAACGCGTTTCTAGGACTCTAAACCAAGTTTCATGCAACATGAGTGTTTATAAGTGTCTCAATGAGCTTTGTACAAGTTTGACGAACTTATAAAACATCTAACAACGCGTTTCTAGGACTCTAAACCAAGTTTCATGCAACATGAGTGCTTATAAGTATCTCAATGAGCTTTGTATAAGTTTGACGAACTAATGAAACATCTAACAACGCGTTTCTAGGACTATAAACCAAGTTTCATGCAACATGAGTGCATATAAGTATCTCAATGAGCATTGTATAAGTTCGACGAACTAATGAAACATCTAACAACTCGTTTCTAGGACTCTAAACCAAGTTTCATGCAATGTGAGAGCTGATAAGTTCCTCAATGAGCTTTGTACAAGTTTGACGAACGTATGAAACATCTAACAACGCGTTTCTAACACTCTAAACCAAGTTTCATGCAACATGAGTGCTTATAAGTTCCTCAAGAAGCTTTTATCAAGTTTCTAGAACTTATGAAACATCTAACAAAGCCTTTCTAGGACTCTAAACCAAGTTTCATGCAACATGAGAGCTTATAAGTTTCGCAATGAGCTTTGTACAAGTTTGACGAACGTATGAAACATCTAACAACGCGTTTCTAGGACTCTAAACCAAGTTTCATGCAACATGAGTGCTTATAAGTTCCTCAATGAGCTTTGTACAAGTTTCACGAACTTATGAAACATCTAACAACGCGTTTCTAGGACTCTAAACCAAGTTACATGCAACATGAATTCTTATAAGTTCCTCAATAAGCTTTGTACAAGTTTCACGTACTTATGAAACATCTAACAACGCGTTTCTAGGACTCTAAACCAAGTTTCATGCAACATGAGTTCTTATAAGTTCCTCAATGAGCTTTGTACAAGTTTGACGAACGTATGAAACATCTAACAACGCGTTTCTAGGACTCTAAACCAATTTTCATGAAACATGAGTGTTTATAAGTGTCTCAATGAGCTTTGTACAAGTTTGACGAACTTATGAAACATCTAACAACGCGTTTCTTGGACTCTAAACCAAGTTTCATGCAACATGAGTGCTTATAAGTATCTCAATGAGCCTTGTATAAGTTTGTCAAACTTATGAAACATCTAACAACTCGTTTCTAGGACTCTAAACAAAGTTTTATGAAACATGAGAGCTTATAAGTTCCTCAATGAGCTTTGTACAAGTTTGAAGAATGTATGAAACATCTAACAACGCGTTTCTAAATCTCTAAAACAAGTTTCTTGCAACATGAGTGCTTATAAGTTCCTCAATAAGCTTTGTACAAGTTTGACGAAAGTATGAAACATCTAACACCGCGTTTCTACGACTCTAAACCAAGTTTAATGCAACATGAGTGCTTATAAGTTCCCCAATGAGCTTTGTACAAGTTTCACGAACTTATGAAACATCTAACAACGCGTTCTAGGACTCTAAATCAAGTTTCATGCAACATGAGAGCTTATAAGTTCGTCAATGAACTTTGTACAAGTTTGACGAACGTATGAAACATCTACCAACGCATTTCTAGGACTCGAAACCAAGTTTCATGCAACATGAGTGCTTATAAGTTCCTCAATGATCTTTGTACAAGTTTCACGAACTTATGAAACATATAACAACGCGTTTCTAGGATTCTAAACCGAGTTACATGCAACATGAATTCTTATAAGTTCCTCAATGAGCTTTGTACAAGTTTCACCAACTTATGAAACATCTAACAACGCGTTTCTAGGACTCCAAACCAAGTTTCATGCAACATGAGTTCTTATAAGTTCCTCAATGAGCTTTGTACAAGTTTGACGAACATATGAAACATCTAACAACGCGTTTCTAGGACTCTAAAAGTTCCAAGAGCTTTGTACATGCAACATGAGTGCTTATAAGTTCCTCAATGAGCTATGTAAAAGTTTCAAGAACTTATGAAACATCTAACAACGCGTTTCTAGGACTCTAAACCAAGTTTCATGCAACATGAGTTCTTATAAGTTCCTCAATATCCTTTGTACAAGTTTGATGAACGTATGAAACATCTAACAACGCGTTTCTAGGACTCTAAACCAATTTTCATGCAACATGAGTGTTTATAACTGTCTCAATGAGCTTTGTACAAGTTTGACGAACTTATGAAATATCTAACAACGCGTTTCTAGGACTCTAAACCAAGTTTCATGCAACATGAGTGCTTATAAGTATCTCAATGAGCCTTGTATAAGTTTGACGAACTTATGAAACATCTAACAACTCGTTTCTTGGACTCTAAACAAAGTTTCATTCAACATGAGAGCTTATAAGTTCCTCAATGAGCTTTGTAGAAGTTTGACGAACGTATGAAACATTTAACAACGCGTTTCTAAAACTCTAAACCAAGTTTCTAAAACTTATAAGTTCCTAATAACTTTTTACAAGTTTCATGCAACATGAGTGCTTATAAGTTCCTCAATAACTTTTTACACATCTAACAACACGTTTCTAGGACTCTAAATCAAGTTTCATGCCACATGAGAGCTTATAAGTTCGTCAATGAACTTTGTACAAGTTTGACGAACATATGAAACATCTACCAACGCGTTTCTAGGACTCTAAACCAAGTTTCATGCAACATGAGTGCTTATAAGTTCCTCAATGAGCTTTGTACAAGTTTCACGAACTTATGAAACATATAACAACGCGTTTCTAGGACTCTAAACCAAGTTTCATGCAACATGAATGCTTAAAAGTTCCTCAATGAGCTTTTTACAAGTTTCACGAACTTATGAAACATCTAACAACGCGTTTCTACGACTCTAAACCATGTTACATGACACATGAGTTCTTATAAGTTCCTCAATGAGCGTTGTACAAGTTTGATGAACGTATGAAACATCTAACAACGCGTTTCTAGTACTCTAAACCAAGTTTAATGCAACATGAGAGCTTATAAGTTCCTCAATGAGCTTTGTACAAGTTTGACGAACGTATGAAACATCTAACAACGCGTTTTCTAAAACTCTAAACCAAGTTTCATGAAACATGAGTGCTTATAAGTACGTCAATAAGCTTTTTACAAGTTTCACGAACTTATAAAACATCTAACAACGCGTTTCTAGGACCCTAAACCAAGTTTCATGCAACATAAGTTCTTATAAGTTCCTCAATGAGCTTTGTAAAAGTTTGACGAACGTATGAAACATCTAACAACGCGTTTCTAGGACTCTAAACCAAGTTTCATGCAACATGAGTGTTTATTATTATCTCAATGAGCTTTGTACAAGTTTGACGAACTTATGAAACATCTAACAACGCGTTTCTAGGACTCTAAACCAAGTTTCATGCAACATGAGTGCTTATAAGTATCTCAATGAGCTTTTTATAAGTTTGACGAAGTTATGAAACATCTAACAACTAGTTTCTAGGACTCTAAACCAAGTTTCATGCAACATGAGAGCTGATAAGTTCCTCAATGAGCTTTGTACAAGTTTGACGAACGTATGAAACATCTAACAACGCGTTTCTAACACTCTAAACCAAGTTTCATGCAACATGAGTGCTTATAAGTTCCTCAATAACTTTTTACAAGTTTCACGAACTTATGAAACATCTAACAACGCGTTTCTAGGACCCTAAACCAAGTTTCATGCAACATGAGAGCTTATAAGTTCCTCAATGAGCTTTGTACAAGTTTGACGAATGTATGAAATATCTAACAACGCGTTTCTAAGATTCTAAACCAAGTTTCATGCAACATGAGTGCTTATAAGTTCCTCAGTGAGGTTTGTACAAGTTTCAAGAACTTATGAAACATCTAACAACGCGTTTCTAGGACTCTAAACCAAGTTTCATGCAACATGAGTTCTTATAAGTTCCTCAATGACCTTTGTACAAGTTTGATGAACGTATGAAATATCTAACAACGCGTTTCTATGACTCTAAACCAATTTTCATGCAACATGATTGTTTATAACTGTCTCAATGAGCTTTGTACAAGTTTGACGAACTTATGAAATATCTAACAACGCGTTTCTAGGAATCTAAACCAAGTTTCAGGCAACATGAGTGCTTATAAGTATTTTAATGAGCCTTGTATAAGTTTGACGAACTTATGAAACATCTAACAACTCGTTTCTAGGACTCTAAACCAAGTTTGATGCAACATGAGAGTTGATAACTTCCTCAATGAGCTTTGTACAAGTTTGACGAACGTATGAAACATCTAACAACGCATTTCTAACACTCTAAACCAAGTTTCATGAAACATGAGTGCTTATAAGTTCTTCAATAAGCTCTTTACAAGTTTCACGAACTTATGAAACATCTAACAACGCGTTTCTAGGACTCTAAATCAAGTTTCATGCAACATGAGAGCTTATAAGTTCCTCAATGAGCTTTGTACAAGTTTGACGAACGTATGAAACATCTAATAACGTGTTTCTAGGACTCTAAACCAAGTTTCATGCAACATGAGTGCTTATAAGTATCTCAATGAGTCTTGTATAAGTTTGACGAACTTATGAAACATCTAACAACTCGTTTCTTGGACTCTAAACAAAGTTTCATGCAACATGAGAGCTTATAAGTTCCTCAATGAGCTTTGTACAAGTTTGACGAACAAATGAAACATCTAACAACGCCTTTCTAGGACTCTAAACCAAGTTTCATGCAACATGATTGCTTATAAGTTCCTAAATGAGTTTTGTACAAGTTTCATGAACTTATGAAACATCTAACAACGCGTTTCTAGGACTCTAAACCAAGTTTCATGAAACATATGTTCTTATAAGTTCCGCAATGACCTTTGTACAAGTTTGACGAACGTATGAAACATCTAACAACGCGTTTCTAGGACTCTAAACCAAGTTACATGCAACATGAGTTCTTATAAGTGCCTCAATGAGCTTTGTACAAGTTTGACGAACGTATGAAACATCTAACAACGCGTTTCTAGGACTCTAAACCAAGTTTCATGCAACATGAGTGTTTATAAGTGTCTCAATGAGCTTTGTACAAGTTTGACGAACTTATAAAACATCTAACAATGCGTTTCTAGGACTCTAAACCAAGTTTCATGCAACATGAGTGCTTATAAGTATCTCAATGAGCTTTGTATAAGTTTGACGAACTAATGAAACATCTAACAACGCGTTTCTAGGACTCTAAACCAAGTTTCATGCAACATGAGTGCATATAAGTATCTCAATGAGCTTTGTATAAGTTTGACGAACTAATGAAACATCTAACAACTCGTTTCTAGGACTCTAAACCAAGTTTCATGCAATATGAGAGCTGATAAGTTCCTCAATGAGTTTTGTACAAGTTTGACGAACGTATGAAACATCTAACAACGCGTTTCTAACACTCTAAACCAAGTTTCATGCAACATGAGTGTTTATAAGTTCCTCAAGAAGCTTTTATCAAGTTTCTAGAACTTATGAAACATCTAACAAAGCGTTTCTAGGACTCTAAACCAAGTTTCATGCAACATGAGAGCTTATAAGTTTCTCAATGAGCTTTGTACAAGTTTGACGAACGTATGAAACATCTAACAACGCGTTTCTAGGACTCTAAACCAAGTTTCATGCAACATGAGTGCTTATAAGTTCCTCAATGAGCTTTGTACAAGTTTCACGAACTTATGAAACATCTAACAACGCGTTTCTAGGACTCTAAACCAAGTTACATGCAACATGAATTCTTATAAGTTCCTCAATGAGCTTTGTACAAGTTTCACGAACTTATGAAACATCTAACAGCGCGTTTCTAGGACTCTAAACCAAGTTTCGTGCAACATGAGTTCTTATAAGTTCCTCAATGAGCTTTGTACAAGTTTGACGAACGTATGAAACATCTAACAACGCGTTTCTAGGACTCTAAACCAATTTTCATGAAACATGAGTGTTTATAAGTGTCTCAATGAGCTTTGTACAAGTTTGACGAACTTATGAAACATCTAACAACGCGTTTCTTGGACTCTAAACCAAGTTTCATGCAACATGAGTGCTTATAAGTATCTCAATGAGCCTTGTATAAGTTTTTCGAACTTATCAAACATCTAACAACTCGTTTCTAGGACTCTAAACAAAGTTTTATGAAACATGAGAGCTTATAAGTTCCTCAATGAGCTTTGTACAAGTTTGAAGAATGTATGAAACATCTAACAACGCGTTTCTAAATCTCTAAAACAAGTTTCTTGCAACATGAGTGCTTATAAGTTCCTCAATAAGCTTTGTACAAGTTTGACGAACGTATGAAACATCTAACAACGCGTTTCTATGACTCTAAACCAAGTTTAATGCAACATGAGTGCTTATAAGTTCCCCAATGAGCTTTGTACAAGTTTCACGAACTTATGAAACATCTAACAACGCGTTTCTAGGACTCTAAATCAAGTTTCATGCAACATGAGAGCTTATAAGTTCGTCAATGAACTTTGTACAAGTTTGACGAACGTATGAAACATCTACCAACGCATTTCTAGGACTCTAAACCAAGTTTCATGCAACATGAGTGCTTATAAGTTCCTCAATGAGCTTTGTACAAGTTTCACGAACTTATGAAACATATAACAACGCGTTTCTAGGACTCTAAACCGAGTTACATGCAACATGAATTCTTATAAGTTCCTCAATGAGCTTTTTACAAGTTTCACAAACTTATGAAACATCTAACAACGCGTTTCTACGACTCTAAACCATGTTACATGCAACATGAATTCTTATAAGTTCCTCAATGAGCTTTGTACAAGTTTGACGAACGTATGAAACATCTAACAACGCGTTTCTAGGACTCTAAACCAAGTTTCATGCAACATGAATGCTTATAAGTTCCTCAATGAGCTTTGTACAAGTTTCAAGAACTTATGAAACATCTAACAACGCGTTTCTAGGACTCTAAACCAAGTTTCATGCAACATGAGTTCTTATAAGTTCCTCAATGAGCTTTGTACAAGTTTGACGAACGTATGAAACATCTAACAACGCGTTTCTAGGACTCTAAACCAAGTTTCATGCAACATGAGTGCTTATAAGTTCCTCTATGAGCTTTGTACAAGTTTCAAGAACTTATGAAACATCTAACAACGCGTTTCTAGGACTCTAAACCAAGTTTCATGCAACATGAGTTCTTATAAGTTCCTCAATGACATTTGTACAAGTTTGATGAACGTATGAAACATCTAACAACGCGTTTCTAGGACTCTAAACCAATTTTCATGCAACATGAGTGTTTATAATTGTCTCAATGAGCTTTGTACAAGTTTGACGAACTTATGAAATATCTAACAACTCGTTTCTAGGACTCTAAACCAAGTTTCATGCAACATGAGTGCTTATAAGTATCTCAATGAGCCTTGTATAAGTTTGACGAACTTATGAAACATCTAACAACTCGTTTCTTGGACTCTAAACAAAGTTTCATGCAACATGAGAGCTTATAAGTTCCTCAATGAGCTTTGTAGAAGTTTAACGAACGTATGAAACATTTAACAACGCGTTTCTAAAACTCTAAACCAAGTTTCATGCAACATGAGTGCTTATAAGTTCCTCAATAAGCTTTGTACATGTTTGATGAACGTATGAAACATCAAACAACGCGTTTCTACGACTCTAAACCAAGTTTCATTCAACATGAGTGCTTATAAGTTCCTTAATGAGCTTTGTACAAGTTTCACGAACTTATGAAACATCTAACAACAGGTTTCTAGGACTCTAAATCAAGTTTCATGCCACATGAGAGCTTATAAGTTCGTCAATGAACTTTGTACAAGTTTGACGAACATATGAAACATCTACCAACGCGTTTCTAGGACTCTAAACCAAGTTTCATGCAACATGAGTGCTTATAAGTTCCTCAATGAGCTTTGTACACGTTTCACGAACTTATGAAACATATAACAACGCGTTTCTAGGATTCTAAACCAAGTTTCATGCAACATGAATGCTTATAAGTTCCTCAATGAGCTTTTTACAAGTTTCACGAACTTATGAAACATCTAACAACGCGTTTCTACGACTCTAAACCATGTTACATGCAACATGAGTTCTTATAAGTTCCTCAATGAGCTTTGTACAAGTTTGATGAACGTATGAAACATCTAACAACGCGTTTCTAGGACTCTAGACCAAGTTTAATGCAACATGAGAGCTTATAAGTTCATCAATGAGCTTTGTACAAGTTTGACGAACGTATGAAACATCTAACAACGCGTTTTCTAAAACTCTAAACCAAGTTTCATGAATCATGAGTGCTTATAAGTACGTCAATAAGCTTTTTACAAGTTTCACGAACTTATAAAACATCTAACAACGCGTTTCTAGGACCCTAAACCAAGTTTCATGCAACATGAGTTCTTATAAGTTCCTCAATGAGCTTTGTACAAGTTTGACGAACGTATGAAACATCTAACAACGCGTTTCTAGAACTCTAAACCAAGTTTCATGCACCATGAGTGCTTATAAGTATCTCAATGAGCTTTGTATAAGTTTGATGAAGTTATGAAACATCTAACAACTCGTTTCTAGGACTCTAAACCAAGTTTCATGCAACATGAGAGCTGATAAGTTCCTCAATGAGCTTTGTACAAGTTTGACGAACGTATGAAACATCTAACAACGCGTTTCTAACACTCTAAACCAAGTTTCATGCAACATGAGTGCTTATAAGTTCCTCAATAACTTTTTACAAGTTTCACGAATTTATGAAACATCTAACAACGCGTTTCTAGGACCCTAAACCAAGTTTCATGCAACATGAGAGCTTATAAGTTCCTCAATGAGCTTTGTACAAGTTTGACGAATGTATGAAATATCTAACAACGCGTTTCTAAGACTCTAAACCAAGTTTCATGCAACATGAGTGCTTATAAGTTCCTCAATGAGGTTTGTACAAGTTTCAAGAACTTATGAAACATCTAACAACGCGTTTCTAGGACTCTAAACCAAGTTTCATGCAACATGAGTTCTTATAAGTTCCTCAATGACCTTTGTACAAGTTTGATGAACGTATGAAATATCTAACAACGCGTTTCTATGACTCTAAACCAATTTTCATGCAACATGATTGTTTATAACTGTCTCAATGAGCTTTTTGTATAAGTTTGACGAACTTATGAAATATCTAACAACGCGTTTCTAGGAATCTAAACCAAGTTTCAGGCAACATGAGTGCTTATAAGTATCTCAATGAGCCTTGTATAAGTTTGACGAACTTATGAAACATCTAACAACTCGTTTCTTGGACTCTAAACAAAGTTTCATGCAACATGAGAGCTTATAAGTTCCTCAATGAGCTTTGTACAAGTTTGACGAACGTATGAAACATCTAACAACGCGTTTCTAAAACTCTAAACCAAGTTTCATGCAACATGAGTGCTTATAAGTTCCTCAATAAGCTTTGTACAAGTTTGACGAACGTATGAAACATCTAACAACGTGTTTCTACGACTCTAACCCAAGTTTCTGCAACATGAGTGCTATAAGTTCCTCAATGAGTTTTGTACAAGTTTCACGAACTTATGAAACATCTAACAACGCGTTTCTAGGACTCTAAATCAAGTTTAATGCAACATGAGAGCTTATAAGTTCCTCAATGAGCTTTGTACAAGTTTGACGAACGTATGAAACATCTAACAACGCGTTTCTAGGACTCTAAACCAAGTTTCATGCAACATGAGTGTTTATAAGTGTCTCAATGAGCTTTGTACAAGTTTGACGAACTTATGAAACATCTAACAACGCGTTTCTAGGACTCTAAACCAAGTTTCATGCAACATGAGTGCATATAAGTATCTCAATGAGCTTTGTATAAGTTTGACGAACTTATGAAACATCTAACAACTCGTTTCTAAGACTCTAAACCAAGTTTGATGAAACATGAGAGCTGATAAGTTCCTCAATGAGCTTTGTACAAGTTTGACGAACGTATGAAACATCTAACAACGCGTTTCTAACACTCTAAACCAAGTTTCATGAAACATGAGTGCTTATAAGTTCCTCAATAAGCTTTTTACAAGTTTCACGAACTTATGAAACATCTAACAACGCGTTTCTAGGACTCTAATCCAAGTTTCATGCAACATGAGAGCTTATAAGTTCCTCAATGAGCTTTGTACAAGTTTGACGAACGTATGAAACATCTAACAACGCGTTTCTAGGACTCTAAACCAAGTTTCATGCAACATGAGTGCTTATAAGTTCCTCAATGAGCTTTGTACAATTTTTACGAACTTATGAAACATCTAACAACGCGTTTCTAGGACTCTAAACCAAGTTTCATGCAACATGAGTTCTTATAAGTTCCTCAATGACCTTTGTACAAGTTTGACGAACGTATCAAACATCTAACAACGCGTTTCTAGGACTCTAAACCAATTTTCATGCAACATGAGTGTTTATAAGTGTCTCAATGAGCTTTCTACAACTTTCACGAACGTATGAAACATCTAACAACGCGTTTCTAGGACTCTAAACCAATTATCATGCAACATGAGTGTTTATAAGTGTCTCAATGAGCTTTGTACAAGTTTGACGAACTTATGAAACATCTAACAACTCGTTTCTAGGACTCTAAACCAAGTTTCATGCAACATGAGTGCTTATAAGTATCTCAATGAGCTCCAAATGTTCTCATGGTACAAGGGGGTAAAAGGTTTAAGAAACCTGGTAAGAACAAAGGAAAGGGCAAGATAAGTGGGATTGAGAATCCAACTAAGTCTGATCCTTCTCCTAAGTTTAAACTTGGCCCCTCTGGTGAAGACAAGTGCCATTATTGTAATGGTGTTGGGCATTGGAAGACTTTTAAGACTTCTTCGCCAGGTATCTATGTTATAGAAGTAAATGTTGCTACTTCTAGTTCTACCTCTTGGGTATTAGATACCGGTTGTGGTGCTTATATTTGTGTGAATATGCAGGGCTTAAGCAACAGTAGAACTTTGGAGAAAGGACAAGTGGACCTGCGCGTGGGGAATGGAGCAAGAGTTGATGCATTAGTTGTAGGAACATTTCATTTGTCTTTACCTTCTGACATGGTTTTAGAACTTAAAAATTGCTGCTATGTACCTGCTATAAGCAGAAATATTATTTATATTTCTTGTTTGGATTTGGAAGGATTTCATTTTTCGATTAAAGACAAGTGTTGTTCGTTTAATCTTAATGATATGTTTTATGGTAGTGGCCCATTAGAGAATGGACTTTATGTTCTTAACCAAAGTGTGTCTATCTATAACATTAGTACCAAGAGATTTAATTCTAACGACTCGAATCCCACTTTTCTTTGGCATTGTCGTTTGGGCCATATAAACGAGAAACGCATTCAAAAGCTTCACAATGATGGACTTTTGAACTCATTTGATTATGAATCATTTGAAAAATGTGAATCTTGCTTATTAGGTAAAATGACTAAGGCTCCTTTTACTGGACAAAGTGAAAGGGCCAACGACTTGTTGGGCCTTATACATACAAATGTGTGTGGGCCGATGAGTATTGGTGCTAGAGGAAACTATCAGTACTTCATCACATTTACTGATGATTTCAGTAGATATGGTTATGTTTATCTAATGAAACATAAATCTGAATCTTTCGAAAAGTTCAAAGAATTTCAGAATGAAGTGCAAAACCAACTTGGCAAAACAATTAAAGCTCTTCGATCAGATCGCGGAGGAGAATACTTGAGCCAAGTTTTCAGTGATCATCTTAGAGAATGTGGAATTGTTTCACAACTTACTCCTCTCGGAACACCTCAATGGAACGGTGTATCCGAAAGGAGAAATCGAACTTTATTAGATATGGTTCGATCTATGATGAGTCACACAGATCTTCCATTATCCTTTTGGGGATATGCTCTAGAAACGTCTGCGTTTACGCTAAACAGATGTCCATCAAAATCAGTTGAAAAGACACCATATGAGATATGGACTGGAAAGGTTCCTAAGCTATCTTTTCTGAAAATTTGGGGTTTCGAGACTTATGTAAAACGTTTACTTCCTGATAAGCTTGGACCCAAATCTGATAAGTGCTACTTCGTTGGTTATCCCAAAGAAACCAAAGGTTACTATTTTTACAACCCCGCCGAGAGCAAAGTGTTTGTTGCTCGGAACTGTGTCTTTTTAGAAAGAGAATTTCTTTCTAAAATGAACAGTGGGAGTAAGGTACTACTCGAAGAAGTTCGAGATTCACAGGAGGTTGCTCCACCTATTCAGGAAGAGCAGCAACTGGATTTACGAAGAGTCGTAAATACAACACCTGTGGAACCTGAGGTACGTAGGTCACAGAGGGTCATTCATGAAGCTGATAGATATGGGGTTTGGGTGACTGACCATCATGATCTATTGATTATAGAAAGTGATTAACCTACGTCCTATGAAGAAGCAATGATGGGCCCCGACTCTTAAAAGTGGGTAGAAGCCACTGAATCCGAAATGGGATCCATGTCGTCCAACAAAGTATGGACTTTGGTCGATTTACCTGATGGTGTAAAAGCCATTGAGTGTAAATGGGTTTTCAAGAAGAAAATGGACGTGGATGGTAATATACAGATATACAAAGCTAGACTAGTGGCTAAAGGCTATAACCAAATTCATGGCATTGACTATGATGAAACTTATTCACCAGTCGCGATGTTTAAGTCCATTCGGATTCTTCTAGCAATTGCCGCTCATTATGATTATGAGATTTGGCAGATGGATGTGAAAACGACTTTCCTTAATGGAAACCTGGAAGAGGATGTGTACATGACACAACCTGAAGGTTTCACAAGTCCTGAAAATGCTGGGAAAGTATGTAAGCTTCATCGCTCTATATATGGGCTGAAGCTAGCATCTCGAAGTTGGAATCTTCGTTTTAATGAAGCAATCAAAGAGTTTGATTTCATTAGGAACGAAGAAGAACCTTGCGTTTACAAGAAGATTAGTGGGAGCGCAATTGTGTTTCTTGTGCTATATGTCGATCACATATTACTCCTAGGAAATGACATTCCTTTACTTCAGTCCGTTAAGACTTGGCTAGGAAGTTGTTTCTCAATGAAAGACATGGGAGAAGCTGCATACATACTTGGAATAAGGATCTATAGAGATAGACCTAACAGGTTGATTGGACTAAGTCAAGACACTTATATAGATAAAGTCTTACATAGGTTCAGTATGCATGATTCTAAGAAAGGTTTTCTACCAATGTCTCATGGCATAACCCTCAGCAAGACTCAGTGTCCTTTAACACATGATGAGCGAGAGCGCATGAATAGAATTCCTTATGCTTCTGCTATAGGTTCTATTATGTATGCCATGCTTTGTACTCGTCCTGATGTGCCATGTGCCTTAAGCATGACGAGTAGATATCAATTTGATCCAGGTAAGAGTCATTGGACTGCTGTTAAGAACATCCTTAAGTATTTGAGAAAAACTATGGATAAGTTCTTGGTCTATGGAGGATGTGATGAGCTTGTTGTGAGTGGTTACACTGATGCCAGCTTTCAGACAAACAAAGATGATTTCCGATCTCAATCCGGTTTTATCTTTTGTCTTAATGGAGGAGCGGTGAGTTGGAAAATCTCCAAGCAAAGCACCGTGGTTGACTCAACAACCGAATCATAATATATTGCCGCTTCTGAAGCAGCAAAAGAAGTTGTTTGGATTAGGAAGTTCATCACTGAACTTGGTGTAGTTCCTAGCATCTCTGGTCCGGTGGATCTTTATTGTGACAACATTCAAACACATTCAAACCAAGGTCGCACCAGAAATCCAAACACATTCAAAGACGATATCACCTCATTCGTGACATTATCGAAAGAGGAGATGTGAAGATTAGTAGAGTTCCAACAGATGCAAACGTTGCAGATCCTTTAACCAAGCCTCTTCCTCGGCCGAAGCATGAAAGTCATACTGCTGCTGTAGGCATTAGGTTTCTTAATGTTTGATTTTGTTTCTAGAGAGAAACTTATTTTTATGATATGATGTTCGTGTTTGCAAACATTTGATTTATTTTCAAATTAATGAAATTGTTTCAGCATTATTTAATTATTGGATAATAAAATAATTTGTCCCAAAATAGTTTATATCATCCTTATAAGTCATCAAGTACGTGACTTGATCATGAAACCTTATGAGTGAAAGATGACATAAATTATTGCGGTCCCTAGTCAAGGTTATTAAATGGGACAATAGTGACTAAGATGACTAGTATGTGAGGTGATTGATGACTAAGTTTCGTGGAGTCATTTAATATGTAGTATTAAAGTCAATCACATAAGTATGTGTTAGAGAACACAGTATTGGACTGACCCGCTATGGAAAACTCTGCAAAAATATTATGAGTGTCATAAGAGTTTTTCATTACAACTATAAAATATAGTCCTTTGACCTGAGTTTCTCATGTTTTCTTATACATGGACTAGTGCGCTTTGACTGTGTCAAACGTCAGCCGTAACAGGTGATTATAAAAACACTGATTGGGCGTATTACGAATTGTATAAGGAACAGGGATAAGACAAGATGGGATTTGTCCCTCCTATATAATGGGAGATAAATTTCTCTGGGCCTATCGATAATTTAATACTGAGAAAATGAATGGCCGTGCTCAAACGAGGTGAATTTCAATCGTTTGTTTTATCAGTATAAATTGGGAATCGATAAACATGATCTAGCTTAATAAGGATGACACTATTGCTTGCCTTATTCTAGGATCGAGATATAGCGACGAAGGGATTATCGGAATAGATGATTCCAGTACAAGTGGGAGATTGTTAGGAATGTCCTGAAATCAATTGTACTTATTTTAGTAAGGTTGTATCGTCGAGGTTTGACAGTCGGATAATATTAGATGATTATAACGTTTTGTTAGAAGCCTCTTATAATCGATGAGCTTAAGAAGTCCATTGCTAATATTATGCGATCCTTCAGGGTCACACACCTAAGCAGACTGGATTAATATATTATGTTGGGTTTTGATTATAATATAATATATATGTGATATTAGATATACGTATATTTATATTAGTGCACTTTAATAATATAAGATATTATATTTATATATATATATGATATATATATTAATGCACATGTGAAAAAGGCAAGTCATTGTGATGTGCTTATTGGGCTTGGCTCATTAGCTATATAAGCACATTAAGTTATTAATTAGGTTATGAGAACCTATTATATAAAGAGACACAATGACGTTTGATAAGATTAACTTTATTTCTACAAAACCCTAAACATAGCAGACAAATAGTTTGTCTAACAGATTGAGATTAGATCTCTACGGCACTAGCATCCCGATCAATTCAGTTTGTGTGCGTGTGAATACCAGTAGAGGCACGCCGTTTTGGAGTGCTTCTAGACCTCGATATATCTCAGTTCAGATTTCCGCTACGAACAATCGAGGTATATTCATAAACTGATGACATAGATTTGATTCAATATTTGCACGTATCCTAAGGAAAGAATTCGCAATTGTTATTTATAAATCGTTATAAACCGGTACGAATTCCTACACTTTTTACAAGTTTCAAGAACTTATGAAACATCTAACAACGCGTTTCTAAAACTCTAAACCAAGTTTCATGCAACATGAGTGCTTATAAGTTCCTCAATAAGCTTTGTACCAGTTTGACGAACGTATGAAACATCTAACAACGCGTTTCTAGGACTCTAAACCAAGTTTCATGCAACATGAGAGCTTATAAGTTCCTCAATGAGCTTTGTACAAGTTTCACGAACTTATGAAACATCTAACATTGCGTTTCTAGGGCTCTAAATCAAGTTTCATGCAACATGAGAGCTTATAAGTTCCTCAATGAGCTTTGTACAAGTTTCAAGAACTTATGAAACATCTAACAACGCGTTTCTAGGACTCTAAACCAAGTTTCATGCAACATGAGTTCTTATAAGTTCCTCAATGACCTTTGTACAAGTTTGATGAACGTATGAAACATCTAACAACGCGTTTCTAGGACTCTAAACCAATTTTCATGCAACATGAGTGTTTATAACTGTCTCAATGAGCTTTGTACAAGTTTGATGAACTTATGAAATATCTAACAACGCGTTTCTAGGACTCTAAACCAAGTTTCATGCAACATGAGTGCTTATAAGTATCTCAATGAGCCTTGTATAAGTTTGTCGAACTTATGAAACATCTAACAACTCGTTTCTTGGACTCTAAACAAAGTTTCATGCAACATGAGAGCTTATAAGTTCCTCAATGAGCTTTGTACAAGTTTGACAAACGTATGAAACATCTAACAACGCGTTTCTAAAACTCTAAACCAAGTTTCATGCAACATGAGTGCTTATAAGTTCCTCCATAAGGTTTGTACAAGTTTGACAAACGTATGAAACATCTAACAACGCGTTTCTACGACTCTAAACCAAGTTTCATGCAACATGAGTTCTTATAAGTTCCTCAATGAGATTTGTACAAGTTTCACGAACTTATGAAACATCTAACATTGCGTTTCTAGGGCTCTAAATCAAGTTTCATGCAACATGAGAGCTTATAAGTTCCTCAATGAGCTTTGTACAAGTTTCAAGAACTTATGAAACATCTAACAATGCGTTTCTAGGACTCTAAACCAAGTTTCATGCAACATGAGTTCTTATAAGTTCCTCAATGACCTTTGTACAAGTTTGATGAACGTATGAAACATCTAACAACGCGTTTCTAGGACTCTAAACCAATTTTCATGCAACATGAGTGCATATAAGTATCTCAATGAGCTTTGTATAAGTTTGAAGAACTTATGAAACATATAACAACTCGTTTCTAGGACTCTAAACAGAGTTTGATGCAACATGAGAGCTGATAAGTTCCTCAATGAGCTTTGTACAAGTTTGACGAACGTATGAAACATCTAACAACGCGTTTCTAACACTCTAAACCAAGTTTCATGAAACATGAGTGCTTATAAGTTCTTCAATAAGCTCTTTACAAGTTTCACGAACTTATGAAACATCTAACAACGCGTTTCTAGGACTCTAAATCACGTTTCATGCAACATGAGAGCTTATAAGTTCCTCAATGAGCTTTGTACAAGTTTGACGAACGTATGAAACATCTAATAACGTGATTCTAGGACTCTAAACCAAGTATCATGCAACATGAGTACTTATAAGTATCTCAATGAGCCTTGTATAAGTTTGACGAACTTATGAAACATCTAACAACTCGTTTCTTGGACTCTAAACAAAGTTTCATGCAACATGAGAGCTTATAAGTTCCTCAATGAGCTTTGTACAAGTTTGACGAACGTATGAAACATCTAACAACGCGTTTCTAGGATTCTAAACCAAGTTTCATGTAACATGATTGCTTATAAGTTCCTAAATGAGCTTTGTACAAGTTTTATGAACTTATGAAACATATAACAACGCGTTTCTAGGACTCTAAACCAAGTTTCATGCAACATATGTTCTTATAAGTTCCTCAATGAACTTTGTACAAGTTTGACGAACGTATGAAACATCTAACAACACGTTTCTAGGACTCTAAACCAAGTTTCATGCAACATGAGTGTTTATAAGTGTCTCAATGAGCTTTGTACAAGTTTGACGAACTTATGAAACATCTAAAAACGCGTTTCTAGGACTCTAAACGAAGTTTCATGCAACATGAGTGCTTATAAGTATCTCAATGAGCTTTGTATAAGTTTGACGAACTTATGAAACATCTAACAACTCGTTTCTAGGACAATAAACCAAGTTTCATGCAACATGAGAGCTGATAACTTCCTCAATGAGCTTTGTACAAGTTTGACGAACGTATGAAACATCTAACAACGCGTTTCTAACACTCTAAACCAAGTTTCATGCAACATGAGTGCTTATAAGTTCCTCAAGAAGCTTTTTACAACTTTGTAGAACTTATGAAACATCTAACAAAGCGTTTCTAGGACTCTAAACCAAGTTTCATGCAACATGAGAGCTTATAAGTTCCTCAATGAGCTTTGTACAAGTTTGACGAACGTATGAAACATCTAACAACTCGTTTCTAGGACTCTAAACCAAGTTTCATGCAACATGAGTGCTTATAAGTTCCTCAATGAGCTTTGTACAAGTTTCACGAACTTATGAAACATCTAACAACGCGTTTCTAGGACTCTAAACCAAGTTCCATGCAACATGAATTCTTATAAGTTCCTCAATGAGCTTTGTACAAGTTTCACGAACTTATGAAACATCTAACAACGCGTTTCTAGGACTCTAAACCATGTTTCATGCAACATGAGTTCTTATAGTTCCTCAATGAGGTTTGTACAAGTTTGACGAACGTATGAAACATCTAACAACGCGTTCCTAGGACTCTAAACCAAGTTTCATGCAACATGAGTGCTTATAAGTTCCTCAATGAGCTTTGTACAAGTTTCACGAACTTATGAAACATCTAACAATGTGTTCTAGGACTCTAAACCAAGTTTCATGCAACATGAGTTCTTATAAGTTCCTCAATGACCTTTGTACAAGTTTGATGAACGTATGAAACATCTAACAACGCGTTTCTAGGACTCTAACCCAATTTTCATGAAACATGAGTGTTTATAAGTATCTCAATGAGCTTTGTACAAGTTCGACGAACTTATGAAACATCTAACAATGCGTTTCTTGTACTCTAAACCAAGTTTCATGCAACATGAGTGCTTATAAGTATCTCAATGAGCCTTTAATAAGTTTGTCGAATTAATCAAACATCTAACAACTCGTTTCTAGGACTCTAAACAATGTTTTATGCAACATGAGAGCTTATAAGTTCCTCAATGCGCTTTGTACAAGTTTGAAGAACGTATGAAACATCTAACAAAGCGTTTCTAAATCTCTAAAACAAGTTTCTTGCAACATGAATGCTTATAAATTCCTCAATAAGCTTTGTACAAGTTTGACGAACGTATGAAACATCTACCAACGCATTTCTAGGACTCTAAACCAAGTTTCATGCAACATGAGTGCTTATAAGTTCCTCAATGAGCTTTGTACAAGTTTGACGAACGTATGAAACATCTAACAACGCGTTTCTAAAACTCTAAACCAAGTTTCATGCAACATGAGTGCTTATAAGTTCCTCAATAAGCTTTGTACAAGTTTGACGAACGTATGAAACATCTAACAACGCGTTTCTAGGACTCTAAACCAAGTTTCATGCAACATGAGTTCTTATAAGTTCCTCAATGAGCTTTGTACAAGTTTCAAGAACTTATGAAACATCTAACAACGCGTTTCTAGGACTCTAAACCAAGTTTCATGCAACATGAGTTCTTATAAGTTCCTCAATGACCTTTGTACAAGATTGATGAACGTATGAAACATCTAACAACGCGTTTCTAGGACTCTAAACCAGTTTTCATGCAACATGAGGGTTTATAACTGTCTCAATGAGCTTTGTACAAGTTTGACGAACTTATGAAATATCTACCAACGCGTTTCTAGGACTCTAAACCAAGTTTCATGCAACATGAGTGCTTATAAGTATCTCAATGAGCCTTGTATAAGTTTGACGAACTTATGAAACATCTAACAACTCGTTTCTTGGACTCTAAACAAAGTTTCATGCAACATGAGAGCTTATAAGTTCCTCAATGAGCTTTGTACAATTTTGACGAACGTATGAAACATCTAACAACGCGTTTCTAAAACTCTAAACCAAGTTTCTTGCAAAATGAGTGCTTATAAGTTCCTCAATAAGCTTTGTACAAATTTGACGAACGTATGAAACATCTAACAACGCGTTTCTACGACTCTAAACCAAGTTTCATGCAACATGAGTGCTTATAAGTTCCTCAATGAGATTTGTACAAGTTTCACGAACTTATGAAACATCTAACAACGCGTTTCTAGGACTCTAAATCAAGTTTCATGCAACATGAGAGCTTATAAGTTCCTCAATGAGCTTTGTACAAGTTTCAAGAACTTATGAAACATCTAACAACGCGTTTCTAGGACTCTAAATCAAGTTTCATGCAACATGAGTTCTTATAAGTTCCTCAATGACCTTTGTACAAGTTTGATGAACGTATGAAACATCTAACAACGCGTTTCTAGGACTCTAAACCAATTTTCATGCAACATGAGTGTTTATAACTGTTTCAATGAGCTTTGTACAAGTTTGACGAACTTATGAAATATCTAACAACGCGTTTCTAGGACTCTAAACCAAGTTTCATGCAACATGAGTGCTTATAAGTATCTCAATGAGCCTTGTATAAGTTTGTCGAACTTATGAAACATCTAACAACTCGTTTCTTGGACTCTAAACAAAGTTTCATGCAACATGAGAGCTTATAAGTTCCTCAATGAGCTTTGTACAAGTTTGATGAACGTATGAAACATCTAACAACGCGTTTCTAGGACTCTAAACCAAGTTTAATGCAACATGAGAGCTTATAAGTTCCTCAATGAGCTTTGTACAAGTTTGACGAACGTATGAAACATCTAAAAACGCGTTTCTAAAACTCTAAACCAAGTTTCATGCAACATGAGTGCTTATAAGTACGTCAATAAGCTTTTTACAAGTTTCACGAACTTATGAAACATCTAACAACGCGTTTCTAGGACCCTAAACCAAGTTTCATGCAACACGAGAGCTTATAAGTTCCTCAATGAGTTTTGTACAAGTTTGACGAACGTATGAAACATCTAACAACGCGTTTCTAGGACTCTAAACCAATTTTCATGCAACATGAGGGTTTATAACTGTCTCAATGAGCTTTGTACAAGTTTGACGAACTTATGAAATATCTACCAACACGTTTCTAGGACTCTAAACCAAGTTTCATGCAACATGAGTGCTTATAAGTATCTCAATGAGCCTTGTATAAGTTTGACGAACTTATGAAACATCTAACAACTCGTTTCTTGGACTCTAAACAAAGTTTCATGCAACATGAGAGCTTATAAGTTCCTCAATGAGCTTTGTACAATTTTGACGAACGTATGAAACATCTAACAACGCGTTTCTAAAACTCTAAACCAAGTTTCTTGCAAAATGAGTGCTTATAAGTTCCTCAATAAGCTTTGTACAAATTTGACGAACGTATGAAACATCTAACAACGCGTTTCTACGACTCTAAACCAAGTTTCATGCAACATGAGTGCTTATAAGTTCCTCAATGAGATTTGTACAAGTTTCACGAACTTATGAAACATCTAACAACGCGTTTCTAGGACTCTAAATCAAGTTTCATGCAACATGAGAGCTTATAAGTTCCTCAATGAGCTTTGTACAAGTTTCAAGAACTTATGAAACATCTAACAACGCGTTTCTAGGACTCTAAATCAAGTTTCATGCAACATGAGTTCTTATAAGTTCCTCAATGACCTTTGTACAAGTTTGATGAACGTATGAAACATCTAACAACGCGTTTCTAGGACTCTAAACCAATTTTCATGCAACATGAGTGTTTATAATCTGTTTCAATGAGCTTTGTACAAGTTTGACGAACTTATGAAATATCTAACAACGCGTTTCTAGGACTCTAAACCAAGTTTCATGCAACATGAGTGCTTATAAGTATCTCAATGAGCCTTGTATAAGTTTGTCGAACTTATGAAACATCTAACAACTCGTTTCTTGGACTCTAAACAAAGTTTCATGCAACATGAGAGCTTATAAGTTCCTCAATGAGCTTTGTACAAGTTTGATGAACGTATGAAACATCTAACAACGCGTTTCTAGGACTCTAAACCAAGTTTAATGCAACATGAGAGCTTATAAGTTCCTCAATGAGCTTTGTACAAGTTTGACGAACGTATGAAACATCTAAAAACGCGTTTCTAAAACTCTAAACCAAGTTTCATGCAACATGAGTGCTTATAAGTACGTCAATAAGCTTTTTACAAGTTTCACGAACTTATGAAACATCTAACAACGCGTTTCTAGGACCCTAAACCAAGTTTCATGCAACACGAGAGCTTATAAGTTCCTCAATGAGCTTTGTACAAGATTGATGAACGTATGAAACATCTAACAACGCGTTTCTAGGACTCTAAAACAATTTTCATGCAACATGAGGGTTTATAACTGTCTCAATGAGCTTTGTACAAGTTTGACGAACTTATGAATTATCTACCAACGCGTTTCTAGGACTCTAAACCAAGTTTCATGCAACATGAGTGCTTATAAGTATCTCAATGAGCCTTGTATAAGTTTGACAAACTTATGAAACATCTAACAACTCGTTTCTTGGACTCTAAACAAAGTTTCATGCAACATGAGAGCTTATAAGTTCCTCAATGAGCTTTGTACAATTTTGACGAACGTATGAAACATCTAACAACGCGTTTCTAAAACTCTAAACCAAGTTTCTTGCAAAATGAGTGCTTATAAGTTCCTCAATAAGCTTTGTACAAATTTGACGAACGTATGAAACATCTAACAACGCGTTTCTACGACTCTAAACCAAGTTTCATGCAACATGAGTGCTTATAAGTTCCTCAATGAGATTTGTACAAGTTTCACGAACTTATGAAACATCTAACAACGCGTTTCTAGGACTCTAAATCAAGTTTCATGCAACATGAGTTCTTATAAGTTCCTCAATGACCTTTGTACAAGTTTGATGAACGTATGATACATCTAACAATGCGTTTCTAGGACTCTAAACCAATTTTCATGCAACATGAGTGTTTATAATTGTTTCAATGAGCTTTGTACAAGTTTGACGAACTTATGAAATATCTAACAACGCGTTTCTAGGACTCTAAACCAAGTTTCATGCAACATGAGTGCTTATAAGTATCTCAATGAGCCTTGTATAAGTTTGTCGAACTTATGAAACATCTAACAACTCGTTTCTTGGACTCTAAACAAAGTTTCATGCAACATGAGAGCTTATAAGTTCCTCAATGAGCTTTGTACAAGTTTGATGAACGTATGAAACATCTAACAACGCGTTTCTAGGACTCTAAACCAAGTTTAATGCAACATGAGAGCTTATAAGTTCCTCAATGAGCTTTGTACAAGTTTGACGAACGTATGAAACATCTAAAAACGCGTTTCTAAAACTTTAACCAAGTTTCATGCAACATGAGTGCTTATAAGTACGTCAATAAGCTTTTTACAAGTTTCACGAACTTATGAAACATCTAACAACGCGTTTCTAGGACCCTAAACCAAGTTTCATGCAACACGAGAGCTTATAAGTTCCTCAATGAGCTTTGTACAAGTTTGACGAACGTATGAAACATCTAACAACGCGTTTCTAGGACTCTAAACCAAGTTTCATGCAACATAATTGCTTATAAGTTCCTCAATGAGCTTTGTACATGTTTCATGAACTTATGAAACATCTAACAACGCGTTTCTAGGACTCTAAACCAAGTTTCATGCAAAATATGTTCTTATAAGTTCCTCAATGACCTTTGTACAAGTTTGACGAACGTATGAAACATCTAACAACGCGTTTCTAGGACTCTAAACCAAGTTACATGCAACATGAGTTCTTATAAGTTCCTCAATGAGCTTTGTACAAGTTTGACGAACGTATGAAACATCTAACAACGCGTTTCTAGGACTCTAAACCAAGTTTCATGCAACATGAGTGCTTATAAGTATCTCAATGAGCTTTGTATAAGTTTGACGAATTTATGAAACATCTAACAACTCGTTTCTAGGACTCTAAACCAAGTTTCATGCAACATGAGAGCTGATAAGATCCTCAATGAGCTTTGCACAAGTTTGACGAACGTATGAAACATCTAACAACGCGTTTCTAACACTCTAAACCAAGTTTCATGCAACATGAATGGTTATAAGTTCCTCAATAAGCTTTTTACAAGTTTCTAGAACTTATGAAACATGTAACAAAACGTTTCTAGGACTCTAAACCAAGTTTCATGCAACATGAGAGCTTATAAGTTCCTCAATGAGCTTTGTACAAGTTTGACGAACGTATGAAACATCTAACAACGCGTTTCTAGGACTCTAAACCAAGTTACATGCAACATGAATTCTTAGAAGTTCCTCAATGAGCTTTGTTCAACTTTCACGAACTTATGAAACATCTAACAACTCGTTTCTAGGACTCTAAACCAAGTTTCATGCAACATGATTTCTTATAAGTTCCTCAATGAGTTTTGTACAAGTTTGACGAACGTATGAATCATCTAACAACGCGTTTCGAGGACTTTAAACCAAGTTTCATGCAACATGAATGCTTATAAGTTACTCAATGAGCTTTGTACAAGTTTCAAGAACTGATGAAACATCTAACAACGCGTTTCTAGGACTCTAAACCAAGTTTCATGCAACATGAGTTCTTATAAGTTCCTCAATGACCTTTGTACAAGTTTGATGAACGTATGAAACATCTAACAACGCGTTTCTAGGACTCTAAACTAATTTTCATGCAACATGAGTGTTTATAACTTTCTCAATAAGCTTTCTACAAGTTTGACGAACGTATGAAACATCTAACAACGCGTTTCTACGACTCTAAACCAAGTTTCATTCAACATGAGTGCTTATAAGTTCCTCAATGAGCTTTGTACAAGTTTCACGAACTTATGAAACATCTAACAACGCGTTTCTAGGACCCTAAATCAAGTTTCATGCAACATGAGAGCTTATAAGTTCATCAATGAACTTTGTACAAGTTTGACGAACGTATGAAACATCTACCAACGCATTTCTAGGACTCTAAACCAAGTTTCATGCAACATGAGTGCTTATAAGTTCCTCAATGAGCTTTGTACAAGTTTCACGAACTTATGAAACATATAACAACGCGTTTCTAGGACTCTAAACCAAGTTTCATGCAACATGATTTCTTATAAGTTCCTCAATGAGCTTTGTACAAGTTTGACGAACATACGAAACATCTAACAACGCGTTCCTAGGACTCTAAACCAAGTTTCATGCAACATATGTTCTTATAAGTTCCTCAATGACATTTGTACAAGTTTGACGAACGTATGAAACATCTAACAACGCGTTTTTAGGACTCTAAACCAAGTTACATGCAACATGAGTTCTTATAAGTTCCTCAATGAGCTTTGTTCAAGTTTGACGAACGTATGAAACATCTAACAACGCGTTTCTACGACTCTAAACCAAGTTTCATGCAACATGAGTGTTTATAAGTGTCTCAATGAGCTTTGTACAAGTTTGACGAACTTATGAAACATCTAACAACGCGTTTCTAGGACTCTAAACCAAGTTTCATGCAACATGAGTGCTTATAAGTATCTCAATGAGCTTTGTACAAATTTCACGAACTTATGAAACATATAACAACGCGTTTCTAGGACTCTAAACCAAGTTTCATGCAACATGAATGCTTATAAGTTCCTCAATGAGCTTTTTACAAGTTTCACGAACCTATGAAACATCTAACAACGCGTTTCTACGACTCTAAACCATGTTACATGCAACATGAGTTCTTATAAGTTCCTCAATGAGCTTTGTACAAGTTTGATGAACGTATGAAACATCTAACAACGCGTTTCTAGAACTCTAAACCAAGTTTAATGCAACATGAGAGCTTATAAGTTCCTCAATGAGATTTTTTCAAGTTTGACAAACGTACGAAAAATCTAACAACGCGTTTCTAAAACTCTAAACCAAGTTTCATGCAACATGAGTGCTTATAAGTACGTCAATAAGGTTTTTACAAGTTTCACGAACTTATGAAACATCTAACAACGCGTTTCTAGGACCCTAAACCAAGTTTCATGCAACACGAGAGCTTATAAGTTCCTTAATGAGCTTTGTACAAGTTTGACGAACGTATGAAACATCTAACAACGCGTTTCTAGGACTCTAACCCAATTTTCATGAAACATGAGTGTTTATATGTGTCTCAATGAGCATTGTACAAGTTTGACGAACTTATGAAACATCTAACAACGCGTTTCTTGGATTCTAAACCAAGTTTCATGCAACATGAGTGCTTATAAGTATCTCAATGAGCCTTGTATAAGTTTGTCGAACTTATCAAACATCTAACAACTCGTTTCTAGGACTCTAAACAAAGTTTTATGCAACATGAGAGCTTATAAGTTCCTCAATGAGCTTTGTACAAGTTTGAAGAACGTATGAAACATCTAACAACGCGTTTCTAAATCTCTAAAACAAGTTTCTCGCAACATGAGTGCTTATAAGTTCCTCAATAAGTTTTGTACAAGTTTGACGAACGTATGAAACATCTAACAACGCGTTTCTACGACTCTAAACATAGTTTAATGCAACATGAGTGCTTATAAGTTCTCCAATGAGCTTTGTACAAGTTTCACGAACTTATGAAACATCTAACAACGCGTTTCTAGGACTCTAAACCAAGTTACATGCAACATGAATTCTTATAAGTTCCTCAATGAGCTTTTTACAAGTTTCACGAACTTATGAAACATCTAACAACGCGTTTCTACGACTCTAAACCATGTTACATGCAACATGAGTTCTTATAAGTTCCTCAATGAGCTTTGTACAAGTTTCACCAACTTATGAAACATCTAACAACGCGTTTCTAGGACTCTAAACCAAGTTTCATGCAACATGAGTTCTTATAAGTTCCTCAATGATCTTTGTACAAGTTTGACGAATGTATGAAACATCTAACAACGCGTTTCTAGGACTCTAAACCAAGTTTCATGCAAAATGAGTGATTATAAGTTCCTCAATGAGCTTTGTACAAGTTGCAAGAACTTATGAAACCTCTAACAACGCGTTTCTAGGACTCTAAACCAAGTTTCATGCATCATGAGTTCTTATAAGTTCCTCAATGACCTTTGTACAAGTTTGATGAACGTATGAAACATCTAACAACGCGTTTCTAGGACTCTAAACCAATTTTCATGCAACATGAGTGTTTATAACTGTCTCAATGAGATTTGTACAAGTTTTACGAACTTATGAAATATCTAACAACGCGTTTCTAGGACTCTAAACCAAGTTTCATGCAACATGAGTGCTTATAAGTATCTCAATGAGCCTTGTATAAGTTTGACGAACTTATGAAACATCTAACAACTCGTTTCTTGGACTCTAAACAAAGTTTCATGCAACATGAGAGCTTATAAGTTCCTCAATGAGCTTTGTACAAGTTTGACGAACGTATGAAACATCTAACAACGCGTTTCTAAAACTCTAAACCAAGTTTCATGCAACATGAGTTCTTATAAGTTCCTCAATAAGGTTTGTACAAGTTTGATGAACGTATGAAACATCAAACAACGCATTTCTACGACTCTAAACCAAGTTTCATTCAACATGAGTGCTTATAAGTTCCTTAATGAGCTCTGTACAAGTTTCACGAACTTATGAAACATCTAACAACGCGTTTCTAGGACTCTAAACCAAGTTACATGCAACATGAATTCTTATAAGTTCCTCAATGAGCTTTGTTCAAGTTTCACGAACTTATGAAACATCTAACAACTCGTTTCTAGGACTCTAAACCAAGTTACATGCAACATGAATTCTTATAAGTTCCTCAATCAGCTTTTTACAAGGTTCACGAACTTATGAAACATCTAATACCGCGTTTCTACGACTCTAAACCATGTTACATGCTACATGAGTTCTTATAAGTTCCTCAATGAGCTTTGTACAAGTTTGATGAACGTATGAAACATCTAACAACGCGTTTCTAGGACTCTAAACCAAGTTTAATGCAACATGAGACCTTATAAGTTCCTCAATGAGCTTTGTACAAGTTTGACGAACGTATGAAACATCTAACAACGCGTTTATAAAACTCTAAACCAATTTTCATGCAACATGAGTGCTTATAAGTACGTCAATAAGCTTTTTACAAGTTTCACGAACTTATGAAACATCTAACAACGCGTTTCTAGGGCCCTAAACCAAGTTTTATGCAACACGAGAACTTATAAGTTCCTCAATGAGCTTTGTACAAGTTTGACGAACTTATGAAACATCTAACAACGCGTTTCTAGGACTCTAAACCAAGTTTCACGAAACATGATTGCTTATAAGTTCCTCAATGAGCTTTGTACAAGTTTCATGAACTTATGAAACATCTAACAACGCGTTTCTAGGACTCTAAACCAAGTTTCATGCAACATATGTTCTTATAAGTTCCTCAATGACATTTGTACAAGTTTGACGAACGTATGAAACATCTAACAACGCGTTTTTAGGACTCTAAACCAAGTTACATGCAACATGAGTTCTTATAAGTTCCTCAATGAGCTTTGTTCAAGTTTGACGAACGTATGAAACATCTAACAACGCGTTTCTACGACTCTAAACCAAGTTTCATGCAACATGAGTGTTTATAAGTGTCTCAATGAGCTTTGTACAAGTTTGACGAACTTATGAAACATCTAACAACGCGTTTCTAGGACTCTAAACCAAGTTTCATGCAACATGAGTGCTTATAAGTATCTCAATGAGCTTTGTACAAATTTCACGAACTTATGAAACATATAACAACGCGTTTCTAGGACTCTAAACCAAGTTTCATGCAACATGAATGCTTATAAGTTCCTCAATGAGCTTTTTACAAGTTTCACGAACCTATGAAACATCTAACAACGCGTTTCTACGACTCTAAACCATGTTACATGCAACATGAGTTCTTATAAGTTCCTCAATGAGCTTTGTACAAGTTTGATGAACGTATGAAACATCTAACAACGCGTTTCTAGGACTCTAAACCAAGTTTAATGCAACATGAGAGCTTATAAGTTCCTCAATGAGATTTTTTCAAGTTTGACAAACGTATGAAAAATCTAACAACGTGTTTCTAAAACTCTAAACCAAGTTTCATGCAACATGAGTGCTTATAAGTACGTCAATAAGCTTTTTACAAGTTTCACGAACTTATGAAACATCTAACAACGCGTTTCTAGGACCCTAAACCAAGTTTCATGCAACACGAGAGCTTATAAGTTCCTTAATGAGCTTTGTACAAGTTTGACGAACGTATGAAACATCTAACAACGCGTTTCTAGGACTCTAACCCAATTTTCATGAAACATGAGTGTTTATATGTGTCTCAATGAGCATTGTACAAGTTTGACGAACTTATGAAACATCTAACAACGCGTTTCTTGGACTCTAAACCAAGTTTCATGCATCATGAGTGCTTATAAGTATCTCAATGAGCCTTGTATAAGTTTGTCGAACTTATCAAACATCTAACAACTCGTTTCTAGGACTCTAAACAAAGTTTTATGCAACATGAGAGCTTATAAGTTCCTCAATGAGCTTTGTACAAGTTTGAAGAACGTATGAAACATCTAACAACGCGTTTCTAAATCTCTAAAACAAGTTTCTTGCAACATGAGTGCTTATAAGTTCCTCAATAAGTTTTGTACAAGTTTGACGAACGTATGAAACATCTAACAACGCGTTTCTACGACTCTAAACCAAGTTTAATGCAACATGAGTGCTTATAAGTTCTCCAATGAGCTTTGTACAAGTTTCACGAACTTATGAAACATCTAACAACGCGTTTCTAGGACTCTAAATCAAGTTTCATGCAACATGAGAGCTTATAAGTTCGTCAATGAACTTTTTATAAGTTTGACGAACGTATGAAACAAATACCAACGCTTTTCTAGGACTCTAAACCAAGTTTCATGCAACATGAGTGCTTATAAGTTCCTCTATGAGCTTTGTACAAGTTTCACGAACTTATGAAACATATAACAACGCGTTTCTAGGACTCTAAACCAAGTTACAGGCAACATGAATTCTTATAAGTTCCTCAATGAGCTTTTTACAAGTTTCACGAACTTATGAAACATCTAACAACGCGTTTCTACGACTCTAAACCATGTTACATGCAACATGAGTTCTTATAAGTTCCTCAATGAGCTTTGTACAAGTTTCACCAACTTATGAAACATCTAACAACGCGTTTCTAGGACTCTAAACCAAGTTTCATGCAACATGAGTTCTTATAAGTTCCTCAATGAGCTTTGTACAAGTTTGACGAATGTATGAAACATCTAACAACGCGTTTCTAGGACTCTAAACCAAGTTTCATGCAACATGATTGATTATAAGTTCCTCAATGAGCTTTGTACAAGTTTCAAGAACTTATGAAACATCTAACAACGCGTTTCTAGGACTCTAAACCAAGTTTCATGCAACATGAGTTCTTATAAGTTCCTCAATGACCTTTGTACAAGTTTGATGAACGTATGAAACATCTAACAACGCGTTTCTAGGACTCTAAACCAATTTTCATGCAACATGAGTGTTTATAACTGTCTCAATGAGATTTGTACAAGTTTTACGAACTTATGAAATATCTAACAACGCGTTTCTAGGACTCTAAACCAAGTTTCATGCAACATGAGTGCTTATAAGTATCTCAATGAGCCTTGTATAAGTTTGACGAACTTATGAAACATCTAACAACTCGTTTCTTGGGACTCTAAACAAAGTTTCATGCAACATGAGAGCTTATAAGTTCCTCAATGAGCTTTGTACAAGTTTGACGAACGTATGAAACATCTAACAACGCGTTTCTAAAACTCTAAACCAAGTTTCATGCAACATGAGTGCTTATAAGTTCCTCAATAAGGTTTGTACAAGTTTGATGAACGTATGAAACATCAAACAACGCATTTCTACGACTCTAAACCAAGTTTCATTCAACATGAGTGCTTATAAGTTCCTTAATGAGCTCTGTACAAGTTTCACGAACTTATGAAACATCTAACAACGCGTTTCTAGGACTCTAAACCAAGTTACATGCAACATGAATTCTTATAAGTTCCTCAATGAGCTTTGTTCAAGTTTCACGAACTTATGAAACATCTAACAACTCGTTTCTAGGACTCTAAACCAAGTTTCATGCAACATGAGTTCTTACAAGTTTCTCAATGAGTTTTGTACAAGTTTGACGAACGTATGAAACATCTAACAACGCGTTTCTAGGACTCTAAACTAAGTTTCATGCAACATGAATGCTTATAAGTTCCTCAACGAGCTTTGTACAAGTTTCAAGAACTGATGAAACATCTAACAACGCGTTTCTAGGACTCTAAACCAAGTTTCATGCAACATGAGTTCTTATAAGTTCCTCAATGACCTTTGTACAAGTTTGATGAACGTATGAAACATCTAACAACGCGTTTCTAGGACTCTAAACCAATTTTCATGCAACATGAGTGTTTATAACTGTCTCAATAAGCTTTTTACAAGTTTGACGAACGTATGAAACATCTAACAACGCGTTTCTACGACTCTAAACCAAGTTTCATTCAACATGAGTGCTTATAAGTTCCTCAATGAGCTTTGTACAAGTTTCACGAACTTATGAAACATCTAACAACGCGTTTCTAAGACTCTAAATCAAGTTTCATGCAACATGAGAGCTTATAAGTTCGTCAATGAACTTTGTACAAGTTTGACGAACGTATGAAACATCTACCAACGCATTTCTAGGACTCTAAACCAAGTTTCATGCAACATGAGTGCATATAAGTTCCTCAATGAGCTTTGTACAAGTTTCACGAACTTATGAAACATATTACAACGCGTTTCTATGACTCTAAACCATGTTACATACAACATGAGTTCTTATAAGTTCCTCAATGAGCTTTGTACAAGTTTGATGAACGTATGAAACATCTAACAACGCGTTTCTAGGACTCGAAACCAAGTTTAATGCAACATCAGAGCTTATAAGTTCCTCAATGAGCTTTGTACAAGTTTGACGAACGTATGAAACATCTAACAATGCGTTTCTAAAACTCTAAACCAATTTTCATGCAACATGAGTGCTTATAAGTACGTCAATAAGCTTTTTACAAGTTTCACGAACTTATGAAACATCTAACAACGCGTTTCTAGGGCCCTAAACCAAGTTTCATGCAACACGAGAGCTTATAAGTTCCTCAATGAGCTTTGTACAAGTTTGACGAACGTATGAAACATCTAACAACGCGTTTCTAGGACTCTAAACCAATTTTCACGCAACATGATTGCTTATAAGTTCCTCAATGAGCTTTGTACAAGTTTCATGAACTTATGAAATATCTAACAACGCGTTTCTAGGACTCTAAACCAAGTTTCATGCAACATATGTTTTTATAAGTTCCTCAATGACCTTTGTACAAGTTTGACGAACGTATGAAACAACTAACAACGCGTTTTTAGGACTCTAAACCAAGTTACATGCAACATGAGTTCTTATAAGTTCCTCAATGAGCTTTGTACAAGTTTGACGAACGTATGAAACATCTAACAACGCGTTTCTAGGACTCTAAACCAAGTTTCATGCAACATGAGTGTTTATAAGTGTCTCAATGAGCTTTGTACAAGTTTGACGAACTTATGAAACATCTAACAACGCGTTTCTAGGAGTCTAAACCAAGTTTCATGCAACATGAGTGCTTATAAGTATCTCAATGAGCTTTGTATAAGTTTGACGAACTTATGAAACATCTAACAACGCGTTTATAGGACTCTAAACCAAGTTTCATGCAACATGAGTGCATATAAGCATCTCAATGAGGTTTGTATAAGTTTGACGAACTTATGAAACATCTAACAACTCGTTTCTAGGACTCTAAACCAAGTTTGATGCAACATGAGAGCTGATAAGTTCCTCAATGAGCTTTGTATAAGTTTGACGAACGTATGAAACATCTAACAACGCGTTTCTAACACTCTAAACCAAGTTTCATGAAACATGAGTGCTTATAAGTTCCTCAATAAGCTTTTGACAAGTTTCACGAACTTATGAAACATCTAACAACGCGTTTCTAGGACTTTAAACCAAGTTTCATACAACATGAGAGCTTATAAGTTCCTCAATGAGCTTTGTACAAGTTTGATGAACGTATGAAACATCTAACAACGCGTTTCTAGGACTCTAAACCAAGTTTCATGCAACATGAGTGCTTATAAGTTCCTCAATGAGCTTTGTACAAGTTTAACGAACTTATGAAACATCTACCAACGGGTTTCTAGGACTCTAAACCAATTTTCATGCAACATGAGTTCTTATAAGTTCCTCAATGACCTTTGTACAAGTTTGACGAACGTATCAAACATCTAACAACGCGTTTCTAGGACTCTAAACCAATTTTCATGCAACATGAGTGTTTATAAGCGTCTCAATGAGCTTTGTACAAGTTTCACGAACTTATGAAACATCTAACAACGCGTTTCTAGGACTCTAAACCAAGTTTCATGCAACATGAGTTCTTAGTTCCTCAATGACCTTTGTACAACTTTGACAGACGTATGAAACATCTAACAACGCGTTTCTAGGAGTCTAAACCAATTTTCATGCAACACGAGTGTTTATAAGTGTCTCAATAAGCTTTGTACAAGTTTGACGAACTTATGAAACATCTAACAACGCGTTTCTACGACTCTAAACCAAGTTTCATTCAACATGAGTGCTTATAAGTTCCTCAATGAGCTTTGTACAAGTTTCACGAACTTATGAAACATCTAACAACGCGTTTCTAAGACTCTAAATCAAGTTTCATGCAACATGAGAGCTTATAAGTTCGTCAATGAACTTTGTACAAGTTTGACGAACGTATGAAACATCTACCAACGCATTTCTAGGACTCTAAACCAAGTTTCATGCAACATGAGTGCATATAAGTTCCTCAATGAGCTTTGTACAAGTTTCACGAACTTATGAAACATATTACAACGCGTTTCTACGACTCTAAACCATGTTACATGCAACATGAGTTCTTATAAGTTCCTCAATGAGCTTTGTACAAGTTTGATGAACGTATGAAACATCTAACAACGCGTTTCTAGGACTCGAAACCAAGTTTAATGCAACATCAGAGCTTATAAGTTCCTCAATGAGCTTTGTACAAGTTTGACGAACGTATGAAACATCTAACAATGCGTTTCTAAAACTCTAAACCAATTTTCATGCAACATGAGTGCTTATAAGTACGTCAATAAGCTTTTTACAAGTTTCACGAACTTATGAAACATCTAACAACGCGTTTCTAGGGCCCTAAACCAAGTTTCATGCAACACGAGAGCTTATAAGTTCCTCAATGAGCTTTGTACAAGTTTGACGAACGTATGAAACATCTAACAACGCGTTTCTAGGACTCTAAACCAATTTTCACGCAACATGATTGCTTATAAGTTCCTCAATGAGCTTTGTACAAGTTTCATGAACTTATGAAATATCTAACAACGCGTTTCTAGGACTCTAAACCAAGTTTCATGCAACATGAGTTCTTATAAGTTCCTCAATGAGCTTTGTACAAGTTTGACGAACGTATGAAACATCTAACAACGCATTTCTAGGACTCTAAACCAAGTTTCATGCAACATGAGTGTTTATAAGTGTCTCAATGAGCTTTGTACAAGTTTGACGAACTTATGAAACATCTAACAACGCGTTTCTAGGAGTCTAAACCAAGTTTCATGCAACATGAGTGCTTATAAGTATCTCAATGAGCTTTGTATAAGTTTGACGAAGTTATGAAACATCTAACAACGCGTTTCTAGGACTCTAAACCAAGTTTCATGCAACATGAGTGCATATAAGCATCTCAATGAGGTTTGTATAAGTTTGACGAACTTATGAAACATCTAACAACTCGTTTCTAGGACTCTAAACCAAGTTTGATGCAACATGAGAGCTGATAAGTTCCTCAATGAGCTTTGTACAAGTTTGACGAACGTATGAAACATCTAACAACGCGTTTCTAACACTCTAAACCAAGTTTCATGAAACATGAGTGCTTATAAGTTCCTCAATAAGCTTTTTACAAGTTTCACGAACTTATGAAACATCTAACAACGCGTTTCTAGGACTTTAAACCAAGTTTCATGCAACATGAGAGCTTATAAGTTCCTCAATGAGCTTTGTACAAGTTTGATGAACGTATGAAACATCTAACAACGCGTTTCTAGGACTCTAAACCAAGTTTCATGCAACATGAGTGCTTATAAGTTCCTCAATGAGCTTTGTACAAGTTTAACGAACTTATGAAACATCTACCAACGGGTTTCTAGGACTCTAAACCAATTTTCATGCAACATGAGTTCTTATAAGTTCCTCAATGACCTTTGTACAAGTTTGACGAACGTATCAAACATCTAACAACGCGTTTCTAGGACTCTAAACCAATTTTCATGCAACATGAGTGTTTATAAGCGTCTCAATGAGCTTTGTACAAGTTTCACGAACTTATGAAACATCTAACAACGCGTTTCTAGGACTCTAAACCAAATTTCATGCAACATGAGTTCTTAGTTCCTCAATGACCTTTGTACAACTTTGACAGACGTATGAAACATCTAACAACGCGTTTCTAGGAGTCTAAACCAATTTTCATGCAACACGAGTGTTTATAAGTGTCTCAATAAGCTTTTTACAAGTTTTACGAACTTATGAAACATCTAACAACGCGTTTCTAGGACTCTAAAAAAAGTTTCATGCAACACGAGTGCTTATAAGTGTCTCAATAAGCTTTGTACAAGTTTGACGAATTAATGAAACATCTAACAACGCGTTTCTAGGACTCTAAATAAAGTTTAATGCAACATCAGTGTTTATAAGTGTATCAATGAGCTTTGTACAAGTTTGACGAATGTATGAAACATCTAACAACACATTTCTAAAACTCTAAACCAAGTTTCATGCAACATGAGTGCTTATAAGTTCCTCAATAAGCTTTGTACAAGTTTGTCGAACGTATGAAACATCTAACAACGCGTTTCTACTACTCTAAACCAAGTTTCATGCAACATGAGTGCTTATAAGTTCCTCAATGAGCTTTGTACAAGTTTCAAGAACTTATGAAACATCTAACAACGCGTTTCTAGGACTCTAAATCAAGTTTCATGCAACATGAGAGCTTATAAGTTCCTCAATGAGCTTTGTACAAGTTTGACGAACGTATGAAACATCTAACAACGCGTTTCTAACACTCTAAACCAAGTTTCACGCAACATGAGTGCTTATAAGTTCCTCAATAACTTTTTACAAGTTTCACGAACTTATGAAACATCTAACAACGCGTTCCTAGGACCCTAAACCAAGTTTCATGCAACACGAGAGCTTATAAGTTCCTCAATGAGCTTTGTACAAGTTTGACGAACGTATGAAACATCTAACAACGCATTTCTAGGACTATAAACCAAGTTTCATGCAACATGAGTGCTTAAAAGTTCCTCAATGAGCTTTGTACAAGTTTCACGAACATATGAAACATCTAACAACGCGTTTCTAGGACTCTAAACCAAGTTTCATGCAAAATGAGTGGTAATAAGTTCCTCAATGAGCTTTGTACGAGTTTGATGAACGTATGAAACATCTAACAACGCGTTTCTAGGACTCTAAACCAAGTTTATGCAACATGAGTGCTTATAAGTTCCTCAATGAGCTTTGTACAAGTTTCAAGAACTGATGAAACATCTAACAACGCGTTTCTAGGACTCTAAACCAAGTTTCACGCAACATGAGTTCTTATAAGTTCCTCAATGACCTTTGTACAAGTTAGATGAACGTATGAAACATCTAACAACGCGTTTCTAGGACTCTAAACCAATTTTCATGCAACATGAGTGTTTATAACTGTCTCAATGAGCTTTGTACAATTTTGACGAACTTATGAAATATCTAACAACGCGTTTCTAGGACTCTAAACCAAGTTTCATGCAACATGAGTGCTTATAAGTATCTCAATGAGCCTTGTATAAGTTTGACGAACTTATGAAACATCTAACAACTCGTTTCTTGGACTCTAAACCAAGTTTCATGCAACATGAGAGCTTATAAGTTCCTCAATGAGCTTTGTACAAGTTTGACGAACGTATGAAACATCTAATAACGCGTTTCTAAAACTCTAAACCAAGTTTCATGCAACATGAGTGCTTATAAGTTCCTCAATAAGCTTTGTACAAGTTTGACGAACGTATGAAACATCTAACAACGCGTTTCTACGACTCTAAACCAAGTTTCATGCAACATGAGTGCTTATAAGTTCCTCAATGAGCTTTGTATAAGTTTCACGAACTTATGAAACATCTAACAACGCGTTTCTAGGACTTTAAACCAAGTTTCATGCAACATGAGAGCTTATAAGTTCCTCAATGAGCTTTGTACAAGTTTGATGAACGTATGAAACATCTAACAACGCGTTTCTAGGACTCTAAACCAAGTTTCATGCAACATGAGTGCTTATAAGTTCCTCAATGAGCTTTGTACAAGTTTGACGAACTTATGAAACATCTACCAACGGGTTTCTAGGACTCTAAACCAATTTTCATGCAACATGAGTTCTTATAAGTTCCTCAATGACCTTTGTACAAGTTTGACGAACGTATCAAACATCTAACAACGCGTTTCTAGGACTCTAAACCAATTTTCATGCAACATGAGTGTTTATAAGCGTCTCAATGAGCTTTGTACAAGTTTCACGAACTTATGAAACATCTAACAACGCGTTTCTAGGACTCTAAACCAAGTTTCATGCAACATGAGTTCTTAGTTCCTCAATGACCTTTGTACAACTTTGACAGACGTATGAAACATCTAACAACGCGTTTCTAGGAGTCTAAACCAATTTTCATGCAACACGAGTGTTTATAAGTGTCTCAATAAGCTTTGTACAAGTTTTACGAACTTATGAAACATCTAACAACGCGTTTCTAGGACTCTAAAAAAAGTTTCATGCAACACGAGTGCTTATAAGTGTCTCAATAAGCTTTGTACAAGTTTGACGAATTAATGAAACATCTAACAACGCGTTTCTAGGACTCTAAATAAAGTTTAATGCAACATCAGTGTTTATAAGTGTATCAATGAGCTTTGTACAAGTTTGACGAATGTATGAAACATCTAACAACGCATTTCTAAAACTCTAAACCAAGTTTCATGCAACATGAGTGCTTATAAGTTCCTCAATGAGCTTTGTACAAGTTTGATGAACGTATGAAACATCTAACAACGCGTTTCTAGGACTCTAAACCAAGTTTCATGCAACATGAGTGCTTATAAGTTCCTCAATGAGCTTTGTACAAGTTTAACGAACTTATGAAACATCTACCAACGGGTTTCTAGGACTCTAAACCAATTTTCATGCAACATGAGTTCTTATAAGTTCCTCAATGACCTTTGTACAAGTTTGACGAACGTATCAAACATCTAACAACGCGTTTCTAGGACTCTAAACCAATTTTCATGCAACATGAGTGTTTATAAGCGTCTCAATGAGCTTTGTACAAGTTTCACGAACTTATGAAACATCTAACAACGCGTTTCTAGGACTCTAAACCAAGTTTCATGCAACATGAGTTCTTAGTTCCTCAATGACCTTTGTACAACTTTGACAGACGTATGAAACATCTAACAACGCGTTTCTAGGAGTCTAAACCAATTTTCATGCAACACGAGTGTTTATAAGTGTCTCAATAAGCTTTGTACAAGTTTTACGAACTTATGAAACATCTAACAACGCGTTTCTAGGACTCTAAAAAAAGTTTCATGCAACACGAGTGCTTATAAGTGTCTCAATAAGCTTTGTACAAGTTTGACGAATTAATGAAACATCTAACAACGCGTTTCTAGGACTCTAAACCAAGTTTCATGCAACATGAGTGCATATAAGCATCTCAATGAGGTTTGTATAAGTTTGACGAACTTATGAAACATCTAACAACTCGTTTCTAGGACTCTAAACCAAGTTTGATGCAACATGAGAGCTGATAAGTTCCTCAATGAGCTTTGTACAAGTTTGACGAACGTATGAAACATCTAACAACGCGTTTCTAACACTCTAAACCAAGTTTCATGAAACATGAGTGCTTATAAGTTCCTCAATAAGCTTTTTACAAGTTTCACGAACTTATGAAACATCTAACAACGCGTTTCTAGGACTTTAAACCAAGTTTCATGCAACATGAGAGCTTATAAGTTCCTCAATGAGCTTTGTACAAGTTTGATGAACGTATGAAACATCTAACAACGCGTTTCTAGGACTCTAAACCAAGTTTCATGCAACATGAGTGCTTATAAGTTCCTCAATGAGCTTTGTACAAGTTTAACGAACTTATGAAACATCTACCAACGGGTTTCTAGGACTCTAAACCAATTTTCATGCAACATGAGTTCTTATAAGTTCCTCAATGACCTTTGTACAAGTTTGACGAACGTATCAAACATCTAACAACGCGTTTCTAGGAGTCTAAACCAATTTTCATGCAACACGAGTGTTTATAAGTGTCTCAATAAGCTTTGTACAAGTTTTACGAACTTATGAAACATCTAACAACGCGTTTTTAGGACTCTAAAAAAAGTTTCATGCAACACGACACTACAAGAAAAACGGCAAATAGCAACGCCGTTTTTCGTCGCTAAATCGTCGCTATTGGCAAATAGCGACGATTTAGCGACGAGAATATTTTCGTCGCTATACGCTCGTCGCTATTCAATATTCGTCGCTAAATCGTCGCCATTTTCAAATCGTCGCTATTTCGTCGCAATGTAGCGACGCCACATAATCGTCGCTAATTATATTTCGTCGCTAATTCGTCGCTAATTTAGCGACGAATTAGCGACGTTGGTCGTAAAATATTAGCGACGAATTAGCGACGTTGGTCGTAAAATATTAGCGACGAATAAGCGACGGTATAAAAAATAAATTTCCAAATTAAATATTTTGCGAAAACAAATCCTTGCTAATTCGTTGCTAATTCGTCGCTATATTAGCGACGAATTAGCGACGATTTAAAAAAAAAATTTTAAAAAAAAACAAATTTAAAAAAAACAAATTTTAAAAAAAACAATTATAAAAATATTAAAAAAATACAAAATATTTTAAAAATACAATAAATTAAAACTAATCAGCGGGATCAGCGGGATCATCGGGATCGACGACGTAATCATCAATCCCGATATCACGTCCGAGGTCTTGAGCTGCCGCTGCCGCTACATTTTGAGGGATCACTGTGGCTGAGTTGGTTGGACTCCCGTCGCTGCATCAACCTCGCGAGGTTTGGACTTTCCATCGCGATGATGGAGAAGAAGTCCGTGATGTTCGATAGCGGACTTCTTGTGCCGCGAGCTGCTCCCTCAACCGAACATTCTCTTCGGCGTGATCTTGGGCGGTGGGACGAGGCTGCGAAGAAGAAGCAGCGGAACCGTCTCAATCGAACCGACTCCAAAAGTGCGGTTCTTCTTCGTCTTCGGGGCCACCTATATAGACAATTTAAAATCGTTAGATATTAATAAAATAAATATTATTATGAATTAAATTAAATTATTTTAAATTATTACCTCATAGTAGATCTTGTCGCACTCGGTGACCGACAGTGTCCCGAGGAGTTGACCGAACTACCTTCGGTCGACGTCGAACACGACTAAGCCGCTCGGCGACTCTAGCCTCATATGCGTTCACGATCTTTTCAGATCGTGAACTCACATAGGTCCCGTCCTTCCTCTTCTGGACCTTGTTGGGATGGGTTTGAAGTAGAGGTGGAACCGGATCGGTTCCTTATGAAATTATAGTAATGAGGGGGTTGGTTATTTTGAGACATGTTTTTGAAGTTGGGTTTTGGAATTGGGTTTTTTAGAGAGATAAAATATTTTAGAGAGAGAGAGAATGAGATTGTGGGAAAAAATGAGAAGTGTCGTCGGATATATATAGGATTTTGTGTCGTTGCTAATTCGTCGCTAAATTAGCGACGAATTAGCAACGATTCGTCGCTATTTCGTCGCTTCTTTTGGTTCAAACCTTTTGGTTTCCTACCCGCGGCAAACGAAAAAAAGGCGACGATTTAGCGACGATACAATATAGCGACGATTTAGCAACGATTCGTTGCTATTTCGTCGCTATATGGTAACGTGACACGAAGCGATTTACATCGTATTTAATAAGTACATGCATGTCAGAATTCGTTGCTATTTCGTCGCTATGTATATTTAGCGACGATTTAGCAACGAATCGTTGCCAATTCGTTGTTAATTTGTAGCTATATGTTAACATGACACGAAACGACATTCATCGTATTTCCAAGTACGAGGATGTAAGGAGGTTTAACATTAGCGACGAAATATCCACGAATTCGTCGCTAAATCGTCGCTAAATGTCAATAGCGACGAAATAGCAACGATTCGTTGCTAAATCGTCGCTAATGCTAAACCCTTATTTTAGGGTTTGGAACCCTAAATTCGGTTTGTATCGTTTTTTTACCACTTTTTCGTTAAAACGAGTTTATAACATTGATCATATGAAGTCACAAACTCAATATATGACAAAAAAACTTGTAAACTAGTTTATTATGAACTTTATAGTATAAACTCTTATAAGTTATGGTTTACTTAGCTTAAATGTGTTAAGTATAATTTTGTAATCTATAATTTTTATTGGTTTATACAAATATATTACTAGTTTTGTACACTTTTTTAGTTAAGTAAAACTCGTATAAATCGATATTAAGTGGTGTTTTAGGGGTTTAAAGTTCGAAGGATTGCAACGACTTAGCAACGAATTGGCAAGGAATCATGGTTAGCAACGAAATGGCGACGATTTAGCAACGAAATGTAATTAAGTTTAGCGACGATTTAGCAACGATCTTGAACCCCTAAATCTGTAATCCATCGAAAATTAGATTTTTTATAAATCGTTGCCAATTCGTCGCTATATTAGCGACGAAATGGCAACGAAAGAAGCGTAGCGTTGCTAAATCCTCGCTAATTAGCGACGATTTAGCAACTTTTTGAAAACGTGCTTACCTACTTAGCGACCCTCCTCGCTAATTCGTCGCTAATTAGCCAGGATATATATTCGTCGCTAAATCGTCGCTAAGTAGCGACGATTTAGCGACGCGGCACTTATTCGTCGCCAAAATCGTCGCTAAATCGTAGCCAATATAGCGACGAAAACATACCTCGCCAAATAGCGACGATTTAGCGACGACATTATTCTTCGTTGCTATTTGTCGCCAATTCGTTGTTATTTCGTTGCTAATATCGTTGTTATTTCGTTGCTATATTTATTCTAAAAGCCCAGTTTCTTGTAGTGCGAGTGCTTATAAGTGTCTCAATAAGCTTTGTACAAATTTGACGAATTAATGAAACATCTAACAACGCGTTTCTAGGACTCTAAATAAAGTTTAATGCAACATCAGTGTTTATAAGTGTATCAATGAGCTTTGTACAAGTTTGACGAATGTATGAAACATCTAACAACGCATTTCTAAAACTCTAAACCAAGTTTCATGCAACATGAGTGCTTATAAGTTCCTCAATAAGCTTTGTACAAGTTTGTCGAACGTATGAAACATCTAACAACGCGTTTCTACTACTCTAAACCAAGTTTCATGCAACATGAGTGCTTATAAGTTCCTCAATGAGCTTTGTACAAGTTTCACGAACTTATGAAACATCTAACAACGCGTTTCTAGGACTCTAAATCAAGTTTCATGCAACATGAGAGCTTATAAGTTCCTCAATGAGCTTTGTACAAGTTTGACGAACGTATGAAACATCTAACAACGCGTTTCTAACACTCTAAACCAAGTTTCACGCAACATGAGTGCTTATAAGTTCCTCAATAACTTTTTACATGTTTCACGAACTTATGAAACATCTAACAACGCGTTCCTAGGACCCTAAACCAAGTTTCATGCAACACGAGAGCTTATAAGTTCCTCAATGAGCTTTGTACAAGTTTGACGAACGTATGAAACATCTAACAACGCATTTCTAGGACTATAAACCAAGTTTCATGCAACATGAGTGCTTAAAAGTTCCTCAATGAGCTTTGTACAAGTTTCACGAACTTATGAAACATCTAACAACGCGTTTCTAGGACTCTAAACCAAGTTTCATGCAAAATGAGTGGTAATAAGTTCCTCAATGAGCTTTGTACGAGTTTGATGAACGTATGAAACATCTAACAACGCGTTTCTAGGACTCTAAACCAAGTTTAATGCAACATGAGTGCTTATAAGTTCCTCAATGAGCTTTGTACAAGTTTCAAGAACTGATGAAACATCTAACAACGCGTTTCTAGGACTCTAAACCAAGTTTCACGCAACATGAGTTCTTATAAGTTCCTCAATGACCTTTGTACAAGTTAGATGAACGTATGAAACATCTAACAACGCGTTTCTAGGACTCTAAACCAATTTTCATGCAACATGAGTGTTTATAACTGTCTCAATGAGCTTTGTACAATTTTGACGAACTTATGAAATATCTAACAACGCGTTTCTAGGACTCTAAACCAAGTTTCATGCAACATGAGTGCTTATAAGTATCTCAATGAGCCTTGTATAAGTTTGACGAACTTATGAAACATCTAACAACGCGTTTCTTGGACTCTAAACAAAGTTTCATGCAACATGAGAGCTTATAAGTTCCTCAATGAGCTTTGTACAAGTTTGACGAACGTATCAAACATCTAATAACGCGTTTCTAAAACTCTAAACCAAGTTTCATGCAACATGAGTGCTTATAAGTTCCTCAATAAGCTTTGTACAAGTTTGACGAACGTATGAAACATCTAACAACGCGTTTCTACGACTCTAAACCAAGTTTCATGCAACATGAGTGCTTATAAGTTCCTCAATGAGCTTTGTATAAGTTTCACGAACTTATGAAACATCTAACAACGCGTTTCTAGGACTCTAAATCAAGTTTCATGCAACATGAGAGCTTATAAGTTCCTCAATGAGCTTTGTACAAGTTTGACGAACGTATGAAACATCTAACAACGCGTTTCTAGGACTCTAAACCAAGTTTCATGCAACATGAGTGTTTATAAGTGTCTCAATGAGCTTTGTACAAGTTTGACGAACTTATGAAACATCTAACAACGCGTTTCTAGGACTCTAAACCAAGTTTCATGCAACATGAGTGCATATAAGTATTTGAATGAGGTTTGTATAAGTTTGACGAACTTATGAAACATCTAACAACTCGTTTCTAGGACTCTAAACCAAGTTTGATGCAACATGAGAGCTGATAAGTTCCTCAATGACCTTTGTACAAGTTTGACGAACGTATGAAACATCTAACAACGCGTTTCTAACACTCTAAACCAAGTTTCATGAAACATGACTGCTTATAAGTTCCTCAATAAGCTTTTTACAAGTTTCACGAACTTATGAAAAATCTAACAACGCGTTTCTAGGACTTTAAACCAAGTTTCATGCAACATGGGAGCTTATAAGTTCCTCAATGAGCTTTGTACAAGTTTGATGAACGTATGAAACATTTAACAACGTGTTTCTAGGACTCTAAACCAAGTTTCATGCAACATGAGTGCTTATAAGTTCCTCAATGAGCTTTGTACAAGTTTCACAAACTTATGAAACATCTACCAACGCGTTTCTAGGACTCTAAACCAATTTTCATGCAACATGAGTTCTTATAAGTTCCTCAATGACCTTTGTACAAGTTTGACGAACGTATCAAACATCTAACAACGCGTTTCTAGGACTCTAAACCAATTTTCATGCAACATGAGGGTTTATAAGCGTCTCAATGAGCTTTGTACAAGTTTCACGAACTTATGAAACATCTAACAACGCGTTTCTAGGACTCTAAACCAAGTTTCATGCAACATGAGTTCTTAGTTCCTCAATGACCTTTGTACAACTTTGACGAACGTATGAAACATCTAACAACGCGTTTCTAGGACTCTAAAGCAATTTTCATGCAACATGAGTGTTTATAAGTGTCTCAATAAGCTTTGTACAAGTTTTACGAACTTATGAAACATCTAACAACGCGTTTCTAGGACTCTAAAAAAAGTTTTGCAACACGAGCGCTTATAAGTGTCTCAATGAGCTTTGTACAAGTTTGACGAATTAATGAAACATCTAACAACGCGTTTCTAGGACTCTAAATAAAGTTTAATGCAACATCAGTGTTTATAAGTGTATCAATGAGCTTTGTACAAGTTTGACGAATGTATGAAACATCTAACAACGCGTTTCTAAAACTCTAAACCAAGTTTCATGCAACATGAGTGCTTATAAGTTCCTCAATAAGCTTTGTACAAGTTTGCCGAACGTATGAAACATCTAACAACGCGTTTCTACGACTCTAAACCAAGTTTCATGCAACATGAGTGCTTATAAGTTCCTCAATGAGCTTTGTACAAGTTTGACGAACGTATGAAACATCTAACAACGCGTTTCTAACACTCTAAACCAAGTTTCACGCAACATGAGTGCTTATAAGTTCCTCAATAACTTTTTACAAGTTTCACGAACTTATGAAAACATCTAACAACGCGTTCTTAGGACCCTAAACCAAGTTTCATGCAACATGAGAGCTTATAAGTTCCTTAATGAGCTTTGTACAAGTTTGACGAACGTATGAAACATCTAACAACGCGTTTCTAGGACTATAAACCAAGTTTCATGCAACATGAGTGCTTATAAGTTCCTCAATGAGCTTTGTACAAGTTTCACGAACTTATGAAACATCTAACAACGCGTTTCTAGGACTGTAAACCAAGTTTCATGCAACATGAGTGCTTATAAGTTCCTCAATGAGATTTATACAAGTTTAATGAACGTATGAAACATCTAACAACGCGTTTCTAGGACTCTAAACCAATTTTCATGCAACATGAGTGCTTATAAGTTCCTCAATGAGCTTTGTACAAGTTTCAAGAACTGATGAAACATCTAACAACGCGTTTCTAGGACTCTAAACCAAGTTTCACGCAACATGAGTTCTTATAAGTTCCTCAATGACCTTTGTACAAGTTTGATGAACGTATGAAACATCTAACAGCGCGTTTCTAGGACTCTAAACCAATTTTCATGCAACATGAGTGTTTATAACTGTCTCAATGAGCTTTGTACAATTTTGACGAACTTATGAAATATCTAACAACGCGTTTCTAGGACTCTAAACAAAGTTTCATGCAACCTGAGTGCTTATAAGTATCTCAATGAGCCTTGTATAAGTTTGACGAACTTATGAAACATCTAACAACTCGTTTCTTGGACTCTAAACAAAGTTTCATGCAACATGAGAGCTTATAAGTTCCTCAATGAGCTTTGTACAAGTTTGACGAACGTATGAAACATCTAACAACGCGTTTCTAACACTCTAAACCAAGTTTCATGAAACATGAGTGCTTATAAGTTCCTCAATAAGCTTTTTACAAGTTTCACGAACTTATGAAACATCTAACAACGCGTTTCTAGGACTTTAAACCAAGTTTCATGCAACATGAGAGCTTATAAGTTCCTCAATGAGCTTTGTACAAGTTTGATGAACGTATGAAACATCTAACTACGTGTTTCTAGGACTCTAAACCAAGTTTCATGCAACATGAGTGCTTATAAGTTCCTCAATGAGCTTTGTACAAGTTTCACAAACTTATGAAACATCTACCAACGCGTTTCTAGGACTCTAAACCAAGTTTTATGCAACATGAGTTCTTATAAGTTCCTCAATTACCTTTGTACAAGTTTGACGAATGTATCAAACATCTAACAACGCGTTTCTAGGACTCTAAACCAATTTTCATGCAACATGAGTGTTTATAAGCGTCTCAATGAGCTTTGTACAAGTTTCACGAACTTATGAAACATCTAACAACGCGTTTCTAGGACTCTAAACCAAGTTTCATGCAACATGAGTTCGTATAAGTTCCTCAATGACCTTTGTACAACTTTGACGAACGTATGAAACATCTAACAACGCGTTTCTAGGACTCTAAAAAAAGTTTCATGCAACACGAGTGCTTATAAGTGTCTCAATGAGCTCTGTACAAGTTTGACGAATTAATGAAACATCTAACAACGCGTTTCTAGGACTCTAAATAAAGTTTAATGCAACATCAGTGTTTATAAGTGTATCAATGAGCTTTGTACAAGTTTGACGAATGTATGAAACATCTAACAACGCGTTTCTAAAACTCTAAACCAAGTTTCATGCAACATGAGTGCTTATAAGTTCCTCAATAAGCTTTGTAAAAGTTTACCGAACGTATGAAACATCTAACAACGCGTTTCTAGGACTCTAAACCAAGTTTCATGCAACATGAGTGCATATAAGTATCTCAATGAGGTATGTATAAGTTTTACGAACTTATGAAACATCTAACAACTCGTTTCTAGGACTCTAAACCAAGTTTGATGCAACATGAGAGCTGATAAGTTCCTCAATGAGCTTTGTACAAGTTTGACGAACGTATGAAACATCTAACAACACGTTTCTAACACTTTAAACCAAGTTTCATGAAACATGAGTGCTTATAAGTTCCTCAATAAGCTAATTACAAGTTTCACGAACTTATGAAACATCTAACAACGCGTTTCTAGGACTTTAAACCAAGTTTCATGCAACATGAGAGCTTATAAGTTCCTCAATGAGCTTTGTACAAGTTTGATGAATGTATGAAACATCTAACAACGTGTTTCTAGGACTCTAAACCAAGTTTCATGCAACATGAGTGCTTATAAGTTCCTCAATGAGCTTTGTACAAGTTTCACAAACTTATGAAACATCTACCAACGCGTTTCTAGGACTCTAAACCAAGTTTCATGCAACATGAGTTCTTATAAGTTCCTCAATTACCTTTGTACAAGTTTGACGAACGTATCAAACATCTAACAACGCGTTTCTAGGACTCTAAACCAATTTTCATGCAACATGAGTGTTTATAAGCGTCTCAATGAGCTTTGTACAAGTTTCACGGACTTATGAAACATCTAACAACCACTACTAAAAAAAGTCATATAGCCACGGTTGTTCCGTGGCTATAGAAAAAATCCGTGGCTATTTAGCCACGGTTTGCCACGGAAATTTTTAGCTACGACCGTATAGCCACGGATTTAACGTTATAGCCACGGATACGACCGTGGCTATATGATATTTTTTTAGTAGTTAACGCGTTTCTAGGACTCTAAACCAAGTTTCATGCAACATGAGTTCTATAAGTTCCTCAATGACCTTTGTACAACTTTGACGAACGTATGAAACATCTAACAACGCGTTTCTAGGACCCTAAACCAATTTTCATGCAACATGAGTGTTTATAAGTGTCTCAATAAGCTTTGTACAAGTTTTACGAACTTATGAAACATCTAACAACGCGTTTCTAGGACTTTAAAAAAAGTTTCATGCAACACGAGTGCTTATAAGTGTCTCAATGAGCTCTGTACAAGTTTGACGAATTAATGAAACATCTAACAACGCGTTTCTAGGACTCTAAATAAAGTTTAATGCAACATCAGTGTTTATAAGTGTATCAATGAGCTTTGTACAAGTTTGACGAATGTATGAAACATCTAACAACGCGTTTCTAAAACTCTAAACCAAGTTTCATGCAACATGAGTGCTTATAAGTTCCTCAATAAGCTCTGTACAATTTTGTCGAACGTATAAAACATCTAACAACGCGTTTCTAGGACTCTAAACCAAGTTTCATGCAACATGAGTGCATATAAGTATCTCAATGAGGTATGTATAAGTTTTACGAACTTATGAAACATCTAACAACTCGTTTCTAGGACTCTAAACCAAGTTTGATGCAACATGAGAGCTGATAAGTTCCTCAATGAGCTTTGTACAAGTTTGACGAACGTATGAAACTTCTAACAACGCGTTTCTAACACTCTAAACCAAGTTTCATGAAACATGAGTGCTTATAAGTTCCTCAATAAGCTTTTTACAAGTTTCACCAACTTATGAAACATCTAACAACGCGTTTCTAGGACTTTAAACCAAGTTTCATGCAACATGAGAGCTTATAAGTTCCTCAATGAGCTTTGTACAAGTTTGATGAACGTATGAAACATCTAACAAGGTGTTTCTAGGACTCTAAACCAAGTTTCATGCAACATGAGTGCTTATAAGTTCCTCAATGAGCTTTGTACAAGTTTCACAAACTTATGAAACATCTACCAACGCGTTTCTAGGACTCTAAACCAAGTTTCATGCAACATGAGTTCTTATAAGTTCCTCAATTACCTTTGTACAAGTTTGACGAACGTATCAAACATCTAACAACGCGTTTCTAGGACTCTAAACCAATTTTCATGCAACATGAGTCTTTATAAGCGTCTCAATGAGCTTTGTACAAGTTTCACGGACTTATGAAACATCTAACAACGCGTTTCTAGGACTCTAAACCAAGTTTCATGCAACATGAGTTCTATAAGTTCCTCAATGACCTTTGTACAACTTTGACGAACGTATGAAACATCTAACAACGTGTTTCTAGGACTCTAAACCAATTTTCATGCAACATGAGTGTTTATAAGTGTCTCGATAAGCTTTGTACAAGTTTTACGAACTTATGAAACATCTAACAACGCGTTTCTAGGACTCTAAAAAAGTTTCATGCAACACGAGTGCTTATAAGTGTCTCAATGAGCTCTGTACAAGTTTGACGAATTAATGAAACATCTAACAACGCGTTTCTAGGACTCTAAATAAAGTTTAATGCAACATCAGTGTTTATAAGTGTATCAATGAGCTTTTTACAAGTTTGACGAATGTATGAAACATCTAACAACGCGTTTCTAAAACTCTAAACCAAGTTTCATGCAACATGAGTGCTTATAAGTTCCTCAATAAGCTTTGTACAAGTTTGCCGAAAGTATGAATCATCTAACAACGCGTTTCTAGGACTCTAAACCAAGTTCCATGCAACATGAGTGCATATAAGTATCTCAATGAGGTATGTATAAGTTTAACGAACTTATGAAACATCTAACAACTCGTTTCTAGGACTCTAAACCAAGTTTGATGCAACATGAGAGCTGATAAGTTCCTCAATGAGCTTTGTACAAGTTTGACGAACGTATGAAACATCTAACAACGCGTTTCTAACACTCTAAACCAAGTTTCATGAAACATGAGTGCTTATAAGTTCCTCAATAAGCTTTTTACAAGTTTCACGAACTTATGAAACATCTAACAACGCGTTTCTAGGACTTTAAACCAAGTTTCATGCAACATGAGAGCTTATAAGTTCCTCAATGAGCTTTGTACAAGTTTGATGAACGTATGAAACATCTAACAACGTGTTTCTAGGACTCTAAACCAAGTTTCATGCAACATGAGTGCTTATAAGTTCCTCAATGAGCTTTGTACAAGTTTCACAAACTTATGAAACATCTACCAACGCGTTTCTAGGACTCTAAACCAAGTTTCATGCAACATGAGTTCTTATAAGTTCCTCAATTACCTTTGTACAAGTTTGACGAACGTATCAAACATCTAACAACGCGTTTCTAGGACTCTAAACCAATTTTCATGCAACATGAGTGTTTATAAGCGTCTCAATGAGCTTTGTACAAGTTTCACGAACTTATGAAACATCTAACAACGCGTTTCTAGGACTCTAAACCAAGTTTCACGCAACATGAGTTCTATAAGTTCCTCAATGACCTTTGTACAACTTTGACGAACGTATGAAACATCTAACAACATGTTTCTAGGACTCTAAACCAATTTTCATGATACATGAATGTTTATAAGTGTCTCAATAAGCTTTGTACAAGTTTTACGAACTTATGAAACATCTAACAACGCGTTTCTAGGACTCTAAAAAAAGTTTCATGCAACACGAGTGCTTATAAGTGTCTCAATGAGCTCTGTACAAGTTTGACGAATTAATGAAACATCTAACAACGCGTTTCTAGGACTCTAAATAAAGTTTAATGCAACATCAGTGTTTATAAGTGTATCAATGAGCTTTGTATAAGTTTGACGAATGTATGAAACATCTAACAACGCGTTTCTAAAACTCTAAACCAAGTTTCATGCAACATGAGTGCTTATAAGTTCCTCAATAAGATTTGTACAAGTTTGCCGAACGTATGAAACATCTAACAACGCGTTTCTAGGACTCTAAACAAAGTTTCATGCAACATGAGTGCATATAAGTATCTCAATGAGGTATGTATAAGTTTTACGAACTTATGAAACATCTAACAACTCGTTTCTAGGACTCTAAACCAAGTTTGATGCAACATGAGAGCTGATAAGTTCCTCAATGAGCTTTGTACAAGTTTGACGAACGTATGAAACATCTAACAACGCGTTTCTAACACTCTAAACCAAGTTTCATGAAACATGAGTGCTTATAAGTTCCTCAATAAGCTTTTTACAAGTTTCACGAACTTATGAAACATCTAACAACGCGTTTCTAGGACTTTAAACCAAGTTTCATGCAACATGAGAGCTTATAAGTTCCTCAATGAGCTTTGTACAAGTTTGATGAACGTATGAAACATCTAACAACGTGTTTCTAGGACTCTAAACCAAGTTTCATGCAACATGAGTGCTTATAAATTCCTCAATGAGCTTTGTACAAGTTTCACAAACTTATGAAACATCCACCAACGCGTTTCTAGGACTCTAAACCAAGTTTCATGCAACATGAGTTCTTATAAGTTCCTCAATTACCTTTGTACAAGTTTGACGAACGTATCAAACATCTAACAACGCGTTTCTAGGACTCTAAACCAATTTTCATGCAACATGAGTGTTTATAAGCGTCTCAATGAGCTTTGTACAAGTTTCACGAACTTATGAAACATCTAACAACGCGTTTCTAGGACTCTAAACCAAGTTTCATGCAACATGAGTTCTTATAAGTTCCTCAATGACCTTTGTACAACTTTGACGAACGTATGAAACATCTAACAACGCGTTTCTAGGACTCTAAACCAATTTTCATGCAACATGAGTGTTTATAAGTGTCTCGATAAGTTTTGTACAAGTTTTACGAACTTATGAAACATCTAACAACGCGTTTCTAGGACTCTAAAAAAAGTTTCATGCAACACGAGTGCTTATAAGTGTCTCAATGAGCTCTGTACAAGTTTGACGAATTAATGAAACATCTAACAACGCGTTTCTAGGACTCTAAATAAAGTTTAATGCAACATCAATGTTTATAAGTGTATCAATGAGCTTTGTACAAGTTTGACGAATGTATGAAACATCTAACAACGCGTTTCTAAAACTCTAAACCAAGTTTCATGCAACATGAGTGCTTATAAGTTCCTCAATAAGCTTTGTACAAGTTTGCCGAACGTATGAAACATCTAACAACGCGTTTCTAGGACTCTAAATAAAGTTTCATGCAACATGAGTGCATATAAGTATCTCAATGAGGTATGTATAAGTTTTACGAACTTATGAAACATCTAACAACTCGTTTCTAGGACTCTAAACCAAGTTTGATGCAACATGAGAGCTGATAAGTTCCTCAATGAGCTTTGTACAAGTTTGACGAACGTATGAAACATCTAACAACGTGTTTCTAACACTCTAAACCAAGTTTCATGAAACATGAGTGCTTATAAGTTCCTCAATAAGCTTTTTACAAGTTTCACGAACTTATGAAACATCTAACAACGCGTTTCTAGGACTTTAAACCAAGTTTCATGCAACATGAGAGCTTATAAGTTCCTCAATGAGCTTTGTACAAGTTTGATGAACGTATGAAACATCTAACAACGTGTTTCTAGGACTCTAAACCAAGTTTCATGCAACATGAGTGCTTATAAGTTCCTCAATGAGCTTTGTACAAGTTTCACAAACTTATGAAACATCTACCAACGCTTTTCTAGGACTCTAAACCAAGTTTCATGCAACATGAGTTCTTATAAGTTCCTCAATTACCTTTGTACAAGTTTGACGAACGTATCAAACATCTAACAACGCGTTTCTAGGACTCTAAACCAATTTTCATGCAACATGAGTGTTTATAAGCGTCTCAATGAGCTTTGTACAAGTTTCACGGACTTATGAAACATCTAACAACGTTTGCCGAACGTATGAAACATCTAACAACGCGTTTCTAGGACTCTAAACAAAGTTTCATGCAACATGAGTGCATATAAGTATCTCAATGAGGTATGTATAAGTTTTACGAACTTATGAAACATCTAACAACTCGTTTCTAGGACTCTAAACCAAGTTTGATGCAACATGAGAGCTGATAAGTTCCTCAATGAGCTTTGTACATGTTTCACGAACTTATGAAACATCTAACAACGCGTTTCTAGGACTCTAAACCAAGTTTCATGCAACATGAGTGCTTATAAGTTCCTCAATGAGCTTTGTACAAGTTTGACGAACGTATGAAACATATAACAACCCTATTCTAAAACTCTAAACCAAGTTTCATGCAACATGAGTGCTTATAAGTTCCTCAATGAGCTTTGTACAAGTTTCACGAACTTATGAAGCATCTAACAACGCGTTTCTAAGACTCTAAACCAAGTTTCATGCAACATGAGTTCTTATAAGTTCCTCAATGACCTTTGTACAAGTTTGACCAACGTATGAAACATTTAAAACCGCGTTTCTAGGACTCTAAACCAAGTTTCATGCAACATGAGTGCTTATAAGTTCCTCAATGAGCTTTGTAGAAGTTTGAAGAACGTATGAAACATCTAACAACTCGTTTCTAGTACTCTAAACCAAGTTTCATGCAACATGAGTGCTTATAAGTTCCTCAATGAGCTTTGTACAAGTTTCACAAACGTATGAAACATCTAACAACGCGTTTCTAGGACTCTAAACCAAGTTTCATGCAACATGAGTGCTTATAAGTATCTCAATGAGCTTTCTACAAGTTTGACAAACTTATGAAACATCTAACAACGTGTTTCTAGGACTCTAAACCAAGTTACATGCAACATGAGTTCTTATAAGTTCCTCAATGAGCTTTGTATAAGTTTGACGAACTTATAAAACATCTAACAACTCGTTTTTAGGACTCTAAACCAAGTTTCATGCAACATGAGTTCTTATAAGTTCCTCAATGAGCTTTGTACAAGTTTCACGAACGTATGAAACATCTAACAACGCGTTTCTAAAACTCTAAACCAAGTTTCATGCAACATGAGTGCTTATAAGTTCCTCAATGAGCTTTTTACATGTTTGACAAACTTATGAAACATCTAACAACGCGTTTCTAAAACTCTAAACCAAGTTTCATGAAACATGAGTGCTTATAAGTGTCTCAATGAGTTTTGTACAAGTTTGACGAACTTATGAAACATCTAACAACACGTTTCTAGGACTCTAAACCAAGTTTCATGCAACATGAGTGCTTATAAGTATCTCAATGAGCTTTGTACAAGTTTGACGAACTTATGAAACATCTAACAACGCGTTTCTAGGACTCTAAACCAAGTTTCATGCAACATGAGTGCTTGTAAGTATCTCAATGAGCTTTGTATAAGTTTGACGAACTTATGAAACATCTAACAACTCGTTTTTAGGACTCTAAACTAAGTTTCATGCAACATGAGTTCTTATAAGTTCCTCAATGGCCTTTGTACAAGTTTGACGAACGTATGAAACATCTAACAACTCGTTTCTAAGACTCTAAACCAAGTTTCATGCAACATGAGTGCTTATAAGTTCCTCAATGAGCTTTGTACAAGTTTCACGAACGTATGAAACATCTAACAACGCGTTTCTAAAACTTTAAACCAAGTTTCATGCAACATGAGTGCTTATAAGTGTCTCAATGAGTTTTGTACAAGTTTGACGAACTTATGAAACATCTAACAACGCGTTTCAAGGACTCTAAACCAAGTTTCATGCAACATGAGTGCTTATAAGTATCTCAATGAGCTTTGTACAAGTTTGACAAACTTATGAAACATCTAACAACTCGTTTTTAGGACTCTAAACCAAGTTTCATGCAACATCAGTGCTTATAAGTTCCTCAATGAGCTTTGTACAAGTTTCACGAACTTATGAAACATCTAACAACTCGTTTCTAAAAATCTAAACCAAGTTTCATGCAACATGAGTGCTTATAAGTTCCTCAATGAGCTTTGTACAAGTTTGACGAACGTATGAAACATTTAACAACCCGTTTCTAAAACTCTAAACCAAGTTTCATGCAACATGAGTGCTTATAAGTTCCTCAATGAGCTTTGTACAAGTTTCACGAACTTATGAAACATCTAACAACGCGTTTCTAAGACTCTAAACCAAGTTTCATGCAACATGAGTTCTTATAAGTTCCTCAATGACCTTTGTACAAGTTTGACCAACGTATGAAACATTTAACAACGCGTTTCTAGGACTCTAAACCAAGTTTCATGCAACATGAGTGCTTATAAGTTCCTCAATGAGTTTTGTACAAGTTTGAAGAACGTATGAAACATCTAACAACTCGTTTCTAGGACTCTAAACCAAGTTTCATGCAACATGAGTGCTTATAAGTTCCTCAATGAGCTTTGTACAAGTTTCACGAACGTATGAAACATCTAACAACGCGTTTCTAGGACTCTAAACCAAGTTTCATGCAACAGGAGTGCTTATAAGTATCTCAATGAGCTTTGTACAAGTTCGACAAACTTATGAAACATCTAACAACGCGTTTCTAAAACTCTAAACCAAGTTTCATGCAACATGAGTGCTTATAGTGTCTCAATGAGCTTTGTACAAGTTTGACGAACTTATGAAACATCTAACAACGCGTTTCTAGGACTCTAAACCAAGTTTCATGCAACATGAGTGCTTATAAGTTCCTCAATGAGCTTTGTACAAGTTTCACGAACGTATGAAACATCTAACAACGCGTTTCTAAAACTCTAAACCAAGTTTCATGCAACATGAGTGCTTATAAGTGTCTCAATGAGTTTTGTACAAGTTTGACGAACTTATGAAACATCTAACAACGCGTTTCAAGGACTCTAACCCAAGTTCCATGCAACATGAGTGCTTATAAGTATCTCAATGAGCTTTGTACAAGTTTGACAAACTTATGAAACATCTAACAACGCGTTTCTAGGACTCTAAACCAAGTTTCATGCAACATGAGTGTTTATAAGTATCTCAATGAGCTTTGTACAAGTTTGACGAAATTATGAAACATCTGACAACGCGTTTCTAGGACTATAAACCAAGTTTCATGCAACATGAGTGCTTATAAGTATCTCAATGAGCTTTGTATAAGTTTTACAAACTTATAAAACATCTAACAACTCGTTTTTAGGACTCTAAACCAAGTTTCATGCAACATGAGATCCTATAAGTTCCTCAATGAGCTTTTTAAAAGTTTCACGAACGTATGAAACATCTGACAACGCGTTTCTAAAACTCTAAACCAAGTTTCATGCAACATGAGTGCTTATAAGTTCCTCAATGAGCTTTGTACAAGTTTGACGAACGTATGAAACATTTAACAACCCGTTTCTAAAACTCTAAACCAAGTTTCATGCAACATGAGTGCTTATAAGTTCCTCAATGAGCTTTGTGCAAGTTTCACGAACGTATGAAACATCTAACAACGCGTTTCTAGGACTCTAAACCAAGTTTCATGCAACATGAGTGCTTATAAGTATCTCAATGAGCTTTGTACAAGTTCGACAAACTTATGAAACATCTAACAACGCGTTTCTAAAACTCTAAACCAAGTTTCATGCAACATGAGTGCTTATAGTGTCTCAATGAGCTTTGTACAAGTTTGACGAACTTATGAAACATCTAACAACGCGTTTCTAGGACTCTAAACCAAGTTTCATGCAACATGAGTGCTTATAAGTATCTCAATGAACTTTCTACAAGTTTGACAAACTTATGAAACATCTAACAACGTGTTTCTAGGACTCTAAACCAAGTTTCATGCAACATGAGTGCTTATAAGTATCTCAAAGAGCTTTGTATAAGTTTGACAAACTTATGAAACATCTAACAACGTGTTTCTAGGACTCTAAACAAAGTTTCATGCAACATGAGGGGAAAACGACCTATTTCCCCACGAGAACTATGATATAGTATCAGATTCACACCATTCTTTGACCCCATCCTCAGTACCCATAATTTTACTACTTCGTACCAATTACCCACAATAACTATCATACAGTCTATTTCCCTCTTTATCAAAGTTTAAATATTTGATTCCCCACCGGTCGGGTTACTGTTGGTTTAAAGTTGGTTTAAAGTTGGTTTACTGTTTCATAAACCGTGTTTAATTAATTGTTAACCGATTAAACCCGATTAACCCACTAAACCGACCCTCTCTCACCCACCCGATACCCACTAAACCTAACCTCTATCACCCGACAACCTCTCTCAAGCCCTAGAAAAATCCCCAAATCGATTTCTCTCAATTTCTCTCAAATTTCTCTCAAATCTTCGACAGTGATGGCTTTAATCGTACAAGAAAGCGACGACTACATGGACTTGATGAATCCTGATGACTATGTGATGCATGCAGATGACGAAGCTCAAGATCGAAACAATTTTCACATAGAAGACCTCGCCGAAGAGTTTGCACGGATTGATGCTCTTGTGCGTCACAACAAGCTTCCTGAGAGTGATGAAGAAGATAATTGTTGGAGTAATAGGAGAGAAGTCGAGAGAGGCGTAAGATATAACATGGGTCGTGGTGATGGAAACTTACGGATGAAGCAGACGTTCTTCAATGGTGTTGCTTTCAAAGAGAGTGTCTTGGATTATGCTTTGAAGACAGGTCGAAATCTGAAACAATACAGATATGATAAAGAAAAGTTAGGCTTTAGATGTGTTGGTCTTGAGGGTAAATGCAAATGGATGGTGTATGCATCTAGTCTTCCAAATGATCTCGTATGGAGGGTTAGGAAGTATGTAGACCATCATATATGTATCCCTAATGGTCAGTGTGAGATGTTTAAGGTTCCGGTGATAGCTAGGTTATTCATAGACAAGATTAGAGATGAGCCGGAGTACTACTTGCCTGCAAAGATGGAACAAATCATTAAGGAAAGGTGGAAGGTGAGTGTCTCTAGGCCTCAATGTCAAGCTGCGAGAAGGAATGCTTTGAAGTGGATTCAGGCTGAGTATGATGAGCAGTTTAGTAGGCTAAAAGACTATGGTGCTGAGATAGTTGAATCAAATCCTGGATCCACTGTGGTGATAGAGACAGTGAAGGATGATGCAGATAAGGATGTGTTTAGTAGGTTCTATGTATGTTATGATGTGCTTAGGAAGACATTGAAAGCGAGTTGCAGACCACTTATAGGAGTTGATGGGTGTTTCTTAAAATCAAAGGTTAAGGGTCAGCTACTAGTTGCTTTAGGTAGAGATGCTAACAATGGGATATATCCAATAGCTTGGAGTGTTGTGCAAGTGGAGAACAAAGACTGATTTTGGGTTGGATGAAGGAGAAGGCTATGTAATGGTCTCTGATCGTCAAAAGGTATGTTTTGCTTAAGTTTTTATATATGTGTTTTCATTTTGGTGGACTTATTTATATGAGGTTCTGTTTTGTAGGGTTTAATATTAGCTGTTGAGAAGGAGTTACCTAAGATTGAGCATAGAAAATGTGTGCAACACATTTATGGAATCCTGAAGAAGGATCATCCAGGGAAAAAAGGCATGAAACAACTTCTATGGCGTTTGGCTTGGAGTTACAATGAGACTGAGTACAAAGAGGCATTGGATAGGATCTTTCAGTATGATACATCTGTATACGATGGTGTAATGAAGAGGCAGCCAAAGACTTGGTGCAGGGCATTCTACATATGTAGATGACTTTTTAAAAGAGGAGCATGAGCAGGCAGCTGAATGTATGGTGAGTAGGAGCACAAATGATATGTGGGAAGTGAGGCTTAGTGGAGACTACCATCGTGTAGCTTTGGAGAGGAGGTTTTGTACTTGCAGGAAGTACCAAATCTGTGGAATCCCTTGTGAGCATGCATATGGTGTTATCCTGCATAAGAAGTTCATAGTTGAGCACTATGTTTCTACATGGATCAGCACTGCCATGTATAGGAAGAACTATGAGCATGGTATCATTCCTCATAAGAGTGCACGTTTTTGGCCTTCATCAAGTGGTGCTTCTGTAGAATATCCAGCAGATGAAGAAGGCAAAGGAAAGGGTAAGGTTACTAAAAAAGACAAGAAGAGGAATAAAGGGGTTAATGAGTCTCCAACGAAGAAAGCACCAAAACTGAATAAAAGAACCGTGCATTGTCGTGTATGTGGTGTAGTTGGCCACAACTCTAGGTTCCACAAGAGAAACTCAACTCAGGTATGTGTATTTCTCTGCTTTTGTGTTTGTTATGTGTTTAGACCATTACATTCTTGGGTTTGTGTTATGTTTTGTAGGCTTCACAAACAAATGGTCAAGGAGAACCTTCACAACAAGAGCCTTCTCAAGGAGAGCCTTCTCAAGGCATTTTCACTCAGATTTAGTGTAATATATATCATTGTAATGGTCTTTCTTTTGACTACTAAACTAATCGGCTTTATAATTTTTGTAGTGCTTTTGACAATGTTGTTGTTTTGGCAATGTTGTACTACTAAACTACTCGGCTTTGTTATGCTTTTGACAATGTTTTAGTTATGGTTTTCTTATGGTTTTAGTTATGGTTTTAGTTATGGTTTTCTTATGATTTTTTGCAATGTTAAATGTACCACAACAACAACACATTAATTTAACAACAACACATCAATTTAACAACAACTAATCAATTTAACAACAACACATCCGAATCCGAATCAAGTTACATAAGTAAAACCTTTTAGTTTTTAGGGTTTAACAACAACAAGAACAACAAGAACAACAAGAACAACGAATTAGGTGAGTTTAATCAAACAAACAAAGAACAAGCATCCAATGAGAACGAGAATTATCATCTTCCTCATATCACATTTGGCTTGCACAATCTCATACTCTACCCTCTCAAGTATAGCATTTTCAATCTTTTTTTGCACATTGTCAATCACCATCTTCTCCATCTCCAAATTCACATTCGTAATCTCTTTAACCAAGTTCTCAAGCCGCTCATATCTGCCATTCAATGCCTCGATCTCATCCACCATAGCCTCGTCTTTCCACTTGAAGCAATGATTATCGTTGTGAAGCTACACTTCCGACAACACACACATCATTACATACTTCGAAAACACTCAAATAAACAAACAAACACATTATTACCTTCTTTGTTGTCGCGAATTCACACCGATAGTACCGACGGTATGGATTGTTCTCTGATTTCGAAATCAATTCAAGGACGACACAACCACACCAACATTTCTTAGGCACACCCACCACTCTTCGTCTACAATTCGCTCTTGATGAACCGATCGATCCTCCTGAGACACCACTCATGGTTTTGTGTGAAAATCGATTTGGGGAAAAACTGTATTTAGGGTTCGTCGAAAATCGATTTGGGGAAAATTTTCATCTTTAAATCGATTTCGGGTTATGGGTTAATGGGTCGGGTTACGATTTCGGTTTGAGAGAAGAGTAACTGGTTTACCACTCGGTTTTAGTCAGACCGAACATAACCAATACGGATGGGGAAATAGACTGTATGATAGTTATTGTGGGTAATTGGTACGAAGTAGTAAAATAATGGGTACTGAGGATGGGGTCAAAGAATGGTGTGAATCTGATACTATATCATAGTTCTCGTGGGGAAATATGTCGTTTTCCCCAACATGAGTGTTTATAAGTTCCTCAATGAGCTTTGTACAAGTTTCATGAACTTATGAAACATCTAACAACTCCTTTCTAGGACTTTAAACAAAGTTTCATGCAACATGAGTGTTTATAAGTGTCTCAATGAGCTTTGTACAAGTTTGACGAACTTATGAAACATCTAACAACGCGTTTCTAGGACTCTAAACCAAGTTTCATGCAACATGAGTTCTTATAAGTATCTCAATGAGCTTTGTATAAGTATGACGAACTTATGAAACATCTAAAAACTCGTTTCTAGAACTCTAAACCAAGTATCATGCAACATGAGAGCTTATAAGTTCCTCAATGAGCTTTGTACAAGTTTGACGAACGTATGAAACATCTAAAAAACGAGTTTCTAAACCTCTAAACCAAGTTTCATGCAAAATGAGTGCTAATATGTTCCTCAATAAGCTTTGTACAAGTTTCACGAACTTATGAAACATCTAACAACGAGTTTCTAGGACTCTAAACCAAGTTTCATGCAACATTAGAGCTTATAAGTTCCTCAATGAGCTTTGTACAAATTTTACGAACGTATGAAACATCTAACAACGCGTTTCTAGGACTCTAAACCAAGTTTCATGCAACATGAGTTCTTATAAGTTCCTTAATGAGCTTTGTACAAGTTTGACGAAGTTATAAAACATCTAACAACGCGTTTCTAGGACTCTAAACCAAGTTACATGCAACATGAGTTCTTATAAGTTCCTCAATGAGCTTTGTACAAGTTTGAAGAACGTATGAAACATCTAATAACGCGTTTCTAAGACTCTAAACCAAGTTTCATGCAACATGAGTGTTTATAAGTGTCTCAATGATCTTTGTACATGTTTGACGAACTTATGAAACATCTAACAACGCGTTTCTAAAACTCTAAACCAAGTTTCATGCAACATGAGTGCTTATAAGTTCCTCAATAAGCTTTGTAAAAGTTTGACGAACGTATGAAACATCTAACAACCCGTTTCTAGGACTCTAAACCAAGTTTCATGCAACATGAGTGCTTATAAGTTCCTCAATGAGCTTTGTACAAGTTTCACGAACTTATGAAACATCAAACAACGCGTTTCTTGGACTCTAAACCAAGTTTCATGCAACATGAGTTCTTATAAGTTCCTCAATGAGCTTTGTACAAGTTTGACGAACGTATGTAACATCTAACAACGCATTTCTAGGACTCTAAACGAAGTTTCATGCAACATGAGTGTTTATAAGTGTCTCAATGAGCTTTGTACAACTTTGACGAACTTATGAAACATCTAACAACGCGTTTCTAGGACTCTAAACCAAGTTTAATACAAAATGAGTGCTTATAAGAATCTCAATGAGTTTTGTATAAGTTTGACGAAGTTATGAAACATCTAGCAACTCGTTTCTAGGACTCTCAACCAAATTTCATGCAACATAAGAGCTTATAAGTTCCTCAATGAGATTTGTACAAGTTTGACGACTGTATGAAATATCTAACAACGCGTTTCTAGGACTCTAAACCAAGTTTCATGCAACATGAGTGCTTATAAGTTCCTCAATGAGTTTTGTACAAGTTTCACGAACTTATGAAACATATAACAATGCGTTTCTAGGACTCTAAACCAAGTTTCATACAACATGAGTGCTTATAAGTTCCTCAATGAGCTTTGTACAAGTTTGACGAACGTATGAAACATCTAACTACGTGTTCCTAGGACTCTAAACCAAGTTTAATGCAACATGAGATCTTATAAGTTCATCAATGAGCTTTATTCAAGTATGACAAACTTATGAAACATCTAACATCGTGTTTCTAGGACTCTAAACCAAGTTTCATGCAACATGAGTGATTATAAATGTCTCAATGAGCTTTGTACAAGTTGACGAACTTATGAAACATCTAACAACGCGTTTCTAGGACTCTAAATTAAGTTTCATGCAACATGAGAGCTTATAAGTTATTCAATGAGCTTTGTACAGGTTTGACGAACTTATGAAACATCTAACAACGTGTTTCTATAACTCTAAACCAAGTTTCATGCAACATGAGTGCTTATAAGTTCTTTAATAAGCTTTGTACAAGTTTCACGAACCTATGAAACATCTAACAACGCGTTTCTAGGATTCTAAACCAAGTTTCATGCAACATGAGAGCTTATAAGTTCCTCAATGAGATTAGTACAAGTTTGATGAACGTATGAAACATCTAACAACGCGTTTCTAGGACTCTAAACAAAGTTTCATGCAACATGAGTGCTTAAAAGTTCCTCAATGAGCTTTGCACAAGTTTCACGAACATATGAAACATCTAACAACGCGTTTCTCGGACTCTAAACCAAGTTTCATGCAACATGAGTTCTTATAAGTTCCTCAATGATCTTTGTACAAGTTTGACGAACGTATGAAACATCTAACAACGCGTTTCTAGGACTCTAAACCAAGTTTCATGCAACATGAGTGTTTATAAGTTTCTCAATGAGATTTGTACAAGTTTGACGAACTTATGAAACATCTAACAACGCGTTTCTAGGACTCTAAACCAAGTTTCATGCAACATGAGTGCTTATATGTATCTAAATGAGCTTTGTATAAGTTTGACGAACTTATGAAACATCTAACAACTCGTTTCTAGGACTCTAAATCAAGTTTCATGCAACATGGGTTCTTATAAGTTCCTCAATGAGCTTTGTACAAGTTTCACGAACTTATGAAACATCTAACAACGCGTTTCTAGGACTCTAAACCAAGTTTCATGCAACATGAGAGCTTATAACTTCCTCAATGAGCTTTGTACAAGTTTTACGAACGTATGAAACATCTAACAACGCGTTTCTAGGATTCTAAACCAAGTTTCATGCAACATGAGTGCGTATAAGTTCCTCAATGAGCTTTGTACAAGTTTCACGAACTTATGAAACATCTAACAACGCGTTTCTAGGACTCTAAACCAAGTTACATGCAACATGAGTTCTTATAAGTTCCTCAATGAGCTTTGTACAAGTTTGACGAACGTATGAAATATCTAACAACGCGTTTCTAGGACTCTAAACCAAGTTTCATGCAACATGAGTGTTTATATGTGTCTCAGTGAGCTTTGTACAAGTTTCACGAACTTATGAAACATCTAACAACGCGTTTCTAGGACTCTAAACCAAGTTTCATGCAACATGAGAGCTTATAAGTTCCTCAATGAGCTTTGTACAAGTTTGACGAACGTATGAAACATCTAACAACGCGTTTCTAGGATTCTAAACCAAGTTTCATGCAACATGAGTGCTTATAATTTCCTCAATGAGCTTTGTACAAGTTTCACGAACTTATGAAACATCTAACAACTCGTTTCTAGGACTCTAAACCAAGTTTCATGCAACATGAGTGTTTATAAGTTCCTCAATGAGCTTTGTACAAGTTTGACGACTGTATGAAATATCTAACAACGCGTTTCTAGGACTCTAAACCAAGTTTCATGCATCATGAGTGCTTATAAGTTCCTCAATGAGTTTTGTACAAGTTTCACGAACTTATGAAACATATAACAATGCATTTCTAGGACTCTAAACCAAGTTTCATACAACATGAGTGCTTATAAGTTCCTCAATGAGCTTTGTACAAGTTTGACGAACGTATGAAACATCTAACTACGTGTTTCTCAGACTCTAAACCAAGTTTAATGCAACATGAGATCTTATAAGTTCATCAATGAGCTTTATTCAAGTATGACAAACTTATGAAACATCTAACATCGTGTTTCTAGGAGTCTAAACCAAGTTTCATGCAACATGAGTGATTATAAATGTCTCAATGAGCTTTTTACAAGTTGACGAACTTATGAAACATCTAACAACGCGTTTCTAGGACTCTAAATTAAGTTTCATGCAACATGAGAGCTTATAAGTTATTCAATGAGCTTTGTACAGGTTTGACGAACTTATGAAACATCTAACAACGTGTTTCTATAACTCTAAACCAAGTTTCATGCAACATGAGTGCTTATAAGTTCTTCAATAAGCTTTGTACAAGTTTCACGAACCTATGAAACATCTAACAACGCGTTTCTAGGATTCTAAACCAAGTTTCATGCAACATGAGAGCTTAGAAATTCCTCAATGAGATTTGTACAAGTTTGACGAACGTATGAAACATCTAACAACGCGTTTCTAGGACTCTAAACAAAGTTTCATGCAACATGAGTGCTTAAAAGTTCCTCAATGAGCTTTGCACAAGTTTCACGAACATATGAAACATCTAACAACGCGTTTCTCGGACTCTAAACCAAGTTTCATGCAACATGAGTTCTTATAAGTTCCTCAATGACCTTTGTACAAGTTTGACGAACGTATGAAACATCTAACAACGCGTTTCTAGGACTCTAAACAAAGTTTCATGCAACATGAGTGTTTATAAGTTTCTCAATGAGCTTTGTACAAGTTTGACGAACTTATGAAACATCTAACAACGCGTTTCTAGGACTCTAAACCAAGTTTCATGCAACATGAGTGCTTATATGTATCGAAATGAGCTTTGTATAAGTTTGACGAACTTATGAAACATCTAACAACTCGTTTCTAGGACTCTAAATCAAGTTTCATGCAACATGGGTTCTTATAAGTTCCTCAATGAGCTTTGTACAAGTTTCACGAACTTATGAAACATCTAACAACGCGTTTCTAGGACTCTAAACCAAGTTTCATGCAACATGAGAGCTTATAACTTCCTCAATGAGCTTTGTACAAGTTTTACGAACGTATGAAACATCTAACAACGCGTTTCTAGGATTCTAAACCAAGTTTCATGCAACATGAGTGCGTATAAGTTCCTCAATGAGCTTTGTACAAGTTTCACGAACTTATGAAACATCTAACAACGCGTTTCTAGGACTCTAAACCAAGTTACATGCAACATGAGTTCTTATAAGTTCCTCAATGAGCTTTGTACAAGTTTGACGAACGTATGAAATATCTAACAACGCGTTTCTAGGACTCTAAACCAAGTTTCATGCAACATGAGTGTTTATATGTGTCTCAGTGAGCTTTGTACAAGTTTCACGAACTTATGAAACATCTAACAACGCGTTTCTAGGACTCTAAACCAAGTTTCATGCAACATGAGAGCTTATAAGTTCCTCAATGAGCTTTGTTCAAGTTTGACGAACTTATGAAACATCTAACAACGCGTTTCTAGGATTCTAAACCAAGTTTCATGCAACATGAGTGCTTATAAGTTCCTCAATGAGCTTTGTACAAGTTTCACGAACTTATGAAACATCTAACAACTCGTTTCTAGGACTCTAAACCAAGTTTCATGCAACATGAGTGTTTATAAGTTCCTCAATGAGCTTTGTACAAGTTTGACGACTGTATGAAATATCTAACAACGCGTTTCTAGGACTCTAAACCAAGTTTCATGCAACATGAGTGCTTATAAGTTCCTCAATGAGTTTTGTACAAGTTTCACGAACTTATGAAACATATAACAATGCGTTTCTAGGACTCTAAACCAAGTTTCATACAACATGAGTGCTTATAAGTTCCTCAATGAGCTTTGTACAAGTTTGACGAACGTATGAAACATCTAACTACGTGTTTCTAGGACTCTAAACCAAGTTTAATGCAACATGAGATCTTATAAGTTCATCAATGAGCTTTATTCAAGTATGACAAACTTATGAAACATCTAACATCGTGTTTCTAGGACTCTAAACCAAGTTTTATGCAACATGAGTGATTATAAATGTCTCAATGAGCTTTTTACAAGTTGACGAACTTATGAAACATCTAACAACGCGTTTCTAGGACTCTAAATTAAGTTTCATGCAACATGAGAGCTTATAAGTTATTCAATGAGCTTTGTACAGGTTTGACGAACTTATGAAACATCTAACAACGTGTTTCTATAACTCTAAACCAAGTTTCATGCAACATGAGTGCTTATAAGTTCTTCAATAAGCTTTGTACAAGTTTCACGAACCTATGAAACATCTAACAACGCGTTTCTAGGATTCTAAACCAAGTTTCATGCAACATGAGAGCTTATAAATTCCTCAATGAGATTTGTACAAGTTTGACGAACGTATGAAACATCTAACAACGCGTTTCTAGGACTCTAAACAAAGTTTCATGCAACATGAGTGCTTAAAAGTTCCTCAATGAGCTTTGCACAAGTTTCACGAACATATGAAACATCTAACAACGCGTTTCTCAGACTCTAAACCAAGTTTCATGCAACATGAGTTCTTATAAGTTCCTCAATGACCTTTGTACAAGTTTGACGAACGTATGAAACATCTAACAACGCGTTTCTAGGACTCTAAACCAAGTTTCATGCAACATGAGTGTTTATAAGTTTCTCAATGAGCTTTGTACAAGTTTGACGAACTTATGAAACATCTAACAACGCGTTTCTAGGACTCTAAACCAAGTTTCATGCAACATGAGTGCTTATATGTATCTAAATGAGCTTTGTATAAGTTTGACGAACTTATGAAACATCTAACAACTCGTTTCTAGGACTCTAAATCAAGTTTCATGCAACATGGGTTCTTATAAGTTCCTCAATGAGCTTTGTACAAGTTTCACGAACTTATGAAACATCTAACAACGCGTTTCTAGGACTCTAAACCAAGTTTCATGCAACATGAGAGCTTATAACTTCCTCAATGAGCTTTGTACAAGTTTTACGAACGTATGAAACATCTAACAACGCGTTTCTAGGATTCTAAACCAAGTTTCATGCAACATGAGTGCGTATAAGTTCCTCAATGAGCTTTGTACAAGTTTCACGAACTTATGAAACATCTAACAACGCGTTTCTAGGACTCTAAACCAAGTTACATGCAACATGAGTTCTTATAAGTTCCTCAATGAGCTTTGTACAAGTTTGACGAACGTATGAAATATCTAACAACGCGTTTCTAGGACTCTAAACCAAGTTTCATGCAACATGAGTGTTTATATGTGTCTCAGTGAGCTTTGTATAAATTTCACGAACTTATGAAACATCTAACAACGCGTTTCTAGGACTCTAAACCAAGTTTCATGCAACATGAGAGCTTATAAGTTCCTCAATGAGCTTTGTACAAGTTTGACGAACGAATGAAACATCTAACAACGCGTTTCTAGGATTCTAAACCAAGTTTCATGCAACATGAGTGCTTATAAGTTCCTCAATGAGCTTTGTACAAGTTTCACGAACTTATGAAACATCTAACAACTCGTTTCTAGGACTCTAAACCAAGTTTCATGCAACATGAGTGTTTATAAGTTCCTGAATGAGCTTTGTACAAGTTTCACGAACTTATGAAACATCTAACAACGCGTTTCTAGGACTCTAAACCAAGTTTCATGCAACATGAGTGCTTATATGTATCTAAATGAGCATTGTATAAGTTTGACGAACTTATGAAACATCTAACAACTCGTTTCTAGGACTCTAAATCAAGTTTCATGCAACATGGGTTCTTATAAGTTCCTCAATGAGCTTTGTACAAGTTTCACGAACTTATGAAACATCTAACAACGCGTTTCTAGGACTCTAAACCAAGTTTCATGCAACATGAGAGCTTATAACTTCCTCAATGAGCTTTGTACAAGTTTTACGAACGTATGAAACATCTAACAACGCGTTTCTAGGATTCTAAACCAAGTTTCATGCAACATGAGTGCGTATAAGTTCCTCAATGAGCTTTTTACAAGTTTCACGAACTTATGAAACATCTAACAACGCGTTTCTAGGACTCTAAACCAAGTTACATGCAACATGAGTTCTTATAAGTTCCTCAATGAGCTTTGTACAAGTTTGACGAACGTATGAAATATCTAACAACGCGTTTCTAGGACTCTAAACCAAGTTTCATGCAACATGAGTGTTTATATGTGTCTCAGTGAGCTTTGTACAAGTTTCACGAACTTATGAAACATCTAACAACGCGTTTCTAGGACTCTAAACCAAGTTTCATGCAACATGAGAGCTTATAAGTTCCTCAATGAGCTTTGTACAAGTTTGACGAACGTATGAAACATCTAACAACGCGTTTCTAGGATTCTAAACCAAGTTTCATGCAACATGAGTGCTTATAAGTTCCTCAATGAGCTTTGTACAAGTTTCACGAACTTATGAAACATCTAACAACTCGTTTTCTAGGACTCTAAACCAAGTTTCATGCAACATGAGTGTTTATAAGTTCCTGAATGAGCTTTGTACAAGTTTCACGAACTTATGAAACATCTAACAACGCGTTTCTAGGAGTCTAAACCAAGTTTCATGCAACATGAGTGCTTATATGTATCTAAATGAGCATTGTATAATTTTGACGAACTTATGAAACATCTAACAACTCGTTTCTAGGACTCTAAATCAAGTTTCATGCAACATGGGTTCTTATAAGTTCCTCAATGAGCTTTGTACAAGTTTCACGAACTTATGAAACATCTAACAACGCGTTTCTAGGACTCTAAACCAAGTTTCATGCAACATGAGAGCTTATAACTTCCTCAATGAGCTTTGTACAAGTTTTACGAACGTATGAAACATCTAACAACGCGTTTCTAGGATTCTAAACCAAGTTTCATGCAACATGAGTGCGTATAAGTTCCTCAATGAGCTTTGTACAAGTTTCACGAACTTATGAAACATCTAACAACGCGTTTCTAGGACTCTAAACCAAGTTACATGCAACATGAGTTCTTATAAGTTCCTCAATGAGCTTTGTACAAGTTTGACGAACGTATGAAATATCTAACAACGCGTTTCTAGGACTCTAAACCAAGTTTCATGCAACATGAGTGTTTATATGTGTCTCAGTGAGCTTTGTACAAGTTTCACGAACTTATGAAACATCTAACAACGCGTTTCTAGGACTCTAAACCAAGTTTCATGCAACATGAGAGCTTATAAGTTCCTCAATGAGCTTTGTACAAGTTTGACGAACGTATGAAACATCTAACAACGCGTTTCTAGGATTCTAAACCAAGTTTCATGCAACATGAGTGCTTATAAGTTCCTCAATGAGCTTTGTACAAGTTTCACGAACTTATGAAACATCTAACAACTCGTTTCTAGGACTCTAAACCAAGTTTCATGCAACATGAGTGTTTATAAGTTCCTGAATGAGCTTTGTACAAGTTTCACGAACTTATGAAACATCTAACAACGCGTTTCTAGGACTCTAAACCAAGTTTCATGCAACATGAGTGCTTATATGTATCTAAATGAGCATTGTATAAGTTTGACGAACTTATGAAACATCTAACAACTCGTTTCTAGGACTCTAAATCAAGTTTCATGCAACATGGGTTCTTATAAGTTCCTCAATGAGCTTTGTACAAGTTTCACGAACTTATGAAACATCTAACAACGCGTTTCTAGGACTCTAAACCAAGTTTCATGCAACATGAGAGCTTATAACTTCCTCAATGAGCTTTGTACAAGTTTTACGAACGTATGAAACATCTAACAACGCGTTTCTAGGATTCTAAACCAAGTTTCATGCAACATGAGTGCGTATAAGTTCCTCAATGAGCTTTGTACAAGTTTCACGAACTTATGAAACATCTAACAACGCGTTTCTAGGACTCTAAACCAAGTTACATGCAACATGAGTTCTTATAAGTTCCTCAATGAGCTTTGTACAAGTTTGACGAACGTATGAAATATCTAACAACGCGTTTCTAGGACTCTAAACCAAGTTTCATGCAACATGAGTGTTTATATGTGTCTCAGTGAGCTTTGTACAAGTTTCACGAACTTATGAAACATCTAACAACGCGTTTCTAGGACTCTAAACCAAGTTTCATGCAACATGAGAGCTTATAAGTTCCTCAATGAGCTTTGTACAAGTTTGACGAACGTATGAAACATCTAACAACGCGTTTCTAGGATTCTAAACCAAGTTTCATGCAACATGAGTGCTTATAAGTTCCTCAATGAGCTTTGTACAAGTTTCACGAACTTATGAAACATCTAACAACTTGTTTCTAGGACTCTAAACCAATTTTCATGCAACATGAGTGTTTATAAGTTCCTCAATGAGCTTTGTACAAGTTTCACGAACTTATGAAACATCTAACAACGCGTTTCTAAGACTCCAAACCAACTTTGACGAACTTATGAAACATTTAACAACTCGTTTTTAGGACTCTAAACCAAGTTTCATGCAACATGAGTTCTTACAAGTTCCTCAATGGCCTTTGTACTAGTTTAACGAACTTATGAAACATCTAACAACGCTTTTCTAGGACTCTAAACCAAGTTTCATGCAACATGATTGCTTATAAGTATCTCAATGAGCTTTGTACAAGTTTGACGAACTTATGAAACATCTAACAACGCGTTTCTAGGACTCTAAACCAAGTTTCATGCAACATGAGTGCTTATAAGTATCTCAATGAGCTTTGTACAAGTTTGACGAACGTATGAAACATCTAACAACGCGTTTCTAGGACTCTAAACAAAGTTTCATGCAACATGAGTGCTTATAAGTTCCTCAATGAGCTTTGTACAAGTTTCACGAAAGTATGAAACATCTAACAACGCGTTTCTAAAACTCTAAACCAAGTTTCATGCAACATGAGTGCTTATAAGTTCCTCAATGAGCTTTGTACAAGTTTCACGAACTTATGAAACATCTAACAACGCGTTTCTAGGACTCTAAACCAAGTTTCATGCAACATTAGTGCTTATAAGTTCCTCAATGAGCTTTGTACAAGTTTGACGAACGTATGAAACATCTAACAACCTGTTTCTAAAACTCTAAACCAAGTTTCATGCAACATCAGTGCTTATAAGTTCCTCAATGAGCTTTGTACAAGTTTCACGAACTTATGAAACATCTAACAACCCGTTTCTAAAAATCTAAACCAAGTTTCATGCAACATGAGTGCTTATAAGTTCCTCAATGAGCTTTGTACAAGTTTGACGAACGTATGAAACATCTAACAACCCGTTTCTAAAAATCTAAACCATGTTTCATGCAACATGAGTGCTTATAAGTTCCTCAATGAGCTTTGTACAAGTTTCACGGACTTATGAAACATCTAACAACGTGTTTCTAAGACTCTAAACCAAGTTTCATACAACATGAGTTCTTATAAGTTCCTCAATGACCTTTGTACAAGTTTGACGAACGTATGAAACATCTAACAACGCGTTTCTAGGACTCTAAACCAAGTTTCATGCAACATGAGTGCTTATAAGTTCCTCAATGAGCTTTGTACAAGTTTGACGAACGTATGAAACATCTAACAACTCGTTTCTAGGACTCTAAACCAAGTTTCATGCAACATGAGTGCTTATAAGTTCGTCAATGAGGTTTTTACAAGTTTCACGAACTTATGAAACATCTAACAACGCGTTTCTAGGACTCTAAACCAAGTTTCATGCAACATGAGTTCTTATAAGTTCCTCAGTGACCTTTGTACAAGTTTGACGAACGTATGAAACATCTAACAACCCGTTTATAGGACTCTAAACAAGTTTCATGCAACATGAGTGCTTATAAATATCTCAATGAGCTTTGTACAAGTTTGACGAACCTATGAAACATCTAACAACGCGTTTCTAGGACTCTAAACCAAGTTTCATTGAACATGAGTGCTTATAAGTATCTCAATGAGCTTTGTACAAGTTTGACAAACTTATGAAACATCTAACAACGCGTGTCTAGGACTCAAAACCAAGTTTCATGGAACATGAGTGCTTATAAGTATCTCAATGAGCTTTGTATAAGTTTGACGAACTTATGAAACATCTAACAACTTATTTTTAGGACTCTAAACCAAGTTTCATGCAACATGAGTTCTGATAAGTTCATTAATGGCCTTTGTACAAGTTTGACGAACGTATGAAACATCTAACAACGCGTTTCTAGGACTCTAAACAAAGTTTCATGCAACATGAGTGCTTATAAGTTCCTCAATGAGCTTTGTACAAGTTTCACGAAAGTATGAAACATCTAACAACGCGTTTCTAAAACTCTAAACCAAGTTTCATGCAACATGAGTGCTTATAAGTTCCTCAATGAGCTTTGTACAAGTTTCACGAACTTATGAAACATCTAACAACACGTTTCTAGGACTCTAAACCAAGTTTCATGCAACATTAGTGCTTATAAGTTCCTCAATGAGCTTTGTACAAGTTTGACGAACGTATGAAACATCTAAAAACCCGTCTCTAAAACTCTAAACCAAGTTTCATGCAACATCAGTGCTTATAAGTTCCTCAATGAGCTTTGTACAAGTTTCACGAACTTATGAAACATCTAACAACCCGTTTCTAAAAATCTAAACCAAGTTTCATGCAACATGAGTTCTTATAAGTTCCTCAATGAGCTTTGTACAAGTTTGACGAACGTATGAAACATCTAACAACCCGTTTCTAAAAATCTAAACCAAGTTTCATGCAACATGAGTGCTTATAAGTTCCTCAATGAGCTTTGTACAAGTTTCATGAACTTATGAAACATCTAACAACGTGTTTCTAAGACTCTAAACCAAGTTTCATACAACATGAGTTCTTATAAGTTCCTCAATGACCTTTGTACAAGTTTGAAGAACGTATGAAACATCTAACAACGCGTTTCTAGGACTCTAAACCAAGTTTCGTGCAACATGAGTGCTTATAAGTTCCTCAATGAGCTTTGTACAAGTTTGACGAACGTATGAAACATCTAACAACTCGTTTCTAGGACTCTAAACCAAGTTTCATGCAACATGAGTGCTTATAAGTTCGTCAATGAGGTTTTTACAAGTTTCACGAACTTATGAAACATCTAACAACGCGTTTCTAGGACTCTAAACCAAGTTTCATGCAACATGAGTTCTTATAAGTTCCTCAATGACCTTAGTACAAGTTTGACGAACGTATGAAACATCTAACAACGCGTTTATAGGACTCTAAACAAGTTTCATGCAACATGAGTGCTTATAAGTATCTCAATGAGCTTTGTACAAGTTTGACGAACTTATGAAACATCTAACAACGCGTTTCTAGGACTCTAAACCAAGTTTCATTCAACATGAGTGCTTATAAGTATCTCAATGAGCTTTGTACAAGTTTGACAAATTTATGGAACATCTAACAACGCGTTTCTAGGACTCAAAACCAGGTTTCATGCAACATGAGTGCTTATAAGTATCTCAATGAGCTTTGTATAAGTTTGACGAACTTATGAAACATCTAACAACTTATTTTTAGGACTCTAAACCAAGTTTCATGCAACATGAGTTCTGATAAGTTCATTAATGGCCTTTGTACAAGTTTGACGAACGTATGAAACATCTAACAACGCGTTTCTAGGACTCTAAACAAAGTTTCATGCAACATGAGTGCTTATAATTTCCTCAATGAGCTTTGTACAAGTTTCACGAAAGTATGAAACATCTAACAACGCGTTTCTAAAACTCTAAACAAAGTTTCATGCAACATGAGTGCTTATAAGTTCCTCAATGGGCTTTGTACAAGTTTCACGAACTTATGAAACATCTAACAACGCGTTTCTAGGACTCTAAACCAAGTTTCATGCAACATGAGTGCTTATAAGTTCCTTTAATGAGCTTTGTACAAGTTTGACGAACGTATGAAACATCTAACAACCCGTTTCTAAAACTCTAAACCAAGTTTCATGCAACATCGAGTGCTTATAAGTTCCTTAATGAGCTTTGTACAAGTTTCACGAACTTATGAAACATCTAACAACCCGTTTCTAAAAATCTAAACCAAGTTTCATGCAACATGAGTGCTTATAAGTTCCTCAATGAGCTTTGTACAAGTTTGACGAACGTATGAAACATCTAACAACCCGTCTCTAAAACTCTAAACCAAGTTTCATGCAACATCAGTGCTTATAAGTTCCTCAATGAGCTTTGTACAAGTTTCACGAACTTATGAAACATCTAACAACTCGTTTCTAAAAATCTAAACCAAGTTTCATGCAACATGAGTGCTTATAAGTTCCTCAATGAGCTTTGTACAAGTTTGACGAACGTATGAAACATCTAACAACTCGTTTCTAAAAATCTAAACCAAGTTTCATGCAACATGAGTGCTTATAAGTTCCTCAATGAGCTTTGTACAAGTTTCATGAACTTATGAAACATCTAACAACGTGTTTCTAAGACTCTAAACCAAGTTTCATACAACATGAGTTCTTATAAGTTCCTCAATGACCTTTGTACAAGTTTGACGAACGTATGAAACATCTAACAACGCGTTTCTAGGACTCTAAACAAAGTTTCATGCAACATGAGTGCTTATAAGTTCCTCAATGAGCTTTGTACAAGTTTGACGAACGTATGAAACATCTAACAACTCGTTTCTAGGACTCTAAACTAAGTTTCATGCAACATGAGTGCTTATAAGTTCGTCAATGAGGTTTTTACAAGTTTCACGAACTTATGAAACATCTAACAACGCGTTTCTAGGACTCTAAACCATGTTTCATGCAACATGAGTTCTTATAAGTTCCTCAATGACCTTTGTACAAGTTTGACGAACGTATGAAACATCTAACAACGCGTTTATAGGACTCTAAACAAGTTTCATGCAACATGAGTGCTTATAAGTATCTCAATGAGCTTTGTACAAGTTTGACGAACTTATGAAACATCTAACAACGCGTTTCTAGGACTCTAAACCAAGTTTCATTGAACATGAGTGCTTATAAGTATCTCAATGAGCTTTGTACAAGTTTGACAAATTTATGGAACATCTAACAACGCGTTTCTAGGACTCAAAACCAGGTTTCATGCAACATGAGTGCTTATAAGTATCTCAATGAGCTTTGTATAAGTTTGACGAACTTATGAAACATCTAACAACTTATTTTTAGGACTCTAAACCAAGTTTCATGCAACATGAGTTACGATAAGTTCATTAATGGCCTTTGTACAAGTTTGACGAACGTATGAAACATCTAACAACGCGTTTCTAGGACTCTAAACAAAGTTTCATGCAACATGAGTGCTTATAATTTCCTCAATGAGCTTTGTACAAGTTTCACGAAAGTATGAAACATCTAACAACGCGTTTCTAAAACTCTAAACAAAGTTTCATGCAACATGAGTGCTTATAAGTTCCTCAATGGGCTTTGTACAAGTTTCACGAACTTATGAAACATCTAACAACGCGTTTCTAGGACTCTAAACCAAGTTTCATGCAACATGAGTGCTTATAAGTTCCTTTAATGAGCTTTGTACAAGTTTGACGAACGTATGAAACATCTAACAACCCGTTTCTAAAACTCTAAACCAAGTTTCATGCAACATCAGTGCTTATAAGTTCCTTAATGAGCTTTGTACAAGTTTCACGAACTTATGAAACATCTAACAACCCGTTTCTAAAAATCTAAACCAAGTTTCATGCAACATGAGTGCTTATAAGTTCCTCAATGAGCTTTGTACAAGTTTGACGAACGTATGAAACATCTAACAACCCGTCTCTAAAACTCTAAACCAAGTTTCATGCAACATCAGTGCTTATAAGTTCCTCAATGAGCTTTGTACAAGTTTCACGAACTTATGAAACATCTAACAACTCGTTTCTAAAAATCTAAACCAAGTTTCATGCAACATGAGTGCTTATAAGTTCCTCAATGAGCTTTGTACAAGTTTGACGAACGTATGAAACATCTAACAACTCGTTTCTAAAAATCTAAACCAAGTTTCATGCAACATGAGTGCTTATAAGTTCCTCAATGAGCTTTGTACAAGTTTCATGAACTTATGAAACATCTAACAACGTGTTTCTAAGACTCTAAACCAAGTTTCATACAACATGAGTTCTTATAAGTTCCTCAATGACCTTTGTACAAGTTTGACGAACGTATGAAACATCTAACAACGCGTTTCTAGGACTCTAAACAAAGTTTCATGCAACATGAGTGCTTATAAGTTCCTCAATGAGCTTTGTACAAGTTTGACGAACGTATGAAACATCTAACAACTCGTTTCTAGGACTCTAAACTAAGTTTCATGCAACATGAGTGCTTATAAGTTCGTCAATGAGGTTTTTACAAGTTTCACGAACTTATGAAACATCTAACAACGCGTTTCTAGGACTCTAAACCATGTTTCATGCAACATGAGTTCTTATAAGTTCCTCAATGACCTTTGTACAAGTTTGACGAACGTATGAAACATCTAACAACGCGTTTATAGGACTCTAAACAAGTTTCATGCAACATGAGTGCTTATAAGTATCTCAATGAGCTTTGTACAAGTTTGACGAACTTATGAAACATCTAACAACGCGTTTCTAGGACTCTAAACCAAGTTTCATTGAACATGAGTGCTTATAAGTATCTCAATGAGCTTTGTACAAGTTTGACAAACTTATGAAACATCTAACAACGCGTTTCTAGGACTCAAAACCAAGTTTCATGCAACATGAGTGCTTATAAGTATCTCAATGAGCTTTGTATAAGTTTGACGAACTTATGAAACATCTAACAACTTATTTTTAGGACTCTAAACCAAGTTTCATGCAACATGAGTTCTGATAAGTTCATTAATGGCCTTTGTACAAGTTTGACGAACTTATGAAACATCTAACAACGCGTTTCTAGGACTCTAAACCAAGTTTCATGCAACATGAGTGCTTATAAGTTCCTTTAATGAGCTTTGTACAAGTTTGACGAACGTATGAAACATCTAACAACCCGTTTCTAAAACTCTAAACCAAGTTTCATGCAACATCAGTGCTTATAAGTTCCTTAATGAGCTTTGTACAAGTTTCACGAACTTATGAAACATCTAACAACCCGTTTCTAAAAATCTAAACCAAGTTTCATGCAACATGAGTGCTTATAAGTTCCTCAATGAGCTTTGTACAAGTTTGACGAACGTATGAAACATCTAACAACCCGTCTCTAAAACTCTAAACCAAGTTTCATGCAACATCAATGCTTATAAGTTCCTCAATGAGCTTTGTACAAGTTTCACGAACTTATGAAACATCTAACAACGTGTTTCTAAGACTCTAAACCAAGTTTCATACAACATGAGTTCTTATAAGTTCCTCAATGACCTTTGTACAAGTTTGACGAACGTATGAAACATCTAACAACGCGTTTCTAGGACTCTAAACCAAGTTTCATGCAACATGAGTGCTTATAACTTCCTCAATGAGCTTTGTACAAGTTTCACGAAAGTATGAAACATCTAACAATGCGTTTCTAAAACTCTAAACCAAGTTTCATGCAACATGAGTGCTTATAAGTTCCTCAATGAGCTTTGTACAAGTTTCACGAACTTATGAAACATCTAACAACGCGTTTCTAGGACTCTAAACCAAGTTTCATGCAACATGAGTGCTTATAAGTTCCTCAATGAGCTTTGTACAAGTTTGACGAACGTATGAAACATCTAACAACCCGTTTCTAGAACTCTAAACCAAGTTTCATGCAACATCAGTGCTTATAAGTTCCTCAATGAGCTTTGTACAAGTTTCACGAACTTATGAAACATCTAACAACCCGTTTCTAAAAATCTAAACCAAGTTTCATGCAACATGAGTGCATATAAGTTCCTCAATGAGCTTTGTACAAGTTTCACGAACTTATGAAACAACTAAAAACGCGTTTCTAGGACTCTAAACCAAGTTTCATTCAACATGAGTGCTTATAAGTATCTCAATGAGCTTTGTACAAGTTTGACAAACTTATGGAACATCTAACAACGCGTTTCTAGGACTCAAAACCAGGTTTCATGCAACATGAGTGCTTATAAGTATCTCAATGAGCTTTGTATAAGTTTGACGAACTTATGAAACATCTAACAACTTATTTTTAGGACTCTAAACCAAGTTTCATGCAACATGAGTTCTGATAAGTTTATTAATGGCCTTTGTACAAGTTTGACGAACGTATGAAACATCTAACAACGCGTTTCTAGGACTCTAAACAAAGTTTCATGCAACATGAGTGCTTATAATTTCCTCAATGAGCTTTGTACAAGTTTCACGAAAGTATGAAACATCTAACAACGCGTTTCTAAAACTCTAAACCAAGTTTCATGCAACATGAGTGCTTATAAGTTCCTCAATGGGCTTTGTACAAGTTTCACGAACTTATGAAACATCTAACAACGCGTTTCTAGGACTCTAAACCAAGTTTCATGCAACATGAGTGCTTATAAGTTCCTTTAATGAGCTTTGTACAAGTTTGACGAACGTATGAAACATCTAACAACCCGTTTCTAAAACTCTAAACGAGGTTTCATGCAACATCAGTGCTTATAAGTTCCTTAATGAGCTTTGTACAAGTTTCACGAACTTATGAAACATCTAACAACCCGTTTCTAAAAATCTAAACCAAGTTTCATGCAACATGAGTGCTTATAAGTTCCTCAATGAGCTTTGTACAAGTTTGACGAACGTATGAAACATCTAACAATCCGTCTCTAAAACTCTAAACCAAGTTTCATGCAACATCAGTGCTTATAAGTTCCTCAATGAGCTTTGTACAAGTTTCACGAACTTATGAAACATCTAACAACCCGTTTCTAAAAATCTAAACCAAGTTTCATGCAACATGAGTGCTTATAAGTTCCTCAATGAGCTTTGTACAAGTTTGACGAACGTATGAAACATCTAACAACTCGTTTCTAAAAATCTAAACCAAGTTTCATGCAACATGAGTGCTTATAAGTTCCTCAATGAGATTTGTACAAGTTTCATGAACTTATGAAACATCTAACAACGTGTTTCTAAGACTCTAAACCAAGTTTCATACAACATGAGTTCTTATAAGTTCCTCAATGACCTTTGTACAAGTTTGACGAACGTATGAAACATCTAACAACGCGTTTCTAGGACTCTAAACAAAGTTTCATGCAACATGAGTGCTTATAATTTCCTCAATGAGCTTTGTACAAGTTTCACGAAAGTATGAAACATCTAACAACGCGTTTCTAAAACTCTAAACAAAGTTTCATGCAACATGAGTGCTTATAAGTTCCTCAATGGGCTTTGTACAAGTTTCACGAACTTATGAAACATCTAACAACGCGTTTCTAGGACTCTAAACCAAGTTTCATGCAACATGAGTGCTTATAAGTTCCTTTAATGAGCTTTGTACAAGTTTGACGAACGGATGAAACATCTAACAACCCGTTTCTAAAACTCTAAACCAAGTTTCATGCAACATCAGTGCTTATAAGTTCCTTAATGAGCTTTGTACAAGTTTCACGAACTTATGAAACATCTAACAACCCGTTTCTAAAAATCTAAACCAAGTTTCATGCAACATGAGTGCTTATAAGTTCCTCAATGAGCTTTGTACAAGTTTGACGAACGTATGAAACATCTAACAACCCGTCTCTAAAACTCTAAACCAAGTTTCATGCAACATCGGTGCTTATAAGTTCCCTCAATGAGCTTTGTACAAGTTTCACGAACTTATGAAACATCTAACAACTCGTTTCTAAAAATCTAAACCAAGTTTCATGCAACATGAGTGCTTATAAGTTCCTCAATGAGCTTTGTACAAGTTTGACGAACGTATGAAACATCTAACAACTCGTTTCTAAAAATCTAAACCAAGTTTCATGCAACATGAGTGCTTATAAGTTCCTCAATGAGCTTTGTACAAGTTTCATGAACTTATGAAACATCTAACAACGTGTTTCTAAGACTCTAAACCAAGTTTCATACAACATGAGTTCTTATAAGTTCCTCAATGACCTTTGTACAAGTTTGACGAACGTATGAAACATCTAACAACGCGTTTCTAGGACTCTAAACAAAGTTTCATGCAACATGAGTGCTTATAAGTTCCTCAATGAGCTTTGTACAAGTTTGACGAACGTATGAAACATCTAACAACTCGTTTCTAGGACTCTAAACTAAGTTTCATGCAACATGAGTGCTTATAAGTTCGTCAATGAGGTTTTTACAAGTTTCACGAACTTATGAAACATCTAACAACGCGTTTCTAGGACTCTAAACCATGTTTCATGCAACATGAGTTCTTATAAGTTCCTCAATGACCTTTGTACAAGTTTGACGAACGTATGAAACATCTAACAACGCGTTTCTAGGACTCTAAACCAAGTTTCATGCAACATGAGTGCTTATAAGTATCTCAATGAGCTTTGTACAAGTTTGACGAACTTATGAAACATCTAACAACGCGTTTCTAGGACTCTAAACCAAGTTTCATTGAACATGAGTGCTTATAAGTATCTCAATGAGCTTTGTACAAGTTTGACAAACTTATGAAACATCTAACAACGCGTTTCTAGGACTCAAAACCAAGTTTCATGCAACATGAGTGCTTATAAGTATCTCAATGAGCTTTGTATAAGTTTGACGAACTTATGAAACATCTAACAACTTATTTTTAGGACTCTAAACCAAGTTTCATGCAACATGAGTTCTGATAAGTTCATTAATGGCTTTGTACAAGTTTGACGAACTTATGAAACATCTAACAACGCGTTTCTAGGACTCTAAACCAAGTTTCATGCAACATGAGTGCTTATAAGTTCCTTTAATGAGCTTTGTACAAGTTTGACGAACGTATGAAACATCTAACAACCCGTTTCTAAAACTCTAAACCAAGTTTCATGCAACATCAGTGCTTATAAGTTCCTTAATGAGCTTTGTACAAGTTTCACGAACTTATGAAACATCTAACAACCCGTTTCTAAAAATCTAAACCAAGTTTCATGCAACATGAGTGCTTATAAGTTCCTCAATGAGCTTTGTACAAGTTTGACGAACGTATGAAACATCTAACAACCCGTCTCTAAAACTCTAAACCAAGTTTCATGCAACATCGAGTGCTTATAAGTTCCTCAATGAGCTTTGTACAAGTTTCACGAACTTATGAAACATCTAACAACGTGTTTCTAAGACTCTAAACCAAGTTTCATACAACATGAGTTCTTATAAGTTCCTCAATGACCTTTGTACAAGTTTGACGAACGTATGAAACATCTAACAACGCGTTTCTAGGACTCTAAACCAAGTTTCATGCAACATGAGTGCTTATAACTTCCTCAATGAGCTTTGTACAAGTTTCACGAAAGTATGAAACATCTAACAATGCGTTTCTAAAACTCTAAACCAAGTTTCATGCAACATGAGTGCTTATAAGTTCCTCAATGAGCTTTGTACAAGTTTCACGAACTTATGAAACATCTAACAACGCGTTTCTAGGACTCTAAACCAAGTTTCATGCAACATGAGTGCTTATAAGTTCCTCAATGAGCTTTGTACAAGTTTGACGAACGTATGAAACATCTAACAACCCGTTTCTAGAACTCTAAACCAAGTTTCATGCAACATCAATGCTTATAAGTTCCTCAATGAGCTTTGTACAAGTTTCACGAACTTATGAAACATCTAACAACCCGTTTCTAAAAATCTAAACCAAGTTTCATGCAACATGAGTGCATATAAGTTCCTCAATGAGCTTTGTACAAGTTTCACGAACTTATGAAACAACTAAAAACGCGTTTCTAGGACTCTAAACCAAGTTTCATTCAACATGAGTGCTTATAAGTATCTCAATGAGCTTTGTACAAGTTTGACAAACTTATGGAACATCTAACAACGCGTTTCTAGGTCTCAAAACCAGGTTTCATGCAACATGAGTGCTTATAAGTATCTCAATGAGCTTTGTATAAGTTTGACGAACTTATGAAACATCTAACAACTTATTTTTAGGACTCTAAACCAAGTTTCATGCAACATGAGTTCTGATAAGTTCATTAATGGCCTTTGTACAAGTTTGACGAACGTATGAAACATCTAACAACGCGTTTCTAGGACTCTAAACAAAGTTTCATGCAACATGAGTGCTTATAATTTCCTCAATGAGCTTTGTACAAGTTTCACGAAAGTATGAAACATCTAACAACGCGTTTCTAAAACTCTAAACCAAGTTTCATGCAACATGAGTGCTTATAAGTTCCTCAATGGGCTTTGTACAAGTTTCACGAACTTATGAAACATCTAACAACGCGTTTCTAGGACTCTAAACCAAGTTTCATGCAACATGAGTGCTTATAAGTTCCTTTAATGAGCTTTGTACAAGTTTGACGAACGTATGAAACATCTAACAACCCGTTTCTAAAACTCTAAACGAGGTTTCATGCAACATCAGTGCTTATAAGTTCCTTAATGAGCTTTGTACAAGTTTCACGAACTTATGAAACATCTAACAACCCGTTTCTAAAAATCTAAACCAAGTTTCATGCAACATGAGTGCTTATAAGTTCCTCAATGAGCTTTGTACAAGTTTGACGAACGTATGAAACATCTAACAACCCGTCTCTAAAACTCTAAACCAAGTTTCATGCAACATCAGTGCTTATAAGTTCCTCAATGAGCTTTGTACAAGTTTCACGAACTTATGAAACATCTAACAACCCGTTTCTAAAAATCTAAACCATGTTTCATGCAACATGAGTGCTTATAAGTTCCTCAATGAGCTTTGTACAAGTTTGACGAACGTATGAAACATCTAACAACTCGTTTCTAAAAATCTAAACCAAGTTTCATGCAACATGAGTGCTTATAAGTTCCTCAATGAGATTTGTACAAGTTTCATGAACTTATGAAACATCTAACAACGTGTTTCTAAGACTCTAAACCAAGTTTCATACAACATGAGTTCTTATAAGTTCCTCAATGACCTTTGTACAAGTTTGACGAACGTATGAAACATCTAACAACGCGTTTCTAGGACTCTAAACCAAGTTTCATGCAACATGAGTGCTTATAACTTCCTCAATGAGCTTTGTACAAGTTTCACGAAAGTATGAAACATCTAACAACGCGTTTCTAAAACTCTAAACCAAGTTTCATGCAACATGAGTGCTTATAAGTTCCTCAATGAGCTTTGTACAAGTTTCACGAACTTATGAAACATCTAACAACGCGTTTCTAGGACTCTAAACCAAGTTTCATGCAACATGAGTGCTTATAAGTTCCTTAATGAGCTTTGTACAAGTTTGACGAACGTATGAAACATCTAACAACCCGTTTCTAGAACTCTAAACCAAGTTTCATGCAACATCAGTGCTTATAAGTTCCTCAATGAGCTTTGTACAAGTTTCACGAACTTATGAAACATCTAACAACCCGTTTCTAAAAATCTAAACCAAGTTTCATGCAACATGAGTGCTTATAAGTTCCTCAATGAGCTTTGTACAAGTTTGACGAACGTATGAAACATCTAACAACCCGTTTCTAAAAATCTAAACCAAGTTTCATGCAACATGAGTGCTTATAAGTTCCTCAATGAGCTTTGTACAAGTTTAACGAACTTATGAAACATCTAACAACGTGTTTCTAAGACTCTAAAGCAAGTTTCATACAACATGAGTTCTTATATGTTCCTCAATGACCTTTGTACAAGTTTGACGAACGTATGAAACATCTAACAACGCGTTTCTAGGACTCTTAACCAAGTTTCATGCAACATGAGTGCTTATAAGTTCCTCAATGAGCTTCGTACAAGTTTGACGAACGTATGAAACATCTAACAACTCGTTTCTAGGACTCTAAACCAAGTTTCATGCAACATGAGTGCTTATAAGGTCGTCAATGAGGTTTTTACAAGTTTCACGAACTTATGAAACATCTAACAACGGGTTTCTAGGACTCTAAACCAAGTTTCATGCAACATGAGTTCTTATAAGTTCCTCAATGACCTTTGTACAAGTTTGACGAACGTATGAAACATCTAACAACGCGTTTATAGGACTCTAAACAAGTTTCATGCAACATGAGTGCTTATAAGTATCTCAATGAGCTTTGTACAAGTTTGACGAACTTATGAAACATTTAACAACGCGTTTCTAGGACTCTAAACCAAGTTTCATTCAACATGAGTGCTTATAAGTATCTCAATGAGCTTTGTACAAGTTTGAAAAACTTATGAAACATCTAACAACGCGTTTCTAGGACTCAAAACCAAGTTTCATGCAACATGAGTGCTTATAAGTATCTCAATGAGCTTTGTATAAGTTTGACGAACTTATGAAACATCTAACAACTTATTTTTAGGACTCTAAACCAAGTTTCATGCAACATGAGTTCTGATAAGTTCATTAATGGCCTTTGTACAAGTTTGACGAACGTATGAAACATCTAACAACGCGTTTATAGGACTCTAAACAAGTTTCATGCAACATGAGTGCTTATAAGTATCTCAATGAGCTTTGTACAAGTTTGACGAACTTATGAAACATCTAACAAAGCGTTTCTAGGACTCTAAACCAAGTTTCATTCAACATGAGTGCTTATAAGTATCTCAATGAGCTTTGTACAAGTTTGACAAACTTATGAAACATCTAACAACGCGTTTCTAGGACTCAAAACCAAGTTTCATGCAACATGAGTGCATATAAGTATCTCAATGAGGTTTGTATAAGTTTGACGAACTTATGAAACATCTAACAACTTATTTTTAGGACTCTAAACCAAGTTTCATGCAACATGAGTTCTGATAAGTTCATTAATGGCCTTTGTACAAGTTTGACGAACGTATGAAACATCTAACAACGCGTTTCTAGGACTCTAAACAAAGTTTCATGCAACATGAGTGCTTATAACTTCCTCAATGAGCTTTTTACAAGTTTCACGAAAGTATGAAACATCTAACAACGCGTTTCTAAAACTCTAAACCAAGTTTCATGCAACATGAGTGCTTATAAGTTCCTCAATGAGCTTTGTACAAGTTTCACGAACTTATGAAACATCTAACAACGCGTTTCTAGGACTCTAAACAAAGTTTCATGCAACATGAGTGCTTATAAGTTCCTTTAATGAGCTTTGTACAAGTTTGACGAACGTATGAAACATCTAACAACCCGTTTCTAAAACTCTAAACCAAGTTTCATGCAACATCAGTGCTTATAAGTTCCTTAATGAGCTTTGTACAAGTTTCACGAACTTATGAAACATCTAACAACCCGTTTCTAAAAATCTAAACCAAGTTTCATGCAACATGAGTGCTTATAAGTTCCTCAATGAGCTTTGTACAAGTTTGACGAACGTATGAAACATCTAACAACCCGTTTCTAAAACTCTAAACCAAGTTTCATGCAACATCAGTGCTTATAAGTTCCTCAATGAGCTTTGTACAAGTTTCACGAACTTATGAAACATCTAACAACCCGTTTCTAAAAATCTAAACCAAGTTTCATGCAACATGAGTGCTTATAAGTTCCTCAATGAGCTTTGTACAAGTTTGACGAACGTATGAAACATCTAACAACCCGTTTCTAAAAATCTAAACCAAGTTTCATGCAACATGAGTGCTTATAAGTTCCTCAATGAGCTTTGTACAAGTTTCACGAACTTATGAAACATCTAACAACGTGTTTCTAAGACTCTAAACCAAGTTTCATGCAACATGAGTTCTTATAAGTTCCTCAATGACCTTTGTACAAGTTTGACGAACGTATGAAACATCTAACAACGCGTTTCTAGGACTCTAAACCAAGTTTCATGCAACATGAGTGCTTATAAGTTCCTCAATGAGCTTTGTACAAGTTTGACGAACGTATGAAACATCTAACAACTCGTTTCTAGGACTCTAAACCAAGTTTCATGCAACATGAGTGCTTATAAGTTCGTCAATGAGGTTTTTACAAGTTTCACGAACTTATGAAACATCTAACAACGCGTTTCTAGGACTCTAAACCAAGTTTCATGCAACATGAGTTCTTATAAGTTCCTCAATGACCTTTGTACAAGTTTGACGAACGTATGAAACATCTAACAACGCGTTTATAGGACTCTAAACAAGTTTCATGCAACATGAGTGCTTATAAGTATCTCAATGAGCTTTGTACAAGTTTGACGAACTTATGAAACATCTAACAACGCGTTTCTAGGACTCTAAACCAAGTTTCATTCAACATGAGTGCTTATAAGTATCTCAATGAGCTTTGTACAAGTTTGACAAACTTATGAAACATCTAACAACGCGTTTCTAGGACTCAAAACCAAGTTTCATGCAACATGAGTGCTTATAAGTATCTCAATGAGCTTTGTATAAGTTTGACGAACTTATGAAACATCTAACAACTTATTTTTAGGACTCTAAATCAAGTTTCATGCAACATGAGTTCTGATAAGTTCATTAATGGCCTTTGTACAAGTTTGACGAACGTATGAAACATCTAACAACGCGTTTCTAGGACTCTAAACAAAGTTTCATGCAACATGAGTGCTTATAACTTCCTCAATGAGCTTTGTACAAGTTTCACGAAAGTATGAAACATCTAACAACGCGTTTCTAAAACTCTAAACCAAGTTTCATGCAACATGAGTGCATATAAGTTCCTCAATGAGCTTTGTACAAGTTTCACGAACTTATGAAACATCTAACAACGCGTTTCTAGGACTCTAAACCAAGTTTCATGCAACATGAGTGCTTATAAGTTCCTCAATGAGCTTTGTACAAGTTTGACGAAGGTATGAAACATCTAACAACCCGTTTCTAGAACTCTAAACCAAGTTTCATGCAACATCAGTGCTTATAAGTTCCTCAATGAGCTTTGTACAAGTTTCACGAACTTATGAAACATCTAACAACCCGTTTCTAAAAATCTAAACCAAGTTTCATGCAACATGAGTGCTTATAAGTTCCTCAATGAGCTTTGTACAAGTTTGACGAACGTATGAAACATCTAACAACCCGTTTCTAAAAATCTAAACCAAGTTTCATGCAACATGAGTGCTTATAAGTTCCTCAATGAGCTTTGTACAAGTTTCACGAACTTATGAAACATCTAACAACGTGTTTCAAAGACTCTAAACCAAGTTTCATACAACATGAGTTCTTATATGTTCCTCAATGACCTTTGTACAAGTTTGACGAACGTATGAAACATCTAACAACGCGTTTCTAGGACTCTTAACCAAGTTTTATGCAACATGAGTGCTTATAAGTTCCTCAATGAGCTTCGTACAAGTTTGACGAACGTATGAAACATCTAACAACTCGTTTCTAGGACTCTAAACCAAGTTTCATGCAACATGAGTGCTTATAAGGTCGTCAATGAGGATTTTACAAGTTTCACGAACTTATGAAACATCTAACAACGCGTTTCTAGGACTCTAAACCAAGTTTCATGCAACATGAGTTCTTATAAGTTCCTCAATGACCTTTGTACAAGTTTGACGAACGTATGAAACATCTAACAACGCGTTTATAGGACTCTAAACAAGTTTCATGCAACATGAGTGCTTATAAGTATCTCAATGAGCTTTGTACAAGTTTGACGAACTTATGAAACATCTAACAACGCGTTTCTAGGACTCTAAACCAAGTTTCATTCAACATGAGTGCTTATAAGTATCTCAATGAGCTTTGTACAAGTTTGACAAACTTATGAAACATCTAACAACGCGTTTCTAGGACTCAAAACCAAGTTTCATGCAACATGAGTGCTTATAAGTATCTCAATGAGCTTTGTATAAGTTTGACGAACTTATGAAACATCTAACAACTTATTTCTAGGACTCTAAACCAAGTTTCATGCAACATGAGTTCTATAAGTTCATTAATGAGCCTTTGTACAAATTTGACGAACGTATGAAACATCTAACAACGCGTTTCTAGGACTCTAAACAAAGTTTCATGCAACATGAGTGCTTATAAGTTCCTCAATGAGCTTTGTACAAGTTTCACGAAAGTATGAAACATCTAACAACGCGTTTCTAAAACTCTAAACCAAGTTTCATGCAACATGAGTGCTTATAAGTTCCTCAATGAGCTTTGTACAAGTTTCACGAACTTATGAAACATCTAACAACGCGTTTCTAGGACTCTAAACCAAGTTTCATGCAACATGAGTGCTTATAAGTTCCTCAATGAGCTTTGTACAAGTTTGACGAACGTATGAAACATCTAACAACCCGTTTCTAAAACTCTAAACCAAGTTTCATGCAACATCAGTGCTTATAAGTTCCTCTATGAGCTTTGTACAAGTTTCACGAACTTATGAAACATCTAACAACTCGTTTCTAAGACTCTAAACCAAGTTTCATGCAACATGAGTTCTTATAAGTTCCTCAATGACTTTTGTACAAGTTTGACGAACGTATGAAACATCTAACAACACGTTTCTAGGACTCTAAACCAAGTTTCATGCAACATGAGTGCTTATAAGTTCCTCAATGAGCTTTGTACAAGTTTGACGAACGTATGAAACATCTAACAACTCGTTTCTAGGACTCTAAACCAAGTTTCATGCAACATGAGTGCTTATAAGTTCCTCAATAAGCTTTGTACAAGTTTCACGAACTTATGAAACATCTACCAACGCGTTTATAGGACTCTAAACCAAGTTTCATGCAACATGAGTTCTTATAAGTTCCTCAATGACCTTTGTACAAGTTTGACGAACGTATGAAACATCTAACAACGCGTTTATAGGACTCTAAACCATGTTTCATGCAACATGAGTGCTTATAAGTATCTCAATGAGCTTTGTACAAGTTTGACAAACTTATGAAACATCTAACAACGCGTTTCTAGGACTCTAAACCAAGTTTCATGCAACATGAGTGCTTATAAGTATCTCAATGAGCTTTGTATAAGTTTTACGAACTTATGAAACATCTAACAACTTATTTTTAGGACTCTAAACCAAGTTTCATGCAACATGAGTTCTTATAAGTTCATCAATGGCCTTTGTACAAGTTTGACGAACGTATGAAACATCTAGCAACGCGTTTCTAGGACTCTAAACAAAGTTTCATGCAACTTGAGTGTTTATAAGTTCTTCAATGAGCTTTGTACAAGTTTCACGAACATATTAAACATCTAACAACTCGTTTCTAGGACTCTAAACCAAGTTTCATGCAACATGAGTGCTTATAAGTTCCTCAATGAGCTTTGTACAAGTTTGAAGAACGTATGAAACATCTAACAACGCGTTTCGAGGACTCTAAACCAAGTTTCATGCAACATGAGTACTTATAAGTTCCTCAATGAGCTTTGTACAAGTTTCACGAACTTATGAAACATCTAACAACGCGTTTCTAGGACTCTAAACCAAGTTTCATGCAACATGAGTGCTTATAAGTTCCTCAATGAGCTTTGTACAAGTTTGACGAACTTATGAAACATCTAACAACCCGTTTCTAAAACTCTAAACCAAGTTTCATGCAACATCAATGCTTATAAGTTCCTCAATGAGCTTTGTACAAGTTTCACGAACGTATGAAACATCTAACAACTCGTTTCTAAGACTCTAAACCAAGTTTCATGCAACATGAGTTCTTATAAGTTCCTCAATGACTTTTTTACAAGTTTGACAAACGTATGAAACATCTAACAACACGTTTCTAGGACTCTAAACCAAGTTTCATGCAACATGAGTGCTTATAAGTTCCTCAATGAGCTTTGTACAAGTTTGACGAACGTATGAAACATCTAACAACTCGTTTCTAGGACTCTAAACCAAGTTTCATGCAACATGAGTGCTTATAAGTTCCTCAATGAGCTTTGTACAAGTTTCACGAACTTATGAAACATCTAACAACGCGTTTCTAGGACTCTAAACCAAGTTTCATGCAACATGAGTTCTTATAAGTTCCTCAATGAGCTTTGTACAAGTTTGACGAACGTATGAAACATCTAACAACGCGTTTATAGGACTCTAAACCAAGTTTCATGCAACATGAGTGCTTATAAGTATCTCAATGAGCTTTGTACAAGTTTGACGAACTTATGAAACATCTAACAACGCGTTTCTAGGACTCTAAACCAAGTTTCATGCAACATGAGTGCTTATAAGTATCTCAATGAGCCTTTGTACAAGTTTTACGAACTTATGAAACATCTAACAACGCGTTTTTAGGACTCTAAACCAAGTTTCATGCAACATGAGTTCTTATAAGTTCATCAATGGCCTTTGTACAAGTTTGACGAACGTATGAAACATCTAACAACGTGTTTCTAGGACTCTAAACAAAGTTTCATGCAACATGAGTGTTTATAAGTTCTTCAATGAGCTTTGTACAAGTTTCACGAACATATGAAACATCTAACAACGCGTTTCTAGGACTCTAAACCAAGTTTCATGCAACATGAGTGCTTATAAGTATCTCAATGAGCCTTTGTACAAGTTTTACGAACTTATGAAACATCTAACAACTTATTTCTAGGACTCTAAACCAAGTTTCATGCAACATGAGTTCTTATAAGTTCATCAATGGCCTTTGTACAAGTTTGACGAACGTATGAAACATCTAACAACGCGTTTCTAGGACTCTAAACCAAGTTTCATGCAACATGAGTGTTTATAAGTTCCTCAATGAGCTTTGTACAAGTTTCACGAACATATGAAACATCTAACAACTCGTTTCTAGACTCTAAACCAGGTTTCATGCAACATGAGTGCTTATAAGTTCCTCAATGAGCTTTGTACAAGTTTGAAGAACGTATGAAACATCTAACAACGCGTTTCTAAACTCTAAACCAAGTTTCATGCAACATGAGTACTTATAAGTTCCTCAATGAGCTTTGTACAAGTTTCACGAACTTATGAAACATCTAACAACGCGTTTCTAGGACTCTAAACCAAGTTTCATGCAACATGAGTGCTTATAAGTTCCTCAATGAGCTTTGTACAAGTTTGACGAACGTATGAAACATCTAACAACCCGTTTCTAAAACTCTAAACCAAGTTTCATGCAACATGAGTGCTTATAAGTTCCTCAATGAGCTTTGTACAAGTTTCACGAACTTATGAAACATCTAACAACTCGTTTCTAAGACTCTAAACCAAGTTTCATGCAACATGAGTTCTTATAAGTTCCTCAATGACTTTTTTACAAGTTTGACAAACGTATGAAACATCTAACAACACGTTTCTAGGACTCTAAACCAAGTTTCATGCAACATGAGTGCTTATAAGTTCCTCAATGAGCTTTGTACAAGTTTGACGAACGTATGAAACATCTAACAACTCGTTTCTAGGACTCTAAACCAAGTTTCATGCAACATGAGTGCTTATAAGTTCCTCAATAAGCTTTGTACAAGTTTCACGAACTTATGAAACATCTACCAACGCGTTTCTAGGACTCTAAACCAAGTTTCATGCAACATGAGTTCTTATAAGTTCCTCAATGACCTTTGTACAAGTTTGACGAACGTATGAAACATCTAACAACGCGTTTATAGGACTCTAAACCAAGTTTCATGCAACATGAGTGCTTATAAGTATCTCAATGAGCTTTGTACAAGTTTGACAAACTTATGAAACATCTAACAACGCGTTTCTAGGACTCTAAACCAAGTTTCATGCAACATGAGTGCTTATAAGTATCTCAATGAGCTTTATATAAGTTTTACAAACTTATGAAACATCTAACAACTTATTTTTTTAGGACTCTAAACCAAGTTTCATGCAACATGAGTTCTTATAAGTTCATCAATGGCCTTTGTACAAGTTTGACGAACGTATGAAACATCTAACAACGCGTTTCTAGGACTCTAAACAAAGTTTCATGCAACATGAGTGTTTATAAGTTCTTCAATGAGCTTTGTACAAGTTTCACGAACATATGAAACATCTAACAACGCGTTTCTAGGACTCTAAACCAAGTTTCGTGCAACATGAGTGCTTATAAGTATCTCAATGAGCTTTGTATAAGTTTTACGAACTTATGAAACATCTAACAACTTATTTTTAGGACTCTAAACCAAGTTTCATGCAACATGAGTTCTTATAAGTTCATCAATGGCCTTTGTACAAGTTTGACGAACGTATGAAACATCTAACAACGCGTTTCTAGGACTCTAAACAAAGTTTCATGCAACTTGAGTGTTTATAAGTTCTTCAATGAGCTTTGTACAAGTTTCACGAACATATGAAACATCTAACAACTCGTTTCTAGGACTCTAAACCAAGTTTCATGCAACATGAGTGCTTATAAGTTCCTCAATGAGCTTTGTACAAGTTTGAAGAACGTATGAAACATCTAACAACGCGTTTCTGAAACTCTAAACCAAGTTTCATGCAACATGAGTACTTATAAGTTCCTCAATGAGCTTTGTACAAGTTTCACGAACTTATGAAACATCTAACAACGCGTTTCTAGGACTCTAAACCAAGTTTCATGCAACATGAGTGCTTATAAGTTCCTCAATGAGCTTTGTACAAGTTTGACGAACGTATGAAACATCTAACAACCCGTTTCTAAAACTCTAAACCAAGTTTCATGCAACATCGTGCTTATAAGTTCCTCAATGAGCTTTGTACAAGTTTCACGAACTTATGAAACATCTAACAACTCGTTTCTAAGACTCTAAACCAAGTTTCATGCAACATGAGTTCTTATAAGTTCCTCAATGACTTTTGTACAAGTTTGACAAACGTATGAAACATCTAACAACACGTTTCTAGGACTCTAAACCAAGTTTCATGCAACATGAGTGCTTATAAGTTCCTCAATGAGCTTTGTACAAGTTTGACGAACGTATGAAACATCTAACAACTCGTTTCTAGGACTCTAAACCAAGTTTCATGCAACATGAGTGCTTATAAGTTCCTCAATAAGCTTTGTACAAGTTTCACGAACTTATGAAACATCTACCAACGCGTTTCTAGGACTCTAAACCAAGTTTCATGCAACATGAGTTCTTATAAGTTCCTCAATGACCTTTGTACAAGTTTGACGAACGTATGAAACATCTAACAACGCGTTTATAGGACTCTAAACCAAGTTTCATGCAACATGAGTGCTTATAAGTATCTCAATGAGCTTTGTACAAGTTTGACAAACTTATGAAACATCTAACAACGCGTTTCTAGGACTCTAAACCAAGTTTCATGCAACATGAGTGCTTATAAGACTCTAAACCAAGTTTCATACAACTTATTTTTTTAGGACTCTAAACCAAGTTTCATGCAACATGAGTTCTTACAAGTTCATCAATGGCCTTTGTACAAGTTTGACGAACGTATGAAACATCTAACAACGCGTTTCTAGGACTCTAAACAAAGTTTCATGCAACATGAGTGTTTATAAGTTCTTCAATGAACTTTGTACAAGTTTCACGAACATATGAAACATCTAACAACGCGTTTCTAGGACTCTAAACCAAGTTTCGTGCAACATGAGTGCTTATAAGTATCTCAATGAGCTTTGTATAAGTTTTACGAACTTATGAAACATCTAACAACTTATTTTTAGGACTCTAAACCAAGTTTCATGCAACATGAGTTCTTATAAGTTCATCAATGGCCTTTGTACAAGTTTGACGAACGTATGAAACATCTAACAACGCGTTTCTAGGACTCTAAACCAAGTTTCATGCAACATGAGTTCTTATAAGTTCATCAATGGCCTTTGTACAAGTTTCACGAACTTATGAAATATCTTACAACTCGTTTTTAGGACTCTAAACCAAGTTTCATGCAACATGAGTGCTTATAAGTTCCTCAATGAGCTTTCTACAAGTTTCACGAACTTATGAAACATCTAACAACCCGTTTCTAAGACTCTAAACCAAGTTTCATGCAACATGAGTTCTTATAAGTTCCTCAATGACCTTTGTACAAGTTTGACGAACGTATGAAACATCTAACAACGCGTTTCTAGGACTCTAAACCAAGTTTCATGCAACATGAGTGCTTATAAGTTCCTCAATGAGCTTTGTACAAGTTTGAAGAACGTATGAAACATCTAACAACTCGTTTCTAGGACTCTAAACCAAGTTTCATGCAACATGAGTGCTTATAAGTTCCTCAATGAGCTTTGTACAAGTTTCACGAACGTATGAAACATCTAACAACGCGTTTCTAGGACTCTAAACCAAGTTTCATGCAACATGAGTGCTTATAAGTATCTCAATGAGCTTTGTACAAGTTTGACAAACTTATGAAACATCTAACAACGCGTTTCTAGGACTCTAAACCAAGTTTCATGCAACATGAGTGCTTATAAGTATCTCAATGAGCTATGTATAAGTTTTACGAACTTATGAAACATCTAACAACTTATTTTTTTAGGACTCTAAACCAAGTTTCATGCAACATGAGTTCTTATAAGTTCATCAATGGCCTTTGTACAAGTTTGACGAACGTATGAAACATCTAACAACGCGTTTCTAGGACTCTAAACAAAGTTTCATGCAACATGAGTGTTTATAAGTTCTTCAATGAACTTTGTACAAGTTTCACGAACATATGAAACATCTAACAACGCGTTTCTAGGACTCTAAACCAAGTTTCGTGCAACATGAGTGCTTATAAGTATCTCAATGAGCTTTGTATAAGTTTTACGAACTTATGAAACATCTAACAACTTATTTTTAGGACTCTAAACCAAGTTTCATGCAACATGAGTTCTTATAAGTTCATCAATGGCCTTTGTACAAGTTTGACGAACGTATGAAACATCTAACAACGCGTTTCTAGGACTCTAAACCAAGTTTCATGCAACATGAGTTCTTATAAGTTCATCAATGGCCTTTGTACAAGTTTCACGAACTTATGAAACATCTTACAACTCGTTTTTAGGACTCTAAACCAAGTTTCATGCAACATGAGTGCTTATAAGTTCCTCAATGAGCTTTCTACAAGTTTCACGAACTTATGAAACATCTAACAACCCGTTTCTAAGACTCTAAACCAAGTTTCATGCAACATGAGTTCTTATAAGTTCCTCAATGACCTTTGTACAAGTTTGACGAACGTATGAAACATCTAACAACGCGTTTCTAGGACTCTAAACCAAGTTTCATGCAACATGAGTGCTTATAAGTTCCTCAATGAGCTTTGTACAAGTTTGAAGAACGTATGAAACATCTAACAACTCGTTTCTAGGACTCTAAACCAAGTTTCATGCAACATGAGTGCTTATAAGTTCCTCAATGAGCTTTGTACAAGTTTCACGAACGTATGAAACATCTAACAACGCGTTTCTAGGAATCTAAACCAAGTTTCATGCAACATGAGTGCTTATAAGTATCTCAATGAGCTTTTTACAAGTTTGACAAACTTATGAAACATCTAACAACGCGTTTCTAAAACTCTAAACCAAGTTTCATGCAACATGAGTGCTTATAAATGTCACAATGAGATTTGTACAAGTTTGATGAACTTATGAAACATCTAACGACGCGTTTCTAGGACTCTAAACCAAGTTTCATGCAACATGAGTTCTTATAAGTTCCTCAATGAGCTTTGTTCAAGTTTGACGAACGTATGAAACATCTAACAACGCGTTTCTACGACTCTAAACCAAGTTTCATGCAACATGAGTGCTTATAAGTTCCTCAATAAGCTTTGTACAAGTTTCACGAACTTATGAAACATCTACCAACGCGTTTCTAGGACTCTAAACCAAGTTTCATGCAACATGAGTTCTTATAAGTTCCTCAATGACCTTTGTACAAGTTTGACGAACGTATGAAACATCTAACAACGCGTTTATAGGACTCTAAACCAAGTTTCATGCAACATGAGTGCTTATAAGTATCTCAATGAGCTTTGTACAAGTTTGACAAACTTATGAAACATCTAACAACGCGTTTCTAGGACTCTAAACCAAGTTTCATGCAACATGAGTGCTTATAAGTATCTCAATGAGCTTTATATAAGTTTTACAAACTTATGAAACATCTAACAACTTATTTTTTTAGGACTCTAAACCAAGTTTCATGCAACATGAGTTCTTATAAGTTCATCAATGGCCTTTGTACAAGTTTGACGAACGTATGAAACATCTAACAACGCGTTTCTAGGACTCTAAACAAAGTTTCATGCAACATGAGTGTTTATAAGTTCTTCAATGAGCTTTGTACAAGTTTCACGAACATATGAAACATCTAACAACGCGTTTCTAGGACTCTAAACCAAGTTTCGTGCAACATGAGTGCTTATAAGTATCTCAATGAGCTTTGTATAAGTTTTACGAACTTATGAAACATCTAACAACTTATTTTTAGGACTCTAAACCAAGTTTCATGCAACATGAGTTCTTATAAGTTCATCAATGGCCTTTGTACAAGTTTGACGAACGTATGAAACATCTAACAACGCGTTTCTAGGACTCTAAACAAAGTTTCATGCAACTTGAGTGTTTATAAGTTCTTCAATGAGCTTTGTACAAGTTTCACGAACATATGAAACATCTAACAACTCGTTTCTAGGACTCTAAACCAAGTTTCATGCAACATGAGTGCTTATAAGTTCCTCAATGAGCTTTGTACAAGTTTGAAGAACGTATGAAACATCTAACAACGCGTTTCTGAAACTCTAAACCAAGTTTCATGCAACATGAGTACTTATAAGTTCCTCAATGAGCTTTGTACAAGTTTCACGAACTTATGAAACATCTAACAACGCGTTTCTAGGACTCTAAACCAAGTTTCATGCAACATGAGTGCTTATAAGTTCCTCAATGAGCTTTGTACAAGTTTGACGAACGTATGAAACATCTAACAACCCGTTTCTAAAACTCTAAACCAAGTTTCATGCAACATCAGTGCTTATAAGTTCCTCAATGAGCTTTGTACAAGTTTCACGAACTTATGAAACATCTAACAACTCGTTTCTAAGACTCTAAACCAAGTTTCATGCAACATGAGTTCTTCTAAGTTCCTCAATGACTTTTGTACAAGTTTGACAAACGTATGAAACATCTAACAACACGTTTCTAGGACTCTAAACCAAGTTTCATGCAACATGAGTGCTTATAAGTTCCTCAATGAGCTTTGTACAAGTTTGACGAACGTATGAAACATCTAACAACTCGTTTCTAGGACTCTAAACCAAGTTTCATGCAACATGAGTGCTTATAAGTTCCTCAATAAGCTTTGTACAAGTTTCACGAACTTATGAAACATCTACCAACGCGTTTCTAGGACTCTAAACCAAGTTTCATGCAACATGAGTTCTTATAAGTTCCTCAATGACCTTTGTACAAGTTTGACGAACGTATGAAACATCTAACAACGCGTTTATAGGACTCTAAACCAAGTTTCATGCAACATGAGTGCTTATAAGTATCTCAATGAGCTTTGTACAAGTTTGACAAACTTATGAAACATCTAACAACGCGTTTCTAGGACTCTAAACCAAGTTTCATGCAACATGAGTGCTTATAAGACTCTAAACCAAGTTTCATACAACTTATTTTTTTAGGACTCTAAACCAAGTTTCATGCAACATGAGTTCTTACAAGTTCATCAATGGCCTTTGTACAAGTTTGACGAACGTATGAAACATCTAACAACGCGTTTCTAGGACTCTAAACAAAGTTTCATGCAACATGAGTGTTTATAAGTTCTTCAATGAACTTTGTACAAGTTTCACGAACATATGAAACATCTAACAACGCGTTTCTAGGACTCTAAACCAAGTTTCGTGCAACATGAGTGCTTATAAGTATCTCAATGAGCTTTGTATAAGTTTTACGAACTTATGAAACATCTAACAACTTATTTTTAGGACTCTAAACCAAGTTTCATGCAACATGAGTTCTTATAAGTTCATCAATGGCCTTTGTACAAGTTTGACGAACGTATGAAACATCTAACAACGCGTTTCTAGGACTCTAAACCAAGTTTCATGCAACATGAGTTCTTATAAGTTCATCAATGGCCTTTGTACAAGTTTCACGAACTTATGAAATATCTTACAACTCGTTTTTAGGACTCTAAACCAAGTTTCATGCAACATGAGTGCTTATAAGTTCCTCAATGAGCTTTCTACAAGTTTCACGAACTTATGAAACATCTAACAACCCGTTTCTAAGACTCTAAACCAAGTTTCATGCAACATGAGTTCTTATAAGTTCCTCAATGACCTTTGTACAAGTTTGACGAACGTATGAAACATCTAACAACGCGTTTCTAGGACTCTAAACCAAGTTTCATGCAACATGAGTGCTTATAAGTTCCTCAATGAGCTTTGTACAAGTTTGAAGAACGTATGAAACATCTAACAACTCGTTTCTAGGACTCTAAACCAAGTTTCATGCAACATGAGTGCTTATAAGTTCCTCAATGAGCTTTGTACAAGTTTCACGAACGTATGAAACATCTAACAACGCGTTTCTAGGACTCTAAACCAAGTTTCATGCAACATGAGTGCTTATAAGTATCTCAATGAGCTTTGTACAAGTTTGACAAACTTATGAAACATCTAACAACGCGTTTCTAGGACTCTAAACCAAGTTTCATGCAACATGAGTGCTTATAAGTATCTCAATGAGCTATGTATAAGTTTTACGAACTTATGAAACATCTAACAACTTATTTTTTTAGGACTCTAAACCAAGTTTCATGCAACATGAGTTCTTATAAGTTCATCAATGGCCTTTGTACAAGTTTGACGAACGTATGAAACATCTAACAACGCGTTTCTAGGACTCTAAACAAAGTTTCATGCAACATGAGTGTTTATAAGTTCTTCAATGAACTTTGTACAAGTTTCACGAACATATGAAACATCTAACAACGCGTTTCTAGGACTCTAAACCAAGTTTCGTGCAACATGAGTGCTTATAAGTATCTCAATGAGCTTTGTATAAGTTTTACGAACTTATGAAACATCTAACAACTTATTTTTAGGACTCTAAACCAAGTTTCATGCAACATGAGTTCTTATAAGTTCATCAATGGCCTTTGTACAAGTTTGACGAACGTATGAAACATCTAACAACGCGTTTCTAGGACTCTAAACCAAGTTTCATGCAACATGAGTTCTTATAAGTTCATCAATGGCCTTTGTACAAGTTTCACGAACTTATGAAACATCTTACAACTCGTTTTTAGGACTCTAAACCAAGTTTCATGCAACATGAGTGCTTATAAGTTCCTCAATGAGCTTTCTACAAGTTTCACGAACTTATGAAACATCTAACAACCCGTTTCTAAGACTCTAAACCAAGTTTCATGCAACATGAGTTCTTATAAGTTCCTCAATGACCTTTGTACAAGTTTGACGAACGTATGAAACATCTAACAACGCGTTTCTAGGACTCTAAACCAAGTTTCATGCAACATGAGTGCTTATAAGTTCCTCAATGAGCTTTGTACAAGTTTGAAGAACGTATGAAACATCTAACAACTCGTTTCTAGGACTCTAAACCAAGTTTCATGCAACATGAGTGCTTATAAGTTCCTCAATGAGCTTTGTACAAGTTTCACGAACGTATGAAACATCTAACAACGCGTTTCTAGGAATCTAAACCAAGTTTCATGCAACATGAGTGCTTATAAGTATCTCAATGAGCTTTTTACAAGTTTGACAAACTTATGAAACATCTAACAACGCGTTTCTAAAACTCTAAACCAAGTTTCATGCAACATGAGTGCTTATAAATGTCACAATGAGATTTGTACAAGTTTGATGAACTTATGAAACATCTAACGACGCGTTTCTAGGACTCTAAACCAAGTTTCATGAAACATGAGTGCTTATAAGTATCTCAATGAGCTTTGTATTAGTTTGACGAACTTATGAAACATCTAACAACTCGTTTTTAGGAATCTAAACCAAGTTTCATGTAACATGAGTGCTTATAAGTTCCTCAATAAGCTTTGTACAAGTTTCACGAACTTATGAAACATCTAACAACGTGTTTCTAGGACTCTTAATCAAGTTTCATGCAACATGAGAGCTTATAAGTTCCTCAATGAGCTTTGTACAAGTTTGATGAACGTATGAAACATCTAACAACGCGTTTCTAGGATTCTAAACCAAGTTTCATGCAACATGAGAGCTTATAAGTTCCTCAATGAGCTTTGTATAAGTTTAACGAACTTATGAAACATCTAACAACGCGTTTCTAGGACTCTTAATCAAGTTTCATGCAACATGAGAGCTTATAAGTTCCTCAATGTGCTTTGTACAAGTTTGACGAATGTATGAAACATCTAACAACGCGTTGCTAGGACTCTAAACCAAGTTTCATGCAACATGAGTGCTTATAAGTTCCTCAATGAGCTTTGTAAAAATTTCACGAACTTATGAAACATCTAACAACGCGTTTCTAGGACTCTAAACCAAGTTACATGCAACATGAGTTCTTATAAGTTCCTCAATGGGATTTGTACAAGTTTGACGAACTTATGAAACATCTAACAACGCGTTTCTAGGACTCTAACCCAAGTTTCATGCAACATGAATGCTTTTAAGTATCTCAATGAGCTTTGTACAAGTTTGACAAACTTATGAAACATCTAACAACGTGTTTCTAGGACTCTAAACCAAGTTTCATGCAACATGAGTGCTTATAAGTATCTCAATGAGCTTTGTATAAGTTTGACGAACTTATGAAACATCTAACAACTTCTTTTTAGGACTCTAAACCAAGTTTCATGCAACATGAGTTCTTATAAGTTCCTCAATGGCCTTTGTACAAGTTTGACGAACTTATGAAACATCTAACAACGCGTTATTAGGACTCTAAACAAAGTTTCATGCAACATGAGTGTTTTTAAGTTCCTCAATGAGCTTTGTACAAGTTTCACGAAATTATGAAACATCTAACAACTCGTTTCTAGGACTCTAAACCAAGTTTCATGCAACATGAGTGCTTATAAGTTCCTCAATGAGCTTTGTACAAGTTTGACGAACGTATGAAACATCTAACAAAGCGTTTCTAAAACTCTAAATCAAGTTTCATGCAACACGAGTGCTTATAAGTTCCTTAATGAGCTTTGTACAAGTTTCACGAACTTATGAAACATCTAACAACGCGTTTCTAGGACTCTAAACCAAGTTTCATGCAACATGAGTGCTTATAAGTTCCTCAATGAGCTTTGTACAAGTTTGACGAACGTATGAAACATCTAACAACGCGTTTCTAAAACTCTAAACCAAGTTTTATGCAACATGAGTGCTTATATGTTCCTCAATGAGCTTTGTACAAGTTTCACGGACTTATGAAACATCTAACAACGCGTTTCTAGGACTCTAAACCAAGTTACATGCAACACGAGGGCTTATAAGTTCCTCAATGAGCTTTTTACAAGTTTGACGAACGTATGAAACATCTAACAATGCGTTTATAGGACTATAGACCAAGTTGCATGCAACTTGAGTGCTTATAAGTTCCTCAATGAGCTTTGTATAAGTTTGACGATCGTATGAAACATCTAACAACGCGTTTCTAGACTCTAAACAAAGTTTCATGCAACATGAGTGCTTATAAGTATCTCAATGAGCTTTGTACAAGTTTCACGAACTTATGAAACATCTAACAACTCGTTTTTAGGACTCTAAACCAAGTTTCATGCAACATGAGTGCTTATAAGTACCTCAATGAGCTTTCTACAAGTTTCACGAACTTATGAAACATCTAACAACACGTTTTTAAGACTCTAAACCAAGTTTCATGCAACATGAGTGCTTATAAGTTCCTCAATGAGCTTTGTACAAGTTTCACGAACGTATGAAACATCTAACAACACGTTTCTAAAACTCTAAACCAAGTTTCATGCAACATGAGTGCTTATAAGTGTCCCAATGAGTTTTGTACAAGTTTGACGAACTTATGAAACATCTAACAACGCGTTTCAAGGACTCTAAACCAAGTTTCATACAACATGAGTGCTTATAAGTATCTCAATGAGCTTTGTACAAGTTTGACAAACTTATGAAATATCTAACAACGCGTTTCTAGGACTCTAAACCAAGTTTCATGCAACATGAGTGCTTATAAGTATCTCAATGAGCTTTGTACAAGTTTGACGAACTTATGAAACATCTAACAACGCGTTTCTAGGACTCTAAACCAAGTTTCATGCAACATGAGTGCTTATAAGTATCTCAATGAGCTTTGTATAAGTTTGACGAACTTATGAAACATCTAAAAACTCGTTTTTAGGACTCTAAACCAAGTTTCATGCAACATGAGTTCTTATAAGTTCCTCAATGGCCTTTGTACAACTTTGACGAACATATGAAACATCTAACAACTCGTTTCTAGGACTCTAAACCAAGTTTCATGCAACATGAGTGTTTATAAGTTCCTCAATGAGCTTTGTACAAGTTTCACGAACTTATGAAACATCTAACAACGCGTTTCTAAGACTCTAAACCAAGTTTCAGGCAACATAAATGCTTATAAGTTCCTCAATGAGCTTTGTACAAGTTTGACGAACGTATGAAACATTTAACAACCCGTTTCTAAAACTCTAAACCAAGTTTCATGAAACATGAGTGCTTATAAGTTCCTCAATGAGCTTTGTACAAGTTTCACGAACTTATTAAACATCTAACAACGCGTTTCTAAGACTCTAAACCAAGTTTCATGCAATATGAGTTCTTATAAGTTCCTCAATGACCTTTGTACAAGTTTGACGAACGTATGAAACATCTAACAACGCGTTTCTAGGACTTTAAACCAAGTTTCATGCAACGTGAGTGCTTATAAGTTCCTCAATGAGCTTTGTACAAGTTTGAAGAACGTATGAAACATCTAACAACTCATTTCTAGGACTCTAAACCAAGTTTCATGCAACATGAGTGCTTATAAGTTCCTCAATGAGCTTTGTACAAGTTTCACGAACGTATGAAACATCTAACAACGCGTTTCTAAGACTCTAAACCAAGTTTCATGCAACATGAGTGCTTATAAGTATCTCAATGAGCTTTGTACAAGTTTGACGAACTTATGAAACATCTAACAACGCGTTTCTAGGACTCTAAACCAAGTTTCATGCAACATGAATGCTTATAAGTATCTCAATGAGCTTTGTACAAGTTTTACAAACTTATGAAACATCTAACAACGCGTTTCTAAAACTCTAAACCAAGTTTCATGAAACATGAGTGCTTATAAGTGTCTCAATGAGATTTGTACAAGTTTGACGAACTTATGAAACATCTAACAATGCGTTTCTAGGACTCTAAACCAAGTTTCATGCAACATGAGTGCTTATAAGTATCTCAATGAGCTTTGTACAAGTTTCACGAACTTATGAAACATCTAACAACGCGTTTCTAGGACTCTAAACCAAGTTTCATGCAACATGAGTGCTTATAAGTATCTCAATGAGCTTTTTACAAGTTTGACAAACTTATGAAACATCTAACAACGCGTTTCTAAAACTCTAAACCAAGTTTCATGAAACATGAGTGCTTATAAGTGTCTCAATGAGATTTGTACAAGTTTGACGAACTTATGAAACATCTAACAATGCGGTTCTAGGACTCTAATCCAAGTTTCATGCAACATGAGTGCTTATAAGTATCTCAATGAGCTTTGTACAAGTTTGACAAACTTATGAAACATCTAACAACGCGTTTCTAGGACTCTAAACCAAGTTTCATGCAACATGAATGCTTATAAGTATCTCAATGAGCTTCGTATAAGTTTGACGAACTTATGAAACATCTAACAACTCGTTTCTAGGACTCTAAACCAAGTTTCATGCAACATGAGTGCTTATAAGTATCTCAATGAGCTTTGTATAAGTTTGACGAAGTTATGAAACATCTAACAACTTGTTTTTAGGACTCTAAACCAAGTTTCATGCAACATGAGTTCTTATAAGTTCCTCAATGGCCTTTGTACAAGTTTGATGAACGTATGAAACATCTAACAACGCGTTATTAGGACTCTAAACAAAGTTTCATGCAACATGAGTGTTTTTAAGTTCCTCAATGAGCTTTGTACAAGTTTCACGAAATTATGAAACATCTAACAACTCGTTTCTAGGACTCTAAAGCAAGTTTCATGCAACATGAGTGCTTATAAGTTCCTCAATGAGCTTTGTACAAGTTTGACGAACGTATGAAACATCTAACAACGCGTTTCTAAAACTCTAAATCAAGTTTCATGCAACACGAGTGCTTATAAGTTCCTTAATGAGCTTTGTAAAAGTTTCACGAACTTATGAAACATCTAACAACGCGTTTGTAGGACTCTAAACAAAGTTTCATGCAACATGAGTGCTTATAAGTTCCTCAATGAGCTTTGTACAAGTTTGACGAACGTATGAAACATCTAACAACGCGTTTCTAAAACTCTAAACCAAGTTTTATGCCACATGAGTGCTTATAAGTTCCTCAATGAGCTTTGTACAAGTTTCACGGACTTATGAAACATCTAACAACGCGTTTCTAGGACTCTAAACCAAGTTACATGCAACACGAGGGCTTATAAGTTCCTCAATGAGCTTTTTACAAGTTTGACGAAAGTATGAAACATCTAACAATGCGTTTATAGGACTATAGACCAAGTTGCATGCAACTTGAGTGCTTATAAGTTCCTCAATGACCTTTGTATAAGCTTGACGATCGTATGAAACATCTAACAACGCGTTTCTCGACTCTAAACAAAGTTTCATGCAACATGAGTGCTTATAAGTATCTCAATGAGCTTTGTACAAGTTTCACGAACTTATGAAACATCTAACAACGCGTTTCTAAGACTCTAAACCAAGTTTCATGCAACATGGGTGCTTATAAGTTCCTCAATGAGCTTTGTACAAGTTTCACGAATGTATGAAACATCTAACAACGCGTTTCTAAAACTCTAAACCAAGTTTCATGCAACATGAGTGCTTATAAGTGTCCCAATGAGTTTTGTACAAGTTTGACGAACTTATGAAACATCTAACAACGCGTTTCAAGGACTCTAAACCAAGTTTCATACAACATGAGTGCTTATACGTATCTCAATGAGCTTTGTACAAGTTTGACAAACTTATGAAACATCTAACAACGCGTTTCTAGGACTCTAAACCAAGTTTCATGCAACATGAGTGCTTATAAGTATCTCAATGAGCTTTGTATAAGTTTGACGAACTTATGAAACATCTAACAACTCGTTTCTAGGACTCTAAACCAAGTTTCATGCAACATGAGAGCTTATAAGTTTCTCAATGAGCTTTGTACAAGTTTGACGAACATATGAAACATCTAACAACGCGTTTCTAGGACTCTAAACCAAGTTTCAAGCAACATGAGTGCTTATAAGTATCTCAATGAGCTTTGTATAAGTTTGACGAACTTATGAAACATCTAAAAACTCGTTTTTAGGACTCTAAACCAAGTTTCATGCAACATGAGTTCTTATAAGTTCCTCAATGGCCTTTGTACAAGTTTGACGAACATATGAAACATCTAACAACTCGTTTCTAGGACTCTAAACCAAGTTTCATGCAACATGAGTGTTTATAAGTTCCTCAATGAGCTTTGTACAAGTTTCACGAACTTATGAAACATCTAACAATGCGTTTCTAAGACTCTAAACCAAGTTTCAGGCAACATAAATGCTTATAAGTTCCTCAATGAGCTTTGTACAAGTTTGACGAACGTATGAAACATTTAACAACCCGTTTCTAAAACTCTAAACCAAGTTTCATGAAACATGAGTGCTTATAAGTTCCTCAATGAGCTTTGTACAAGTTTCACGAACTTATTAAACATCTAACAACGCGTTTCTAAGACTCTAAACCAAGTTTCATGCAATATGAGTTCTTATAAGTTCCTCAATGACCTTTGTACAAGTTTGACGAACGTATGAAACATCTAACAACGCGTTTCTAGGACTCTAAACCAAGTTTCATGCAACATGAGTGCTTATAAGTTCCTCAATGAGCTTTGTACAAGTTTGAAGAACGTATGAAACATCTAACAACTCATTTCTAGGACTCTAAACCAAGTTTCATGCAACATGAGTGCTTATAAGTTCCTCAATGAGCTTTGTACAAGTTTCACGAACGTATGAAACATCTAACAACGCGTTTCTAGGACTCTAAACCAAGTTTCATGCAACATGAGTGCTTATAAGTATCTCAATGAGCTTTGTACAAGTTTGACGAACTTATGAAACATCTAACAACGCGTTTCTAGGACTCTAAACCAAGTTTCATGCAACATGAATGCTTATAAGTATCTCAATGAGCTTTGTACAAGTTTTACAAACTTATGAAACATCTAACAACGCGTTTCTAAAACTCTAAACCAAGTTTCATGAAACATGAGTGCTTATAAGTGTCTCAATGAGATTTGTACAAGTTTGACGAACTTATGAAACATCTAACAATGCGTTTCTAGGACTCTAAACCAAGTTTCATGCAACATGAGTGCTTATAAGTATCTCAATGAGCTTTGTACAAGTTTCACGAACTTATGAAACATCTAACAACGCGTTTCTAGGACTCTAAACCAAGTTTCATGCAACATGAGTGCTTATAAGTATCTCAATGAGCTTTTTACAAGTTTGACAAACTTATGAAACATCTAACAACGCGTTTCTAAAACTCTAAACCAAGTTTCATGAAACATGAGTGCTTATAAGTGTCTCAATGAGATTTGTACAAGTTTGACGAACTTATGAAACATCTAACAATGCGTTTCTAGGACTATAATCCAAGTTTCATGCAACATGAGTGCTTATAAGTATCTCAATGAGCTTTGTACAAGTTTGACAAACTTATGAAACATCTAACAACGCGTTTCTAGGACTCTAAACCAAGTTTCATGCAACATGAATGCTTATAAGTATCTCAATGAGCTTCGTATAAGTTTGAAGAACTTGTGAAACATCTAACAACTCGTTTCTAGGACTCTAAACCAAGTTTCATGCAACATGAGTGCTTATAAATATCTCAATGAGCTTTGTATAAGTTTGACGAAGTTATGAAACATCTAACAACTTGTTTTTAGGACTCTAAACCAAGTTTCATGCAACATGAGTTCTTATAAGTTCCTCAATGGCCTTTGTACAAGTTTGATGAACGTATGAAACATCTAACAACGCGTTATTAGGACTCTAAACAAAGTTTCATGCAACATGAGTGTTTTTAAGTTCCTCAATGAGCTTTGTACAAGTTTCACGAAATTATGAAACATCTAACAACTCGTTTCTAGGACTCTAAAGCAAGTTTCATGCAACATGAGTGCTTATAAGTTCCTCAATGAGCTTTGTACAAGTTTGACGAACGTATGAAACATCTAACAACGCGTTTCTAAAACTCTAAATCAAGTTTCATGCAACACGAGTGCTTATAAGTTCCTTAATGAGCTTTGTAAAAGTTTCACGAACTTATGAAACATCTAACAACGCGTTTGTAGGACTCTAAACAAAGTTTCATGCAACATGAGTGCTTATAAGTTCCTCAATGAGCTTTGTACAAGTTTGACGAACGTATGAAACATCTAACAACGCGTTTCTAAAACTCTAAACCAAGTTTTATGCCACATGAGTGCTTATAAGTTCCTCAATGAGCTTTGTACAAGTTTCACGGACTTATGAAACATCTAACAACGCGTTTCTAGGACTCTAAACCAAGTTACATGCAACACGAGGGCTTATAAGTTCCTCAATGAGCTTTTTACAAGTTTGACGAAAGTATGAAACATCTAACAATGCGTTTATAGGACTATAGACCAAGTTGCATGCAACTTGAGTGCTTATAAGTTCCTCAATGAGCTTTGTATAAGCTTGACGATCGTATGAAACATCTAACAACGCGTTTCTCGACTCTAAACAAAGTTTCATGCAACATGAGTGCTTATAAGTATCTCAATGAGCTTTGTACAAGTTTCACGAACTTATGAAACATCTAACAACGCGTTTCTAAGACTCTAAACCAAGTTTCATGCAACATGGGTGCTTATAAGTTCCTCAATGAGCTTTGTACAAGTTTCACGAATGTATGAAACATCTAACAACGCGTTTCTAAAACTCTAAACCAAGTTTCATGCAACATGAGTGCTTATAAGTGTCCCAATGAGTTTTGTACAAGTTTGACGAACTTATGAAACATCTAACAACGCGTTTCAAGGACTCTAAACCAAGTTTCATACAACATGAGTGCTTATACGTATCTCAATGAGCTTTGTACAAGTTTGACAAACTTATGAAACATCTAACAACGCGTTTCTAGGACTCTAAACCAAGTTTCATGCAACATGAGTGCTTATAAGTATCTCAATGAGCTTTGTATAAGTTTGACGAACTTATGAAACATCTAACAACTCGTTTCTAGGACTCTAAACCAAGTTTCATGCAACATGAGAGCTTATAAGTTTCTCAATGAGCTTTGTACAAGTTTGACGAACATATGAAACATCTAACAACGCGTTTCTAGGACTCTAAACCAAGTTTCAAGCAACATGAGTGCTTATAAGTATCTCAATGAGCTTTGTATAAGTTTGACGAACTTATGAAACATCTAAAAACTCGTTTTTAGGACTCTAAACCAAGTTTCATGCAACATGAGTTCTTATAAGTTCCTCAATGGCCTTTGTACAAGTTTGACGAACATATGAAACATCTAACAACTCGTTTCTAGGACTCTAAACCAAGTTTCATGCAACATGAGTGTTTATAAGTTCCTCAATGAGCTTTGTACAAGTTTCACGAACTTATGAAACATCTAACAATGCGTTTCTAAGACTCTAAACCAAGTTTCAGGCAACATAAATGCTTATAAGTTCCTCAATGAGCTTTGTACAAGTTTGACGAACGTATGAAACATTTAACAACCCGTTTCTAAAACTCTAAACCAAGTTTCATGAAACATGAGTGCTTATAAGTTCCTCAATGAGCTTTGTACAAGTTTCACGAACTTATTAAACATCTAACAACGCGTTTCTAAGACTCTAAACCAAGTTTCATGCAATATGAGTTCTTATAAGTTCCTCAATGACCTTTGTACAAGTTTGACGAACGTATGAAACATCTAACAACGCGTTTCTAGGACTCTAAACCAAGTTTCATGCAACATGAGTGCTTATAAGTTCCTCAATGAGCTTTGTACAAGTTTGAAGAACGTATGAAACATCTAACAACTCATTTCTAGGACTCTAAACCAAGTTTCATGCAACATGAGTGCTTATAAGTTCCTCAATGAGCTTTGTACAAGTTTCACGAACGTATGAAACATCTAACAACGCGTTTCTAGGACTCTAAACCAAGTTTCATGCAACATGAGTGCTTATAAGTATCTCAATGAGCTTTGTACAAGTTTGACGAACTTATGAAACATCTAACAACGCGTTTCTAGGACTCTAAACCAAGTTTCATGCAACATGAATGCTTATAAGTATCTCAATGAGCTTTGTACAAGTTTTACAAACTTATGAAACATCTAACAACGCGTTTCTAAAACTCTAAACCAAGTTTCATGAAACATGAGTGCTTATAAGTGTCTCAATGAGATTTGTACAAGTTTGACGAACTTATGAAACATCTAACAATGCGTTTCTAGGACTCTAAACCAAGTTTCATGCAACATGAGTGCTTATAAGTATCTCAATGAGCTTTGTACAAGTTTCACGAACTTATGAAACATCTAACAACGCGTTTCTAGGACTCTAAACCAAGTTTCATGCAACATGAGTGCTTATAAGTATCTCAATGAGCTTTTTACAAGTTTGACAAACTTATGAAACATCTAACAACGCGTTTCTAAAACTCTAAACCAAGTTTCATGAAACATGAGTGCTTATAAGTGTCTCAATGAGATTTGTACAAGTTTGACGAACTTATGAAACATCTAACAATGCGTTTCTAGGACTATAATCCAAGTTTCATGCAACATGAGTGCTTATAAGTATCTCAATGAGCTTTGTACAAGTTTGACAAACTTATGAAACATCTAACAACGCGTTTCTAGGACTCTAAACCAAGTTTCATGCAACATGAATGCTTATAAGTATCTCAATGAGCTTCGTATAAGTTTGAAGAACTTGTGAAACATCTAACAACTCGTTTCTAGGACTCTAAACCAAGTTTCATGCAACATGAGTGCTTATAAATATCTCAATGAGCTTTGTATAAGTTTGACGAAGTTATGAAACATCTAACAACTTGTTTTTAGGACTCTAAACCAAGTTTCATGCAACATGAGTTCTTATAAGTTCCTCAATGGCCTTTGTACAAGTTTGTTGAACGTATGAAACATCTAACAATTCGTTATTAGGACTCTAAACAAAGTTTCATGCAACATGAGTGTTTTTAAGTTCCTCAATGAGCTTTGTACAAGTTTCACGAAATTATGAAACATCTAACAACTCGTTTCTAGGACTCTAAAGCAAGTTTCATGCAACATGAGTGCTTATAAGTTCCTCAATGAGCTTTGTACAAGTTTGACGAACGTATGAAACATCTAACAACGCGTTTCTAAAACTCTAAATCAAGTTTCATGCAACACGAGTGCTTATAAGTTCCTTAATGAGCTTTGTACAAGTTTCACGAACTTATGAAACATCTAACAACGCGTTTCTAGGACTCTAAACCAAGTTTCATGCAACATGAGTGCTTATAAGTTCCTCAATGACCTTTGTACAAGTTTGACGAACGTATGAAACATCTAACAACGCGTTTCTAAGACTCTAAACCAAGTTTTATGCAACATGAGTGCTTATAAGTTCCTCAAAGAGCTTTGTACAAGTTTCACGGACTTATGAAACATCTAACAACGCGTTTCTAGGACTCTAAACCAAGTTACATGCAACACGAGGGCTTATAAGTTCCTCAATGAGCTTTTTACAAGTTTGACGAAAGTATGAAACATCTAACAATGCGTTTATAGGACTATAGACCAAGTTGCATGCAACTTGAGTGCTTATAAGCTCCTCAATGAGCTTTGTATAAGCTTGACGATCGTATGAAACATCTAACAACGCGTTTCTCGACTCTAAACAAAGTTTCATGCAACATAAGTGCTTATAAGTATCTCAATGAGCTTTGTACAAGTTTCACGAACTTATGAAACATCTAACAACTCGTTTTTAGGACTCTAAACCAAGTTTCATGCAACATGAGTGCTTATAAGTTCCTCAATGAGCTTTCTACAAGTTTCACGAACTTATGAAACTTCTAACAACGCGTTTCTAAGACTCTAAACCAAGTTTCATGCAACATGAGTGCTTATAAGTTCCTCAATGAGCTTTGTACAAGTTTCACGAATGTAAGAAACATCTAACAACGCGTTTCTAAAACTCTAAACCAAGTTTCATGCAACATGAGTGCTTATAAGTGTCCCAATGAGTTTTGTACAAGTTTGACGAACTTATGAAACATCTAACAACGCGTTTCAAGGACTCTAAACCAAGTTTCATACAACATGAGTGCTTATACGTATCTCAATGAGCTTTGTACAAGTTTGACAAACTTATGAAACATCTAACAACGCGTTTCTAGGACTCTAAACCAAGTTTCATGCAACATGAGTGCTTATAAGTATCTCAATGAGCTTTGTACAAGTTTGACGAACTTATGAAACATCTAACAACGCGTTTCTAGGACTCTAAACCAAGTTTCATGCAACATGAGTGCTTATAAGTATCTCAATGAGCTTTGTATAAGTTTGACGAACTTATGAAACATCTAACAACTCGTTTTTAGGACTCTAAACCAAGTTTCATGCAACATGAGTTCTTATAAGTTCCTCAATGGCCTTTGTACAAGTTTGACGAACATATGAAACATCTAACAACTCGTTTCTAGGACTCTAAACCAAGTTTCATGCAACATGAGTGTTTATAAGTTCCTCAATGAGCTTTGTACAAGTTTCACGAACTTATGAAACATCTAACAACGCGTTTCTAAGACTCTAAACCAAGTTTCATGCAACATAAATGCTTATAAGTTCCTCAATGAGATTTGTACAAGTTTCACGAACGTATGAAACATCTAACAACGCGTTTCTAAAACTCTAAACCATGTTTCATGCAACATGAGTGCTTATAAGTTCCTCAATGAGCTTTGTACAAGTTTGACGAACTTATGAAACATCTAACAACGCGTTTCTAGGACTCTAAACCAAGTTTCATGCAACATGAGTGCTTATAAGTATCTCAATGAGCTTTGTATAAGTTTGACGAACTTATGAAACATCTAACAACTCGTTTTTAGGACTCTAAACCAAGTTTCATGCAACATGAGTTCTTATAAGTTCCTCAATGGCCTTTGTACAAGTTTGACGAACATATGAAACATCTAACAACTCGTTTCTAGGACTCTAAACCAAGTTTCATGCAACATGAGTGTTTATAAGTTCCTCAATGAGCTTTGTACAAGTTTCACGAACTTATGAAACATCTAACAACGCGTTTCTAAGACTCTAAACCAAGTTTCATGCAACATGAGTTCTTATAAGTTCCTCAATGGCCTTTGTACAAGTTTGACGAACATATGAAACATCTAACAACTCGTTTCTAGGACTCGAAACCAAGTTTAATGCAACATGAGTGCTTATAAGTTCCTCAATGAGCTTTGTACAAGTTTCACGAACTTATGAAACATCTAACAACGCGTTTCTAAGACTCTAAACCAAGTTTCATGCAACATGAGTTCTTATAAGTTCCTCAATGACCTTTGTACAAGTTTGACGAACGTATGAAACATCTAACAACGCGTTTCTAGGACTCTAAACCAAGTTTCATGCAACGTGAGTGCTTATAAGTTCCTCAATGAGCTTTGTACAAGTTTGAAGAACGTATGAAACATCTAACAACTCATTTCTAGGACTCTAAACCAAGTTTCATGCAACATGAGTGCTTATAAGTTCCTCAATGAGCTTTGTACAAGTTTCACGAACGTATGAAACATCTAACAACGCGTTTCTATGACTCTAAACCAAGTTTCATGCAACATGAGTGTTTATAAGTTTCTCAATGAGCTTTGTATAAGTTTGACGAAGTTATGAAACATCTAACAACTTGTTTTTAGGACTCTAAACCAAGTTTCATGCAACATGAGTTCTTATAAGTTCCTCAATGGCCTTTGTACAAGTTTGATGAACGTATGAAACATCTAACAACGCGTTATTAGGACTCTAAACAAAATTTCATGCAACATGAGTGTTTTTAAGTTCCTCAATGAGCTTTGTACAAGTTTCACGAAATTATGAAACATCTAACAACTCGTTTCTAGGACTCTAAAGATAGTTTCATGCAACATGAATGCTTATAAGTTCCTCAATGAGCTTTGTACAAGTTTGACGAACGTATGAAACTTCTAACAACGCGTTTCTAAAACTCTAAATCAAGTTTCATGCAACACGAGTGCTTATAAGTTCCTTAATGAGCTTTGTACAAGTTTCACGAACTTATGAAACATCTAACAACGCGTTTCTAGGACTCTAAACCAAGTTTCATGCAACATGAGTGCTTATAAGTTCCTCAATGAGCTTTGTACAAGTTTGACGAACGTATGAAACATCTAACAACGCGTTTCTAAAACTCTAAACCAAGTTTTATGCAACATGAGTGCTTATAAGTTCCTCAATGAGCTTTGTACAAGTTTCACGGACTTATGAAACATCTAACAACGCGTTTCTAGGACTCTAAACCAAGTTACATGCAACACGAGGGCTTATAAGTTCTTCAATGAGCTTTTTACAAGTTTGACGAAAGTATGAAACATCTAACAATGCGTTTATAGGACTATAGACCAAGTTGCATGCAACTTGAGTGCTTATAAGTTCCTCAATGAGCTTTGTATAAGCTTGACGATCGTATGAAACATCTAACAACGCGTTTCTCGACTCTAAACAAAGTTTCATGCAACATGAGTGCTTATAAGTATCTCAATGAGCTTTGTACAAGTTTCACGAACTTATGAAACATCTAACAACTCGTTTTTAGGACTCTAAACCAAGTTTCATGCAACATGAGTGCTTATAAGTTCCTCAATGAGCTTTCTACAAGTTTCACGAACTTATGAAACTTCTAACAACGCGTTTCTAAGACTCTAAACCAAGTTTCATGCAACATGAGTGCTTATAAGTTCCTCAATGAGCTTTGTACAAGTTTCACGAATGTATGAAACATCTAACAACGCGTTTCTAAAACTCTAAACCAAGTTTCATGCAACATGAGTGCTTATAAGTGTCCCAATGAGTTTTGTACAAGTTTGACGAACTTATGAAACATCTAACAACGCGTTTCAAGGACTCTAAACCAAGTTTCATACAACATGAGTGCTTATACGTATCTCAATGAGCTTTGTACAAGTTTGACAAACTTATGAAACATCTAACAACGCGTTTCTAGGACTCTAAACCAAGTTTCATGCAACATGAGTGCTTATAAGTATCTCAATGAGCTTTGTACAAGTTTGACGAACTTATGAAACATCTAACAACGCGTTTCTAGGACTCTAAACCAAGTTTCATGCAACATGAGTGCTTATAAGTATCTCAATGAGCTTTGTATAAGTTTGACGAACTTATGAAACATTTAACAACTCGTTTTTAGGACTCTAAACCAAGTTTCATGCAACATGAGTTCTTATAAGTTCCTCAATGGCCTTTGTACAAGTTTGACGAACATATGAAACATCTAACAACTCGTTTCTAGGACTCTAAACCAAGTTTCATGCAACATGAGTGTTTATAAGTTCCTCAATGAGCTTTGTACAAGTTTCACGAACTTATGAAACATCTAACAACGCGTTTCTAAGACTCTAAACCAAGTTTCATGCAACATAAATGCTTATAAGTTCCTCAATGAGATTTGTACAAGTTTCACGAACGTATGAAACATCTAACAACGCGTTTCTAAAACTCTAAACCATGTTTCATGCAACATGAGTGCTTATAAGTTCCTCAATGAGCTTTGTACAAGTTTGACGAACTTATGAAACATCTAACAACGCGTTTCTAGGACTCTAAACCAAGTTTCATGCAACATGAGTGCTTATAAGTATCTCAATGAGCTTTGTATAAGTTTTGACGAACTTATGAAACATCTAACAACTCGTTTTTAGGACTCTAAACCAAGTTTCATGCAACATGAGTTCTTATAAGTTCCTCAATGGCCTTTGTAAAAGTTTGACGAACATATGAAACATCTAACAACTCGTTTCTAGGACTCTAAACCAAGTTTCATGCAACATGAGTGTTTATAAGTTCCTCAATGAGCTTTGTACAAGTTTCACGAACTTATGAAACATCTAACAACGCGTTTCTAAGACTCTAAACCAAGTTTCATGCAACATGAGTTCTTATAAGTTCCTCAATGGCCTTTGTACAAGTTTGACGAACATATGAAACATCTAACAACTCGTTTCTAGGACTCTAAACCAAGTTTCATGCAACATGAGTGCTTATAAGTTCCTCAATGAGCTTTGTACAAGTTTCACGAACTTATGAAACATCTAACAACGCGTTTCTAAGACTCTAAACCAAGTTTCATGCAACATGAGTTCTTATAAGTTCCTCAATGACCTTTGTACAAGTTTGACGAACGTATGAAACATCTAATAACGCGTTTCTAGGACTCTAAACCAAGTTTCATGCAACGTGAGTGCTTATAAGTTCCTCAATGAGCTTTGTACAAGTTTGAAGAACGTATGAAACATCTAACAACTCATTTCAAGGACTCTAAACCAAGTTTCATACAACATGAGTGCTTATACGTATCTCAATGAGCTTTGTACAAGTTTGACAAACTTATGAAACATCTAACAACGCGTTTCTAGGACTCTAAACCAAGTTTCATGCAACATGAGTGCTTATAAGTATCTCAATGAGCTTTGTACAAGTTTGACGAACTTATGAAACATCTAACAACGCGTTTCTAGGACTCTAAACCAAGTTTCATGCAACATGAGTGCTTATAAGTATCTCAATGAGCTTTGTATAGGTTTGACGAACTTATGAAACATTTAACAACTCGTTTTTAGGACTCTAAACCAAGTTTCATGCAACATGAGTTCTTATAAGTTCCTCAATGGCCTTTGTACAAGTTTGACGAACATATGAAACATCTAACAACTCGTTTCTAGGACTCTAAACCAAGTTTCATGCAACATGAGTGTTTATAAGTTCCTCAATGAGCTTTGTACAAGTTTCACGAACTTATGAAACATCTAACAACGCGTTTCTAAGACTCTAAACCAAGTTTCATGCAACATAAATGCTTATAAGTTCCTCAATGAGATTTGTACAAGTTTCACGAACGTATGAAACATCTAACAACGCGTTTCTAAAACTCTAAACCATGTTTCATGCAACATGAGTGCTTATAAGTTCCTCAATGAGCTTTGTACAAGTTTGACGAACTTATGAAACATCTAACAACGCGTTTCTAGGACTCTAAACCAAGTTTCATGCAACATGAGTGCTTATAAGTATCTCAATGAGCTTTGTATAAGTTTTGACGAACTTATGAAACATCTAACAACTCGTTTTTAGGACTCTAAACCAAGTTTCATGCAACATGAGTTCTTATAAGTTCCTCAATGGCCTTTGTAGAAGTTTGACGAACATAGGAAACATCTAACAACTCGTTTCTAGGACTCTAAACCAAGTTTCATGCAACATGAGTGTTTATAAGTTCCTCAATGAGCTTTGTACAAGTTTCACGAACTTATGAAACATCTAACAACGCGTTTCTAAGACTCTAAACCAAGTTTCATGCAACATGAGTTCTTATAAGTTCCTCAATGGCCTTTGTACAAGTTTGACGAACATATGAAACATCTAACAACTCGTTTCTAGGACTCTAAACCAAGTTTCATGCAACATGAGTGCTTATAAGTTCCTCAATGAGCTTTGTACAAGTTTCACGAACTTATGAAACATCTAACAACGCGTTTCTAAGACTCTAAACCAAGTTTCATGCAACATGAGTTCTTATAAGTTCCTCAATGACCTTTGTACAAGTTTGACGAACGTATGAAACATCTAATAACGCGTTTCTAGGACTCTAAACCAAGTTTCATGCAACGTGAGTGCTTATAAGTTCCTCAATGAGCTTTGTACAAGTTTGAAGAACGTATGAAACATCTAACAACTCATTTCAAGGACTCTAAACCAAGTTTCATACAACATGAGTGCTTATACGTATCTCAATGAGCTTTGTACAAGTTTGACAAACTTATGAAACATCTAACAACGCGTTTCTAGGACTCTAAACCAAGTTTCATGCAACATGAGTGCTTATAAGTATCTCAATGAGCTTTGTACAAGTTTGACGAACTTATGAAACATCTAACAACGCGTTTCTAGGACTCTAAACCAAGTTTCATGCAACATGAGTGGTTATAAGTATCTCAATGAGCTTTGTATAAGTTTGACGAACTTATGAAACATCTAACAACTCGTTTTTAGGACTCTAAACCAAGTTTCATGCAACATGAGTTCTTATAAGTTCCTCAATGGCCTTTGTACAAGTTTGACGAACATATGAAACATCTAACAACTCGTTTCTAGGACTCTAAACCAAGTTTCATGCAACATGAGTGCTTATAAGTATCTCAATGAGCTTTGTACAAGTTTCACGAACTTATGAAACATCTAACAACGCGTTTCTAAAACTCTAAACCAAGTTTCATGCAACATGAGTTCTTATAAGTTCCTCAATGGCCTTTGTACAAGTTTGACGAACATATGAAACATCTAACAACTCGTTTCTAGGACTCTAAACCAAGTTTCATGCAACATGAGTGCTTATAAGTTCCTCAATGAGCTTTGTACAAGTTTCACGAACTTATGAAACATCTAACAACGTGTTTCTAAGACTCTAAACCAAGTTTCATGCAACATGAGTTCTTATAAGTTCCTCAATGACCTTTGTACAAGTTTGACGAACGTATGAAACATCTAACAACGCGTTTCTAGGACTCTAAACCAAGTTTCATGCAACGTGAGTGCTTATAAGTTCCTCAATGAGCTTTGTACAAGTTTGAAGAACGTATGAAACATCTAACAACTCATTTCTAGGAATCTAAACCAAGTTTCATGCAACATGAGTGCTTATAAGTTCCTTAATGAGCTTTGTACAAGTTTCACGAACTTATGAAACATCTAACAACGCGTTTCTAGGACTCTAATCCATGTTTCATGCAACATCAGTGATCATAAGTGTCTCAATTAGCTTTGTACAAGTTTGACGACTTTATAAAACATCTAGCAACTCGTTTCTAGGACTCTAAACCAAGTTTCATGCAACATGAGTGCTTATAAGTATCTCAATGAGTTTTGTACAAGTTTCAAGAACTTATGAAACATCTAACAACGCGTTTCTAGGACTCTAAACCAAGTTACATGCAACATGAGTTCTTATAAGTTCCTCAATGAGCTTTGTACAAGTTTGACGAACGTATGAAACATCTAACAACGCGTTTCTAGGACTTTAAACCAAGTTTCATGCAACATGAGTGTTTATAAGTGTCTCAATGAGCTTTTTGACGAACTTATGAAACATCTAACAACGCGTTTCTAGGACTCTAAACCAAATTTCATGCAACATGAGTGCTTATAAGTTCCTCAATGAGCTTTGTACAAGTTTGACGATCGTATGAAACATCTAACAACGCGTTTCTAGGACTCTAAACCAAGTTTCATGCAACATGAGTGCTTATAAGTATCTCAATGAGCTTTGTACAAGTTTCACAAACTTATGAAACATCTAAAAACGCGTTTCTAGGACTCTAAACCAAATTACATGCAACATGAGTTCTTATAAGTTCATCAATGAACTTTGTACAAGTTTGACGAAAGTATGAAACATCTAACAACGCGTTTCTAGGACTTTAAACCAAGTGTCATGCAACATGAGTGTTTATAAGTGTCTCAATGAGCTTTGTACAAGTTTGCCGAACTTATGAAACATCTAACAACTCGTTTCTACGACTCTAAACCAAGTTTCATGCAACATGAGTGCTTATAAGTATCTCAATGAGCTTTGTACAAGTTTGAAAAACGTATGAAACATCTAACAACGCGTTTCTAAAACGATCTAAACCAAGTTTCATGCAACATGAGTGCTTATAAGTTCCTCAATGAGCTTTGTACAAGTTTCACGAACTTATGAAACATCTAACAACGCGTTTCTAGGACTCTAAACCAAGTTTCATGCAACATGAGAGATCATAAGTTCCTCAATGAGCTTTGTACAAGTTTGACGAACGTATTAAACATATAACAACTCGTTTCTAGGAATTTAAACCAAGTTTCATGCAACATGAGTGCTTATAAGTTCCTTAATGAGCTTTGTACAAGTTTCACGAAATTATGAAACATCTAAAAATGCGTTTCTAGGACTCTAAACCAAATTTCATGCAACATGAGTTCTTATAAGTATCTCAATGAGCTTTGTATAAGTTTGACGAACTTATGAAACATCTAACAACGCGTTTCTAGGACTCTAAATGAAGTTTCATGCAACATGAGTGTTTATAAGTGTCTCAATGAGCTTTGTACAAGTTTGACGAACTTATGAAATATCTAACAACGCGTTTCTAGGACTCTAAACCAAGTTTCATGCAACATGAGTGCTTATAAGTGTTTCAATTAGCTTTGTATAAGTTTGACGAACTTATGAAACATCTAACAACTCGTTGTTAGGACTCTAAACCAAGTTTCATGCAACATGAGTTCTTATAAGTTTCTCAATGGCCTTTGTAAAAGTTTGACGAACGTATGAAGCATCTAACAACGCGTTTCTAGGACTCTAAACAAAATTTCATGCAACATGAGTGTTTATAAGTTCCTCAATGAGCTTTGTACAAGTTTCACGAACTTATGAAACATCTAACAACTCGTTTCTAGGACTCTAAACCAAGTTTCATGCAACATGAGTGTTTATAAGTTCCTCAAAGAGCTTTGTACAAGTTTGACGAACGTATGAAACATCTAACAACGCGTTTCTATAACTCTAAACCAAGTTTCATGTAACATGAGTGCTTATAAGTTCCTCAATGAGCTTTGTACAAGTTTCAAGAACTTATGAAACATCTAACAATGCGTTTCTTGGACTCTAAACCAAGTTTAATGCAACATGAGTTCTTATAAGTTCCTCAATGACCTTTGTACAAGTTTTACGAACGTATGAAACATTTAACAACGCGTTTCTAGGACTCTACACCAATTTTCATGCAACATGAGTGTTTATAGGTGTCTCAATGAGCTTTGTACAAGTTTGACGAACTTATGAAACATCTAACAACGCGTTTCTAGGACTCTAAACCAAGTTTCATACAACATGAGTCCTTATAAGTATCTCAATGAGCTTTGTATAAGTTTGACAAACTTATGAAACATCTAACAACTCGTTTCTAGGACTCTAAACCAAGTTTCATGCAACATGAGAGCTTATAAGTGTCTAAATGAGCTTTGTACAAGTTTGACGAACGTATGAAACATCTAACAACGCGTTTCTAGGACTCTAAACCAAGTTTCATGCAACATGAGAGCTTAAAAGTTCTTCAATGTACTTTGTACAAGTTTGACGAACGTATGAAAAATCTAACAATGCGTTTATAGAACTATAAACCAAGTTTCATGCAACTTGAGTGCTTATAAGTTCCTCAATGAGCTTTGTACAAGTTTGACGATCGTATGAAACATCTGACAACGCCTTTCTAGGACTCTAAACCAAGTTTCATGCAACATGAGTGCTTATAAGTATCTCAATGAGCTTTTTACAAGTTTCACGAACTTATGAAACATCTAAAAACGTGTTTCTAGGACTCTAAACCAAATTACATGCAACATGAGTTCTTATAAGTTCATCAATGAACTTTGTACAAGTTTGACGAAAGTATGAAACATCTAACAACGCGTTTCTAGGACTTTAAACCAAGTGTCATGCAACATGAGTGTTTATAAGTGTCTCAATGAGCTTTGTACAAGTTTGACGAACTTATGAAACATCTAACAACGCGTTTCTAGGACTCTAAACCAAGTTTCATGCAAGATGAGTGCGTATAAGTATCTTAATGAGCTTTGTATTAGTTTGACGAACTTATGAAACATCTAACAACTCGTTTCTAGGACTCTAAACCACGTTTCATGCAACATGAGTGTTTATAAGTTTTTCAATGAGATTTGTACAAGTTTGACGAACTTATGAAACATCTAACAACGCGTTTCTAGGACTCTAAACCAAGTTTCGTGCAACATGAGTGCTTAGAAGTATCTCAATGAGCTTTGTATAAGTTTCACGAACTTATGAAACATCTAACAACGCGTTTCTAGGACTCTAAACCAAGTTTCATGCAACATGAGTGTTTATAAGTGTCTCAATGAGCTTTGTACAAGTTTGACGAACTTATGAAACATCTAACAACGTGTTTCTAGGACTCTAAACCATGTTTCATGCAACATGAGTGTTTATAAGTGTCTCAATGAGCTTTGTACAAGTTTGACGACTTTATGAAACATCTACCAACTCGTTTCTTGGACTCTAAACCAAGTTTCATGCAACATGAGTGCTTATAAGTATCTCAATGAGCTTTGTACAAGTTTCACGAACTTATGAAACATCTAACAACGCGTTTCTAGGACTCTAAACCAATTTACATGCAACATGAGTTCTTATAAGTTCCTCAATAAGCTTTGTACAAGTTTGAAGAACGTATGAAACATCTAACAACGCGTTTCTAGGACTTTAAACCAAGTTTCATGCAACATGAGTGTTTATAAGTATCTCAATGAGCTTTTTGACGAACTTATGAAACATCTAACAACGCGTTTCTAGGACTCTAAACCAAGTTTCATGCAACTTGAGTGCTTATAAGTATCTGAATGAGCTTTGTATAAGTTTTACGAATTTATGAAACATCTAACAACGCGTTTCTAGGACTATAAACCAAGTTTCATGCAACATGAGTGTTTATAAGTGTCTCAATGAGCTTTGTATAAATTTGACGAACTTATGAAACATCTAACAACGCGTTTCTAGGACTCTAAACCATGTTTCATGCAACATGAGTATTTATAAGTGTCTCAATGAGCTTTGTACAAGTTTGCCGAACTTATGAAACATCTAACAACTCGTTTCTACGACACTAAACCAAGTTTCATGCAACATGAGTGCTTATAAGTTCCTCAATGAGCTTTGTACAAGTTTGACGAACGTATGAAACATCTAACTACGCGTTTCTAAAACTCTAAACCAACTTTCATGCAACGTGAGTGCTTATAAGTTCCTCAATGAGCTTTGTACAAGTTTAACGAACTTATGAAACATCTAACAACGCGTTTCTAGGACTCTAAACCAAGTTTCATGCAACATGAGAGCTCATAAGTTCCTCAATGAGCTTTGTACAAGTTTGACGAACGTATGAAACATATGAAAACTCGTTTCTAGGACTTTAAACCAAGTTTCATGCAACATTAGTGCTTATAAGTTCCTCAATGAGCTTTGTACAAGTTTCACGAAATTATGAAACATCTAACAATGCGTTTCTAGGACTCTAAACCAAATTTCATGCAACATGAATTCTTATAAGTATCTCAATGAGCTTTGTATAAGTTTGACGAACTTATGAAACATCTAACAACGCGTTTCTAGGACTCTAAAAGAAGTTTCATGCAACATGAGTGTTTATAAGTGTCTCAATGAGCTTTGTAAAAGTTTGACGAACTTATGAAATATCTAACAACGCGTTTCTAGGACTCTAAATCAAGTTTCATGCAACATGAGTGCTTATAAGTATCTCAATTAGCTTTGTATAAGTTTGACGAACTTATGAAACATCTAACAATTCGTTTTTAGGACTCTAAACCAAGTTTCATGCAACATGAGTTCTTATAAGTTCCTCAATGGCCTTTGTACAAGTTTGACGAACGTATGAAACATCTAACAACGCGTTTCTAGGACTCTAAACAAAGTTTCATGCAACATGAGTGTTTATAAGTTCATCAATGAGCTTTGTACAAGTTTCAAGAACTTATGAAACATCTAACAACGCGTTTCTTGGACTCTAAACCAAGTTTCATGCAACATGAGTGCTTATAAGTTCCTCAATGAGCTTTGTACAAGTTTGACGAACGTATGAAACATCTAACAACTCGTTTCTTGGACTCTAAACAAAGTTTCATGCAACATGAGTGTTTATAAGTTCCTCAATGAGCTTTGTACAAGTTTCAACAACTTATGAAACATCTAACAACGCGTTTCTTGGACTCTAAACCAAGTTTCATGCAACATGAGTGCTTATAAGTTCCTCAATGACCTTCGTACAAGTTTGACGAACGTATGAAACATTTAACAACGCGTTTCTAGAACTCTAAACCAATTTTCATGCAACATGAGTGTTTATAAGTGTCTCAATGAGCTTTTTACAAGTTTGACGAACTTATGAAACATCTAACAACGTTTTTCTAGAACTCTAAACCAAGTTTCATACAACATGAGTACTTATACGTATCTCAATGAGCTTTGTATAAGTTTGACGAACTTATGAAACATCTAACAACTCGTTTCTAGGACTCTAAACCAAGTTTCATGCAGCATGAGTGCTTATAAGTATCTCAATGAGCTTTGTACAAGTTTCACGAACTTATGAAACATCTAACAACGCATTTCTAGGACTCTAAACCAAATTCCATGCAACATGAGTTCTTATAAGTTCCTCAATGAACTTTGTACAAGTTTGACGAAAGTATGAAACATCTAACAACGCGTTTCTAGGACTTTAAACAAAGTTTCATGCAACATGAGTGTTTATAAGTTTCTCAATGAGCTTTGTACAAGTTTGACGAACTTATGAAACATCTAACAACGCGTTTCTAGGACTCTAAACTAAGTTTCATGCAACATGAGTGCTTATAAGTATCTCAATGAGCTTTGTATAAGTTTGACGAACTTATGAAACATTTAACAACTCGTTTCTAGGACTCTAAACCACGTTTCATGCAACATGAGTGTTTATAAGTTTCTCAATGAGATTTGTACAAGTTTGACGAACTTATGAAACATCTAACAACGCGTTTCTAGGACTCTAAACCAAGTTTCGTGCAACATGAGTGCTTATAAGTATCTCAATGAGCTTTGTATAAGTTTCACGAACTTATGAAACATAGAACAACGCGTTTCTAGGACTCTAAACCAAGTTTCATGCAACATGAGTGTTTATAAGTGTCTCAATGAGCTTTGTACAAGTTTGACGAACTTATGAAACATCTAAGAACGTGTTTCTAGGACTCTAATCCATGTTTCATGCAACATGAGTGTTTATAAGTTCCTCAATGAGCTTTGTACAAGTTTGACGAACGTATGAAACATCTAACATCTCGTTTCTAGGACTCTAAACCAAGTTTCATGCAACATGAGTGTTTATAAGTTCCTCAATGGGGCTTTGTACAAGTTTCACGAACTTATGAAACATCTAACAAAGCGTTTCTAGGACTCTAAACCAAGTTTCATGCAACATGAGATCTTATAAGTTCCTCAACGACCTTTGTACAAGTTTTACGAACGTATGAAACATCTAACAACGCGTTTCTAGGACTCTAAACGAAGTTTCATGCAACATGAGTGTTTATAAGTATCTCAATGAGCTTTGTATAAGTTTGACGAACTTATGAAACATCTAACAACGCGTTTCTAGGACTCTAAACCAAGTTTCATGCAACATGATAGCTTATAAGATCCTCAATGAGATTTATACAAGTTTGACGAACTTATGAAACATCTAACCACGCGTTTCTAAAACTCTAAACCAAGTTTCATGCAACATGAGTGCTTATAAGTTCCTCAATGAGCTTTGTACAAGTTTCACGTACTTATGAAACATCTAACAACGCGTTTCTATGACTCTAAACCAAGTTTCATGCAACATGAGAGCTCATAAGTTCCTCAATGAGCTTTGTACAAGTTTGACGAACGTATGAAACATCTAACAACTCGTTTCTAGGACTTTAAACCAAGTTTCATGCAACATGAGTGCTTATAAGTATCTCAATGAACTTTGTATAAGTTTGACGAACTTATGAAACATCTAACAACGCGTTTCTAGGACTCTAAATGAAGTTTCTTGCAACATGAGTGTTTATAAGTGTCTCAATGAGCTTTGTACAAGTTTGACGAACTTATGAAATATCTAACAACGCATTTCTAGGACTCTAAACCAAGTTTCATGCAACATGAGTGCTTATAAGTATCTCAATTAGCTTTGTATAAGTTTGACGAACTTATGAAACATCTAACAACTCATTTTTAGGACTCTAAACCAAGTTTCATGCAACATGAGTTCTTATAAGTTCCTTAATGGCCTTTGTACAAGTTTTACGAACGTATGAAGCATCTAACAACGCGTTTCTAGGAATCTAAACCAAGTTTCATGCAACATGAGTGTTTATAAGTTCCTCAATGAGCTTTGTACAAGTTTCACGAACTTGTGAAACATCTAACAACTCGTTTCTAGGACTCTAAACCAAGTTTCATGCAACATTAGTGCTTATAAGTTCCTCAATGAGCTTTGTACAAGTTTGACGAACGTATGAAACATCTAACAACGCGTTTCTAGAACTCAAAACCAAGTTTCATGCAACATGAGTGCTTATAAGTTCCTCAATGAGCTTTGTACAAGTTTCACGAACTTATGAAACCTCTAAAATCGCGTTTCTAAGACTCTAAACCAAGTTTCATGCAACATGAGTTCTTATAAGTTCCTCAATGACCTTTGTACAAGTTTGATGAACGTATGAAACATTTAACAACGCGTTTCTAGGACTCTAAAACAATTTTCATGCAACATGAGTGTTTATAAGTGTCTCAATGAGCTTTGTACAAGTTTGACGAACGTATGAAACATCTAACAACACGTTTCTAGGACTCTAAACCAAGTTTCTTGCAACATGAGAGCTTATAAGTTCTTCAATGTACTTTGTACAAGTTTGACGAACGTATGAAACATCTAACAACGCGTTTATAGAACTATAAACCAAGTTTCATGCAACTTGAGTGCTTATAAGTTCCTCAATGAGCTTTGTACAAGTTTGACGATCGTATGAAACATCTAACAACGCGTTTATAGGACTCTAAACCAAGTTTCATGCAACATGAGTGCTTATAAGTATCTCAATGAGCTTTGTACAAGTTTCACGAACTTATGAAACATCTAACAAGGCGTTTCTAGGACTCTAAACCACGTTTCATGCAACATGAGTGTTTATAAGTTTCTCAATGAGATTTGTACAAGTTTGACGAACTTATGAAACATTTAACAACGCGTTTCTAGGACTCTAAACTAAGTTTCGTGCAACATGAGTGCTTATAAGTATCTCAATGAGCTTTGTATAAGTTTCACGAACTTATGAAACATCTAACAACGCGTTTCTAGGACTCTAAACCAAGTTTCATGCAACATGAGTGTTTATAAGTGTCTCAATGAGCTTTGTACAAGTTTGACGAACTTATGAAATATCTAACAACGTGTTTCTAGAACTCTAAACCATGTTTCATGCAACATGAGTGTTTATAAGTGTCTCAATGAGATTTGTACAAGTTTGACGACTTTATGAAACATCTAGCAACTCGTTTCTAGGACTCTAAACCAAGTTTCATGCAACATGAGTGCTTATAAGTATCTCAATGAGCTTTGTACAAGTTTCACGAACGTATGAAACATCTAACAACGCGTTTCTAGGAATCTAAACGAAGTTTCATGCAACATGAGTGTTTATAAGTATCTCAATGAGGTTTGTATAGGTTTTACGAACTTATGAAACATCTAACAACGCGTTTCTAGGACTCTAAACCAAGTTTCATGCAACATGACAGCTTCTAATTTCCTCAATGAGATTTGTACAAGTTTCACGAACTTATGAAACATCTAACAACGCGTTTCTAGGACTCTGAACCAAATTTCATGCAACATGAGAGCTCATAAGTTCCTCAATGAGCTTTGTACAAGTTTGACGAACGTATGAAACATATAACAACTCGTTTCTAGGACTTTAAATTAAGTTTCATGCAACATGAGTGCTTATAAGTTCCTCAATGAGCTTTGTACAAGTTTCACGAAATTCTGAAACATCTAACAATGCGTTTCTAGGACTCTAAACCAAATTTCATGCAACATGAGTTCTTATAAGTATCTCAATGAGCTTTGTATAAGTTTGACGAACTTATGAAATATCTAACAACGCGTTTCTAGGACTCTAAACGAAGTTTCATGCAACATGAGTGTTTATAAGTGTCTCGATGAGCTTTGTAAAAGTTTGACGAACTTATGAAATATCTAACAACGCGTTTCTAGGACTCTAAACCAAGTTTCATGCAACATGAGAGCTTATAAGTTCTTCAATGAGCTTTGTACAAGTTTGACGAACGTATGAAACATCTAACAACGCGTTTATAGAACTATAAACCAAGTTTCATGCAACTTGAGTGCTTCTAAGTATCTCAATGAGCTTTGTACAAGTTTCACGAACTTATGAAACATCTAACAACGCGTTTCTAGGACTCTAAACCAAATTACATGCAACATGAGTTCTTATAAGTTCCTCAATGAACTTTGTACAAGTTTGTAGAAAGTATGAAACATCTAACAACGCGTTTCTAGGACTTTAAACCAAGTTTCATGCAACATGAGTGTTTATAAGTGTCTCAATGAGCTTTGTACAAGTTTGACGAACTTATGAAACATCTAACAACGCGTTTCTAGGACTCTAAACCAAGTTTCATGCAACATGAGTGCTTATAAGTATCTCAATGAGCTTTGTATAAGTTTGACGAACTTATTAAACATCTAACAACTCGTTTCTAGGACTCTAAACCACGTTTCATGCAACATGAGTGTTTATAAGTTTCTCAATGGGATTTGTACAAGTTTGACGAACTTATGAAACATCTAACAACGTGTTTCTAGGACTCTAAACCAAGTTTCGTGCAACATGAGTGCTTATAAATATCTTAATGAGCTTTGTATAAGTTTCACGAACTTATGAAACATCTAACAACGCGTTTCTAGGACTCTAAACCAGGTTTCATGCAACATGAGTGTTTATAAGTGTCTCAATGAGCTTTGTACAAGTTTGACGAACTTATGAAACATCTAACAATTTGTTTCTAGGACTCTAAACCACGTTTCATGCAACATGAGTGTTTATAAATTCCTCAATGAGCTTTGTACAAGTTTGACGAACGTATGAAACATCTAACAATTCGTTTCTAGGACTCTAAACCAAGTTTCATGCAACATGAGTGTTTATAAGTTCCTCAATGGGGCTTTGTACAGTTTCACGAACTTATGAAACATCTAACAAAGCGTTTCTAGGACTCTAAACACGGTTTCATGCAACATGAGTTCTTATAAGTTCCTCAACGACCTTTGTACAAGTTTTAGGAACGTATGAAAAATCTAACAACGCGTTTCTAGGACTCTAAACGAAGTTTCATGCAACACAAGTGTTTATAAGTATCTCAATGAGCTTTGTATAAGTTTGACGAACTTATGAAACATCTAACAACGCGTTTCTAGGACTCTAAACCAAGTTTCATGCAACATGACAGCTTATAAGTTCCTCAATGAGATTTATACAAGTTTGACGAACTTATGAAACATCTAACAACGCGTTTCTAAAACTCTAAACCAAGTTTCATGCAACATGAGTGCTTATAAGTTCCTCAATGAGCTTTGTACAAGTTTCACGAACTTATGAAACATTTAACAACGCGTTTCTATGACTCTAAACCAAGTTTCATGCAACATGAGAGCTCATAAGTTCCTAAATGAGCTTTGTACAAGTTTGACGAACGTATGAAACATCTAACAACTCGTTTCTAGGACTTTAAACCAAGTTTCATGCAACATGAGTGCTTATAAGTTCCTCAATGAGCTTTGTACAAGTTTCACGAAATTATGAAACATCTAACAATGCGTTTCTGGGACTCTAAACCAAATTTCATGCAACATGAGTTCTTATAAGTATCTCAATGAGCTTTGTATAAGTTTTACGAACTTATGAAACATCTAACAACGCGTTTCTAGGACTCTAAATGAAGTTTCATGCAACATGAGTGTTTATAAGTGTCTCAATGAGCTTTGTACAAGTTTGACGAACTTATGAAATATCTAACAACGCGTTTCTAGGACTCTAAACCAAGTTTCATGCAACATGAGTGCTTATAAGTATCTCAATTAGCTTTGTATAAGTTTGACGAACTTATGAAACATCTAACAACTCGTTTTTAGGACTCTAAACCAAGTTTCATGCAACATGAGTTCTTATAAGTTCCTCAATGAGCTTTGTACAAGTTTCACGAACTTATGAAACATCTAACAACTCGTTTCTAGGACTCTAAACCAAGTTTCATGCAACATTAGTGCTTATAAGTTCCTCAATGAGCTTTGTACAAGTTTTACCAACGTATGAAACAACGCGTTTCTAAGACTCTAAACCAAGTTTCATGCAACATGAGTTCTTATAAGTTTCTCAATGACCTTTGTACAAGTTTGATGAACGTATGAAACATTTAACAACGCGTTTCTAGGACTCTAAACACATTTTCATGCAACATGAGTTTTTATAAGTGTCTCAATGAGCTTTGTACAAGTTTGGCGAACTTATGAAACATCAAACAACACATTTCTAGGACTCTAAACCAAGTTTCATACAACATGAGTGCTTATAAGTATCTCAATGAGCTTTGTACAAGTTTTACGAACGTATGAAACATCTAACAACGCGTTTCTAGGACTCTAAACCAAGTTTCATGCAGCATGAGAGCTTATAAGTTCTTCAATGTACTTTGTACAAGTTTGACGAACGTATGAAACATCTAACAACGCGTTTATAGAACTATAAACCAAGTTTTATGCAACTTGAGTGCTTATAAGTTCCTCAATGAGCTTTGTACAAGTTTGACGATCGTATGAAACATCTAACAACGCGTTTCTAGGAATCTAAACCAAGTTTCATGCAACATGATTGCTTATAAGTATCTCAATGAGCTTTGTACAAGTTTCACGAACTTATGAAACATCTAACAACGCGTTTCTAGGACTTTAAACCACGTTTCATGCAACATGAGTGTTTATAAGTTTCTCAATGAGATTTGTACAAGTTTGAAGAACTTATGAAACATTTAACAACGCATTTCTAGGACTCTAAACCAAGTTTCGTGCAACATGAGTGCTTATAAGTATCTCAATGAGCTTTGTATAAGTTTCACGAACTTATGAAACATCTAACAACGCGCTTCTAGGATTCTAAACCAAGTTTCATGCAACATGAGTGTTTATAAGTGTCTCAATGAGCTTTGTACAAGTTTGACGAACTTATGAAACATCTAACAACGTGTTTCTAGAACTCTAAACCATGTTTCATGCAACATGAGTGTTTATAAGTGTCTCAATTAGATTTGTACAAGTTTGACGACTTTATGAAACATCTAGCAACTCGTTTCTAGGACTCTAAACCAAGTTACATGCAACATGAGTTCTTATAAGTTCCTCAATGAGCTTTGTACAAGTTTGACGAACGTATGAAACATCTAACAACGCGTTTCTAGGACTTTAAACCAAGTTTCATGCAACATGAGTGTTTATAAGTGTCTCAACGAGCTTTGTACAAGTTTGACGAACTTATGAAATATCTAACAACGCGTTTCTAGGACTCTAAACCAAGTTTCATGCAACATGAGAGCTTATAAGTTCCTCAATGAGCTTTGTACAAGTTTGACGAACTTATGAAACAACTAACAACGCGTTTCTAGGACTCTAAACCAAGTTTCATGCAACTTGAGTGCTTATAAGTATTTGAATGAGATTTGTATATGTTTCACGAATTTATGAAACATCTAACAACGCGTTTCTAGGACTATAAACCAAGTTTCATGCAACATGAGTGTTTATAAGTGTCTCAATGAGCTTTGTATAAGTTTGACGAACTTATGAAACATCTAACAACGCGTTTCTAGGACTCTAAACCATGTTTCATGCAACATGAGTGTTTATAAGTGTCTCAATGAGCTTTGTACAAGTTTTCCGAACTTATGAAACATCTAACAACTCGTTTCTAAGACTCTAAACCAAGTTTCATGCAACATGAGTGCTTATAACTTCCTCAATGAGTTTTGTCCAAGTTTGACGGACGTATGAAACATCTAACAACGCGTTTCTAAAACTCAAAACCAAGTTTCATGCAAGATGAGTGCTTACAAGTTCTTCAATGAGCTTTGTACAAGTTTCACGAACTTATGAAACATCTAACAACGCGTTTCTAAGACTCTAAACCAAGTTTCATGCAACATGAGTTCTTATAAGTTCCTCAATCACCTTTGTACAAGTTTGACGAACGTATGAAACATTTAACAACGCGTTTCTAAGACTCTAAACCAATTTTCATGCAACATGAGTGTTTATAAGTGTCTCAATGAGCTTTGTACAAGTTTGACGAACTTATGAAACATCTAACAACGCATTTCTAGGACTCTAAACCAAGTTTCATACAACATGAGTGCTTATAAGTATCTCAATGAGCTTTGTATAAGTTTGACGAACTTATGAAACATCTAACAACTCGTTTCTAGGACTCTAAACCAAGTTTCATTCAACATGAGAGCTTATAAGTGTCTCAATGAGCTTTGTACAAGTTTGACGAACGTATGAAACATCTAACAACGCGTTTCTAGGACTCTAAACCAAGTTTCCCGCAACATGAGTTCTTATAAGTTCCTCAATGAACTTTGTACAAGTTTGACGAAAGTATGAAACATCTAACAACGCGTTTCTAGGACTTTAAACCAAGTTTCATGCAACATGAGTGTTTATAAGTGTCTCAATGAGCTTTGTACAAGTTTGACGAACTTATAAAACATCTAACAACTCGTTTCTAGGACTCTAAACCAAGTTTCGTGCAACATGAGTTCTTATATGTATCTCAATGAGCTTTGTACAAAGTTTGACGAACTTATGAAACATCTAACAACGCGTTTCTAGGACTCTAAACCAAGTTTCGTGCAACATGAGTGCTTATAAGTATCTCAATGAGCTTTGTATAAGTTTCACGAACTTATGAAACATCTAACAACACGTTTCTAGGACTCTAAACCAAGTTTCATGCAACATGAGTGTTTATAAGTGTCTCAATGAGCTTTGTACAAGTTTGACGAACTTATGAAACATCTAACAATGCGTTTCTAGGACTCTAAACCATGTTTCATGCAACATGAGTGTTTATAAGTGTCTCAATGAGCTTTGTACAAGTTTGACGACTTTATCAAACATCTAGCAACTCGTTTCTAGGACTCTAAACCAAGTTTCATGCAATATGAGTGCTTATAAGTATCTCAATGAGCTTTGTACAAGTTTCACGAATTTATGAAACATCTAACAACGCGTTTCTAGGACTCTAAACCAAGTTACATGCAACATGAGTTCTTATAAGTTCCTCAATGAGCTTTGTACAAGTTTGACGAACGTATGAAACATCTAAGAACACGTTTCTAGGACTTTAAACCAAGTTTCATGCAACATGAGTGTTTATAAGTGTCTCAATGAGCTTTGTACAAGTTTGACGAACTTATGAAACATCTAACTACGCGTTTCTAGGACTCTAAACCAAGTTTCATGCCACATGAGAGCTTATAAGTTCCTCAATGAGCTTTGTACAAGTTTGACGAACTTATGAAACATCTAACAACGCGTTTCTAGGACTCTAAACCAAGTTTCATGCAACTTGAGTGCTTATAAGTATCTCAATGAGCTTTGTAGAAGTTTCACGAATTTATGAAACATCTAACAACGCGTTTCTAGGACTATAAACCAAGTTTCATGCAACATGAGTGTTTATAAGTGTCTCAATGAGCTTTGTACAAGTTTGACGAACTTATGAAAAATCTATAAACGCGTTTCTAGGACTCTAAACCATGTTTCATGCAACATGAGTGTTTATAAGTGTCTCAATGAGCTTTGTACAAGTTTGACGAACTTATGAAACATCTAACAACTCGTTTCTATGACTTTAAACCAAGTTTCATGCAACATGAGAGCTTATAAGTGCCTCAATGAGCTTTGTAAAAGTTTGACGAACGTATGAAACATTTAACAACGCGTTCCTAAAACTCTAAACCAAGTTTCATGCAACATGAGTGCTTCTAAGTTCCTCAATGAGCTTTGTACAAGTTTCACAAACTTATGAAACATCTAACAAAGCGTTTCTAGGACTCTAAACCAAGTTTCATGCAACATGAGTGCTTATAAGTTCCTCAATGAGCTTTGTACAATTTTTACGAACCTATGAAACATCTAACAACGGGTTTCTAGGACTCTAAACCAAGTTTAATGCAACATGAGAGCTTATAAGTTCCTCAATGAGCTTTATTCAAGTTTGACAAACTTATGAAACATCTAACATTGTGTTTCTAGGACTCTAAACCAAGTTTCATGCAACACGAGTGATTATAAGTGTCTCAATGAGCTTTTTACAAGTTGACGAACTTATCAAAATATCTAACAACGCGTTTCTAAAACTCTAAACCAAGTTTCATGCAACATGAATGCTTATAAGCTCCTCAATAAGCTTTGCACAAGTTTCACGAACTTATGAAACATATAACAACGCGTTTCTAGAACTCTAAACCAAGTTTAATGCAACATGAGAGCTTATAAGTTCCTCAATGAGCTTTATACAAGTTTGACGAACTTATGAAACATCTAACATCGTGTTTCTAGGATTCTAAACCAAGTTTCATGCAACATGAGTGATTATAAGTGTCTCAATGAGCTTTGTACAAGTTGACGAACTTATGAAACATCTAACAACGCGTTTCTAGGACTCTAAACCAAGTTTCATGCAACATGAGTGCTTATAAGTTCCTCAATGAGCTTTGTACAAGTTTCACGAACTTATGAAACATCTAACAAAGCGTTTCTAGGACTCTAAACCAAGTTTCATGCAACATGAGTTCTTATAAGTACCTCAATGACCTTTGTACAAGTTTTACGAACGTATGAAACATCTAACAACGCGTTTCTAGGAATCTAAACGAAGTTTCATGCAACATGAGTGTTTATAAGTATCTCAATGAGGTTTGTATAAGTTTTACGAACTTATGAAACAACTAACAACGCGTTTCTAGGACTCTAAACCAAGTTTCATGCAACATGACAGCTTCTAAGTTCCTCAATGAGATTCATACAAGTTTGACGAACTTATGAAACATCTAACAACGCGTTTCTAAAACTCTAAACCAAGTTTCATGCAACATGAGTGCTTATAAGTTCCTCAATGAGCTTTGTACAAGTTTCACGAACTTATGAAACATCTAACAACGCGTTTCTAGGACTTTAAACCAAGTTTCATGCAACATGAGTATTTATAAGTGTCTCAACGAGCTTTGTACAAATTTGACGAACTTATGAAGTATCTAACAACGTGTTTCTAGGACTCTAAACCAAGTTTCATGCAACATGAGAGCTTATAAGTTCCTCAATGAGCTTTGTACAAGTTTGACGAACTTATGAAACATCTAACAACGCGTTTCTAGGACTCTAAACCAAGTTTCATGCAACTTAAGTGCTTATAAGTATCTGAATGAGCTTTGTCTAAGTTTCACGAATTTATGAAACATCTAACAACGCGTTTCTAGGACTATAAACCAAGTTTCATGCAACATGAGTGTTTATAAGTGTCTCAATGAGCTTTGTATAAGTTTGACGAACTTATGAAACATCTAACAACGCGTTTCTAGGACTCTAAACCATGTTTCATGCAACATGAGTGTTTATAAGTGTCTCAATGAGCTTTGTACAAGTTTGTCGAACGTATGAAACATCTAACAACGCGTTTCTAAAGCTCTAAACCAAGTTTCATGTAACATGAGTACTTATAAGTTCCTCAATGAGCTTTGTACAAGTTTCAAGAACTTATGAAACATCTAACAACGCGTTTCTTGGACTCTAAACCAAGTTTCATGCAACATGAGTGCTTATAAGTTCCTCAATGAGCTTTGTACAAGTTTGACGAACGTATGAAACATCTAACAACGCGTTTCTAAAACTCAAAACCAAGTTTCATGCAACATGAGTGCTTATAAGTTCCTCAAAGAGCTTTGTACAAGTTTCACGAACTTATGAAATATCTAACAACGCGTTTCTAAGACTCTAAACCAAGTTTCATGCAACATGAGTTCTTATATGTTCCTCAATGACCTTTGTACAAGTTTGACGAACGTATGAAACATTTAACAACGCGTTTCTAGGACTCTAAACCAATTTTCATGCAACATGAGTGTTTATAAGTGTCTCAATGAGCTTTGTACAAGTTTGACGAACTTATGAAACATCTAACAACGCGTTTCTAGGACTCTAAACCAAGTTTCATACAACATGAGTGCTTATAAGTATCTCAATGAGCTTTGTATAAGTTTGACGAACTTATGAAACAGCTAACAACTCGTTTCTAGGACTCTAAACCAAGTTTCATACAACATGAGAGCTTATAAGTGTCTCAATGAGCTTTGTACAAGTTTGAAAAACGTATGAAACATCTAACAACGCGTTTCTAGGACTCTAAACCAAGTTTCATGCAACATGACTTCTTATAAGTTCCTCAATGAACTTTGTACAAGTTTGACGAAAGTATGAAACATCTAACAACGTGTTTCTAGGACTTTAAACCAAGTTTCATGCAACATGAGTGTTTATAAGTGACTCAATGAGCTTTGTACAAGTTTGACGAACTTATGAAACATCTAACAACTCGTTTCTAGGACTCTAAACCAAGTTTCGTGCAACATGAGTGCTTATAAGTATCTCAATGAGCTTTGTACAAAGTTTGACGAACTTATGAAACATCTAACAACGCGTTTCTAGGACTCTAAACCAAGTTCCGTGCAACATGAGTGCTTATAAGTATCTCAATGAGCTTTGTATAAGTTTCACGAACTTATGAAACATCTAACAACGCGTTTCTAGGACTCTAAACCAAGTTTCATGCAACATAAGTGTTTATAAGTGTCTCAATGGGCTTTGTACAAGTTTGACGAACTTATGAAACATCTAACATTGCGTTTCTAGGACTCTAAACCATGTTTCATGCAACATGAGTGTTTATAAGTGTCTCAATGAGCTTTGTACAAGTTTGACGACTTTATCAAACATCTAGCAACTCATTTCTAGGACTCTAAACCAAGTTTCATGCAACATGAGTGCTTATAAGTATCTCAATGAGCTTTGTACAGGTTTCACGAATTTATGAAACATCTAACAACGCGTTTCTAGGACTCTAAACCAAGTTACATGCAACATGAGTTCTTATAAGTTCCTCAATGAGCTTTGTACAAGTTTGACGAACGTATGAAACATCTAAGAACGCGTTTCTAGGACTCTAAACCAATTTTCATGCAACATGAGTGTTTATAAGTGTCTCAATGAGCTTTGTACAAGTTTGACGAACTTATGAAACATCTAACAACGCGTTTCTAGGACTCTAAACCAAGTTTCATACAACATGAGTGCTTATAAGTATCTCAATGAGAATTGTATAAGTTTGACGAACTTATGAAACATCTAACAACTCGTTTCTAGGACTCTAAACCAAGTTTCATGCAACATGAGAGCTTATAAGTGTCTCAATGAGCTTTGTACGAGTTTGAAAAACGTATGAAACATCTAACAACGCGTTTCTAGGACTCTAAACCAAGTTTCATGCAACATGACTTCTTATAAGTTCCTCAATGAACTTTGTACAAGTTTGACGAAAGTATGAAACATCTAACAACGTGTTTCTAGGACTTTAAACCAAGTTTCATGCAACATGAGTGTTTATAAGTGTCTCAATGAGCTTTGTACAAGTTTGACGAACTTATGAAACATCTAACAACTCGTTTCTAGGACTCTAAACCAAGTTTCGTGCAACATGAGTGCTTATAAGTATCTAAATGAGCTTTGTACAAAGTTTGACGAACTTATGAAACATCTAACAACGCGTTTCTAGAACTCTAAACCAAGTTCCGTGCAACATGAGTGCTTATAAGTATCTCAATGAGCTTTGTATAAGTTTCACGAACTTATGAAACATCTAACAACGCGTTTCTAGGACTCCAAACCAAGTTTCATGCAACATAAGTGTTTATAAGTGTCTCAATGAGCTTTGTACAAGTTTGACGAACTTATGAAACATCTAACAATGCGTTTCTAGGACTCTAAACCATGTTTCATGCAACATGAGTGTTTATAAGTGTCTCAATGAGCTTTGTACAAGTTTGACGACTTTATCAAACATCTAGCAACTCGTTTCTAGGACTCTAAACCAAGTTTCATGCAACATGAGTGCTTATAAGTATCTCAATGAGCTTTGTACAAGTTTCACGAATTTATGAAACATCTAACAACGCGTTTCTAGGACTCTAAACCAAGTTACATGCAACATGAGTTCTTATAAGTTCCTCAATGAGCTTTGTACAAGTTTGACGAACGTATGAAACATCTAAGAACGCGTTTCTAGGACTTTAAACCAAGTTTCATGCAACATGAGTGTTTATAAGTGTCTCAATGAGATTTGTACAAGTTTGACGAACTTATGAAACATCTAACTACGCTTTTCTAGGAATCTAAACCAAGTTTCATGCAACATGAGAGCTTATAAGTTCCTCAATGAGCTTTGTACAAGTTTGACGAACTTATGAAACATCTAACAACGCGTTTCTAGGACTCTAAACCAAGTTTCATGCAACTTGAGTGCTTATAAGTATCTTAATTTGCTTTGTATAAGTTTCACGAATTTATGAAACATCTAACAACGCGTTTCTAGGACTATAAACCAAGTTTCATGCAACATGAGTGTTTATAAGTGTCTCAATGAGCTTTGTACAAGTTTGACGAACTTATGAAACATCTAACAACGCGTTTCTAGGACTCTAAACCATGTTTCATGCAACATGAGTGTTTATAAGTGTCTCAATGAGCTTTGTACAAGTTTGACGAACTTATGAAACATCTAACAACTCGTTTCTATGACTTTAAACCAAGTTTCATGCAACATGAGAGCTTATAAGTGCCTCAATGAGCTTTGTAAAAGTTTGACGAACGTATGAAACATCTAACAACGCGTTCCTAAAACTCTAAACCAAGTTTCATGCAACATGAGTACTTCTAAGTTCCTCAATGAGCTTTGTACAAGTTTCACAAACTTATGAAACATCTAACAACGCGTTTCTAGGACTCTAAACCAAGTTTCATGCAACATGAGTGCTTATAAGTTCCTCAATGAGCTTTGTACAAGTTTTACGAACCTATGAAACATTTAACAACGTGTTTCTAGGACTCTAAACCAAGTTTAATGCAACATGAGAGCTTATAAGTTCATCAATGAGCTTTATTCAAGTTTGACGAACTTATGAAACATCTAACATTGTGTTTCTAGGACTCTAAACCAAGTTTCATGCAACACGACACTACAAGAAAACAGCGAATTGCCGACTACATATAACGACTAAACAATTAGTCGCCAACTTTGATGACTATTTAACGACTATTATACGACTGTATAACGACTACATAGATATAGTCATATATCAGTCGTTATTTAACGACTACAAACAGTAATCGGTAATGTAGTCGTAATTTAACGACCGATATATGACTATTATCTTTATGAGAAAAATATTTTTGAATGAAGTCGGTAATTAGTCGCTAATTTGTGACTAATTCGAAAAGTCGTAAAATAGTCGGTTTTTAGCGACTATATAACTACTCTTCCGGCGGGTCATTATATAGTCGGAAATCAGTCGTCTTTGTTAGGTGCAAAAAACACGTGTTCTGTTGGTAGGTATACTGGTTTTTGGCGACTACATAGTTTTAGTCGCTATGTAGTCGCTTAGTAGTTTCTATATAAAGAAAGCTCAACCACTTCTCTTCCTCAACAACCCACAAACATCTCTTTCTCCAACATAAAAAAAAACGTTTCTTATCATATTTTGATATCTCAAATTCTCTTTTTCATATGATTGTATAATGTCGAGTCATTATAACAATTCTCGGGAGTGGATGTATCGGCGGATCGATGAAGATACCGGAAATTTTTCAGAAGAGTTCAGATTAGGAGTGGAGCAGTTCATGACGTTTGCAAATAGTCAGTCTCTAACACAAGATAACGGGGGTAAGTTTTTCTGCCCTTGTAGTGTTTGCAAAAACGAAAAATTTCTCCCCGGGACAAGAATTTGGAACCATCTTTATAGTAGAGGGTTTATGCCAGATTATTTTGTTTGGTATAAGCATGGGGAAGAAATCAATATCGATTTAGGAACTAGCTACATTGATCCTACATATATAAGTGGGAGCCATGTAGTTGAAGATAGGTATGTGGATATGGTTAATGATGCATTTCGTGAAAACATGGGTTTTGATGAAAATTATCATCAAGAAGGTAGTTATGCAAATGTAGAAGAACCAATATTTAACCATTCAAAGAAATTTTACAACTTGTTAGAAGGTGCAAAAGATCCACTATATGATGGTTGTCGTGAAGGTCACTCGCAGTTATCCTTAGTGCTCGAGTCATGCAAAATAAGGCTGAATATAATATGAGTGAAAAGTTAGTAGATTCGGTTTGCGATTTATCGACGATTATTTACCGAAGGAAATAAGTCTACCGGTTCTCATTACGAAACCGAGAAGTTGATGCGTAATTTAGGTCTTCCGTATCATACAATTGATGTTTGTCTTAACAATTGTATGATATTCTGGAAAGAATACGAAAACGAAGAAAAATGTGTTTTTTGTGGTGCACAAAGATGGAAACCTAAGAACGACGTACGTAGAACGAAAGTTCCATATAGTCGTATGTGGTATTTACCAGATTCTGCTGACAGATTGAAGAGAATGTATCGAGCCACAAGACTGCAGCGGCAATGAGATGGCATGCCGAGCACGAAGCAAATGAGGGAGTAATGAGTCATCCTTCCGATGCGGCGGAATGGAAATATTTTCAAAATCAGCATCCTCGGTTTGTCTTGAACCACGAAATGTTTACCTTGGATTGTGTACAGATGGGTTTAATCCATTTGGCATGTCTCGTAATCATTCATTGTGGCCTGTGATCTTGACACCATATAATCTACCCCCTGGTATGTGCATGAATGAAGAGTACTTGTTTCTTACTATTCGAATTCTCGGGCCTAATCATCCGCGAGCTAGTCTTGATGTCTTTCTCCAACCTCTTATTGCTGAGTTAAAAGAGTTGTGGTCTACTGGAGTCGATGCATACGATGTGTCGTTAAATCAAAATTTTAATCTAAAAGCAGTGCTTATGTGGACGATAAGCGACTTTCCAAGCATATGGCATGTTATCAGGATGGACAACCCATGGTAAATTGTCTTGTCCGGTTTGCATGGAAGATACAAAGTCTTTTTATCTACCAAATGGAAAGAAGACATGTTGGTTTGATCCTGTTATTGGTAGAGGCACTCGTAGGAGCAATGGTGGTGTTGTAGACGTTCTTTCATCGAGAAAATACAATAAGTATGAACCATTTATTTTAGGTACGTATACATATATATATATATATATACACGTTAAATAATATTATTATCATATATATCTTATATGTAACTTAAACTTTTTAATCTTGCAAAAAGCCTCTCAAGCGCATCAGGTTTGTTATATTCCGTACCCGTACGTAAAGAAGCCGAAAAAAGCGTGGTTGAATGTTGTAAATGTCAATCCGAGGAAAAACATAGAGGTGCAATATGTGAACAACGAACCAACACTTTTGCAAACGGAAAATGACGATGGTGTACTGTTGACTACAATTGAAGATCTCGAACTCGACAATTTTGAAGAAGGAGTTAACCGAATAAATCTTGATTACAATGTCGGAGATGCAGAACCGGAAGATGAGTTTCAATGTAATTTATCTTCTTCGATGATGAAACGAAGACGAAGATTAATTTGTCATATAATGTATTTGTAAAATTCGAAATAATGTATTATTAATGTATTTGTAAAATTCGAAATAATGTATTATTATTAATGTATTAAAATAAAATTGAAATAAATATTAGAAGAAGAAGAATAATTTGTCGTATAATGTACTTGTAAAATTCAAAATAATGTATTATTAATAAAATTTTACTAAGGTATTATGTTTTGGGCTAAAAAATAAAGGACCTATGTTTTACGACTGTTTCCCGACTGTTTCCCGACTATTTAGCGACTACGATGTTTCGTGACTATTTAGCGACTACAATTTTTAGCGACTATTTAGTGACTACAATGTTTAGCGACTATTTAGCGACTATTAGGCGACTACTAAGTTTTCCCCAATTCATAACCTAATCTTCTTTCCCCCAAATCGATACATTTCTTTCCTTCTCCGCCGATTCTCTCCTTCTCCGCCGATAATCATCCTCGCCGCCGATTCTCTCCTTCTCCGCCGCATCTCTCCTTCTCCGCCGCTGCTCTTCTCTCCTCTTCGCCGCTGCTCTTCTCTCCTCTCCGCCGCTGCTCTTCTCTCCTCTCCGCCGCTGCTCTTCTCTCCTCTCCGCCGCCGCATCTCTCCTCTCCGCTGATTCTCTCCCTCTCCGCTGATTCTCTCCCTCTCCGCCACTTCTCTCCTCTCCGCATCTCTCTCCTCTCCGCGGCTTCTCTTCTCTCCTCTCCGCCGCTGCTCTTCTCTCCTCTCCACCGCTGCTCTTCTCTCCTCTTCGCACCATGAATCAACAAAAGAAAGGACGAAAGCGAAAGACGACACACAACGTTTCTATGACCGCGGTGCAGAAGCGACCAATTCTTCCCACGCGGTATAATTTCACACCGGCGACGAGTTACCTTCACCGCAAGAACAAGTCACGAACTTGGCCGGACCTTCAAAGCCACCACCACCGGGAGTTAGGGATTATCCACCCCCAAGGGCTCTGTTCCAGAACTCGGCGCCTCCTCCTCATAATCAAACCGAGATAATTGAAGATTTGGCGAACTCTCAAGCCCATAGTCGTCCGTCTTCTGAAGGAAACAACTTCGGAGATCCAGAGGAAGGTTTGCCGGAGCTTCAAGAGGACACATTGACAACATTAAATGCTTTGTTGGTGATGCCAGGACGTGAGCAGTTTGTAACCGTTCTCTCACCCACACCGACGCCAAACACTACTTGGTATGCTTCTCACTTCTTCGATGATTGTTGATAATAGATGGGTAATAAGCATTTCGATTAAACCATGTCTGCAATGGGTAATAAGCATTTTGACTTGTGTTGTGTGTGACAATGTTGGTTAAAAAAAAGACAATTTTATTCGTATGTGCTGATTTATTGAACCATGAACCATGATTGTTTGACTTTTGCTTTGTTTCTCTTCTTTTGGGTTCTGTTTTTGCTTTGTCCATTGATTAGTTCATTGATGTTTGCAGGTTTACTCGCGACAAGGGATCTAAGCTTGTTCGTAAAATTACAAAAAATTTTACGAACAAGTTTGATGGTCCCTATTATAGCTGGACTTGTGTGCCTCGGGATAGACAAGAAAGATACTTTCTCGAGTTCGCGGTAAGTTTATAATTCTCATTGCTATCTTTGTTTGTTTTTACCAAGATTTAAGTATTATCTCTCTTTGTTTTGTAGAAAACCCATACTTGGGATCCATTGATAACAGGAACCGTTCAACAACACTTCGAGAGCATCTGTCAACGCCGTATGAAGGACATGGTTTCAGCCGTGAGGACTTCTCGAGAACGACCAACATGGATCGGTGAAACTCTGTGGAAAGAAATGACTGCCTATTGGGATACAAATGAAGCTAAAGAAAAGACCATCATTTATTCTCATGCGCGCATGTCTGAACATGGTGGTCTCGGTCCTCACATCCACTTATCGGGTCCGACGTCGTATCAACAAATCCAATACGGAATGGTTAGTAAATATAACAATTTTTCTATAATTTTCCTACTCATACTTTAACTTCGTTTTGTAACATTGCGGGGAAGAGGAATTGGGGAGACCCGTGTCTATTGGTGAGGTTTTCATTAAGACACACACCAAACCGGATGGAACGTATGTGGATAAGAAGGCGGAGAAGATTGCTGAAATTTATGAAAAGAATTTGCAACATAAAATGTCTCGGCTTGAGCATGAAAGCTCGCCATTTCGGACGGTGCTTCGCGACCTCGCGAGCTCACAAGAGAAGAATATACTGCCATCTTTCTCGAGGTACTAAGAAACTTTTTTCATAATCCACATTTATAGATTTTATGTTTATGTTTTGTGGTTATTGTTTTGGTTTTCTATTCGGTCAACTCAAAAGGATTCAAGAGGCAATATTTATGGAGCCGGAAGCCTCAAGGAGACTCTTGAGAATGTGGGCAGTAGTAAGAGCAACACACAAGGAGAGTATTCTTCATTTGTATCCATTCAAGAGCAGTTAAAGGTCGCACAACAGAAAATCGAAGAACAAGTCGCTGCTAGTAAAATGCGTGAAGAACGGCATCGCAAAGCTTTGGCGGACCAACAAGTCAAGGTCGCAAAGTTATCCTTGGTGGAGAAGTACTTACGCAAAACCGATCCGGCCTTTCTCGACTTCATGGAGACCGAAGAAGCTGAAGAAACCACCGAACAACCTCTCTCAACTTCTCCTCCTTCTTAGGTTACTAAAACTATCCCATGAACTAAACACTTTTCATTTTGAATGTAAATGTTATATATTTTGGTTTTGAATTGATGTTTATGTATGTTTCTATGGATAATTTGATGAATTTATGTTTATATTCGATTGTATGATGTTTATTTAGAATATATCATATTATGTTTGCAGGATTTTTCGAGAATTATATAAAATGGAAAAAGATACAAAACAATTACCAAATGAACAAGCAGTTTATTAATAGTAGTCGCCAAGTAGACACAAAATAGTCGTCAAGTAGTCGCATCGTAGTCGCAAGGTAGTCGCGAAAAAAACGACTACTTTAAGACCGAATACAATAATTTGTTTTCTGTGATTTAGTCGTTATATAGTCGTAAATTAGTCACTATATTGTTACGACTATTTACCGACTACTCTAAAGTTACACATGCTCATATCAAATAATCGTAAAATAGTCTCTAAATAGTCACTAAATAATACGACTACCTTACGACTATTGTAAAGCTTTTCTTATTCAAGTTTAGTAATCGTAGTTTAGTCATGAAACGGTCGTCACATACACCGACTATTAAACGACTATATTACGACTCTCGCTCGTTGTCGTAATGTAGTCGTTATTTAGCGACTAAATTGACGACTATTGAGTTTAGCGACTAAGGATTGCCGACTACATGGTTTAGTCGTGTAATAGTCGTAACTGGTCTTTCAGCGACTATTATGCGACTGATTTTACACTCGCGAGTGATTATAAGTGTCTCAATGAGCTTTTTACAAGTTGACGAACTTATCAAAACATCTAACAACGCGTTTCTAAAACTCTAAACCAAGTTTCATGCAACATGAATGCTTATAAGTTCCTCAATAAGCTTTGTACAAGTTTCACGAACTTATGAAACATATAACAACGCGTTTCTAGGACTCTAAACCAAGTTTAATGCAACATGAGAGCTTATAAGTTCCTCAATGAGCTTTATACAAATTTGACGAACTTATGAAACATCTAACATTATGTTTATAGGACTCTAAACCAAGTTTCATGCAACATGAGTGATTATAAGTGTCTCAATGAGCTTTGTACAAGTTGACGAACTTATGAAACATCTAACAACGCGTTTCTAGGACTCTAAACCAAGTTTCATGCAACATGAGTGCTTATAAGTTCCTCAATGAGCTTTGTACAAGTTTCACGAACTTATGAAACATCTAACAAAGCGTTTCTAGGACTCTAAACCAAGTTTCATGCAACATGAGTTCTTATAAGTTCCTCAATGACCTTTGTACAAGTTTTACGAACGTATGAAACACGTAACAACGTGTTTCTAAGAATCTAAACGAAGTTTCATGCAAAATTAGTGTTTATAAGTATCTCAATGAGGTTTGTATAAGTTTTACGAACTTATGAAACATCTAACAACGCGTTTCTAGGACTCTAAACCAAGTTTCATGCAACATGACAGCTTCTAAGTTCCTCAATGAGATTTATACAAGTTTGACGAACTTATGAAACATCTAACAACGCGTTTCTAAAACTCTAAAGCAAGTTTCATGCAACATGAGTGCTTATAAGTTCCTCAATGAGCTTTGTACAAGTTTCACGAACTTATGAAACATCTAACAACGCGTTTCTAGGACTCTAAACCAAGTTTCATGCAACATGAGAGCTCATAAGTTCCTCAATGAGTTTTGTACAAGTTTGACGAACGTATGAAACATATAACAACTCATTTCTAGGACTTTAAACCAAGTTTCATGCAACATGAGTGCTTATAAGTTCTTCAATGAGCTTTGTACAAGTTTCACGAAATTATGAAACATCTAACAATGCGTTTCTAGGACTCTAAACCAAATTTCATGCAACATGAGTTCTTATAAGTATCTCAATGAGCTTTGTATAAGTTTGACGAACTTATGAAACATCTAACAACGCGTTTCTAAGACTCTAAACCAAGTTTCATGCAACATGAGTGTTTATAAGTGTCTCAATGAGCTTTGTAAAAGTTTGACGAACTTATGAAATATCTAACAACGCGTTTCTAGGACTCTAAACCAAGTTTCATGCAACATGAGTGCTTATAAGTATCTCAATTAGCTTTGTATAAGTTTGACGAACTTATGAAACATCTAACAACTCGTTTTTAGGACTCTAAACCAAGTTTCATGCAACATGAGTTCTTATAAGTTCCTCAATGGCCTTTGTACAAGTTTGACGAACGTATGAAACATCTAACAACGCGTTTCTAGGACTCTAAACAAAGTTTCATGCAACATGAGTGTTTATATGTTCCTCAATGAACTTTGTACAAGTTTTACGAACTTATGAAACATCTAACAACTCGTTTCTAGGACTCTAAACCAAGTTTCATGCAACATGAGTGCTTATAAGTTCCTCAATGACCTTTGTACAAGTTTGACGAACGTATGAAACATCTAACAACGCATTTCTAAAACTCAAAACCAAGTTTCATGCAACATGAGTGCTTATAAGTTCCTCAATGAGCTTTGTACAAGTTTCACGAACTTATGAAACATCTAACAACGCGTTTCTAAGACTCTAAACCAAGTTTCATGCAACATGAGTTCTTATAAGTTCCTCAATGACCTTTGTACAAGTTTGACGAACGTATGAAACATTTAACAACGCGTTTCTAAGACTCTAAACCAATTTTCATGCAACATGAGTGTTTATAAGTGTCTCAATGAGCTTTGTACAAGTTTGACGAACTTATGAAACATCTAAAACGCGTTTCTAGGACTCTAAATCAAGTTTCATACAACACGAGTGCTTATAAGTATCTCAATGAGCTTTGTATTAGTTTGGCGAACTTATGAAACATCTAACAACTCGTTTCTACGACTCTAAACAAAGTTTCATGCAACATGTGAGCTTATAAGTGTCTCAATGAGCTTTGTACAAGTTTGACGAACGTATGAAACATCTAACAACGCGTTTCTAGGACTCGATCTAAACCAAGTTTCATGCAACATGAGAGCTTATAAGTTCTTCAATGAGCTTTGTACAAGTTTGACGAATGTATGAAACATCTAACAACGCGTTTATAGAACTATAAACCAAGTTTCATACAACTTGAGTGCTTATATGTTCCTCAATGAGCTTTGTACAAGTTTGACGATCGTATGAAACATCTAACAACGCGTTTCTAGGACTCTAAACCAAGTGCTTATAAGTATCTCAATGAGCTTTGTACAAGTTTCACGAACTTATGAAACATCTAACATTGCGTTTCTAGGACTCTAAACCAAATTACATGCAACATGAGTTCTTATAAGTTCCTCAATGAACTTTGTACAAGTTTGACGAAAGTATGAAACATCTAACAACGCGTTTCTATGACTTTAAACCAAGTTTCATGCAACATGAGTGTTTATAAGTGTCTCAATGAGCTTTGTACAAGTTTGACGAATTTATGAAAAATCTAACAACGCGTTTCTAGGACTCTAAAACAAGTTTCATGCCACATGAGTGTTTATAAGTTCCTCAATGGGGCTTTGTACAAGTTTCACGAACTTATGAAACATCTAACAAAGCGTTTCTAGGACTCTAAACCAAGTTTCATGCAACATGAGTTCTTATAAGTTACTCAATGACCTTGTACAAGTTTTACGAACGTATGAAACATCTAACAATGCGTTTCTAGGAATCTAAACGAAGTTTCATGCAACATGAGTGTTTATAAGTATCTCATTGAGGTTTGTATAAGTTTTACGAACTTATGAAACATCTAACAACGCGTTTCTAGGACTCTAAACCAAGTTTCATGCAACATGACAGCTTCTAAGTTCCTCAATGAGATTTATACAAGTTTGACGAACTTATGAAACATCTAACAACGCGTTTCTAAAACTCTAAACCAAGATACATGCAACATGAGTGGTTATAGGTTCCTCAATGAGCTTTGTACAAGTTTCATGAACTTATGAAACATCTAACAACGCGTTTTTAGGACTCTAAACCAAGTTTCATGCAACATGAGTGCTTATAAGTGTCTCAATGAGCTTTGTACAAGTTTGACGAACGTATGAAACATATAACAACTCGTTTCTAGGACTTTAAACCAAGTTTCATGCAACATGAGTGCTTATAAGTGTCTCAATGAGCTTTGTACAAGTTTGACGAACTTATGAAACATCTAACAACGCGTTTCTAGGACTCTAAACCAAGTTTCATGCAACTTGAGTGCTTATAAGTATCTCAATAAGCTTTGTATAAGTTTCACGAATTTATGAAACATCTAACAACGCGTTTCTAGGTTTATAAACCAAGTTTCATGCAACATGAGTGTTTATAAGTGTCTCAATGAGCTTTGTACAAGTTTGACGAACTTATGAAACATCTAACAACGCGTTTCTAGGACTCTAAACCATGTTTCATGCAACATGAGTGTTTATAAGTGTCTCAATGAGCTTTGTACAAGTTTGACGAACTTATGAAACATCTAACAACTCGTTTCTATGACTTTAAACCAAGTTTCATGCAACATGAGAGCTTATAAGTGCCTCAATGAGCTTTGTAAAAGTTTGACGAACGTATGAAACATCTAACAACGTGTTCCTAAAACTCTAAACCAAGTTTCATGCAACATGAGTGTTTATAAGTGTCTCAATGAGCTTTGTACAAGTTTGACAAACTTATGAAACACCTAAAAACGCGTTTCTAGGACTCTAAACCAAGTTTCATACAACATGAGTGCTTATAAGTATCTCAATGAGCTTTGTATTAGTTTGACGAACTTATGAAACATCTAACAACTCGTTTCTAGGACTCTAAACAAAGTTTCATGCAACATGAGAGCTTATAAGGGTCTCAATGAGCTTTGTACAAGTTTGACGAACTTATGAAACATCTAACAACGCGTTTCTAGGACTCTAAACCAAGTTTCATGCAACATGAGAGCTTATAAGTTCTTCAATGAGCTTTGTACAAGTTTGACGAATGTATGAAACATCTAACAACTCGTTTATAGAACTATAAACCAAGTTTCATGCAACTTGAGTGCTTATAAATTCCTCAATGAGCTTTGTACAAGTTTGACGATCGTATGAAACATCTAACAACGCGTTTCTAGGACTCTAAATCAAGTTTCATACAACATGAGTGCTTATATGTATCTCAATGAGCTTTGTACAAGTTTCACGAACTTATGAAACATCTAACAACCCGTATCTAGGACTCTAAACCAAATTACATGCAACATGAGTTCTTATAAGTTCCTCAATGAACTTTGTACAAGTTTGACGAAAGTATGAAACATCTAACAACGCGTTTCTAGGACTTTAAACCAAGTTTCATGCAACATGAGTGTTTATAAGTGTCTCAATGAGCTTTGTACAAGTTTGACGAACTTATGAAAAATCTAACAACGCGTTTCTAGGACTCTAAACCAAGTTTCATGCAACATGAGTGCTTATAAGTATCTCAATGAGCTTTGTATAAGTTTGACGAACTTATGAAACATCTAGCAACTCGTGTCTAGGACTCTAAACCAAGTTTCATGCAACATGAGTGCTTATAAGTATCTCAATGAGCTTTGTATAAGTTTGATGAACTTATGAAACATCTAACAACGCATTTCTAGGACTCTAAACCAAGTTTCACGCAACATGAGTTCTTATAAGTTCCTCAATGGCCGTTGTACAAGTTTGACGAACGTATGAAACATCTAATAACGCGTTTCTAGGACTCTAAATAAAGTTTCATGCAACATGAGTGTTTATAAGTTCCTCAATGAGCTTTGTACAAATTTCACGAACTTATGAAACATTTAACAACACGTTTCTAGGACTCTAAACCAAGTTTCATGCAACATGAGTGCTTATAAGTTCCTCAATGAGCTTTGTACAAGTTTGACGAACATATGAAACATCTAACAACGCGTTTCTAAAACTCTAAACCAAGTTACATGCAACATGAGTGCTTATAAGTTCCTCAATGAGTTTTATACAAGTTTGACAAACTTATGAAACATCTAACAACGCGTTTCTAGGACTCTAAGCCAAGTTTCATGCAACATGAGTGCTTATAAGTTCCTCAATGAGATTTGTACAAGTTTGACGAACTTATGAAACATCTAACAACGTGTTTCTAGGACTCTAAACCAAGTTTCGTGCAACATGAGTGCTTATAAGTTCTTCAATGAGCTTTGTACAAGTTTCACGAACTTATGAAACATCTAACAACGCGTTTCTAGGACTCTAGACCAAGTTTCATGCAACATGAGTGCTTATAAGTTCCTTAATGAGCTTTGTACAAGTTTCACGAACTTATGAAACATCTAACAACGCGTTTCTAGGACTCTAGACCAAGTTTCATGCAACATGAGTGCTTATAAGTTCCTTAATGAGCTTTGTACAGGTTTGACGAACTTATGAAACATCTAACAACGCGTTTCTAGGACTCTAATCCAAGTTTCATTCAACACGAGTGATTATAAGTGTCTCAATGAGCTTTGTACAAGTTTGATGAACTTATGAAACATCTAACAACGCGTTTCTAGGACTCTAAGCCAAGTTTCATGCAACATGAGTGCTTATAAGTTCCTCAATGAGCTTTGTACAAGTTTGACGAACTTATGAAACATCTAACAACGCGTTTCTAGGACTCTAAACCAAGTTTCATGCAACATGAGTGCTTATAAGTTCTTCAATGAGCTTTGTACAAGTTTCACGAACTTATGAAACATCTAACAACGCGTTTCTAGGACTCTTAACCAAGTTTCATGCAACATGAGTTCTTATAAGTTCCTCATTGAGCTTTGTACAAGTTTGACGAACTTATGAAACATCTAACAACGCGTTTCTAGGACTCTAGACCAAGTTTCATGCAATATGAGTGCTTATAAGTTCCTCAAATAGCTTTGTACAAGTTTGACGAACTTATGAAACATCTAACAACGCAATTCTAGGACTCTAATCCAAGTTTCATGCAACATGAGTGATTATAAGTGTCTCAATGAGCTTTGTACAAGTTGATAAACTTATGAAACATTTAACAACGCATTTCTAGGACTCTAAACCAAGTTTCATGACTCAATGAGCTTTGTACAAGTTTGACGAACGTATGAAACATCTAACAACGCGTTTATAGAACTATAAACCAAGTTTCATGCAACTTCAGTGCATATAAGTTCCTCAATGAGCTTTGTACAAGTTTGACAATCGTGTGAAACATCTAACAACGCGTTTCTAGGACTCTAAACCAAGTTTCATGCAACATGAGTGCTTATAAGTATCTCAATGAGCTTTGTACAAGTTTCATGAACTTATGAAACATCTAACAACGCGTTTCTAGGACTCTAAGCCAAATTACATGCAACATGAGTTCTTATAAGATCCTCAATGAACTTTGTACAAGTTTGACAAAAGTATGAAACATCTAACAACGCGTTTCTAGGACTTTAAACCAATTTTCATGCAACATGAGTGTTTATAAGTGTCTCAATGAGCTTTGTACAAATTTGACGAACTTATGAAACATCTAACAACGCGTTTCTAGGACTCTAATCCAAGTTTCATGCAACATGAGTGCTTATAAGTATCTCAATGAGTTTTGTATAAGTTTGACGAACTTATGAAACATCTAACAACTCGTTTCTAGGACTCTAAACCACGTTTCATGCAACATGAGTGTTTATAAGTTTCTCAATGAGCTTTGTACAAGTTTAACGAACTTATGAAACATCTAACAACTCGTTTCTAGGACTCTAAACCATGTTTCATGCAACATGAGTGTTTATAAGTTCCTTAATGAGCTTTGTACAAGTTTGACGAACGTATGAAACATCTAACAACGCGTTTCTAAAACTCTAAACCAAGTTTCATGCAACATGAGTGCTTATAAGTTCCTCAATGAGCTTTGTACAAGTTTCACGAACTTATGAAACATCTAACAACGTGTTTCTAGGACTCTAAACCAATTTTCATGCAACATGAGTGCTAATAAGTATCTCAATGAGCTTTGTATAAGTTTGACGAACTTATGAATCATCTAACAACGCGTTTCTAGGACTATAAACCAAGTTTCATGCAACATGAGTTCTTATAAGTTCCTCAATGGCCTTTGTACAAGTTTGGCGAACGTATGAAACATCTAACAACGCGTTTCTAGGACTCTAAACAAAGTTTCATGCAACATGAGTGTTTATAAGTTCCTCAATGAGCTTTGTACAAGTTTCACGAACTTATGAAACATCTAACAACTCGTTTCTAGGACTCTAAACCAAGTTTCATGCAACATGAGTGCTCATAAGTTCCTCAATGAGCTTTGTACAAGTTTGACGAACGTATGAAACATCTAACAACGCGTTTCTAAAACTCTAAACCAAGTTTCATGCAACATGAGTGCTTATAAGTTCCTCAATGAGATTTATACAATTTTGACAAACTTATGAAACAACTAACAACGCGTTTCTAGGACTCTAAGCCAAGTTTCATGCAACATGAGTGCTTATAAGTTCCTCAATGAGCTTTGTACAAGTTTGACGAACTTATGAAACATCTAACAACGCGTTTCTAGGACTCTAAACCAAGTTTCATGCAACATGAGTGCTTATAAGTTCCTCAATGAGCTTTGTACAAGTTTCACGAATTTATGAAACATCTAACAACGCGTTTCTAGGACTCTAAACCAATTTTCATGCAACATGAGTGTTTATAAGTGTCTCAATGAGCTTTGTACAAGTTTGACGAACTTATGAAACATCTAAAAACGCGTTTCTAGGACTCTAAACCAAGTTTCATGCAACATGAGTGCTTATAAGTATCTCAATGAGCTTTGTATAAGTTTGATGAACTTATGAAACATCTAACAACTCGTTTCTAGGACTCTAAACCACGTTTCATGCAACATGAGTGTTTATAAGTTTCTCAATGAGCTTTGTACAAGTTTGACGAAATTATGAAACATCTAACAACCCGTTTCTAGGACTCTAAACCAAGTTTCGTGCAACATGAGTGCTTATAAGTATCTCAATGAGCTTTGTATAAGTTTCACGAACTTATGAAACATCTAACAACTCGTTTCTAGGACTCTAAACCAAGTTTCATGCAACATGAGTGTTTATAAGTGTCTCAATGAGCTTTGTACAAGTTTGACGAACTTATGAAACATCTAACAACGCGTTTCTAGGACTCTAAACCATGTTTCATGCAACATGAGTGTTTATAAGTGTCTCAATGAGATTTGTACAAGTTTGACGACTTTATGAAACATCTAGCAACTCGTTTCTAGGACTCTAAACCAAGTTTCATGCAACATGAGTGCTTATAAGTATCTCAATGAGCTTTGTATAAGTTTGATGAACTTATGAAACATCTAACAACGCATTTCTAGGACTCTAAACCAAGTTTCATGCAACATGAGTTCTTATAAGTTCCTCAATGGCCTTTGTACAAGTTTGATGAACTTATGAAACATCTAACAACGCGTTTCTAGGACTCTAAGCCAAGTTTCATGCAACATGAGTGCTTATAAGTTCCTCAATGAGCTTTGTACAAGTTTGACGAACTTATGAAACATCTAACAACGCGTTTCTAGGACTCTAAACCAAGTTTCATGCAACATGAGTGCTTATAAGTTCTTCAATGAGCTTTGTACAAGTTTCACGAACTTATGAAACATCTAACAACGCGTTTCTAGGACTCTAGACCAACTTTCATGCAACATGAGTGCTTATAAGTTCCTCATTGAGCTTTTGTACAAGTTTGACGAACTTATGAAACATCTAACAACGCGTTTCTAGGACTCTAGACCAAGTTTCATGCAACATGAGTGCTTATAAGTTCCTCAAATAGCTTTGTACAAGTTTGACGAACTTATGAAACATCTAACAACCCAATTCTAGGACTCTAATCCAAGTTTCATGCAACATGAGTGATTATAAGTGTCTCAATGAGCTTTGTACAAGTTGATAAACTTATGAAACATTTAACAACGCATTTCTAGGACTCTAAACCAAGTTTCATGAAACATGAGAGCTTATAAGTTCCTCAATGAGCTTTGTACAAGTTTGACGAACGTATGAAACATCTAACAACGCGTTTATAGAACTATAAACCAAGTTTCATGCAACTTCAGTGCATATAAGTTCCTCAATGAGCTTTGTACAAGTTGATAAACTTATGAAACATCTAACAACGCGTTTCTAGGACTCTAAACCAAGTTTCATGCAACATGAGTGCTTATAAGTATCTCAATGAGCTTTGTACAAGTTTCACGAACTTATGAAACATCTAACAACGCGTTTCTAGGACTCTAAACCAAATTACATGCAACATGAGTTCTTATAAGTTCCTCAATGAACTTTGTACAAGTTTGACGAAAGTATGAAACATCTAACAACGCGTTTCTAGGACTTTAAACCAAGTTTCAAGCAACAAGAGTGTTTATAAGTGTCTCAATGAGCTTTGTACAAATTTGACAAACTTATGAAACATCTAACAACGCGTTTCTAGGACTCTAAACCAAGTTTCATGAAACATGAGTGCTTATAAGTATCTCAATGAGCTTTGTATAAGTTTGACGAACTTATGAAACATCTAACAACTCGTTTCTAGGACTCTAAACCAAGTTTCGTGCAACATGAGTGCTTATAAGTATCTCAATGAGCTTTGTATAAGTTTCACGAACTTATGAAACATCTAACAACTCGTTTCTAGGACTCTAAACCAAGTTTCATGCAACATGAGTGTTTATAAGTGTCTCAATGAGCTTTGTACAAGTTTGACGAACTTATGAAACATCTAACAACGCGTTTCTAGGACTCTAAACCATGTTTCATGCAACATGAGTGTTTATAAGTGTCTCAATGAGCTTTGTACAAGTTTAACGAACTTATGAAACATCTAACAACTCGTTTCTAGGACTCTCAACCATGTTTCATGCAACATGAGTGTTTATAAGTTCCTTAATGAGCTTTGTACAAGTTTGACGAACGTATGAAACATCTAACAACGCGTTTCTAAAACTCTAAACCAAGTTTCATGCAACATGAGTGCTTATAAGTTCCTCAATGAGCTTTGTACAAGTTTCACGAACTTATGAAACATCTAACAACATGTTTCTAGGACTCTAAACCAAGTTTCATGCAACATGAGTGCTTATAAGTATCTCAATGAGCTTTGTATAAGTTTGACGAACTTATGAAACATCTAACAACGCGTTTCTAGGACTATAAACCAAGTTTCATGCAACATGAGTTCTTATAAGTTCCTCAATGGCCTTTGTACAAGTTTGACGAACGTATGAAACATCTAACAACGCGTTTCTAGGACTCTAAACAAAGTTTCATGCAACATGAGTGTTTATAAGTTCCTCAATGAGCTTTGTACAAGTTTCACGAACTTATGAAACATCTAACAACTCGTTTCTAGGACTCTAAACCAAGTTTCATGCAACATGAGTGCTTATAAGTTCCTCAATGAGCTTTGTACAAGTTTGACGAACGTATGAAACATCTAACAACGCGTTTCTAAAACTCTAAACCAAGTTTCATGCAACATGAGTGCTTATAAGTTCCTCAATGAGATTTATACAATTTTGACAAACTTATGAAACAACTAACAACGCGTTTCTAGGACTCTAAGCCAAGTTTCATGCAACATGAGTTCTTATAAGTTCCTCAATGAGCTTTGTACAAGTTTGCCGAACTTATGAAACATCTAACAACGCGTTTCTAGGACTCTAAACCAAGTTTCATGCAACATGAGATCTTATAAGTTCCTCAATGAGCTTTGTACAAGTTTCACGAACTTATGAAACATCTAACAACGCGTTTCTAGGACTCTAAACCAATTTTCATGCAACATGAGTGTTTATAAGTGTCTCAATGAGCTTTGTACATGTTTGACGAACTTATGAAACATCTAATTACGCGTTTCTAGGACTCTAAACCAAGTTTCATGCAACATGAGTGCTTATAAGTATCTCAATGAGCTTTGTATAAGTTTGACGAACTTATGAAACATCTAACAACTCATTTCTAGGACTCTAAACCACGTTTCATGCAACATGAGTGTTTATAAGTTTCTCAATGAGCTTTGTACAAGTTTGACGAACTTATGAAACATCTAACAACGCGTTTCTAGGACTCTAAGCCAAGTTTCGTGCAACATGAGTGCTAATAAGTATCTCAATGAGCTTTGTATAAGTTTCACGAACTTATGAAACATCTAACAACTCGTTTCTAGGACTCTAAACCAAGTTTCATGCAACATGAGTGTTTATAAGTGTCTCAATGAGCTTTGTACAAGTTTGACGAACTTATGAAACATCTAACAACGCGTTTCTAGGACTCTAAACCATGTTTCATGCAACATGAGTGTTTATAAGTGTCTCAATGAGATTTCTACAAGTTTGACGACTTTATGAAACATCTAGCAACTCGTTTCTAGGACTCTAAACGAAGTTTCATGCAACATGAGTGCTTATAAGTATCTCAATGAGCTTTGTATAAGTTTGATGAACTTATGAAACATCTAACAACGCATTTCTAGGACTCTAAACTAAGTTTCATGCAACATGAGTTCTTATAAGTTCCTCAATGGCCTTTGTACAAGTTTGACGAACGTATGAACCATCTAACAACGCGTTTCTAGGACTCTAAATAAAGTTTCATGCAACATGAGTGTTTATAAGTTCCTCAATGAGCTTTGTACAAATTTCACGAACTTATGAAACATCTAACAACACGTTTCTAGGACTCTAAACCAAGTTTCATGCAACATGAGTGCTTATAAGTTCCTCAATGAGCTTTGTACAAGTTTGACGAACATATGAAACATCTAACAACGCGTTTCTAAAACTCTAAACCAAGTTTCATGCAACATGAGTGCTTATAAGTTCCTCAATGAGCTTTATACAAGTTTGACAAACTTATGAAATATCTAACAACGCGTTTCTAGGACTCTAAGCCAAGTTTCATGCAACATGAGTGCTTATAAGTTCCTCAATGAGCTTTGTACAAGTTTGACGAACTTATGAAACATCTAACAACGCGTTTCTAGGACTCTAAACCAAGTTTCATGCAACATGAGTGCTTATAAGTTCTCCAATGAGGTTTGTACAAGTTTCACGAACTTATGAAACATCTAACAACGCGTTTCTAGGACTCTAGACCAAGTTTCATGCAACATGAGTGCTTATAAGTTCCTCATTGAGCTTTGTACAAGTTTGACGAACGTATGAAACATCTAACAACGCGTTTCTAAAACTCTAAACCAAGTTTCATGAAACATGAGTTCTTATAAGTATCTCAATGAGCTTTGTATAAGTTTGACGAACTTATGAAACATTTAACAACTCGTTTCTAGGACTCTAAACCACGTTTCATGCAACATGAGTGTTTATAAGTTTCTCAATGAGCTTTGTGCAAGTTTGACGAACTTATGAAACATCTAACAACGCGTTTCTAGGACTCTAAACCAAGTTTCGTGCAACATGAGTGCTTATAAGTATCTCAATGAGCTTTGTATAAGTTTCACGAACTTATGAAACATCTAACAACTCGTTTCTAGGACTCTAAACCAAGTTTCATGCAACATGAGTTCTTATAAGTATCTCAATGAGCTTTGTATAAGTTTGATGAACTTATGAAACATCTAACAACGCATTTCTAGGACTCTAAACCAAGTTTCATGCAACATGAGTTCTTATAAGTTCCTCAATGGCCTTTGTACAAGTTTGACGAACGTATGAACAATCTAACAACGCGTTTCTAGGACTCTAAATAAAGTTTCATGCAACATGAGTGTTTATAAGTTCCTCAATGAGCTTTGTACAAATTTCACGAACTTATGAAACATCTAACAACACGTTTCTAGGACTCTAAACCAAGTTTCATGCAACATGAGTGCTTATAAGTTCCTCAATGAGCTTTGTACAAGTTTGACGAACATATGAAACATCTAACAACGCGTTTCTAAAACTCTAAACCAAGTTTCATGCAACATGAGTGCTTATAATTTCCTCAATGAGCTTTATACAAGTTTGACAAACTTATGAAACATCTAACAACGCGTTTCTAGGACTCTAAGCCACGTTTCATGCAACATGAGTGCTTATAAGTTCCTCAATGAGCTTTGTACAAGTTTGACGAACTTATAAAAATCTAACAACGCGTTTCTAGGACTCTAAACCAAGTTTCATGCAACATGAGTGCTTATAAGTTCTTCAATGAGCTTTGTACAAGTTTCACGAACTTATGAAACATCTAACAATGCGTTTCTAGGACTCTAGACCAAGTTTCATGCAACATGAGTGCTTATAAGTTCCTCATTGAGCTTTGTACAAGTTTGACGAACTTATGAAACATCTAACAACGCGTTTCTAGGACTCTAGACCAAGTTTCATGCAACATGAGTGCTTATAATTTCCTCAATGAGCTTTGTACTATTTTGATGAACTTATGAAACATCTAACAACGCAATTCTAGGACTCTAATCCAAGTTTCATGCAACATGAGTGATTTTAAGTGTCTCAATGAGCTTTGTACAAGGTGATAAACTTATAAAACATTTAACAACGCGTTTCTAGGACTCTAAACCAAGTTTCATGAAACATGAGATCTTATAAGTTCCTCAATGAGTTTTTTACAAGTTTGACGAACGTATGAAACATCTAACAACGCGTTTATAGAACTATAAACCAAGTTTCATGCAATTTCAGTGCTTATAAGTTCCTCAATGAGCTTTGTACAAGTTTGACAATCGTATGAAACATCTAACAACGCGTTTCTAGGATTCTAAACCAATTTTCATGCAACATGAGAGCTTAAAAGTATCTCAATGAGCTTTGTACAAGTTTCACGAACTTATGAAACATCTAACAACGCGTTTCTAGGACTCTAAACCAAATTACATGCAACATGAGTTCTTATAAGTTCCTCAATGAACTTTGTACAAGTTTGACGAAAGTATGAAACATCTAACAACGCGTTTCTAGGACTTTAAACCAAGTTTCATGCAACATGAGTGTTTATAAGTGTCTCAATGAGTTTTGTACAAATTTGACGAACTTATGAAAGATCTAACAACGCGTTTCTAGGACTCTAAACCAAGTTTCATGCAACATGAGTGCTTATAAGTATCTCAATGAGCTTTGTATAAGTTTGACAAACTTATGAAACATCTAACAACTCGTTTCTAGGAATTTTAAACCACGTTTCATGCAACATGAGTGTTTATAAGTTTCTCAATGAGCTTTGTACAAGTTTGGCGAACTTATGAAACATCTAATAACGCGTTTCTAGGACTCTAAACCAAGTTTCATGCAACATGAGTGCTTATAAGGATCTCAATGAGCTTTGTATAAGTTTCACGAATTTATGAAACATCTAACAACGCGTTTCTAGGACTCTAAACCAAGTTTCATGCAACATGAGTGTTTATAAGTGTCTCAATGAACTTTGTACAAGTTTGACGAACTTATGAAACATCTAACAACGCGTTTCTAGGACTCTAAACCATGTTTCATGCAACATGAGTGTTTATAAGTGTCTCAATGAGCTTTGTACAAGTTTAAGGAATTTATGAAACATCTAACAACTCGTTTCTAGGACTCTAAACCACCTTTCATGCAACATGAGTGTTTATAGTTCCTTAATGAGCTTTGTACAAGTTTGACGAATGTATGAAACATCTAACAACGCGTTTCTAAAACTCTAAACCAAGTTTCATGCAACATGAGTGCTTATAAGTTCCTCAATGAGCTTTGTACAAGTTGCACGAACTTATGAAACATCTAACAACTTGTTTCTAGAACTCTAAACCAAGTTTCATGCAACATGAGTGCTTATAAGTATCTCAATGAGCTTTGTATAAGTTTGACGAACTTATGAAACATCTAACAACGCGTTTCTAGGACTCTAAACAAAGTTTCATGCAACATGAGTGTTTATAAGTTCCTCAATGAGCTTTGTACAAGTTTCACGAACTTATGAAACATCTAACAACTCGTTTCTAGGACTCTAAACCAAGTTTCATGCAACATGAGTGCTTATAAGTTCCTCAATGAGCTTTGTACAAGTTTGACGAACGTATGAAACATCTAACAACGCGTTTCTAAAACTCTAAACCAAGTTTCATGCAACATGAGTGCTTATAAGTTCCTCAATGAGATTTATACAATTTTGACAAACTTATGAAACAACTAACAACGCGTTTCTAGGACTCTAAGCCAAGTTTCATGCAACATGAGTGCTTATAAGTTCCTCAATGAGCTTTTTACAAGTTTGACGAACTTATGAAACATCTAACAACGCATTTCTAGGACTCTAAACCAAGTTTCATGCAACATCAGTGCTTATAAGTTCCTCAATGAGCTTTGTACAAGTTTCACGAACTTATGAAACATCTAACAACGCGTTTCTAGGACTCTAGACCAAGTTTTATGCACCATGAGTGCTTATAAGTTCCTCAATGAGCTTTGTACAAGTTTGACGAACATATGAAACATCAAACAACGCATTTCTAGGACTCTAATCCAAGTTTCATGCAACATGAGTGATTATAAGTGTCTCAATGAGCTTAGTACACGTTTGACGAACTTATGAAACATCTAACAACGCGTTTCTAGGACTCTAAGCCAAGTTTAATGCAACAGGAGTGCTTATAAGTTCCTCAATTAGCTTTGTACAAGTTTGACGAACTAATGAAACATCTAACAACGCATTGCTAGGACTCTAAACCAAGTTTCATGCAACATGAGTGCTTATAAGTTCTTCAATGAGCTTTGTACAAGTTTCACGAACTTATGAAACATCTAACAACGCGTTTCTAGCACTCTAGACCAAGTTTCATGCAACATGAGTGCTTATAAGTTCCTCAATGAGTTTTGTACAAGTTTGACGAACTTATGAAACATCTAACAACGCGTCTATAGGACTCTATACCAAGTTTCATGCAACATGAGTGCTTATAAGTTCCTCAATGAGCTTTGTACAAGTTTGACGAACTTATGAAACATCTAACAACGCGTTTCTAGTACTCTAATCCAAGTTTCATGCAACATGAGTGATTATAAGTGTCTCAATGAGCTTTGTACAAGTTGACAAACTTATGAAACATTTAACAACGCGTTTCTTGGACTCTAAACCAAGTTTCATGCAACATGAGAGCTTATAAGTTCCTCAATGAGCTTTGTACAAGTTTGACGAACGTATGAAACATCTAACAATGCGTTTCTAGGACTCTAAACCAAATTACATGCAACATGAGTTCTTATAAGTTCCTCAATGATCTTTGTACAAGTTTGACGAAAGTATGAAACATCTAACAACGCGTTTCTAGGACTTTAAACCAAGTTTCATGCAACATGAGTGTTTATAAGTGTCTCAATGAGCTTTGTACAAGTTTGACGAATTTATGAAACATCTAACAACGCGTTTCTAGGACTCTAAACCAAGTTTCATGCAACATGAGTGCTTATTAGTATCTCAATGATTTTTGTATAAGTTTGACGAACTTATGAAACATCTAACAACTCGTTTCTAGGACTCTAAACCAAGTTTCATGCAACATGAGAGCTTATAAGTTCCTCAATGAGCTCTGTACAAGTTTGACGAAAGTATGAAACATCTAACAATGCGTTTCTAGGACTTTAAACCAAGTTTCATGCAACATGAGTGCTTATAAGTATCTCAATGAGCTTTGTATAAGTTTCATGAACTTATGAAACATCTAACAACACGTTTCTAGGACTATAAACCAAGTTTCATGCAACATGAGTGTTTATAACTATCTCAATGAGCTTTGTACAACTTTGACGAACTTATTAAACATCTCACAACGCGTTTCTAGGACTCGAAACTATGTTTCATGCAACATGAGTGTTTATAAGTGTCTCAATGGGCTTTGTACAAGTTTGACGAACTTTTGAAACATCTAACAACTCGTTTCTAGGCCTCTAAACCAAGTTTCATGCAACATGATAGCTTATAAGTTCCTCAATGAGCTTTGTACAAGTTTGACGAACGTATGAAACATCTAACAACGCTTTTCTAGGACTCTAAACCAAGTTTCATGCAACATGAGAGCTTATAAGTTCCTCAATGAGCTTTGTACAAGTTTCACGAACTTATGAAACATCTAACAACGCGTTTCTAGGACTCTAAATCAAGTTTCATGCAACATGATAGCTTATAAGTTCCTCAATGAGCTTTGTACAAGTTTGACGAACGTATGAAACATCTAACAACGCGTTTCTAGGACTCTAAACCAAGTTTCATGCAACATGAGTGTTTATAAGTATCTCAATGAGCTTTGTACAAGTTTGACGAACTTATGAAACATCTAACAACGCGTTTCTAGGACTACAAACCAAGTTTCATGCAACATGAGTGCTTATAAGTATCTCAATGAGCTTTGTACAAGTTTGACGAACGTATGAAACATCTAACAACGCGTTTCTAAGACTTTAAACCAAGTTTCATGCAACATGAGTGTTTATAAGTATCTCAATGAGCTTTGTACAAGTTTGACGAACTTATGAAACATCTAACAACGCGTTTCTAGGACTCTAAACCAAGTTTCATGTAACATGAGTGCTTATAAGTATCCTCAATGAGCTTTGTATAAGTTTGACGAACTTATAAAACATCTAACAACGTCGTTTCTAGGACTCTAAACCAAGTTTCATGCAACATGAGAGCTTATAAGTGTCCTCAATGAGCTTTGTACAAATTTGACGAACGTATGAAACATCTAACAACGTCGTTTCTAGGACTCTAAACCAAATTTAATGCAACATGAGAGCTTATAAGTTCCTCAATGAGCTTTATACAAGTTTGACGAACTGTATGAAACATCTAACATCGTGTTTCTAGGAATCTAAACCAAGTTTTATGCAACATGAGTGATTATAAGTGTCTCAATGAGCTTTGTACAAGTTTCACGAACTTATGAAACATCTAACAACTCGTTTCTAAGACTCTAAATCAAGTTTCATGCAACATGAGTAGCTTATAAGTTCCTCAATGACCTTTGTACAAGTTTGACGAATGTATGAATCATCTAACAACGCGTTTCTAGGACTCTAAACCAAGTTTCATGCAACATGAGAGCTTATAAGTTTCTCAATGAGCTTTGTACAAGTTTCACGAACTTATGAAATATCTAACAACGCGTTTCTAGGACTCTAAATCAAGTTTTATGCAACATGAGTAGCTTATAAGTATCCTCAATGAGCTTTGTACAAGTTTGACGAACGTAATGAAACATCTAACAACGCGTTTCTAGGACTCTAAACCACGTTTCATGCAATATGAGTGTTTATAAGTGTCCTCAATGAGCTTTGTACAAGTTTGACGAACTTATGAAACATCTAACAACGCGTTTCTAGGACTCTAAACCAAGTTTCATGCGACATGAGTGCTTATAAGTATCCTCAATGAGCTTTGTACAAGTTTCACGAAAGTAATGAAACATCTAACAACGCGTTTCTAGGACTCTAAACCAAGTTTCATGCAACATGAGAGATTATAAGTGTCCTCAATGAGCTTTGTACAAGTTTGAAAAACGTATGAAACATCTAACAACGCGTTTCTAGGACTCTAAACTAAGTTACAAGCAACATGAGTTCTTATAAACATCCTCAATGAGCTTTTTACAAGTTTGACGAAAGTATGAATCATCTAACAACGCGTTTCTAGGACTTTAAACCAAGTTTCATGCAACATTAGTGTTTATAAGTGTCCTCAATGAGCTTTGTACAAGTTTGACGAACTTATGAAACATCTAACAACGCGTTTCTAGGACTCTAAACCAAGTTTCATGCAACATGAGTGCTTATAAACATCCTCAATGAGCTTTGTATAAGTTTGACGAACTTATTAAACTTCTAACAACGTCGTTTCTAGGACTCTAAACCAAGTTTCATGCAACATGAGAGATTATAAGTTCCTCAATGAGCTTTGTACAAGTTTGACGAACGTATGAAACATCTAACAACGTGTTTCTAGGACTCTAAACCAAGTTTAATGCAACATGAGAGCTTATAAGTTCCTCAATGAGCTTTGCACAAGTTTGACGAACTTATGAAACATCTAACTTCGTGTTTCCAAGACTCTAAACCAAGTTTCATGCAACATGAGTAGATTATAAGTGTCCTCAATGAGCTTTGTACAAGTTTGACGAACGTATGAATCATCTAACAACGCGTTTCTAGGACTCTAAACCAAGTTTCATGCAACATGAGATCTTTATAAGTGTCCTCAATGAGCTTTGCACAAGTTTCACGAACTTATGAAACATCTAACAACGCGTTTCTAGGACTACTAAATCAAGTTTCATGCAACATGAGTAGCTTATAAGTATCCTCAATGAGCTTTGTACAAGTTTGACGAACGTATAAAACATCTAACAACGCGTTTCTAGGACTCTAAACCAAGTTTCATGCAACATGAGTGTTTATAAGTGTCTCAATGAGCTTTGTACAAGTTTGACGAACTTATGAAACATCTAACAACGCGTTTCTAGGACTACTAAACCAAGTTTCATGCAACATGAGTGCTTATAAGTATCTCAATGAGCTTTGTATAAGTTTGACGAACTTATGAAACATCTAACAACGCGTTTCTAGGACTTTAAACCAAGTTTCATGCAACATGAGTGTTTATAAGTATCCTCAATGAGCTTTGTACAAGTTTGACGAACTTATGAAACATCTAACAACGCGTTTCTAGGACTCTAAACCAAGTTTCATGCAACATGAGTGCTTATAAGTTCCTCAATGAGCTTTTGTACAAGTTTGACGAACTTATAAAACATCTAACAACGTCGTTTCTAGGACTCTAAACCAAGTTTCATGCAACATGAGTGCTTATAAGTGTCTCAATGAGCTTTTTGTACAAGTTTGACGAACGTATGAAACATCTAACAACGTGTTTCTAGGACTCTAAACCAAATTTAATGCAACATGAGAGCTTATAAGTTCCTCAATGAGCTTTATACAAGTTTGACGAACTTATGAAACATCTAACATCGTGTTTCTAGAAATCTAAACCAAGTTTTATGCAACATGAGTGATTATAAGTGTCTCAATGAGCTTTGTACAAGTTGACGAACTTATGAAACATCTAACAACTCGTTTCTAAGACTCTAAACCAAGTTTCATGCAACATGAGTTCTTATAAGTTCCTCAATGACCTTTGTACAAGTTTGACGAATGTATGAATCATCTAACAACGCGTTTCTAGGACTCTAAACCAAGTTTCATGCAACATGAGAGCTTATAAGTTTCTCAATGAGCTTTGTACAAGTTTCACGAACTTATGAAATATCTAACAACGCGTTTCTAGGACTCTAAATCAAGTTTTATGCAACATGATAGCTTATAAGTTCCTCAATGAGCTTTGTACAAGTTTGACGAACGTATGAAACATCTAACAACGCGTTTCTAGGACTCTAAACCACGTTTCATGCAATATGAGTGTTTATAAGTGTCTCAATGAGCTTTGTACAACTTTGACGAACTTATGAAACATCTAACAACGCGTTTCTAGGACTTTAAACCAAGTTTCATGCGACATGAGTGCTTATAAGTATCTCAATGAGCTTTGTACAAGTTTCACGAACTAATGAAACATCTAACAACGCGTTTCTAGGACTCTAAACCAAGTTTCATGCAACATGAGAGATTATAAGTTCCTCAATGAGCTTTGTACAAGTTTGAAAAACGTATGAAACATCTAACAACGCGTTTCTAGGACTCTAAACTAAGTTACAAGCAACATGAGTTCTTATAAGTTCCTCAATGAGCTTTTTACAAGTTTGACGAAAGTATGAATCATCTAACAACGCGTTTCTAGGACTTTAAACCAAGTTTCATGCAACATTAGTGTTTATAAGTGTCTCAATGAGCTTTGTACAAGTTTGACGAACTTATGAAACATCTAACAACGCGTTTCTAGGACTCTAAACCAAGTTTCATGCAACATGAGTGCTTATAAACATCTCAATGAGCTTTGTATAAGTTTGACGAACTTATTAAACTTCTAACAACTCGTTTCTAGGACTCTAAACCAAGTTTCATGCAACATGAGAGATTATAAGTTCCTCAATGAGCTTTGTACAAGTTTGACGAACGTATGAAACATCTAACAACGTGTTTCTAGGACTCTAAACCAAGTTTAATGCAACATGAGAGCTTATAAGTTCCTCAATGAGCTTTATACAAGTTTGACGAACTTATGAAACATCTAACTTCGTGTTTCCAAGACTCTAAACCAAGTTTCATGCAACATGAGTGATTATAAGTGTCTCAATGAGCTTTGTACAAGTTTGACGAACGTATGAATCATCTAACAACGCGTTTCTAGGACTCTAAACCAAGTTTCATGCAACATGAGATCTTATAAGTTCCTCAATGAGCTTTGCACAAGTTTCACGAACTTATGAAACATCTAACAACGCGTTTCTAGGACTCTAAATCAAGTTTCATGCAACATGATAGCTTATAAGTTCCTCAATGAGCTTTGTACAAGTTTGACGAACGTATAAAACATCTAACAACGCGTTTCTAGGACTCTAAACCAAGTTTCATGCAACATGAGTGTTTATAAGTGTCTCAATGAGCTTTGTACAAGTTTGACGAACTTATGAAACATCTAACAACGCGTTTCTAGGACTACAAACCAAGTTTCATGCAACATGAGTGCTTATAAGTATCTCAATGAGCTTTATATAAGTTTCACGAACTTATGAAACATCTAACAACGCGTTTCTAGGACTATAAACCAAGTTTCATGCAACATGAGTGTTTTTAAGTGTCTCAATGAGCTTTGTACAAGTTTGACGAACTTATGAAACATCTAACAACGCGTTTCTAGTACTCTAAACCAAGTTTCATGCAACATGAGTTCTTATAAATTCCTCAATTAACTTTGTACAAGTTTGACGATCGTATGAAACATCTAACAACGCGTTTCTAGGACTCTAAACCATGTTTCATGCAACATGAGTGCTTATAAGTATTTAAATGAGCTTTGTACAAGTTTCATGAACTTATGAAAAATCTAACAACGCGTTTCTAGGACTCTAAACCAAGTTTCATGCAACATGAGTGTTTATAAGTGTCTCAATGAGCTTTGTACAAGTTTGACGAACTTATGAAACATCTAACAACGCGTTCCTAGGACTCTAAACCAAGTTTCATGCAACATGAGTGCTTATAAGTATCTCAATGAGATTTGTATAAGTTTTACGAACTTATAAAACATCTAACAACTCGTTTCTAGGACTCTAAACCAAGTTTCATGCAACATGATAGCTTATAAGTTCCTCAATGAGCTTTGTACAAATTTGACGAACGTATGAAACATCTAACAACGTCTTTCTAGGACTCTAAACCAAGTTTAATGCAACATGAGAGCTTATAAGTTCCTCAATGAGATTTATACAAGTTTGACGAACTTATGAAACATCTAACATCGTGTTTCTAGGAATCTAAACCAAGTTTTATGCAACATGAGTGATTATAAGTGTCTCAATGAGCTTTGTACAAGTTGACGAACTTATGAAACATCTAACAACTCGTTTCTAGGACTCTAAACCAAGTTTCATGCAACATGAGTTCTCATAAGTTCCTCAATGACCTTTGTACAACTTTGACGAACGTATGAATCATCTAACAACGCGTTTCTAGTACTCTAAACCAAGTTTCATGCAACATGAGAGCTTATAAGTTCCTCAATAAGCTTTGTACAAGTTTCACGAACTTATGAAACATCTAACAACGCATTTCTAGGACTCTAAATCAAGTTTCATGCAACATGATAGCTTATAAGTTCCTCAATGAGATTTTTACAAGTTTGACGAACGTATGAAACATCTAACAACGCGTTTCTAGGACTCTAAACCAAGTTTCATGCAACATGAGAGCTTATAAGTTCCTCAATGAGCTTTGTACAAGTTTCACGAACTTATGAAACATCTAACAACACGTTTCTAAGACTTTAAACCAAGTTTCATGCAACATGAGTGTTTATAAGTATCTCAATGAGCTTTGTACAAGTTTGACGAACTTATGAAACATCTAACAACGCGTTTCTAGGACTCTAAAGCAAGTTTCATGCAACATGAGTGCTTATAAGTATCTCAATGAGCTTTGTATAAGTTTGACGAACTTATAAAACATCTAACAACTCGTTTCTAGGACTCTAAACCAAGTTTCATGCAACATGAGAGCTTATAAGTTCCTCAATGAGCTTTGTACAAATATGACGAACGTATGAAACATCTAACAACGTGTTTCTAGGACTCTAAACCAAATTTAATGCAACATGAGAGCTTATAAGTTCCTCAAAGAGCTTTATACAAGTTTGACGAACTTATGAAACATCTAACATCGTGTTTCTAGGAATCTAAACCAAGTTTTATGCAACATGAGTGATTATAAGTGTCTCAATGAGCTTTGTACAAGTTGACGAACTTATGAAACATCTAACAACTCGTTTCTAAGACTCTAAACCAAGTTTCATGCAACATGAGTTCTTATAAGTTCCTCAATGACCTTTGTACAAGTTTGACGAACGTATGAATCATCTAACAACGCGTTTCTAGGACTCTAAACCAAGTTTCATGCAACATGAGAGCTTATAAGTTCCTCAATGAGCTTTGTACAAGTTTCACGAACTTATGAAACATCTAACAACGCGTTTCTAGGACTCTAAATCATGTTTTATGCAACATGATAGCTTATAAGTTCCTCAATGAGCTTTTTACAAGTTTGACAAACGTATGAAACATCTAACAACGCGTTTCTTGGACTCTAAACCACGTTTCATGCAATATGAGTGTTTATAAGTGTCTCAATGAGCTTTGTACAAGTTTGACGAACTTATGAAACATCTAACAACGCGTTTCTAGGACTCTAAACCAAGTTTCATGCGACATGAGTGCTTATAAGTATCTCAATGAGCTTTGTACAAGTTTCACGAACTAATGAAACATCTAACAACGCGTTTCTAGGACTCTAAACCAAGTTTCATGCAACATGAGAGCTTATAAGTTCCTCAATGAGCTTTGTACAACTTTGAAAAACGTATGAAACATCTAACAACGCGTTTCTAGGACTCTAAACTAAGTTACAAGCAACATGAGTTCTTATAAGTTCCTCAATGAGCTTTTTACAAGTTTGACGAAAGTATGAAGCATCTAACAACGCGTTTCTAGGACTTTAAACCAAGTTTCATGCAACATTAGTGTTTATAAGTGTCTCAATGAGCTTTGTACAAGTTTGACGAACTTATGAAACATCTAACAACGCGTTTCTAGGACTCTAAACCAAGTTTCATGCAACATGAGTGCTTATAAACATCTCAATGAGCTTTGTATAAGTTTGACGAACTTATTAAACTTCTAACAACTCGTTTCTAGGACTCTAAACCAAGTTTCATGCAACATGAGAGATTATAAGTTCCTCAATGAGCTTTGTACAAGTTTGACGAACGTATGAAACATCTAACAACGTGTTTCTAGGACTCTAAACCAAGTTTAATGCAACATGAGAGCTTATAAGTTCCTCAATGAGCTTTATACAAGTTTGACGAACTTATGAAACATCTAACTTCGTGTTTCCAAGACTCTAAACCAAGTTTCATGCAACATGAGTGATTATAAGTGTCTCAATGAGCTTTGTACAAGTTTGACGAACGTATGAATCATCTAACAACGCGTTTCTAGGACTCTAAACCAAGTTTCATGCAACATGAGAGCTTATAAGTTCCTCAATGAGCTTTGCACAAGTTTCACGAACTTATGAAACATATAACAACGCGTTTCTAGGACTCTAAATCAAGTTTCATGCAACACGATAGCTTATAAGTTCCTCAATGAGCTTTGTACAAGTTTGACCAACGTATAAAACATCTAACAACGCGTTTCTAGGACTCTAAACCAAGTTTCATGCAACTTGAGTGTTTATAAGTGTCTCAATGAGCTTTGTACAAGTTTGACGAACTTATGAAACATCTAACAACGCGTTTCTAGTACTCTAAACCAAGTTTCATGCAACATGAGTTCTTATAAATTCCTCAATTAACTTTGTACAAGTTTGACGATCGTATGAAACATCTAACAACGCGTTTCTAGGACTCTAAACCATGTTTCATGCAACATGAGTGCTTATAAATATTTAAATGAGCTTTGTACAAGTTTCATGAACTTATGAAAAATCTAACAACGCGTTTCTAGGACTCTAAACCAAGTTTCATGCAACATGAGTGTTTATAAGTGTCTCAATGAGCTTTGTACAAGTTTGACGAACTTATGAAACATCTAACAACGCGTTCCTAGGACTCTAAACCAAGTTTCATGCAACATGAGTGCTTATAAGTATCTCAATGAGTTTTGTATAAGTTTTACGAACTTATAAAACATCTAACAACTCGTTTCTAGGACTCTAAACCAAGTTTCATGCAACATGATAGCTTATAAGTTCCTCAATGAGCTTTGTACAAATTTGACGAACGTATGAAACATCTAACAACGTCTTTCTAGGACTCTAAACCAAGTTTAATGCAACATGAGAGCTTATAAGTTCCTCAATGAGATTTATACAAGTTTGACGAACTTATGAAACATCTAACATCGTGTTTCTAGGAATCTAAACCAAGTTTTATGCAACATGAGTGATTATAAGTGTCTCAATGAGCTTTGTACAAGTTGACGAACTTATGAAACATCTAACAACTCGTTTCTAGGACTCTAAACCAAGTTTCATGCAACATGAGTTCTTATAAGTTCCTCAATGACCTTTGTACAACTTTGACGAACGTATGAATCATCTAACAACGCGTTTCTAGTACTCTAAACCAAGTTTCATGCAACATGAGAGCTTATAAGTTCCTCAATAAGCTTTGAACAAGTTTCACGAACTTATGAAACATCTAACAACGCATTTCTAGGACTCTAAATCAAGTTTCATGCAACATGATAGCTTATAAGTTCCTCAATGAGCTTTTTACAAGTTTGACGAACGTATGAAACATCTAACAACGCGTTTCTAGGACTCTAAACCAAGTTTCATGCAACATGAGAGCTTATAAGTTCCTCAATGAGCTTTGTACAAGTTTCACGAACTTATGAAACATCTAACAACGCGTTTCTCGGACTCTAAATCAAGTTTCATGCAACATGATAGCTTATAAGTTTCTCAATGAGCTTTGTACAAGTTTGACGAACGTATGAAACATCTAACAACGCGTTTCTAAGACTTTAAACCAAGTTTCATGCAACATGAGTGTTTATAAGTATCTCAATGAGCTTTGTACAAGTTTGACGAACTTATGAAACATCTAACAACGCGTTTCTAGGACTCTAAACCAAGTTTCATGCAACATGAGTGCTTATAAGTATCTCAATGAGCTTTGTATAAGTTTGACGAACTTATAAAACATCTAACAACTCGTTTCTAGGACTCTAAACCAAGTTTCATGCAACATGAGAGCTTATAAGTTCCTCAATGAGCTTTGTACAAATTTGACGAACGTATGAAACATCTAACAACGTGTTTCTAGGACTCTAAACCAAATTTAATGCAACATGAGAGCTTATAAGTTCCTCAATGAGCTTTATACAAGTTTGACGAACTTATGAAACATCTAACATCGTGTTTCTAGGAATCTAAACCAAGTTTTATGCAACATGAGTGATTATAAGTGTCTCAATGAGCTTTGTACAAGTTGACGAACTTATGAAACATCTAACAACTCGTTTCTAAGACTCTATACCAAGTTTCATGCAACATGAGTTCTTATAAGTTCCTCAATGACCTTTGTACAAGTTTGACGAACGTATGAATCATCTAACAACGCGTTTCTAGGACTCTAAACCAAGTTTCATGCAATATGAGAGCTTATAAGTTCCTCAATGAGCTTTGTACAAGTTTCACGAACTTATGAAACATCTAACAACGCGTTTCTAGGACTCTAAATCAAGTTTTATGCAACATGATAGCTTATAAGTTCCTCAATGAGCTTTGTACAAGTTTGACAAACGTATGAAACATCTAACAACGCGTTTCTAGGACTCTAAACCACGTTTCATGCAATATGAGTGTTTATAAGTGTCTCAATGAGCTTTGTACAAGTTTGACGAACTTATGAAACATCTAACAACACGTTTCTAGTACTCTAAACCAAGTTTCATGCGACATGAGTGCTTATAAGTAACTCAATGAGCTTTGTACAAGTTTCACGAACTAATGAAACATCTAACAACGCGTTTCTAGGACTCTAAACCAAGTTTCGTGCAACATGAGAGCTTATAAGTTCCTCAATGAGCTTTGTACAAGTTTGAAAAACGTATGAAACATCTAACAACGCGTTTCTAGGACTCTAAACTAAGTTACAAGCAACATGAGTTCTTATAAGTTCCTCAATGAGCTTTTTACAAGTTTGACGAAAGTATGAATCATCTAACAACGCGTTTCTAGGACTTTAAACCAAGTTTCATGCAACATTAGTGTTTATAAGTGTCTCAATGAGCTTTGTACAAGTTTGACGAACTTATGAAACATCTAACAACGCGTTTCTAGGACTCTAAACCAAGTTTCATGCAACATGAGTGCTTATAAACATCTCAATGAGCTTTGTATAAGTTTGACGAACTTATTAAACTTCTAACAACTCGTTTCTAGGACTCTAAACCAAGTTTCATGCAACATGAGAGATTTTAAGTTCCTCAATGAGCTTTGTACAAGTTTGACGAACGTATGAAACATCTAACAACGTGTTTCTAGGACTCTAAACCAAGTTTAATGCAACATGAGAGCTTATAAGTTCCTCAATGAACTTTATACAAGTTTGACGAACTTATGAAACATCTAACTTCGTGTTTCCAAGACTCTAAACCAAGTTTCATGCAACATGAGTGATTATAAGTGTCTCAATGAGCTTTGTACAAGTTTGACGAACGTATGAATCATCTAACAACGCGTTTTTAGGACTCTAAACCAAGTTTCATGCAACATGAGAGCTTATAAGTTCCTCAATGAGCTTTGCACAAGTTTCACGAACTTATGAAACATCTAACAACGCGTTTCTAGGACTCTAAATCAAGTTTCATGCAACACGATAGTTTATAAGTTCCTCAATGAGCTTTGTACAAGTTTGACGAACGTATAAAACATCTAACAACGCGTTTCTAGGACTCTAAACCAAGTTTCATGCAACATGAGTGTTTATAAGTGTCTCAATGAGCTTTGTACAAGTTTGACGAACTTATGAAACATCTAACAACGCGTTTCTAGGACTACAAACCAAGTTTCATGCAACATGAGTGCTTATAAGTATCTCAATGAGCTTTATATAAGTTTCACGAATTTATGAAACATCTAACAACGCGTTTCTAGGACTATAAACCAAGTTTCATGCAACATGAGTGTTTATAAGTGTCTCAATGAGCTTTGTACAAGTTTGACGAACTTATGAAACATCTAACAACGCGTTTCTAGTACTCTAAACCAAGTTTCATGCAACATGAGTTCTTATAAATTCCTCAATTAACTTTGTACAAGTTTGACGATCGTATGAAACATCTAACAACGCGTTTCTAGGACTCTAAACCATGTTTCATGCAACATGAGTGCTTATAAGTATTTAAATGAGCTTTGTACAAGTTTCATGAACTTATGAAAAATCTAACAACGCGTTTCTAGGACTCTAAACCAAGTTTCATGCAACATGAGTGTTTATAAGTGTCTCAATGAGCTTTGTACAAGTTTGACGAACTTATGAAACATCTAACAACGCGTTCCTAGGACTCTAAACCAAGTTTCATGCAACATGAGTGCTTATAAGTATCTCAATGAGTTTTGTATAAGTTTTACGAACTTATAAAACATCTAACAACTCGTTTCTAGGACTCTAAACCAAGTTTCATGCAACATGATAACTTATAAGTTCCTCAATGAGCTTTGTACAAATTTGACGAACGTATGAAACATCTAACAACGTCTTTCTAGGACTCTAAACCAAGTTTAATGCAACATGAGAGCTTATAAGTTCCTCAATGAGATTTATACAAGTTTGACGAACTTATGAAACATCTAACATCGTGTTTCTAGGAATCAAAACCAAGTTTTATGCAACATGAGTGATTATAAGTGTCTCAATGAGCTTTGTACAAGTTGACGAACTTATGAAACATCTAACAACTCGTTTCTAAGACTCTAAACCAAGTTTCATGCAACATGAGTTCTTATAAGTTCCTCAATGACCTTTGTACAACTTTGACGAACGTATAAATCATCTAACAACGCGTTTCTAGGACTCTAAACCACGTTTCATGCAATATGAGTGTTTATAAGTGTCTCAATGAGCTTTGTACAAGTTTCACGAACTTATGAAACATCTAACAACGCATTTCTAGGACTCTAAATCAAGTTTCATGCAACATGATAGCTTATAAGTTCCTCAATGAGCTTTTTACAAGTTTGACGAACGTATGAAACATCTAACAACGCGTTTCTAGAACTCTAAACCAAGTTTCATGCAACATGAGAGCTTATAAGTTCCTCAATGAGCTTTGTACAAGTTTCACGAACTTATGAAACATCTAACAACGCGTTTCTCGGACTCTAAATCAAGTTTCATGCAACATGATAGCTTATAAGTTCCTCAATGAGCTTTGTACAAGTTTGACGAACGTATGAAACATCTAACAACGCGTTTCTAAGACTTTAAACCAAGTTTCATGCAACATGAGTGTTTATAAGTATCTCAATGAGCTTTGTACAAGTTTGACGAACTTATGAAACATCTAACAACGCGTTTCTAGGACTCTAAACCAAGTTTCATGCAACATGAGTGCTTATAAGTATCTCAATGAGCTTTGTATAAGTTTGACGAACTTATAAAACATCTAACAACTCGTTTCTAGGACTCTAAACCAAGTTTCATGCAACATGAGAGCTTATAAGTTCCTCAATGAGCTTTGTACAAATTTGACGAACGTATGAAACATCTAACAACGTGTTTCTAGGACTCTAAACCAAATTTAATGCAACATGAGAGCTTATAAGTTCCTCAATGAGCTTTATACAAGTTTGACGAACTTATGAAACATCTAACATCGTGTTTCTAGGAATCTAAACCAAGTTTTATGCAACATGAGTGATTATAAGTGTCTCAATGAGCTTTGTACAAGTTGACGAACTTATGAAACATCTAACAACGCGTTTCTAGGACTCTAAACCAAGTTTCATGCGACATGAGTGCTTTTAAGTATCTCAATGAGCTTTGTACAAGTTTCACGAACTAATGAAACATCTAACAACGCGTTTCTAGGACTCTAAACCAAGTTTCATGCAACATGAGAGCTTATAAGTTCCTCAATGAGCTTTGTACAAGTTTGAAAAACGTATGAAACATCTAACAACGCGTTTCTAGGACTCTAAACTAAGTTACAAGCAACATGAGTTCTTATAAGTTCCTCAATGAGCTTTGTACAAGTTTGACGAACTTATGAATCATCTAACAACGCGTTTCTAGGACTCTAAACCAAGTTTCATGCAACATGATAGCTTATAAGTTCCTCAATGAGCTTTGTACAAATTTGACGAACGTATGAAACATCTAACAACGTCTTTCTAGGACTCTAAACCAAGTTTAATGCAACATGAGAGCTTATAAGTTCCTCAATGAGATTTATACAAGTTTGACGAACTTATGAAACATCTAACATCGTGTTTCTAGGAATCTAAACCAAGTTTTATGCAACATGAGTGATTATAAGTGTCTCAATGAGCTTTGTACAAGTTGACGAACTTATGAAACATCTAACAACTCGTTTCTAGGACTCTAAACCAAGTTTCATGCAACATGAGTTCTTATAAGTTCCTCAATGACCTTTGTACAACTTTGACGAACGTATGAATCATCTAACAACGCGTTTCTAGTACTCTAAACCAAGTTTCATGCAACATGAGAGCTTATAAGTTCCTCAATAAGCTTTGTACAAGTTTCACGAACTTATGAAACATCTAACAACGCATTTCTAGGACTCTAAATCAAGTTTCATGCAACATGATAGCTTATAAGTTCCTCAATGAGCTTTTTACAAGTTTGACGAACGTATGAAACATTTAACAACGCGTTTCTAGAACTCTAAACCAAGTTTCATGCAACATGAGAGCTTATAAGTTCCTCAATGAGCTTTGTACAAGTTTCACGAACTTATGAAACATCTAACAACGCGTTTCTCGGACTCTAAATCAAGTTTCATGCAACATGATAGCTTATAAGTTCCTCAATGAGCTTTGTACAAGTTTGACGAACGTATGAAACATCTAACAACGCGTTTCTAAGACTTTAAACCAAGTTTCATGCAACATGAGTGTTTATAAGTATCTCAATGAGCTTTGTACAAGTTTGACGAACTTATGAAACATCTAACAACGCGTTTCTAGGACTCTAAACCAAGTTTCATGCAACATGAGTGCTTATAAGTATCTCAATGAGCTTTGTATAAGTTTGACGAACTTATTAAACTTCTAACAACTCGTTTCTAGGACTCTAAACCAAGTTTCATGCAACATGAGAGATTATAAGTTCCTCAATGAACTTTGTACAAGTTTGACGAACGTATGAAACATCTAACAACGTGTTTCTAGGACTCTAAACCAAGTTTAATGCAACATGAGAGCTTATAAGTTCCTCAATGAGCTTTATACAAGTTTGACGAACTTATGAAACATCTAACTTCGTGTTTCTAAGACTCTAAACCAAGTTTCATGCAACATGAGTGATTATAAGTGTCTCAATGAGCTTTGTACAAGTTTGACGAACGTATGAATCATCTAACAACGCGTTTCTAGGACTCTAAACCAAGTTTCATGCAACATGAGAGCTTATAAGTTCCTCAATGAGCTTTGCACAAGTTTCACGAACTTATGAAACATCTAACAACGCGTTTCTAGGACTCTAAATCAAGTTTCATGCAACATGATAGCTTATAAGTTCCTCAATGAGCTTTGTACAAGTTTGACGAACTTATGAAACATCTAACAACGCGTTTCTAGTACTCTAAACCAAGTTTCATGCAACATGAGTTCTTATAAATTCCTCAATTAACTTTGTACAAGTTTGACGATCGTATGAAACATCTAACAACGCGTTTCTAGGACTCTAAACCATGTTTCATGCAACATGAGTGCTTATAAGTATTTAAATGAGCTTTGTACAAGTTTCATGAACTTTTGAAAAATCTAACAACGCGTTTCTAGGACTCTAAACCAAGTTTCATGCAACATGAGTGTTTATAAGTGTCTCAATGAGCTTTGTACAAGTTTGACAAACTTATGAAACATCTAACAACGCGTTCCTAGGACTCTAAACCAAGTTTCATGCAACATGAGTGCTTATAAGTATCTCAATGAGCTTTGTATAAGTTTTACGAACTTATAAAACATCTAACAACTCGTTTCTAGGACTCTAAACCAAGTTTCATGCATAATGATAGCTTATAAGTTCCTCAATGAGCTTTGTACAAATTTGACGAACGTATGAAACATCTAACAACGTCTTTCTAGGACTCTAAACCAAGTTTAATGCAACATGAGAGCTTATAAGTTCCTCAATGAGATTTATACAAGTTTGACGAACTTATAAAACATCTAACATCGTGTTTCTAGGAATCTAAACCAAGTTTTATGCAACATGAGTGATTATAAGTGTCTCAATGAGCTTTGTACAAGTTGACGAACTTATGAAACATCTAACAACTCGTTTCTAGGACTCTAAACCAAGTTTCATGCAACATGAGTTCTTATAAGTTCCTCAATGACCTTTGTACAAGTTTGACGAACGTATGAATCATCTAACAACGCGTTTCTAGTAGTCTAAACCAAGTTTCATGCAACATGAGAGCTTATAAGTTCCTCAATAAGCTTTGTACAAGTTTCACGAACTTATGAAACATCTAACAACGCATTTCTAGGACTCTAAATCAAGTTTCATGCAACATGATAGCTTATAAGTTCCTCAATGAGCTATTTACAAGTTTGACGAACGTATGAAACATCTAACAACGCGTTTCTAGGACTCTAAACCAAGTTTCATGCAACATGAGAGCTTATAAGTTCATCAATGAGTTTTGTACAAGTTTCACGAACTTATGAAACATCTAACAACGCGTTTCTAGGACTCTAAATTGATAAACGAGATTTTACCCTCGTTCAGTCGAATGCCTTATCGTAGTATATAAGGTGTCAATCCGAATCAGAAGCAATTAAAATACTAGAACTTATGAGAAATCTTCTTAGTCTAAGCAATAAACAAAAAGGTTGTTTGTTGAATGTTTTGTAACCGTGTAATCAATAAACGAAAACGAAAATTAAGAGTTTTAAAAGTTTTATAAAAAGCTAAACAACTAGGTCAAGGTATTTCAAAGGGTGATTAAACTTTCAGATTTCATAATTGTCTTTTTACAAAAATAACTTTAAGGTTTTGAAAACGATTTTAGATCAATCCACTCTCGTGACAATGATCCTTTTCCCAATAATTAAACTAAAACAATATCTTGGATAGTTTAATTATCGAGAAACTTTAAGAACAAATCAATTTTAACCACTAAGCTTATTAACACAGATCTCTCGGTTAAGCTAGACTTAGTTCTAAGGTAATTGGTCAGGAACCTTTATAATCTCTCGATTCATAAATTTTTCTAGGTTCAATAATCGAATGGCCAACTCGATTAAGGCTTTAAGTTTGTTACCAAAGACAAAAGTTTTATAATCAATTAAGTTTTAGACAATCATCAATCCTAAATTCAATCAACCCTTTTTTCCCCAACCTAATTGTCTAAGGGAAACTACTCGCTAAGCATAATGAAAATCAAAGCAATCGAATTCAAAGAAAACATAAACATAAACAAAAGCAAAGAGAATAAAGGGTTCAAGAAAACTCTTATTGATGATGATGGAGATTACAAAGGTGACCAAAGAAGGATCATCAAGAAACCTCACAAGTTGTCCAAAGCAAAAACAAAAGTGATAAAAACAAGAGAGCCTCCAAAAAAACATAATAAAAACCCTAATTAATATAATGTCAAAACATAAACCAAAACGTTCCCCATCGGTTTAGGAAATCGTTTTTTTCCTTTTTGGCTCGAAAAACCGGTTTTTCCTTATTTTTCTCGTCTGTATCGGCCAAGTGTGACCGGTACAACAAACCGGTATGAATTTTCTTCTTGATATCGGCCACTTCAAACCGGTACAACAAACCGATACGAAGTAAAATTGGAATAACGTTAGATCTAACCGTTGAAATCAGCTCAAACCACCGCCAAATGAAAGCTAACATATGTGGCTATCTTGTGGTAAAATTTCATAAAGATCCAACGGTGGAAACGTCTTCAACGAGTGTCTTTTTGACGCTTTTCGTCTCAATTCTCTGTCTTTTTCATTCTTGCACTCCTAAACCTCGAAAAACATGAAACAAACCAAAATGCAACCTATATGATACTAAATGCAGCCTAAATGAGTTAATTCTAATGCATAAAATAAGGTAAAATATGTAAAATATGCAAGTTATCAACTCCCCCAAACTTATCCTTTGCTTGTCCTCAAGTAAGAGATTAGCATCAAAGTTCGAGAAAGTGCGAGAGGCGGGGACCTCAGAACCAAAAGCAACGTGGGAAGTGTAATGAACGAGTATCCTAAACATAGTATCCTCTCGCGACCGAGCTAGTTCTACTTATTTCTATCTACCTTTAACTCCGTCTAAATCCGCTATTATTACCAAAAGCATGTGATCCACTTGTCTAGTCTAAGCACCTTTCACATTCAATTAAACACAATCAAGCATGAAACATGATCAAAAATTTCCAAGAGTTTTTCTATTTGTCTAGGTAAGAATGGGATTTCGAATCAAACGAGGAGGTTAACACTCAGGCATGTGGTTAGTTGTAGCGCGGTTTCTCTCGGGGAGTGAAAGGGTTAAACAAAACCAGGAAAGACAAGAAGCAACGATGCATATAAGTCTGGACATCCATCCCTACTCAAGACTATCCACTAACCCATCGTCTTTCTTTTAAAGATTTAAACACTTAAACATCGAGTTTCTTTTCTTTTCTTAACTACCTTAGGGGATTTTATTTTGGCTAAGTTTTTTTTTTTTTTTTTTTTTTTCGATTTTTCTCTTTTTTTTTTTTTTTTTTTTTTTTTTTGACTTAGCCATTTTTTTACCCCTATGTGTTTTACAATTACTCGTGTTTATTTTCTTATTTTTTTCAAAACTCAAAGACGTGTCTCACCAAACCGTTATCCCTTTCTAATTCACTAGTCTACGAAAAACTAGCCCAATGGATGTCCTTTCTTGTCGCTCCCTATACTTTCAATTTTTTGCGAAACCAAACAATCACTAAATGAAAAGAATTCTCACAAGTGTTTGGGTTAAGGTTTAGGGGGTGAGAGGGGAATCATCCTTATAATGAGAATGACCGGATTGCGCTTTAAGTGTTTCGGTTTAGGAAGCCACAATCCGTAGAAATCACAAAGCCATAGAAATTCTCTCGAAAACTATTAATCATGCTAATTAAAAGTCAAGTTTAAGTTCAGATAATTTTTCGAAGGTGACTTAGAACTACCAAGCTTCATAACCACACAATTGGCTTTTTAAACATCAATGTTTAGGGTTGCGGTTTCAAGATTTTCGGCGAGTTCTAATTTGTTTACGGAAGATACTACACCTAAGATACTGTTCAAAACACAAAGTGCGTCGCTTTACAAGGTTAACATCATCATAGATCACATATGCATATGCTCTAAATGTCATGAACTAATCCTATATGCAGATTTTTTTTTTTTTTTTTTTTTTTTTTTTTTTTTTTCCGAATGCTAATATGCGAAAACTAATATGACTACTCCCCCAAACTTAAATTACACGGTCTCCGTGTGAAATAAGTATCGGAGAAGGTTCCTAAATGCAAAACTATATGAAAACTAATGCGTATATACAAAGGTCTAGGAGTTACCTCGATAGCAGAACTAAGACGGGTCGATATTACTCCTCCGGAGAAAATTTTTGAACCCGTATCGGTCCAAGCGCAACGATACAACATGTCGATACAGGTATATCGATCTCAGCATATCGATACGACTACCCGATACAACTTCATGTCGCGATTTCTTCCATCGATCGCGCCTTAGATCTTTTTGAAGAGGTTTGAGTTCCACCTTTGGAGCTTTGGGCTCGCTCCAATCATCGTAATCACTAGTCTTACCATTGCTAGCATCACTCTCCATTCCGAAAGAGATCTCATCTTTAGCCTTCACATCCTTGGCACCAACAACCTTAACCTCAAGAACTTTGGCATTTGCCTCAACTACCTTCGGTAGCTCCTTTCCATACACAAGACGTTCCATCTCTTCTAACTCTTTGTCCCATTGCGTGCTTCCATTGGTATATGCATCCTCTTCCACGACATCTACCTTCTTCGGTCTTGGCTTGTCTCCATAAAGAAGATTCTCAAGCTCCTCGATATCATTATCCCATTGGTTCTTCTCGGCGTTATTTTCACCCATCTATGGATGAATATATGAAAAAACGACAAGAGATACGAGCAAATTAGTAACTTAAAACGAAAACTTAATCCCAAGTGATTTCAAAGTTCTAATAATTAATCGAGTTCCTGAATCGGCAACGGCGCCAATTTGATAAACGAGATTTTACCCTCGTTCAGTCGAATGCCTTATCGTAGTATATAAGGTGTCAATCCGAATCGGGAGCAATTAAAATACTAGAACTTATGAGAAATCTTCTTAGTCTAAGCAATAAACAAAAAGGTTGTTTGTTGAATGTTTTGTAACCGTGTAATCAATAAACGAAAACGAAAATTAAGAGTTTTAAAAGTTTTATAAAAAGCTAAACAACTAGGTCAAGGTATTTCAAAGGGTGATTAAACTTTCAGATTTCATAATTGTCTTTTTACAAAAATAACTTTAAGGTTTTGAAAACGATTTTAGATCAATCCACTCTCGTGACAATGATCATTTTCCCAATAATTAAACTAAAACAATATCTTGGATAGTTTAATTATCGAGAAACTTTAAGAACAAATCAATTTTAAGCACTAAGCTTATTAACACAGATCTCTCGGTTAAGCTAGACTTAGTTCTAAGGTAATTGGTCAGGAACCTTTATAATCTCTCGATTCATAAATTTTTCTAGGTTCAATAATCGAATGGCCAACTCGATTAAGGCTTTAAGTTTGTTACCAAAGACAAAAGTTTTATAATCAATTAAGTTTTAGACAATCATCAATCATAAATTCAATCAACCCTTTTTTCCCCCAACCTAATTGTCTAAGGGAAACTACTCGCTAAGCATAATGAAAATCAAAGCAATCGAATTCAAAGAAAACATAAACATAAACAAAAGCAAAGAGAATAAAGGGTTCAAGAAAACTCTTATTGATGATGATGGAGATTACAAAGGTGACCAAAGAAGGATCACCAAGAAACCTCACAAGTTGTCCAAAGCAAAAACAAAAGTGATAAAAACAAGAGAGCCTCCAAAAAAACATAATAAAAACCCTAATATAATGTCAAAACATAAACCAAAACGTTCCCCATCGGTTTAGGAAATCGTTTTTTTCCTTTTTGGCTCGAAAAACCGGTTTTTCCTTATTTTTCTCGTCTGTATCGGCCAAGTGTGACCGGTACAACAAACCGGTATGAATTTTCTTCTTGATATCGGCCACTTCAAACCGGTACAACAAACCGATACGAAGTAAAATTGGAATAACGTTAGATCTAACCGTTGAAATCAGCTCAAACCACCGCCAAATGAAAGCTAACATATGTGGCTATCTTGTGGTAAAATTTCATAAAGATCCAACGGTGGAAACGTCTTCAACGAGTGTCTTTTTGACGCTTTTCGTCTCAATTCTCTGTCTTTTTCATTCTTGCACTCCTAAACCCGAAAAACATGAAACAAACCAAAATGCAACCTATATGATACTAAATGCAGCCTAAATGAGTTAATTCTAATGCATAAAATAAGGTAAAATATGTAAAATATGCAAGTTATCAACTCCCCCAAACTTATCCTTTGCTTGTCCTCAAGTAAGAGATTAGCATCAAAGTTCGAGAAAGTGCAGAGGCGGGGACCTCGAACCAAAAGCAACGTGGGAAGTGTAATGAACGAGTATCCTAAACATAGTATCCTCTCGCGACCGAGCTAGTTCTACTTATTTCTATCTACCTTTAACTCCGTCTAAATCCGCTATTATTACCAAAAGCATGTGATCCACTTGTCTAGTCTAAGCACCTTTCACATTCAATTAAACACAATCAAGCATGAAACATGATCAAAAATTTCCAAGAGTTTTTCTATTTGTCTAGGTAAGAATGGGATTTCGAATCAAACGAGGAGGTTAACACTCAGGCATGTGGTTAGTTGTAGCGCGGTTTCTCTCGGGGAGTGAAAGGGTTAAACAAAACCAGGAAAGACAAGAAGCAACTGATGCATATAAGTCTGGACATCCATCCCTACTCAAGACTATCCACTAACCCATCGTCTTTCTTTTAAAGATTTAAACACTTAAACATCGAGTTTCTTTTCTTTTCTTAACTACCTTAGGGGATTTTATTTTGGCTAAGTTTCTTTTTTTTTTTTTTTTTTTTCGATTTTTCTCTTTTTTTTTTTTTTTTTTTTTTTTTTTTTTGACTTAGCCATTTTTTTACCCCTATGTGTTTTACAATTACTCGTGTTTATTTTCTTATTTTTTTCAAAACTCAAAGACGTGTCTCACCAAACCGTTATCCCTTTCTAATTCACTAGTCTACGAAAAACTAGCCCAATGGATGTCCTTTCTTGTCGCTCCCTATACTTTCAATTTTTTGCGAAACCAAACAATCACTAAATGAAAAGAATTCTCACAAGTGTTTGGGTTAAGGTTTAGGGGGTGAGAGGGGAATCATCCTTATAATGAGAATGACCGGATTGCGCTTTAAGTGTTTCGGTTTAGGAAGCCACAATCCGTAGAAATCACAAAGCCATAGAAATTCTCTCGAAAACTATTAATCATGCTAATTAAAAGTCAAGTTTAAGTTCAGATAATTTTTCGAAGGTGACTTAGAACTACCAAGCTTCATAACCACACAATTGGCTTTTTAAACATCAATGTTTAGGGTTGCGGTTTCAAGATTTTCAGCGAGTTCTAATTTGTTTACGGAAGATACTACACCTAAGATACTGTTCAAAACACAAAGTGCGTCGCTTTACAAGGTTAACATCATCATAGATCACATATGCATATGCTCTAAATGTCATGAACTAATCCTATATGCATTTTTTTTTTTTTTTTTTTTTTTTTTTTTTTTTTTTTCCGAATGCTAATATGCGAAAACTAATATGACTACTCCCCCAAACTTAAATTACACGGTCTCCGTGTGAAATAAGTATCGGAGAAGGTTCCTAAATGCAAAACTATATGAAAACTAATGCGTATATACAAAGGTCTAGGAGTTACCTCGATAGCAGAACTAAGACGGGTCGATATTACTCCTCCGGAGAAAATTTTTGAACCCGTATCGGTCCAAGCGCACCGATACAACATGTCGATACAGGTATATCGATCTCAGCATATCGATACGACTACCCGATACAACTTCATGTCGCGATTTCTTCCATCGATCGCGCCTTAGATCTTTTTGAAGAGGTTTGAGTTCCACCTTTGGAGCTTTGGGCTCGCTCCAATCATCGTAATCACTAGTCTTACCATTGCTAGCATCACTCTCCATTCCGAAAGAGATCTCATCTTTAGCCTTCACATCCTTGGCACCAACAACCTTAACCTCAAGAACTTTGGCATTTGCCTCAACTACCTTCGTAGCTCCTTTCCATACACAAGACGTTCCATCTCTTCTAACTCTTTGTCCCATTGCGTGCTTCCATTGGTATATGCATCCTCTTCCACGACATCTACCTTCTTCGGTCTTGGCTTGTCTCCATAAAGAAGATTCTCAAGCTCCTCGATATCATTATCCCATTGGTTCTTCTCGGCGTTATTTTCACCCATCTATGGATGAATATATGAAAAAACGACAAGAGATACGAGCAAATTAGTAACTTAAAACGAAAACTTAATCCCAAGTGATTTCAAAGTTCTAATAATTAATCGAGTTCCTGAATCGGCAACGGCGCCAATTTGATAAACGAGATTTTACCCTCGTTCAGTCGAATGCCTTATCGTAGTATATAAGGTGTCAATCCGAATCGGAGCAATTAAAATACTAGAACTTATGAGAAATCTTCTTAGTCTAAGCAATAAACAAAAAGGTTGTTTGTTGAATGTTTTGTAACCGTGTAATCAATAAACGAAAACGAAAATTAAGAGTTTTAAAAGTTTTATAAAAAGCTAAACAACTAGGTCAAGGTATTTCAAAGGGTGATTAAACTTTCGATTTCATAATTGTCTTTTTACAAAAATAACTTTAAGGTTTTGAAAACGATTTTAGATCAATCCACTCTCGTGACAATGATCATTTTCCCAATAATTAAACTAAAACAATATCTTGGATAGTTTAATTATCGAGAAACTTTAAGAACAAATCAATTTTAAGCACTAAGCTTATTAACACAGATCTCTCGGTTAAGCTAGACTTAGTTCTAAGGTAATTGGTCAGGAACCTTTATAATCTCTCGATTCATAAATTTTTCTAGGTTCAATAATCGAATGGCCAACTCGATTAAGGCTTTAAGTTTGTTACCAAAGACAAAAGTTTTATAATCAATTAAGTTTTAGACAATCATCAATCATAAATTCAATCAACCCTTTTTTCCCCCAACCTAATTGTCTAAGGGAAACTACTCGCTAAGCATAATGAAAATCAAAGCAATCGAATTCAAAGAAAACATAAACATAAACAAAAGCAAAGAGAATAAAGGGTTCAAGAAAACTCTTATTGATGATGATGGAGATTACAAAGGTGACCAAAGAAGGATCACCAAGAAACCTCACAAGTTGTCCAAAGCAAAAACAAAAGTGATAAAAACAAGAGAGCCTCCAAAAAAAACATAATAAAAACCCTAATATAATGTCAAAACATAAACCAAAACGTTCCCCATCGGTTTTAGGAAATCGTTTTTTTCCTTTTTGGCTCGAAAAACCGGTTTTTCCTTATTTTTCTCGTCTGTATCGGCCAAGTGTGACCGGTACAACAAACCGGTATGAATTTTCTTCTTGATATCGGCCACTTCAAACCGGTACAACAAACCGATACGAAGTAAAATTGGAATAACGTTAGATCTAACCGTTGAAATCAGCTCAAACCACCGCCAAATGAAAGCTAACATATGTGGCTATCTTGTGGTAAAATTTCATAAAGATCCAACGGTGGAAACGTCTTCAACGAGTGTCTTTTTGACGCTTTTCGTCTCAATTCTCTGTCTTTTTCATTCTTGCACTCCTAAACTCGAAAAACATGAAACAAACCAAAATGCAACCTATATGATACTAAATGCAGCCTAAATGAGTTAATTCTAATGCATAAAATAAGGTAAAATATGTAAAATATGCAAGTTATCAACTCCCCCAAACTTATCCTTTGCTTGTCCTCAAGTAAGAGATTAGCATCAAAGTTCGAGAAAGTGCAGAGGCGGGGACCTCAGAACCAAAAGCAACGTGGGAAGTGTAATGAACGAGTATCCTAAACATAGTATCCTCTCGCGACCGAGCTAGTTCTACTTATTTCTATCTACCTTTAACTCCGTCTAAATCCGCTATTATTACCAAAAGCATGTGATCCACTTGTCTAGTCTAAGCACCTTTCACATTCAATTAAACACAATCAAGCATGAAACATGATCAAAAATTTCCAAGAGTTTTTCTATTTGTCTAGGTAAGAATGGGATTTCGAATCAAACGAGGAGGTTAACACTCGGCATGTGGTTAGTTGTTGTAGCGCGGTTTCTCTCGGGGAGTGAAAGGGTTAAACAAAACCAGGAAAGACAAGAAGCAATCGATGCATATAAGTCTGGACATCCATCCCTACTCAAGACTATCCACTAACCCATCGTCTTTCTTTTAAAGATTTAAACACTTAAACATCGAGTTTCTTTTCTTTTCTTAACTACCTTAGGGGATTTTATTTTGGCTAAGTTTCTTTTTTTTTTTTTTTTTTCTATTTTTCTCTTTTTTTTTTTTTTTTTTTTTTTTTTTTTTTGACTTAGCCATTTTTTTACCCCTATGTGTTTTACAATTACTCGTGTTTATTTTCTTATTTTTTTCAAAACTCAAAGACGTGTCTCACCAAACCGTTATCCCTTTCTAATTCACTAGTCTACGAAAAACTAGCCCAATGGATGTCCTTTCTTGTCGCTCCCTATACTTTCAATTTTTTGCGAAACCAAACAATCACTAAATGAAAAGAATTCTCACAAGTGTTTGGGTTAAGGTTTAGGGGTGAGAGGGGAATCATCCTTATAATGAGAATGACCGGATTGCGCTTTAAGTGTTTCGGTTTAGGAAGCCACAATCCGTAGAAATCACAAAGCCATAGAAATTCTCTCGAAAACTATTAATCATGCTAATTAAAAGTCAAGTTTAAGTTCAGATAATTTTTCGAAGGTGACTTAGAACTACCAAGCTTCATAACCACACAATTGGCTTTTTAAACATCAATGTTTAGGGGTTGCGGTTTCAAGATTTTCAGGCGAGTTCTAATTTGTTTACGGAAGATACTACACCTAAGATACTGTTCAAAACACAAAGTGCGTCGCTTTACAAGGTTAACATCATCATAGATCACATATGCATATGCTCTAAATGTCATGAACTAATCCTATATGCAGATTTTTTTTTTTTTTTTTTTTTTTTTTTTTTTTCCGAATGCTAATATGCGAAAACTAATATGACTACTCCCCCAAACTTAAATTACACGGTCTCCGTGTGAAATAAGTATCGGAGAAGGTTCCTAAATGCAAAACTATATGAAAACTAATGCGTATATACAAAGGTCTAGGAGTTACCTCGATAGCGAACTAAGACGGGTCGATATTACTCCTCCGGAGAAAATTTTTGAACCCGTATCGGTCCAAGCGCACCGATACAACATGTCGATACAGTATATCGATCTCAGCATATCGATACGACTACCCGATACAACTTCATGTCGCGATTTCTTCCATCGATCGCGCCTTAGATCTTTTTGAAGAGGTTTGAGTTCCACCTTTGGAGCTTTGGGCTCGCTCCAATCATCGTAATCACTAGTCTTACCATTGCTAGCATCACTCTCCATTCCGAAAGAGATCTCATCTTTAGCCTTCACATCCTTGGCACCAACAACCTTAACCTCAAGAACTTTGGCATTTGCCTCAACTACCTTCGGTAGCTCCTTTCCATACACAAGACGTTCCATCTCTTCTAACTCTTTGTCCCATTGCGTGCTTCCATTGGTATATGCATCCTCTTCCACGACATCTACCTTCTTCGGTCTTGGCTTGTCTCCATAAAGAAGATTCTCAAGCTCCTCGATATCATTATCCCATTGGTTCTTCTCGGCGTTATTTTCACCCATCTATGGATGAATATATGAAAAAACGACAAGAGATACGAGCAAATTAGTAACTTAAAACGAAAACTTAATCCCAAGTGATTTCAAAGTTCTAATAATTAATCGAGTTCCTGAATCGGCAACGGCGCCAATTTGATAAACGAGATTTTACCCTCGTTCAGTCGAATGCCTTATCGTAGTATATAAGGTGTCAATCCGAATCAGGAGCAATTAAAATACTAGAACTTATGAGAAATCTTCTTAGTCTAAGCAATAAACAAAAAGGTTGTTTGTTGAATGTTTTGTAACCGTGTAATCAATAAACGAAAACGAAAATTAAGAGTTTTAAAAGTTTTATAAAAAGCTAAACAACTAGGTCAAGGTATTTCAAAGGGTGATTAAACTTTCAGATTTCATAATTGTCTTTTTACAAAAATAACTTTAAGGTTTTGAAAACGATTTTAGATCAATCCACTCTCGTGACAATGATCATTTTCCCAATAATTAAACTAAAACAATATCTTGGATAGTTTAATTATCGAGAAACTTTAAGAACAAATCAATTTTAAGCACTAAGCTTATTAACACAGATCTCTCGGTTAAGCTAGACTTAGTTCTAAGGTAATTGGTCAGGAACCTTTATAATCTCTCGATTCATAAATTTTTCTAGGTTCAATAATCGAATGGCCAACTCGATTAAGGCTTTAAGTTTGTTACCAAAGACAAAAGTTTTATAATCAATTAAGTTTTAGACAATCATCAATCATAAATTCAATCAACCCTTTTTTCCCCCAACCTAATTGTCTAAGGGAAACTACTCGCTAAGCATAATGAAAATCAAAGCAATCGAATTCAAAGAAAACATAAACATAAACAAAAGCAAAGAGAATAAAGGGTTCAAGAAAACTCTTATTGATGATGATGGAGATTACAAAGGTGACCAAAGAAGGATCACCAAGAAACCTCACAAGTTGTCCAAAGCAAAAACAAAAGTGATAAAAACAAGAGAGCCTCCAAAAAAACATAATAAAAACCCTAATATAATGTCAAAACATAAACCAAAACGTTCCCCATCGGTTTAGGAAATCGTTTTTTTCCTTTTTGGCTCGAAAAACCGGTTTTTCCTTATTTTTCTCGTCTGTATCGGCCAAGTGTGACCGGTACAACAAACCGGTATGAATTTTCTTCTTGATATCGGCCACTTCAAACCGGTACAACAAACCGATACTAAGTAAAATTGGAATAACTTTAGATCTAACCGTTGAAATCAGCTCAAACCACCGCCAAATGAAAGCTAACATATGTGGCTATCTTGTGGTAAAATTTCATAAAGATCCAACGGTGGAAACGTCTTCAACGAGTGTCTTTTTGACGCTTTTCGTCTCAATTCTCTGTCTTTTTCATTCTTGCACTCCTAAACCTGAAAAACATGAAACAAACCAAAATGCAACCTATATGATACTAAATGCAGCCTAAATGAGTTAATTCTAATGCATAAAATAAGGTAAAATATGTAAAATATGCAAGTTATCAACTCCCCCAAACTTATCCTTTGCTTGTCCTCAAGTAAGAGATTAGCATCAAAGTTCGAGAAAGTGCGAGGCGGGGACCTCAGAACCAAAAGCAACGTGGGAAGTGTAATGAACGAGTATCCTAAACATAGTATCCTCTCGCGACCGAGCTAGTTCTACTTATTTCTATCTACCTTTAACTCCGTCTAAATCCGCTATTATTACCAAAAGCATGTGATCCACTTGTCTAGTCTAAGCACCTTTCACATTCAATTAAACACAATCAAGCATGAAACATGATCAAAAATTTCCAAGAGTTTTTCTATTTGTCTAGGTAAGAATGGGATTTCGAATCAAACGAGGAGGTTAACACTCAGGCATGTGGTTAGTTGTAGCGCGGTTTCTCTCGGGGAGTGAAAGGGTTAAACAAAACCAGGAAAGACAAGAAGCAACTGATGCATATAAGTCTGGACATCCATCCCTACTCAAGACTATCCACTAACCCATCGTCTTTCTTTTAAAGATTTAAACACTTAAACATCGAGTTTCTTTTCTTTTCTTAACTACCTTAGGGGATTTTATTTTGGCTAAGTTTCTTTTTTTTTTTTTTTTTTTTTTTTTCGATTTTTCTCTTTTTTTTTTTTTTTTTTTTTTTTTTTTGACTTAGCCATTTTTTTACCCCTATGTGTTTTACAATTACTCGTGTTTATTTTCTTATTTTTTTCAAAACTCAAAGACGTGTCTCACCAAACCGTTATCCCTTTCTAATTCACTAGTCTACGAAAAACTAGCCCAATGGATGTCCTTTCTTGTCGCTCCCTATACTTTCAATTTTTTGCGAAACCAAACAATCACTAAATGAAAAGAATTCTCACAAGTGTTTGGGTTAAGGTTTAGGGGGTGAGAGGGGAATCATCCTTATAATGAGAATGACCGGATTGCGCTTTAAGTGTTTCGGTTTAGGAAGCCACAATCCGTAGAAATCACAAAGCCATAGAAATTCTCTCGAAAACTATTAATCATGCTAATTAAAAGTCAAGTTTAAGTTCAGATAATTTTTCGAAGGTGACTTAGAACTACCAAGCTTCATAACCACACAATTGGCTTTTTAAACATCAATGTTTAGGGTTGCGGTTTCAAGATTTTCAGCGAGTTCTAATTTGTTTACGGAAGATACTACACCTAAGATACTGTTCAAAACACAAAGTGCGTCGCTTTACAAGGTTAACATCATCATAGATCACATATGCATATGCTCTAAATGTCATGAACTAATCCTATATGCAGATTTTTTTTTTTTTTTTTTTTTTTTTTTTTTTTTTTCCGAATGCTAATATGCGAAAACTAATATGACTACTCCCCCAAACTTAAATTACACGGTCTCCGTGTGAAATAAGTATCGGAGAAGGTTCCTAAATGCAAAACTATATGAAAACTAATGCGTATATACAAAGGTCTAGGAGTTACCTCGATAGCAGAACTAAGACGGGTCGATATTACTCCTCCGGAGAAAATTTTTGAACCCGTATCGGTCCAAGCGCACTGATACAACATGTCGATACAGGTATATCGATCTCAGCATATCGATACGACTACCCGATACAACTTCATGTCGCGATTTCTTCCATCGATCGCGCCTTAGATCTTTTTGAAGAGGTTTGAGTTCCACCTTTGGAGCTTTGGGCTCGCTCCAATCATCGTAATCACTAGTCTTACCATTGCTAGCATCACTCTCCATTCCGAAAGAGATCTCATCTTTAGCCTTCACATCCTTGGCACCAACAACCTTAACCTCAAGAACTTTGGCATTTGCCTCAACTACCTTCGGTAGCTCCTTTCCATACACAAGACGTTCCATCTCTTCTAACTCTTTGTCCCATTGCGTGCTTCCATTGGTATATGCATCCTCTTCCACGACATCTACCTTCTTCGGTCTTGGCTTGTCTCCATAAAGAAGATTCTCAAGCTCCTCGATATCATTATCCCATTGGTTCTTCTCGGCGTTATTTTCACCCATCTATGGATGAATATATGAAAAAACGACAAGAGATACGAGCAAATTAGTAACTTAAAACGAAAACTTAATCCCAAGTGATTTCAAAGTTCTAATAATTAATCGAGTTCCTGAATCGGCAACGGCGCCAATTTGATAAACGAGATTTTACCCTCGTTCAGTCGAATGCCTTATCGTAGTATATAAGGTGTCAATCCGAATCGGGAGCAATTAAAATACTAGAACTTATGAGAAATCTTCTTAGTCTAAGCAATAAACAAAAAGGTTGTTTGTTGAATGTTTTGTAACCGTGTAATCAATAAACGAAAACGAAAATTAAGAGTTTTAAAAGTTTTATAAAAAGCTAAACAACTAGGTCAAGGTATTTCAAAGGGTGATTAAACTTTCAGATTTCATAATTGTCTTTTTACAAAAATAACTTTAAGGTTTTGAAAACGATTTTAGATCAATCCACTCTCGTGACAATGATCATTTTCCCAATAATTAAACTAAAACAATATCTTGGATAGTTTAATTATCGAGAAACTTTAAGAACAAATCAATTTTAAGCACTAAGCTTATTAACACAGATCTCTCGGTTAAGCTAGACTTAGTTCTAAGGTAATTGGTCAGGAACCTTTATAATCTCTCGATTCATAAATTTTTCTAGGTTCAATAATCGAATGGCCAACTCGATTAAGGCTTTAAGTTTGTTACCAAAGACAAAAGTTTTATAATCAATTAAGTTTTAGACAATCATCAATCATAAATTCAATCAACCCTTTTTTCCCCCAACCTAATTGTCTAAGGGAAACTACTCGCTAAGCATAATGAAAATCAAAGCAATCGAATTCAAAGAAAACATAAACATAAACAAAAGCAAAGAGAATAAAGGGTTCAAGAAAACTCTTATTGATGATGATGGAGATTACAAAGGTGACCAAAGAAGGATCACCAAGAAACCTCACAAGTTGTCCAAAGCAAAAACAAAAGTGATAAAAACAAGAGAGCCTCCAAAAAAACATAATAAAAACCCTAATATAATGTCAAAACATAAACCAAAACGTTCCCCATCGGTTTAGGAAATCGTTTTTTTCCTTTTTGGCTCGAAAAACCGGTTTTTCCTTATTTTTCTCGTCTGTATCGGCCAAGTGTGACCGGTACAACAAACCGGTATGAATTTTCTTCTTGATATCGGCCACTTCAAACCGGTACAACAAACCGATACGAAGTAAAATTGGAATAACGTTAGATCTAACCGTTGAAATCAGCTCAAACCACCGCCAAATGAAAGCTAACATATGTGGCTATCTTGTGGTAAAATTTCATAAAGATCCAACGGTGGAAACGTCTTCAACGAGTGTCTTTTTGACGCTTTTCGTCTCAATTCTCTGTCTTTTTCATTCTTGCACTCCTAAACCTGAAAAACATGAAACAAACCAAAATGCAACCTATATGATACTAAATGCAGCCTAAATGAGTTAATTCTAATGCATAAAATAAGGTAAAATATGTAAAATATGCAAGTTATCAACTCCCCCAAACTTATCCTTTGCTTGTCCTCAAGTAAGAGATTAGCATCAAAGTTCGAGAAAGTGCAGAGGCGGGGACCTCAGAACCAAAAGCAACGTGGGAAGTGTAATGAACGAGTATCCTAAACATAGTATCCTCTCGCGACCGAGCTAGTTCTACTTATTTCTATCTACCTTTAACTCCGTCTAAATCCGCTATTATTACCAAAAGCATGTGATCCACTTGTCTAGTCTAAGCACCTTTCACATTCAATTAAACACAATCAAGCATGAAACATGATCAAAAATTTCCAAGAGTTTTTCTATTTGTCTAGGTAAGAATGGGATTTCGAATCAAACGAGGAGGTTAACACTCAGGCATGTGGTTAGTTGTAGCGCGGTTTCTCTCGGGGAGTGAAAGGGTTAAACAAAACCAGGAAAGACAAGAAGCAAGCGATGCATATAAGTCTGGACATCCATCCCTACTCAAGACTATCCACTAACCCATCGTCTTTCTTTTAAAGATTTAAACACTTAAACATCGAGTTTCTTTTCTTTTCTTAACTACCTTAGGGGATTTTATTTTGGCTAAGTTTCTTTTTTTTTTTTTTTTTTTTTTCGATTTTTCTCTTTTTTTTTTTTTTTTTTTTTTTTTGACTTAGCCATTTTTTTACCCCTATGTGTTTTACAATTACTCGTGTTTATTTTCTTATTTTTTTCAAAACTCAAAGACGTGTCTCACCAAACCGTTATCCCTTTCTAATTCACTAGTCTACGAAAAACTAGCCCAATGGATGTCCTTTCTTGTCGCTCCCTATACTTTCAATTTTTTGCGAAACCAAACAATCACTAAATGAAAAGAATTCTCACAAGTGTTTGGGTTAAGGTTTAGGGGGTGAGAGGGGAATCATCCTTATAATGAGAATGACCGGATTGCGCTTTAAGTGTTTCGGTTTAGGAAGCCACAATCCGTAGAAATCACAAAGCCATAGAAATTCTCTCGAAAACTATTAATCATGCTAATTAAAAGTCAAGTTTAAGTTCAGATAATTTTTCGAAGGTGACTTAGAACTACCAAGCTTCATAACCACACAATTGGCTTTTTAAACATCAATGTTTAGGGTTGCGGTTTCAAGATTTTCAGCGAGTTCTAATTTGTTTACGGAAGATACTACACCTAAGATACTGTTCAAAACACAAAGTGCGTCGCTTTACAAGGTTAACATCATCATAGATCACATATGCATATGCTCTAAATGTCATGAACTAATCCTATATGCAGATTTTTTTTTTTTTTTTTTTTTTTTTTTTTTTTTTCCGAATGCTAATATGCGAAAACTAATATGACTACTCCCCCAAACTTAAATTACACGGTCTCCGTGTGAAATAAGTATCGGAGAAGGTTCCTAAATGCAAAACTATATGAAAACTAATGCGTATATACAAAGGTCTAGGAGTTACCTCGATAGCGAGAACTAAGACGGGTCGATATTACTCCTCCGGAGAAAATTTTTGAACCCGTATCGGTCCAAGCGCACGATACAACATGTCGATACAGGTATATCGATCTCAGCATATCGATACGACTACCCGATACAACTTCATGTCGCGATTTCTTCCATCGATCGCGCCTTAGATCTTTTTGAAGAGGTTTGAGTTCCACCTTTGGAGCTTTGGGCTCGCTCCAATCATCGTAATCACTAGTCTTACCATTGCTAGCATCACTCTCCATTCCGAAAGAGATCTCATCTTTAGCCTTCACATCCTTGGCACCAACAACCTTAACCTCAAGAACTTTGGCATTTGCCTCAACTACCTTCGGTAGCTCCTTTCCATACACAAGACGTTCCATCTCTTCTAACTCTTTGTCCCATTGCGTGCTTCCATTGGTATATGCATCCTCTTCCACGACATCTACCTTCTTCGGTCTTGGCTTGTCTCCATAAAGAAGATTCTCAAGCTCCTCGATATCATTATCCCATTGGTTCTTCTCGGCGTTATTTTCACCCATCTATGGATGAATATATGAAAAAACGACAAGAGATACGAGCAAATTAGTAACTTAAAACGAAAACTTAATCCCAAGTGATTTCAAAGTTCTAATAATTAATCGAGTTCCTGAATCGGCAACGGCGCCAATTTGATAAACGAGATTTTACCCTCGTTCAGTCGAATGCCTTATCGTAGTATATAAGGTGTCAATCCGAATCGGGAGCAATTAAAATACTAGAACTTATGAGAAATCTTCTTAGTCTAAGCAATAAACAAAAAGGTTGTTTGTTGAATGTTTTGTAACCGTGTAATCAATAAACGAAAACGAAAATTAAGAGTTTTAAAAGTTTTATAAAAAGCTAAACAACTAGGTCAAGGTATTTCAAAGGGTGATTAAACTTTCGAGATTTCATAATTGTCTTTTTACAAAAATAACTTTAAGGTTTTGAAAACGATTTTAGATCAATCCACTCTCGTGACAATGATCATTTTCCCAATAATTAAACTAAAACAATATCTTGGATAGTTTAATTATCGAGAAACTTTAAGAACAAATCAATTTTAAGCACTAAGCTTATTAACACAGATCTCTCGGTTAAGCTAGACTTAGTTCTAAGGTAATTGGTCGGAACCTTTATAATCTCTCGATTCATAAATTTTTCTAGGTTCAATAATCGAATGGCCAACTCGATTAAGGCTTTAAGTTTGTTACCAAAGACAAAAGTTTTATAATCAATTAAGTTTTAGACAATCATCAATCATAAATTCAATCAACCCTTTTTTCCCCCAACCTAATTGTCTAAGGGAAACTACTCGCTAAGCATAATGAAAATCAAAGCAATCGAATTCAAAGAAAACATAAACATAAACAAAAGCAAAGAGAATAAAGGGTTCAAGAAAACTCTTATTGATGATGATGGAGATTACAAAGGTGACCAAAGAAGGATCACCAAGAAACCTCACAAGTTGTCCAAAGCAAAAACAAAAGTGATAAAAACAAGAGAGCCTCCAAAAAAACATAATAAAAACCCTAATATAATGTCAAAACATAAACCAAAACGTTCCCCATCGGTTTAGGAAATCGTTTTTTTCCTTTTTGGCTCGAAAAACCGGTTTTTCCTTATTTTTCTCGTCTGTATCGGCCAAGTGTGACCGGTACAACAAACCGGTATGAATTTTCTTCTTGATATCGGCCACTTCAAACCGGTACAACAAACCGATACGAAGTAAAATTGGAATAACTTTAGATCTAACCGTTGAAATCAGCTCAAACCACCGCCAAATGAAAGCTAACATATGTGGCTATCTTGTGGTAAAATTTCATAAAGATCCAACGGTGGAAACGTCTTCAACGAGTGTCTTTTTGACGCTTTTCGTCTCAATTCTCTGTCTTTTTCATTCTTGCACTCCTAAACTCGAAAAACATGAAACAAACCAAAATGCAACCTATATGATACTAAATGCAGCCTAAATGAGTTAATTCTAATGCATAAAATAAGGTAAAATATGTAAAATATGCAAGTTATCAACTCCCCCAAACTTATCCTTTGCTTGTCCTCAAGTAAGAGATTAGCATCAAAGTTCGAGAAAGTGCAGAGGCGGGGACCTCAGAACCAAAAGCAACGTGGGAAGTGTAATGAACGAGTATCCTAAACATAGTATCCTCTCGCGACCGAGCTAGTTCTACTTATTTCTATCTACCTTTAACTCCGTCTAAATCCGCTATTATTACCAAAAGCATGTGATCCACTTGTCTAGTCTAAGCACCTTTCACATTCAATTAAACACAATCAAGCATGAAACATGATCAAAAATTTCCAAGAGTTTTTCTATTTGTCTAGGTAAGAATGGGATTTCGAATCAAACGAGGAGGTTAACACTCAGGCATGTGGTTAGTTGTAGCGCGGTTTCTCTCGGGGAGTGAAAGGGTTAAACAAAACCAGGAAAGACAAGAAGCAACTGATGCATATAAGTCTGGACATCCATCCCTACTCAAGACTATCCACTAACCCATCGTCTTTCTTTTAAAGATTTAAACACTTAAACATCGAGTTTCTTTTCTTTTCTTAACTACCTTAGGGGATTTTATTTTGGCTAAGTTTCTTTTTTTTTTTTTTTTTTTTTTGTTTTTTTTGTTTTTTTTTTTTTTTTTTTTTTTTTTTTTTTTTTTTTTTTTGACTTAGCCATTTTTTTACCCCTATGTGTTTTACAATTACTCGTGTTTATTTTCTTATTTTTTTCAAAACTCAAAGACGTGTCTCACCAAACCGTTATCCCTTTCTAATTCACTAGTCTACGAAAAACTAGCCCAATGGATGTCCTTTCTTGTCGCTCCCTATACTTTCAATTTTTTGCGAAACCAAACAATCACTAAATGAAAAGAATTCTCACAAGTGTTTGGGTTAAGGTTTAGGGGGTGAGAGGGGAATCATCCTTATAATGAGAATGACCGGATTGCGCTTTAAGTGTTTCGGTTTAGGAAGCCACAATCCGTAGAAATCACAAAGCCATAGAAATTCTCTCGAAAACTATTAATCATGCTAATTAAAAGTCAAGTTTAAGTTCAGATAATTTTTCGAAGGTGACTTAGAACTACCAAGCTTCATAACCACACAATTGGCTTTTTAAACATCAATGTTTAGGGTTGCGGTTTCAAGATTTTCAGCGAGTTCTAATTTGTTTACGGAAGATACTACACCTAAGATACTTGTTCAAAACACAAAGTGCGTCGCTTTACAAAGTTAACATCATCATAGATCACATATGCATATGCTCTAAATGTCATGAACTAATCCTATATGCAGATTTTTTTTTTTTTTTTTTTTTTTTTTTTTTTTTCCGAATGCTAATATGCGAAAACTAATATGACTACTCCCCCAAACTTAAATTACACGGTCTCCGTGTGAAATAAGTATCGGAGAAGGTTCCTAAATGCAAAACTATATGAAAACTAATGCGTATATACAAAGGTCTAGGAGTTACCTCGATAGCGAGAACTAAGACGGGTCGATATTACTCCTCCGGAGAAAATTTTTGAACCCGTATCGGTCCAAGCGCACCGATACAACATGTCGATACAGGTATATCGATCTCAGCATATCGATACGACTACCCGATACAACTTCATGTCGCGATTTCTTCCATCGATCGCGCCTTAGATCTTTTTGAAGAGGTTTGAGTTCCACCTTTGGAGCTTTGGGCTCGCTCCAATCATCGTAATCACTAGTCTTACCATTGCTAGCATCACTCTCCATTCCGAAAGAGATCTCATCTTTAGCCTTCACATCCTTGGCACCAACAACCTTAACCTCAAGAACTTTGGCATTTGCCTCAACTACCTTCGGTAGCTCCTTTCCATACACAAGACGTTCCATCTCTTCTAACTCTTTGTCCCATTGCGTGCTTCCATTGGTATATGCATCCTCTTCCACGACATCTACCTTCTTCGGTCTTGGCTTGTCTCCATAAAGAAGATTCTCAAGCTCCTCGATATCATTATCCCATTGGTTCTTCTCGGCGTTATTTTCACCCATCTATGGATGAATATATGAAAAAACGACAAGAGATACGAGCAAATTAGTAACTTAAAACGAAAACTTAATCCCAAGTGATTTCAAAGTTCTAATAATTAATCGAGTTCCTGAATCGGCAACGGCGCCAATTTGATAAACGAGATTTTACCCTCGTTCAGTCGAATGCCTTATCGTAGTATATAAGGTGTCAATCCGAATCGGAGCAATTAAAATACTAGAACTTATGAGAAATCTTCTTAGTCTAAGCAATAAACAAAAAGGTTGTTTGTTGAATGTTTTGTAACCGTGTAATCAATAAACGAAAACGAAAATTAAGAGTTTTAAAAGTTTTATAAAAAGCTAAACAACTAGGTCAAGGTATTTCAAAGGGTGATTAAACTTTCAGATTTCATAATTGTCTTTTTACAAAAATAACTTTAAGGTTTTGAAAACGATTTTAGATCAATCCACTCTCGTGACAATGATCATTTTCCCAATAATTAAACTAAAACAATATCTTGGATAGTTTAATTATCGAGAAACTTTAAGAACAAATCAATTTTAAGCACTAAGCTTATTAACACAGATCTCTCGGTTAAGCTAGACTTAGTTCTAAGGTAATTGGTCAGGAACCTTTATAATCTCTCGATTCATAAATTTTTCTAGGTTCAATAATCGAATGGCCAACTCGATTAAGGCTTTAAGTTTGTTACCAAAGACAAAAGTTTTATAATCAATTAAGTTTTAGACAATCATCAATCATAAATTCAATCAACCCTTTTTTCCCCCAACCTAATTGTCTAAGGGAAACTACTCGCTAAGCATAATGAAAATCAAAGCAATCGAATTCAAAGAAAACATAAACATAAACAAAAGCAAAGAGAATAAAGGGTTCAAGAAAACTCTTATTGATGATGATGGAGATTACAAAGGTGACCAAAGAAGGATCACCAAGAAACCTCACAAGTTGTCCAAAGCAAAAACAAAAGTGATAAAAACAAGAGAGCCTCCAAAAAAACATAATAAAAACCCTAATATAATGTCAAAACATAAACCAAAACGTTCCCCATCGGTTTAGGAAATCGTTTTTTTCCTTTTTGGCTCGAAAAACCGGTTTTTCCTTATTTTTCTCGTCTGTATCGGCCAAGTGTGACCGGTACAACAAACCGGTATGAATTTTCTTCTTGATATCGGCCACTTCAAACCGGTACAACAAACCGATACGAAGTAAAATTGGAATAACGTTAGATCTAACCGTTGAAATCAGCTCAAACCACCGCCAAATGAAAGCTAACATATGTGGCTATCTTGTGGTAAAATTTCATAAAGATCCAACGGTGGAAACGTCTTCAACGAGTGTCTTTTTGACGCTTTTCGTCTCAATTCTCTGTCTTTTTCATTCTTGCACTCCTAAACCGAAAAACATGAAACAAACCAAAATGCAACCTATATGATACTAAATGCAGCCTAAATGAGTTAATTCTAATGCATAAAATAAGGTAAAATATGTAAAATATGCAAGTTATCAACTCCCCCAAACTTATCCTTTGCTTGTCCTCAAGTAAGAGATTAGCATCAAAGTTCGAGAAAGTGCGAGGCGGGGACCTCAGAACCAAAAGCAACGTGGGAAGTGTAATGAACGAGTATCCTAAACATAGTATCCTCTCGCGACCGAGCTAGTTCTACTTATTTCTATCTACCTTTAACTCCGTCTAAATCCGCTATTATTACCAAAAGCATGTGATCCACTTGTCTAGTCTAAGCACCTTTCACATTCAATTAAACACAATCAAGCATGAAACATGATCAAAAATTTCCAAGAGTTTTTCTATTTGTCTAGGTAAGAATGGGATTTCGAATCAAACGAGGAGGTTAACACTCAGGCATGTGGTTAGTTGTAGCGCGGTTTCTCTCGGGGAGTGAAAGGGTTAAACAAAACCGGGAAAGACAAGAAGCAACGATGCATATAAGTCTGGACATCCATCCCTACTCAAGACTATCCACTAACCCATCGTCTTTCTTTTAAAGATTTAAACACTTAAACATCGAGTTTCTTTTCTTTTCTTAACTACCTTAGGGGATTTTATTTTGGCTAAGTTTCTTTTTTTTTTTTTTTTTTTTTTTTTTTTTTTTTTTTTTTTTTTTTTTTTTTTTTTGACTTAGCCATTTTTTTACCCCTATGTGTTTTACAATTACTCGTGTTTATTTTCTTATTTTTTTCAAAACTCAAAGACGTGTCTCACCAAACCGTTATCCCTTTCTAATTCACTAGTCTACGAAAAACTAGCCCAATGGATGTCCTTTCTTGTCGCTCCCTATACTTTCAATTTTTTGCGAAACCAAACAATCACTAAATGAAAAGAATTCTCACAAGTGTTTGGGTTAAGGTTTAGGGGGTGAGAGGGGAATCATCCTTATAATGAGAATGACCGGATTGCGCTTTAAGTGTTTCGGTTTAGGAAGCCACAATCCGTAGAAATCACAAAGCCATAGAAATTCTCTCGAAAACTATTAATCATGCTAATTAAAAGTCAAGTTTAAGTTCAGATAATTTTTCGAAGGTGACTTAGAACTACCAAGCTTCATAACCACACAATTGGCTTTTTAAACATCAATGTTTAGGGTTGCGGTTTCAAGATTTTCAGCGAGTTCTAATTTGTTTACGGAAGATACTACACCTAAGATACTTGTTCAAAACACAAAGTGCGTCGCTTTACAAGGTTAACATCATCATAGATCACATATGCATATGCTCTAAATGTCATGAACTAATCCTATATGCAGATTTTTTTTTTTTTTTTTTTTTTTTTTTTTTTTTCCGAATGCTAATATGCGAAAACTAATATGACTACTCCCCCAAACTTAAATTACACGGTCTCCGTGTGAAATAAGTATCGGAGAAGGTTCCTAAATGCAAAACTATATGAAAACTAATGCGTATATACAAAGGTCTAGGAGTTACCTCGATAGCGAGAACTAAGACGGGTCGATATTACTCCTCCGGAGAAAATTTTTGAACCCGTATCGGTCCAAGCGCACCGATACAACATGTCGATACAGGTATATCGATCTCAGCATATCGATACGACTACCCGATACAACTTCATGTCGCGATTTCTTCCATCGATCGCGCCTTAGATCTTTTTGAAGAGGTTTGAGTTCCACCTTTGGAGCTTTGGGCTCGCTCCAATCATCGTAATCACTAGTCTTACCATTGCTAGCATCACTCTCCATTCCGAAAGAGATCTCATCTTTAGCCTTCACATCCTTGGCACCAACAACCTTAACCTCAAGAACTTTGGCATTTGCCTCAACTACCTTCGGTAGCTCCTTTCCATACACAAGACGTTCCATCTCTTCTAACTCTTTGTCCCATTGCGTGCTTCCATTGGTATATGCATCCTCTTCCACGACATCTACCTTCTTCGGTCTTGGCTTGTCTCCATAAAGAAGATTCTCAAGCTCCTCGATATCATTATCCCATTGGTTCTTCTCGGCGTTATTTTCACCCATCTATGGATGAATATATGAAAAAACGACAAGAGATACGAGCAAATTAGTAACTTAAAACGAAAACTTAATCCCAAGTGATTTCAAAGTTCTAATAATTAATCGAGTTCCTGAATCGGCAACGGCGCCAATTTGATAAACGAGATTTTACCCTCGTTCAGTCGAATGCCTTATCGTAGTATATAAGGTGTCAATCCGAATCAGGAGCAATTAAAATACTAGAACTTATGAGAAATCTTCTTAGTCTAAGCAATAAACAAAAAGGTTGTTTGTTGAATGTTTTGTAACCGTGTAATCAATAAACGAAAACGAAAATTAAGAGTTTTAAAAGTTTTATAAAAAGCTAAACAACTAGGTCAAGGTATTTCAAAGGGTGATTAAACTTTCGATTTCATAATTGTCTTTTTACAAAAATAACTTTAAGGTTTTGAAAACGATTTTAGATCAATCCACTCTCGTGACAATGATCATTTTCCCAATAATTAAACTAAAACAATATCTTGGATAGTTTAATTATCGAGAAACTTTAAGAACAAATCAATTTTAAGCACTAAGCTTATTAACACAGATCTCTCGGTTAAGCTAGACTTAGTTCTAAGGTAATTGGTCAGGAACCTTTATAATCTCTCGATTCATAAATTTTTCTAGGTTCAATAATCGAATGGCCAACTCGATTAAGGCTTTAAGTTTGTTACCAAAGACAAAAGTTTTATAATCAATTAAGTTTTAGACAATCATCAATCATAAATTCAATCAACCCTTTTTTCCCCCAACCTAATTGTCTAAGGGAAACTACTCGCTAAGCATAATGAAAATCAAAGCAATCGAATTCAAAGAAAACATAAACATAAACAAAAGCAAAGAGAATAAAGGGTTCAAGAAAACTCTTATTGATGATGATGGAGATTACAAAGGTGACCAAAGAAGGATCACCAAGAAACCTCACAAGTTGTCCAAAGCAAAAACAAAAGTGATAAAAACAAGAGAGCCTCCAAAAAAACATAATAAAAACCCTAATATAATGTCAAAACATAAACCAAAACGTTCCCCATCGGTTTAGGAAATCGTTTTTTTTCCTTTTTGGCTCGAAAAACCGGTTTTTCCTTATTTTTCTCGTCTGTATCGGCCAAGTGTGACCGGTACAACAAACCGGTATGAATTTTCTTCTTGATATCGGCCACTTCAAACCGGTACAACAAACCGATACGAAGTAAAATTGGAATAACGTTAGATCTAACCGTTGAAATCAGCTCAAACCACCGCCAAATGAAAGCTAACATATGTGGCTATCTTGTGGTAAAATTTCATAAAGATCCAACGGTGGAAACGTCTTCAACGAGTGTCTTTTTGACGCTTTTCGTCTCAATTCTCTGTCTTTTTCATTCTTGCACTCCTAAACCTCGAAAAACATGAAACAAACCAAAATGCAACCTATATGATACTAAATGCAGCCTAAATGAGTTAATTCTAATGCATAAAATAAGGTAAAATATGTAAAATATGCAAGTTATCAACTCCCCCAAACTTATCCTTTGCTTGTCCTCAAGTAAGAGATTAGCATCAAAGTTCGAGAAAGTGCAGAGGCGGGGACCTCAGAACCAAAAGCAACGTGGGAAGTGTAATGAACGAGTATCCTAAACATAGTATCCTCTCGCGACCGAGCTAGTTCTACTTATTTCTATCTACCTTTAACTCCGTCTAAATCCGCTATTATTACCAAAAGCATGTGATCCACTTGTCTAGTCTAAGCACCTTTCACATTCAATTAAACACAATCAAGCATGAAACATGATCAAAAATTTCCAAGAGTTTTTCTATTTGTCTAGGTAAGAATGGGATTTCGAATCAAACGAGGAGGTTAACACTCAGGCATGTGGTTAGTTGTAGCGCGGTTTCTCTCGGGGAGTGAAAGGGTTAAACAAAACCAGGAAAGACAAGAAGCAATCGATGCATATAAGTCCGGACATCCATCCCTACTCAAGACTATCCACTAACCCATCGTCTTTTCTTTTAAAGATTTAAACACTTAAACATCGAGTTTCTTTTCTTTTCTTAACTACCTTAGGGGATTTTATTTTGGCTAAGTTTCTTTTTTTTTTTTTTTTTTTTGGATTTTTCTCTTTTTTTTTTTTTTTTTTTTTTTTTTTTTTTTTGACTTAGCCATTTTTTTACCCCTATGTGTTTTACAATTACTCGTGTTTATTTTCTTATTTTTTTCAAAACTCAAAGACGTGTCTCACCAAACCGTTATCCCTTTCTAATTCACTAGTCTACGAAAAACTAGCCCAATGGATGTCCTTTCTTGTCGCTCCCTATACTTTCAATTTTTTGCGAAACCAAACAATCACTAAATGAAAAGAATTCTCACAAGTGTTTGGGTTAAGGTTTAGGGGGTGAGAGGGGAATCATCCTTATAATGAGAATGACCGGATTGCGCTTTAAGTGTTTCGGTTTAGGAAGCCACAATCCGTAGAAATCACAAAGCCATAGAAATTCTCTCGAAAACTATTAATCATGCTAATTAAAAGTCAAGTTTAAGTTCAGATAATTTTTCGAAGGTGACTTAGAAACTACCAAGCTTCATAACCACACAATTGGCTTTTTAAACATCAATGTTTAGGGTTGCGGTTTCAAGATTTTCAGCGAGTTCTAATTTGTTTACGGAAGATACTACACCTAAGATACTGTTCAAAACACAAAAGTGCGTCGCTTTACAAGGTTAACATCATCATAGATCACATATGCATATGCTCTAAATGTCATGAACTAATCCTATATGCAGATTTTTTTTTTTTTTTTTTTTTTTTTTTTTTCCGAATGCTAATATGCGAAAACTAATATGACTACTCCCCCAAACTTAAATTACACGGTCTCCGTGTGAAATAAGTATCGGAGAAGGTTCCCTAAATGCAAAACTATATGAAAACTAATGCGTATATACAAAGGTCTAGGAGTTACCTCGATAGCGAGAACTAAGACGGGTCGATATTACTCCTCCGGAGAAAATTTTTGAACCCGTATCGGTCCAAGCGCACCGATACAACATGTCGATACAGGTATATCGATCTCAGCATATCGATACGACTACCCGATACAACTTCATGTCGCGATTTCTTCCATCGATCGCGCCTTAGATCTTTTTGAAGAGGTTTGAGTTCCACCTTTGGAGCTTTGGGCTCGCTCCAATCATCGTAATCACTAGTCTTACCATTGCTAGCATCACTCTCCATTCCGAAAGAGATCTCATCTTTAGCCTTCACATCCTTGGCACCAACAACCTTAACCTCAAGAACTTTGGCATTTGCCTCAACTACCTTCGGTAGCTCCTTTCCATACACAAGACGTTCCATCTCTTCTAACTCTTTGTCCCATTGCGTGCTTCCATTGGTATATGCATCCTCTTCCACGACATCTACCTTCTTCGGTCTTGGCTTGTCTCCATAAAGAAGATTCTCAAGCTCCTCGATATCATTATCCCATTGGTTCTTCTCGGCGTTATTTTCACCCATCTATGGATGAATATATGAAAAAACGACAAGAGATACGAGCAAATTAGTAACTTAAAACGAAAACTTAATCCCAAGTGATTTCAAAGTTCTAATAATTAATCGAGTTCCTGAATCGGCAACGGCGCCAATTTGATAAACGAGATTTTACCCTCGTTCAGTCGAATGCCTTATCGTAGTATATAAGGTGTCAATCCGAATCGGAGCAATTAAAATACTAGAACTTATGAGAAATCTTCTTAGTCTAAGCAATAAACAAAAAGGTTGTTTGTTGAATGTTTTGTAACCGTGTAATCAATAAACGAAAACGAAAATTAAGAGTTTTAAAAGTTTTATAAAAAGCTAAACAACTAGGTCAAGGTATTTCAAAGGGTGATTAAACTTTCAGATTTCATAATTGTCTTTTTACAAAAATAACTTTAAGGTTTTGAAAACGATTTTAGATCAATCCACTCTCGTGACAATGATCATTTTCCCAATAATTAAACTAAAACAATATCTTGGATAGTTTAATTATCGAGAAACTTTAAGAACAAATCAATTTTAAGCACTAAGCTTATTAACACAGATCTCTCGGTTAAGCTAGACTTAGTTCTAAGGTAATTGGTCAGGAACCTTTATAATCTCTCGATTCATAAATTTTTCTAGGTTCAATAATCGAATGGCCAACTCGATTAAGGCTTTAAGTTTGTTACCAAAGACAAAAGTTTTATAATCAATTAAGTTTTAGACAATCATCAATCATAAATTCAATCAACCCTTTTTTCCCCCAACCTAATTGTCTAAGGGAAACTACTCGCTAAGCATAATGAAAATCAAAACAATCGAATTCAAAGAAAACATAAACATAAACAAAAGCAAAGAGAATAAAGGGTTCAAGAAAACTCTTATTGATGATGATGGAGATTACAAAGGTGACCAAAGAAGGATCATCAAGAAACCTCACAAGTTGTCCAAAGCAAAAACAAAAGTGATAAAAACAAGAGAGCCTCCAAAAAAACATAATAAAAACCCTAATATAATGTCAAAACATAAACCAAAACGTTCCCCATCGGTTTAGGAAATCGTTTTTTTCCTTTTTGGCTCGAAAAACCGGTTTTTCCTTATTTTTCTCGTCTGTATCGGCCAAGTGTGACCGGTACAACAAACCGGTATGAATTTTCTTCTTGATATCGGCCACTTCAAACCGGTACAACAAACCGATACGAAGTAAAATTGGAATAACGTTAGATCTAACCGTTGAAATCAGCTCAAACCACCGCCAAATGAAAGCTAACATATGTGGCTATCTTGTGGTAAAATTTCATAAAGATCCAACGGTGGAAACGTCTTCAACGAGTGTCTTTTTGACGCTTTTCGTCTCAATTCTCTGTCTTTTTCATTCTTGCACTCCTAAACCTCGAAAAACATGAAACAAACCAAAATGCAACCTATATGATACTAAATGCAGCCTAAATGAGTTAATTCTAATGCATAAAATAAGGTAAAATATGTAAAATATGCAAGTTATCAACTCCCCCAAACTTATCCTTTGCTTGTCCTCAAGTAAGAGATTAGCATCAAAGTTCGAGAAAGTGCGAGGCGGGGACCTCAGAACCAAAAGCAACGTGGGAAGTGTAATGAACGAGTATCCTAAACATAGTATCCTCTCGCGACCGAGCTAGTTCTACTTATTTCTATCTACCTTTAACTCCGTCTAAATCCGCTATTATTACCAAAAGCATGTGATCCACTTGTCTAGTCTAAGCACCTTTCACATTCAATTAAACACAATCAAGCATGAAACATGATCAAAAATTTCCAAGAGTTTTTCTATTTGTCTAGGTAAGAATGGGATTTCGAATCAAACGAGGAGGTTAACACTCGGTGCATGTGGTTAGTTGTAGCGCGGTTTCTCTCGGGGAGTGAAAGGGTTAAACAAAACCAGGAAAGACAAGAAGCAATCGATGCATATAAGTCTGGACATCCATCCCTACTCAAGACTATCCACTAACCCATCGTCTTTCTTTTAAAGATTTAAACACTTAAACATCGAGTTTCTTTTCTTTTCTTAACTACCTTAGGGGATTTTATTTTGGCTAAGTTTCTTTTTTTTTTTTTTTTTTTTTTCGATTTTTGTCTTTTTTTTTTTTTTTTTTTTTTTTTGACTTAGCCATTTTTTTACCCCTATGTGTTTTACAATTACTCGTGTTTATTTTCTTATTTTTTTCAAAACTCAAAGACGTGTCTCACCAAACCGTTATCCCTTTCTAATTCACTAGTCTACGAAAAACTAGCCCAATGGATGTCCTTTCTTGTCGCTCCCTATACTTTCAATTTTTTGCGAAACCAAACAATCACTAAATGAAAAGAATTCTCACAAGTGTTTGGGTTAAGGTTTAGGGGGTGAGAGGGGAATCATCCTTATAATGAGAATGACCGGATTGCGCTTTAAGTGTTTCGGTTTAGGAAGCCACAATCCGTAGAAATCACAAAGCCATAGAAATTCTCTCGAAAACTATTAATCATGCTAATTAAAAGTCAAGTTTAAGTTCAGATAATTTTTCGAAGGTGACTTAGAACTACCAAGCTTCATAACCACACAATTGGCTTTTTAAACATCAATGTTTAGGGTTGCGGTTTCAAGATTTTCAGCGAGTTCTAATTTGTTTACGGAAGATACTACACCTAAGATACTGTTCAAAACACAAAGTGCGTCGCTTTACAAGGTTAACATCATCATAGATCACATATGCATATGCTCTAAATGTCATGAACTAATCCTATATGCAGATTTTTTTTTTTTTTTTTTTTTTTTTTTTTTTTCCGAATGCTAATATGCGAAAACTAATATGACTACTCCCCCAAACTTAAATTACACGGTCTCCGTGTGAAATAAGTATCGGAGAAGGTTCCTAAATGCAAAACTATATGAAAACTAATGCGTATATACAAAGGTCTAGGAGTTACCTCGATAGCAGAACTAAGACGGGTCGATATTACTCCTCCGGAGAAAATTTTTGAACCCGTATCGGTCCAAGCGCACCGATACAACATGTCGATACAGGTATATCGATCTCAGCATATCGATACGACTACCCGATACAACTTCATGTCGCGATTTCTTCCATCGATCGCGCCTTAGATCTTTTTGAAGAGGTTTGAGTTCCACCTTTGGAGCTTTGGGCTCGCTCCAATCATCGTAATCACTAGTCTTACCATTGCTAGCATCACTCTCCATTCCGAAAGAGATCTCATCTTTAGCCTTCACATCCTTGGCACCAACAACCTTAACCTCAAGAACTTTGGCATTTGCCTCAACTACCTTCGGTAGCTCCTTTCCATACACAAGACGTTCCATCTCTTCTAACTCTTTGTCCCATTGCGTGCTTCCATTGGTATATGCATCCTCTTCCACGACATCTACCTTCTTCGGTCTTGGCTTGTCTCCATAAAGAAGATTCTCAAGCTCCTCGATATCATTATCCCATTGGTTCTTCTCGGCGTTATTTTCACCCATCTATGGATGAATATATGAAAAAACGACAAGAGATACGAGCAAATTAGTAACTTAAAACGAAAACTTAATCCCAAGTGATTTCAAAGTTCTAATAATTAATCGAGTTCCTGAATCGGCAACGGCGCCAATTTGATAAACGAGATTTTACCCTCGTTCAGTCGAATGCCTTATCGTAGTATATAAGGTGTCAATCCGAATCAGGAGCAATTAAAATACTAGAACTTATGAGAAATCTTCTTAGTCTAAGCAATAAACAAAAAGGTTGTTTGTTGAATGTTTTGTAACCGTGTAATCAATAAACGAAAACGAAAATTAAGAGTTTTAAAAGTTTTATAAAAAGCTAAACAACTAGGTCAAGGTATTTCAAAGGGTGATTAAACTTTCAGATTTCATAATTGTCTTTTTACAAAAATAACTTTAAGGTTTTGAAAACGATTTTAGATCAATCCACTCTCGTGACAATGATCCTTTTCCCAATAATTAAACTAAAACAATATCTTGGATAGTTTAATTATCGAGAAACTTTAAGAACAAATCAATTTTAAGCACTAAGCTTATTAACACAGATCTCTCGGTTAAGCTAGACTTAGTTCTAAGGTAATTGGTCAGGAACCTTTATAATCTCTCGATTCATAAATTTTTCTAGGTTCAATAATCGAATGGCCAACTCGATTAAGGCTTTAAGTTTGTTACCAAAGACAAAAGTTTTATAATCAATTAAGTTTTAGACAATCATCAATCATAAATTCAATCAACCCTTTTTTCCCCCAACCTAATTGTCTAAGGGAAACTACTCGCTAAGCATAATGAAAATCAAAGCAATCGAATTCAAAGAAAACATAAACATAAACAAAAGCAAAGAGAATAAAGGGTTCAAGAAAACTCTTATTGATGATGATGGAGATTACAAAGGTGACCAAAGAAGGATCATCAAGAAACCTCACAAGTTGTCCAAAGCAAAAACAAAAGTGATAAAAACAAGAGAGCCTCCAAAAAAACATAATAAAAACCCTAATATAATGTCAAAACATAAACCAAAACGTTCCCCATCGGTTTAGGAAATCGTTTTTTTCCTTTTTGGCTCGAAAAACCGGTTTTTCCTTATTTTTCTCGTCTGTATCGGCCAAGTGTGACCGGTACAACAAACCGGTATGAATTTTCTTCTTGATATCGGCCACTTCAAACCGGTACAACAAACCGATACGAAGTAAAATTGGAATAACGTTAGATCTAACCGTTGAAATCAGCTCAAACCACCGCCAAATGAAAGCTAACATATGTGGCTATCTTGTGGTAAAATTTCATAAAGATCCAACGGTGGAAACGTCTTCAACGAGTGTCTTTTTGACGCTTTTCGTCTCAATTCTCTGTCTTTTTCATTCTTGCACTCCTAAACCTGAAAAACATGAAACAAACCAAAATGCAACCTATATGATACTAAATGCAGCCTAAATGAGTTAATTCTAATGCATAAAATAAGGTAAAATATGTAAAATATGCAAGTTATCAACTCCCCCAAACTTATCCTTTGCTTGTCCTCAAGTAAGAGATTAGCATCAAAGTTCGAGAAAGTGCGAGGCGGGGACCTCGAACCAAAAGCAACGTGGGAAGTGTAATGAACGAGTATCCTAAACATAGTATCCTCTCGCGACCGAGCTAGTTCTACTTATTTCTATCTACCTTTAACTCCGTCTAAATCCGCTATTATTACCAAAAGCATGTGATCCACTTGTCTAGTCTAAGCACCTTTCACATTCAATTAAACACAATCAAGCATGAAACATGATCAAAAATTTCCAAGAGTTTTTCTATTTGTCTAGGTAAGAATGGGATTTCGAATCAAACGAGGAGGTTAACACTCAGGCATGTGGTTAGTTGTAGCGCGGTTTCTCTCGGGGAGTGAAAGGGTTAAACAAAACCGGGAAAGACAAGAAGCAACCGATGCATATAAGTCGGACATCCATCCCTACTCAAGACTATCCACTAACCCATCGTCTTTCTTTTAAAGATTTAAACACTTAAACATCGAGTTTCTTTTCTTTTCTTAACTACCTTAGGGGATTTTATTTTGGCTAAGTTTCTTTTTTTTTTTTTTTTTTTTTTTCGATTTTTTTCTTTTTTTTTTTTTTTTTTTTTTTTTTTTTGACTTAGCCATTTTTTTACCCCTATGTGTTTTACAATTACTCGTGTTTATTTTCTTATTTTTTTCAAAACTCAAAGACGTGTCTCACCAAACCGTTATCCCTTTCTAATTCACTAGTCTACGAAAAACTAGCCCAATGGATGTCCTTTCTTGTCGCTCCCTATACTTTCAATTTTTTGCGAAACCAAACAATCACTAAATGAAAAGAATTCTCACAAGTGTTTGGGTTAAGGTTTAGGGGGTGAGAGGGGAATCATCCTTATAATGAGAATGACCGGATTGCGCTTTAAGTGTTTCGGTTTAGGAAGCCACAATCCGTAGAAATCACAAAGCCATAGAAATTCTCTCGAAAACTATTAATCATGCTAATTAAAAGTCAAGTTTAAGTTCAGATAATTTTTCGAAGGTGACTTAGAACTACCAAGCTTCATAACCACACAATTGGCTTTTTAAACATCAATGTTTAGGGTTGCGGTTTCAAGATTTTCAGCGAGTTCTAATTTGTTTACGGAAGATACTACACCTAAGATACTGTTCAAAACACAAAGTGCGTCGCTTTACAAGGTTAACATCATCATAGATCACATATGCATATGCTCTAAATGCCATGAACTAATCCTATATGCAGATTTTTTTTTTTTTTTTTTTTTTTTTTTTTTTTTTCGAATGCTAATATGCGAAAACTAATATGACTACTCCCCCAAACTTAAATTACACGGTCTCCGTGTGAAATAAGTATCGGAGAAGGTTCCTAAATGCAAAACTATATGAAAACTAATGCGTATATACAAAGGTCTAGGAGTTACCTCGATAGCAGAACTAAGACGGGTCGATATTACTCCTCCGGAGAAAATTTTTGAACCCGTATCGGTCCAAGCGCACTGATACAACATGTCGATACAGGTATATCGATCTCAGCATATCGATACGACTACCCGATACAACTTCATGTCGCGATTTCTTCCATCGATCGCGCCTTAGATCTTTTTGAAGAGGTTTGAGTTCCACCTTTGGAGCTTTGGGCTCGCTCCAATCATCGTAATCACTAGTCTTACCATTGCTAGCATCACTCTCCATTCCGAAAGAGATCTCATCTTTAGCCTTCACATCCTTGGCACCAACAACCTTAACCTCAAGAACTTTGGCATTTGCCTCAACTACCTTCGGTAGCTCCTTTCCATACACAAGACGTTCCATCTCTTCTAACTCTTTGTCCCATTGCGTGCTTCCATTGGTATATGCATCCTCTTCCACGACATCTACCTTCTTCGGTCTTGGCTTGTCTCCATAAAGAAGATTCTCAAGCTCCTCGATATCATTATCCCATTGGTTCTTCTCGGCGTTATTTTCACCCATCTATGGATGAATATATGAAAAAACGACAAGAGATACGAGCAAATTAGTAACTTAAAACGAAAACTTAATCCCAAGTGATTTCAAAGTTCTAATAATTAATCGAGTTCCTGAATCGGCAACGGCGCCAATTTGATAAACGAGATTTTACCCTCGTTCAGTCGAATGCCTTATCGTAGTATATAAGGTGTCAATCCGAATCAGGAGCAATTAAAATACTAGAACTTATGAGAAATCTTCTTAGTCTAAGCAATAAACAAAAAGGTTGTTTGTTGAATGTTTTGTAACCGTGTAATCAATAAACGAAAACGAAAATTAAGAGTTTTAAAAGTTTTATAAAAAGCTAAACAACTAGGTCAAGGTATTTCAAAGGGTGATTAAACTTTCAGATTTCATAATTGTCTTTTTACAAAAATAACTTTAAGGTTTTGAAAACGATTTTAGATCAATCCACTCTCGTGACAATGATCATTTTCCCAATAATTAAACTAAAACAATATCTTGGATAGTTTAATTATCGAGAAACTTTAAGAACAAATCAATTTTAAGCACTAAGCTTATTAACACAGATCTCTCGGTTAAGCTAGACTTAGTTCTAAGGTAATTGGTCAGGAACCTTTATAATCTCTCGATTCATAAATTTTTCTAGGTTCAATAATCGAATGGCCAACTCGATTAAGGCTTTAAGTTTGTTACCAAAGACAAAAGTTTTATAATCAATTAAGTTTTAGACAATCATCAATCATAAATTCAATCAACCCTTTTTTCCCCCAACCTAATTGTCTAAGGGAAACTACTCGCTAAGCATAATGAAAATCAAAGCAATCGAATTCAAAGAAAACATAAACATAAACAAAAGCAAAGAGAATAAAGGGTTCAAGAAAACTCTTATTGATGATGATGGAGATTACAAAGGTGACCAAAGAAGGATCACCAAGAAACCTCACAAGTTGTCCAAAGCAAAAACAAAAGTGATAAAAACAAGAGAGCCTCCAAAAAAACATAATAAAAACCCTAATATAATGTCAAAACATAAACCAAAACGTTCCCCATCGGTTTAGGAAATCGTTTTTTTCCTTTTTGGCTCGAAAAACCGGTTTTTCCTTATTTTTCTCGTCTGTATCGGCCAAGTGTGACCGGTACAACAAACCGGTATGAATTTTCTTCTTGATATCGGCCACTTCAAACCGGTACAACAAACCGATACGAAGTAAAATTGGAATAACGTTAGATCTAACCGTTGAAATCAGCTCAAACCACCGCCAAATGAAAGCTAACATATGTGGCTATCTTGTGGTAAAATTTCATAAAGATCCAACGGTGGAAACGTCTTCAACGAGTGTCTTTTTGACGCTTTTGGTCTCAATTCTCTGTCTTTTTCATTCTTGCACTCCTAAACCTGAAAAACATGAAACAAACCAAAATGCAACCTATATGATACTAAATGCAGCCTAAATGAGTTAATTCTAATGCATAAAATAAGGTAAAATATGTAAAATATGCAAGTTATCATAAATCTAGTTTCATGCAACATGATAGCTTATAAGTTCCTCAATGAGCTTTGTACAAGTTTGACGAACGTATGAAACATCTAACAACGCGTTTCTAAGACTTTAAACCAAGTTTCATGCAACATGAGTGTTTATAAGTATCTCAATGAGCTTTGTACAAGTTTGACGAACTTATGAAACATCTAACAACGCGTTTCTAGGACTCTAAACCAAGTTTCATGCAACATGAGTGCTTATAAGTATCTCAATGAGCTTTGTATAAGTTTGACGAACTTATAAAACATGTAACAACTCGTTTCTAGGACTCTAAACCAAGTTTCATGCAACATGAGAGCTTATAAGTTCCTCAATGAGCTTTGTACAAATTTGACGAACGTATGAAACATCTAACAACGTGTTTCTAGGACTCTAAACCAAATTTAATGCAACATGAGAGCTTATAAGTTCCTCAATGAGCTTTATACAAGTTTGACGAACTTATGAAACATCTAACATCGTGTTTCTAGGAATCTAAACCAAGTTTTATGCAACATGAGTGATTATAAGTGTCTCAATGAGCTTTGTACAAGTTGACGAACTTATGAAACATCTAACAACTCGTTTCTAAGACTCTAAACCAAGTTTCATGCAACATGAGTTCTTATAAGTTCCTCAATGACCTTTGTACAAGTTTGACGAACGTATGAATCATCTAACAACGCGTTTCTAGGACTCTAAACCAAGTTTCATGCAACATGAGAGCTTATAAGTTCCTCAATGAGCTTTGTACAAGTTTCACGAACTTATGAAACATCTAACAACGCGTTTCTAGGACTCTAAATCAAGTTTTATGCAACATGATAGCTTATAAGTTCCTCAATGAGCTTTGTACAAGTTTGACGAACGTATGAAACATCTAACAACGCGTTTCTAGGACTCTAAACCACGTTTCATGCAATATGAGTGTTTATAAGTGTCTCAATGAGCTTTGTACAAGTTTGACGAACTTATGAAACATCTAACAACGCGTTTCTAGGACTCTAAACCAAGTTTCATGCGACATGAGTGTTTATAAGTATCTCAATGAGCTTTGTACAAGTTTGAAAAACGTATGAAACATCTAACAATGCGTTTCTAGGACTCTAAACCAAGTTTCATGCAACATGAGTGCTTATAAGTATCTCAATGAGCTTTGTATAAGTTTCACGAACTTATGAAACATCTAACAACTCGTTTCTAGGACTCTAAACCAAGTTTCATGCAACATGAGAGCTTATAAGTTCCTCAATGAGCTTTGTACAAGTTTCACGAACTTATGAAACATCTAACAACGCGTTTCTAGGACTCTAAATCAAGTTTCATGCAACATGAGTTCTTATAAGTTCCTCAATGAGCTTTGTACAAGTTTGACGAACGTATGAAACATCTAACAACGCGTTTCTAAGATTTTAAACCAAGTTTCATGCAACATGAGTGTTTATAAGTATCTCAATGAGCTTTGTACAAGTTTGACGAACTTATGAAACATCTAACATCGTGTTTCTAGGAATCTAAACCAAGTTTTATGCAACATGAGTGATTATAAGTGTCTCAATGAGCTTTGTACAAGTTGACGAACTTATGAAACATCTAACAACTCGTTTCTAGGACTCTAAACCAAGTTTCATGCAACATGAGTTCTTATAAGTTCCTCAATGACCTTTGTACAAGTTTGACGAACGTATGAATCATCTAACAACGTGTTTCTAGGACTCTAAACCAAGTTTCATGCAACATGAGAGCTTATAAATTCCTCAATAAGCTTTGTACAAGTTTCACGAACTTATGAAACATCTAACAACGCGTTTCTAGGACTCTAAATCAAGTTTCATGCAACATGATAGCTTATAAGTTCTTCAATGAGCTTTTTCAAGTTTGACGAATGTATGAAACATCTAACAACGCGTTTCTAGGACTCTAAACCAAGTTTCATGCAACATGAGAGCTTATAAGTTCCTCAATGAGCTTTGTACAAGTTTCACGAACTTATGAAACATCTAACAACGCGTTTCTAGGACTCTAAATCAAGTTTCATGCAACATGATAGCTTATAAGTTCCTCAATGAGCTTTGTACAAGTTTGACGAACGTATGAAACATCTAACAACGCGTTTCTAAGACTTTAAACCAAGTTTCATGCAACATGAGTGTTTATAAGTATCTCAATGAGCTTTGTACAAGTTTGACGAACTTATGAAACATCTAACAACGCGTTTCTAGGACTCTAAACCAAGTTTCATGCAACATGAATGCTTATAAGTATCTCAATGAGCTTTGTATAAGTTTGACGAACTTATAAAACATCTAACAACTCGTTTCTAGGACTCTAAACCAAGTTTCATGCAACATGAGAGCTTATAAGTTCCTCAATGAGCTTTGTACAAATTTGACGAACGTATGAAACATCTAACAACGTGTTTCTAGGACTCTAAACCAAATTTAATGCAACATGAGAGCTTATAAGTTCCTCAATGAGCTTTATACAAGTTTGACGAACTTATGAAACATCTAACATCGTGTTTCTAGGAATCTAAACCAAGTTTTATGCAACATGAGTGATTATAAGTGCCTCAATGAGCTTTGTACAAGTTTGACGAACGTATGAAACATCTAACAACGCGTTTCTAGGACTCTAAACCACGTTTCATGCAATATGAGTGTTTATAAGTGTCTTAATGAGCTTTGTACAAGTTTGACGAACTTATGAAACATCTAACAACGCGTTTCTAGGACTCTAAACCAAGTTTCATGCGACATGAGTGTTTATAAGTATCTCAATGAGCTTTGTACAAGTTTCACGAACTAATGAAACATCTAACAACGCGTTTCTAGGACTCTTAACCAAGTTTCATGCAACATGAGAGCTTATAAGTTCCTCAATGAGCTTTGTACAAGTTTGAAAAACGTATGAAACATCTAACAACGCGTTTCTAGGACTCTAAACTAAGTTACAAGCAACATGAGTTCTTATAAGTTCCTCAATGAGCTTTTTACAAGTTTGACGAAAGTATGAATCATCTAACAATGCGTTTCTAGGACTTTAAACCAAGTTTCATGCAACATTAGTGTTTATAAGTGTCTCAATTAGCTTTGTACTAGTTTGACGAACTTATGAAACATCTAACAACGCGTTTCTAGGACTCTAAACCAAGTTTCATGCAACATGAGTGCTTATAAGTATCTCAATGAGCTTTGTATAAGTTTGACGAACTTATTAAACTTCTAACAACTCGTTTCTAGGACTCTAAACCAAGTTTCATGCAACATGAGAGATTATAAGTTACTCAATGAGCTTTGTACAAGTTTGACGAACGTATGAAACATCTAACAACGTGTTTCTAGGACTCTAAACCAAGTTTAATGCAACATGAGAGCTTATAAGTTCCTCAATGAGCTTTATACAAGTTTGACGAACATATGAAACATCTAACTTCGTGTTTCTAAGACTCTAAACCAAGTTTCATGCAACATGAGTGATTATAAGTGTCTCAATGAGCTTTGTACAAGTTTGACGAACGTATGAATCATCTAACAACGCGTTTCTAGGACTCTAAACCAAGTTTCATGCAACATGAGAGCTTATAAGTTCCTCAATGAGCTTTGCACAAGTTTCACGAACTTATGAAACATCTAACAACGCGTTTCTAGGACTCTAAATCAAGTTTCATGCAACATGATAGCTTATAACTTCCTCAATGAGCTTTGTACAAGTTTGACGAACGTATGAAACATCTAACAACGTCTTTCTAGGACTCTAAACCAAGTTTAATGCAACATGAGAGCTTATAAGTTCCTCAATGAGATTTATACAAGTTTGACGAACTTATGAAACATCTAACATCGTGTTTCTAGGAATCTAAACCAAGTTTTATGCAACATGAGTGATTATAAGTGTCTCAATGAGCTTTGTACAAGTTGACGAACTTATGAAACATCTAACAACTCGTTTCTAGGACTCTAAACCAAGTTTCATGCAACATGAGTTCTTATAAGTTCCTCAATGACCTTTGTACAAGTTTGACGAACGTATGAATCATCTAACAACGCGTTTCTAGGACTCTAAACCAAGTTTCATGCAACATGAGAGCTTATAAATTCCTCAATAAGCTTTGTACAAGTTTCACGAACTTATGAAACATCTAACAACGCGTTTCTAGGACTCTAAATCAAGTTTCATGCAACATGATAGCTTATAAGTTCCTCAATGAGCTTTTTCAAGTTTGACGAACGTATGAAACATCTAACAACGCGTTTCTAGGACTCTAAAACAAGTTTCATGCAACATGAGAGCTTATAAGTTCCTCAATGAGCTTTGTACAAGTTTCACGAACTTATGAAACATCTAACAACGCGTTTCTAGGACTCTAAATCAAGTTTCATGCAACATGAGTTCTTATAAGTTCCTCAATGAGCTTTGTACAAGTTTGACGAACGTATGAAACATCTAACAACGCGTTTCTAAGACTTTAAACCAAGTTTCATGCAACATGAGTGTGTATAAGTATCTCAATGAGCTTTGTACAAGTTTGACGAACTTATGAAACATCTAACAACGCGTTTCTAGGACTCTAAACCAAGTTTCATGCAACATGAATGCTTATAAGTATCTCAATGAGCTTTGTATAAGTTTGACGAACTTATAAAACATCTAACAACTCGTTTCTAGGACTCTAAACCAAGTTTCATGCAACATGAGAGCTTATAAGTTCCTCAATGAGCTTTGTACAAATTTGACGAACGTATGAAACATCTAACAACGTGTTTCTAGGACTCTAAACCAAATTTAATGCAACATGAGAGCTTATAAGTTCCTCAATGAGCTTTATACAAGTTTGACGAACTTATGAAACATCTAACATCGTGTTTCTAGGAATCTAAACCAAGTTTTATGCAACATGAGTGATTATAAGTGTCTCAATGAGCTTTGTACAAGTTGACGAACTTATGAAACATCTAACAACTCGTGTCTAGGACTCTAAACCAAGTTTCATGCAACATGAGTTCTTATAAGTTCCTCAATGACCTTTGTACAAGTTTGACGAACGTATGAATCATCTAACAACGCGTTTCTAGAACTCTAAACCAAGTTTCATGCAACATGAGAGCTTATAAGTTCCTCAATGAGCTTTGTACAAGTTTCACGAACTTATGAAACATCTAACAACGCGTTTCTAGGACTCTAAATCAAGTTTTATGCAACATGATTGCTTATAAGTTCCTCAATGAGCTTTGTACAAGTTTGACGAACGTATGAAACATCTAACAACGCGTTTCTAGGACTCTAAACCACGTTTCATGCAATATGAGTGTTTATAAGTGTCTCAATGAGCTTTGTACAAGTTTGACGAACTTATGAAACATCTAACAACGCGTTTCTAGGACTCTAAACCAAGTTTCATGCGACATGAGTGCTTATAAGTATCTCAATGAGCTTTGTACAAGTTTCACGAACTAATGAAACATCTAACAACGCGTTTCTAGGACTCTAAACCAAGTTTCATGCAACATGAGAGCTTATAAGTTCCTCAATGAGCTTTGTACAAGTTTGAAAAACGTATGAAACATCTAACAATGCGTTTCTAGTACTCTAAACCAAGTTTCATGCAACATGAGTGCTTATAAGTATCTCAATGAGCTTTGTATAAGTTTCACGAACTTATGAAACATCTAACAACGCTTTCTAGGACTATAAACCAAGTTTCATGCAACATGAGTGTTTATAAGTATCTCAATGAGCTTTGTACAAGTTTGACGAACTTATGAAACATCTAACAACGCGTTTCTAGGACTCTAAACCAAGTTTCATGCAACATGAGTGCTTATAAGTATCTCAATGAGCTTTGTATAAGTTTGACGAACTTATAAAACATCTAACAACTCGTTTCTAGGACTCTAAACCAAGTTTCATGCAACATGAGAGCTTATAAGTTCCTCAATGAGCTTTGTACAAATTTGACGAACGTATGAAACATCTAACAACGTGTTTCTAGGACTCTAAACCAAATTTAATGCAACATGAGAGCTTATAAGTTCCTCAATGAGCTTTATACAAGTTTGACGAACTTATGAAACATCTAACATCGTGTTTCTAGAAATCTAAACCAAGTTTTATGCAACATGAGTGATTATAAGTGTCTCAATGAGCTTTGTACAAGTTGACAAACTTATGAAACATCTAACAACTCGTTTCTAGGACTCTAAACCAAGTTTCATGGAACATGAGTTCTTATAAGTTCCTCAATGACCTTTGTACAAGTTTGACGAACGTATGAATAATCTAACAACGCGTTTCTAGGACTCTAAACCAAGTTTCATGCCACATGAGAGCTTATAAGTTCCTCAATGAGCTTTGTACAAGTTTGACGAACGTATGAAACATCTAACAACGCGTTTCTAGGACTCTAAACCACGTTTCATGCAACATGAGTGTTTATAAATGTCTCAATGAGCTTTGTACAAGTTTGACGAACTTATGAAACATCTAACAACGCGTTTCTAGGACTCTAAACCAAGTTTCATGCGACATGAGTGCTTATAAGTTCCTCAATGAGGTTTGTACAAGTTTCACGAACTAATGAAACATCTAACAACGCATTTCTAGGCCTCTAAACCAAGTTTCATGCAACATGAGAGCTTATAATTTCCTCAATGAGCTTTGTACAAGTTTAAAAAATGTATGAAACATCTAAAAATGCGTTTCTAGGACTCTAAACCAAGTTTCATGCAACATGAGTGCTTATAAGTATCTCAATGAGCTTTGTATAAGTTTCACGAACTAATGAAACATCTAACAACGCGTTTCTAGGACTATAAACCAAGTTTCATGCAACATGAGTGTTTATAAGTGTCTCAATGATCTTTGTACAAATTTGACGAACTTATGAAACATCTAACAACGCGTTTCTAGTACTCTAAACCAAGTTTCATGCAACATGAGTTCTTATAAGTTCCTCAATTGGCTTTGTACAAGTTTGACGATCGTATGAAACATCTAACAACGCGTTTCTAGGACTCTAAACCAAGTTTCATGCAACATGAGAGCTTATAAGTTCCTCAATGAGCTTTGTACAAGTTTGACAAACGTATGAAACATCTAACAACGCGTTTCTAGGACTCCAAACCAAGTTTCATGCAACATGAGTGCTTATAAGTTCCTCAATGAGCTTTGTACAAGTTTGACGAACTTATGAAACATCTAACAACAACGCGTTTCTAGGAATCTAAACCAAGTTTCATGCAACATGAGAGCTTATAAGTTCCTCAATGAGCTTTGTACAAGTTTGACAAACGTATGAAACATCTAACAACGCGTTTCTAGGACTCCAAACCAAGTTTCATGCAACATGAGTGCTTATAAGTTCCTCAATGAGCTTTGTACAAGTTTGACGAACTTATGAAACATCTAACAACGCGTTTCTAGGAATCTAAACCAAGTTTCATGCAACATGAGTGTTTATAAGTTCCTCAATGAGTTTTGTACAAGTTTCACGAACTTATGAAACATCAAACAACGCGTTTCTAGGACTCTAAACCACGTTTCATGCAACATGAATGTTTATAAGTGTCTCAATGAGGTTTGTAAAAGTTTGACGAACTTATGAAACATCTAAGAACGCGTTTCTAGGACTCTAAACCAAGTTTCATGCAACATGAGTACTTATAAGTATCTCAATGAGCTTTGTACAAGTTTCACGAACTTATGAAACATCTAACAACGCATTTCTAGGACTCTAAACCAAGTTTCATGCAACATGAGAGCTTATAAGTTCCTCAATGACCTTTGTACAAGTTTGACGAACGTATGACTCATCTAACAACGCGTTTCTAGGACTTTAAACCAAGTTTCATGCAACATGAGTGCTTATAAGTTCCTCAATGAGCTTTGTACAAGTTTCACGAACTTATGAAACATCTAACAACGCGTTTCTAGGACTATAAACCAAGTTTCATGCAACATGAATGTTTATAAGTGTCTCAATGAGCTTTGTAAAAGTTTGACGAACTTATGAAACATCTAAGAACGCGTTTCTAGGACTCTAAACCAAGTTTCATGCAACATGAGTACTTATAAGTATCTCTATGAGCTTTGTACAAGTTTCACGAACTTATGAAACATCTAACAACGCGTTTCTAGGACTATAAACCAAGTTTCATGCAACATGAGTGTTTATAAGTATCTCAATGAGCTTTGTACAAGTTTGACGAACTTATGAAACATCTAACAACGCGTTTCTAGGACTCTAAACCAAGTTTCATGCAACATGAGTGCTTATAAGTATCTCAATGAGCTTTGTATAAGTTTGACGAACTTATAAAACATCTAACAACTCGTTTCTAGGACTCTAAACCAAGTTTCATGCAACATGAGAGCTTATAAGTTCCTCAATGAGCTTTGTACAAATTTGACGAACGTATGAAAAATCTAACAACGTGTTTCTAGGACTCTAAACCAAATTTAATGCAACATGAGAGCTTATAAGTTCCTCAATGAGGTTTGTACAAGTTTCACGAACTAATGAAACATCTAACAACGCGTTTCTAGGCCTCTAAACCAAGTTTCATGCAACATGAGAGCTTATAATTTCCTCAATGAGCTTTGTACAAGTTTCACGAACTTATGAAACATCTAACAACGCGTTTCTAGGACTCTAAACCAAGTTTCATGCAACATGAATGTTTATAAGTGTCTCAATGAGCTTTGTAAAAGTTTGACGAACTTATGAAACATCTAAGAACGCGTTTCTAGGACTCTAAACCAAGTTTCATGCAACATGAGTACTTATAAGTATCTCAATGAGCTTTGTACAAGTTTCACGAACTTATGAAACATCTAACAACGCGTTTCTAGGACTATAAACCACGTTTCATGCAATATGAGTGTTTATAAGTGTCTCAATGAGCTTTGTACAAGTTTGACGAACTTATGAAACATCTAACAACGCGTTTCTAGGACTCTAAACCAAGTTTCATGCGACATGAGTGCTTATAAGTATCTCAATGAGCTTTGTACAAGTTTCACGAACTAATGAAACATCTAACAACGCGTTTCTAGTACTCTAAACCAAGTTTCATGCAACATGAGAGCTTATAAGTTCCTCAATGAGCTTTGTACAAGTTTGAAAAACGTATGAAACATCTAACAATGCGTTTCTAGGACTCTAAACCAAGTTTCATGCAACATGAGTGCTTATAAGTATCTCAATGAGCTTTGTATAAGTTTCACGAACTTATGAAACATCTAACAACGCGTTTCTAGGACTATAAACCAAGTTTCATGCAACATGAGTGTTTATAAGTATCTCAATGAGCTTTGTACAAGTTTGACGAACTTATGAAACATCTAACAACGCGTTTCTAGGACTCTAAACCAAGTTTCATGCAACATGAGTGCTTATAAGTATCTCAATGAGCTTTGTATAAGTTTGACGAACTTATAAAACATCTAACAACTCGTTTCTAGGACTCTAAACCAAGTTTCATGCAACATGAGAGCTTATAAGTTCCTCAATGAGCTTTGTACAAATTTGACGAACGTATGAAACATCTAACAACGTGTTTCTAGGACTCTAAACCAAATTTAATGCAACATGAGAGCTTATAAGTTCCTCAATGAGCTTTATACAAGTTTGACGAACTTATGAAACATCTAACATCGTGTTTCTAGGAATCTAAACCAAGTTTTATGCAACATGAGTGATTATAAGTGTCTCAATGAGCTTTGTACAAGTTGACGAACTTATGAAACATCTAACAACTCGTTTCTAGGACTCTAAACCAAGTTTCATGCAACATGAGTTCTTATAAGTTCCTCAATGACCTTTGTACAAGTTTGACGAACGTATGAATCATCTAACAACGCGTTTCTAGGACTCTAAACCAAGTTTCATGCCACATGAGAGCATATAAGTTCCTCAATGAGCTTTGTACAAGTTTCACGAACTTATGAAACATCTAACAACGCGTTTCTAGGACTCTAAATCAAGTTTCATGCAACATGATAGCTTATAAGTTCCTCAATGAGCTTTGTACAAGTTTGACGAACGTATGAAACATCTAACAACGCGTTTCTAGGATTCTAAACCACGTTTCATGCAATATGAGTGTTTATAAGTGTCTCAATGAGCTTTTTACAAGTTTGACGAACTTATGAAACATCTAACAACGCGTTTCTAGGACTCTAAACCAAGTTTCATGCGACATGAGTGCTTATAAGTTCCTCAATGAGGTTTGTACAAGTTTCATGAACTAATGAAACATCTAACAACGCGTTTCTAGGCCTCTAAACCAAGTTTCATGCAACATGAGAGCTTATAATTTCCTCAATGAGCTTTGTACAAGTTTAAAAAATGTATGAAACATCTAACAATGCGTTTCTAGGACTCTAAACCAAGTTTCATGCAACATGAGTGCTTATAAGTATCTCAATGAGCTTTGTATAAGTTTGACGAACTTATGAAACATCTAACAACGCGTTTCTAGTACTCTAAACCAAGTTTCATGCAACATGAGTTCTTATAAGTTCCTCAATTGGCTTTGTACAAGTTTGACGATCGTATGAAACATCTAACAACGCGTTTCTAGGACTCTAAACCAAGTTTCATGCAACATGAGTTCTTATAAGTATCTCAATGAGCTTTGTACAAGTTTCATGAACTTATGAAAAATCTAAAAACGCGTTTCTAGGACTCTAAACCAAGTTACATGCAACATGAGTGCTTATAAGTATCTCAATGAGCTTTGTACATGTTGACGAACTTGTGAAACATCTAACAACTCGTTTCTAGGACTCTAAACCAAGTTTCATGCAACATGAGTTCTTATAAGTTCCTCAATGACCTTTGTACAAGTTTGACGAACGTATGAATCATCTAACAACGCGTTTCTAGGACTTTAAACCAAGTTTCATGCAACATGAGTGCTTATAAGTTCCTCAATGAGCTTTGTACAAGTTTCACATACTTATGAAACATCTAACAACGCGTTTCTAGGACTCTAAACCACGTTTCATGCAACATGAATGTTTATAAGTGTCTCAATGAGCGTTGTAAAAGTTTGACGAACTTATGAAACATCTAAGAGCGCGTTTCTAGGACTCTAAACCAAGTTTCATGCAACATGAGTACTTATAAGTATCTCAATGAGCTTTGTACAAGTTTCACGAACTTATGAAACATCTAACAACGCATTTCTAGTACTCTAAACCAAGTTTCATGCAACATGAGAGCTTATAAGTTCCACAATGAGCTTTATACAAGTTTGACAAACGTATGAAACATCTAACAACGGGGTTTCAAGGACTCCAAACCAAGTTTCATGCAACATGGGTGCTTATAAGTTCCTCAATGAGCTTTGTACAAGTTTGACGAACTTATGAAACATCTAACAACGCGTTTCTAGGAATCTAAACCAAGTTTCATGCAACATGAGTGTTTATAAGTTCCTCAATGAGTTTTGTACAAGTTTCACGAACTTATGAAACATCAAACAACGCGTTTCTAGGACTCTAAACCACGTTTCATGCAACATGAATGTTTATAAGTGTCTCAATGAGGTTTGTAAAAGTTTGACGAACTTATGAAACATCTAAGAACGCGTTTCTAGGACTCTAAACCAAGTTTCATGCAACATGAGTACTTATAAGTATCTCAATGAGCTTTGTACAAGTTTCACGAACTTATGAAACATCTAACAACGCATTTCTAGGACTCTAAACCAAGTTTCATGCAACATGAGAGCTTATAAGTTCCTCAATGACCTTTGTACAAGTTTGACGAACGTATGAATCATCTAACAACGCGTTTCTAGGACTTTAAAACAAGTTTCATGCAACATGAGTGCTTATAAGTTCCTCAATGAGCTTTGTACAAGTTTCACGAACTTATGAAACATCTAACAACGCGTTTCTAGGACTCTAAACCAAGTTTCATGCAACATGAATGTTTATAAGTGTCTCAATGAGCTTTGTAAAAGTTTGACGAACTTATGAAATATCTAAGAACGCGTTTCTAGGATTCTAAACCAAGTTTCATGCAACATGAGTACTTATAAGTATCTCAATGAGCTTTGTACAAGTTTCACGAACTTATGAAACATCTAACAACGCGTTTCTAGGACTATAAACCAAGTTTCATGCAACATGAGTGTTTATAAGTATCTCAATGAGCTTTGTACAAGTTTGACGAACTTATGAAACATCTAACAACGCGTTTCTAGGACTCTAAACCAAGTTTCATGCAACATGAGTGCTTATAAGTATCTCAATGAGCTTTGTATAAGTTTGACGAACTTATAAAACATCGAACAACTAGTTTCTAGGACTCTAAACCAAGTTTCATGCAACATGAGAGCTTATAAGTTCCTCAATGAGCTTTGTACAAATTTGACGAACGTATGAAACATCTAACAACGTGTTTCTAGGACTCTAAACCAAATTTAATGAAACATGAGAGCTTATAAGTTCCTCAATGAGCTTTATACAAGTTTGACGAAATTATGAAACATCTAACATCGTGTTTCTAGGAATCTAAACCAAGTTTTATGCAACATGAGTGATTATAAGTGTCTCAATGAGCTTTGTACAAGTTGACGAACTTATGAAACATCTAACAACTCGTTTCTAGGACTCTAAACCAAGTTTCATGGAACATGAGTTCTTATAAGTTCCTCAATGACCTTTGTACAAGTTTGACGAACGTATGAATAATCTAACAACGCGTTTCTAGGACTCTAAACCAAGTTTCATGCCACATGAGAGCTTATAAGTTCCTCAATGAGCTTTGTAAAAGTTTCACGAACTTATGAAACATCTAACAACGCGTTTCTAGGACTCTAAATCAAGTTTTATGCAACATGATAGCTTATAAGTTCCTCAATGAGCTTTGTACAAGTTTGACGAACGTATGAAACATCTAACAACGCGTTTCTACGACTCTAAACTACGTTTCATGCAATATGAGTGTTTATAAGTGTCTCAATGAGCTTTGTACAAGTTTGACGAACTTATGAAACATCTAACAACGCGTTTCTAGGACTCTAAACCAAGTTTCATGCGACATGAGTGCTTATAAGTATCTCAATGAGCCTTGTACAAGTTTCACGAACTAATGAAACATCTAACAACACGTTTCTAGGACTCTAAACCAAGTTTCATGCAACATGAGAGCTTATAAGTTCCTCAATGAGCTTTGTACAAGTTTGAAAAACGTATGAAACATCTAACAATGCGTTTCTAGGACTCTAAACCAAGTTTCATGCAACATGAGTGCTTATAAGTATCTCAATGAGCTTTGTATAAGTTTCACGAACTTATGAAACATCTAACAACGCGTTTCTAGGACTATAAACCAAGTTTCATGCAACATGAGTGTTTATAAGTATCTCAATGAGCTTTGTACAAGTTTGACGAACTTATGAAACATCTAACAACGCGTTTCTAGGACTCTAAACCAAGTTTCATGCAACATGAGTGCTTATAAGTATCTCAATGAGCTTTGTATAAGTTTGACGAACTTATAAAACATCTAACAACTCGTTTCGAGGACTCTCAACCAAGTTTCATGCAACATGAGAGCTTATAAGTTCCTCAATGAGCTTTGTACAAATTTGACGAACGTATGAAACATCTAACAACGTGTTTCTAGGACTCTAAACCAAATTTAATGCAACATGAGAGCTTATAAGTTCCTCAATGAGCTTTATACAAGTTTGACGAAATTATGAAACATCTAACATCGTGTTTCTAGGAATCTAAACCAAGTTTTATGCAACATGAGTGATTATAAGTGTCTCAATGAGCTTTGTACAAGTTGACGTACTTATGAAACATCTAACAACTCGTTTCTAGGACTCTAAACCAAGTTTCATGCAACATGAGTTCTTATAAGTTCCTCAATGACCTTTGTACAAGTTTGACGAACGTATGAATCATCTAACAACGCGTTTCTAGGACTCTAAACCAAGTTTCATGCCACATGAGAGCTTATAAGTTCCTCAATGAGCTTTGTACAAGTTTCACGAACTTATGAAACATCTAACAACGCGTTTCTATGACTCTAAATCAAGTTTCATGCAACATGATAGCTTATAAGTTCCTCAATGAGCTTTGTACAAGTTTGACGAACGTATGAAACATCTAACAACGCGTTTCTAGGACTCTAAACCACGTTTCATGCAACATGAGTGTTTATAAGTGTCTCAATGCGCTTTGTACAAGTTTGACGAACTTATGAAACATCTAACAACGCGTTTCTAGGACTCTAAACCAAGTTTCATGCGACATGAGTGCTTATAAGTATCTCAATGAGCTTTGTACAAGTTTCACGAACTAATGAAACATCTAACAACGCGTTTCTAGGCCTCTAAACCAAGTTTCATGCAACATGAGAGCTTATAAGTTCCTCAATGAGCTTTGTACAAGTTTAAAAAACGTATGAAACATCTAACAATGCGTTTCTAGGACTCTAAACCACGTTTCATGCAACATGAATGTTTATAAGTGTCTCAATGAGCGTTGTAAAAGTTTGACGAACTTATGAAACATCTAAGAGCGCGTTTCTAGGACTCTAAACCAAGTTTCATGCAACATGAGTACTTATAAGTATCTCAATGAGCTTTGTACAAATTTCACGAACTTATGAAACATCTAACAACGCATTTCTAGGACTCTAAACCAAGTTTCATGCAACATGAGAGCTTATAAGTTCCTCAATGAGCTTTGTACAAGTTTGACAAACGTATGAAACATCTAACAACGCGTTTCTAGGACTCCAAACCAAGTTTCATGCAACATGAGTGCTTATAAGTTCCTCAATGAGCTTTGTACAAGTTTGACGAACTTATGAAACATCTAACAACGCGTTTCTAGGAATCTAAACCAAGTTTCATGCAACATGAATGTTTATAAGTTCCTCAATGAGTTTTGTACAAGTTTCACGAACTTATGAAACATCAAACAACGCGTTTCTAGGACTCTAAACCACGTTTCATGCAACATGAATGTTTATAAGTGTCTCAATGAGGTTTGTAAAAGTTTGACGAACTTATGAAACATCTAAGAACGCGTTTCTTGGACTCTAAACCAAGTTTCATGCAACATGAGTAATTATAAGTATCTCAATGAGCTTTGTACAAGTTTCACGAACTTATGAAACATCTAACAACGCATTTCTAGGACTCTAAACCAAGTTTCATGCAACATGAGAGCTTATAAGTTCCTCAATGACCTTTGTACAAGTTTGACGAACGTATGAATCATCTAACAACGCGTTTCTAGGACTTTAAACCAAGTTTCATGCAACATGAGTGCTTATAAGTTCCTCAATGAGCTTTGTACAAGTTTCACGAACTTATGAAACATCTAACAACGCGTTTCTAGGACTCTAAACCAAGTTTCATGAAACATGAATGTTTATAAGTGTCTCAATGAGCTTTGTAAAAGTTTGACGAACTTATGAAACATCTAAGAACGCGTTTCTAGGACTCTAAACCAAGTTTCATGCAACATGAGTACTTATAAGTATCTCAATGAGCTTTGTACAAGTTTCACGAACTTATGAAACATCTTACAACGCGTTTCGAGGACTATAAACCAAGTTTCATGCAACATGAGTGTTTATAAGTATCTCAATGAGCTTTGTACAAGTTTGACGAACTTATGAAACATCTAACAACGCGTTTCTAGGACTCTAAACCAAGTTTCATGCAACATGAGTGCTTATAAGTATCTCAATGAGCTTTGTATAAGTTTGACGAACTTATAAAACATCTAACAACTCGTTTCTAGGACTCTAAACCAAGTTTCATGCAACATGAGAGCTTATAAGTTCCTCAATGAGCTTTGTACAAATTTGACGAACGTATGAAACATCTAACAACGTGTTTCTAGGACTCTAAACCAAATTTAATGCATAATGAGAGCTTATAAGTTCCTCAATGAGCTTTATACAAGTTTGACGAACTTATGAAACATCTAACATCGTGTTTCTAGGAATCTAAACCAAGTTTTATGCAACATGAGTGATTATAAGTGTCTCAATGAGCTTTGTACAAGTTGACGAACTTATGAAACATCTAACAACTCGTTTCTAGGACTCTAAACCAAGTTTCATGCAACATGAGTTCTTATAAGTTCCTCAATGACCTTTGTACAAGTTTGACGAACGTATGAATCATCTAACAACGCGTTTCTAGGACTCTAAACCAAGTTTCATGCCACATGAGAGCTTATAAGTTCCTCAATGAGCTTTGTACAAGTTTCACGAACTTATGAAACATCTAACAACGCGTTTCTAGGACTCTAAATCAAGTTTTATGCAACATGATAGCTTATAAGTTCCTCAATGAGCTTTGTACAAGTTTGACGAACGTATGAAACATCTAACAACGCGTTTCTAGGACTCTAAACCACGTTTCATGCAATATGAGTGTTTATAAGTGTCTCAATGAGCTTTGTACAAGTTTGACGAACTTATGAAACATCTAACAACGCGTTTCTAGGACTCTAAACCAAGTTTCATGCGACATGAGTGCTTATAAGTATCTCAATGAGCTTTGTACAAGTTTCACGAACTAATGAAACATCTAACAACGCGTTTCTAGGACTCTAAACCAAGTTTCATGCAACATGAGAGCTTATAAGTTCCTCAATGAGCTTTGTACAAGTTTGAAAAACGTATGAAACATCTAACAATGCGTTTCTAGGACTCTAAACCAAGTTTCATGCAACATGAGTGCTTATAAGTATCTCAATGAGCTTTGTATAAGTTTCACGAACTTATGAAACATCTAACAACGCGTTTCTAGGACTATAAACCAAGTTTCATGCAACATGAGTGTTTATAAGTATCTCAATGAGCTTTGTACAAGTTTGACGAACTTATGAAACATCTAACAACGCGTGTCTAGGACTCTAAACCAAGTTTCATGCAACATGAGTGCTTATAAGTATCTCAATGAGCTTTGTATAAGTTTGACGAACTTATAAAACATCTAACAACTCGTTTCTAGGACTCTAAACCAAGTTTCATGCAACATGAGAGCTTATAAGTTCCTCAATGAGCTTTGTACAAATTTGACGAACGTATGAAACATCTAACAACGTGTTTCTAGGACTCTAAACCATTTAATGCAACATGAGAGCTTATAAGTTCCTCAATGAGCTTTATACAAGTTTGACGAACTTATGAAACATCTAACATCGTGTTTCTAGGAATCTAAACCAAGTTTTATGCAACATGAGTGATTATAAGTGTCTCAATGAGCTTTGTACAAGTTGACGAACTTATGAAACATCTAACAACTCGTTTCTAGGACTCTAAACCAAGTTTCATGCAACATGAGTTCTTATAAGTTCCTCAATGACCTTTGTACAAGTTTGACGAACGTATGAATCATCTAACAACGTGTTTCTAGGACTCTAAACCAAGTTTCATGCCACATGAGAGCTTATAAGTTCCTCAATGAGCTTTGTACAAGTTTCACGAACTTATGAAACATCTAACAACGCGTTTCTATGACTCTAAATCAAGTTTCATGCAACATGATAGCTTATAAGTTCCTCAATGAGCTTTGTACAAGTTTGACGAACGTATGAAACATCTAACAACGCGTTTCTAGGACTCTAAACCACGTTTCATGCAACATGAGTGTTTATAAGTGTCTCAATGAGCTTTGTACAAGTTTGACGAACTTATGAAACATCTAACAACGCGTTTCTAGGACTCTAAACCAAGTTTCATGCGACATGACTGCTTATAAGTATCTCAATGAGCTTTGTACAAGTTTCACGAACTAATGAAACATCTAACAACGCGTTTCTAGGCCTCTAAACCAAGTTTCATGCAACATGAGAGCTTATAAGTTCCTCAATGAGCTTTGTACAAGTTTAAAAAACGTATGAAACATCTAACAATGCGTTTCTAGGACTCTAAACCAAGTTTCATGCAACATGAGTGCTTATAAGTATCTCTATGAGCTTTGTATAAGTTTCACGAACTTATGAAACATCTAACAACGCGTTTCTAGGACTATAAACCAAGTTTCATGCAACATGAGTGTTTATAAGTGTCTCAATGATCTTTGTACAAGTTTGACGAACTTATGAAACATCTAACAACGCGTTTCTAGTACTCTAAACCAAGTTTCATGCAACATGAGTTCTTATAAGTTCCTCAATTGGCTTTGTACAAGTTTGACGATCGTATGAAACATCTAACAACACGTTTCTAGGACTCTAAACCAAGTTTCATGCAACATGAGTTCTTATAAGTATCTCAATGAGCTTTGTACAAGTTTCATGAACTTATGAAAAATCTAAAAACGCGTTTCTAGGACTCTAAACCAAGTTACATGCAACATGAGTGCTTATAAGTATCTCAATGAGCTTTGTACATGTTGACGAACTTGTGAAACATCTAACAACTCGTTTCTAGGACTCTAAACCAAGTTTCATGCAACATGAGTTCTTATAAGTTCCTCAATGACCTTTGTACAAGTTTGACGAACGTATGAATCATCTAACAACGCGTTTCTAGGACTTTAAACCAAGTTTCATGCAACATGAGTGCTTATAAGTTCCTCAATGAGCTTTGTACAAGTTTCACGAACTTATGAATCATCTAACAACGCGTTTCTAGGACTCTAAACCACGTTTCATGCAACATGAATGTTTATAAGTGTCTCAATGAGCGTTGTAAAAGTTTGACGAACTTATGAAACATCTAAGAGAGCGTTTCTAGGACTCTAAACCAAGTTTCATGAAACATGAGTACTTATAAATATCTCAATGAGCATTGTACAAGTTTCACGAACTTATGAAACATCTAACAACGCATTTCTAGGACTCTAAACCAAGTTTCATGCAACATGAGAGCTTATAAGTTCCTCAATGACCTTTGTACAAGTTTGACGAACGTATGAATCATCTAACAACGCGTTTCTAGGACTTTAAACCAAGTTTCATGCAACATGAGTGCTTATAAGTTCCTCAATGAGCTTTGTCCAAGTTTCACGAACTTATGAAACATCTAACAACGCGTTTTTAGGACTCTAAACCACGTTTCATGCAACATGAATGTTTATAAGTGTCTCAATGAGCTTTGTAAAAGTTTGACGAACTTATGAAACATCTAAGAACGCGTTTCTAGGACTCTAAACCAAGTTTCATGCAACATGAGTACTTATAAGTATCTCAATGAGCTTTGTACAAGTTTCACGAACTTATGAAACATCTAACAACGCATTTCTAGGACTCTAAACCAAGTTTCATGCAACATGAGAGCTTATAAGTTCCTCAATGAGCTTTGTACATGTTTGACAAACGTATGAAACATCTAACAACGCGTTACTAGGACTCCAAACCAAGTTTCATGCAACATGAGTGCTTATAAGTTCCTCAATGAGCTTTGTACAAGTTTGACGAACTTATGAAACATCTAACAACGCGTTTCTAGGAATCTAAACCAAGTTTCATGCAACATGAGTGTTTATAAGTTCCTCAATGAGCTTTGTACAAGTTTCACGAACTTATGAAACATCTAACAACGCGTTTCTAGGACTCTAAACCACGTTTCATGCAACATGAATGTTTATAAGTGTCTCAATGAGGTTTGTAAAAGTTTGACGAACTTATGAAACATCTAAGAACGCGTTTCTAGGACTCTAAACCAAGTTTCATGCAACATGAGTACTTATAAGTATCTCAATGAGCTTTGTACAAGTTTCACGAACTTATGAAACATCTAACAACGCATTTCTAGGACTTTAAACCAAGTTTCATGCAACATGAGAGCTTATAAGTTCCTCAATGAGCTTTGTACAAGTTTGACAAACGTATGAAACATCTAACAACGCGTTTCTAGGACTCCAAACCAAGTTTCATGCAACATGAGTGCTTATAAGTTCCTCAATGAGCTTTGTACAAGTTTGACGAACTTATGAAACATCTAACAACGCGTTTCTAGGAATCTAAACCAAGTTTCAAGCAACATGAGTGCTTATAAGTTCCTCAATGAGCTTTGTACAAGTTTCACGAACTTATGAAACATCTAACAACGCGTTTCTATGACTCTAGACAGTTTCATGCAACATGAGTGCTTATAAGTTCCTCAATGAATTTTGTACAAGTTTGACGAACTTATGAAACACAACGCGTTTCTAGGAATCTAATCCAAGTTTCATGCAATATGAGTGATTATAAGTGTCTCAATGAGCTTTGTACAAGTTTGACGAACTTATGAAAGATCTAACAACGCGTTTCTAGGACTCTAAGCCAATTTTCATGCAACATGAGTGCTTATAAGTTCCTCAATGAGGTTTGTACAAGTTTGACGAACTTATGAAACACCTAACAACGCGTTTCTAGGACTCTAAACCAAGTTTCATGCAACATGAGTACTTATAAGTTCTTCAATGAACTTTGTACAAGTTTCACGAACTTATGAAACATCTAACAACGCGTTTCTAGTACTTTAGACCAAGTTTCATGCTTAATAAGTGCTTATAAGTTCCTCAATGAGCTTTGTACAAGTTTGACGAACTTATGAAACATCTAACAACGCGTTTCTAGGACTCTAGACCAAGTTTCGTGCAACATGAGTGCTTATAAGTTCCTCAATGAGCTTTGTACAAGTTTGACGAACTTATGAAACATCTAACAACGCTTTTCTAGGAATCTAATCCAAGTTTCATGCAACATGAGAGCTTATAAGTTCCTCAATGAGCTTTCTACAAGTTTGTCAAACGTATGAAACATCTAACAACGCGTTTCTAGGACTCTAAACCAAGTTTCATGCAACATGAGTGCTTATAATTTCCTCAATGAGCTTTGTACAAGTTTGACGAACTTATGAAACATCTAACAATGCGTTTCTAGGAATCTAAACCAAGTTTCATGCAACATGAGTGCTTATAAGTTCCTCAATGAGCTTTGTACAAGTTTCACGAACTTATGAAACATCTAACAACGCGTTTCTATGACTCTAGACCAAGTTTCATGCAACATGAGTGCTTATAAGTTCCTCAATGAATTTTGTACAAGTTTGACGAACTTATGAAACACAACGCGTTTCTAGGAATCTAATCCAAGTTTCATGCAATATGAGTGATTATAAGTGTCTCAATGAGCTTTGTACAAGTTTGACGAACTTATGAAAGATCTAACAACGCGTTTCTAGGACTCTAAGCCAAGTTTCATGCAACATGAGTGCTTATAAGTTCCTCAATGAGGTTTGTACAAGTTTGACGAACTTATGAAACACTTAACAACGCGTTTCTAGGACTCTAAACCAAGTTTCATGCAACATGAGTGCTTATAAGTTCTTCAATGAGTTTTGTACAAGTTTCACGAACTTATGAAACATCTAACAACGCGTTTCTAGGACTCTAGACCAAGTTTCATGCAACATAAGTGCTTATAAGTTCCTCAATGAGCTTTGTACAAGTTTGACGAACTTATGAAACATCTAACAACGCGTTTCTAGGACTCTAGACAAGGTTTCATGCAACATGAGTGCTTATAAGTTCCTCAATGAGCTTTGTACAAGTTTGACGAACTTATGAAACATCTAACAACGCGTTTCTAGGAATCTAATCCAAGTTTCATGCAACATGAGAGCTTATAAGTTCCTCAATGAGCTTTGTACAAGTTTGACAAACGTATGAAACATCTATCAACGCGTTTCTAGGACTCTAAACCAAGTTTCATGCAACATGAGTGCTTATAATTTCCTCAATGAGCTTTGTACAAGTTTGACGAACTTATGAAACATCTAACAACGCGTTTCTAGGAATCTAAACTAAGTTTCATGCAACATGAGTGCTTATAAGTTCCTGAATGAGCTTTGTACAAGTTTCACGAACTTATGAAACATCTAACAACGCGTTTCTAAGACTCTAGACCAAGTTTCATGCAATATGAGTGCTTATAAGTTCCTCAATGAGTTTTGTACAAGTTTGAAGAACTTATGAAACATCTAACAACGTGTTTCTAGGACTCTAATCCAAGTTTCATGCAACATGAGTGATTATAAGTGTCTCAATGAGCTTTGTACAAGTTTGACGAACTTATGAAACATCTAACAACGCGTTTCTAGGACTCTAAACCAAGTTTCATGCAACATGAGAGCTTATAAGTTCCTCAATGAGCTTTGTACAAGTTTGACAAACGTATGAAACATCTAACAACGCGTTTCTAGGACTCCAAACCAAGTTTCATGCAACATGAGTGCTAATAAGTTCCTCAATGAGCTTTGTACAAGTTTGACGAACTTATGAAACATCTAACAACGCGTTTCTAGGACTCTAAACCAAGTTTCATGCAACATGAGAGCTTATAAGTTCCTCAATGAGCTTTGTACAAGTTTGAAAAACGTATGAAACATCTAACAATGCGTTTCTAGGACTCTAAACCAAGTTTCATGCAACATGAGTGCTTATAAGTATCTCAATGAGCTTTGAATAAGTTTCACGAACTTATGAAACATCTAACAACGCGTTTCTAGGACTATAAACCAAGTTTCATGCAACATGAGTGTTTATAAGTGTCTCAATGATCTTTGTACAAGTTTGACGAACTTATGAAACATCTAACAACGCGTTTCTAGTACTCTAAACCAAGTTTCATGCAACATGAGTTCTTATAAGTTCCTCAATTGGCTTCGTACAAGTTTGACGATCGTATGAAACATCTAACAACGCGTTTCTAGGACTCTAAACCAAGTTTCATGCAACATGAGTGCTTATAAGTATCTCAATGAGCTTTGTACATGTTGAGGAACTTGTGAAACATCTAACAACTCGTTTCTAGGAATCTAAACCAAGTTTCATGCAACATGAGTTCTTATAAGTTCCTCAATGACCTTTGTACAAGTTTGACGAACGTATGAATCATCTAACAACGCGTTTCTAGGACTTTAAACCAAGTTTCATGCAACATGAGTGCTTATAAGTTCCTCAATTAGCTTTGTACAAGTTTCACGAACTTATGAAACATCTAACAACGCGTTTCTAGGACTCTAAACCACGTTTCATGCAACATGAATGTTTATAAGTGTCTCAAAGAGCTTTGTAAAAGTTTGACGAACTTATGAAACATCTAAGAACGCGTTTCTAGGACTCTAAACCAAGTTTCATGCAACATGAGTACTTATAAGTATCTCAATGAGCATTGTACAAGTTTCACGAACTTATGAAACATCTAACAACGCATTTCTAGGACTCTAAACCAAGTTTCATGCAACATGAGAGCTTATAAGTTCCTCAATGAGCTTTGTACAAGTTTGACAAACGTATGAAACATCTAACAACGCGTTTCTAGGACTCCAAACCAAGTTTCATGCAACATGAGTGCTAATAAGTTCCTCAATGAGCTTTGTACAAGTTTGACGAACTTATGAAACATCTAACAACGCGTTTCTAGGAATCTAAACCAAGTTTCATGCAACATGAGTGCTTATAAGTTCCTCAATGAGCTTTGTACAAGTTTCACGAACTTATGAAACATCTAACAACGCGTTTCTATGACTCTAGACCAAGTTTCATGCAACATGAGTGCTTATAAGTTCCTCAATGAATTTTGTACAAGTTTGACGAACTTATGAAACACAACGCGTTTCTAGGCATCTAATCCAAGTTTCATGCAATATGAGTGATTATAAGTGTCTCAATGAGCTTTGTACAAGTTTGACGAACTTATGAAAGATCTAACAACGCGTTTCTAGGACTCTAAGCCAAGTTTCATGCAACATGAGTGCTTATAAGTTCCTCAATGAGGTTTGTACAAGTTTGACGAACTTATGAAACACCTAACAACGCGTTTCTAGGACTCTAAACCAAGTTTCATGCAACATGAGTGCTTATAAGTTCTTCAATGAGCTTTGTACAAGTTTCACGAACTTATGAAACATCTAACAACGCGTTTCTAGGACTCTAGACCAAGTTTCATGCAACATAAGTGCTTATAAGTTACTCAATGAGCTTTGTACAAGTTTGACGAACTTATGAAACATCTAACAACGCGTTTCTAGGACTCTAGACCAAGTTTCATGCAACATGAGTGCTTATAAGTTCCTCAATGAGCTTTGTACAAGTTTGATGAACTTATGAAACATCTAACAACGCATTTCTAGGACTCTAAACCAAGTTTCATGCAACATGAGAGCTTATAAGTTCCTCAATGAGCTTTGTACATATTTGACAAACGTATGAAACATCTAACAACGCGTTTCTAGGACTCCAAACCAAGTTTCATGCAACATGAGTGCTTATAAGTTCCTCAATGAGCTTTGTACAAGTTTGACGAACTTATGAAACATCTAACAACGCGTTTCTAGGAATCTAAACCAAGTTTCATGCAACATGAGTGTTTATAAGTTCCTCAATGAGCTTTGTACAAGTTTCACGAACTTATGAAACATCTAACAACGCGTTTCTAGGACTCTAGACCAAGTTTAATGCAACATAAGTGCTTATAAGTTCCTCAATGAGCTTTGTACAAGTTTGACGAACTTATGAAACATCTAACAACGCGTTTCTAGGACTCTAGACCAAGTTTCGTGCAACATGAGTGCTTATAAGTTCCTCAATGAGCTTTGTACAAGTTTGACGAACTTATGAAACATCTAACAACGCGTTTCTAGGAATCTAATCCAAGTTTCATGCAACATGAGAGCTTATAAGTTCCTCAATGAGCTTTGTACAAGTTTGACAAACGTATGAAACATCTAACAACGCGTTTCTAGGACTCTAAACCAAGTTTCATGCAACATGAGTGCTTATAATTTCCTCAATGAGCTTTGTACAAGTTTGACGAACTTATGAAACATCTAACAACGCGTTTCTAGGAATCTAAACCAAGTTTCAAGCAACATGAGTGCTTATAAGTTCCTCAATGAGCTTTGTACAAGTTTCACGAACTTATGAAACATCTAACAACGCGTTTCTATGACTCTAGACAGTTTCATGCAACATGAGTGCTTATAAGTTCCTCAATGAATTTTGTACAAGTTTGACGAACTTATGAAACACAACGCGTTTCTAGGAATCTAATCCAAGTTTCATGCAATATGAGTGATTATAAGTGTCTCAATGAGCTTTGTACAAGTTTGACGAACTTATGAAAGATCTAACAACGCGTTTCTAGGACTCTAAGCCAAGTTTCATGCAACATGAGTGCTTATAAGTTCCTCAATGAGGTTTGTACAAGTTTGACGAACTTATGAAACACCTAACAACGCGTTTCTAGGACTCTAAACCAAGTTTCATGCAACATGAGTACTTATAAGTTCTTCAATGAGCTTTGTACAAGTTTCACGAACTTATGAAACATCTAACAACGCGTTTCTAGGACTCTAGACCAAGTTTCATGCAACATAAGTGCTTATAAGTTCCTCAATGAGCTTTGTACAAGTTTGACGAACTTATGAAACATCTAACAACGCGTTTCTAGGACTCTAGACCTAGTTTCGTGCAACATGAGTGCTTATAAGTTCCTCAATGAGGTTTGTACAAGTTTGACGAACTTATGAAACACCTAACAACGCGTTTCTAGGACTCTAAACCAAGTTTCATGCAACATGAGTGCTTATAAGTTCTTCAAAGAGCTTTGTACAAGTTTCACGAACTTATGAAACATCTAACAACGCGTTTCTAGGACTCTAGACCAAGTTTCATGCAACATAAGTGCTTATAAGTTCCTCAATGAGCTTTGTACAAGTTTGACGAACTTATGAAACATCTAACAACGCGTTTCTAGGACTCTAGACCAAGTTTCGTGCAACATGAGTGCTTATAAGTTCCTCAATGAGCTTTGTACAAGTTTGACGAACTTATGAAACATCTAACAACGCGTTTCTAGGAATCTAATCCAAGTTTCATGCAACATGAGAGCTTATAAGTTCCTCAATGAGCTTTGTACAAGTTTGACAAACGTATGAAACATCTAACAACGCGTTTCTAGGACTCTAAACCAAGTTTCATGCAACATGAGTGCTTATAATTTCCTCAATGAGCTTTGTACAAGTTTGACGAACTTATGAAACATCTAACAACGCGTTTCTAGGAATCTAAACCAAGTTTCATGCAACATGAGTGCTTATAAGTTCCTCAATGAGCTTTGTACAAGTTTCACGAACTTATGAAACATCTAACAACGCGTTTCTAAGACTCTAGACCAAGTTTCATGCAACATGAGTGCTTATATATAAGTTCCTCAATGAGTTTTGTACAAGTTTGAAGAACTTATGAAACATCTAACAACGTGTTTCTAGTACTCTAATCCAAGTTTCATGCAACATGAGTGATTATAAGTGTCTCAATGAGCTTTGTACAAGTTTGACGAACTTATGAAACATCTAACAACGCGTTTCTAGGACTCTAAGCCAAGTTTCATGCAACATGAGTGCTTATAAGTTCCTCAATGAGGTTTGTACAAGTTTGAAAAACTTATGAAACATCTAACAACGCGTTTCTAGGACTCTAAACCAAGTTTCATGCAACATGAGTGCTTATAAGTTCCTCAATGAGCTTTGTACAAGTTTCACGAACTTATGAAACATCTAACAACGCGTTTCTAGGAATCTAGACCAAGTTTCATGCAACATGAGTGCTTATAAGTTCCTCAATGAGCTTTGTACAAGTTTGACGAACTTATGAAACATCTAACAACACGTTTCTAGGACTCTAGCCAAGTTTCATGCAACATGAGTGCTTATAAGTTCCTCAATGAGCTTTGTACAAGTGTGACGAACATATGAAACATCTCACAACGCGTTTCTAGGACTCTAAACCAAGTTTAATGCAACATGAGAGCTTATAAGTTCCTCAATGAGCTTTATACAAGTTTGACGAACTTATGAAACATCCAACATCGTGTTTCTAGGACTCTAAACCAAGTTTCATGCAACATGAGTGATTATAAGTGTCTCAATGAGCTTTGTACAAGTTGACGAACTTATGAAACATCTAACAACTCGTTTCTAGGACTCTAAACCAAGTTTCATGCAACATGAGTTCTTATAAGTTCCTCAATGACCTTTGTACAAGTTTGACGAACGTATGAATCATCTATTAACGCGTTTCTAGGATTCTAAACCACGTTTCATGCAATATGAGTTTTTATAAGTGTCTCAATGAGCTTTGTACAAGTTTGACGAACTTATGAAACATCTAACAACGCGTTTCTAGGACTATAAACCAAGTTTCATGCGACATGAGTGCTTATAAGTATCTCAATGAGCTTTGTACAAGTTTTACGAACTAATGAAACATCTAACAACGCGTTTCTAGGACTCTAAACCAAGTTTCATGCAACATGAGAGCTTATAAGTTCCTCAATGAGCTTTGTACAAGTTTTACAAACGTATGAAACATTTAACAACGCGTTTCTAGGACTCTAAACCAAGTTTCATGCAACATGAGTGCTTATAAGAATCTCAATGAGTTTTGTACAAGTTTCATGAACTTATGAAAAATCTAAAAACGCGTTTCTAGGACTCTAAACCACGTTATATGCAACATGAATGTTTATAAGTGTCTCAATGAGCTTTGTAAAAGTTTGACGAACTTATGAAACATCTAAGAACGCGTTTCTAGGACTCTAAACCAAGTTTCATGCAACATGAGTACTTATAAGTATCTCAATGAGCTTTGTACAAGTTTCACGAACTTATGAAACATCTAACAACGCATTTCTAGGACTCTAAATCAAGTTTCATGCAACATGAGAGCTTATAAGTTCCTCAATGAGCTTTGTACAAGTTTGACAAACGTATGAAACATCTAACAACGCATTTCTAGGACTCCAAACCAAGTTTCATGCAACATGAGTGCTTATAAGTTCCTCAATGAGCTTTGTACAAGTTTGACGAAAGTGTGAAACATCTAACAACGCGTTTCTAGGACTTTAAACCAAGTTTCATGCAACATGAGTGTTTATAAGTGTCTCAATGAGCTTTGTACAAGTTTGACGAACTTATGAAAAATCTAACAACGCGTTTCTAGGACTCTAAACCAAGTTTCATGCAACATGAGTGCTTATAAGTATCTCAATGAGCTTTGTATAAGTTTGACGAACTTATAAAACATCTAACAACTCGTTTCTAGGCTTCTAAACCAAGTTTCATGCAACATGAGAGCTTATAAGTTCCTCAATGAGCTTTGTACAAGTTTGACGAACGTATGAAACATCTAACAACGTGTTTCTAGGACTCTAAACCAAGTTTAATGCAACATGAGAGCTTATAAGTTCCTCAATGAGCTTTATACAAGTTTGACGAACTTATGAAACATCTAACATCGTGTTTCTAGGACTCTAAACCAAGTTTCATGCAACATGAGTGATTATAAGTGTCTCAATGAGCTTTGTACAAGTTAACGAACTTATGAAACATCTAACAACTAGTTTCTAGGACTCTAAACCAAGTTTCATGCAACATGAGTTCTTATAAGTTCCTCAATGACCTTTGTACAAGTTTGACGAACGTATTAATCATCTAACAACACGTTTCTAGGAATTTAAACCAAGTTTCATGCAACATGAGTGCTTATAAGTTCCTCAATGAGCTTTGTACAAGTTTCACGAACTTATGAAACATCTAACAACGCGTTTCTAAGACTCTAGACCAAGTTTCATGCAACATGAGTGCTTATAAGTTCCTCAATGAGGTTTGTACAAGTTTGACAAACTTATGAAACATCTAACAACGCGTTTCTAGGACTCTAAACCAAGTTTCATGCAACATGAGTGCTTATAAATTCCTCAATGAGCTTTGTACAAGTTTCAAGAACTTATGAAACATCTAACAACGCGTTTTTAGGAATCTAGACCAAGTTTCATGCAACATGAGTGCTTATAAGTTCCTCAATGAGCTTTGTACAAGTTTGACGAACTTATGAAAAATCTAACAACGCGTTTCTAGGACTCTAAACCATGTTTCATGCAACATGAGTGCTTATAAGTATCTCAATGAACTTTGTATAACTTTGACGAACTTATAAAACATCTAACAACTCGTTTCTAGGCTTCTAAACCAAGTTTCATGCAACATGAGAGCTTATAAGTTCCTCAATGAGCTTTGTACAAGTTTGACGAACGTATGAAACATCTAACAACGTGTTTCTAGGACTCTAAACTAAGTTTAATGCAACATGAGAGCTTATAAGTTCCTCAATGAGCTTTATACAAGTTTGACAAACTTATGAAACATCTAACATCGTGTTTCTAGGACTCTAAACCAAGTTTCATTCAACATGAGTGATTAGAAGTGTCTCAATGAGCTTTGTTTAAGTTAACGAACTTATGAAACATCTAACAACTAGTTTCTAGGACTCTAAACCAAGTTTCATGCAACATGAGTTCTTATAAGTTCCTCAATGACCTATGTACAAGTTTGACGAACGTATGAAACATCTAACAACGCGTTTCTAAAACTCTAAACCAACTTTCATGCAACATGAGTGCTTATAAGTTCCTCAATGAGCTTTGTACAAGTTTCACGAACTTATGAAACATCTAACAACGCGTTTCTAAGACTCTAGACCAAGTTTCATGCAACATGAGTGCTTATAAGTTCCTCAATGAGTTTTGTACAAGTTTGACGAACTTATGAAACATCTAACAACGCGTTTCTAGGACTCTAATCCAAGTTTCATGCAACATGAGTGATTATAAGTGTCTCAATGAGCTTTGTACAAGTTTGACGAACTTATGAAACATCTAACAACGCGTTTCTAGGACTTTAAGCCAAGTTTCATGCAACATGAGTGCTTATAAGTTCCTCAATGAGCTTTGTACAAGTTTCACGAACTTATGAAACATCTAACAACGCGTTTCTAGGAATCTAGACCAAGTTTCATGCAACATGAGTGCTTATAAGTTCCTCAATGAGCTTTGTACAAGTTTGACCAACTTATGAAATATCTAACAACGGGTTTCTAGGACTCTAGACCAAGTTTCATGCAACATGAGTGCTTATAAGTTCCTAAATGAGCTTTGTACAAGTTTTACGAACGTATGAATCATCTAACAACGCGTTTCTAGGACTTTAAACCAAGTTTCATGCAACATGAGTGCGTATAAGTTCCTCAATGAGCTTTGTACAAGTTTCACAAACTTATGAAACATCTAACAACGCGTTTCTAGGACTCTAAACCACGTTTCATGCAACATGAGTGTTTATAAGTGTCTCAATGAGCTCTGTAAAAGTTTGACGAACTTATGAAACATCTAAGAACGCGTTTCTAGGACTCTAAACCAAGTTTCATGCAACATGAGTACTTATAAGTATCTCAATGAGCTTTGTACAAGTTTCACGAACTTATGAAACATCTAACAACGCGTTTCTAGGACTCTAAACCAAGTTTCATGCAACATGAGTGCTTTTAAGTATCTCAATGAGCTTTGTATAAGTTTCACGAACTTATGAAACATCTAACAACGCGTTTCTTAGACTATAAACCAAGTTTCATGCAACATGAGTGTTTATAAGTGTCGCAATGAGCTTTGTACAAGTTTGACGAACTTATGAAACATCTAACAATGCGTTTCTAGTACTCTAAACCAAGTTTCATGCAACATGAGTTCTTATAAGTTCCTCAATAAGGTTTGCACAAGTTGGATGATCGTATGCATGAAACATCTAACAACGCGTTTCTAGGACTCTAAACCAAGTTTCATGCAACATGAGTGCTTATAAGAATCTCAATAAGCTTTGTACAAGTTTCATGAACTTACGAAAAATCTAAAAACGCGTTTCTAGGACTCTAAACCAAGTTACATGCAACATGAGTTCTTATAAGTTCCTCAATGAGCTTTGTACAAGTTTGACGAAAGTATGAAACATCTAACAACGCGTTTCTAGGACTTTAAACCAAGTTTCATGCAACATGAGTGTTTATAAGTGTCTCAATGAGCTTTGTACAAGTTTGACGAACTTATGAAAAATCTAACAACGCGTTTCTAGGACTCTAAACCAAGTTTCATGCAACATGAGTGCTTATAAGTATCTCAATGAGCTTTGTATAAGTTTGACGAACTTATAAAACATCTAACAACTCGTTTCTAGGCTTCTAAACCAAGTTTCATGCAACATGAGAGCTTATAAGTTCCTCAATGCCCTTTGTACAAGTTTGACGAACGTATGAAACATCTAACAACGTGTTTCTAGGACTCTAAACCAAGTTTATTGCAACATGAGAGCTTATAAGTTCCTCAATGAGTTTTATACAAGTTTGACGAACTTATGAAACATCTAACATCGTGTTTCTAGGACTCTAAACCAAGTTTCATGCAACATGAGTGATTATAAGTGTCTCAATGAGCTTTGTACAAGTTAACGAACTTAGGAAACATCTAACAACTAGTTTCTAGGACTCTAAACCAAGTTTCATGCAACATGAGTTCTTATAAGTTCCTCAATGACCTTTGTACAAGTTTGACGAACGTATTAATCATCTAACAACACGTTTCTAGGAATTTAAACCAAGTTTCATGCAACATGAGTGCTTATAAGTTCCTCAATGAGCTTTGTACAAGTTTCACGAACTTATGAAACATCTAACAACGCGTTTCTAGGACTCTAAATCTAGTTTCATGAAACATAAGAGCTTATAAGTTCCTCAATTAGGTTTTTACAAGTTTGCCGAACGTATGAAACATCTAACAACACGTTTCTAGGACTCTAAACCACGTTTCATGCAACATGAGTGTTTATAAGTGTCTCAATGAGCTTTGTACAAGTTTGACGAACTTATGAAACATCTAACAACACATTTCTAGGACTCTAAACCAAGTTTCATGCAACATGAGTGCTTATAAGTATCTCAATGAGCTTTGTACAAGTTTCACGAACTTATGAAACATCTAACAACGCGTTTCTAGGACTCTAAACCAAGTTTCATGCAACATGAGAGCTTATAAGTTCCTCAATGAGCTTTGTATAAGTTTGACAAACGTATGAAACATCTAACAACGGGTTTCCATGACTCTAAACCAAGTTTCATAAAACATGAGTGCTTATAAGTATCTCAATGAGCTTTGTATAAGTTTCACGAACTTATGAAACATCTAACAACGCGTTTCTAGGATTATAAACCAAGTTTCATGCAACATGAGTGTTTATAAGTGTTTCAATGAGCTTTGTACAAGTTTGACGAACTTATGAAACATCTAACAACGCGTTTCAAGGACTCTAAACCAAGTTTCATGACACATGAGTGCTTATAAGTATCTCAATGAGCTTTGTATAAATTTGATGAACTTATGAAATATCTAACAACTCGTTTCTAGGACTCTAAACCAAGTTTCATGCAACATGAGAGCTTATAAGTTCCTCAATGAGCTTTGTACAAGTTTGACGAACGTATGAATCATCTAAAAACGCGTTTCTAAAACTCTAAACCAAGTTTCATGCAACATGAGTGCTTATAAGTTCCTGAATGAGCTTTATACAAGTTTGACAAATTTATGAAACATCTAACAACGTGTTTCTAGGATTCTAAGCCAAGTTTCATGCAACATCAATGCTTATAAGTTCCTCAATGAGCTTTGTACAGGTTTCACGAACTTATGAATCATCTAACAATGCGTTTCTAGGACTCTAAACCAAGTTTCATGCAACATGAGTGCTTATAAGTTCCTCAATGAGCTTTGTACAAGTTTGACGAACTTATGAAACATCTAACAACGCGTTTCTAGGAATCTAAACCAAGTTTCATGCAACATGAGTGATTATAAGTGTCTCAATGAGCTTTGTACAAGTTTGACGAAGGTATGAAACATCTAACAACGCGTTTCTAAAACTCTAAACCAAGTTTCATGCAACGTGAGTGCTTATAAGTTCCTCAATAAGCTTTGTACAAGTTTCACGAACTTATGAAACATCTAACAACGTGTTTCTAGGACTCTAAATCAAGTTTCAAGCAACATGAGAGCTTATAAGTTCCTCAATGAGCTTTATACAAGTTTGACGAACGTATGAAACATCTAACAACTCGTTTCTAGGACTCTAAACCAAGTTTCATGCAACATGAGTGCTTATAAGTTCCTCAATAAGCTTTGTACAAGTTTCACGAACTTATGAAACATCTAACAACGCGTTTCTAGGACTCTAAACTAAGTTTCTTGCAACATGAGTTCTTATAAGTTCCTCAATGACCGTTGTACAAGTTTGACGAACGTATGAAACATCTATCAACGCGTTTCTAGGACTCTAAACCAAGTTTCATGCAACATGAGAGTTTATAAGTTCCTCAATGAGCTTTGTACAAGTTTGACGAACTTATGAAACATCTAACAACGCGTTTCTAGGACTCTAAACCAAGTTTCATGCAACATGAGTGCTTATAAGTTCCTCAATGAGCTTTGTACAAGTTTGACGAACGTATGAAACATCTAACAACGTGTTTCTAGGACTCTAAACCAAGTTTAATGCAACATGAGAGCTTATAAGTATCTCAATGAGCTTTGTATAAGTTTCACGAACTTATGAAACATCTAACAACGCGTTTCTAGGATTATAAACCAAGTTTCATGCAACATGAGTGATTATAAGTGTCTCAATGAGCTTTGTACAAGTTGACGAACTTATGAAACATCTAACAACGCGTTTCTAGGACTCTAAACCAAGTTTCAATCAACATGAGTGCTTATAAGTTCCTCAATGAGTTTTGTACAAGTTTGACGAACGTATGAAACATCTAACAACTCGTTTCTAGGACTCTAAACAAAGTTTCATGCAACATGAATGCTTATAAGTTCCTCAATGAGCTTTGTACAAGTTTCACGAACTTATGAAACATCGAACAACGCGTTTCTAGGACTCTAAACCAAGTTTCGTGCAATATGAGTTCTTATAAGTTCCTCAATGACCTTTGGAAAAGTTTGACGAACGTATGAAACATCTAACAACGCGTTTCTAGGACTCTAAACCAAGTTTCATGCAACATGAGTGTTTATAAGTGTCTCAATGAGATTTGTACAAGTTTGACGAACTTATGAAACATCTAACAACGCGTTTCTAGGACTCTAATCCAAGGTTCATGCAACATGAGTGATTATAAGTGTCTCAATGAGCTTCGTACAAGTTGACAAACTTATGAAACATTTAACAACGCGTTTCTAGGACTCTAAACCATTTTTTATGCAACATGAGAGCTTATAAGTTCCTCAATGAGCTTTGTACAGGTTTGACGAACGTATGAAACATCTAACAACGCGTTTCTAGGACTCTAAACCAAGTTTCATGCAACATGAGTGCTTATAAGTTCCTCCATGTGATTTGTACAAGTTTCACGAACTTATGAAACATCTAACAACTCGTTTCTAGGACTCTAAACCAAGTTTCATGAAACATGAGTGCTTATAAGTTCTTCAATGAGCTTTGTACAAGTTTCACGAACTTATGAAACATCTAAGAACGCGTTTCTAGGACTCTAAACCAAGTTTCATGCAAGATGAATGCTTATAAGTATCTCAATGAGCTTTGTACAAGTTTGACGAACGTATGAAACATCAAACAACGCGTTTCTAGGACTCTAAACCAAGTTTCATGCAACATGAGTGCTTATAAGCTCCTCAATGTGCTTTGTACAAGTTTAACGAACTTATGAAACATCTAACAACACGTTTCTAGGACTCTAAACTAAGTTTCATGCAACATGAGAGCTTATAAGTTCCTCAATGAGCTTTGTACAAGTTTTACGAACGTATGAAACATCTAACTGTTAAAAAGAGACCAAGGCTTTGCCCGGACACACTTGTTCACCAAGGCAAAGACCTAGCGTGTGATCAAAGGCAATGACACAAGCTCTCTTGTTACCGTTACAAAGAGGAGAAGAAGAAGAATCTAGAAGCCAAGTAGTCGTTGCCAAATAGAGCCGTTGAGAGAGTGGAATGCACGCTGTCCGTACAGTCACATGTGTGCTCTAATGAGCGTGGAGTCCACTCGGTCGTAAAAGTCACGGACCATTCTAAGGAGGCGCGGCTAACCGAGGGAGATGTGGATGTTTTTAGCATATTCCTAAGATGCCACTTTGGGCGATTTTTCCTTTGTATATTTATTCCTTTTGTAACACATAATGATTAATCTAATCACTACAAGAAAACAACCCGATTTCCGACGGATTTTCCGAGGGACAAGTTTCCGTCGGAAATTCCCGAGGGAATTCCGACATATTTCCCAGGGAAAGAAGCCGTCGGAAAACAGTCGGAATTCCCTTGGAAATTTCCGACGAAATTCTGACAGATATAGCCGTTTGAACCTTTCCGACGGTTTTCCGAGGATTAAAAACTGACCGTTTATATTTCTGACGGATTTCCGACGAATTTTTGAACCGTTGAAAATTAGCCGTTAAATCCCTCAGAAATCCGTCGGAAATCTGTCAGAAACTGCAGAATGTTTTCCTATAAATACCTCTTTGCTTCTCATTCAAAACACACTTTTGTATATCATTCTCTCTCTAAAATTCAAAATAATTTAAATTTTTTAAATGTCTAACTATTATCGAGCATGGATGGATAAACCGAAGACGGATTCGGTGACAAATTTACGTACCGATGAATACGCTAACGGAATTGGAGACTTCATAGGCGTGGCTCAAAATCAACCGGAAAGCATTAGAACCGGTAAGTTTAAATGTCCATGTTCTCAATGTAGGAATTTGAGAAATGTCAGGGTAGATGAAGCATGACCTCATTTGTATGCGAATGGTTTTATGCCTAGTTATAAGATTTGGTATTTTCATGGAGAAAGATATGCAATTTATGGTGCTCATAATTCTAGTGGAACATATATTGGCGATAGTTCAAGAGAACATAGAGTAGAAGAGGAAACTAGAGGTCATATAGGTAACACTGTTCAGATGGTCAATGATGCATATAGGGAAAATATGCAACAATTTGACGGAGGTTATCAGGATATTAGGATCGAAGAACCGAACTTGGAAGCACGACGTTTTTTTGATATGTTAGATGCAGCAAAACATCCTTTGTACAAAGGTTGTCAGGAGGGTCTTTCCCCTTTATCATCCGCAAGTCGTTTAATTAGCATAAAGACGGATTATAACTTACCGGAAGAATATGTGGATGCAGTTGCGAATTTTGTAAAGAGCGTTCTACCTGTAGATAATCTTTCACCAGCATCATACTATGACGTGCAAAAACTAGTAGCTGGTCTCGGATTACCGTATCAAGTTATAGATGTGTGCATTGACAATTGCATGATCTATTGGAGAGAAGACGAAAATCGGACTTGATGTCGTTTTTGTCGTAAACCTCGATATATGGAGACTAGTGGAAGAGTCTCAGTTCCATATAAGCGGATGTGGTACCTACCTTTGTCGGAAAGATTGAAGAGGTTATATCAATCTGAGCGCACGGCTGAACCAATGAGATGGCATGCTGAATATACTACTACAAACGGGGAAGTTACGCATCCATCCGATGCACAAGCATGGAAACATTTTCAGGCATTATATCCAGAATTTGCATCTGAGCGAAGAAACGTGTATTTGGGGTTATGTACGGACGGGTTCAACCCTTTTGGAAAGCATGGAAGACAATACTCGTTATGGCCAGTGATCCTGACACCTTACAATTTGTCGCCTTCTTTGTGTATGCGTCGTGAGTAATTGTTCCTTAGCATTCTTGTACCAGGACCTAAGCATCCGAAGAGATCCCTTGATGTGTTCCTCCAACCATTGATATACGAATTGCAAATGTTATGGGAACACGGAGTTGAAGCATTTGACGTTTCATGGCAACAAAATTTTCAGATGCGCGTAGTACTTATGTGGACCATAAGTGATTTTCCAGCATATGGTATGCTTTCGGGATGGACGACTCATGGTCGGTTGTCTTGTCCATATTGTCAAGATAACACAGATGCTTTCCAATTAAGACATGGACGTAAAACGTGTTGGTTTGATTGTCATAGGAGATTTTTGCCAAGTGATCATCCTTACCGTCGGAGTGTAAAGTTATTTACGAAGAAGAAGAAAGTGTATGATGGACCACCACCGTAAGCAGACGGTGATAATTTGTTGGAGCAGTTACGAGACTTTGGGGCGGAGAGAACTCCCGATTGCGGTGGTAACGGACATTATCCAGTAGATGGTTGTGATGTAAACCACAATTGGCATAAAAAGAGTATTTTTTGGGATTTGCCTTATTGGAAAGATCATCTTCTAAGGCACAACTTGGATGTGATGCACGTTGAGAAGAATTTTTTTGACAACATCATGAACACCGTGTTAAATGTGCAAGGAAAAACGAAAGACAATTTGAAATCTCGTTTCGAATTACCTGAGATTTGTGCTCGACATGAACTTCATGTTAATGAAGATGGGAAAAGTGCTTTCCCAGCGTATCGGTTATCTAACAATGGAAAGGAAGAATTTTTCAATTGGATCTTGCATAGTGTTAGATTTCCTGATGGTTATGCGTCAAGTTTGCGTAACTGCGTTGATTTGAGAGAAGGTAAATTTTCCGGAATGAAGAGTCATGATTGTCATGTTATCATGCAATGACTACTTCCATTTGCGTTTGCGAATTTATTACCACAAGACGTTCATAAAGCAATTGCTTCTATCGGTGCATTTTTTCGGGATTTATCCACAAGGACACTAACATTGGAAGGGATTACCACACTCGATCTACAAATACCGGTAATTCTTTGTAATTTGGAGAAAATATTCCCACCTTCTTTCTTTGATGTGATGGAACATCTTCCGATTCATCTTCCAAGAGAAGCGGCACTTGGGGGTCCGGTTCAATACCGGTGGATGTATCCTTTTGAGCGATATATGTTTCATTTGAAGAAAAAGTGAAGAATTTGAGCAGAGTGGAAGGATCTATAATTGCTCAATACATCAACGAGGAAACATCAAATTTTGCTGAATATTACTTTCCTTCAGAAGTGCGTACAAAAAGTCGTAGGCCTGCGAGACATGATGACGGTGACGAACGACCAAAATATCCCGTCTATGTTCCAGCTATGTTCACCCAAGTAGGACGACTTAGCGGGAAAGGAAAAAAAGACGTCTTACTGAGCAGGAGCAGGTGCACTTGCACACGTACATACTCTCGAACTGCGACGATATTGATGAATATGAGAGGTAAATTAAATACAATTATATATATATATATATATGTGTGTTTGATGTGAAATTTAACATTTTTTAACATTGTATGTTATGTTTCAAATAGGATATACATGGCCCAAATTCGTACTCATTACAACAATTACACGGAGGATGAACTACAAACAATTAAAAAAAACGAGTTTGCGAAATGGTTGCAATATTCCGTAAGTGTTAAGAAATTTTTCCTTTTTAATTTAAATTAATTATAATATTACTAATTAATTAACAATTCATTTGTAGGTTACTTCTTGTGGTCAATCATTTCCCACATGGTTAACGGATATTGTAAACAATCCAATGGTCGAAGCACGGTCGTATCCGAGATATTGTACTCGAGGATATGCATTTAGGATTCAACAAGCCAAGAGTTCATCAAGGAGCACTTCGGATTATGGAGTGTCGACTCAGACTGGAGACAATATTTATTACGGCATTCTCCGTGAGGTTTTAGAGATTCAATATCCAGGCATGTTAGGATTGAAGTGCATAGTTTTTTTCTGCGACTGGTACGATAACACTATGGGCCATGGTGTACAAATCGATACATTCAAGAAAAAAATTACGGCACTATGACCCTTTCATCATGGCTTCGCAAGCAGATCAAGTATATATATACACACTTAATTGTATATATATATATACAAGTTTAAAAAATATATATTTTAAACATATTAATAATTTTAACTTATTAATGCAGGTTTGTTACATTCAATATCCTCGACTAACTAGAAAAGATGATCCATGGATTACCGTTACTCCAATTAACCCGCGAGGAAGAATTTATGGCGTTGCGGAGCATGATCCACTACAACCAAGTGGTAATTTGATCCCAATGGGGCCGGTGGAAGAATCTCTTGACGTTGACCTCATTGTTGATTTGACTGATTATAAATCAGATGATGAAGAAGCATTACATTCGCTATCTGAAGAGGAAATTGGCGAATTTGACGATTCAGAGTAGTTACTTTTTAAATTATGTGTTTGTGTAATAAAACAAATTTTAAGTTTTAATTTTAATTTCAAATTTTACTCCAGATTCATATTTTAATTTAAGTTTTATTTCTGTTTTAAGTTTAATTTTAATTTGTCTAATATAATTATGCTATTTCTTCTAAAATTAAACACAAAGTTTTTTTTATAAAAATATAAATGTACAAAAATGATAAATTATATGTCCAAAATAGTTTCTTTCATCCTATTTTTAGGATTTTCTCACAAATATATGTGTTTATTATTTGAGTTAAGACAAATTAAAATTTTTAATAAAAATCTGTCGATAATCCCTCGCAAATTTGCGACAAATTTCCGACGGAAACTAAATTACAATTTTGTTGAACCCCTAAAACAAAATTGTTGAACCCTAAAATTTAAATACCCGTCGGAAATCCCTCAGAAATTTCCGAGGGATTTCCGACGGAATGCTTAATCTGTCGGAAATCCCTCGGAAATTTATGAGGGATTTCCGACGGATATTTATATTTTAGGGGTTGACATCAAATATTGTTAAAGCAAGTTTATATCCTACTTATTTGAACTTTTATACCTTTACATGATAAAGAAAATATATTACGAAAAAATAAAAAATTAAAAAAATTTAATTCAATAAGGGTTTAAAACTCCTGAAGTAATATGTTTATATTTGTAAATGTTATGTTTTAAGGTTTCTAGTTACGTTCTAAAGTATAAATGTGCACAAAAGCTACATATAAATTATATATGTGTCTAATTATGTAATTTTGGGGTAATTAAACACCTAAATTAACAATCCGTCGGAAATCCCTCATAAATTTCCGAGGGATTTCCGACGGGTTTTGATATTTTATGGGTTCGACAACAACCTCATACACGTTTATGAATTAAAATTTCCGACGGACTTCCGAGGGATTTAAAATTTCCGACGGAATACCGAGGGATTTAAAATTTCCGACGTAATTCCGAGGGATATAATCCGTCGGAAATCGGGAAACCCTATTTTCTTCTTCCTCCTTTCTCTTTTCTCCTAAAGTTTCTTCTTCTTGGTTTTCTCCTCCTCCTCGGCGATTTACGGCGGCTCCACGGCGATTCTCCTCCTTCGCGATTTCTTCCTCTCCACGGCGGGTCCTCCTCTCCACGGCGGCGGCCCTTCCTCTCTGCGGCTGCTCCTCCTCTCCACGGCGGCGGCCCTTCCTCTCTGCGGCTGCTCCTCCTCTCCACGGCGGCTCTTCCTCTCCGCGGCTGCTCCTCCTCTCCACGGCGGCTCCTTCTGTCCACGGCGGCTCCTTCTCTCCACGGCGGCGGATCCTCCTCTTCCACGACAGCTCTTCCTCTCCCTTTTCATCTCCTATAATCAATGTAAGAAACTCAACTTTTAGATTTTAGATTTGGGTTTTGTTAGATTTATGCAGATTTGAGAGCTTTTGGTTTTGTTTAAGATCATAGACTTTTCATTAAAGAAGATTTTGTTACAATTTTGAATTTTTGGTGTGGTATATTTGATATGGTATGATTTTGAATGTTTGGTGGTATTTTCGAAAGTATTGTTGTTTTTGTAATTTGTTATATTTATGGATTTATTTATAACGTTTTGTGGTATTTTTCAAAGTATTTTATTGAACTATTTACTAGGTCTTTAAACAAAATGTGGTATTTTTATTAAAATTATAGTATTTTTTACATTAGTGGCGATTTTTAAATTTGTTGTATTTATGAAACAACGTAGAACGTTTTGTGATATTTTGTAAAAAAATTTAGTGTGTTTGTGAATGTTATTGGACTATTTACTAGGTTTTAAAACAAAATGTGGTATTTTTAAGAAAATTATAGTATTTTTTACATTAGTGGCGATTTTTAAATTTGTTGTATTTATGAAACAACGTAGAATGTTTTGTAAACAATTTTATAGTGTTTGTGAATATTATTCGACTATTTACTAGGTGTCTCTCCCGTCGTACATATCGATTCAGGAGTTGGTGCAAAAGGATGGTCGGGAATGGTTACCGGACATCCATCCCAATACCAATATCGGAACAACATGGTTCGAGGACTCACACAACGGCATGAGCAAGTGTGTTTTAAGGATGATGCATTCTCTCCTTAAGCTTCCATATCCGAAGTATACAAAGATGCCTCTTGAAGATCGCGAGTTGTGGTTTCACACTTTTGCGGTAATTTTTTAAATCTTACATCTCACTTAGCTACTTTTTTAAACTATCTTGTTAATCTTTTCGTTTCAATTTTGTAGCAAGAATTTAATTGGGCTCCTGAGCATACTTTCACGATCCAGAACGAGTTTAATAGGTATGCGGCGCTACAATACTCACATCACGTCAATGAGTGGAAACAATTTGGCAAAAGGGCAAAGTGCCGAAAAACGTGTTACCTGCGGTTTTTGATGGCTTAAAGTTACATTGGGTTAAACCATCAACAGCGAAGGACTCTAATACAAATTCAATAAACCGAAAAAGTAACAGAAACGGCTTAGGACCTTCCACCCATAACCTTGGAGCTACAAGTTCTAAATCTCGAAAAAAACAATTGGTAAGTTTTATATTTATTATATTAAGTTTATATTTTTTAAATCATTGGTAAATAAGTATATGTTTGAAACATTTTTTTGTTGTGAAGACGATCGACGGAGTCGAACCTGATTATGGGACCCTCTTGGAGGATGCTCATACAAACCGCAAAACGGGTTTGATTCAGGATCCGTTAGCTTCCCAAGTCGTTGAAATCATAAAAAAGAAGAAGACCGAGCGAATGACTCAACTATCGCAAGAAGAATCGGCGGATTCAAATAAACTATCTCGGAAAGAAATTAACCAAATTTTCTTCGAGGTAATTAGTCTAAATTAATATCTTCTATATTGCAATACTTATAAACTAATACTAATAAATTTATTAATTTTACAGGCGACTCCGCAGTCTAAAGGTCGCATTTTCGGGTTAGGTAAAAGTTCTCGAAGTATTATTTCAACCACATCGTCGAGTAACTACAACACGGAGATCCTTCAGGAACTTAAAAAGAAGGACGAACGCATTAACGCCCTCGAGAGAGCTAATGAGGATATAAAGGCTCAAAACACTGAGATTCGAGAGCAAAACTTGGAGATTCTTCGTCAACAAGCCGAAACTACAAAGTTCCTAGCCAAAATGAAAGACAAATTCAACATTAATTAGTTTTTTTAAATGTTTTTGTTGTTTTAAAAACAATTTCGTTTTTGTATTTTGTTTTAAATGGTGTATTATAATATGGGATTTCTTTTAAAATATTTTTTTTAATTTAAATTTATTAATATTTTATATTTTTTTAAATATTATTTTTTTTGTTGAAAATAATATTATCCCTCGGAAATCCGTCGGAAAAATAATCCGTTGGAAATTCGTCGGAAAAGAAATCCGTTGGAAATCCGTCGGAAACAATTCCGTCGGGAATCCGTCGGAAAAAATCTGTTGGAAATCCGTCGGAAACAAATCCGTTGGAATTCCGTCGGAAACAAATCCGTTGGAAATCCGTCGGAAACAAAGCCGTGGGAAATCCGTCGGAAAACAAAATCCGTTGGAAATCCGTCGGAAATAAAGCCGTGGGAAACCCGTCGGAAATGAATGTCGGAAATCTGTCGGAAATCCATCGGAAATATATCTGATAGATTTCCGACGGATAAGTTTCCGACAAACTTCCGAGAGTTTTTGTTTTCGGAAATCCCTTCGGGAATCCGTCGGAAAATTTCCGACGAAATTCCGACGACATGGTTCCGACGAATCAATTTCGTCGGAAATCCGTGGGAAATCGTTGTTTCCGACGGATTTCCGAGGGATTTGTCCCTCGGAAATCGACAGTTATCTTGTAGTGAATTAACATACTTTTGGATTAAACTCTCTCTCTCTCTATTCTCTCTCTTTTTTTTTTTGATGTTCTTCATGGAACTCAAGAACACAATCTCCTAAACTACACTATAATCTTACTAAAATCTAACATGGTATCAGAGTAACCTTGCTCTGGAACCTAATCTGCTTCCGCTAAAACACTCTCGGTCACTCTCAGCCATTTTCCTCGGTTACAAATTCTCGACCACCGGGCATTCTCGTCCACCGGACATTCTCGACCACTCTCGGTAACGATTCCTCGGATTCTCTCGGTCACAAACTCTCGGTCACTTAGTTTCCTCGACTACTCTCGGTCAAATCTGTTGTTGGTGCTACCAATTCCATATCTGAACTCTAAAGAAAATTCTCAAGAAGAAAGGTTCAAACTTTCACACTTCAAGCAACAATCTCAAAGTATTTCAAAACTTACCATCCGCAACCATGGAAGTCAAAGAATCCAAGAGGGCACTTTGTCCGGTTACTCTCAAAGGCATCAACTATCTTCTATGGGCAAGAACCATGAAGATAGCCCTTTGTGGCCGCGACTATTGGAACCATATCCTCACTCGGCAAGACGCTCCCATTGAGTTCAACAACGAGCTCACAAACGATGATGAGAAGTGGTTCCAACTAGACCAAAAGGTTCTTGGAATCATCCAAGGATCCCTTGAGCCGTCCATTTTGGAGGCTTACTTCTATTGCGAAAATGCCAAGGAGTTATGGGACACTCTCCAAACCGTCTACGGCAATATATCAAACCTTAGCCGAGTTTATGAAGTCAAGAAGGCCATCAATGACCTAAACCAAGAAGACACCGAGTTCACCAAGCACTTTGGGAAGTTTAGGTCATTTTGGGAGGAATTATAGATGCTTCGTCCAAGCACCGTTGATCCTAAGGTGTTAAACGAACGGAGAGAGCAAGACAAAGTCTTTGGCTTGCTTCTCACTCTAAACGGAAGCTACAAGGAGATCACCAAGCACCTACTCCGAGCCGACACTCTACCAAACCTTGAAGAGGTATGCGCCCAACTTCAAAGGGAACAAGGCTCCATTGAACTATTTGGTGGCAAGAAAGAGCTTGTTACCGCGAACAAAGTGGCGGTTAAATTCCCTTCCAAGACTTATGAAGAACGGAGAGCTTTGACTTGTGACCATTGCAAGAAGAAGGGCCACATCAAGTAGAAGTGTTGGATCTTACACCCTAATCTCAAGCCGGCCAAGTTCAAGGACGCCAAGGCCAACTATTCTCACGATGACTCGGATAGCATGCCAAGCACAAGCGGACCAAGCCATGGCAAGGAAGAGTAATCTTCGGCCATTGTCTCATACATGGACGAGTTCGTGAGGAAGTCCGACCTTGACGCACTCATCAAAGCCCTTAAGGGCTCCGGTATATCACCCTTTTACTCCCTTAGTGCTCAAAATATAGACATTAAACCTTATAAGCCTATTATTGTTGATTCGGGTTCTTCTCATCAAATGATTAGTAACTTCGACTTGATTAGTAATGTTAAACCGGCTTTAGGTAATGTTATTATTGCAAATGGGAGTGAAATTCCTATAGAACGATTAGGAAACTTTAAGTTGTTTGATAGTGATTCTCAAGCCCTTTATATGCCTAGTTTTACTTCAAACCTTATATCCGTTAAACACATTGCTTGTGATTTGAATTGCAATGTTATTTTCGGTCCTAATGATGTGGTTTTTCAGGATATTAAGAGTGAGAAGATCATTGGAAAAGGGGTCACAAGAGGAGACCTCTATGTTCTTGAAGAAAACACTTTTAAAAACTTTACTTCTCTTTGTCATGCTTTTAAATCGGTTATAGACGAGGTTAACAATGTTATTTGGTATTTTAGACTTGGTCATCCGCACTTGAATGCTTTAAAAACTATTTTCCCTAATGTTTTTTTTGATAATCAAACTTGTGGAGCTTGCATTTTAGGCAAGCATTGTAGAACCGTTTATTCAAAATCAAAAATGTGTTACAAACCTTTTGAAATAGTGCACTCGAATGTTTGGTCCTCTCCTTGCAAATCTAGGGATAATCATGCTTACTTTGTCACATTTATAGATGAAATCTCTAAATACACTTGGGTTACACTTTTACAAACTAAAGATAGGGTATTAGAGGCTTTTAAAAACTTTCAAAACTATGTGACTAACCATTACAATGCTAAGATTAAAACCTTTAGGTCGGATAATGGGGGAGAGTACACAAGCCGAGCATTCAAAGAACACATAGCCAACCATGGGATCCTTCACCAAACCACATGCCCATATACACCGCAAAAAAACGGTGTGGCCGAGAGGAAGAATAGGCATCTCATGGAGGTCACACGGTCAATGATGTTCCACATGAACATTCCAAAACGATTTTGGTCGGATGGTGTTTTAACCGCATGTTATCTCATCAACCGAACCCCTACTCAAATCTTAAACAACCAATCTCCCTTTCAAGTTTTGAATAAGAGTAAACCTATTTTTAACCATCTAAGAGTTTTTGGGTGTGTGTGCTTTGTTTTTGTGCCTAGTGAACAAAGGAACAAGCTTGAAGAAAAAAGCATCAAGGCCATGTTCATAGGCTATTCCAACACACAAAAAGGATACAAATGCTATGTACCCGAGACAAGAAGGGTCATAGTTTCAAGAGACGTCAAGTTCCTTGAAGGCAAAAGCTTCTACGAAGACAAGAATTGGGATAGTGTGAAGGACTTACCCGAGAAAGTCACGGATAAAGCTACAAGCATAAGGAATCTAATGAAGAATCTTGGCATGGACTTTGAATAAGAACCATGACAAGATATACCAAATCAACAACCCACTCATCTTGATCATGAGGGGGAGAACAACAATGAGCAAGCCAATTCCGAACCTCAAGAATCTAATGAGTCCGGGGGAGAATCAAATGCTCAACAACCTCAACAACAACAAACTTCATCACAAGAAGACCAAGGACATGCGCAAGAAGATCATGATCAAGAAGTGGGTCAAGAAGGAAGTGTATCAACGGAGCCGGCTCTATGGAGAAGCACTAGGGTAAAGAAGCATCCATCCAATTGGGTAAACACAAGGGTTTACTACAATAGCAAGGCGGTGGCTCATTCTACTCAAGCAACATACTCTCTTGCAAGACTTCCCAAGGAACACCGAGCCTTCCTTACCTCCATGGACCAACATGTGATACCAAGGACATATGAAGAAGCAATGAAGGAAGAAGTGTGGATCAAGGCGGTTAGAGCCGAGAACAAGGCAATGGAAGACAATGAAACCTTCTATGAAACTGACCTTCCCAAAGGCAAGAAGATCGTGAGCTCTAGATATGTGTTCACCATCAAGTACCTAAGCAATGAGGATATTGAAAGGCATAAGGCAAGACTTGTAGCAAGAGGCTTCACACAAACCTATGGAGAAGATTACTTGGATACCTTTGCACTGGTGGCCAAACTTCACACGATTAGGGTCATTCTATCCTTGGCAACCAATTTATCTTGGGATCTTTTCCAAATGGATGTGAAGAACGCTTTTCTACAAGGAGAACTTGAGGAAGAAGTCTACATGACTCCACCACCCTGCCTAGAGATCACTCCCGGGAAAGTTCTAAGGCTAAGGAAAGCAATCTATGGACTCAAGCAATCACCAAGGGCTTGGTATCACAAGCTTAGCTCAACACTGATGGCAAAAGGGATTCAAGAAATCACAAGCCGAACACACACTCTTCACTCTACAAAACCAAGAAGGTATAGTGGTGGTACTAGTATACGTAGATGACATTATCATCTCCGGGAACAACAAGGGAGATATTCAAGAAACCAAAACCTTTCTTAAATCCAAATTTGACATTAAAAATCTCGGTTTGCTTAAGTACTTCCTTGGGATTGAAATATGTAGATCAAAAGAAGGTTTATTTCTCTCCCAAAGGAAGTACACCCATGATGTTTTAAGTGTTGTCAATATGATAGGTACTAAGGTGGCTAAGACACCCCTTGAAGAAGGCTACAAGACCATTCAAGAGGATAGTGAGGATGATCAACCGTACAAAGACCCTATGCTATATAGACGGCTAGTGGGAAAACTCATATACCTTACCATCACTAGACCGGACATATGCGTTGCCGTGAATCAAGTCTCCCAACATATGCAAAAGCCAAAGCAACATCATTGGAACATGATCATGAGGATCTTGGGATACCTTAAAGGAACTTCAAGATTGGGTATATGGATGGGTTGCAACAAGAGCACGAAGGTGATTGGGTATTGTGATGCGGATTATGCAGGAAACCTAGAAGATAGACGGTCAACCCCCGGGTATTGTACTTTCATTGGAGGCAACCTTGTCACATGGAAGACAAAGAAGCAAAAGATAGTGTCTTGCTCAACCGCCGAAGCCGAGTATAGAGCCATGAGGAAGCTAACTCAAGAACTCATGTGGCTAAAGAACTTGCTAGAGGATTTGGGTTTCAAGATTGAAGCACCAATGACCATGCATTGTGATAATCAAGCGGCCATCCACATAGCAATAAACTCGGTCTTCCATGAACGGACCAAACACATAGAGGTGGATTGTCACAAGGTTAGAGAACAAATGGTCAAAGGAACTATCTTACCGTGCTACACCAAAAGTGAAGACCAACTCGTGGACATCTTCACCAAATCAGCAAGCTTGAAGGTTTGTGAGTCCATCCTAACAAGACTAGGACTCACACGGGCTACCAAAGCCTAAGTCTCCAACCGCATAAGCTTGTACTCTTTTCCCTTAGGTGAGTTTTATCCCAAGTGGTTTTTTTACCAAGGTTTTAACGAGGCAAGTTTATGCCGGTTCCAAGCTTAGCCATTGCATTAGGCTAAGCTTGCGGGGGAGTGTTAAAAAGATACCAAGGCTTTGCCCGGACACACTTGTTCACCAAGGCAAAGACCTAGCGTGTGATCAAAGGCAATGACACAAGCTCTCTTGTTACCGTTACATAGAGGATAATAAGAAGGATCTAGAAGCCATGTAGCTGTTGCCAATTAGAGCCGTTGAGAGAGTGGAATGCACGCTGTCCGTACAGTCACGTGTGCGCTCTAAGGAGCGTGGAGTCCACTCGGCCGTACAAGTCACGAACCACTCTAAGGAGGCGCGACTAACCGAGAGAGATGTGGACGTTTTTAGCATATTCCTAAGATGCCACTTTGGGCGATTTTTCCTTTGTATATCTATTCCTTTTGTAACACAAAATCATTAATCTAATTAACATACTTTTGGACTAAACTCTCTCTCTCTCTCTATACTCTCTCTCTTGTTCTTGATGTTCTTCATGGAACTCAAGAACACAATCTCTTAAACTACACTATAATCTTACTAAAATCTAACACTAACAACGTGTTTCTAGGACTCTAAAACAAGTTTCATGCAACATGAGTGCTTATAAGTTCCTCAATGAGCTTTGTACAAGTTTGAAGAACGTATGAAACATCTAGCAACACGTTTCTAGGACTATAAACCAAGTTTCATGCAACATGAGAGTTTATAAGTTCCTCATTGAGCTTTGTATCAAGTTTGACGAACGTATGAAACATCTAACAACGCGTTTCTGGGACTCTAAACTAAGTTTCATGCAACATGAGTGCTTATAAATGTCTCAATGAGCTTTGTACAAGTTTGAAGAACTTATGAACCATCTAACAACGCGTTATAGGACTATAAACCAAGTTTCATGCAACTTGAGTGCTTATAAGTTCCTCAATGAGATTTGTACAAGTTTGACGATCGTATGAAACATCTAACAACGCGTTTCTAGGACTCTAAACCAAGTTACATGCAACATGAGTTCTTATAAGTTCCTCAATGAGCTTTGTACAAGTTTGACGAACGTATGAAACATCTACCAACGCGCTTCTAGGACTTTAAACCAAGTTTCATGCAACATGAGTGTTTATAAGTGTCTCAATGAGCTTTGTACAAGTTTGACGAACTTATGAAACATCTAACAACGCGTTTCTAGGACTCTAAACCAAGTTTCATGCAACATGAGTGCTTATAAGTATCTCAATGAGCTTTGTATAAATTTGACGAACTTATGAAACATCTAACAACTCGTTTCTAAGACTGTAAACCAAGTTTCATGCAACATGAGAGCTTATAAGTTCGTCAATGAGCTTTGTACAAGTTTGACGAACGTATAAAACATCTAACAACGCGTTTCTAAAACTCTAAACCAAGTTTCATGGAACATGAGTGCTTATAAGTTCCTCAATGAGCTTTGTACAAGTTTCACGAACTTATGAAACATCTAACAACGCGTTTCTAGGACTCTTAACCAAGTTTCATGCAACATGAGTGCTTATAAGTTCCTCAATGAGCTTTGTACAAGTTTGACGAACGTATGAAACATCTAACAAAGTGTTTCTAGGACTCTAAACCAAGTTTAATGCAACATGAGAGCTTATAAGTTCCTCAATGAGCTTTATACAAGTTTGACGAACTTATGAAACATCTAATATTGTGTTTCTAGGACTCTAAATCAAGTTTCATACAACATGAGTGATTATAAGTGTCTCAATGAGCTTTGTACAAGTTGAAGAACTTATGAAACATCTAACAACGCGTTTCTAGGACTCTAAACCAAGTTTCATGCAACATGAGTGCTTATAAGTTCCTCAATGAGCTTTGTACAAGTTTCACGAACGTATGAAACATCTAACAACGCGTTTCTAGGACTCTAAACCAAGTTTCATGCAACATGAGTGCTTATAAGTTCCTCAATGAGCTTTGTACAAGTTTGACGAACGTATGAAACTTCTAACAACTCGTTTCTAGGACTCTAAACCAAGTTTCATGCAACATGAGTGCTTATAAGTTCCTCAATGAGCTTTGTACAAGTTTGACGAAAGTATGAAACATCTAACAACGCGTTTCTAGGACTCTAAACAAGGTTTCATGCAACATGAGTGTTTATAAGTTTCTCAATGAGCTTTGTACAAGTTTGACGAACTTATGAAACATCTAACAACGCGTTTCTAGGACTCTAAACCAAGTTCATGCAACATGAGTGCTTATAAGTTCCTCAATAAGCTTTGTACAAGTTTCACGAACTTATGAAACATCTAACAACGCGTTTCTAGGACTCTAAACCAAGTTTCATGCAACATGAGAGCTTATAAATTCCTCAATGAGTTTTGTACACGTTTGAAGAACGTATGAAACTTCTAACAACTCGTTTCTAGGACTTTAAACCAAGTTGCATGCAACATGAGTGCTTATAAGTTCCTCAATGAGCTTTGTACAAGTTTCACGAACTTATGAAACATCTAAAAAAGCGTTTCTAGGACTCTAAACCAAGTTTCATGCAACATGAGTTCTTATAAGTTCCTCAATGAACTTTGTACAAGTTTGACGAACGTATAAAACATCTAACAATGCGTTTCTAGGATTCAAAACCAAGTTTCATGCAACATGAGTGCTTATAAGTTCCTCAATGAGCTTTGTACAAGTTTGACGAACGTATGAAACATCTAACAACGCGTTTCTAAAACTCTAAACCAAGTTTCATGCAACATGAGTACTTATAAGTTCCTCAATGAGCTTTATACAGGTTTGACAAACTTATGAAAAATCTAACAACGCGCTTCTAGGACTCTAAACCAAGTTTCATGCAACATGAGTGCTTATAAGTTCCTCAATGAGCTTTGTACAAGTTTGACGAACTTATGAAACATCTAACAACGCATTTCTAGGACTCTAAACCAAGTTTCATGAAACATGAGTGCTTATAAAATCCTCAATGAGCTTTGTACAAGTTTCACGAACTTATGAAACATCTAACAACGCGTTTCTACGACTCTAGACCAAGTTTCATGCAACATGAGTACTTATAAGTTCCTCAATGAGCTTTATACAGGTTTGACAAACTTATGAAACATTTAACAACGCGTTTCTAGGACTCTAAACAAAGTTTCATGCAACATGAGAGCTTATAAGTTCCTCAATGAGCTTTGTACAAGTTTGACGAACGTATGAAACATCTAACAACGCGTTTATAGGACTATAAACCAAGTTTCATGCAACTTGAGTGCTTATAAGTTCCTCAATGAGTTTTGTACAAGTTTGACGAACGTATGAAACATCTAATAACGCGCTTCTAGGACTCTAAACCAAGTTTCATGCAACATGAGTGCTTATAAGTATCTCAATGAGCTTTGTACAAGTCTCACGAACTTATGAAACATCTAACAACTCGTTTCTAGGACTCTAGACCAAGTTACATGCAACATGAGTTCTTATAAGTTCTTCAATGAGCTTTGTACAAGTTTGACGAACGTATGAAACATCTAACAACGCATTTCTAGGACTTTAAACTAAGTTTCATGCAACATGAGTGTTTATAAGTGTCTCAATAAGCTTTGTACAAGTTTGACAAACTTATGAAACATCTAACAACGCATTTCTATGACTCTAAACCAAGTTTCATGCAACATGAGTGCTAATAAGTATCTCAATGAGCTTTGTACAAGTTTGACGAACTTATGAAACATCTAACAACGTGTTTCTAGGATTCTAAACCAAGTTCATGCAACATGAGTGGTTATAAGTTCCTCAATAAGCTTTGTACAAGTTTCACGAACTTATGAAACATCTAACAACGCGTTTCTAGGACTCTAAACCAAGTTTCATGCAACATGAGAGCTTATAAGTTCCTCAATGAGTTTTGTACAAGTTTGAAGAACGTATGAAACTTCTAACAACTCGTTTCTAGGACTCTAAACCAATATGCATGCAACATGAGTGCTTATAAGTTCCTCAATGAGCTTTGTACAAGTTTCACGAACTTATGAAACATCTAAAAAAGCGTTACTAGGACTCTAAACCAAGTTTGATGCAACATGAGTTCTTAAAAGTTCATCAATGACCTTTGTACAAGTTTGACGAACGTATAAAACATCTAACAACGCGTTTCTAGGACTCTAAACCAAGTTTCATGCAACATGAGTGCTTATAAGTTCCTCCATGAGCTTTGTACAAGTTTGACGAACGTATGAAACATCTAACAATGCGTTTGTAGGACTCTAATCCAAGTTTCATGCAACATGAGTGATTATAAGTGTCTCAATGAGCTTTGTACAAGTTGACAAAGTTATGAAACATTTAACAACGCGTTTCTAGGGCTCTAAACAAAGTTTCATGCAACATGAGAGCTTATAAGTTCCTCAATGAGCTTTGTACAAGTTTGACGAACGTATGAAACATCTAACAACGCGTTTATAGGACTATAAACCAAGTTTCATTCAACTTGAGTGCTTATAAGTTCCTCAATGAGTTTTGTACAAGTTTGACGAACGTATGAAACATCTAACAACGCGCTTCTAGGACTCTAAACCAAGTTTCATGCAACATGAGTGCTTATAAGTATCTCAATGAGCTTTGTACAAGTTTCACGAACTTATGAAACATCTAACAACTCGTTTCTAGGACTCTAGACCAAGTTACATGCAACATGAGTTCTTATAAGTTCTTCAATGAGTTTTGTACAAGTTTGACGAACGTATGAAACATCTAACAACGCGTTTCTAGGACTTTCAACTAAGTTTCATGCAACATGAGTGTTTATAAGTGTCTCAATAAGCTTTGTACAAGTTTGACGAACTTATGAAACATCTAACAACGCGTTTCTATGACTCTAAACCAAGTTTCATGCAACATGAGTGCTAATAAGTATCTCAATGAGCTTTGTACAAGTTTGACGAACTTATGAAACATCTAACAACGCGTTTCTAGGATTCTAAACCAAGTTCATGCAACATGAGTGCTTATAAGTTCCTCAATAAGCTTTGTACAAGTTTCACGAACTTATGAAACTTATAACAACGCGTTTCTAGGACTCTAAACCAAGTTTCATGCAACATGAGATCTTATAAGTTCCTCAATGAGTTTTGTACAAGTTTGAAGAACGTATGAAACTTCTAACAACTCGTTTCTAGGACTCTAAACCAAGTTGCATGCAACATGAGTGCTTATAAGTTCCTCAATGAGCTTTGTACAAGTTTCACGAACTTATGAAACATCTAAAAAAGCGTTTCTAGGACTCTAAACCAAGTTTCATGCAACATGAGTTCTTATAATTTCATCAATGACCTTTGTACAAGTTTGACGAACGTATAAAACATCTAACAACGCGTTTCTAGGACTCTAAACCAAGTTTCATGCAACATGAGTTCTTATAAGTTCCTCATTGAGCTTTGTACAAGTTTGACGAACGTATGAAACATCTAACAACGCGTTTCTAAAATTCTAAACCAAGTTTCATGCAACATGAGTGCTTATAAGTTCCTCAATGAGCTTTATACAAGTTTGACAAACTTATGAAAAACCTAACAACGCGCTTCTAGGACTCTAAACCAAGTTTCATGCAACATGAGTGCTTATAAGTTCCTCAATGAGCTTTGTACAAGTTTGACGAACTTATGAAACATCTAACAACGCGTTTCTAGGACTCTAAACCAAGTTTCATGAAACATGAGTGCTTATAAAATCCTCAATGAGCTTTGTACAAGTTTCACGAACTTATGAAACATCTAACAACGCGTTTCTACGACTCTAGACCAAGTTTCATGCAACATGAGTGCTTATAAGTTCCTCGATGAGCTTTGTACAAGTTTGACGAATTTATGAAACATCTAACAACGCGTTTCTAGGACTCTAATCCAAGTTTCATGCAACATGGGTGATTATAAGTGTCTCAATAAGCTTTGTACAAGTTGACAAACTTATGAAACATTTAACAACGCGTTTCTAGGACTCTAAACAAAGTTTCATGCAACATGAGAGCTTATAAGTTCCTTAATGAGCTTTGTACAAGTTTGACGAACGTATGAAACATCTAACAACACGTTTATAGGACTATAAACCAAGTTTCATGCAACTTGAGTGCTTATAAGTTCCTCAATGAGTTTTGTACAAGTTTGGCGAACGTATGAAACATCTAACAACGAGCTTCTAAGACTCTAAACCAAGTTTCATGCAACATGAGTGCTTATAAGTATCTCAATGAGCTTTGTACAAGTTTCACGAACTTATGAAACATCTAACAACTCGTTTCTAGGACTCTAGACCAAGTTACATGCAACATGAGTTCTTATAAGTTCCTCAATGAGTTTTGTACAAGTTTGACGAAGGTATGAAACATCTAACAACGCGTTTCTAGGACTTTAAACTAAGTTTCATGCAACATGAGTGTTTATAAGTGTCTCAATAAGCTTTGTACAAGTTTGACGAACTTATGAAACATCTAACAACGCGTTTCTATGACTCTAAACCAAGTTTCATGCAACATGAGTGCTAATAAGTATCTCAATGAGCTTTGTACAAGTTTGACGAACTTATGAAACATCTAACAACTCGTTTCTAGGACTCTAAACCAAGTTTCATGCAACATGAGAGCTTATGAGTTCCTCAATGAGCTTTGTACAAGTTTGACGAACGTATGAAACATCTAACAACGCGTTTCTAAAACTCTAAACCAAGTTTCATGCAACATGAGTGCTTTTAAGTGTTTCAATGAGCTTTGTACAAGTTTGACGAATTTATGAAACATTTAACAACGCGTTTCTAGGACTCTAAACCAAGTTTCATGCAACATGAGTGTTTATAAGTGTCTCAATGAGCTTTGTACAAGTTTGACGAACTTATGATACATCTAACAACGCGTTTCTAGGACTCTAAACCATGTTTCATGCAACATGAGTGTTTATAAGTGTCTCAATGAGCTTTGTACAAGTTTAACGAACTTATGATACATCTAACAACTCGTTTCTAGGACTATAAACCAAGTTTCATGCAACATGAGAGCTTATAAGTTCCTCAATGAGCTTTGTACATGTTTGACGAACTTATAAAACATCTAACAACACGTTTCTAAAGCTCTAAACCAAGTTTCATGCAACATGAGTGCTTATAAATTCCTCAATGAGCTTTGTACAAGTTTCACGAACTTATGAAACATCTTACAACGTGTTTCTAGGACTCTAAACCAAGTTTCATGCAACATGAGTGCTTATAAGTTCCTCAATGAGCTTTGTACAAGTTTGACGATCGTATGAAACATCTAACAACGTGTTTCTAGGACTCCAAACTAAGTTTAATGCAACATGAGAGCTTATAAGTTCCTCAATGAGCTTTATACAAGTTTGACGAACTTATGAAACATCTAACATCGTGTTTCGAGGACTCTAAACCAAGTTTCATGCAACATGAGTGATTATAAGTGTCTCAATGAGCTTTGTACAAATTGACGAACTTATGAAACATCTAACAACGCGTTTCTATGACTCTCAACCAAGTTTCATGCAACATAAGTGCTTATAAGTTCCTCAATGAGCTTTGTACAAGTTTCACGAACGTATGAAACATCTAACAACGCGTTTCTAGGACTCTAAACAAGGTTTCATGCAACATGAGTGCTTATAAGTGTTTCAATGAGCTTTGTACAAGTTTGACAAACTTATGAAACATCTAACAACGCGTTTCTAGGACTCTAAACCAAGTTTCATGCAACATGAGTGCTTATAAGTTCCTCAATGAGCTTTGTACAAGTTTGACGAACGTATGAAACTTCTAACAACTCGTTTCTAGGACTCTAAACCAAGGCTCATGCAACATGAGTGCTTATAAGTTCCTCAATGATCTTTGTACAAGTTTGACGAACGTATGAAACATCAAACAACGCGTTTCTAGTACTCTAAACAAGGTTTCATGCAACATGAGTGCTTATAAGTGTCTCAATGAGCTTTGTACAAGTTTGACGAACTTATGAAACATCTAACAACGCGTTTCTAGGACTCTAAACAAAGTTTCATGCAACATGAGTGCTTATAAGTATCTCAATGAGCTTTGTACAAGTTTGACGAATTTATGAAACATCTAACAACGCGTTTTTAGGACTCTAAACCAAGTTTCATGCAACATGAGTGATTATAAGTGTCTCAATGAGCTTTGTACAAGTTGACAAACTTATGAAACATTTAACAACGCGTTTCTAGGACTCTAAACAAAGTTTCATGCAACATGAGAGCTTATAAGTTCCTCAATGAGCTTTGTACAAGTTTGACGAACGTATGAAACATCTAACAACGCGTTTATAGGACTATAAACCAAGTTTCATGCAACTTGAGTGCTTATAAGTTCCTCAATGAGCTTTGTACAAGTTTGACGATCGTATGAAACATCTAACAACGTGTTTCTAGGACTCCAAACTAAGTTTAATGCAACATGAGAGCTTATAAGTTCCCCAATGAGCTTTATACAAGTTTGACGAACTTATGAAACATCTAACAACGAGCTTCTAAGACTCTAAACCAAGTTTCATGCAACATGAGTGCTTATAAGTATCTCAATGAGCTTTGTACAAGTTTCACGAACTTATGAAACATCTAACAACTCGTTTCTAGGACTCTAGACCAAGTTACATGCAACATGAGTTCTTATAAGTTCCTCAATGAGCTTTGTACAAGTTTGACGAAGGTATGAAACATCTAACAACGCGTTTCTAGGACTTTAAACTAAGTTTCATGCAACATGAGTGTTTATAAGTGTCTCAATAAGCTTTGTACAAGTTTGACGAACTTATGAAACATCTAACAACACGTTTCTATGACTCTAAACCAAGTTTCATGCAACATGAGTGCTAATAAGTATCTCAATAAGCTTTGTACAAGTTTGACGAACTTATGAAACATCTAACAACTCGTTTCTAGGACTCTAAACCAAGTTTCATGCAACATGAGAGCTTATGAGTTCCTCAATGAGCTTTGTACAAGTTTGACGAACGTATGAAACATCTAACAACGCGTTTCTAAAACTCTAAACCAAGTTTCATGCAACATGAGTGCTTATAAGTGTTTCAATGAGCTTTGTACAAGTTTGACGAATTTATGAAACATTTAACAACGCGTTTCTAGGACTCTAAACCAAGTTTCATGCAACATGAGTGTTTATAAGTGTCTCAATGAGCTTTGTACAAGTTTGACGAACTTATGATACATCTAACAACGCGTTTCTAGGACTCTAAACCATGTTTCATGCAACATGAGTGTTTATAAGTGTCTCAATGAGCTTTGTACAAGTTTAACGAACTTATGAAACATCTAACAACTCGTTTCTAGGACTCTAAACCAAGTTTCATGCAATATGAGAGCTTATAAGTTCCTCAATGAGCTTTGTACATGTTTGACGAACTTATAAAACATCTAACAACACGTTTCTAAAGCTCTAAACCAAGTTTCATGCAACATGAGTGCTTATAAATTCCTCAATGAGCTTTGTACAAGTTTCACGAATTTATGAAACATCTTACAACGTGTTTCTAGGACTCTAAACCAAGTTTCATGCAACATGAGTGCTTATAAGTTCCTCAATGAGCTTTGTACAAGTTTGACGATCGTATGAAACATCTAACAACGTGTTTCTAGGACTCCAAACTAAGTTTAATGCAACATGAGAGCTTATAAGTTCCCCAATGAGCTTTATACAAGTTTGACGAACTTATGAAACATCTAACATCGTGTTTCGAGTACTCTAAACCAAGTTTCATGCAACATGAGTGATTATAAGTGTCTCAATGAGCTTTGTACAAATTGACAAACTTATGAAACATCTAACAACGCGTTTCTATGACTCTAAACCAAGTTTCATGCAACATAAGTGCTTATAAGTTCCTCAATGAGCTTTGTACAAGTTTCACGAACGTATGAAACATCTAACAACGCGTTTCTAGGACTCTAAACAAGGTTTCATGCAACATGAGTGCTTATAAGTGTTTCAATGAGCTTTGTACAAGTTTGACAAACTTATGAAACATCTAACAACGCGTTTCTAGGACTTTAAACCAAGTTTCATGCAACATGAGTGCTTATAAGTTCCTCAATGAGCTTTGTACAAGTTTGACGAACGTATGAAACTTCTAACAACTCGTTTCTAGGACTCTAAACCAAGGTTCATGCAACATGAGTGCTTATAAGTTCCGCAATGAGCTTTGTACAAGTTTGACGAACGTATGAAACATCAAACAACGCGTTTCTAGTACTCTAAACAAGGTTTCATGCAACATGAGTGCTTATAAGTGTCTCAATGAGCTTTGTACAAGTTTGACGAACTTATGAAACATCTAACAACGCGTTTCTAGGACTCTAAACAAAGTTTCATGCAACATGAGTGCTTATAAGTATCTCAATGAGCTTTGTACAAGTTTGACAAACTTATGAAACATCTAACAACGCGTTTTTAGGACTCTAAACCAAGTTTCATGCAACATGAGTGCTTATAAGAATCTCAATGAGCTTCGTATAAGTTTGACGAACTTATGAAACATCTGACAACTCGGTTTTAGGACTCTAAACCAAGTTTCACCCAACATGAGTTCTTATAAGTTCCTCACTGGCCTTTGTACAAGTTTGACGAACGTATGAAACATCTAACAACGCGTTTCTAAGACTCTAGACAAAGTTTCATGCAGCATGAGTGTTTATAAGTTCCTCAATGAGCTTTGTACAAGTTTCACGAACTTATGAAACATCTAACAACTCGTTTCTAGGACTCTAAACCAAGTTTCATGCAACATGAGTGCTTATAAGTTCCTCAATGAGCTTTGTACAAGTTTGACGAACGTATGAAACATCTAACAACGCCTTTCTAAAACTCTAAACCAAGTTTCATGCAACATGAGTGCTTATAAGTTCCTCAATGAGCTTTGTACAAGTTTGCCAAACTTATGAAACATCTAACAACGCGTTTCTAGGACTCTAAACCAAGTTTTATGCAACATGAGTGCTTATAAGTTCCTCAATGAGCTTTGTACAAGTTTGACAAACTTATGAAACATCTAACAACGCGTTTCTAGGACTCTAAACCAAGTTTCATGCAACATGAGTGCTTATAAGTTCCTCAATGAGCTTAATACAAGTTTGACAAACTTATGAAAAATCTAACAACGCGTTTCTAGGACTCTAAACCTAGTTTCATGCACCATGAGTGCTTATAAGTTCCTCAATGAGCTTTGTACAAGTTTGACGAACTTATGAAACATCTAACAACGCGTTTCTAGGACTCTAAACATAGTTTCATGCAACATGATTGCTTATAAGTTCCTCAATGAGCTTTGTACTAGCTTGACGAACTTATGAAACATCTAATAACGCGTTTCTAGGACTCTAAACCAAGTTTCATGCAACATGAGTGCTTATAAGTTCCTCAATAAGCTTTGTACATGTTTCACGAACTTATGAAACATCTAATAACGCGTTTCTAGGACTCTAAACCAAGTTTCATGCAACATGAGAGCTTATAAGTTCCTCAATGACCTTTGTACAAGTTTGACGAACGTATAAAACATCTAACAACGCATTTCTAGGACTCTAAACCAAGTTTCATGCAACATGACTGCTTATAAGTATCTCAATGAGCTTTGTACAAGTTTGAAAAACTTATGAAACATCTAATAACGCGTTTCTAGGACTCTAAACCAAGTTTCATGCAACATGAGTGCTTATAAGTGTCTCAATGAGCTTTGTATAAGTTTGACGAACTTATAAAACATCTAACAACTCGTTTTTAGGACTATAAACCAAGTTTCATGCAACATGAGTTCTTATAAGTTCCTCAATGGCCTTTGTACAAGTTTGACGAACGTATGAAACATCTAACAACGCGTTTCTACGACTCTAAACAAAGTTTCATGCAACATGAGTGTTTATAAGTTCCTCAATGAGCTTTGTACAAGTTTCACGAACTTATGAAACATCTATCAACTCATTTCTAGGACTCTAAACCAAGTTTCATGTAACAGGAGTGCTTATAAGTTCCTCAATGAGCTTTGTACAAGTTTCAGGAACGTATGAAACATCTAACAACGCGTTTCTAAAACTCTAAACCAAGTTTCATGCAACATGAGTGCTTATAAGTTCCTCAATGAGCTTTTATACAAGTTTGACAAACTTATGAAAAATCTAACAACGCGTTTTTAGGACTCTAAACCAAGTTTCATGCAACATGAGTGCTTATAAGTTCCTCAATGAGCTTTGTACAAGTTTGACGAACTTATGAAACATCTAACAACGCGTTTCTAGGACTCTAAACCAAGTTTCATGCAACATGAGTGCTTATAAGTTCCTCAATGAGCTTAATACAAGTTTGACAAACTTATGAAAAATCTAACAACGCGTTTCTAGGACTCTAAACCTAGTTTCATGCACCATGAGTGCTTATAAGTTCCTCAATGAGCTTTTTACAAGTTTGACGAACTTATGAAACATCTAACAACGCGTTTCTAGGACTCTAAACCAAGTTTCATGAAACATGAGTGCTTATAAAATCCTCAATGAGCTTTGTACAAGTTTTACGAACTTATGAAACATCTAACTACTCGTTTCTAGGACTCTAGACCATGTTTAATGCAACATGAGTGCTTATAAATTCCTCAATGAGCTTTGTACAAGTTTGACGAACTTATGAAACATCTAACAACGCGTTTCTAGGACTCTAATCCAAGTTTCATGCAACATGAGTGATTATAAGTGTCTCAATGAGCTTTGTACAAGTTGATAAACTTATGAAACATTTAACAACGCGTTTCTAAGACTCTAAACCAAGTTTCATGCAACACGAGAGCTTATAAGTTCCCCAATGAGCTTTGTACAAGTTTGACGAACATATGAAACATCTAACAACGCGTTTATAGGACTATAAACCAAGTTTCATGCAACTTTAGTTCTTATAAGTTCCTCAATGAGCTTTGTACAAGTTTGACGAACGTATGAAACATCTAACAACGCGCTTCTAGGACTCTAAAGCAAGTTTCATGCAACATGAGTGCTTATAAGTATCTCAATGAGCTTTGTACAAGTTTCACGAACTTATGAAACATCTAACAACGCGTTTCTAGGACTCTAAACTAAGTTACATGCAACATGAGTTATAAGTTCATCAATGAGCTTTGTACAAGTTTGACGAACGTATGAAACATCTAACAACGCGTTTCTAGGACTTTAAACCAAGTTTCATGCAACATGAGTGTTTATAAGTGTCTCAATGAGCTTTGTACAAGCTTGACGAACTTATGAAACCCCTTACAACGCGTTTCTAGGACTCTAAACCAAGTTTCAGGCAACATGAGTGCTTATAAGTATCTCAATGAGCTTTGTACAAGTTTGACGAACTTATGAAACATCTTACAACTCGTTTCTAGGACTCTAAACCAAGTTTCATGCAACATGAGAGCTTATAAATTCCTCAATGAGCTTTGTACAAGTTTGACGAACGTATGAAACATCTAACAACGCGTTTCTAAAACTCTAAACCAAGTTTCATGCAACATGAGTGCTTATAAATTCCTCAATGAGCTTTGTACAAGTTTCACGAACTTATGAAACATCTAACAACGCGTTTCTAGGACTCTAAACAAAGTTTCATGCAACATGAGTGCTTATAAGAATCTCAATGAGCTTCGTATAAGTTTGACGAACTTATGAAACATCTGACAACTCGTTTTTAGGACTCTAAACCAAGTTTCATGCAACATGAGTTCTTATAAGTATCTCAATGAGCTTTTGTACAAGTTTGACAAATTTATGAAACATCTAACAACGCGTTTCTAGGACTCTAAACTAAGTTTCATGCAACATGAGTGCTTATAAGTGTCTCAATGAGCTTTGTATAAGTTTGACGAACTTATGAAACATCTAACAACTCGTTTTTAGGACTCTAAACCAAGTTTCATGCAACATGAGTTCTTATAAGTTCCTCAATGGCCTTTGTACAAGTTTGACGAACGTATGAAACATCTAACAACGCGTTTCTAGGACTCTAAACAAAGTTTCATGAAACATGAGTGTTTATAAGTTCCTCAATGAGCTTTGTACAAGTTTCACAAACTTATGAAACATCTAACAACTCATTTCGGGACACTCATTTCTAGGACTCTAAACCAAGTTTCATGTAACATGAGTGCTTATAAGTTCCTCAGTGAGCTTTGTACAAGTTTGACGAACGTATTAAACATCTAACAACGCGTTTCTAAAACTCTAAACCAAGTTTCATGCAACATGAGTGCTTATAAGTTCCTCAATGAGCTTTATACAAGTTTGACAAACTTATGAAACATCTAACAACGCGTTTCAAGGACTCTAAACTAAGTTTCATGCAACATGAGTGCTTATAAGTTCCTCAATGAGCTTTATACAAGTTTGACAAACTTATGAAAAATCTAACAACGCGTTTCTAGGACTCTAAACCTAGTTTCATGCAACATGAGTGCTTATAAGTTCCTCAATGAGCTTTGTACAAGTTTGACGAACTTATGAAACATCTAACAACGCGTTTCTAGGACTCTAAACCAAGTTTCATGAAACATGAGTGCTTATAAAATCCTCAATGAGCTTTGTACAAGTTTCACGAACTTATGAAACATCTAACTACGCGTTTCTAGGACTCTAGACCAAGTTTAATGCAACATGAGTGCTTATAAGTTCCTCAATGAGCTTTGTACAAGTTTGACGAACTTATGAAACATCTAACAACGCGTTTCTAGGACTCTAATCCAAGTTTCATGCAGCATGAGTGATTATAAGTGTCTCAATGAGCTTTGTACAAGTTGATAAACTTATGAAACATTTAACCACGCGTTTCTAAGACTCTAAACCAAGTTTCATGCAACATCAGAGCTTATAAGTTCCCCAATGAGCTTTGTACAAGTTTGACGAACGTATGAAACATCTAACAACGCGTTTATAGGACTATAAACCAAGTTTCATGCAACTTTAGTTCTTATAAGTTCCTCAATGAGCTTTGTACAAATTTGACGAACGTATGAAACATCCAACAACGCGCTTCTAGGACTCTAAAGCAAGTTTCATGCAACATGAGTGCTTATAAGTATCTCAATGAGCTTTGCACAAGTTTCACGAACTTATGAAACATCTAACAACTTGTTTCAGGACTCTAAACCAAGTTACATGCAACATGAGTTCTTATAAGTTCCTCAATGAGCTTTGTACAAGTTTGACGAACGTATGAAACATCTAACAACGCGTTTCTAGGACTTTAAACCAAGTTTCATGCAACATGAGTATTTATAAGTGTCTCAATGAGCTTTGTACAAGTTTGACGAACTTACGAAACATCTTACAACGCGTTTCTAGGACTCTAAACCAAGTTTCATGCAACATGAGTGCTTATAAGTATCTCAATGAGCTTTGTACAAGTTTGACGAACTTATGAAACATCTTACAACTCGTTTCTAGGACTCTAAACCAAGTTTCATGCAACATGAGAGCTTATAAATTCCTCAATGAGCTTTGTACAAGTTTGACGAACGTATGAAACATCTAACAACGCGTTTCTAAAACTCTAAACCAAGTTTCATGCAACATAAGTGCTTAAAAATTCCTCAATGAGCTTTCTACAAGTTTCACGAACTTATGAAGCATCTAACAAAGCGTTCCAAGGACTCTAAACAAAGTTTCATGCAACATGAGTGCTTATAAGTTCCTCAATGAGCTTTGTACAAGTTTGACGAATGTATAAAACATCTAACAACGCGTTTCTAGGACTCTAAACAAAGTTTCATGCAACATGAGTGCTTATAAGTTCCTCAATGAGCTTTGTACAAGTTTCACGAACTTATGAAACATCTAACAACACATTTCTAGGACTCTAAACCAAGTTTTATGCAACATGAGAGCTTATAAGTTCCTCAATGAGCTTTGTACAAGTTTGACGAACACATGAAACATCTAACAACGCGTTTCTAGGACTCTAAACCAAGTTTCATGCAACATGAGTGCTTATAAGTATCTCAATGAGCTTTGTATAAGTTTGACGAACTTATGAAACATCTAAAACTCGTTTCTAGAACTTTAAACCATGTTTCATGCAACATGAGATTTTATAAGTATCTCATTGAGCTTTGTACAAGTTCGACAAACTTATGAAACATCTAACAACGCGTTTCTAGGACTTTAAACCAAGTTTCATGCAACATGAGTGCTTATAAATATCTCAATGAGCTTTGTATAAGTTTGATGAACTTATGAAACATCTAACAACTCGTTTTTAGGACTCTAAATCAAGTTTCTTTCAACATGAGTTATGATAAGTTCCCCAATAGCCTTTGTACAAGTTTGACGAACGTATGAAACATCTAACAACGCGTTTCTAGGACTCTAAACAAAGTTTCATGCAACATGAGTGTTTATAAGTTCCTCAATGAGCTTTGTACAAGTTTCACGAACTTATGAAACATCTAACAACTCGTTTCTATGACTCTAAACAGAGTTTCATGCAACATGAGTGCTTATAAGTTCCTCAATGAGCTTTGTACAAGTTTGACGAACGTATGAAACATCTAACAACACGCTTCTAGGACTCTAAACCAAGTTTCATGCAACATGAGTGCTTATAAGTATCTCAATGAGCTTTGTACAAGTTTCACGAACTTATGAAACATCTAACAACGCGTTTCTAGGACTCTAAACCAAGTTACATGCAACATGAGTTCTTATAAGTTCCTCAATGAGCTTTGTACAAGTTTGACGAACGTATGAAACATCTAACAACGCGTTTCTAGGACTTTAAACCAAGTTTCATGCAACATGAGTGTTTATAAGTGTCTCAATGAGCTTTGTACAAGTTTTACGAACTTATGAAACATCTTACAACGCGTTTCTAGGACTCTAAACCAAGTTTCATGCAACATGAGTGCTTATAAGTATCTCAATGAGCTTTGTACAAGTTTGACGAACTTATGAAACATCTTACAACTCGTTTCTAGGACTCTAAACCAAGTTTCATGCAACATGAGAGCTTATAAATTCCTCAATGAGCTTTGTACAAGTTTGACGAACGTATGAAACATCTAACAACGCGTTTCTAAAACTCTAAACCAAGTTTCATGCAACATGAGTGCTTATAAATTCCTCAATGAGTTTTGTACAAGTTTCACGAACTTATGAAACATCTAACAACACGTTTCTAGGACTCTAAACAAAGTTTCATGCAACATGAGTGCTTATAAGTTCCTAATGAGCTTTGTACAAGTTTGACAAACTTATGAAAAATCTAACAACGCGTTTCTAGGACTCTAAACCTAGTTTCATGCAACATGAGTGCTTATAAGTTCCTCAATGAGCTTTGTACAAGTTTGACGAACTTATGAAACATCTAACAACGCGTTTCTAGGACTCTAAACCAAGTTTCATGAAACATGAGTGCTTATAAAATCCTCAATGAGCTTTGTACAAGTTTCACGAACTTATGAAACATCTAACTACGCGTTTCTAGGACTCTAGACCAAGTTTAATGCAACATGAGTGTTTATAAGTTCCTCAATGAGCTTTGTACAAGTTTGACGAACTTATGAAACATCTAACAACGCGTTTCTAGGACTCTAAACCAAGTTTCATGCAACATGAGATTTTATAAGTATCTCAATGAGCTTTGTACAAGTTTGACAAACTTATGAAACACCTAACAACGCGTTTCTAGGACTTTAAACAAGGTTTCATGCAACATGAGTGCTTATAAATATCTCAATGAGCTTTGTATAAGTTTGACAAACTTATGAAACATCTAACAACTCGTTTTTAGGACTCTAAATCAAGTTTCAATCAACATGAGTTCTAATAAGTTCCTCAATAGCCTTTGTACAAGTTTGACGAACGTATGAAACATCTAACAACGCGTTTCTAGGACTCTAAACAAAGTTTCATGCAACATGATTGTTTATAAATTCCTCAATGAGCTTTGTACAAGTTTCACGAACTTATGAAACATCTAACAACTTGTTTCTATGACTCTAAACCATGTTTCCTGCAACATGAGTGCTTATAAGTTCCTCAATGAGCTTTGTACAAGTTTGACGAACGTATGAAACATCTAACAACACGCTTCTAGGACTCTAAACCAAGTTTCATGCAACATGAGTGCTTATAAGTGTCTCAATGAGCTTTGTACAAGTTTGACGAACTTATCAAACATCTTACAACCCGTTTCTAGGACTCTAAACCAAGTTTCATGCAACATGAGTGCTTATAAGTATCTCAATGAGCTTTGTACAAGTTTCACGAACTTATGAAACATCTAACAACGCGTTTCTAGGACTCTAAAACAAGTTACATGCAACATGAGTTCTTATAAGTTCCTCAATGAGCTTTGTACAAGTTTGACGAACGTATGAAACATCTAACAACGCGTTTCTAGGACTTTAAACCAAGTTTCATGCAACATGAGTGTTTATAAGTGTCTCAATGAGCTTTGTACAAGTTTTACGAACTTATGAAACATCTTACAACGCGTTTCTAGGACTCTAAACCAAGTTTCATGCAACATGAGTGCTTATAAGTATCTCAATGAGCTTTGTACAAGTTTGACGAACTTATGAAACATCTTACAACTCGTTTCTAGGACTCTAAACCAAGTTTCATGCAACATGAGAGCTTATAAATTCCTCAATGAGCTTTGTACAAGTTTGACGAACGTATGAAACATCTAACAACGCGTTTCTAAAACTCTAAACCAAGTTTCATGCAACATGAGAGCTTATAAGTTCCTCAATGAGCTTTGTACAAGTTTGACGAACGTATGAAACATCTAACAACGCGTTTCTAGGACTCTAAACCAAGTTTCATGCAACAAGAGTGCTTATAAGTATCTCAATGAGCTTTGTACAAGTTTCACGAACTTATGAAACATCTAACAACGCGTTTCTAGGACTCTAAACTAAGTTACATGCAACATGAGTTCTTATAAGTTCCTCAATGAGCTTTGTAAAAGTTTGACGAACGTATGAAACATCTAACAACGCGTTTCCAGGACTTTAAACCAAGTTTCATGCAACATGAGTGTTTATAAGTGTCTCAATGAGCTTTGTACAAGTTTGACGAACTTATCAAACATCTTACAACCCGTTTCTAGGACTCTAAACCAAGTTTCATGCAACATGAGTGCTTATAAGTATCTCAATGCTTTGTACAAGTTTGACGAACTTATGAAACATCTAACAACTCGTTTCTAGGACTCTAAACCAAGTTTCATGCAACATGAGAGCTTATAAATTCCTCAATGAGCTTTGTACAAGTTTGACGAACGTATGAAACATCTAACAACGCGTTTCTAAAACTCTAAACCAAGTTTCATGCAACATGAGTGCTTATAAGTTCCTCAATGAGCTTTGTACAAGTTTCACGAACTTATGAAACATCTAACAACGCGTTTCTAGGACTCTAAACAAAGTTTCATGCAACATGAGTCCTTATAAGTTCCTCAATGAGCTTTGTACAAGTTTGACGAACGTATAAAACATCTAACAACGCGTTTCTAGGACTCTAAACAAAGTTTCATGCAACATGAGTGCTTATAAGTTCCTCAATGAGCTTTGTAAAAGTTTCACGAACTTATGAAACATCTAACAACGCGTTTCTAGGACTCTAAACCAAGTTTCATGCAACATGAGAGCTTATAAGTTCCTCAATGAGCTTTGTACAAGTTTGACGAACGTATGAAACATCTAACAACGCGTTTCTAGGACTCTAAACCAAGTTTCATGCAACAAGAGTGCTTATAAGTATCTCAATGAGCTTTGTATAAGTTTGACGAACGTATAAAACATCTAACAACGCGTTTCTAGGACTCTAAACAAAGTTTCATGCAACATGAGTGCTTATAAATTCCTCAATGAGCTTTGTACAAGTTTCACGAACTTATGAAACATCTAACAACTCGTTTCTAAAACTCTAAACCATGTTTCATGCAACATAAGTGCTTATAAGTTCCTCAATGAGCTTTGTACAAGTTTGACGAACGTATGAAACATCTAACAACGCGTTTCTAAAACTCTAAACCAAGTTTCATGCAACATGAGTGCTTATAAGTTCCTCAATTAGCTTTATACATGTTTGAAAAACTTGTGACACATCTAACAACGCGTTTCTAGGACTCTAAAACAAGTTTCATGCAACATTAGTGGTTATAAGTTCCTCAATGAGCTTTGTACAAGTTTGACGAATTTATGAAACATCTAACAACGCGTTTCTAGGACTCTAAACCAAGTTTCATCCAACAAGAGTGCTTATAAGTTCCTCAATGAGCTTTGTACAAGTTTGACGAACGTATGAAACATCTAACAACGCGTTTCTAGGACTTTAAACCAAGTTTCATGCAATATGAGTGTTTATAAGTGTCTCAATGAGCTTTTTACAAGTTTGACGAACTTATGAAACATCTAACAACTCGTTTCTAGGACTCTAAACCAAGTTTCATGCAACATGAGTGCTTATAAGTATCTCAATGAGCTTTGTAAAAGTTTGACGAACTTATGAAACATCTAACAACTCGTTTCTAGGACTCTAAACCAAGTTTCATGCAACTTGAGAGCTTATAAGTTCCTGAATGAGCTTTGTACAAGTTTGAAGAACGTATGAAACATCTAACAACGCGTTTCTAAAACTCTAAACCAAGTTTCATGCAACATGAGTGATTATAAGTTCCTCAATGAGCTTTATACAAGTTTGACAAACTTATGAAACATCAAACAACGCGTTTCTAGGACTCTAAACCAAGTTTCATGCAACATAAGTGCTTATAAGTATCTTAATGAGCTTTGTATAAGTTTAACGAACTTATGAAACATCTAACAACGCGTTTCTAGGACTCTAAACAAGGTTTCATGTAACATGAGTGCTTATAAGTTCCTCAATGAGCTTTGTACAAGTTTCGCGAACTTATGAAACATCTAACAACGCGTTTCTAGGACTCTAAACCAAGTTACATGCAACATGAGTTCTTATGAGTTCCTCAATGAGCTTTGTACAAGTTTGACGAACGTATGAAACATCTAACAACGCGTTTCTAGGACTTTAGACAAAGTTTCATGCAACATGAGTGTTTATAGGTGTCTCAATGAGCTTTGTACAAGTTTGAAGAACTTATGAAACATCTAACAACACGTTTCTAGGACTCTAAACCAATTTTCAGGCAACATGAGTGCTTATAAGTATCTCAATGAGCTTTGTACAAGTTTGACGAACGTATGAAACATCTAACAACGCGTTTCTAGGACTCTAAACCAAGTTTCATGCAACATGAGTGTTTATAAGTGTCTCTATGAGCTTTGTACAAGTGTCACGAACTTATGAAACATCTAACAACGCGTTTCTAGGACTCTAAACCAAATTCATGCAACATGAGTGCTTATAAGTTCCTCAATGACCTTTGTACAAGTTTGACGAACGTATGAAACATCTAACAACGCGTTTCTAGGACTCTAAACCAAGTTACATGCAACATGAGTTCTTATAAGTTCCTCAATGAGCTTTGTAAAAGTTTCACGAACTTATGAAACATCTAACTACGCGTTTCTAAGACTCTAGACCAAGTTTAATGCAACATGAGTGCTTATAAGTTCCTCAATGAGCTTTGTACAAGTTTGACGAACTTATGAAACATCTAACAACGCGTTTCTAGGACTCTAATCCAAGTTTCATGCAGCATGAGTGATTATAAGTGTCTCAATGAGCTTTGTACAAGTTGATAAACTTATGAAACATTTAACCACGCGTTTCTAAGACTCTAAACCAAGTTTCATGCAACACGAGAGCTTATAAGTTCCCCAATGAGCTTTGTACAAGTTTGACGAACGTATGAAACATCTAACAACGCGTTTATAGGACTATAAACCAAGTTTCATGCAACTTTAGTTCTTATAAGTTCCTCAATGAGCTTTGTACAAATTTGACGAACGTATGAAACATCTAACAACGCGCTTCTAGGACTCTAAAGCAAGTTTCATGCAACATGAGTGCTTATAAGTATCTCAATGAGCTTTGCACAAGTTTCACGAACTTATGAAACATCTAACAACTTGTTTCAGGACTCTAAACCAAGTTACATGCAACATGAGTTCTTATAAGTTCCTCAATGAGCTTTGTACAAGTTTGACGAACGTATGAAACATCTAACAACGCGTTTCTAGGACTTTAAACCAAGTTTCATGCAACATGAGTATTTATAAGTGTCTCAATGAGCTTTGTACAAGTTTGACGAACTTACGAAACATCTTACAACGCGTTTCTAGGACTCTAAACCAAGTTTCATGCAACATGAGTGCTTATAAGTATCTCAATGAGCTTTGTACAAGTTTGACGAACTTATGAAACATCTTACAACTCGTTTCTAGGACTCTAAACCAAGTTTCATGCAACATGAGAGCTTATAAATTCCTCAATGAGCTTTGTACAAGTTTGACGAACGTATGAAACATCTAACAACGCGTTTCTAAAACTCTAAACCAAGTTTCATGCAACATAAGTGCTTAAAAATTCCTCAATGAGCTTTCTACAAGTTTCACGAACTTATGAAACATCTAACAACGCGTTTCAAGGACTCTAAACAAAGTTTCATGCAACATGAGTGCTTATAAGTTCCTCAATGAGCTTTGTACAAGTTTGACGAATGTATAAAACATCTAACAACGCGTTTCTAGAACTCTAAACAAAGTTTCATGCAACATGAGTGCTTATAAGTTCCTCAATGAGCTTTGTACAAGTTTCACGATCTTATGAAACATCTAACAACACATTTCTAGGATTATAAACCAAGTTTCATGCAACATGAGAGCTTATAAGTTCCTCAATGAGCTTTGTACAAGTTTGACGAACACATGAAACATCTAACAACGCGTTTCTAGGACTCTAAACCAAGTTTCATGCAACATGAGTGCTTATAAGTATCTCAATGAGCTTTGTATAAGTTTGACGAACTTATGAAACATCTAAAACTCGTTTCTAGAACTTTAAACCATGTTTCATGCAACATGAGATTTTATAAGTATCTCATTGAGCTTTGTACAAGTTCGACAAACTTATGAAACATCTAACAACGCGTTTCTAGGACTTTAAACCAAGTTTCATGCAACATGAGTGCTTATAAATATCTCAATGAGCTTTGTATAAGTTTGACGAACTTATGAAACATCTAACAACTCGTTTTTAGGACTCTAAATCAAGTTTCTTTCAACATGAGTTCTGATAAGTTCCCCAATAGCCTTTGTACAAGTTTGACGAACGTATGAAACATCTAACAACGCGTTTCTAGGACTCTAAACAAATTTTCATGCAACATGAGTGTTTATAAGTTCCTCAATGAGCTTTGTACAAGTTTCACGAACTTATGAAACATCTAACAACTCGTTTCTATGACTCTAAACAGAGTTTCATGCAACATGAGTGCTTATAAGTTCCTCAATGAGCTTTGTACAAGTTTGACGAACGTATGAAACATCTAACAACACGCTTCTAGGACTCTAAACCAAGTTTCATGCAACATGAGTGCTTATAAGTATCTCAATGAGCTTTGTACAAGTTTCACGAACTTATGAAACATCTAACAACGCGTTTCTAGGACTCTAAACCAAGTTACATGCAACATGAGTTCTTATAAGTTCCTCAATGAGCTTTGTACAAGTTTGACGAACGTATGAAACATCTAACAACGCGTTTCTAGGACTTTAAACCAAGTTTCATGCAACATGAGTGTTTATAAGTGTCTCAATGAGCTTTGTACAAGTTTGACGAACGTATGAAACATCTAACAACGCGTTTATAGGACTATAAACCAAGTTTCATGCAACTTTAGTTCTTATAAGTTCCTCAATGAGCTTTGTACAAATTTGACGAACGTATGAAACATCTAACAACGCGCTTCTAGGACTCTAAAGCAAGTTTCATGCAATATGAGTGCTTATAAGTATCTCAATGAGCTTTGCACAAGTTTCACGAACTTATGAAACATCTAACAACTTGTTTCAGGACTCTAAACCAAGTTACATGCAACATGAGTTCTTATAAGTTCCTCAATGAGCTTTGTACAAGTTTGACGAACGTATGAAATATCTAACAACGCGTTTCTAGGACTTTAAACCAAGTTTCATGCAACATGAGTATTTATAAGTGTCTCAATGAGCTTTGTACAAGTTTGACGAACTTACGAAACATCTTACAACGCGTTTCTAGGACTCTAAACCAAGTTTCATGCAACATGAGTGCTTATAAGTATCTCAATGAGCTTTGTACAAGTTTGACGAACTTATGAAACATCTTACAACTCGTTTCTAGGACTCTAAACCAAGTTTCATGCAACATGAGAGCTTATAAATTCCTCAATGAGCTTTGTACAAGTTTGACGAACGTATGAAACATCTAACAACGCGTTTCTAAAACTCTAAACCAAGTTTCATGCAACATAAGTGCTTAAAAATTCCTCAATGAGCTTTCTACAAGTTTCACGAACTTATGAAACATCTAACAACGCGTTTCAAGGACTCTAAACAAAGTTTCATGCAACATGAGTGCTTATAAGTTCCTCAATGAGCTTTGTACAAGTTTGACGAATGTATAAAACATCTAACAACGCGTTTCTAGGACTCTAAACAAAGTTTCATGCAACATGAGTGCTTATAAGTTCCTCAATGAGCTTTGTACAAGTTTCACGATCTTATGAAACATCTAACAACACATTTCTAGGACTCTAAACCAAGTTTCATGCAACATGAGAGCTTATAAGTTCCTCAATGAGCTTTGTACAAGTTTGACGAACACATGAAACATCTAACAACGCGTTTCTAGGACTCTAAACCAAGTTTCATGCAACATGAGTGCTTATAAGTATCTCAATGAGCTTTGTATAAGTTTGACGAACTTATGAAACATCTAAAACTCGTTTCTAGAACTTTAAACCATGTTTCATGCAACATGAGATTTTATAAGTATCTCATTGAGCTTTGTACAAGTTCGACAAACTTATGAAACATCTAACAACGCGTTTCTAGGACTTTAAACCAAGTTTCATGCAACATGAGTGCTTATAAATATCTCAATGAGCTTTGTATAAGTTTGACGAACTTATGAAACATCTAACAACTCGTTTTTAGGACTCTAAATCAAGTTTCTTTCAACATGAGTTCTGATAAGTTCCCCAATAGCCTTTGTACAAGTTTGACGAACGTATGAAACATCTAACAACGCGTTTATAGGACTCTAAACAAAGTTTCATGCAACATGAGTGTTTATAAGTTCCTCAATGAGCTTTGTACAAGTTTCACGAACTTATGAAACATCTAACAACTCGTTTCTATGACTCTAAACAGAGTTTCATGCAACATGAGTGCTTATAAGTTCCTCAATGAGCTTTGTACAAGTTTGACGAACGTATGAAACATCTAACAACACGCTTCTAGGACTCTAAACCAAGTTTCATGCAACATGAGTGCTTATAAGTATCTCAATGAGCTTTGTACAAGTTTCACGAACTTATGAAACATCTAACAACGCGTTTCTAGGACTCTAAACCAAGTTACATGCAACATGAGTTCTTATAAGTTCCTCAATGAGCTTTGTACAAGTTTGACGAACGTATGAAACATCTAACAACGCGTTTCTAGGACTTTAAACCAAGTTTCATGCAACATGAGTGTTTATAAGTGTCTCAATGAGCTTTGTACAAGTTTGACGAACTTATGAAACATCTTACAACGCGTTTCTAGGACTCTAAACCAAGTTTCATGCAACATGAGTGCTTATAAGTATCTCAATGAGCTTTGTACAAGTTTGACGAACTTATGAAACATCTTACAACTCGTTTCTAGGACTCTAAACCAAGTTTCATGCAACATGAGAGCTTATAAATTCCTCAATGAGCTTTGTACAAGTTTGACGAACGTATGAAACATCTAACAACGCGTTTCTAAAACTCTAAACCAAGTTTCATGCAACATGAGTGCTTATAAATTCCTCAATGAGTTTTGTACAAGTTTCACGAACTTATGAAACATCTAACAACACGTTTCTAGGACTCTAAACAAAGTTTCATGCAACATGAGTGCTTATAAGTTCCTCAATGAGCTTTGTACAAGTTTGACAAACTTATGAAAAATCTAACAACGCGTTTCTAGGACTCTAAACCTAGTTTCATGCAACATGAGTGCTTATAAGTTCCTCAATGAGCTTTGTACAAGTTTGACGAAGTTATGAAACATCTAACAACGCGTTTCTAGGACTCTAAACCAAGTTTCATGAAACATGAGTGCTTATAAAATCCTCAATGAGCTTTGTACAAGTTTCACGAACTTATGAAACATCTAACTACGCGTTTCTAGGACTCTAGACCAAGTTTAATGCAACATGAGTGCTTATAAGTTCCTCAATGAGCTTTGTACAAGTTTGACGAACTTATGAAACATCTAACAACGCGTTTCTAGGACTCTAAACCAAGTTTCATGCAACATGAGATTTTATAAGTATCTCAATGAGCTTTGTACAAGTTTGACAAACTTATGAAACACCTAACAACGCGTTTCTAGGACTTTAAACCAAGTTTCATGCAACATGAGTGCTTATAAATATCTCAATGAGCTTTGTATAAGTTTGACAAACTTATGAAACATCTAACAAATCGTTTTTAGGACTCTAAATCAAGTTTCAATCAACATGAGTTCTAATAAGTTCCTCAATAGCCTTTGTACAAGTTTGACGAACGTATGAAACATCTAACAACGTGTTTCTAGGACTCTAAACAAAGTTTCATGCAACATGATTGTTTATAAATTCCTCAATGAGCTTTGTAAAAGTTTGACGAACGTATGAAACATCTAACAACGCGTTTCCAGGAATTTAAACCAAGTTTCATGCAACATGAGTGTTTATAAGTGTCTCAATGAGCTTTGTACAAGTTTGACGAACTTATCAAACATCTTACAACCCGTTTCTAGGACTCTAAACCAAGTTTCATGCAACATGAGTGCTTATAAGTATCTCAATGAGCTTTGTACAAGTTTGACGAACTTATGAAACATCTAACAACTCGTTTCTAGGACTCTAAACCAAGTTTCATGCAACATGAGAGCTTATAAATTCCTCAATGAGCTTTGTACAAGTTTGACGAACGTATGAAACATCTAACAACGCGTTTCTAAAACTCTAAACCAAGTTTCATGCAACATGAGTGCTTATAAGTTCCTCAATGAGCTTTGTACAAGTTTCACGAACTTATGAAACATCTAACAACGCGTTTCTAGGACTCTAAACAAAGTTTCATGCAACATGAGTGCTTATAAGTTCCTCAATGAGCTTTGTACAAGTTTGACGAACGTATAAAACATCTAACAACGCGTTTCTAGGACTCTAAACAAAGTTTCATGCAACATGAGTGCTTATAAGTTCCGCAATGAGCTTTGTACAAGTTTCACGAACATATGAAACATCTAACAACGCGTTTCTAGGACTCTAAACCAAGTTTCATGCAACATGAGAGCTTATAAGTTCCTCAATGAGCTTTGTACAAGTTTGACGAACGTATGAAACATCTAACAACGCGTTTCTAGGACTCTAACCCAAGTTTCATGCAACAAGAGTGCTTATAAGTATCTCAATGAGCTTTGTACAAGTTTCACGAACTTATGAAACATCTAACAACGCGTTTCTAGGACTCTAAACTATGTTACATGCAACATGAGTTCTTATAAGTTCCTCAATGAGCTTTGTATAAGTTTGACGAACGTATAAAACATCTAACAACGCGTTTCTAGGACTCTAAACAAAGTTTCATGCAACATGAGTGCTTATAAATTCCTCAATGAGCTTTGTACAAGTTTCACGAACTTATGAAACATCTAACAACTCGTTTCTAAAACTCTAAACCATGTTTCATGCAACATAAGTGCTTATAAGTTCCTCAATGAGCTTTGTACAAGTTTGACGAACGTATGAAACATCTAACAACGCGTTTCTAAAACTCTAAACAAAGTTTCATGCAACATGAGTGCTTATAAGTTCCTCAATTAGCTTTATACATGTTTGAAAAACTTGTGAAACATCTAACAACGCGTTTCTAGGACTCTAAAACAAGTTTCATGCAACATTAGTGGTTATAAGTTCCTCAATGAGCTTTGTACAAGTTTGACGAATTTATGAAACATCTAACAACGCGTTTCTAGGACTCTAAACCAAGTTTCATGCAACAAGAGTGCTTATAAGTTCCTCAATGAGCTTTGTACAAGTTTGACGAACGTATGAAACATCTAACAACGCGTTTCTAGGACTTTAAACCAAGTTTCATGCAATATGAGTGTTTATAAGTGTCTCAATGAGCTTTTTACAAGTTTGACGAACTTATGAAACATCTAACAACTCGTTTCTAGGACTCTAAACCAAGTTTCATGCAACATGAGTGCTTATAAGTATCTCAATGAGCTTTGTAAAAGTTTGACGAACTTATGAAACATCTAACAACTCGTTTCTAGGACTCTAAACCAAGTTTCATGCAACTTGAGAGCTTATAAGTTCCTGAATGAGCTTTGTACAAGTTTGAAGAACGTATGAAACATCTAACAACGTGTTTCTAAAACTCTAAACCAAGTTTCATGCAACATGAGTGATTATAAGTTCCTCAATGAGCTTTATACAAGTTTGACAAACTTATGAAACATAAAACAACGCGTTTCTAGGAAACCAAGTCTAAACCAAGTTTCATACAAAGTATCATATGAGCTTTGTGCTAAGTATAAGTATGAAACTTATCTATGAGCTTTGTAACGCGTTTCTAACTCTAAACCAAGTTTATGTACGAACTTATAAGTTCCTCAATGAGCTTTGTACAAGTTTCGCGAACTTATGAAACATCTAACAACGCGTTTCTAGGACTCTAAACCAAGTTACATGCAACATGAGTTCTTATGAGTTCCTCAATGAGCTTTGTACAAGTTTGACGAACGTATGAAACATCTAACAACGCGTTTCTAGGACTTTAGACAAAGTTTCATGCAACATGAGTGTTTATAAGTGTCTCAATGAGCTTTGTACAAGTTTGAAGAACTTATGAAACATCTAACAACACGTTTCTAGGACTCTAAACCAATTTTCAGGCAACATGAGTGCTTATAAGTATCTCAATGAGCTTTGTACAAGTTTGACGAACGTATGAAACATCTAACAACGCGTTTCTAGGACTCTAAACCAAGTTTTATGCAACATGAGTGTTTATAAGTGTCTCTATGAGCTTTGTACAAGTTTCACGAACTTATGAAACATCTAACAACGCGTTTCTAGGACTCTAAACCAAATTCATGCAACATGAGTGCTTATAAGTTCCTCAATGACCTTTGTACAAGTTTGACGAAAGTATGAAACATCTAACAACGCGTTTCTAGGACTCTAAACCAAGTTACATGCAACATGAGTTCTTATAAGTTCCTCAATGAGCTTTGTACAAGTTTCACGAACTTATGAAACATCTAACAACGCGTTTCTAAGACTCTAAACCAAGTTTGATGCAACATGAGTGCTTATAAGTTCCTCAATGATCTTTGTACAAGTTTGACGAACGTATGAAACATCTAACAACGTGTTTCTAGGACTCTAAACCAAGTTTCATGCAACATGAGTACTTATAAGTTCCTCAATGAGCTTTGTAAAAGTTTTATGAACGTATGAAACATCTAACAACGTGTTTCTAGGACTCTAATCCAAGTTTTATGCAACATGAGAGCTTATAAGTTCCTCAATGAGCTTTATACAAGTTTGACGAACTTATGAAACATCTAACAACGCGTTTCTAGGACTCTAAACCAAGTTTCATGCAACATGAGTGCTTATAAGTATCTCAATGAGCTTTGTATAAGTTTGACGAACTTATGAAACATCTAACAACTCGTTTCTAGGAATCTAAACCAAGTTTCATGCAACATGAGTGCATATAAGTTCCTCAATGAGATTTGTACAAGTTTGACGAAGTATGAAACATCTAACAACGCGTTTCTAGGACTCTAAACCAAGTTTCATGCAAAATGAGTGCTTATAAGTATCTCAACGAGCTTATTTGTATAAGTTTCCCGAACTTATGAAACATCTAACAACGCGTTTATAGGACTCTAAACCAAGTTTCATGCAACATGAGTGTTTATAAGTGTCTCAATGAGCTATTTACAAGTTTGACGAACTTATGAAACATCTAACAACGCATTTCTAGGACTCTAAACCATGTTTAAGGCAACATGAGTGCTTAGAAGTTCCTCAATGAGCTTTGTACTAGTTTCACGAACTTATGAAACATCTAACAACGCATTTCTAGGACTCTAAACCAAGTTTCATGCAACATGAGAACATATAAGTTCCTCAATGAGCTTTGTACAAGTTTGACGAATGTATGAAACATCTAACAACGCGTTTCTAGGACTCTAAACCAAGTTTCATGCAACATGAGTGATTATAAGTGTCTCAATGAGCTTTGTACAAGTTTGACGAACTTTTGAAACATCTAACAACTCTTTTCTAGGACTCTAAACCAAGTTGCATGCAACATGAGAACTTATAAGTTCCTAAAAGAGCTTTGCACAAGTTTGACGAACTTATGAAACATCTAACAACACGTTTCTAGGACTCTAAACCAAGTTTCATGCAACATGAGTGCTTATAAGTATCTCAATGAGCTTTGTATAAATTTGACGAACTTATGAAACATCTAACAACGCGTTTCTAGGACTCTAAACTAAGTTTCATGCAACATGAGTGTTTATAAGTGTCTCAATGAGCTTTGTAAAAGTTTGACGAACTTATGAAACATCTAACAACGCGTTTCTAGGACTCTAAACCAAATTTCATGCAACATGAGTGCTTATAAGTATCTCAATGAGCTTTGAATAAGTTTGACGAACTTATGAAACATCTAACAACTCGTTTCTAAAACTCTAAACCAAGTTTCATGAAATATGAGTGCTTATAAGTTCCTCAATGAGCTTTGTACAAGTTTGACGAACGTATGAAACATCAAAAAACGCGTTTCTAAAACTCTATACCAAGTTTCATGCAACATGAGTGCTTATAAGTTTCTCAATAAGCTTTGTACAATTTTCAAGAACTTATGAAACATCTAAATACGCGTTTCTAGGACTCTAGACCAAGTTTCATGCAACATGAGTGCTTATAAGTTCCTCAATGAGCTTTGTACAAGTTTGCCGAACGTATGAAACATCTAACAACGCGTTTCTAGGACTCTAAACCAAGTTTCTTGCAACATGAGTGCTTATATGTTTCTCAATAAGCTTTGTAGAAGTTTCAAGAACTTATGAAACATCTAACAACGCGTTTCTAGGACTATAAACCAAGTTTCATGCAACATGAGAGCTTATAAGTTCCTCAATGAGCTTTGTATAAGTTTGTCAAACGTATGAAACATCTAACAAAGCGTTTCTAGGACTCTAAACCAAGTTTCATGCAACATGAGTGCTTATAAGTTCCTCGATGAGCTTTGTACAAGTTTGACGAACTTATGAAACATCTAACAACGCGTTTCTAGGACTCTAAACCAAATTTCATGCAACATGAGTGCTTATAAGTATCTCAATGAGCTTTGTATAAGTTTGACGAACTTATGAAACATCTAACAACTTGTTTCTAAAACTCTAAACCAAGTTTCATGAAATATGAGTGCTTATAAGTTCCTCAATGAGCTTTGTACAAGTTTGACGAACGTATGAAACATCAAAAAACGCGTTTCTAAAACTCTATACCAAGTTGCATGCAACATGAGTGCTTATAAGTTTCTCAATAAGCTTTGTACAAGTTTCAAGAACTTATGAAACATCTAAATACGCGTTTCTAGGACTCTAGACCAAGTTTCATGCAACATGAGTGCTTATAAGTTCCTCAATGAGCTTTGTACAAGTTTGCCGAACGTATGAAACATCTAACAACGCGTTTCTAGGACTCTAAACCAAGTTCCATGCAACACGAGTGCTTATAAGTTCCTCAATGAGCTTTGTACAAGTTTGCCGAACGTATGAAACATCTAACAACGCGTTTCTAGGACTCTAAACCAAGTTTCATGCAACACGAGTGCTTATAAGTTCCTCAATGAGCTTTGTACAAGTTTGACGAACGTATGAAATATCTAACAACGCGTTTCTAGGACTCTAAACCAAGTTTCATGCAACACGAGTGCTTATAAGTTCCTCAATGAGCATTGTACAAGTTTGACGAACGTATGAAATATCTAACAACGCGTTTCTAGGACTCTAAACCAAGTTTCATGCAACAAGAGTGCTTATAAGTTCCTCAATGAGCTTTGTACAAGTTTGACGAACGTATGAAACATCTAACAACGCGTTTCTAGGACTCTAAACCAAGTTTCAAGAAACATGAGTGTTTATAAGTGTCTCAATGAGCTTTGTACAAGTTTGACGAACTTATGGACATCTAACAACACGGTTCTAGGACTCTAAACCAAGTTTGATGCAACATGAGTGCTTATAAGTTCCTCAATGAGCTTTGTACAAGTTTGACGAACGTATGAAACATCAAAAAACGCGTTTCTAAAACTCTATACCAAGTTGCATGCAACATGAGTGCTTATAATTTTCTCAATAAGATTTGTACAAGTTTCAAGAACTTATGAAACATCTAAATACGCGTTTCTAGGACTCTAGACCAAGTTTCATGCAACATGAGTGCTTATAAGTTCCTCAATGAGCTTTGTACAAGTTTGCCGAACGTATGAAACATCTAACAACGCGTTTCTAGGACTCTAAACCAAGTTCCATGCAACACGAGTGCTTTTAAGTTCCTCAATGAGCTTTGTACAAGTTTGCCGAACGTATGAAACATCTAACAACGCGTTTCTAGGACTCTAAACCAAGTTTCATGCAACACGAGTGCTTATAAGTTCCTCAATGAGCTTTGTACAAGTTTGACGAACGTATGAAACATCTAACAACGCGTTTCTAGGACTCTAAACCAAGTTTCATGCAACATGAGTGCTTATAAGTTCCTCAATGAGCTTTGTACAAGTTTGACGAACGTATGAAACATCTAACAACGCGTTTCTAGGACTCTAAACCAAGTTTAATGCAACATGAGAGCTTATAAGTTCCTCAATGAGCTTTATACACGTTTGATGAACTAATGAAACATCTAACAACGCGTTTCTAGGACTCTAAACCAAGTTTCATGCAACATGAGTGCTTATAAGTATCTTAATGAGCTTTTTATAAGTTTGACGAACTTATGAAACATCTAACAACTCGTTTCTAGGACTCTAAACCAAGTTTCATGCAACATGAGAGCTTATAAGTTCCTCAATGAGATTTGTACAAGTTTGACGAAGTATGAAACATCTAACAACGCGTTTCTAGGACTCGAAACCAAGTTTCATGCAACATGAGTGCTTATAAGTATCTAAATTAGCTTTGTATAAGTTTCACGAACTTATGAAACATCTAACAACGCGTTTCTAGGACTCTAAACCAAGTTTCATGCAACATGAGTGCTTATAAGTATCTCAATGAGCTTTGTATAAGTTTCACGAACTTATGAAACATCTAACAACGCGTTTCTAGGACTCTAAACCAAGTTTCATGCAACATGAGTGTTTATAAGTGTCTCAATGAGCTTTGTACAAGTTTGACGAACTTATGAAACTTCTAACAACGCGTTTCTAGGACTTTAAACCATGTTTAAGGCAACATGAGTGCTTAGAAGTTTCTGAATAAGCTTTGTACATCTAACAACGCATTTTCTAGGACTCTAAACCAAGTTTCATGCAAAATGAGAACTTATAAGTTCCTTAATGAGCTTTGTACAAGTTTGACGAACATATGAAACATCTAACAACGCGTTTCTAAAACTCTAAACCAAGTTTCTTGCAACATGAGTGCTTATATGTTTCTCAATAAGTTTTGTAGAAGTTTCAAGAACTTATGAAACATCTAACAACACGTTTCTAGGACTATAAACCAAGTTTCATGCAACATGAGAGCTTATAAGTTCCTCAATGAGCTTTGTACAAGTTTGACAAACGTATGAAACATCTAACAACGCGTTTCTAGGACTCTAAACCAAGTTTCATGCAACATGAGTGCTTATAAGTTCCTCGATGAGCTTTGTACAAGTTTGACGAATTTATGAAACATCTAACAACGCGTTTCTAGGACTCTAAACCAAATTTCATGCAACATGAGTGCTTATAAGTATCTCAATGAGCTTTGTATAAGTTAGACGAACTTATGAAACATCTAACAACTTGTTTCTAAAACTCTAAACCAAGTTTCATGAAATATGAGTGCTTATAAGTTCCTCAATGAGCTTTGTACAAGTTTGACGAACGTATGAAACATCAAAAAACGAGTTTCTAAAACTCTATACCAACTTTCATGCAACATGAGTGCTTATAAGTTTCTCAATAAGCTTTGTACAAGTTTCAAGAACTTATGAAACATCTAAATACGCGTTTCTAGGACTCTAGACCAAGTTTCATGCAACATGAGAGCTTATAAGTTCCTCAATGAGCTTTGTACAAGTTTGTCGAACGTATGAAACATCTAACAACGCGTTTCTAGGACTCTAAACCAAGTTCCATGCGACACGAGTGCTTATAAGTTCCTCAATGAGCTTTGTACAAGTTTGACGAACGTATGAAACATCTAACAACGCGTTTCTAGGACTCTAAACCAAGTTTCATGCAACATGAGTGCTTATATATAAGTTCCTCAATGAGCTTTGTACAAGTTTGCCGAACGTATGAAACATCTAACAACGCGTTTCTAGGACTCTAAACCAAGTTTCATGCAACACGAGTGCTTATAAGTTCCTCAATGAGCTTTGTACAAGTTTGACGAACGTATGAAACATCTAACAACGCGTTTCTAGGACTCTAAACCAAGTTTCATGCAACATGAGTGCTTATAAGTTCCTCAATGAGCTTTGTACAAGTTTGACGAATGTATGAAACATCTAACAACGCGTTTCTAGGACTCTAAACCAAGTTTCAAGCAACATGAGTGTTTATAAGTGTCTCAATGAGCTTTGTACAAGTTTGACGAACTTATGAACATCTAACAACACGTTTCTAGGACTCTAAACCAAGTTTGATGGAACATGAGTGCTTATATGTTCCTCAATGAGCTTTGTACAAGTTTGACGAACGTATGAAACATCTAACAACGTGTTTCTAGGACTCTAATCCAAGTTTCATGCAACATGAGTACTTATAAGTTCCTCAATGAGCTTTGTAAAAGTTTCACGAACGTATGAAACATCTAACAACGTGTTTCTAGGACTCTAATCCAAGTTTAATGCAACATGAAAGCTTATAAGTTCCTCAATGAGCTTTATACAAGTTTGACGAACTAATGAAACATCCAACAACGCGTTTCTAGGACTCTAAACCAAGTTTCATGCAACATGAGTGCTTATAAGTATCTTAATGATCTTTGTATAAGTTTGACGAACTTATGATACATCTAACAACTCGTTTCTAGGACTCTAAACCAAGTTTTATGCAACATGAGAGCTTATAAGTTCCTCAATGAGATTTGTACAAGTTTGACGAAGTATGAAACATCTAACAACGCGTTTCTAGGACTCGAAACCAAGTTTCATGCAACATGAGTTCTTATAAGTATCTAAATTAGCTTTGTATAAGTTTCACGAACTTATGAAACATCTAACAACGCGTTTCTAGGACTCTAAACCAAGTTTCATGCAACATGAGTGTTTATAAGTGTCTCAATGAGCTTTGTACAAGTTTGACGAACGTATGAAACATCTAACAACGCGTTTCTAGGACTCTAAACCAAGTTTCATGCAACATGAGTGCTTATAAGTTCCTCAATGAGCTTTGTACAAGTTTGATGAACGTATGAAACATCTAACAACGCGTTTCTAGGACTCTAAACCAAGTTTCAAGCAACATGAGTGTTTATAAGTGTCTCAATGAGCTTTGTACAAGTTTGACGAACTTATGAACATCTAACAACACGTTTCTAGGACTCTAAACCAAGTTACATGCAACATGAGTTCTTATAAATTCCTCAATGACCTTTGTACAAGCTTGACGAACGTATGAAACATCTAACAACGCGTTTCTAGGACTCTAAACCAAGTTACATGCAACATGAGTTCTTATAAGTTCCTCAATGAGCTTTGTACAAGTTTCACGAACGCATGAAACATCTAACAACGTGTTTCTAGGACTCTAATCCAAGTTTAATGCAACATGAGAGCTTATAAGTTCCTCAATGAGCTTTATACAAGTTTGACGAACTAATGAAACATCTAACAACGCGTTTCTAGGACTCTAAACCAAGTTTCGTGCAACATGAGTGCTTATAAGTATCTTAATGAGCTTTGTATAAGTTTGCCGAAATTATGAAACATCTAACAACTCGTTTCTAGGACTCTAAACCAAGTTTCATGCAACATGAGAGCTTATAAGTTCCTCAATGAGATTTTTACAATTTTGACGAAGTATGAAACATCTAACAACGCGTTTCTAGGACTCTAAACCAAGTTTCATGCAACATGAGTGCTTATAAGTATCTCAATGAGCTTTGTATAAGTTTCACGAACTTATGAAAAATCTAACAACGCGTTTCTAGGACTCTAAACCAAGTTTCATGCAACATGAGTGTTTATAAGTGTCTCAATGAGCTTTGTACAAGTTTGACGAACTTATGAAACATCTAACAACGCGTTTCTAGGACTCTAAACCATGTTTAAGGCAACATGAGTGCTTAGAAGTTCCTGAATAAGCTTTGTACAAGTTTCACAAACTTATGAAACATCTAACAACGCATTTCTAGGACTCTAAACCAAGTTGCATGCAAAATGAGAACGTATAAGTTCCTCAACGAGCTTTGTACAAGTTTGACGAACATATGAAACATCTAACAACGCGTTTCTAAAACATTAAACCAAGTTTCTTGCAACAACATTAAACCAAGTTTCTTGCAACATGAGTGCTTATATGTTTCTCAATAAGCTTTGTAGAAGTTTCAAGAACTTATGAAACATCTAACAACGCGTTTCTAGGACTATAAACCAAGTTTCATGCAACATGAGAGCTTATAAGTTCCTCAATGAGCTTTGTACAAGTTTGACAAACGTATGAAACATCTAACAACGCGTTTCTAGGACTCTAAACCAAGTTTCATGCAACATGAGTGCTTATAAGTTCCTCGATGAGCTTTGTACAAGTTTGACGAACTTATGAAACATCTAACAACGCGTTTCTAGGACTCTAAACCAAATTTCATGCAACATGAGTGCTTATAAGTATCTCAATGAGCTTTGTATAAGTTTGACGAACTATAAGTTTGACGATCTACTTAACTGTTTCTAAAACTCTAAACCAAGTTTCATGAAATATGAGTGCTTATAAGTTTCTCAATAAGGTTTGTACAAGTTTCAAGAACTTATGAAACATCTAAATACGCGTTTCTAGGACTCTAGACCAAGTTTCATGCAACATGAGTGCTTATAAGTTCCTCAATGAGCTTTGCACAAGTTTGCCGAACGTATGAAACATCTAACAACACGTTTCTAAGACTCTAAACCAAGTTCCATGCAACACGAGTGCTTATAAGTTCCTCAATGAGCTTTGTAGAAGTTTCAAAGAACGTATGAAACATCTAACAACGCGTTTCTAGGACTCTAAACCAAGTTTCATGCAACATGAGTGCTTATAAGTTCCTCAATGAGCTTTGTACAAGTTTGCCGAACGTATGAAACATCTAACAACGCGTTTCTAAGACTCTAAACCAAGTTCCATGCAACACGAGTGCTTATAAGTTCCTCAATGAGCTTTGTACAAGTTTGACGAACGTATGAAACATCTAACAACGCGTTTCTAGGACTCTAAACAATGTTTAAGGCAACATGAGTGCTTAGAAGTTCCTGAATGAGCTTTGTACAAGTTTCACGAACTTATGAAACATCTAACATCGCATTTCTAGGATTCTAAACCAAGTTTCATGCAAAATGAGAACTTATAAGTTTCTCAATGAGCTTTGTACAAGTTTGACGAAGGTATGAAACATCTAACAGCGCGTTTCTAAAACTCTAAACCAAGTTTCTTGCAACATGAGTGCTTATATGTTTCTCAATAAGCTTTGTAGAAGTTTCAAGAACTTATGAAACATCTAAGAACTCGTTTCTAGGACTCTAAACCAAGTTTCATGCAACATGAGAGCTTATAAGTTCCTCAATGAGCTTTGTACAAGTTTGACGAACATATGAAACATCTAACAACGCGTTTCTAAAACTCTAAACCAAGTTTCTTGCAACATGAGTGCTTATATGTTTCTCAATAAGCTTTGTAGAAGTTTCAAGAACTTATGAAACATCTAACAACGCGTTTCTAGGACTATAAACCAAGTTTCATGCAACATGAGAGCTTATAAGTTCCTCAATGAGCTTTGTACAAGTTTGACAAACGTATGAAACATCTAACAACGCGTTTCTAGGACTCTAAACCAAGTTTCATGCAACATGAGTGCTTATAAGTTCCTCGATGAACTTTGTACAAGTTTGACGAACTTATGAAACATCTAACAACGCGTTTCTAGGACTCTAAACCAAATTTCATGCAACATGAGTGCTTATAAGTATCTCAATGAGCTTTGTATAAGTTTGACGAACTTATGAAACATCTAACAACTTGTTTCTAAAACTCTAAACCAAGTTTCATGAAATATGAGTGCTTATAAGTTCCTCAATGAGCTTTGTACAAGTTTGACGAACGTATGAAACATCAAAAAACGCGTTTCTAAAACTCTATACCAAGTTTCATGCAACATGAGTGCTTATAAGTTTCTCAATAAGCTTTGTACAAGTTTCAAGAACTTATGAAACATCTAAATACGCGTTTATGGGACTCTAGACCAAGTTTCATGCAACATGAGTGCTTATAAGTTCCTCAATGAGCTTTGTACAAGTTTGCCGAACGTATGAAACATCTAACAACGCGTTTCTAGGACTCTAAACCAAGTTTCATGCAACACGAGTGCTTATAAGTTCCTCAATGAGCTTTGTACAAGTTTGACGAACGTATGAAACATCTAACAACGTGTTTCTAGGACTCTAAACCAAGTTTCATGCAACATGAGTGCTTATAAGTTCCTCAATGAGCTTTGTACAAGTTTGTCGAACGTATGAAACATCTAACAACGCGTTTCTAGGACTCTAAACCAAGTTTCATGCAACCTGAGTGCTTATAAGTTCCTCGATGAGCTTTGTACTAGTTTGACGAAGTATGAAACATCTAACAACGCGTTTCTAGGACTCTAAACAAGGTTTCATGCAACATGAGTGCTTATAAGTATCTCAATGACCTTTGTATAAGTTTGACGAACTTATGAAACATCTAACAACTCGTTTCTAGGACTCTAAACCAAGTTTCATGCAACATGAGAGTTTATAAGTTCCTCAATGAGCTTTGTACTAGTTTGACGAAGTATGAAACATCTAACAACGCGTTTCTAGGACTCTAAACCAAGTTTCATGCAACATGAGTGCTTATAAGTATCTCAATGACCTTTGTATAAGTTTCACAAACTTATGAAACATCTATCAACGCGTTTCTAGAAACCAAGTTTCATGCAACATGAGTGTTTATAAGGGTCTCAATGATCTTTGTACAAGTTTGACGAACTTATGAAACATCTAACAACGCGTTTCTAGGACTCTAAACCATTTTAAGGCAACATGAGTGCTTATAAGTTCCTCAACGAGCTTTGTACAAATTTCACGAACTTATGAAACATCTAACAACGGGTTTCTAGGACTCTAAACAAAGTTTCATCAAACATGAGAGCTTATAAGTATCTCAATGAGCTTTGTATAAGTTTGACGAACTTATGAAACATCTAACAACTCGTTTCTAGGACTCTAAACCAAGTTTCATGCAACATGAGAGCTTATAAGTTTCTCAATGAGATTTGTACAAGTTTGACGAAGTATGAAACATCTAACAACGCGTTTCTAGGACTATAAACACAGTTTCATGCAACATCAGTGCTTATAAGTATCTCAATGAGCTTTGTATAAGTTTCACGAACTTATGAAACATCTAACAACGCGTTTCTAGGACTCTAAACCAAGTTTCATGCAACATGAGTGCTTATAAGTTCCTCAATGAGCTTTGTACAAGTTTGACGAACGTATGAAACATCTAACAACGCGTTTCTAGGACTCTAAACCAAGTTTCATGCAACACGAGTGCTTATAAGTTCCTCAATGAGCTTTGTACAAGTTTGACGAACGTATGAAACATCTAACAACGCGTTTCTAGGACTCTAAACCAAGTTTCATGCAACATGAGTGCTTATAAGTTCCTCAATGAGCTTTGTACAAGTTTGCCGAACGTATGAAACATCTAACAACGCGTTTCTAGGACTCTAAACCAAGTTTCATGCAACCTGAGTGCTTATAAGTTCCTCGATGAGCTTTGTACAAGTTTGACGAACGTATGAAACATCTAACAACACGTTTCTAGGACTCTAAACCAAGTTTCATGCAACATGAGAGATTATAAGTATCTCAATGAGCTTTGTATAAGTTTGACGAACTTATGAAACATCTAACAACTCGTTTCTAGGACTCTAAACCAAGTTTCATGCAACATGAGAGTTTATAAGTTCCTCAATGAGCTTTGTACTAGTTTGACGAAGTATGAAACATCTAACAACGCGTTTCTAGGACTCTAAACCAAGTTTCATGCAACATGAGTGCTTATAAGTATCTCAATGACCTTTGTATAAGTTTCACAAACTTATGAAACATCTATCAACGCGTTTCTAGAAACCAAGTTTCATGCAACATGAGTGTTTATAAGGGTCTCAATGATCTTTGTACAAGTTTGACGAACTTATGAAACATCTAACAACGCGTTTCTAGGACTCTAAACCAAATTTCATGCAACATGAGTGCTTATAAGTATCTCAATGAGCTTTGTATAAGTTTGACGAACTTATGAAACATCTAACAACTTGTTTCTAAAACTCTAAACCAAGTTTCATGAAATATGAGTGCTTATAAGTTCCTCAATGAGCTTTGTACAAGTTTGACGAACGTATGAAACATCAAAAAACGGGTTTCTAAAACTCTATACCAAGTTTCATGCAACATGAGTGCTTATAAGTTTCTCAATAAGGTTTGTACAAGTTTCAAGAACTTATGAAACATCTAAATACGCGTTTCTAGGACTCTAGACCAAGTTTCATGCAACATGAGTGCTTATAAGTTCCTCAATGAGCTTTGCACAAGTTTGCCGAACGTATGAAACATCTAACAACGCGTTTCTAAGACTCTAAACCAAGTTCCATGCAACACGAGTGCTTATAAGTTCCTCAATGAGCTTTGTAGAAGTTTCAAGAACGTATGAAACATCTAACAACGCGTTTCTAGGACTCTAAACCAAGTTTCATGCAACATGAGTGCTTATAAGTTCCTCAATGAGCTTTGTACAAGTTTGCCGAACGTATGAAACATCTAACTACGCGTTTCTAAGACTCTAAACCAAGTTCCATGCAACACGAGTGCTTATAAGTTCCTCAATGAGCTTTGTACAAGTTTGACGAACGTATGAAACATCTAACAACGCGTTTCTAGGACTCTAAACCATGTTTAAGGCAACATGAGTGCTTAGAAGTTCCTGAATGAGCTTTGTACAAGTTTCACGAACTTATGAAACATCTAACATCGCATTTCTAGGATTCTAAACCAAGTTTCATGCAAAATGAGAACTTATAAGTTTCTCAATGAGCTTTGTACAAGTTTGACGAACGTATGAAACATCTAACAGCGCGTTTCTAAAACTCTAAACCAAGTTTCTTGCAATATGAGTGCTTATATGTTTCTCAATAAGCTTTGTAGAAGTTTCAAGAACTTATGAAACATCTAAGAACTCGTTTCTAGGACTCTAAACCAAGTTTCATGCAACATGAGAGCTTATAAGTTCCTCAATGAGCTTTGTACAAGTTTGACGAACATATGAAACATCTAACAACGCGTTTCTAAAACTCTAAACCAAGTTTCTTGCAACATGAGTGCTTATATGTTTCTCAATAAGCTTTGTAGAAGTTTCAAGAACTTATGAAACATCTAACAACGCGTTTCTAGGACTATAAACCAAGTTTCATGCAACATGAGAGCTTATAAGTTCCTCAATGAGCTTTGTACAAGTTTGACAAACGTATGAAACATCTAACAACGCGTTTCTAGGACTCTAAACCAAGTTTCATGCAACATGAGTGCTTATAAGTTCCTCGATGAACTTTGTACAAGTTTGACGAACTTATGAAACATCTAACAACGCGTTTCTAGGACTCTAAACCAAATTTCATGCAACATGAGTGCTTATAAGTATCTCAATGAGCTTTGTATAAGTTTGACGAACTTATGAAACATCTAACAACTTGTTTCTAAAACTCTAAACCAAGTTTCATGAAATATGAGTGCTTATAAGTTCCTCAATGAGCTTTGTACAAGTTTGACGAACGTATGAAACATCAAAAAACGCGTTTCTAAAACTCTATACCAAGTTTCATGCAACATGAGTGCTTATAAGTTTCTCAATAAGCTTTGTACAAGTTTCAAGAACTTATGAAACATCTAAATACGCGTTTATGGGACTCTAGACCAAGTTTCATGCAACATGAGTGCTTATAAGTTCCTCAATGAGCTTTGTACAAGTTTGCCGAACGTATGAAACATCTAACAACGCGTTTCTAGGACTCTAAACCAAGTTTCATGTAACACGAGTGCTTATAAGTTCCTCAATGAGCTTTGTACAAGTTTGACGAACGTATGAAACATCTAACAACGTGTTTCTAGGACTCTAAACCAAGTTTCATGCAACATGAGTGCTTATAAGTTCCTCAATGAGCTTTGTACAAGTTTGTCGAACGTATGAAACATCTAACAACGCGTTTCTAGGACTCTAAACCAAGTTTCATGCAACCTGAGTGCTTATAAGTTCCTCGATGAGCTTTGTACTAGTTTGACGAAGTATGAAACATCTAACAACGCGTTTCTAGGACTCTAAACAAGGTTTCATGCAACATGAGAGATTATAAGTATCTCAATGAGCTTTGTATAAGTTTGACGAACTTATGAAACATCTAACAACTCGTTTCTAGGATTCTAAACCAAGTTTCATGCAACATGAGAGTTTATAAGTTCCTCAATGAGCTTTGTACTAGTTTGACGAAGTATGAAACATCTAACAACGCGTTTCTAGGACTCTAAACCAAGTTTCATGCAACATGAGTGCTTATAAGTATCTCAATGACCTTTGTATAAGTTTCACAAACTTATGAAACATCTATCAACGCGTTTCTAGAAACCAAGTTTCATGCAACATGAGTGTTTATAAGGGTCTCAATGATCTTTGTACAAGTTTGACGAACTTATGAAACATCTAACAACGCGTTTCTAGGACTCTAAACCATTTTAAGGCAACATGAGTGCTTATAAGTTCCTCAACGAGCTTTGTACAAATTTCACGAACTTATGAAACATCTAACAACGGGTTTCTAGGACTCTAAACAAAGTTTCATCAAACATGAGAGCTTATAAGTATCTCAATGAGCTTTGTATAAGTTTGACGAACTTATGAAACATCTAACAACTCGTTTCTAGGACTCTAAACCAAGTTTCATGCAACATGAGAGCTTATAAGTTTCTCAATGAGATTTGTACAAGTTTGACGAAGTATGAAACATCTAACAACGCGTTTCTAGGACTATAAACACAGTTTCATGCAACATCAGTGCTTATAAGTATCTCAATGAGCTTTGTATAAGTTTCACGAACTTATGAAACATCTAACAACGCGTTTCTAGGACTCTAAACCAAGTTTCATGCAACATAAGTGCTTATAAGTTCCTCAATGAGCTTTGTACAAGTTTGACGAACGTATGAAACATCTAACAACGCGTTTCTAGGACTCTAAACCAAGTTTCATGCAACACGAGTGCTTATAAGTTCCTCAATGAGCTTTGTACAAGTTTGACGAACGTATGAAACATCTAACAACGCGTTTCTAGGACTCTAAACCAAGTTTCATGCAACATGAGTGCTTATAAGTTCCTCAATGAGCTTTGTACAAGTTTGCCCGAACGTATGAAACATCTAACAACGCGTTTCTAGGACTCTAAACCAAGTTTCATGCAACCTGAGTGCTTATAAGTTCCTCGATGAGCTTTGTACAAGTTTGACGAACGTATGAAACATCTAACAACACGTTTCTAGGACTCTAAACCAAGTTTCATGCAACATGAGAGATTATAAGTATCTCAATGAGCTTTGTATAAGTTTGACGAACTTATGAAACATCTAACAACTCGTTTCTAGGACTCTAAACCAAGTTTCATGCAACATGAGAGTTTATAAGTTCCTCAATGAGCTTTGTACTAGTTTGACGAAGTATGAAACATCTAACAACGCGTTTCTAGGACTCTAAACCAAGTTTCATGCAACATGAGTGCTTATAAGTATCTCAATGACCTTTGTATAAGTTTCACAAACTTATGAAACATCTATCAACGCGTTTCTAGAACCCAAGTTTCATGCAACATGAGTGTTTATAAGGGTCTCAATGATCTTTGTACAAGTTTGACGAACTTATGAAACATCTAACAACGCGTTTCTAGGACTCTAAACCATTTTAAGGCAACATGAGTGCTTATAAGTTCCTCAACGAGCTTTGTAAAAATTTCACGAACTTATGAAACATCTAACAACGGGTTTCTAGGACTCTAAACAAAGTTTCATCAAACATGAGAGCTTATAAGTATCTCAATGAGCTTTGTATAAGTTTGACGAACTTATGAAACATCTAACAACTCGTTTCTAGGACTCTAAACCAAGTTTCATGCAACATGAGAGCTTATAAGTTTCTCAATGAGATTTGTACAAGTTTGACGAAATATGAAACATCTAACAACGCGTTTCTAGGACTATAAACACAGTTTCATGCAACATGAGTGCTTATAAGTATCTCAATGAGCTTTGTATAAGTTTCACGAACTTATGAAACATCTAACAACGCGTTTCTAGGACTCTAAACCAAGTTTCATGCAACATGAGTGTTTATAAGTGTCTCAATGAGCTTTCTACAAGTTTGACGAACTTATGAAACATCTAACAATGCGTTTCTAGGACTCTAAACCATGTTTAAGGGAACATGAGTGCTTAGAAGTTCCTCAATGAGCTTTGTACAAGTTTCACGAACTTATGAAACATCTAACAACGCGTTTCTAGGACTCTAAACCAAGTTTCATGCAACATGAGAACTTATAAGTTCCTCAATGAGCTTTGTACAATTTTGACGAACGTATGAAACATATAACAACGTGTTTCTAAAACTCTAAACCAAGTTTCATGCAACATGAGTACTTATATGTTTCTCAATAAGCTTTGTAGAAGTTTCAAGAACTTATGAAACATCTAACAACGCGTTTCTAGGACTATAAACCAAGTTTCATGCATTATGAGAGCTTATAAGTTCCTCAATGAGCTTTGTACAAGTTTGACGAACGTATTAAACATCTAACAACGCGTTTCTAGGAATCTAAACCAAGTTTCATGCAACATGAGTGCTTTTAAGTTCCTCGATGAGCTTTGTACAAGTTTGACGAACGTATGAAACATCTAACAACGCGTTTCTAGGACTCTAAACACAGTTTCATTCAACATGAGTGCTTATAAGTTCCTCAATGAGCTTTGTACAAGTTTGACGAACTTATGAAACATCTAACAACTCGTTTCTAAGACTCTAAACCAAGTTTCATGCAACATGAGAGCTTATAAGTTCCTCAATGAGCTTTGTACTAGTTTGACGAAGTATGAAACATCTAACAACGCGTTTCTAGGACTCTAAACACAGTTTCATTCAACATGAGTGCTTATAAGTTCCTCAATGAGCTTTGTACAAGTTTGACGAACTTATGAAACATCTAACAACTCGTTTCTAAGACTCTAAACCAAGTTTCATGCAACATGAGTGCTTATAAGTTCCTCAATGAGCTTTGTACAAGTTTGCCGAACGTATGAAACATCTAACAACGCGTTTCTAGGACTCTAAACCAAGTTTCATGCAACCTGAGTGCTTATAAGTTCCTCGATGAGCTTTGTACAAGTTTGACGAACGTATGAAACATCTAACAACACGTTTCTAGGACTCTAAACCAAGTTACATGCAACATGAGAGATTATAAGTATCTCAATGAGCTTTGTAAAAGTTTGACGAACTTATGAAACATCTAACAACTCGTTTCTAGGACTCTAAACCAAGTTTCATGCAACATGAGAGTTTATAAGTTCCTCAATGAGCTTTGTACTAGTTTGACGAAGTATGAAACATCTAACAACGCGTTTCTAGGACTCTAAACCAAGTTTCATGCAACATGAGTGCTTATAAGTATCTCAATGACCTTTGTATAAGTTTCACAAACTTATGAAACATCTATCAACGCGTTTCTAGAAACCAAGTTTCATGCAACATGAGTGTTTATAAGGGTCTCAATGATCTTTGTACAAGTTTGACGAAACTTATGAAACATCTAACAACGCGTTTCTAGGACTCTAAACCATTTTAAGGCAACATGAGTGCTTATAAGTTCCTCAACGAGCTTTGTACAAATTTCACGAACTTATGAAACATCTAACAACGGGTTTCTAGGACTCTAAACAAAGTTTCATCAAACATGAGAGCTTATAAGTATCTCAATGAGCTTTGTATAAGTTTGACGAACTTATGAAACATCTAACAACTCGTTTCTAGGACTCTAAACCAAGTTTCATGCAACATGAGAGCTTATAAGTTTCTCAATGAGATTTGTACAAGTTTGACGAAGTATGAAACATCTAACAACGCGTTTCGAGGACTATAAACACAGTTTCATGCAACATGAGTGCTTATAAGTATCTCAATGAGCTTTGTATAAATTTCACGAACTTATGAAACATCTAACAACGCGTTTCTAGGACTCTAAACCAAGTTTCATGCAACATGAGTGCTTATAATTTCCTCAATGAGCTTTGTACAAGTTTGACGAACGTATGAAACATCTAACAACGCGTTTCTAGGACTCTAAACCAAGTTTCATGCAACATGAGTGCTTATAAGTTCCTCAATGAGCTTTGTACAAGTTTGACGAACTTATGAAACATCTAACAACTCGTTTCTAAGACTCTAAACCAAGTTTAATGCAACATGAGAGCTTATAAGTATCTCAATGAGCTTTGTATAAATTTGACGAACTTATGAAACATCTAACAACTCGTTTCTAGGACTCTGAACCAAGTTTCATGCAACATGAGAGCTTATAAGTTCCTTAATGAGCTTTGTACAAGTTTGACGAGGTGTGAAACATCTAACAACGCGTTTCTAGGACTCTAAACCAAGTTTCATACAACATGAGTGCTTATAAGTATCTCAATGAGCTTTTTATAAGTTTCACGAACTTATGAAACATCTAACAACGCGTTTCTAGGACTCTAAACCAAGTTTCATGCAACATGAGTGTTTATAAGTGTCTCAATCAGCTTTGTACAAGTTTGACAACTTATGAAACATCTAACAACGCGTTTCTAGGACTCTAAACCATGTTTAAGGCAACATGAGTGCTTATAAGTTCCTCAATGAGCTTTGTACAAGTTTCACGAACTTATGAAACATCTAACAACGCGTTACTAGGACTCTAAACCAAGTTTCATGCAACATGAGAGGTTATAAATTCCTCAATGATCTTTGTACAAGTTTGACGAACGTATGAAACATCTAACAACGCGTTTCTAGGACTCTAAACCAAGTTTCATGCAACATGAGTGCTTATAAGTTCCTCAATGAGCTTTTTACAAGTTTCACGAACTTATGAAACATCTAACAACACGTTTCTAGGACTCTAAACCAAGTTACATGCAGCATGAGTTCTTATAAGTTCCTCAATGACCTTTGTACAAGTTTGAGGAACGTATGAAACATCTAACAACGTGTTTCTAGGACTCTAAACCAAGTTTCATGCAACATGAGTGCTTATAAGTTCATCAATGAGCTTTGTACAAGTTTGACGAACGTATTAAACATCTAAAAACGCGTTTCTAGGACTCTAAACCAAGTTTCATGCAACATGAGTGCTTATAAGTTCCTCAATGAGCTTTGTACAAGTTTGACGAACTTATGAAACATCTAACAACTCGTTTCTAAGACTCTAAACCAAGTTTCATGAGAGCTTATAAGTATCTCAATGAGCTTTGTATAAATTTGACGAACTTATGAAACATTTAACAACTCGTTTCTAGGACTCTAAACCAAGTTTCATGCAACATGAGAGCTTATAAGTTCCTCAATGAGCTTTGTACAAGTTTGACGAGGTATGAAACATCTAACAACTCGTTTCTAGGACTCTAAACCAAGTTTCATACAACATGAGTGCTTATAAGTATCTCAATGAGCTTTGTATAAGTTTCACGAACTTATGAAACATCTAAAAACGCGTTTCTAGGACTCTAAACCAAGTTTCATGCAACATGAGTGGTTATAAGTGACTCAATCAGCTTTGTACAAGTTTGACGAACTTATGAAACATCTAACAACGCGTTTCTAGGACTCTAAACCATGTTTAAGGCAACATGAGTGCTTATAAGTTCCTCAATGAGCTTTGTACAAGTTTCACGAACTTATGAAACATCTAACAACGCGTTACTAGGACTCTAAACCAAGTTTCATGCAACATGAGAGGTTATAAATTCCTCAATGATCTTTGTACAAGTTTGATGAACGTATGAAACAACTAACAACGCGTTTCTAGGACTCTAAACCAAGTTTCATTCAACACGAGTGCTTATAAGTTCCTCAATGAGCTTTGTACAAGTTTCACGAACTTATGAAACATCTAACAACGCGTTTCTAGGACTCTAAACCAAGTTTCATGCAACATGAGTGCTTATAAGTTCCTCAATGAGCTTTGTACAAGTTTCACGAACTTATAAAACATCTAACAACGCGTTTCTAGGACTCTAAACCAAGTTACATGCAACATGAGTTCTTATAAGTTCGTCAATGAGGTTTGTACAAGTTTGACGAACGTATGAAACATCTAACAACGCATTTCTAGGACTCTAAACAAAGTTTCATGCAACATGATTGTTTATAAGTGTCTCAATGAGCTTTGTACAAGTTTGACGAACTTATGAAACATCTAACAACGCGTTTCTAGGACTCTAAACCAAGTTTCATGCAACATGAGTGCTTATATGTATCTCAATGAGCTTTGTATAAGTTTGACGAACTTATGAAACATCTAACAACTCGTTTCTAGGACTCTAAACCAAGTTTCATGCAACATGAGAGCTTATAAGTTCCTCAATGAGCTTTGTACAAGTTTGACGAAGTATGAAACATCTAACAACGCATTTCTAGGACTTTAAACCAAGTTTCATGCAACATGAGTGCTTATAAGTATCTCAATGAGCTTTGTATAAGTTTCACGAACTTTTGAAACATCTATCAACGCGTTTCTAGGACTCTAAATCAAGTTTCATGCAACATGATTGTTTATAAAGGTCTCAATGAGCTTTGTACAAGTTTAGCGAACTTATGAAACATCTAACAACGCGTTTCTAGGACTCTAAACCATGTTTAACTCAACATGAGTGCTTATAAGTTCCTCAATGAGCTTTGTACAAGTTTCACGAACTTATGAAACATCTAACAACGCGTTTCTAGGACTCTAAACAAAGTTTCATGCAACATGAGAGCTTATAAGTTCCTCAATGAGCTTTGTACAAGTTTGACGAACGTATGAAACATCTAACAACGCGTTTCTAGGACTCTAAACCAAGTTTCATTCAACATGAGTGCTTATAAGTTCCTCAATGAGCTTTGTACAAGTTTCACGAACTTATGAAACATCTAACAACGCGTTTCTAGGACTCTAAACCAAGTTACATGCAACATGAGTTCTTATAAGTTCCTCAATGACCTTTGTACAAGTTTGACGAACGTATGAAACATCTAACAACACGTTTCTAGGATTCTAAACCAAGTTTCATGCAACATGAGTGTTTATAAGTGTATCAATGAGCTTTGTACAAGTTTGACGAACTTATGAAACATCTAACAACGCGTTTCTATGACTCTAAACCAAGTTTCATGCAACATGAGTGCTTATAAGTATCTCAATGAGCTTTGTATAAATTTGACGAACTTATGAAACATCTAACAACTCGTTTCTAGGACTCTAAACCAAGTTTCATGCAACATGAGAGCTTATAAGTTCCTCAATGAGCTTTGTACAAGTATAAGTTCCTCAATGACCTTTGTACAAGTTTGACGAACGTATGAAATATCTAACAACGCGTTTCTAGGACTCTAAACCAAGTTTCATGCAACATGAGTGTTTATAAGTGTCTCAATGAGCTTTGTACAAGTTTGACAAACTTATGAAACATCTAACAACGCGTTTCTAGGACTCTAAACCAAGTTTCATGCAACATGAGTGCTTATAAGTATCTCAATGAGCTTTGTATAAGTTTGACGAACTTATGAAACATCTAACAACTCGTTTCTCGGACTCTAAACCAAGTTTCACGCAACATGAGAGCTTATAAGTTCCTCAATGAGCTTTGTACAAGTTTGACGAAGTATCAAACATCTAACAACGCGTTTCTAGGAATCTAAACCATGTTTTATGCAACAAGAGTGCTTATAAGTATCACAATGAACTTTGTATAAGTTTCACGAACTTATGAAACATCTATCAACGCGTTTCTAGGACTCAAAACCAAGTTTCATGCAACATGAGAGGTTATAAATTCCTCAATGAGCTTTGTACAAGTTTAACGAACTTATGAAACATCTAACAACACGTTTCTAGGACTCTAAACCAAGTTACATGCAACATGAGTTCTTATAAGTTCCTCAATGACCTTTGTACAAGTTTGAGGAACGTATGAAACATCTAACAACGCGTTTCTAGGACTCTAAACCAAGTTTCATGCAACATGAGTGCATATAAGTTCCTCAATGAGCTTTGTACAAGTTTGACGAACGTATGAAACATCTAACAACGCGTTTTTAGGATTCTAAACCAAGTTTCATGCAACATGAGTGCTTATAAGTTCCTCAATGAGCTTTGTACAAGTTTGACAAACTTATGAAACATCTAACAACTCGTTTCTAAGACTCTAAACCAAGTTTCATGAGAGCTTATAAGTATCTCAATGAGCTTTGTATAAATTTGACGAACTTATGAAACATTTAACAACTCGTTTCTAGGACTCTAAACCAAGTTTCATGCAACATGAGAGCTTATAAGTTCCTCAATGAGCTTTGTACAAGATTGACGAGGTATGAAACATCTAACAACGCGTTTCTAGGACTCTAAACCAAGTTTCATACAACATGAGTGCTTATAAGTATCTCAATGAGCTTTGTATAAGTTTCACGAACTTATGAAACATCTAAAAACGCGTTTCTAGGACTCTAAACCAAGTTTCATGCAACATGAGTGGTTATAAGTGTCTCAATCAGCTTTGTACAAGTTTGACGAACTTATGAAACATCTAACAACGCGTTTCTAGGACTCTAAACCATGTTTAAGGCAACATGAGTGCTTATAAGTTCCTCAATGAGCTTTGTACAAGTTTCACGAACTTATGAAACATCTAACAACTCATTACTAGGACTCTAAACAAAGTTTCATGCAAAATGAGAGGTTATAAATTCCTCAATGATCTTTGTACAAGTTTGACGAACGTATGAAACATCTAACAACGCGTTTCTAGGACTCTAAACCAAGTTTCATGCAACACGAGTGCTTATAAGTTCCTCAATGAGCTTTGTACAAGTTTCACGAACTTATGAAACATCTAACAACGCGTTTCTAGGACTCTAAACCAAGTTTCATGCAACATGAGTGCTTATAAGTTCCTCAATGAGCTTTGTACAAGTTTCACGAACTTATGAAACATCTAACAACGCGTTTCTAGGACTCTAAACCAAGTTACATGCAACATGAGTTCTTATAAGTTCCTCAATGAGCTTTGTACAAGTTTGACGAACGTATGAAACATCTAACAACGCGTTTCTAGGACTCTAAACCAAGTTTCATGCAACATGATTGTTTATTAGTGTCTCAATGAGCTTTGTACAAGTTTGATGAACTTATGAAACATCTAACAACGCGTTTCTAAGACTCTAAACCAAGTTTCATGCAACATGAGTGCTTATATGTATCTCAATGAGCTTTGTATAAGTTTGACGAACTTATGAAACATCTAACAACTCGTTTCTAGGACTCTAAACCAAGTTTCATGCAACATGAGAGCTTATAAGTTCCTCAATGAGCTTTGTACAAGTTTGACGAAGTATGAAACATCTAACAACACATTTCTAGGACTTTAAACCAAGTTTCATGCAACATGAGTGCTTATAAGTATCTCAATGAGCTTTGTATAAGTTTCACGAACTTTTGAAACATCTATCAACGCGTTTCTAGGACTCTAAATCAAGTTTCATGCAACATGATTGTTTATAAAGGTCTCAATGAGCTTTGTACAAGTTTGACGAACTTATGAAACATCTAACAACGCGTTTCTAGGACTCTAAACCATGTTTAACGCAACATGAGTGCTTATAAGTTCCTCAATGAGCTTTGTACAAGTTCCACGAACTTATGAAACATCTAACAAACGCGTTTCTAGGACTCTAAACAAAGTTTCATGCAACATGAGAGCTTATAAGTTCCTCAATGAGCTTTGTACAAGTTTGACGAACGTATGAAACATCTAACAACGCGTTTCTAGGACTCTAAACCAAGTTTCATTCAACATGAGTGCTTATAAGTTCCTCAATGAGCTTTGTACAAGTTTCACGAACTTATGAAACATCTATGAACGCGTTTCTAGGATTCTAAACCAACTTACATGCAACATGAGTTCTTATAAGTTCCTCAATGACCTTTGTACAAGTTTGACGAACGTATGAAACATCTAACAACACGTTTCTAGGATTCTAAACCAAGTTTCATGCAACATGAGTGTTTATAAGTGTCTCAATGAGCTTTGTACAAGTTTGACGAACTTATGAAACATCTAACAACGCGTTTCTAGGACTCTAAACCAAGTTTCATGCAACATGAGTGCTTATAAGTATCTCAATGAGCTTTGTATAAATTTGACGAACTTATGAAACATCTAACAACTCGTTTCTAGGACTCTAAAACAAGTTTCATGCAACATGAGAGCTTATAAGTTCCTCAATGAGCTTTGTACAAGTATAAGTTCCTTAATGACCTTTGTACAAGTTTGACGAACGTATGAAATATCTAACAACGCGTTTCTAGGACTCTAAACCAAGTTTCATGCAACATGAGTGTTTATAAGTGTCTCAATGAGCTTTGTACAAGTTTGACAAACTTATGAAACATCTAACAACGCGTTTCTAGGACTCTAATCCAAGTTTCATGCAACATGAGTGCTTATAAGTATCTCAATGAGCTTGTATAAGTTTGACGAACTTATGAAACATCTAACAACTCGTTTCTAGGACTCTAAACCAAGTTTCATGCAACATGAGAGCTTATAAGTTCCTCAATGAGCTTTGTACAAGTTTGACGAAGTATCAAACATCTAACAACGCGTTTCTCGGAATCTAAACCAAGTTTCATGCAACAAGAGTGCTTATAAGTATCACAATGAACTTTGTATAAGTTTCACGAACTTATGAAACATCTATCAACGCGTTTCTAGGACTCAAAACCGAGTTTCATGAAACATGATTGTTTATAAGGGTCTCAATGAGCTTTGTACAAGTTTGACGAACTTATGAAACATCTAACAACGCATTTCTAGGACTCTAAACCATGTTTAAGGACACATGAGTGCTTATAAGTTCCTCAATGACCTTTGTACAAGTTTCACGAACTTATGAAACATCTAACAACGCGTTTCTAGGACTCTAAACAAAGTTTCATGCAACATGAGAGCTTATAAGTTCCTCAATGAGCTTTGTACAAGTTTGACGAACGTATGAAACATCTAACAACGCGTTTCTAGGACTCTAAACCGAGTTTCATGCAACATGAGTTCTTATAAGTTCCTCAATGAGCTTTGTACAAGTTTCACGAACTTATGAAACATCTAACAACGCGTTTCTAGGACTCTAAACCGAGTTACATGCAACATGAGTTCTTATAAGTTCCTCAATGACCTTTGTACAAGTTTGACGAACGTATGAAACATCTAACAACGCGTTTCTAGGACTCTAAACCAAGTTTCATGCAACATGAGTGTTTATAAGTATCTCAATGAGCTTTGTACAAGTTTGACGAACTTATGAAACATCTAACAACGCGTTTCTAGGACTCTAAACCAAGTTTCATGCAACATGAGTGCTTATAAGTATCTCAATGAGCTTTGTATAAGTTTGACGAACTTATGAAACATCTAACAACTCGTTTCTAAAACTCTAAACCAAGTTTCATGCAACATGAGTTCTTATAAGTTCCTCAATGAGCTTTGTACAAGTTTGACGAACGTATGAAACATCTAACAACGCGTTTCTAAAACTCTATACCAAGATTCATGCAACATGAGTGCTTATAAGTTTCTCAATAAGCATTGTACAAGTTTCAAGAACTTATGAAACATCTAAATACGCGTTTCTAGGACTCTAAACCAGGTTTCATGCAACATGAGAGCTTATAAGTTCCTTAATGAGCTTTGTACAAGTTTGACGAACGTATGAAACATCTAACAACGCGTTTCTAGGACTTTAACCCAAGTTTCATGCAACATGAGTGCTTATAAGTTCCTCAATGAGTTTTGTACAAGTTTGACGAACGTATGAAACATCTAACAACGCGTTTCTAGGACTCTAAACGAAGTTTCATGCAACATGAGTTCTTATAAGTATCTCAATGAACTTTGCAAAAGTTTGACGAACTTATGAAACATCTAACAACTCGTTTCTAGGACTCTAAACCAAGTTTAATGCAACATGAGTTCTTATAAGTATCTCAATGAGCTTTGTATAAGTTTAACGAACTTATGAAACATCTAACAACTCGTTTCTAGGACTCTAAACCAAGTTTCATGCAACATGAGAGCTTTTAAGTTCCTCAATGAACTTTGTACAATATTGACAAACGTATGAAATATCAAACAACGCGTTTCTATGACTCTAAATCAAGTTTCATGCAACATGAGAGCTTAGAAGTTCCTCAATGAGCTTTGCACAAGTTTGACGAACGTATGAAACATCTAACAACGCGTTTCTAGGATTCTAAACCAAGTTTCATGCAACATGAGTGCTTATAAGTTCCTCAATGAGTTTTGTACAAGTTTCACGAACTTATGAAACATCTAACAACGCGTTTCTAGGACTCTAAACCAAGTTACATGCAACATTAGTTCTTATAAGTTCCTCAATGAGCTTTGTACAAGTTTGACGAACGTATGAAACATCTAACAACGAGTTTCTAGGACTCTAAACCAAGTTTCATGCAACATGAGTGTTTATAAGTGTCTCAATGAGCTTTGTACAAGTTTGACGAACTTATGAACCATCTAACAATGCGTTTCTATGACTCTAAACCAAGTTTCATGCAACATGATTGTTTATAAGTGTCTCAATGAGCTTTGTACAAGTTTGACGAACTTATGAAACATCTAACAACGCGTTTCTAGGACTCTAAACCAAGTTTCATGCAACACGAGTGCTTATATGTATCTCAATGAGCTTTGTATAAGTTTGACGAACTTATGAAACATCTAACAACTCGTTTCTAGGACTCTAAACCAAGTTTCATGCAACATGAGAGCTTATAAGTTCCTCAATGAGCTTTGTACAAGTTTGACGAATTATGAAACATCTAACAACGCGTTTCTAGGACTCTAAACCAAGTTTCATGCAACATGGGTGCTTATAAGTATCACAATGAGCTTTGTACAAGTTTCACGAACTTATGAAACATCTATCAACGCGTTTCTATGACTCTAAACCAAGTTTCATGCAACATGATTGTTTATAAGGGTCTCAATGAGCTTTGTACAAGTTTCACGAACTTATGAAACATCTAACAACTCGTTTCTAGGACTATAAACCATGTTTAAGGCAACATGAGTGCTTATAAGTTCCTCAATTAATTTTGTACAAGTTTCACGAACTAATGAAACATCTAACAACGCGTTTCTAGGACTCTAAACAAAGTTTCATGCAACATGAGAGCTTATAAGTTCCTCAATGAGTTTTGTACAAGTTTGACGAACTTATGAAACATCTAACAACGCGTTTCTAGGACTCTAAACCATGTTTAAGGACACATGAGTGCTTATAATTTCCTCAATGAGCTTTGTACAAGTTTCACGAACTTATGAAACATCTAACAACGCGTTTCTAGGACTCTAAACAAAGCTTCATGCAACATGAGAGCTTATAAGTTCCTCAATGAGCTTTGTACAAGTTTGACGAACGTATGAAACATCTAACAACGCGTTTCTAGGACTCTAAACCAAGTTTCATGCAACATGAGTTCTTATAAGTTCCTCAATGAGCTTTGTACAAGTTTCACGAACTTATGAAACATCCAACAACGCGTTTCTAGGACTCTAAACCAAGTTACATGCAACATGAGTTCTTATAAGTTCCTCAATGACCTTTGTACAAGTTTGACCAACGTATGAAACATCTAACAACGAGTTTCTAGGACTCTAAACCAAGTTTCATGCAACATGAGTGTTTATAAGTGTCTCAATGAGCTTTGTACAAGTTTGACGAACTTATGAAACATCTAACAATGCGTTTCTATGACTCCAAACCAACTTTCATGCAACATGATTGTTTATAAGTGTCTCAATGAGCTTTGTACAAGTTTGACGAACTTATGAAACATCTAACAACGCGTTTCTAGGAATCTAAACCAAGTTTCATGCAACATGAGTGCTTATAAGTATCACAATGAACTTTGTATAAGTTTCACGAACTTATGAAACATCTATCAACGCGTTTCTAGGACTCAAAACCAAGTTTCATGCAACATGATTGTTTATAAGGGTCTCAATGAGCTTTGTACAAGTTTGACGAACTTATGAAACATCTAACAACGCGTTTCTAGGACTCTAAACCATGTTTAAGGACACAGGAGTGCTTATAAGTTCCTCAATGAGCTTTGTACAAGTTTCACGAACTTATGAAACATCTAACAACGCGTTTCTAGGACTCTAAACAAAGCTTCACGCAACATGAGAGCTTATAAGTTCCTCAATGAGCTTTGTACAAGTTTGACGAACGTATGAAACATCTAACAACGCGTTTCTAGGACTCTAAACTAAGTTTCATGAAACAAGAGTTCTTTTAAGTTCCTCAATGAGTTTTGTACAAGTTTCACGAACTTATGAAACATCTAACTACGCGTTTCTAGGACTCTAAACCAAGTTACATGCAACATGAGTTCTTATAAGTTCCTCAATGACCTTTGTACAAGTTTGTCGAACGTATGAAACATCTAACAACGCGTTTCTAGGACTCTAAACCAAGTTTCATGTAACATTAGTGTTTATAAGTGTCTCAATGAGCTTTGTACAAGTTTGACGAACTTATGAAACATCTAACAACGCGTTTCTAGGACTCTAAACCAAGTTTCATGCAACATGAGTGCTTATAAGTATCTCAATGAGCTTTGTATAAGTTTGACGAACTTATGAAACATCTAACAACTCGTTTCTAAAACTCTAAACCAAGTTTCATGCAACATGAGTTCTTATAAGTTCCTCAATGAGCTTTGTACAAGTTTGACGAACGTATGAAACATCTAACAACGCGTTTCTAAAACTCTATACAAAGTTTCATGCAACATGAGTGCTTATAAGTTTCTCAATAAGCATTGTACAAGTTTCAAGAACTTATGAAACATCTAAATACGCGTTTCTAGGACTCTAAACCAGGTTTCATGCAACATGAGAGCTTATAAGTTCCTTAATGAGCTTTGTACAAGTTTGACGAACGTATGAAACATCTAACAACGCGTTTCTAGGATTCTAAACCAAGTTTCATGCAACATGAGTGCTTATAAGTTCCTCAATGAGCTTTGTACAAGTTTCACGAACTTATGAAACATCTAACAACGCGTTTCTAGGACTCTAAACCAAGTTACATGCAACATTAGTTCTTATAAGTTCCTCAATGAGCTTTGTAGAAGTTTGACGAACGTATGAACCATCTAACAATGCGTTTCTATGACTCTAAACCAAGTTTCATGCAACATGATTTTTTATAAGTGTCTCAATGAGCTTTGTACAAGTTTGACGAACTTATGAAACATCTAACAACGCGTTTCTAGGACTCTAAACCAAGTTTCATGCAACACGAGTGCTTATATGTATCTCAATGAGCTTTGTATAAGTTTGACGAACTTATGAAACATCTAACAACTCGTTTCTAGGACTCTAAACCAAATTTCATGCAACATGAGAGCTTATAAGTTCCTCAATGAGCTGTGTACAAGTTTGACGAATTATGAAACATCTAACAACGCGTTTCTAGGACTCTAAACCAAGTTTCATGCAACATGAGTGCTTATAAGTATCTCAATGAGCTTTGTATAAGTTTCACGAACTTATGAAACATCTATCAACGCGTTTCTATGACTCTAAACCAATTTCATGCAACATGATTGTTTATAAGGGTCTCCATGAGCTTTGTACAAGTTTCACGAACTTATGAAACATCTAACAACGCGTTTCTAGGACTATAAACCATGTTTAAGGCAACATGAGTGCTTCTAAGTTCCTCAATTAGTTTTGTACAAGTTTCACGAACTACTGAAACATCTAACAACGCGTTTCTAGGACTCTAAACAAAGCTTCATGCAACATGAGAGCTTATAAGTTCCTCAATGAGCTTTGTACAAGTTTGACGAACGTATGAAACATCTAACAACGCGTTTCTAGGACTCTAAACCAAGTTTCATGCAACATGAGTTCTTATAAGTTCCTCAATGAGCTTTGTACAAGTTTCACGAACTTATGAAACATCCAACAACGCGTTTCTTGGACTCTAAACCAAGTTACATGCAACATGAGTTCTTATAAGTTCCTCAATGACCTTTGTACAAGTTTGACGAACGTATGAAACATTTAACAACGCGTTTCTAGGACTCTAAACCAAGTTTCATGCAACATGAGTGTTTATAAGTGTCTCAATGAACTTTGTACAAGTTTGACGAACTTATGAAACATCTAACAATGTGTTTCTATGACTCCAAACCAAGTTTCATGCAACATGATTGTTTATAAGTGTCTCAATGAGCTTTGTACAAGTTTGACGAACTTATGAAACATCTAAAAACGCGTTTCTAGGACTCTAAACCAAGTTTCATGCAACATGAGTGCTTATATATATCTCAATGAGCTTTGTATAAGTTTGACGAACTTATGAAACATCTAACAACTCGTTTCTAGTATTCTAAACCAAATTTCATGCAACATGAGAGCTTATAAGTTCCTCAATGAGCTTTGTACAAGTTTGACGAATTATGAAACATCTAACAACGCGTTTCTAGGACTCTAAACCAAGTTTCATGCAACATGAGTGCTTATATATATCTCAATGAGCTTTGTATAAGTTTGACGAACTTATGAAACATCTATCAACGCGTTTCTAGGACTCTAAACCAAGTTTCATGCAACATGAGTTCTTATAAGTTCCTCAATGACCTTTGTACAAGTTTGACGAACGTATGAAATATCTAACAACGCGTTTCTAGGACTCTAAACCAAGTTTCATGCAACATGAGTTCTTATAAGTTCTTCAATGGCCATTGTACAAGTTTGACGAACGTATGAAACATCTAACAACGCGTTTCTAGGACTCTAAACGAATTTTCATGCAACATGAGAGCTTATAAGTTCCTCAATGAGCTTTGTACAAGTTTGACGAAGTATCAAACATCTAACAACGCGTTTCTAGAAATCTAAACCAAGTTTCATGCAACATGAGTGCTTATAAGTATCACAATGAACTTTGTATAAGTTTCACGAACTTATGAAACATCTATCAACGCGTTTCTAGGACTCAAAACCAAGTTTCATGCAACATGATTGTTTATAAGGGTCTCAATGAGCTTTGTACAAGTTTGACGAACTTATGAAACATCTAACAACGCGTTTCTAGGACTCTAAACCATGTTTAAGGACACATGAGTGCTTATAAGTTCCTCAATGAGCTTTGTAGAAGTTTCACGAACTTATGAAACATCTAACAACGCGTTTCTAGGACTCTAAACAAAGCTTCATGCAACATGAGAGCTTATAAGTTCCTCAATGAGCTTTGTACAAGTTTGACGAACGTATGAAACATCTAACAACGCGTTTCTAGGACTCTAAACCAAGTTTCATGCAACAAGAGTTCTTATAAGTTCCTTAATGAGTTTTGTACAAGTTTCACGAACTTATGAAACATCTAACAACGCGTTTCTAGGACTCTAAACCAAGTTACATGCAACATGAGTTCTTATAAGTTCCTCAATGACCTTTGTACAAGTTTGACGAACGTATGAAACATCTAACAACGCGTTTCTAGGACTCTAAACCAAGTTTCATGCAACATAAGTGTTTATAAGTGTCTCAATGAGCTTTGTACAAGTTTGACGAACTTATGAAACATCTAACAACGCGTTTCTAGGACTCTAAACCAAGTTTCATGCAACATGAGGGCTTATAAGTATCTCAATGAGCTTTGTATAAGTTTGACGAACTTATGAAACATCTAACAACTCGTTTCTAAAACTCTAAACCAAGTTTCATGCAACATGAGTTCTTATAAGTTCCTCAATGAGCTTTGTACAAGTTTGACGAACGTATGAAACATCTAACAACGCGTTTCTAAAACTCTATACCAAGTTTCATGCAACATGAGTGCTTATAAGTTTCTCAATAAGCATTGTACAAGTTTCAAGAACTTATGAAACATCTAAATACGCGTTTCTAGGACTCTAAACCAGGTTTCATGCAACATGAGAGCTTATAAGTTCCTTAATGAGCTTTGTACAAGTTTGACGAACGTATGAAATATCTAACAACGCGTTTCTAGGACTTTAAACCAAGTTTCATGCAACATGAGTGCTTATAAGTTCCTCAATGAGTTTTGTACAAGTTTGACGAACGTATGAAACATTTAACAACGCGTTTCTAGGACTCTAAACAAAGTTTCATGCAACATGAGTGCTTATAAATTCCTCAATGAGCTTTGTACAAGTTTGACGAGCGTATGAAACATCTAACAACGCGTTTCTAGGACTCTAAACCAAGTTTCATGCAACATGAGTTCTTATAAGTATCTCAATGAGCTTTGTAAAAGTTTGACGAACTTATGAAACATCTAACAACTCGTTTCTAGGACTCTAAACCAAGTTTAATGCAACATGAGAGATTTTAAGTTCCTCAATGAGCTTTGTACAATATTGACAAACGTATGAAATATCAAACAACGCGTTTCAAGGACTCTAAATCAAGGTTCATGGAACATGAGAGCTTATAAGTTCCTCAATGAGCTTTGTACAAGTTTTACGAACGTATGAAACATCTAACAACGCGTTTCTAGGACTCTAAACCAAGTTTCATGCAACACGTTCTTATAAGTTCCTCAATGAGCTTTGTACAAGTTTGACGAACTTATGAAACATCTAACAACTCGTTTCTAGGACTCTAAGCCAAGTTTCATGCAACATGAAAGCTTTTAAGTTCCTCAATGAGCTTTGTACAATATTGACAAACGTATGAAATATCAAACAACGCGTTTCTAGGACTCTAAATCAAGTTTCATTGAACATGAGAGCTTATAAGTTCCTCAATGAGCTTTGTACAAGTTTGACGAACGTATGAAACATCTAACAACGCGTTTCTAGGACTCTAAATCAAGTTTCATGCAACATGAGTGCTTATAAGTTCCTCAATGAGCTTTGTACAAGTTTCACGAACTTATGAAACATCTAACAACGCGTTCCTAGGACTCTAAACCAAGTTACATGCAACATGAGTTCTTATAAGTTCCTCAATGAGCTTTGTACAAGTTTGACGAACGTATGAAACATCTAACAACGCGTTTCTAGGACTCTAAACCAAGTTTCACGCAACATGATTGTTTATAAGTGTCTCAATGGAGACAATGAGCTTTGTACAAGTTTGACGAACTTATGAAACATCTAACAACGCGTTTCTTGGACTCTTAACCAAGTTTAATGCAACATGAGTGCTTATATGTATCTCAATGAGCTTTGTATAAGTTTGACCAACTTATGAAACATCTAACAACTCGTTTCTAGGACTTTAAACCAACTTTCATGCAACATGAGAGCTTATAAGTTCCTCAATGAGCTTTGTACAAGTTTGACGAAGTATGAAACATCTAACAACGCGTTTCTAAGACGCTAAACCAAGTTTCATGCAACATGAGTACTTATAAGTATCTTAATGAGTTTTGTATAAGTTTCACGAACTTATGAAACATCTATCAACGCGTTTCTAGGACTCTAAACCAAGTTTCATGCAACATGAGTGTTTATAAGTGTCTCAATGAGCTTTGTACAAGTTTGACGAACTTATGAAACATCTAACAACGCGTTTCTAGGACTCTAAACCAAGTTACATTCAACATGAGTTCTTATAACTTCCTCAATGACCTTTGTACAAGTTTGACGAACGTATGAAACAACTATAAACGCGTTTCTAGGACTTTAAACCAAGTTTCATGCAACATGAGGACTTATAAGTTCCTCAATGAGCTTTGTACAAGTTTGACGAAGTATGAAACATCTAACAACGCGTTTCTAGGACTCTAAACCAAGTTTCATGCAACATGAGTTCTTATAAGTATCTTAATGAGCTTTGTATAAGTTTCACGAACTTATGAAACATCTAACAACGCGTTTCTAGGAATCTAAAACAAGTTTCATGCAACATGAGTGTTTATAAGTGTCTCAATAAGCTTTGTACAAGTTTGACGAACGTATGAAAAATCTAACCACGCGTTTCTAGGACTCTAAACCGTGTTTAAGGCAACATGAGTGCTTATAAGTTCCTCAATGAGCTTTGTACAAGTCACGAACTTATGAAACATCTAACAACGCGTTTCTAGGACTCTAAACCAAGTTTCATGCAACATGAGGAGAGGTTATAAGTTCCTCAATGATCTTTGTACAAGTTTGACGAACGTATGAAACATCTAACAACGCGTTTCTAGGACTCTAAACCAAGTTTCTTGCAACATGAGTGCTTATAAGTTCTTCAATGAGCTTTGTACAAGTTTCACGAACTTATGAAACATTTAACAACGCGTTTCTAAGACTCTAAACCAAGTTTCATGCAACATGAGTGTTTATAAGTGTCTCAATGAGCTTTGTACAAGTTTGACGAACTTATGAACATCTAACAACGCGTTTCTAGGACTCTAAACCAAGTTTCATGCAACATAAGTGCTTATAAGTATTTCAATGAGCTTTGTAAAAGTTTGACGAACTTATGAAACATCTAACAACTCGTTTCTAGGACTTTAAACCAAATTTCATGCAACATGAGTGCTTATAAATATCTCAATGAGCTTTGTATAAGTTTGACGAACTTATGAAACATCTAACAACGTGTTTCTAAAACTCTAAACCAAGTTTCATGCAACGTGAGTGCTAATAAGTTCCTCAATGAGCTTTGTACAAGTTTCACGAACTTATGAAACACCTAACAACGCGTTTCTAGGACTCTAAACTAAGTTTCATGGAACATGAGAGCTTATAAGTTCCTCAATGAGCTTTGTACAAGTTTGACGAACTTATGAAACATTTAACAACGCGTTTCTAGGACTCTAAACCAAGTTTCATGAGACATGAGTGGTTATAAGTATCTCAATGGGCTTTGTATAAGTTTGACGAACTTATGAAACATCTAACAAGTCGTTTCTAGGACTCTAAACCAAGTTTCATGCAACATGAGTGCTTATAAGTTCCTCAATGAGCTTTGTACAAGTTTGACGAACGTATGAAACATCTAACAACGCGTTTCTAGGACTCTAAACAATGTTGCTTGCAACATGAGTGCTTATAAGTTCCTCAATGAGATTTATATAAGTTTGACGAACTTATGAAACATCTAACAACGCGTTTATAGGACTCTAATCCATGTTTCATGCAACATCAGTGATTATAAGTGTCTCACTGAGCTTGGTACAAGTTTGACGAACTTATGAAACATCTAACAAATCGTTTCTTGGACTCTAAACCAAGGTTCATGCAACATGAGAGCTTATAAGTTCCTCAAAGAGCTTTGCACAACTTTGAAGAACGTATGAAACATGTAACAACGCGTTTCTTGGACTCTAAACCAAATTTCATGCAACATGAGTGCTTAATTATAAGTTCCTCAATGAACTTTGTACAAGTTTCACGAACTTATGAAACAAGTACAAGTTTCACGAACTTATGAAACAACTAACAACTCGTTTCTAGGACTCTAAATCAAGTTTCATGCAACATGAGAGCTTATAAGTTCCTCAATGAGCTTTGTACAAGTTTGACGAACGTATGAAACATCTAACAACGCGTTTCTAGGACTCTAAACCAAGTTTCATGCAACATGATTGTTTATAAGTGTCTCAATGAGCTTTGTACAAGTTTGACGAACTTATGAAACATTTAACAACGCGTTTCTAGGACTCTAAACCAGGTTTCATGAGACATGAGTGGTTATAAGTATCTCAATGGGCTTTGTATAAGTTTGACGAACTTATGAAACATCTAACAACTCGTTTTTAGGACTCTAAACCAAGTTTCATGCATCATGAGTGCTTATAAGTTCCTCAATGAGCTTTGTACAAGTTTCACCAACTTATGAAACATCTAACAACGCGTTTCTAGGACTCTAAATCAAGTTTCATGCAACATGAGAGCTTATAAGTTCCTCAATGAGCTATGTACAAGTTTGACGAACGTATGAAACATTTAACAACGCGTTTCTAGGACTCTAAACCAAGTTTCATGCAACATGAGTGCCTATAAGTTCCTCAATGAGCTTTGTACAAGTTTCATGAACTTATGAAACATATAACAACGTGTTTCTAGGACTCTAAACCAACTTACATGCAACATGAGTTCTTATAAGTTCATCAATTAGCTTAGTACAAGTTTGACGAACTTATGAAACATCTAACAACGCGTTTCTAGAACTCTAAACCAAGTTTCATGCAACATGAGTGTTTATAAGTGTCTCAATGAGCTTTGTACAAGTTTGACGAACTTATGAAACATCAAACAACGCGTTTCTAGGACTCTAAACCAAGTTTCATGCAACATGAGTACTTATAAGTATCTCAATGAGCTTTGTATAAGTTTGACAAACTTATGAAACATCTAACAACACGTTTCTAGGACTCTAAACCAATTTTAATGCAACATGAGAGCTTATAAGTTCCTCAATGAGCTTTGTACAAGTTTGACGAACGTATGAAACATCTAACAACGCGTTTCTAAAACTCTAAACCAAGTTTCATGCAACGTGAGTGCTTATAAGTTCCTCAATGAGGTTCGTACAAGTTTTATGCAACATTAGTGCGTATAAGTATCTCAATGAGCTTTGTATAAGTTTGAAGAACGTATAAAACATCTAACAACGCGTTTCTAGGACTCTAAACCAAGTTTCATGCAACATGAGTGCTTATAAGTTCCTCAATGAGCTTTATACAAGTTTCACGAACTTATGAAACATCTAACAACACGTTTTTAAGACTCTAAACGAAGTTTTATGCAATATGAGTGCTTATAAGTTCCTCAATGAGTTTTGTACAAGTTTCATGAACTTATGAAACATCTAAAAACGCGTTTCTAAGACTCTAAACCATGTTTTATGCAACATGAGTGCTTATAAGTTCCTCAATGAGCTTTATACAAGTTCGACGAACGTAAGAAACATCTAACAACATGTTTCTAGGACTCTAAACCGAGTTTCATGCAACATGAGTACTTATAAGTTCCTCAATGAGCTTTGTAAAAATTTTACGAACGTATGAAACATCTAACAACGTATTTCTAGGACTCTAATCCAAGTTTAATGCAACATGAGAGCTTATAAGTTCCTCAATAAACTTTATACAAGTTTGACGAACTTATGAAACATCTAACAACGCTTTTCTAGGACTCTAAACCAAGTTTCATGCAACATGAGTGGTTATAAGTTCCTCAATGAGCTTTGTACAAGTATGACGAACTTATGAAATATCTAACAACTCGTTTCTAGGACTCTAAACTAAGTTTCATGCAACATGAGAGCTTATAAGTTCCTCAATGAGCTTTGTACAAGTTTGACGAACGTATGAAACATCTAACAACGCGTTTCTAGGACTCTATACCAAGTTTCATGCAACATGAGTCTTTATAAGTGTCTCAATGAGCTTTGTACAAGTTTGACGAACTTATGAAATATTTAACAACGCGTTTCTAGGACTTTAAACAACGTTTCATGAGACATGAGTCAATGGGCTTTGTCTAAGTTTGACGAACATATGAAACATCTAACAACGCGTTTCTAGGACTCTAAACCATGTTGCATGCAACATGAGTGCTTATAAGTTCCTCAATGAGATTTATACAGGTTTGACGAACTTATGAAACATCTAACAACGCGTTTCTAGGACACTAATCCATGTTTCATGCAACATCAGTGATTATAAGTGTCTCACTGAGTTTTGTACAAGTTTCACGAACTTATGAAACAACTAACAACTCGTTTCTAGGACTCTAAATCAAGTTTCATGCAATATGAGAGCTTATAAGTTCCTCAATGAGCTTTGTACAAATTTGACGAACGTATGAAACATCTAACAACGCGTTTCTAGGACTCTAAACCAAGTTACATGCAACATGAGCGCTTAAAAGTTCCTCAATGAGGTTTGTACAAGTTTGACGAACGTATGAAACATCTAACAACGCGTTTCTAGGACTCTAATCCATGTTTCATGCAACATCAGTGATTATAATTGTCTCACTGAGCTTTGTACAAGTTTGAAGAACCTATGAAACCTCTAACAACTCGTTTCTTGGACTCTAAACCAAGTTTCATGCAACATGAGAGCTTATAAGTTCCTCAAAGAGCTTTGCACAAGTTTGAAGAACGTATGAAACATGTAACAACGCGTTTCTTGGACACTAAACCAAGTTTCATGAAACATGAGTGCTTAATTATAGTTCCTCAATGAGCTTTGTACAAGTTTCACGAACTTATGAAACATCTAAAAACTCGTTTCTAGGACTCTAAATCAAGTTTCATGCAACATGAGAGCTTAGAAGTTCCTCAATGAGCTTTGTACAAGTTTGACGAACGTATGAAACATCTAACAACGCGTTTCTAGGACTCTAAACCAAGTTACATGCAACATGACTGCTTATAAGTTCCTCAATGAGCTTTGTACAAGTTTGACGAACGTATTAAACATCTAACAACGCGTTTGTAGGACTCTAAACCAAGTTTCATGCAACATGAGCGTTTATAAGTTCCTCAATGAGGTTTGTACAAGTTTGACGAACGTATGAAACATCATACAACGCGTTTCTCTGACTCTAAACCAATTTTCATGCAACATGAGTGCTTATAAGTTCCTCAATGAGCTTTGTACAAGTTTCACGAACTTATGAAACATCTAACAACGCGTTTCTAGGACTCTAAATCAAGTTTTATGCAACATGAGAGCTTATAAGTTCCTCAATGAGCTTTGTACAAGTTTGACGAATGTATGAAACATTTAACAACGCGTTTCTAGGAATCTAAACCAAGTTTCATGCAACATGAGTGCTTATAAGTTCCTCAATGAGCTTTGTACAAGTTTCATGAACTTATGAAACATATAACAACGTGTTTCTAGGAATCTAAACCAAGTTACATGCAACATGAGTTCTTATAAGTTCCTCAATTAGCTTTGTACAAATTTGACGAACTTATGAAACATCTAACAACGCGTTTCTAGGACTCTAAACCAAGTTTCATGCAACATGAGTGTTTATAAGTGTCTCAATGAGCTTTGTACAAGTTTGACGAACTTATGAAACATCTAACAAAGCGTTTCTAGGACTCTAAACCAAGTTTCATGCAACTTGAGTGCTTATAAGTATCTCAATGAGCTTTGTATAAGTTTGACGAACTTATGAAACATCTAACAACTCGTTTCTAGGACTCTAAACCAAGTTTCAGGCAACATGAGAGCTTATAAGTTCGTCAATGAGCTTTGTACAAGTTTGACGAACGTATGAAACATCTAACAACGCGTTTCTAAAACTCTAAACCAAGTTTCATGCAACGTGAGTGCTTATAAGTTCCTCAATGAGCTTTGTACAAGTTTCACGAACTTATGAAACATCCAGCAACGCGTTTCTAGGACTCTAAACCAAGTTACATGCAACATGAGTTCTTATAAGTTTCTCAATGAGCTTTGTACAAGTTTGACGAACGTATGAAACATCTAACAACGCGTTTCTAGGACTCTAAACCATGTTTCATGCAACATGAGTGTTTATAAGTGTCTCAATGAGCTTTGTACAAGTTTGACGAATTTATAAAACATCTAACAACGCGTTTCTAGGAATCTAAACCAAGTTTCATGCAACATGAGTGCTTATAAGTTCCTCAATGAGTTTTGTACAAGTTTCACGAACTTATGAAACATCTAACAACGCGTTTCTAGGACTCTAAATCAAGTTTCATGCAACATGAGTGCTTATAAGTTCCTCAATGAGCTTTGTACAAGTTTGACGAACATATGAAACATCTAACAATGCGTTTCTAGAACTCTAAACCAAGTTTCATGCAACATGAGTGCTTATAAGTTTCTCAATGAGCTTTGTACAAGTTTCACGAACTTATGAAACATCTAACAACGTGTTTCTAGGACTCTAAACCAAGTTACATGCAACATGAGTGATTATAAGTGTCTCAATGAACATTGTACAAGTTTCACGAACTTATGAAACATCTAACAACGCGTTTCTAGGACTCTAAACCAAGTTTCATGCAACATGAGTGCTTATAAGTTCCTCAATGAGCTTTATACAAGTTTGACGAACGTATGAAACATCTAACAACTCGTTTCTAGGACTCTAAACCAAGTTTCATGCAATATGAGTGCTTATAAGTTCCTCAATGAGCTTTGTACAAGTTTCACGAACTTATGAAACATCTAACAACGCGTTTCTAGGACTCTAAACCAAGTTACATGCAACATGAGTTCTTATAAGTTCCTCAATGAGTTTTGTACAAGTTTGACGAACGTATGAAACATCTAACAACGCGTTTCTAGGACTCTAAACCAAGTTTCATGCAACATGAGTGTTTATAAGTGTGTCAATGAGCTTTGTACAAGTTTGACCAACTTATGAAATATCTAACAACGCGTTTCTAGGACTCTAAACCATGTTTCATGCAACCTGAGTGCTTATAAGTTCCTCAATGAGCTTTGTACAAGTTTCAAGAACTTATGAAACATCTAACACGCGTTTATAGGACTCTAAATCAAGTTTCATGCAACATGAGAGCTTATAAGTTCCTCAATGAGCTTTGTACAAGTTTGACGAACGTATGAAACAACTAACAACGCGTTTCTAGGACTCTAAATCAAGTTTCATGCAACATGAGTGCTTATAAGTTCCTCAATGAGCTTTGTACAAGTTTCACGAACTTATGAAACATCTAACAACGCGTTTCTAGGACTCTAAACCAAGTTACATACAACATGAGTGATTATAAGTGTCTCAATGAACTTTGTACAAGTTTCACGAACTTATGAAACATCTAACAACGCGTTTCTAGGACCCTAAACCAAGTTTCATGCAACATGAGTGCTTATAAGTTCCTCAATGAGCTTTATACAAGTTTGACGAACGTATGAAACATCTAATAACGCTTTTCTAGGACTCTAAACCAAGTTTCATGCAACTTGAGAGCTTATAAGTTCCTCAATGAGCTTTGTACAAGTCGACGAACGTATGAAACATCTAACAACGCGTTTCTAGGACTCTAAACCAAGTTTCATGCAACATGAGTGTTAATAAGTGTCTCAATGAGCTTTGTACAAGTTTGACGAACTTATGAAACATCTAACAACGCGTTTTTAGGACTCTAGCTAAACCAAGTTTGATGGAACATGAGTGCTTATAAGTTCCTCAATGAGCTTTGTACAAGTTTCACGAACTTATGAAACATCTAACAACGCGTTTCTAGGACTCTAAACCAAGTTTCATGCAACATGAGAGCTTATAAGTTCCTCAATGAGCTTTGTACAAGTTTGACGAACGTATGAAACATCTAACAACGCGTTTCTAGGACTCTAAACCAAGTTTCATGCAACATGAGTGCTTATAAGTTCCTCAATGAGCTTTGTACAAGTTTGACGAACGTATGAAACATCTAACAACGCGTTTCTAGGACTCTAAACCATGTTTCATGCAACATGAGTGCTTATAAGTTTCTCAATGATCTTTGTACAAGTTTGACGAACTTATGAAACATCTAACAACGCGTTTCTAGGACTCTAAACCAAGTTTCATGCAACATGAGAGCATATAAGTTCCTCAATGAGCTTTGTACAAGTTTTACGAACGTATGAAACATCTCACAACGCGTTTCTAGGACTCTAAACAAAGTTTCATGCAATATGAGTGCTTATAAGTTCCTCAATGAGCTTTGTACAAGTTTGACGAAGTTATAAAACATCTAACAACGCGTTTCTAGGACTCTAAACCAAGTTTCATGCAACATGAGAGCTTATAAGTTCCTCAATGAGCTTTGTACAAGTTTGACGAACATATGAAACATCTAGCAACGCATTTCTAGGACTCTAAACCAAGTTTCATGCAACATGAGTGCTTATAAGTATCTCAATGAGCTTTGTACAAGTTTGACGAACGTATGAAACATCTAACAACGCGTTTCTAGGACTCTAAACCAAGTTTCATGCAACATGAGTGATTATAAGTGTCTCAATGAACTTTGTAAAAGTTTCACGAACTTATGAAACATCTAACATCGTGTTTCTAGGACTATAAACCAAGTTTCATGCAACATGAGTGATTATAAGTGTCTCAATGAACTTTGTACAACTTTCACGAACTTATGAAACATCTAACAACGCGTTTCTAGGACTCTAAACCAAGTTTCATGCAACATGAGAGCATATAAGTTCCTCAATGAGCTTTGTACAAGTTTGACGAACATATGAAACATCTAACAATGCGTTTCTAGAACTCTAAACCAAGTTTCATGCAACATGAGTGCTTATAAGTTTCTCAATGAGCTTTGTACAAGTTTCACGAACTTATGAAACATCTAACAACGTGTTTCTAGGACTCTAAACCAAGTTACATGCAACATGAGTGATTATAAGTGTCTCAATGAACATTGTACAAGTTTCACGAACTTATGAAACATCTAACAACGCGTTTCTAGGACTCTAAACCAAGTTTCATGCAACATGAGTGCTTATAAGTTCCTCAATGAGCTTTATACAAGTTTGACGAACGTATGAAACATCTAACAACTCGTTTCTAGGACTCTAAACCAAGTTTCATGCAATATGAGTGCTTATAAGTTCCTCAATGAGCTTTGTACAAGTTTCACGAACTTATGAAACATCTAACAACGCGTTTCTAGGACTCTAAACCAAGTTACATGCAACATGAGTTCTTATAAGTTCCTCAATGAGTTTTGTACAAGTTTGACGAACGTATGAAACATCTAACAACGCGTTTCTAGGACTCTAAACCAAGTTTCATGCAACATGAGTGTTTATAAGTGTGTCAATGAGCTTTGTACAAGTTTGACCAACTTATGAAATATCTAACAACGCGTTTCTAGGACTCTAAACCATGTTTCATGCAACCTCGAGTGCTTATAAGTTCCTCAATGAGCTTTGTACAAGTTTCAAGAACTTATGAAACATCTAACACGCGTTTATAGGACTCTAAATCAAGTTTCATGCAACATGAGAGCTTATAAGTTCCTCAATGAGCTTTGTACAAGTTTGACGAACGTATGAAACAACTAACAACGCGTTTCTAGGACTCTAAATCAAGTTTCATGCAACATGAGTGCTTATAAGTTCCTCAATGAGCTTTGTACAAGTTTCACGAACTTATGAAACATCTAACAACGCGTTTCTAGGACTCTAAACCAAGTTACATACAACATGAGTGATTATAAGTGTCTCAATGAACTTTGTACAAGTTTCACGAACTTATGAAACATCTAACAACGCGTTTCTAGGACCCTAAACCAAGTTTCATGCAACATGAGTGCTTATAAGTTCCTCAATGAGCTTTATACAAGTTTGACGAACGTATGAAACATCTAATAACGCTTTTCTAGGACTCTAAACCAAGTTTCATGCAACTTGAGAGCTTATAAGTTCCTCAATGAGCTTTGTACAAGTCTGACGAACGTATGAAACATCTAACAACGCGTTTCTAGGACTCTAAACCAAGTTTCATGCAACATGAGTGTTAATAAGTGTCTCAATGAGCTTTGTACAAGTTTGACGAACTTATGAAACATCTAACAACGCGTTTTTAGGACTCTAGCTAAACCAAGTTTGATGGAACATGAGTGCTTATAAGTTCCTCAATGAGCTTTGTACAAGTTTCACGAACTTATGAAACATCTAACAACGTGTTTCTAGGACTCTAAACCAAGTTTCATGCAACATGAGAGCTTATAAGTTCCTCAATGAGCTTTGTACAAGTTTGACGAACGTATGAAACATCTAACAACGCGTTTCTAGGACTCTAAACCAAGTTTCATGCAACATGAGTGCTTATAAGTTCCTCAATGAGCTTTGTACAAGTTTGACGAACGTATGAAACATCTAACAACGCGTTTCTAGGACTCTAAACCATGTTTCATGCAACATGAGTGCTTATAAGTTTCTCAATGATCTTTGTACAAGTTTGACGAACTTATGAAACATCTAACAACGCGTTTCTAGGACTCTAAACCAAGTTTCATGCAACATGAGAGCATATAAGTTCCTCAATGAGCTTTGTACAAGTTTTACGAACGTATGAAACATCTCACAACGCGTTTCTAGGACTCTAAACAAAGTTTCATGCAATATGAGTGCTTATAAGTTCCTCAATGAGCTTTGTACAAGTTTGACGAAGTTATAAAACATCTAACAACGCGTTTCTAGGACTCTAAACCAAGTTTCATGCAACATGAGAGCTTATAAGTTCCTCAATGAGCTTTGTACAAGTTTGACGAACATATGAAACATCTAGCAACGCATTTCTAGGACTCTAAACCAAGTTTCATGCAACATGAGTGCTTATAAGTATCTCAATGAGCTTTGTACAAGTTTTACGAACCTATGAAACATCTAACAACGCGTTTCTAGGACTCTAAACCAAGTTTAATGCAACATGAGAGCTTATAAGTTCCTCAATGAGCTTTATACAAGTTTGACGAACTTATGAAACATCTAACATCGTGTTTCTAGGACTCTAAACCAAGTTTCATGCAGCATGAGAGATTATAAGTGTCTCAATGAACTTTGTACAAGTTTCACGAACTTATGAAACATCTAACAACGCGTTTCTAGGACTCTAAACCAAGTTTCATGCAACATGAGTGCTTATAAGTTCCTCAATGAGCTTTATACAAGTTTAACGAACGTATGAAACATCTAACAACGCGTTTCTAGGACTCTAAACCAAGTTTCATGCAACATGAGAGCATATAAGTTCCTCAATGAGCTTTGTACAAGTTTTACGAACGTATGAAACATCTAACAACGCGTTTCTAGGACTCTAAACAAAGTTTCATGCAATATGAGTGCTTATAAGTTCCTCAATGAGCTTTGTACAAGTTTCACGAACTTATGAAACATCTAACAACGCGTTTCTAGGACTCTAAACCAAGTTTTATGCAACATGAGTTTTTATAAGTGTCTCAATGAGCTTTGTACAAGTTTGACGAACTTATCAAATATCTAACAACGCGTTTCTAGGACTCTAAACCAAGTTTCATGCAACATGAGTGTTTATAAGTGTCTCAATGAGCTTTGTACAAGTTTGACGAACTTATGAAACATCTAACAACGCGTTTCTAGGACTCTAAACCAAGTTTCATACAACATGAGAGCATATAAGTTCCTCATTGAGCTTTGTACAAGTTTTACGAACGTATGTAACATCTAACAACGCGTTTCTAGGACTCTAAACCAAGTTTCATGCAACATGAGTGCTTATAAGTTCCTCAATGAGCTTTGTACAAGTTTCACGAACTTATGAAACATCTAAAAACGCGTTTCTAGGACTCTAAACCAAGTTACATGCAACATGAGTGATTATAAGTTCCTTAATTAGCTTAGTACAAGTGTCACGAACGTATGAAACATCTAACAACGCGTTTCTAGGACTCTAAACCACGTTTTATGTAACGTGAGTGTTTATAAGTGTCTCAATGCGCTTTGTACAAGTTTGACGAACTTATGAAACATCTAACAACGCGTTTCTAGGACTCTAAACCAAGTTTCATGCAACATGAGAGCATATAAGTTCCTCAATGAGCTTTGTACAAGTTTTACGAACGTATGAAACATCTAACAACGCGTTTCTAGGACTCTAAACAAAGTTTCATGCAATATGAGTGCTTATAAGTTCCTCAATGAGCTTTGTACAAGTTTGACGATGTTATAAAACATATAACAACGCGTTTCTAGGACTCTAAACCAAGTTTCATGCAACATGAGAGCTTATAAGTTCCTCAATGAGCTTTGTACAAGTTTGACGTATATATGAAACATCTAGCAACACATTTCTAGGACTCTAAACCAAGTTTCATGCAACATGAGTGCTTATAAGTATCTCAATGAGCTTTGTACAAGTTTTACGAACGTATGAAACATCTAACAACGCGTTTCTAGGACTCTAAACCAAGTTTAATGCAACATGAGAGCTTATAAGTTCCTCAATGAGCTTTATACAAGTTTGAAGAACTTATGAAACATCTAACATCGTGTTTCTAGGACTCTAAACCAAGTTTCATGCAGCATGAGTGATTATAAGTGTCTCAATGAACTTTGTACAAGTTTCACGAACTTATGAAACATCTAACAACGCGTTTCTAGGACTCTAAACCAAGTTTCATGCAACATGAGAGCATATAAGTTCCTCAATGAGCATTGTACAAGTTTTACGAACGTATGAAACATCTAACAACGCGTTTCTAGGACTCTAAACAAAGTTTCATGCAATATGAGTGCTTATAAATTCCTCAATGAGCTTTGTACAAGTTTCATGAACTTATGAAACATCTAACAACGCGTTTCTAGGACTCTAAACCAAGTTACATGCAACATGAGTTCTTATAAGTTCCTCAATGAGCTTTGTACAAGTTTGACGAACGTATGAAACATCAAACAACGCGTTTCTAGGACTCTAAACCATGTTTCATGCAACATGAGTGTTTATAAGTGTCTCAATGAGCTTTGTACAAGTTTGACGAATTTATGAAACATCTAACAACGCGTTTCTAGGACTCTAAACCAAGTTTCATGCAACATGAGTGCTTATAAGTTCCTCAATGAGCTTTGTACAAGTTTCACGAACTTATGAAACATCTAACAACGTGTTTCTAGGACTCTAAATCAAGTTTCATGCAACATGAGTGCTTATAAGTTCCTCAATGAGTTTTGTACAAGTTTGACGAACATATGAAACATCTAACAATGCGTTTCTAGGACTCTAAACCAAGTTTCATGCAACATGAGTGCTTATAAGTTCCTCAATGAGCATTGTACAAGTTTCACGAACTTATGAAACATCTAACAACGCGTTTCTAGGACTCTAAACCAAGTTACATTCAACATGAGTGATTATAAGTGTCTCAATGAACATTGTACAAGTTTCACGAACTTATGAAACATCTAACAACGCGTTTCTAGGACTCTAAACCAAGTTTCATGCAACATGAGTGCTTATAAGTTCCTCAATGAGCTTTATACAAGTTTGACGAACGTATGAAACATCTAACAACGCGTTTCTAGGACTCTAAACCAAGTTTCATGCCATATGAGTGCTTATAAGTTTCTCAATGAGCTTTGTACAAGTTTCGCGAACTTATGAAACATCTAACAACGCGTTTCTAGGACTCTAAACCAAGTTAAAAGCAACATGAGTTCTTATAAGTTCCTCAATGAGTTTTGTACAAGTTTGACGAACGTATGAAACATCTAACAACGCGTTTCTAGGACTCTAAACCAAGTTTTATGCAACATGAGTGTTTATAAGTGTCTCAATGAGCTTTGTACAAGTTTGACGAACTTATCAAATATCTAACAACGCGTTTTTAGGACTCTAAACCAAGTTTCATGCAACATGAGTGCTTATAAGTTCCTCAATGAGCTTTGTACAAGTTTCACGAACTTATGAAACATCTAACACGCGTTTCTAGGACTCTAAATCAAGTTTCATGCAACATGAGAGCTTATAAGTTCCTCAATGAGCTTTGTACAAGTTTGACGAACGTATGAAACATCTAACAACGCGTTTCTAGGACTCTAAACCAAGTTTCATGCAACATGAGTGCTTATAAGTTCCTCAATGAGCTTTGTACAAGTTTGACGAACGTATGAAACATCTAACAACGCGTTTCTAGGAATCTAAACCAAGTTTCATGCAATATGAGTGCTTATAAGTTCCTCAATGAGCTTTGTACAAGTTTCACGAACTTATGAAACATCTAACACGCGTTTCTAGGACTCTAAATCAAGTTTCATGCAACATGAGAGCTTATAAGTTCCTCAATGAGCTTTGTACAAGTTTGACGAACGTATGAAACATCTAACAACGCGTTTCTAGGACTCTAAACCAAGTTTCATGCAACATGAGTGCTTATAAGTTCCTCAATGAGCTTTGTACAAGTTTCACGAACTTATGAAACATCTAACAACGCGTTTCTAGGACTCTAAACCAAGTTACATGCAACATGAGTGATTATAAGGGTCTCAATGAACTTTGTACAAGTTTCACGAAATTATGAAACATCTAACAACGCGTTTCTAGGACCCTAAACCAAGTTTCATGCAACATGAGTGCTTATAAGTTGCTCACTGAGCTTTATACAAGTTTGACGAACGTATGAAACATCTAATAACGCTTTTCTAGGACTCTAAACCAAGTTTCATGCAACATGAGTGTTTATAAGTGTCTCAATGAGCTTTGTACAAGTTTGACGAACTTATGAAACATCTAACAACGCGTTTCTAGGACTATAAACCAAGTTTCATGCAACATGAGTGCTTATAACTTCCTCAATGAGCTTTGTACAAGTTTCACGAACTTATGAAACATCTAACAACGCGTTTCTAGGACTCTAAACCAAGTTTCATGCAACATGAGTGTTTATAAGTGTCTCAATGAGCTTTGTACAAGTTTGACGAACGTATCAAACATCTAACAACGCGTTTCTAGGACTCTAAACCAAGTTTCGTGCAACATGAGTGCTTATAAGTTCCTAAATGAGCTTTGTACAAGTTTCACGAACTTATGAAACATCTAACAACGCGTTTCTAGGACTTTAAACCAAGTTTCATGCAACATTAGTGTTTATAAGTGTCTCAATGAGCTTTGAACAAGTTTGACGAACTTATGAAACATCTAACAACGCGTTTCTAGGACTCTAAATCAAGTTTCATGCAACATGAGTGTTTATAAGTGTCTCAATGAGCTTTTTACAAGTTTGACGAACTTATGAAACATCTAACAACGCGTTTCTAGGACTCTAAACCAAGTTTCATGCAACATGAGTGCTTATAAGTTCCTAAATGAGCTTTGTACAAGTTTCACGAACTTATGAAACATCTAACAACGCGTTTCTAGGACTCTAAACCAAGTTACATGCAACATGAGTTCTTATAAGTTCCTCAATGAGCTTTGTACAAGTTTCACGAACTTATGAAACATCTAACAATGCGATTCTAGGACTCTAAACCAAGTTTCATGCAACATGAGTGCTTATAAGTTCCTCAATGAGCTTTGTACAAGTTTCACGATCTTATGAAACATCTAACAACGCGTTTCTAGGACTCTAAACCAAGTTACATGCAACATGAGTGATTATAAGTGTCTCAATGAACATTGTACAAGTTTCACGAACTTATGAAACATCTAACAACGCGTTTCTAGGACTCTAAACCAAGTTTCATGCAACATGAGTGCTTATAAGTTCCTCAATGAGCTTTATACAAGTTTGACGAACGTATGAAACATCTAACAACGCGTTTCTAGGACTCTAAACCAAGTTTCATGCAATATGAGTGCTTATAAGTTCCTCAATGAGCTTTGTACAAGTGTCGCGAACTTATGAAACATCTAACAACGCGTTTCTAGGACTCTAAACCAAGTTACAAGCAACATGAGTTCTTATAAGTTCCTCAATGAGTTTTGTACAAGTTTGACGAACGTATGAAACATCTAACAACGCGTTTCTAGGACTCTAAACCAAGTTTTATGCAACATGAGTGTTTATAAGTGTCTCAATGAGCTTTGTACAAGTTTGACGAACTTATCAAATATCTAACAACGCGTTTTTAGGACTCTAAACCAAGTTTCATGCAACATGAGTGCTTATAAGTTCCTCAATGAGCTTTGTACAAGTTTCACGAACTTATGAAACATCTAACAACGCGTTTCTAGGACTCTAAATCAAGTTTCATGCAACATGAGTGTTTATAAGTGTATGAGCTTTTTACAAGTTTGACGAACTTATGAAACATCTAACAACGCGTTTCTAGGACTCTAAACCAAGTTTCATGCAACATGAGTGCTTATAAGTTCCTAAATGAGCTTTGTACAAGTTTCACGAACTTATGAAACATCTAACAACGCGTTTCTAGGACTCTAAACCAAGTTACATGCAACATGAGTTAATATAAGTTCCTCAATGAGCTTTGTACAAGTTTCACGAACTTATGAAACATCTAACAACGCGTTTCTAGGACTCTAAACCTAGTTACATGCAACATGAGTTCTTATAAGTTCCTCAATGAGCTTTGTACAAGTTTGACGAACTTATGAAACATCTAACAACGCGTTTCTAGGACTCTAAACCAAGTTTCATGCAACATGAGTGTTTATAAGTGTCTCAATGAGCTTTGTACAAGTTTGACGAACTTATGAAACATCTAACAACGCGTTTCTAGGACTCTAAACCAAGTTTCATGCAACATGAGAGCTTATAAGTTCCTCAATGAGCTTTGAACAAGTTTGACGAACGTATTAAACATCTAACAACGCGTTTCTAGGACTCTAAACCAAGTTTCATGCAACATGAGTGTGTATAAGTGTCTCAATGAGCTTTGTACAAGTTTGACGAACTTATGAAACATCTAACAACGCGTTTCTAGGACTCTAAACCAAGTTTCATGCAACATGAGTGCTTATAAGTGTCTCAATGAGCTTTGTACAAGTTTGACGAACTTATGAAACATCTAACAACGCGTTTCTAGGACTCTAAACCAAGTTTCATGCAACATGAGTGTGTATAAGTGTCTCAATGAGCTTTGTACAAGTTTGACGAACTTATGAAACATCTAACAACGCGTTTCTAGGACTCTAAACCAAGTTTCATGCAACATGAGTGCTTTTAAGTTCCGTAATGAGCTTTGTACAAGTTTCACGAACTTATGAAACATCTAACACGCGTTTCTAGAACTCTGAATCAAGTTTCATGCAACATGAGAGCTTATAAGTTCCTCAATGAGCTTTGTACAAGTTTGACGAACGTATGAAATATCTAACAACGGGTTTCTAGGACTCTAAACCAAGTTTCATGCAACATGAGTGCTTATAAGCTCCTCAATGAGCTTTGTACAAGTTTCACGAACTTATGAAACATATAACAACGCGTTTCTAGGACTCTAAACCAAGTTACATGCAACATGAGTTCTTATAACTTCCTCAATTAGCTTTGTACAAGTTTCACTAACGTATGAAACATCTAACAACGCGTTTCTAGGACTCTAAACCAAGTTTCATGTAACATGAGTGTTTATAAGTGTCTCAATGCGCTTTGTACAAGTTTGACGAACTTATGAAACATCTAAAAACGCGTTTCTAGGACTCTAAACCAAGTTTCATGCAACATGATAGCTTATAAATTCCTCAATGAGCTTTGTACAAGTTTGACGAACGTATGAAACATCTAACAACGCGTTTCTAAAACTCTAAACCAAGTTTCATGCAACGTGAGTGCTTATAAGTTCCTCAATGAGCGTTGTACAAGTTTCACGAACTTATGAAACATCTAACAACGCGTTTCTAGGACTCTAAACCAAGTTACATGCAACATGAGTTCTTATAAGTTCCTCAGTGAGCTTTGTACAAGTTTGACGAACGTATGAAACATCTAAAAACGCGTTTCTAGGACTGTAAACCAAGTTTCATGCAACTTGAGTGTTTATAAGTGTCTCAATAAGCTTTGTACAAGTTTGACGAACTTATGAAACACTAACAACGCGTTTCTTGGACTCTAAACCAAGTTTCATGCAACATGAGTGCTTATAAGTTCCTCAATGAGCTTTGTACAAGTTTCACAAACTTATGAATCCTCTAACAATGCGTTTCTAGGACTCTAAACCAAGTTTAATGCAACATGAGTGCTTGTAAGTTCCTCAATGAGCTTTGTACAAGTTTGACGAACGTATGAAACATCTAACAACGCGTTTCTAGGACTCTAAACCAAGTTTCATGCAACATGAATGCTTATAAGTTCCTCAATTAGCTTTGTACAAGTTTCACGAACTTATAAATCATTTAACAACGCGTTTCTAGGACTCTAAACCAAGTTACATGCAACATGAGTTCTTATAAGTTCCTCAATGAGCTTTGTATAAGTTTGACGAACTTATGAATCATCTAACAACTCGTTTCTAGGATTCTAGACCAAGTTTTGATGCAACATGAGAGCTTATAAGTTCCTTAATGAGCTTTGTACACGTTTCACGAACGTATGAATCATCTAACAACGTTTTTATAGGACTCTAAACCAAGTTTCATGCAACATGAGTGCTTATAAGTTCATCAATTAGTTTTGTACAAGTTTGACGAACTTATGAAACATCTATCATCGCATTTCTAGGACTCTAAACCAAGTTTCATGCAACATGAGTGTTTATAAGTGTCTCATTGAGCTTTGTACAAGTTTGACGAACTTATGAAACATCTGACAACGCGTTTCTAGGACTCTAAACCAAGTTTCATGCAACATGAGTGATTATAAGTGTCTCAATGAACTTTGTACAAGTTTCACGAACTTATGAAACATCTAACAACGCGTTTCTAGAACTCTAAACCAAGTTTCATGCAACATGAGAGCATATAAGTTCCTCAATGAGCTTTGTACAAGTTTGACGAACGTATGAAACATCTAACAACGCATTTCTAGGACTCTAAACCAAGTTTCATGCAACATGAGTGTTTATAAGTGTCTCAATGAGCTTTGTACAAGTTTGACGCACTTATGAAACATCTAACAACGCATTTCTAGGACTCTAAACCAAGTTTCATGCAACATGAGTGATTATAAGTGTCTCAATGAACTTTGTACAAGTTTCACGAACTTATGAAGCATCTAACATCGTGTTTCTAGGACTCTAAACCAAGTTTCATGCAACATGAGTGATTATAAGTGTCTCAATGAACTTTGTACAAGTTTCACGAACTTATGAAACATCTAACATCGTGTTTCTAGGACTATAAACCAAGTTTCATGCAACATGAGTGATTATAAGTGTCTCAATGAACTTTGTACAACTTTCACGAACTTATGAAACATCTAACAACGCGTTTCTAGGACTCTAAACCAAGTTTCATGCAACATGAGAGCATATAAGTTCCTCAATGAGCTTTGTACAAGTTTTACGAACGTATGAAACATCTAACAACGCGTTTCTAGGACTCTAAAGAAAGTTTCATGCAATATGAGTGCTTAAAAGTTCCTCAATGAGATTTGTACAAGTTTCACGAACTTATGAAACATCTAACAACGCGTTTCTAGGACTCTAAACCAAGTTACATGCAACATGAGTTCTTATAAGTTCCTCAATGAGCTTTGTACAAATTTGACGAACGTATGAAACATCAAACAACGCGTTTCTAGGACTCTAAACCATGTTTCATGCAACATGAGTGTTTATAAGTGTCTCAATGAGCTTTTTACAAGTTTGACGAATTTATGAAACATCTAACAACGCGTTTCTAGTACTCTAAACCAAGTTTCATGCAACATGAGTGCTTATAAGTTCCTCAATGAGCTTTGTACAAGTTTCACGAACTTATGAAACATCTAACAACGCGTTTCTAGGACTCTAAATCAAGTTTCATGCAACATGAGTGCTTATAAGTTCCTCAATGAGGTTTGTACAAGTTTGACGAACATATGAAACATCTAACAATGCGTTTCTAGGACTCTAAACCAAGTTTCATGCAACATGAGTGCTTATAAGTTCCTCAATGAGGTTTGTACAAGTTTGACGAACATATGAAACATCTAACAATGCGTTTCTAGGACTCTAAACCAAGTTACATGCAACATGAGTTCTTATAAGTTCCTCAATGAGTTTTGTACAAGTTTGACGAACGTATGAAACATCTAACAACGCGTTTCTAGGACTCTAAACCAAGTTTTATGCAACATGAGTGTTTATAAGTGTCTCAATGAGCTATGTACAAGTTTGACGAACTTATCAAATATCTAACAACGCGTTTTTAGGACTCTAAACCAAGTTTCATGCAACATGAGTGCTTATAAGTTCCTCAATGAGCTTTGTACAAGTTTCACGAACTTATGAAACATCTAACACATGTTTCTAGGACTCTAAATCAAGTTTCATGCAACATGAGAGCTTATAAGTTCCTCAATGAGCTTTGTACAAGTTTGACGAACGTATGAAACATCTAACAACGCGTTTCTAGGACTCTAAACCAAGTTTCATGCAACATGAGTGCTTATAAGTTCCTTAATGAGTTTTGTACAAGTTTGACGAACGTATGAAACATCTAACAACGTGTTTCTAGGACTCTAAACCAAGTTTCATGCAACATGAATGCTTATAAGTTCCTCAATTAGCTTTGTACAAGTTTCACGAACTTATAAATCATTTAACAACGCGTTTCTAGGACTCTAAACCAAGTTACATGCAACATGAGTTCTTATAAGTTCCTCAATTAGCTTTGTACAAGTTTCACTAACGTATGAAACATCTAACAACGCGTTTCTTGGACTCTAAACCAAGTTTCATGTAACATGAGTGTTTATAAGTGTCTCAATGCGCTTTGTACAAGTTTGACGAACTTATGAAACATCTAAAAACGCGTTTCTAGGACTCTAAACCAAGTTTCATGCAACATGAGAGCTTATAAATTCCTCAATGAGCTTTGTACAAGTTTGACGAACGTATGAAACATCTAACAACGCGTTTCTAAAACTCTAAACCAAGTTTCATGCAACGTGAGTGCTTATAAGTTCCTCAATGAGCGTTGTACAAGTTTCACGAACTTATGAAACATCTAACAACGCGTTTCTAGGACTCTAAACCAAGTTACATGCAACATGAGTTCTTATAAGTTCCTCAGTGAGCTTTGTACAAGTTTGACGAACGTATGAAACATCTAAAAACGCGTTTCTAGGACTGTAAACCAAGTTTCATGCAACATGAGTGTTTATAAGTGTCTCAATAAGCTTTGTACAAGTTTGACGAACTTATGAAACACTAACAACGCGTTTCTTGGACTCTAAACCAAGTTTCATGCAACATGAGTGCTTATAAATTCCTCAATGAGCTTTGTACAAGTTTCACAAACTTATGAATCCTCTAACAATGCGTTTCTAGGACTCTAAACCAAGTTTAATGCAACATGAGTGCTTGTAAGTTCCTCAATGAGCTTTGTACAAGTTTGACGAACGTATGAAACATCTAACAACGCGTTTCTAGGACTCTAAACCAAGTTTCATGCAACATGAATGCTTATAAGTTCCTCAATTAGCTTTGTACAAGTTTCACGAACTTATAAATCATTTAACAACGCGTTTCTAGGACTCTAAACCAAGTTACATGCAACATGAGTTCTTATAAGTTCCTCAATGAGCTTTGTATAAGTTTGACGAACTTATGAATCATCTAACAACTCGTTTCTAGGATTCTAGACCAAGTTTTGATGCAACATGAGAGCTTATAAGTTCCTAAATGAGCTTTGTACACGTTTCACGAACGTATGAATCATCTAACAACGTTTTTATAGGACTCTAAACCAAGTTTCATGCAACATGAGTGCTTATAAGTTCATCAATTAGTTTTGTACAAGTTTGACGAACTTATGAAACATCTATCATTGCATTTCTAGGACTCTAAACCAAGTTTCATGCAACATGAGTGTTTATAAGTGTCTCATTGAGCTTTGTACAAGTTTGACGAACTTATGAAACATCTAACAACGCGTTTCTAGGACTCTAAACCAAGTTTCATGCAACATGAGTGATTATAAGTGTCTCAATGAACTTTGTACAAGTTTCACGAACTTATGAAACATCTAACAACGCGTTTCTAGAACTCTAAACCAAGTTTCATGCAACATGAGAGCATATAAGTTCCTCAATGAGCTTTGTACAAGTTTGACGAACGTATGAAACATCTAACAACGCATTTCTAGGACTCTAAACCAAGTTTCATGCAACATGAGTGTTTATAAGTGTCTCAATGAGCTTTGTACAAGTTTGACGAACTTATGAAACATCTAACAACGCATTTCTAGGACTCTAAACCAAGTTTCATGCAACATGAGTGATTATAAGTGTCTCAATGAACTTTGTACAAGTTTCACGAACTTATGAAACATCTAACATCGTGTTTCTAGGACTCTAAACCAAGTTTCATGCAACATGAGTGATTATAAGTGTCTCAATGAACTTTGTAAAAGTTTCACGAACTTATGAAACATCTAACATCGTGTTTCTAGGACTATAAACCAAGTTTCATGCAACATGAGTGATTATAAGTGTCTCAATGAACTTTGTACAACTTTCACGAACTTATGAAACATCTAACAACGCGTTTCTAGGACTCTAAACCAAGTTTCATGCAACATGAGAGCATATAAGTTCCTCAATGAGCTTTGTACAAGTTTTACGAACGTATGAAACATCTAACAACGCGTTTCTAGGACTCTAAAGAAAGTTTCATGCAATATGAGTGCTTAAAAGTTCCTCAATGAGATTTGTACAAGTTTCACGAACTTATGAAACATCTAACAACGCGTTTCTAGGACTCTAAACCAAGTTACATGCAACATGAGTTCTTATAAGTTCCTCAATGAGCTTTGTACAAATTTGACGAACGTATGAAACATCAAACAACGCGTTTCTAGGACTCTAAACCATGTTTCATGCAACATGAGTGTTTATAAGTGTCTCAATGAGCTTTTTACAAGTTTGACGAATTTATGAAACATCTAACAACGCGTTTCTAGTACTCTAAACCAAGTTTCATGCAACATGAGTGCTTATAAGTTCCTCAATGAGCTTTGTACAAGTTTCACGAACTTATGAAACATCTAACAACGCGTTTCTAGGACTCTAAATCAAGTTTCATGCAACATGAGTGCTTATAAGTTCCTCAATGAGGTTTGTACATGTTTGACGAACATATGAAACATCTAACAATGCGTTTTTAGGACTCTAAACCAAGTTTCATGCAACATGAGTGCTTATAAGTTCCTCAATGAGCTTTGTACAAGTTTCACGAACTTATGAAACATCTAACAACGCGTTTCTAGGACTCTAAACCAAGTTACATGCAACATGAGTGATTATAAGTGTCTAAATGAACATTGTACAAGTTTCACGAACTTATGAAACATCTAACAACGCGTTTCTAGGACTCTAAACCAAGTTTCATGCAACATGAGTGCTTATAAGTTCCTCAATGAGCTTTATACAAGTTTGACGAACGTATGAAACATCTAACAACGCGTTTCTAGGACTCTAAACCAAGTTTCATGCAATATGAGTGCTTATAAGTTCCTCAAAGAGCTTTGTACAAGTTTCACAAACTTATGAAACATCTAACAACGCGTTTCTAGGACTCTAAACCAAGTTACATGCAACATGAGTTCTTATAAGTTCCTCAATGAGTTTTGTACAAGTTTGACGAACGTATGAAACATCTAACAACGCGTTTCTAGGACTCTAAACCAAGTTTTATGCAACATGAGTGTTTATAAGTGTCTCAATGAGCTATGTACAAGTTTGACGAACTTATCAAATATCTAACAACGCGTTTTTAGGACTCTAAACCAAGTTTCATGCAACATGAGTGCTTATAAGTTCCTCAATGAGCTTTGTACAAGTTTCACGAACTTATGAAACATCTAACACATGTTTCTAGGACTCTAAATCAAGTTTCATGCAACATGAGAGCTTATAAGTTCCTCAATGAGCTTTGTACAAGTTTGACGAACGTATGAAACATCTAACAACGCGTTTCTAGGACTCTAAACCAAGTTTCATGCAACATGAGTGCTTATAAGTTCCTTAATGAGCTTTGTACAAGTTTGACGAACGTATGAAACATCTAACAACGTGTTTCTAGGACTCTAAACCAAGTTTCATGCAATATGAGTGCTTATAAGTTCCTCAATGAGCTTTGTACAAGTTTCACAAACTTATGAAACATCTAACAACGCGTTTCTAGGACTCTAAACCAAGTTTCATGCAACATGAGAGCATATAAGTTCCTCAATGAGCTTTGTACAAGTTTGACGAACGTATGAAACATCTAACAACGCATTTCTAGGACTCTAAACCAAGTTTCATGCAACATGAGTGTTTATAAGTGTCTCAATGAGCTTTGTACAAGTTTGACGAACTTATGAAACAAATAACAACACATTTCTAGGACTCTAAACCAAGTTTCATGCAACATGAGTGATTATAAGTGTCTCAATGAACTTTGTACAAGTTTCACGAACTTATGAAACATCTAACATCGTGTTTCTAGGACTCTAAACCAAGTTTCATGCAACATGAGTGATTATAAGTGTCTCAATGAACTTTGTACAAGTTTCACGAACTTATGAAACATCTAACAACGCGTTTCTAGAACTCTAAACCAAGTTTCATGCAACATGAGAGCATATAAGTTCCTCAATGAGCTTTGTACAAGTTTGACGAACGTATGAAACATCTAACAACGCATTTCTAGGACTCTAAACCAAGTTTCATGCAACATGAGTGTTTATAAGTGTCTCAATGAGCTTTGTACAAGTTTGACGAACTTATGAAACATCTAACAACGCATTTCTAGGACTCTAAACCAAGTTTCATGCAACATGAGTGATTATAAGTGTCTCAATGAACTTTGTACAAGTTTCACGAACTTATGAAACATCTAACATCGTGTTTCTAGGACTCTAAACCAAGTTTCATGCAACATGAGTGATTATAAGTGTCTCAATGAACTTTGTAAAAGTTTCACGAACTTATGAAACATCTAACATCGTGTTTCTAGGACTATAAACCAAGTTTCATGCAACATGAGTGATTATAAGTGTCTCAATGAACTTTGTACAACTTTCACGAACTTATGAAACATCTAACAACGCGTTTCTAGGACTCTAAACCAAGTTTCATGCAACATGAGAGCATATAAGTTCCTCAATGAGCTTTGTACAAGTTTTACGAACGTATGAAACATCTAACAACGCGTTTCTAGGACTCTAAAGAAAGTTTCATGCAATATGAGTGCTTAAAAGTTCCTCAATGAGATTTGTACAAGTTTCACGAACTTATGAAACATCTAACAACGCGTTTCTAGGACTCTAAACCAAGTTACATGCAACATGAGTTCTTATAAGTTCCTCAATGAGCTTTGTACAAATTTGACGAACGTATGAAACATCAAACAACGCGTTTCTAGGACTCTAAACCATGTTTCATGCAACATGAGTGTTTATAAGTGTCTCAATGAGCTTTTTACAAGTTTGACGAATTTATGAAACATCTAACAACGCGTTTCTAGTACACTAAACCAAGTTTCATGCAACATGAGTGCTTATAAGTTCCTCAATGAGCTTTGTACAAGTTTCACGAACTTATGAAACATCTAACAACGCGTTTCTAGGACTCTAAATCAAGTTTCATGCAACATGAGTGCTTATAAGTTCCTCAATGAGGTTTGTACATGTTTGACGAACATATGAAACATCTAACAATGCGTTTTTAGGACTCTAAACCAAGTTTCATGCAACATGAGTGCTTATAAGTTCCTCAATGAGCTTTGTACAAGTTTCACGAACTTATGAAACATCTAACAACGCGTTTCTAGGACTCTAAATCAAGTTTCATGCAACATGAGTGCTTATAAGTTCCTCAATGAGCTTTATACAAGTTTGACGAACGTATGAAACATCTAACAACGCGTTTCTAGGACTCTAAACCAAGTTTCATGCAATATGAGTGCTTATAAGTTCCTCAAAGAGCTTTGTACAAGTTTCACAAACTTATGAAACATCTAACAACGCGTTTCTAGGACTCTAAACCAAGTTACATGCAACATGAGTTCTTATAAGTTCCTCAATGAGTTTTGTACAAGTTTGACGAACGTATGAAACATCTAACAACGCGTTTCTAGGACTCTAAACCAAGTTTTATGCAACATGAGTGTTTATAAGTGTCTCAATGAGCTATGTACAAGTTTGACGAACTTATCAAATATCTAACAACGCGTTTTTAGGACTCTAAACCAAGTTTCATGCAACATGAGTGCTTATAAGTTCCTCAATGAGCTTTGTACAAGTTTCACGAACTTATGAAACATCTAACACATGTTTCTAGGACTCTAAATCAAGTTTCATGCAACATGAGAGCTTATAAGTTCCTCAATGAGCTTTGTACAAGTTTGACGAACGTATGAAACATCTAACAACGCGTTTCTAGGACTCTAAACCAAGTTTCATGCAACATGAGTGCTTATAAGTTCCTTAATGAGCTTTGTACAAGTTTGACGAACGTATGAAACATCTAACAACGTGTTTCTAGGACTCTAAACCAAGTTTCATGCAATATGAGTGCTTATAAGTTCCTCAATGAGCTTTGTACAAGTTTCACGAACTTATGAAACATCTAACAACGCGTTTCTAGGACTCTAAACCAAGTTTCATGCAACATGAGAGCATATAAGTTCCTCAATGAGCTTTGTACAAGTTTGACGAACGTATGAAACATCTAACAACGCATTTCTAGGACTCTAAACCAAGTTTCATGCAACATGAGTGTTTATAAGTGTCTCAATGAGCTTTGTACAAGTTTGACGAACTTATGAAACAAATAACAACACATTTCTAGGACTCTAAACCAAGTTTCATGCAACATGAGTGATTATAAGTGTCTCAATGAACTTTGTACAAGTTTCACGAACTTATGAAACATCTAACATCGTGTTTCTAGGACTCTAAACCAAGTTTCATGCAACATGAGTGATTATAAGTGTCTCAATGAACTTTGTAAAAGTTTCACGAACTTATGAAACATCTAACATCGTGTTTCTAGGACTATAAACCAAGTTTCATGCAACATGAGTGATTATAAGTGTCTCAATGAACTTTGTACAACTTTCACGAACTTATGAAACATCTAACAACGCGTTTCTAGGACTCTAAACCAAGTTTCATGCAACATGAGAGCATATAAGTTCCTCAATGAGCTTTGTACAAGTTTTACGAACGTATGAAACATCTAACAACGCGTTTCTAGGACTCTAAAGAAAGTTTCATGCAATATGAGTGCTTAAAAGTTCCTCAATGAGATTTGTACAAGTTTCACGAACTTATGAAACATCTAACAACGCGTTTCTAGGACTCTAAACCAAGTTACATGCAACATGAGTTCTTATAAGTTCCTCAATGAGCTTTGTACAAATTTGACGAACGTATGAAACATCAAACAACGCGTTTCTAGGACTCTAAACCATGTTTCATGCAACATGAGTGTTTATAAGTGTCTCAATGAGCTTTTTACAAGTTTGACGAATTTATGAAACATCTAACAACGCGTTTCTAGTACACTAAACCAAGTTTCATGCAACATGAGTGCTTATAAGTTCCTCAATGAGCTTTGTACAAGTTTCACGAACTTATGAAACATCTAACAACGCGTTTCTAGGACTCTAAATCAAGTTTCATGCAACATGAGTGCTTATAAGTTCCTCAATGAGGTTTGTACATGTTTGACGAACATATGAAACATCTAACAATGCGTTTTTAGGACTCTAAACCAAGTTTCATGCAACATGAGTGCTTATAAGTTCCTCAATGAGCTTTGTACAAGTTTCACGAACTTATGAAACATCTAACAACGCGTTTCTAGGACTCTAAATCAAGTTTCATGCAACATGAGTGCTTATAAGTTCCTCAATGAGCTTTATACAAGTTTGACGAACGTATGAAACATCTAACAACGCGTTTCTAGGACTCTAAACCAAGTTTCATGCAATATGAGTGCTTATAAGTTCCTCAAAGAGCTTTGTACAAGTTTCACAAACTTATGAAACATCTAACAACGCGTTTCTAGGACTCTAAACCAAGTTACATGCAACATGAGTTCTTATAAGTTCCTCAATGAGTTTTGTACAAGTTTGACGAACGTATGAAACATCTAACAACGCGTTTCTAGGACTCTAAACCAAGTTTTATGCAACATGAGTGTTTATAAGTGTCTCAATGAGCTATGTACAAGTTTGACGAACTTATCAAATATCTAACAACGCGTTTTTAGGACTCTAAACCAAGTTTCATGCAACATGAGTGCTTATAAGTTCCTCAATGAGCTTTGTACAAGTTTCACGAACTTATGAAACATCTAACACATGTTTCTAGGACTCTAAATCAAGTTTCATGCAACATGAGAGCTTATAAGTTCCTCAATGAGCTTTGTACAAGTTTGACGAACGTATGAAACATCTAACAACGCGTTTCTAGGACTCTAAACCAAGTTTCATGCAACATGAGTGCTTATAAGTTCCTTAATGAGCTTTGTACAAGTTTGACGAACGTATGAAACATCTAACAACGTGTTTCTAGGACTCTAAACCAAGTTTCATGCAATATGAGTGCTTATAAGTTCCTCAATGAGCTTTGTACAAGTTTCACGAACTTATGAAACATCTAACAACGCGTTTCTAGGACTCTAAACCAAGTTTCATGCAACATGAGAGCATATAAGTTCCTCAATGAGCTTTGTACAAGTTTGACGAACGTATGAAACATCTAACAACGCATTTCTAGGACTCTAAACCAAGTTTCATGCAACATGAGTGTTTATAAGTGTCTCAATGAGCTTTGTACAAGTTTGACGAACTTATGAAACAAATAACAACACATTTCTAGGACTCTAAACCAAGTTTCATGCAACATGAGTGATTATAAGTGTCTCAATGAACTTTGTACAAGTTTCACGAACTTATGAAACATCTAACATCGTGTTTCTAGGACTCTAAACCAAGTTTCATGCAACATGAGTGATTATAAGTGTCTCAATGAACTTTGTACAAGTTTCACGAACTTATGAAACATCTAACATCGTGTTTCTAGGACTATAAACCAAGTTTCATGCAACATGAGTGATTATAAGTGTCTCAATGAACTTTGTACAAGTTTCACGAACTTATGAAACATCTAACAACGCGTTTCTAGGACTCTAAACCAAGTTTCATGCAACATGAGAGCATATAAGTTCCTCAATGAGCTTTGTACAAGTTTTACGAACGTATGAAACATCTAACAACGCGTTTCTAGGACTCTAAACAAAGTTTCATGCAATATGAGTGCTTATAAGTTCCTCAATGAGATTTGTACAAGTTTCACGAACTTATGAAACATCTAACAACGCGTTTCTAGGACTCTAAACCAAGTTACATGCAACATGAGTTCTTATAAGTTCCTCAATGAGCTTTGTACAAATTTGACGAACGTATGAAACATCAAACAACGCGTTTCTAGGACTCTAAACCATGTTTCATGCAACATGAGTGTTTATAAGTGTCTCAATGAGCTTTTTAAAAGTTTGACGAATTTATGAAACATCTAACAACGCGTTTCTAGGACTCTAAACCAAGTTTCATGCAACATGAGTGCTTATAAGTTCCTCAATGAGCATTGTACAAGTTTCACGAACTTATGAAACATCTAACAACGCGTTTCTAGGACTCTAAACCAAGTTACATTCAACATGAGTGATTATAAGTGTCTCAATGAACATTGTACAAGTTTCACGAACTTATGAAACATCTAACAACGCGTTTCTAGGACTCTAAACCAAGTTACATGCAACATGAGTGATTATAAGTGTCTAAATGAACATTGTACAAGTTTCACGAACTTATGAAACATCTAACAACGCGTTTCTAGGACTCTAAACCAAGTTTCATGCAACATGAGTGCTTATAAGTTCCTCAATGAGCTTTATACAAGTTTGACGAACGTATGAAACATCTAACAACGCGTTTCTAGGACTCTAAACCAAGTTTCATGCAATATGAGTGCTTATAACTTCCTCAAAGAGCTTTGTACAAGTTTCACAAACTTATGAAACATCTAACAACGCGTTTCTAGGACTCTAAACCAAGTTACATGCAACATGAGTTCTTATAAGTTCCTCAATGAGTTTTGTACAAGTTTGACGAACGTATGAAACATCTAACAACGCGTTTCTAGGACTCTAAACCAAGTTTTATGCAACATGAGTGTTTATAAGTGTCTCAATGAGCTATGTACAAGTTTGACGAACTTATCAAATATCTAACAACGCGTTTTTAGGACTCTAAACCAAGTTTCATGCAACATGAGTGCTTATAAGTTCCTCAATGAGCTTTGTACAAGTTTCACGAACTTATGAAACATCTAACACATGTTTCTAGGACTCTAAATCAAGTTTCATGCAACATGAGAGCTTATAAGTTCCTCAATGAGCTTTGTACAAGTTTGACGAACGTATGAAACATCTAACAACGCGTTTCTAGGACTCTAAACCAAGTTTCATGCAACATGAGTGCTTATAAGTTCCATAATGAGCTTTGTACAAGTTTGACGAACGTATGAAACATCTAACAACGTGTTTCTAGGACTCTAAACCAAGTTTCATGCAATATGAGTGCTTATAAGTTCCTCAAATAGCTTTGTACAAGTTTCACGAACTTATGAAACATCTAACAACGCGTTTCTAGGACTCTAAACCATGTTTCATGCAACATGAGAGCATATAAGTTCCTCAATGAGCTTTGTACTAGTTTGACGAACGTATGAAACATCTAACAACGCATTTCTAGGACTCTAAACCAAGTTTCATGCAACATGAGTGTTTATAAGTGTCTCAATGAGCTTTGTACAAGTTTGACGAACTTATGAAACAAATAACAACGCATTTCTGAGACTCTAAACCAAGTTTCATGCAACATGAGTGATTATAAGTGTCTCAATGAACTTTGTACAAGTTTCACGAACTTATGAAACATCTAACATCGTGTTTCTAGGACTCTAAACCAAGTTTCATGCAACATGAGTGATTATAAGTGTCTCAATGAACTTTGTACAAGTTTCACGAACTTATGAAACATCTAACATCGTGTTTCTAGGACTATAAACCAAGTTTCATGCAACATGAGTGATTATAAGTGTCTCAATGAACTTTGTACAAGTTTCACGAACTTATGAAACATCTAACAACGCGTTTCTAGGACTCTAAACCAAGTTTCATGCAACATGAGAGCATATAAGTTCCTCAATGAGCTTTGTACAAGTTTTACGAACGTATGAAACATCTAACAACGCGTTTCTAGGACTCTAAACAAAGTTTCATGCAATATGAGTGCTTATAAGTTCCTCAATGAGATTTGTACAAGTTTCACGAACTTATGAAACATCTAACAACGCGTTTCTAGGACTCTAAACCAAGTTACATGCAACATGAGTTCTTATAAGTTCCTCAATGAGCTTTGTACAAATTTGACGAACGTATGAAACATCAAACAACGCGTTTCTAGGACTCTAAACCATGTTTCATGCAACATGAGTGTTTATAAGTGTCTCAATGAGCATTTTACAAGTTTGACGAATTTATGAAACATCTAACAACGCGTTTCTAGGACTCTAAACCAAGTTTCATGCAACATGAGTGCTTATAAGTTCCTCAATGAGCATTGTACAAGTTTCACGAACTTATGAAACATCTAACAACGCGTTTCTAGGACTCTAAACCAAGTTACATTCAACATGAGTGATTATAAGTGTCTCAATGAACATTGTACAAGTTTCACGAACTTATGAAACATCTAACAACGCGTTTCTAGGACTCTAAACCAAGTTACATGCAACATGAGTGATTATAAGTGTCTAAATGAACATTGTACAAGTTTCACGAACTTATGAAACATCTAACAACGCGTTTCTAGGACTCTAAACCAAGTTTCATGCAACATGAGTGCTTATAAGTTCCTCAATGAGCTTTATACAAGTTTGACGAACGTATGAAACATCTAACAACGCGTTTCTAGGACTCTAAACCAAGTTTCATGCAATATGAGTGCTTATAACTTCCTCAAAGAGCTTTGTACAAGTTTCACAAACTTATGAAACATCTAACAACGCGTTTCTAGGACTCTAAACCAAGTTACATGCAACATGAGTTCTTATAAGTTCCTCAATGAGTTTTGTACAAGTTTGACGAACGTATGAAACATCTAACAACGCGTTTCTAGGACTCTAAACCAAGTTTTATGCAACATGAGTGTTTATAAGTGTCTCAATGAGCTATGTACAAGTTTGACGAACTTATCAAATATCTAACAACGCGTTTTTAGGACTCTAAACCAAGTTTCATGCAACATGAGTGCTTATAAGTTCCTCAATGAGCTTTGTACAAGTTTCACGAACTTATGAAACATCTAACACATGTTTCTAGGACTCTAAATCAAGTTTCATGCAACATGAGAGCTTATAAGTTCCTCAATGAGCTTTGTACAAGTTTGACGAACGTATGAAACATCTAACAACGCGTTTCTAGGACTCTAAACCAAGTTTCATGCAACATGAGTGCTTATAAGTTCCTTAATGAGCTTTGTACAAGTTTGACGAACGTATGAAACATCTAACAACGTGTTTCTAGGACTCTAAACCAAGTTTCATGCAATATGAGTGCTTATAAGTTCCTCAATGAGCTTTGTACAAGTTTCACGAACTTATGAAACATCTAACAACGCGTTTCTAGGACTCTAAACCATGTTTCATGCAACATGAGAGCATATAAGTTCCTCAATGAGCTTTGTACTAGTTTGACGAACGTATGAAACATCTAACAACGCATTTCTAGGACTCTAAACCAAGTTTCATGCAACATGAGTGTTTATAAGTGTCTCAATGAGCTTTGTACAAGTTTGACGAACTTATGAAACAAATAACAACGCATTTCGAGACTCTAAACCAAGTTTCATGCAACATGAGTGATTATAAGTGTCTCAATGAACTTTGTACAAGTTTCACGAACTTATGAAACATCTAACATCGTGTTTCTAGGACTCTAAACCAAGTTTCATGCAACATGAGTGATTATAAGTGTCTCAATGAACTTTGTACAAGTTTCACGAACTTATGAAACATCTAACATCGTGTTTCTAGGACTATAAACCAAGTTTCATGCAACATGAGTGATTATAAGTGTCTCAATGAACTTTGTACAAGTTTCACGAACTTATGAAACATCTAACAACGCGTTTCTAGGACTCTAAACCAAGTTTCATGCAACATGAGAGCATATAAGTTCCTCAATGAGCTTTGTACAAGTTTTACGAACGTATGAAACATCTAACAACGCGTTTCTAGGACTCTAAACAAAGTTTCATGCAATATGAGTGCTTATAAGTTCCTCAATGAGATTTGTACAAGTTTCACGAACTTATGAAACATCTAACAACGCGTTTCTAGGACTCTAAACCAAGTTTCATGCAATATGAGTGCTTATAACTTCCTCAAAGAGCTTTGTACAAGTTTCACAAACTTATGAAACATCTAACAACGCGTTTCTAGGACTCTAAACCAAGTTACATGCAACATGAGTTCTTATAAGTTCCTCAATGAGCTTTGTACAAATTTGACGAACGTATGAAACATCAAACAACGCGTTTCTAGGACTCTAAACCATGTTTCATGCAACTTGAGTGTTTATAAGTGTCTCAATGAGCTTTTTACAAGTTTGACGAATTTATGAAACATCTAACAACGCGTTTCTAGGACTCTAAACCAAGTTTCATGCAACATGAGTGCTTATAAGTTCCTCAATGAGCATTGTACAAGTTTCACGAACTTATGAAACATCTAACAACGCGTTTCTAGGACTCTAAACCAAGTTACATTCAACATGAGTGATTATAAGTGTCTCAATGAACATTGTACAAGTTTCACGAACTTATGAAACATCTAACAACGCGTTTCTAGGACTCTAAACCAAGTTACATGCAACATGAGTGATTATAAGTGTCTAAATGAACATTGTACAAGTTTCACGAACTTATGAAACATCTAACAACGCGTTTCTAGGACTCTAAACCAAGTTTCATGCAACATGAGTGCTTATAAGTTCCTCAATGAGCTTTATACAAGTTTGACGAACGTATGAAACATCTAACAACGCATTTCTAGGACTCTAAACCAAGTTTCATGCAATATGAGTGCTTATAACTTCCTCAAAGAGCTTTGTACAAGTTTCACAAACTTATGAAACATCTAACAACGCGTTTCTAGGACTCTAAACCAAGTTACATGCAACATGAGTTCTTATAAGTTCCTCAATGAGTTTTCTACAAGTTTGACGAACGTATGAAACATCTAACAACGCGTTTCTAGGACTCTAAACCAAGTTTTATGCAACATGAGTGTTTATAAGTGTCTCAATGAGCTATGTACAAGTTTGACGAACTTATCAAATATCTAACAACGCGTTTTTAGGACTCTAAACCAAGTTTCATGCAACATGAGTGCTTATAAGTTCCTCAATGAGCTTTGTACAAGTTTCACGAACTTATGAAACATCTAACACATGTTTCTAGGACTCTAAATCAAGTTTCATGCAACATGAGAGCTTATAAGTTCCTCAATGAGCTTTGTACAAGTTTGACGAACGTATGAAACATCTAACAACGTGTTTCTAGGACTCTAAACCAAGTTTCATGCAATATGAGTGCTTATAAGTTCCTCAATGAGCTTTGTACAAGTTTCACGAACTTATGAAACATCTAACAACGCGTTTCTAGGACTCTAAACCAAGTTTCATGCAACATGAGAGCATATAAGTTCCTCAATGAGCTTTGTACTAGTTTGACGAACGTATGAAACATCTAACAACGCATTTCTAGGACTCTAAACCAAGTTTCATGCAACATGAGTGTTTATAAGTGTCTCAATGAGCTTTGTACAAGTTTGACGAACTTATGAAACAAATAACAACGCATTTCGAGACTCTAAACCAAGTTTCATGCAACATGAGTGATTATAAGTGTCTCAATGAACTTTGTACAAGTTTCACGAACTTATGAAACATCTAACATCGTGTTTCTAGGACTCTAAACCAAGTTTCATGCAACATGAGTGATTATAAGTGTCTCAATGAACTTTGTACAAGTTTCACGAACTTATGAAACATCTAACATCGTATTTCTAGGACTATAAACCAAGTTTCATGCAACATGAGTGATTATAAGTGTCTCAATGAACTTTGTACAAGTTTCACGAACTTATGAAACATCTAACAACGCGTTTCTAGGACTCTAAACCAAGTTTCATGCAACATGAGAGCATATAAGTTCCTCAATGAGCTTTGTACAACTTTTACGAACGTATGAAACATCTAACAACGCGTTTCTAGGACTCTAAACAAAGTTTCATGCAATATGAGTGCTTATAAGTTCCTCAATGAGATTTGTACAAGTTTCACGAACTTATGAAACATCTAACAACGCGTTTCTAGGACTCTAAACCAAGTTACATGCAACATGAGTTCTTATAAGTTCCTCAATGAGCTTTGTACAAATTTGACGAACGTATGAAACATCAAACAACGCGTTTCTAGGACTCTAAACCATGTTTCATGCAACATGAGTGTTTATAAGTGTCTCAATGAGCTTTTTACAAGTTTGACGAATTTATGAAACATCTAACAACGCGTTTCTAGGACTCTAAACCAAGTTTCATGCAACATGAGTGCTTATAAGTTCCTCAATGAGCTTTGTACAAGTTTCACGAACTTATGAAGCATCTAACAACGCGTTTCTAGGGCTCTAAATCAAGTTTCATGTAACATGAGTGCTTATAAGTTCCTCAATGAGCTTTGTACAAGTTTGACGAACATATGAAACATCTAACAATGCGTTTCTAGGACTCTAAACCAAGTTTCATGCAACATGAGTGCTTATAAGTTCCTCAATGAGCTTTGTACAAGTTTCACGAACTTATGAAACATCTAACAACGCGTTTCTAGGACTCTAAACCAAGTTACATGGAACATGAGTGATTATAAGTGTCTCAATGAACATTGTACAAGTTTCACGAACTTATGAAACATCTAACAACGCGTTTCTAGGACTCTAAACCAAGTTTCATGCAACATGAGTGCTTATAAGTTCCTCAATGAACTTTATACAAGTTTGACGAACGTATGAAACATCTAACAACGCGTTTCTAGGACTCTAAACCAAGTTTCATGCAATATGAGTGCTTATAAGTTCCTCAAAGAGCTTTGTACAAGTTTCACAAACTTATGAAACATCTAACAATGCGTTTCTAGGACTCTAAACCAAGTTACATGACACATGAGTTCTTATAAGTTCCTCAATGAGTTTTGTACAAGTTTGACGAACGTATGAAACATCTAACAACGCGTTTCTAGGACTCTAAACCAAGTTTTATGCAACATGAGTGTTTATAAGTGTCTCAATGAGCTATGTACAAGTTTGACGAACTTATCAAATAACTAACAACGGGTTTTTAGGACTCTAAACCAAATTTCATGCAACATGAGTGCTTATAAGTTCCTCAATGAGCTTTGTACAAGTTTCACGAACTTATGAAACATCTAACACATGTTTCTAGGACTCTAAATCAAGTTTCATGCAACATGAGAGCTTATAAGTTCCTCAATGAGCTTTGTACAAGTTTGGCGAACGTATGAAATATCTAACAACGCGTTTCTAGGACTCTAAACCAAGTTTCATGCAACATGAGTGCTTATAAGTTCCTTAATGAGCTTTGTACAAGTTTGACGAACGTATGAAACATCTAACAACGCGTTTCTAGGACTCTAAACCAAGTTTCATGCAATATGAGTGCTTATAAGTTCCTCAATGAGCTTTGTACAAATTTCACGAACTTATGAAACATCTAACAACGCGTTTCTAGGACTCTAAACCAAGTTACATGCAACATGAGTTCTTATAAGTTCCTCAATGAGTTTTGTACAAGTTTGACGAACGTATGAAACATCTAACAACGCGTTGCTAGGACTCTAAACCAAGTTTCATGCAACATGAGTGTTTATAAGTGTCTCAATGAGCTTTGTACAAGTTTGACGAACTTATCAAATATCTAACAACGCGTTTTTAGGACTCTAAACCAAGTTTCATGCAACATGAGTGCTTATAAGTTCCTCAATGAGCTTTGTACAAGTTTCACGAACTTATGAAACATCTAACATCGTGTTTCTAGGACTCTAAACCAAGTTTCATGCAACATGAGTTATTATAAGTGTCTCAATGAACTTTGTACAAGTTTCACGAACTTATGAAACATCTAACAACGCGTTTCTAGGACTCTAAACCAAGTTTCATGCAACATGAGTGATTATAAGTGTCTCAATGAACTTTGTACAAGTTTCACGAACTTATGAAACATCTAACATCGTGTTTCTTGGACTCTAAACCAAGTTTCATGCAACATGAGTGATTATAAGTGTCTCAATGAACTTTGTACAAGTTTCACGAACTTATGAAACATCTAACATCGTATTTCTAGGACTCTAAACCAAGTTTCAAGCAACATGAGTGATTATAAGTGTCTCAATGAACTTTGTACAAGTTTCACGAACTTATGAAACATCTAACAACACGTTTCTAGGACTCTAAACCAAGTTTCATGCAACATGAGAGCATATAAGTTCCTCGATGAGCTTTGTACAAGTTTTACGAACGTATGAAACATCTAACAACGCGTTTCTAGGACTCTAAACAAAGTTTCATGCAATATGAGTGCTTATAAGTTCCTCAATGAGCTTTGTACAAGTTTCACGAACTTATGAAACATCTAACAACGCGTTTCTAGGACTCTAAACCAAGTTACATGCAACATGAGTTCTTATAAGTTCCTCAATGAGTTTTGTACAAGTTTGACGAACGTATGAAACATCAAACAACGCGTTTCTAGGACTCTAAACCATGTTTCATGCAACATGAGTGTTTATAAGTGCCTCAATGAGCTTTGTACAAGTTTGACGAATTTATGAAACATCTAACAACGCGTTTCTAGGACTCTAAACAAGGTTTCATGCAACATGAGTGCTTATAAGTTCCTCAATTAGCTTTGTACAAGTTTCACGAACTTATGAAACATCTAACAACGCGTTTCTAGGACTCTAAATCAAGTTTCATGCAACATGAGTGCTTATAAGTTCCTCAATGAGCTTTGTACAAGTTTGACGAACATATGAAACATCTAACAATGCGTTTCTAGGACTCTAAACCAAGTTTCATGCAACATGAGTGCTTATAAGTTCCTCAATGAGCTTTGTACAAGTTTCACGAACTTATGAAACATCTAACAACGCGTTTCTAGGACTCTAAACCAAGTTACATGCAACATGAGTGATTATAAGTGTCTCAATGAACATTGTACAAGTTTCACGAACTTATGAAACATCTAACAACGCGTTTCTAGGACTCTAAACCAAGTTTCATGCAACATGAGTGCTTATAAGTTCCTCAATGAGCTTTATACAAGTTTGACGAACGTATGAAACATCTAACAACGCTTTTCTAGGACTCTAAACCAAGTTTCTTGCAATATGAGTGCTTATAAGTTGCTCAATGAGCTTTGTACAAGTTTCACGAACTTATGAAACATCTAACAACGCGTTTCTAGGATTCTAAACCAAGTTACATGCAACATGAGTTCTTATAAGTTCCTCAATGAGTTTTGTACAAGTTTGACGAACGTATGAAACATCTAACAACGCGTTTCTAGGAATCTAAACCAAGTTTTATGCAACATGAGTGTTTATAAGTGTCTCAATGAGCTTTGTACAAGTTTGACGAACTTATCAAATATCTAACAACGCGTTTTTAGGACTCTAAACCAAGTTTCATGTAACATGAGTGCTTATAAGTTCCTCAATGAGCTTTGTACAAGTTTCACGAACTTATGAAACATCTAACACACGTTTCTAGGACTCTAAATCAAGTTTCATGCAACATGAGAGCTTATAAGTTCCTCAATGAGCTTTGTACAAGTTTGACGAACGTATGAAACATCTAACAACGCGTTTCTAGGACTCTAAACCAAGTTTCATGCAACATGAGTGCTTATAAGTTCCTGAATGAGCTTTTTACAAGTTTGACGAACGTATGAAACATCTAACAACGCGTTTCTAGGACTCTAAACCAAGTTTCATGCAATATGAGTGCTTATAAGTTCCTCAATGAGCTTTGTACAAGTTTCACGAACTTATGAAACATCTAACAACGCGTTTCTAGGACTCTAAACCAAGTTACATGCAACATGAGTTCTTATAAGTTCCTCAATGAGTTTTGTACAAGTTTGACGAACGTATGAAACATCTAACAACGCGTTTCTAGGACTCTAAACCAAGTTTCATGCAACATGAGTTTTTATAAGTGTCTCAATGAGCTTTGTACAAGTTTGGCGAACTTATCAAATATCTAACAACGCGTTTTTAGGACTCTAAACCAAGTTTCATGCAACATGAGTGCTTATAAGTTCCTCAATGAGCTTTGTACAAGATTCACGAACTTATGAAACATCTAACATCGTGTTTCTAGGACTCTAAACCAAGTTTCATGCAACATGAGTGATTATAAGTGTCTCAATGAACTTTGTACAAGTTTCACGAACTTATGAAACATCTAACAACGCGTTTCTAGGACTCTAAACCAAGTTTCATGCAACATGAGTGATTATAAGTGTCTTAATGAACTTTGTACAAGTTTCACGAACTTATGAAACATCTAACATCGTGTTTCTAGGTCTCTAAACCAAGTTTCATGCAACATGAGTGATTATAAGTGTCTCAATGAACTTTGTACAAGTTTCACGAACTTATGAAACATCTAACAACGCGTTTCTAGGACTCTAAATCAAGTTTCATGCAACATGAGTGCTTATAAGTTCCTCAATGAGCTTTGTACAAGTTTGACGAACATATGAAACATCTAACAATGCGTTTCTAGGACTCTAAACCAAGTTTCATGCAACATGAGTGCTTATAAGTTCCTCAATGAGCTTTGTACAAGTTTCACGAACTTATGAAACATCTAACAACGCGTTTCTAGGACTCTAAACCAAGTTACATGCAACATGAGTGATTATAAGTGTCTCAGTGAACATTGTACAAGTTTCACGAACTTATGAAACATCTAACAACGCGTTTCTAGGACTCTAAACCAAGTTTCATGCAACATGAGTGCTTATAAGTTCCTCAATGAGCTTTATACAAGTTTGACGAACGTATGAAACATCTAACAACGCGTTTCTAGGACTCTAAACCAAGTTTCTTGCAATATGAGTGCTTATAAGTTCCTCAATGAGCTTTGTACAAGTTTCACGAACTTATGAAACATCTAACAACGCGTTTCTAGGATTCTAAACCAAGTTACATGCAACATGAGTTCTTATAAGTTCCTCAATGAGCTTTGTACAAGTTTGACAAACGTATGAAACATCTAACAACGCGTTTCTAGGACTCTAAACCAAGTTTCATGCAACATGAGTGCTTATAAGTTCCTTAATGAGCTTTGTACAAATTTGACGAACGTATGAAACATCTAACAACGCGTTTCTAGGACTCTAAACCAAGTTTCATGCAATATGAGTGCTTATAAGTTCCTCAATGAGCTTTGTACAAGTTTCACGAACTTATGAAACATCTAACAACGCGTTTCTAGGACTCTAAACCAAGTTACATGCAACATGAGTTCTTATAAGTTCCTCAATGAGTTTTGTACAAGTTTGACGAACGTATGAAACATCTAACAACGCGTTTCTAGGACTCTAAACCAAGTTTCATGCAACATGAGTTTTTATAAGTGTCTCAATGAGCTTTGTACAAGTTTGGCGAACTTATCAAATATCTAACAACGTGTTTTTAGGACTCTCAACCAAGTTTCATGCAACATGAGTGCTTATAAGTTCCTCAATGAGCTTTGTACAAGATTCACGAACTTATGAAACATCTAACATCGTGTTTCTAGGACTCTAAACCAAGTTTCATGCAACATGAGTGATTATAAGTGTCTCAATGAACTTTGTACAAGTTTCACGAACTTATGAAACATCTAACAACGCGTTTATAGGACTCTAAACCAAGTTTCATGAAACATGAGTGATTATAAGTGTCTCAATGAACTTTGTACAAGTTTCACGAACTTATGATACATCTAACATCGTGTTTCTAGGACTCTAAACCAAGTTTCATGAAACATGAGTGATTATAAGTGTATCAATGAACTTTGTACAAGTTTCACGAACTTATGAAACATCTAACATCGTGTTTCTAGGTCTCTAAACCAAGTTTCATGCAACATGAGTGATTATAAGTGTCTCAATGAACTTTGTACAAGTTTCACGAACTTATGAAACATCTAACAACGCGTTTCTAGGACTCTAAACCAAGTTTCATGCAACATGAGAGCATATAAATTCCTCAATGAGCTTTGTACAAGTTTCACGAACTTATGAAACATCTAACAACGCGTTTCTAGGACTCTAAACCAAGTTACATGCAACATGAGTTCTTATAAGTTCCTCAATGAGCTTTGTACAAGTTTGGCGAACGTATGAAACATCAAACAACGCGTTTCTAGGACTCTAAACCATGTTTCATGCAACATGAGTGTTTATAAGTGTCTCAATGAGCTTTGTATAAGTTTGACGAATTTATGAAACATCTAACAATGCGTTTCTAGGACTCTAAACCAAGTTTCATGCAACATGAGTGCTTATAAGTTCCTCAATGAGCTTTGTACAAGTTTCACGAACTTATGAAACAACTAAAAACGCGTTTCTAGGACTCTAAATCAAGTTTCATGCAACATGAGTGCTTATAAGTTCCTCAATGAGCTTTGTACAAGTTTGACGAACATATGAAACATCTAACAATGCGTTTCTAGGACTCTAAACCAAGTTTCATGCAACATGAGTGCTTATAAGTTCCTCAATGATCTTTGTACAAGTTTCACGAACTTATGAAACATCTAACAACGCGTTTCTAGGACTCTAAACCAAGTTACATGCAACATGAGTGATTATAAGTGTCTCAATGAACATTGTACAATTTTCACGAACTTATGAAACATCTAACAACGCGTTTCTAGGACTCTAAACCAAGTTTCATGCAACATGAGTGCTTATAAGTTCCTCAATGAGCTTTATACAAGTTTGACGAACGTATGAAACATCTAACAACGCGTTTCTAGGACTCTAAACCAAGTTTCATGCAATATGAGTGCTTATAAGTTCCTCAATGAGCTTTTTACAAGTTTCACAAACTTATGAAACATCTAACAACGCGTTTCTAGGACTCTAAACCAAGTTACATGCAACATGAGTTCTTATAAGTTCCTCAATGAGTTTTGTAAAAGTTTGACGAACGTATGAAACATCTAACAACGCGTTTCTAGGACTCTAAACCAAGTTTTATGCAACATGAGTGTTTATAAGTGTCTCAATGAGCTTTGTACAAGTTTGATGAACTTATCAAATATCTAACAACGCGTTTTTAGGACTCTAAACCAAGTTTCATGCAACATGAGTGCTTATAAGTTCCTCAATGAGCTTTGTACAAGTTTCACGATCTTATGAAACATCTAACACGCGTTTCTAGGACTCTAAATCAAGTTTCATGCAACATGAGAGCTCATAAGTTCCTCAATGAGCTTTGTACAAGTTTGACGAACGTATGAAACATCTAACAACGCGTTTCTAGTACTCTAAACCAAGTTTCATGCAACATGAGTGCTTATAAGTTCCTTAATGAGCTTTGTACAAGTTTGACGAACGTATGAAACATCTAACAACGCGTTTCTAGGACTCTAAACCAAGTTTCATGCAATATGAGTGCTTATAAGTTCCTCAATGCGCTTTGTACAAGTTTCACGAACTTATGAAACATCTAACAACGCGTTTCTAGGACTCTAAACCTAGTTATATGCAACATGAGTTCTTATAAGTTCCTCAATGAGTTTTGTACAAGTTTGACGAACGTATGAAACATCTAACAACGCGTTTCTAGGACTCTAAACCAAGTTTCATGCAACATGAGTGTTTATAAGTGTCTCAGTGAGCTTTGTACAAGTTTGACGAACTTATCAAATATCTAACAACGCGTTTTTAGGACTCTAAACCAAGTTTCATGCAACATGAGTGCTTATAAGTTACTCAATGAGCTTTGTACATGTTTCACGAACTTATGAAACATCTAACATCGTGTTTCTAAGACTCTAAACCAAGTTTCATGCAACATGAGTGATTATAAGTGTCTCAATGAACTTTGTACAAATTTCACGAACTTAAGAAACATCTAACAACGCGTTTCTAGGACTCTAAACCAAGTTTCATGCAACATGAGTGATTATAAGTGTCTCAATGAACTTTGTACAAGTTTCACGAACTTATGAAACATCTAACATCGTGTTTCTAGGACTCTAAACCAAGTTTCATGCAACATGAGTGATTATAAGTGTCTCAATGAACTTTGTACAAGTTTCACGAACTTATGAAACATCTAACATCGTGTTTCTAGGACTCTAAACCAAGTTTTATGCAACATGAGTGATTATAAGTGTCTCAATGAACTTTGTACAAGTTTCACGAACTTATGAAACATCTAACAACGCGTTTCTAGGACTCTAAACCAAGTTTCATGCAACATGAGAGCATATAAGTTCCTCAATGAGCTTTGTACAAGTTTTACGAACGTATGAAACATCTAACAACGCGTTTCTAGGACTCTAAACAAAGTTTCATGCAATATGAGTGCTTATAAGTTCCTCAATGAGCTTTGTACAAGTTTCACGAACTTATGAAACATCTAACAACGCGTTTCTAGGACTCTAAACCAAGTTACATGCAACATGAGTTCTTATAAGTTCCTCAATGAGCTTTGTACAAGTTTGACGAACGTATGAAACATCAAACAACGCGTTTCTAGGACTCTAAACCATGTTTCATGCAACATGAGTGTTTATAAGTGTCTCAATGAGCTTTGTACAAGTTTGACGAATTTATGAAACATCTAACAACGCGTTTCTAGGACTCTAAACCAAGTTTCATGCAACATGAGTGCTTATAAGTTCCTCAATGAGCTTTGTACAAGTTTCATGAACTTATGAAACATCTAACAATGCGTTTCTAGGACTCTAAATCAAGTTTCATGCAACATGAGTGCTTATAAGTTCCTCAATGAGCTTTGTACAAGTTTGACGAACATATGAAACATCTAACAATGCGTTTTTAGGACTCTAAACCAAGTTTCATGCAACATCAGTGCTTATAAGTTCCTCAATGAGCTTTGTACAAGTTTCACGAATTTATGAAACATCTAACAACGCGTTTTTAGGACTCTAAACCAAGTTACATGCAACATGAGTGATTATAAGTGTCTCAATGAACATTGTACAAGTTTCACGAAATTATGAAACATCTAACAACGCGTTTCTAGGACTCTAAACCAAGTTTCATGCAACATGAGTGCTTATAAGTTCCTCAATGAGCTTTATACAAGTTTAACGAACGTATGAAACATCTAACAACGCGTTTCTAGGACTCTAAAACAAGTTTCATGCAATATGAGTGCTTATAAGTTCCTCAATGAGCTTTGTACAAGTTTCACGAACTTATGAAACATCTAACAACGCGTTTCTAGGACTCTAAACCAAGTTACATGCAACATGTGTTCTTATAAGTTCCTCAATGAGTTTTGTACAAGTTTGACGAACGTATGAAACATCTAACAAGGCGTTTCTAGGACTCTAAACCAAGTTTTATGCAACATGAGTGTTTATAAGTGTCTCAATGAGCTTTGTACAAGTTTGACGAACTTATCAAATATATAACAACGCGTTTTTAGGACTCTAAACCAAGTTTCATGCAACATGAGTGCTTATAAGTTCATCAATGAGCTTTGTACAAGTTTCACAAACTTATGAAACATCTAACACGCGTTTCTAGGACTCTAAATCAAGTTTCATGCAACATGAGAGCTTATAAGTTCCTCAATGAGCTTTGTACAAGTTTGACGAACGTATGAAACATCTAACAACGCGTTTCTAGGACTCTAAACCAATTTTCATGCAATATGAGTGCTTATAAGTTCCTCAATGAGCTTTATACAAGTTTCACGAACTTATGAAACATCTAACAACGCGTTTCTAGGACTCTAAACCAAGTTACATGCAACATGAGTTCTTATAAGTTCCTCAATGAGTTTTGTACAAGTTTGACGAACGTATGAAACATCTAACAACGCGTTTCTAGGACTCTAAACCAAGTTTCATGCAACATGAGTGTTTATAAGTGTCTCAATGAGCTTTGTACAAGTTTGACGAACTTATCAAATATCTAACAACACGTTTCTAGGACTCTAAACCACGTTTCATGCAACATGAGTGCTTATAAGTTCCTCAATGAGCTTTGTACAAGTTTCACGAACTTATGAAACATCTAACAACGCGTTTCTAGGACTCTAAACCAAGTTACATGCAACATGAGTTCTTATAAGTTCCTCAATGAGCTTTGTACAAGTTTCACGAACTTATGAAACATCTAACAACGGGTTTCTAGGACTCTAAATCTAGTTACATGCAATTTGAGAGCTTATAAGTTCCTCAATGAGCTTTGTACAAGTCTGACGAACGTATGAAACATCTAACAACGCGTTTCTAGGACTCTAAACCAAGTTTCATGCAACATGAGTGTTTATAAGTGTCTCAATGAGCTTTGTACAAGTTTGACGAACTTATGAAACATCTAACAACGCGTTTCTAGGACTCTAAACCAAGTTTCATGCAACATGAGTGCTTATAAGTTCCTCAATGAGCTTTGTACAAGTTTCACGAACTTATGAAACATCTAACAACGCGTTTCTAGGACTCTAAACCAAGTTTCATGCAACATAAGTGTTTATAAGTGTCTCAATGAGCTTTGTACAAGTTTGACGAACTTATCAAACATCTAACAACGCGTTTCTAGGACTCTAAACCAAGTTTCATGCAACATGAGTGCTTATAAGTGTCTCAATGAGCTTTGTACAAGTTTGACGAACTTATGAAACATCTAACAACGCGTTTCTAGGACTCTAAACCAAGTTTCATGCAACATGAGTGTTTATAAGTGTCTCAATGAGCTTTGTACAAGTTTGACGAACTTATGAAACATCTAACAACGCGTTTCTAGGACTCTAAACCAAGTTTCATGCAACATGAGAGCTTATAAGTTCCTCAATGAGCTTTGTACAAGTTTGACGAACGTATGAAACATCTAATAACGCTTTTCTAGGACTCTAAACCAAGTTTCATGCAACATGAGAGCTTATAAGTTCCTCAATGAGCTTTGTACAAGTTTGACGAACGTATGAAACATCTAACAACGCGTTTCTAGGACTCTAAACCAAGTTTCAGGCAACATGAGTGTGTATAATTGTCTCAATGAGCTTTGTACAAGTTTAACGAACATATGAAACATCTAACAACGCGTTTCTTGGACTCGTAAACCAAGTTTCATGCAACATGAGTGCTTATAAGTTCCTCAATGAGCTTTGTACAAGTTTCACGAACTTATGAAACATATAACAACGGGTTTCTAGGACTCTAAACCAAGTTTGATGCAACATGAGTGCTTATAAGTTCCTCAATGAGCTTTGTACAAGTTTCACGAACTTATGAAACCTATAACAACGCGTTTCTAGGACTCTAAACCAATTTTCATGCAACATGAGTTCTTATAAGTTCCTCAATTAGCTTTGTACAAGTTTCACGAACGTATGAAACATCTAACAACGCGTTTCTAGGACTCTAAAGCAAGTTTCATGTAACATGAGTGTTTATAAGTGTCTCAATGCACTTTGTACAAGTTTGACGAACTTATGAAACATCTAACAACGCATTTCTAGGACTCTAAACCAAGTTTCATGCAACATGAGAGCTTATAAATTCCTCAATGAGCTTTGTACAAGTTTCACGAACGTATGAAACATCTAACAACGGGTTTCTAGGACTCTAAACCAAGTTTCATGCAACATGAGTGCTTATAAGTTCCTCAATGAGCTTTGTACAAGTTTCACGAACTTATGAAACATATAACAACGCGTTTCTAGGACTCTAAACCAAGTTACATGCAACATGAGTTCTTATAACTTCCTCAATTAGCTTTGTACAAGTTTCAAGAACGTATGAAACATCTAACAACGCGTTTCTAGGACTCTAAACCAAGTTTCATGCAACATGAGTGTTTATAACTGTCTCAATGCGCTTTGTACAAGTTTGACGAACTTATGAAACATCTAACAGCGCGTTTCTAGGACTCTAAACCAAGTTTCATGCAACATGAGAGCTTATAAATTCCTCAATGAGCTTTGTACAAGTTTGACGAACGTATGAAACATCTAACAACACGTTTCTAAAATTCTAAACCAAGTTTCATGCAATGTGAGTGCTTATAAGTTCCTCAATGAGCGTTGTACAAGTTTCACGAACTTATAAAAAATCTAACAACGCGTTTCTAGGACTCTAAACCAAGTTACATGCAACATGAGTTCTTATAAGTTCCTCGATGAGCTTTGTACAAGTTTGACGAACGTATGAAACATCTAACAACGCGTTTCTAGGACTGTAAACCAAGTTTCATGCAATATGAGTGTTTATAAGTGTCTCAATAAGCTTTGTACAAGTTTGACGAACTTATGAAACACTAACAACGCGTTTCTAGGACTCTAAACAAAGTTTCATGCAACATGAGTGCTTATAAGTTCCTCAATGAGCTTTGTACAAGTTTGACAAACTTATGAATCATCTAACAATGCGTTTCTAGAACTCTAAACCAATTTTAATGCAACATGAGTGCTTATAAGTTCCTCAATGAGCTTTGTACAAGTTTGACGAACGTATGAAACATCTAACAACGCGTTTCTAGGACTTTAAACCAAGTTTCATGCAACATGAATGCTTATAAGTACCTCAATTAGCTTTGTAATAGTTTCACGAGCTTATAAATCATCTAACAACGCGTTTCTAGGACTCTAAAACAAGTTACATGCAACATGAGTTCTTATAAGTTCCTCAATGAGCTTTGTACAAGTTTCACGAACTTATGAAACATCTAACAACGCGTTTCTAGGACTCTAAACCAAGTTACATGCAACATGAGTTCTTATAAGTTCCTCAATGAGCTTTGTACAAGTTTGACGAACGTATGAAACATCAAACAACGCGTTTCTAGGACTCTAAACCATGTTTCATGCAACATGAGTGTTTATAAGTGTCTCAATGAGCTTTGTACAAGTTTGACGAATTTATGAAACATCTAACAACGCGTTTCTAGGACTCTAAACCAAGTTTCATGCAACATGAGTGCTTATAAGTTCCTCAATGAGCTTTGTACAAGTTTCATGAACTTATGAAACATCTAACAATGCGTTTCTAGGACTCTAAATCAAGTTTCATGCAACATGAGTGCTTATAAGTTCCTCAATGAGCTTTGTACAAGTTTGACGAACATATGAAACATCTAACAATGCGTTTTTAGGACTCTAAACCAAGTTTCATGCAACATCAGTGCTTATAAGTTCCTCAATGAGCTTTGTACAAGTTTCACGAATTTATGAAACATCTAACAACGCGTTTTTAGGACTCTAAACCAAGTTACATGCAACATGAGTGATTATAAGTGTCTCAATGAACATTGTACAAGTTTCACGAAATTATGAAACATCTAACAACGCGTTTCTAGGACTCTAAACCAAGTTTCATGCAACATGAGTGCTTATAAGTTCCTCAATGAGCTTTATACAAGTTTAACGAACGTATGAAACATCTAACAACGCGTTTCTAGGACTCTAAAACAAGTTTCATGCAATATGAGTGCTTATAAGTTCCTCAATGAGCTTTGTACAAGTTTCACGAACTTATGAAACATCTAACAACGCGTTTCTAGGACTCTAAACCAAGTTACATGCAACATGTGTTCTTATAAGTTCCTCAATGAGTTTTGTACAAGTTTGACGAACGTATGAAACATCTAACAAGGCGTTTCTAGGACTCTAAACCAAGTTTTATGCAACATGAGTGTTTATAAGTGTCTCAATGAGCTTTGTACAAGTTTGACGAACTTATCAAATATATAACAACGCGTTTTTAGGACTCTAAACCAAGTTTCATGCAACATGAGTGCTTATAAGTTCATCAATGAGCTTTGTACAAGTTTCACAAACTTATGAAACATCTAACACGCGTTTCTAGGACTCTAAATCAAGTTTCATGCAACATGAGAGCTTATAAGTTCCTCAATGAGCTTTGTACAAGTTTGACGAACGTATGAAACATCTAACAACGCGTTTCTAGGACTCTAAACCAATTTTCATGCAATATGAGTGCTTATAAGTTCCTCAATGAGCTTTATACAAGTTTCACGAACTTATGAAACATCTAACAACGCGTTTCTAGGACTCTAAACCAAGTTACATGCAACATGAGTTCTTATAAGTTCCTCAATGAGTTTTGTACAAGTTTGACGAACGTATGAAACATCTAACAACGCGTTTCTAGGACTCTAAACCAAGTTTCATGCAACATGAGTGTTTATAAGTGTCTCAATGAGCTTTGTACAAGTTTGACGAACTTATCAAATATCTAACAACACGTTTCTAGGACTCTAAACCACGTTTCATGCAACATGAGTGCTTATAAGTTCCTCAATGAGCTTTGTACAAGTTTCACGAACTTATGAAACATCTAACAACGCGTTTCTAGGACTCTAAACCAAGTTACATGCAACATGAGTTCTTATAAGTTCCTCAATGAGCTTTGTACAAGTTTCACGAACTTATGAAACATCTAACAACGGGTTTCTAGGACTCTAAATCTAGTTACATGCAACATGAGTTATTATAAGTTCCTCAATGAGCTTTGTACAAGTTTGACGAACTTATGAAACATCTAACAATGCGTTTCTAGGACTCTAAACCAAGTTTCATGCAAAATGAGTGTTTATAAGTGTCTCAATGAGTTTTATACAAGTTTGACGAACTTATGAAACATCTAACAACGCGTTTCTAAGACTCTAAATCAAGTTTCATGCAACATGAGAGCTTATAAGTTCCTCAATGAGCTTTGTACAAGTTTGACGAACGTATGAAACATCTAACAACGCGTTTCTAGGACTCTAAACCAAGTTTCATGCAACATGAGTGCTTATAAGTTCCTCAATGAGCTTTGTACAAGTTTGACGAACGTATGAAACATCTAACAACGCGTTTCTAGGACTCTAAACCAAGTTTCATGCAATATGAGTGCTTATAAGTTCCTCAATGAACTTTGTACAAGTTTCACGAACTTATGAAACATCTAACAACGCGTTTCTAGGACCCAATACCAAGTTTCATGCAACATGAGTGCTTATAAGTTCCTCAATGAGCTTTGTACAAGTTTGACGAACGTATGAAACATCTAATAACGCTTTTCTAGGACTCTAAACCAAGTTTCATGCAATTTGAGAGCTTATAAGTTCCTCAATGAGCTTTGTACAAGTCTGACGAACGTATGAAACATCTAACAACGCGTTTCTAGGACTCTAAACCAAGTTTCATGCAACATGAGTGTTTATAAGTGTCTCAATGAGCTTTGTACAAGTTTGACGAACTTATGAAACATCTAACAACGCGTTTCTAGGACTCTAAACCAAGTTTCATGCAACATGAGTGCTTATAAGTTCCTCAATGAGCTTTGTACAAGTTTCACGAACTTATGAAACATCTAACAACGCGTTTCTAGGACTCTAAACCAAGTTTCATGCAACATAAGTGTTTATAAGTGTCTCAATGAGCTTTGTACAAGTTTGACGAACTTATCAAACATCTAACAACGCGTTTCTAGGACTCTAAACCAAGTTTCATGCAACATGAGTGCTTATAAGTGTCTCAATGAGCTTTGTACAAGTTTGACGAACTTATGAAACATCTAACAACGCGTTTCTAGGACTCTAAACCAAGTTTCATGCAACATGAGTGTTTATAAGTGTCTCAATGAGCTTTGTACAAGTTTGACAAACTTATGAAACATCTAACAACGCGTTTCTAGGACTCTAAACCAAGTTTCATGCAACATGAGAGCTTATAAGTTCCTCAATGAGCTTTGTACAAGTTTGACGAACGTATGAAACATCTAATAACGCTTTTCTAGGACTCTAAACCAAGTTTCATGCAACATGAGAGCTTATAAGTTCCTCAATGAGCTTTGTACAAGTTTGACGAACGTATGAAACATCTAACAACGCGTTTCTAGGACTCTAAACCAAGTTTCAGGCAACATGAGTGTGTATAATTGTCTCAATGAGCTTTGTACAAGTTTAACGAACATATGAAACATCTAACAACGCGTTTCTTGGACTGTAAACCAAGTTTCATGCAACATGAGTGCTTATAAGTTCCTCAATGAGCTTTGTACAAGTTTCACGAACTTATGAAACATATAACAACGGGTTTCTAGGACTCTAAACCAAGTTTCATGCAACATGAGTGCTTATAAGTTCCTCAATGAGCTTTGTACAAGTTTCACGAACTTATGAAACCTATAACAACGCGTTTCTAGGACTCTAAACCAATTTTCATGCAACATGAGTTCTTATAAGTTCCTCAATTAGCTTTGTACAAGTTTCACGAACGTATGAAACATCTAACAACGCGTTTCTAGGACTCTAAAGCAAGTTTCATGTAACATGAGTGTTTATAAGTGTCTCAATGCACTTTGTACAAGTTTGACGAACTTATGAAACATCTAACAACGCATTTCTAGGACTCTAAACCAAGTTTCATGCAACATGAGAGCTTATAAATTCCTCAATGAGCTTTGTACAAGTTTCACGAACGTATGAAACATCTAACAACGGGTTTCTAGGACTCTAAACCAAGTTTCATGCAACATGAGTGCTTATAAGTTCCTCAATGAGCTTTGTACAAGTTTCACGAACTTATGAAACATATAACAACGCGTTTCTAGGACTCTAAACCAAGTTACATGCAACATGAGTTCTTATAACTTCCTCAATTAGCTTTGTACAAGTTTCACGAACGTATGAAACATCTAACAACGCGTTTCTAGGACTCTAAACCAAGTTTCATGCAACATGAGTGTTTATAACTGTCTCAATGCGCTTTGTACAAGTTTGACGAACTTATGAAACATCTAACAGCGCGTTTCTAGGACTCTAAACCAAGTTTCATGCAACATGAGAGCTTATAAATTCCTCAATGAGCTTTGTACAAGTTTGACGAACGTATGAAACATCTAACAACACGTTTCTAAAATTCTAAACCAAGTTTCATGCAATGTGAGTGCTTATAAGTTCCTCAATGAGCGTTGTACAAGTTTCACGAACTTATAAAAAATCTAACAACGCGTTTCTAGGACTCTAAACCAAGTTACATGCAACATGAGTTCTTATAAGTTCCTCAGTGAGCTTTGTACAAGTTTGACGAACGTATGAAACATCTAACAACGCGTTTCTAGGACTGTAAACCAAGTTTCATGCAATATGAGTGTTTATAAGTGTCTCAATAAGCTTTGTACAAGTTTGACGAACTTATGAAACACTAACAACGCGTTTCTAGGACTCTAAACAAAGTTTCATGCAACATGAGTGCTTATAAGTTCCTCAATGAGCTTTGTACAAGTTTGACAAACTTATGAATCATCTAACAATGCGTTTCTAGAACTCTAAACCAATTTTAATGCAACATGAGTGCTTATAAGTTCCTCAATGAGCTTTGTACAAGTTTGACGAACGTATGAAACATCTAACAACGCGTTTCTAGGACTTTAAACCAAGTTTCATGCAACATGAATGCTTATAAGTACCTCAATTAGCTTTGTAATAGTTTCACGAGCTTATAAATCATCTAACAACGCGTTTCTAGGACTCTAAAACAAGTTACATGCAACATGAGTTCTTATAAGTTCCTCAATGAGCTTTGTATAAGTTTGACGAACTTATGAATCATCTAACAACTCGTTTCTAGGATTCTAGACCAAGTTTCATGCAACATGAGAGCTTATAAGTTCTTCAATGAGCTTTGTACACGTTTCACGAACGTATGAAACATCTAACAACGTTTTTCTAGGACTCTAAACCAAGTTTCATGCAACATGAGTGCTTATAAGTTCCTCAATGAGCTTTGTACAAGTTTGACGAACGTATGAAACATCTAACAACGCGTTTCTAGGACTCTAAACCAAGTTTCATGCAACAAGAGTGCTTATAAGTATCTCAATGAGCTTTGTATAAGTTTGACGAACTTATGAAACATCTATCAACGCATTTCTAGGACTCTAAACAAAGTTTCATGCAACATGAGTGTTTATAAGTGTCTCATTGAGCTTTGTACAAGTTTGACGAACTTATGAAACATCTAACAACGTGTTTCTAGGAATCTAAATCAAGTTTCATGCAACATGAGTGCTTAAAATTTCCTCAATGAGCTTTGTACAAGTTTCACGAACTTATGAAACATCTAACACGCGTTTCTAGGACTCTAAATCAAGTTTCATGCAACATGAGAGCTTATAAGTTCCTCAATGAGCTTTGTACAAGTTTGACAAACGTATGAAACATCTAACAACGGGTTTCTAGGATTCTAAACCAAGTTTCATGCAACATGAGTGCTTATAAGTTCCTCAATGAGCTTTGTACAAGTTTCACGAACTTATGAAACATCTAACAACGCGTTTCTAGGACTCTAAACCTAGTTACATGAAACATGAGTTCTTATAAGTTCCTCAATGAGCTTTGTACAAGTTTGACGAACGTATGAAACATCTAACAACGCGTTTCTAGGACTCTAAACTAAGTTTCATGCCACACGAGTGATTAAAAGTATCTCAATGAGCTTTGTATAAGTTTGACAACCTTATGAAACACCTAACAACACGTTTCTAGGACTCCAAACCAAGTTTCAAGCAACATGAGAACCAATTTTCATGCAACATGAGAGCTTATAAATTCCACAATGAGCTTTGTACAAGTTTGACGAACGTATGAAACATCTAACAACGCGTTTCTAAAACTCTAAACCAATTTTCATTCATCGTGAGTGCTTATAAGTTCCTCAATGAGCTTTGTACAAGTTTCACGAACTTATGAAACATCTAACAATGCGTTTCTAGGACTCTAAACCAAGTTACATGCAACATGAGGGCTTATAAGTTCCTCAATGAGCTTTGTACAAGTTTGACGAACATATGAAACATCTAGCAACGCGTTTCTAGTACTCTAAACCAAGTTTCATGCATCATGAGTGCTTATAAGTTCCTCAATGAGCTTTGTACAAGTTTCACGAACATATGAAACATCTAACAACGTGTTTCTAGGACTCTAAACCAAATTTAATGCAACATGAGAGCTTATAAGTTCCTCAATGAGCTTTATACAAGTTTTACGAACTTATGAAACATCTAACATCGTGTTTCTAGGACTCTAAACCAAATTTTATGCAAGATGAGTGATTATAAGTGTCTCAATGAACTTTGTACAAGTTTCACGAACTTATGAAACATCTAACAACGCGTTTCTAGGACTCTAAACCAAGTTTCATGCAACATGAGAGCATATAAGTTCCTCAATGAGCTTTTTACAAGTTTTACGAACGTATGAAACATCTAACAACGCGTTTGTAGGACTCTAAACAAAGTTTCATGCAATATGAGTGCTTATAAGTTCCTCAATGAGCTTTGTACAAGTTTCACGAACTTATGAAACATCTAACAACGCGTGTCTAGGACTCTAAACCAAGTTTCATGCAACATGAGTGCTTATAAGTATCTCAATGAGCTTTGTATAAGTTTGACGAACTTATGAATCATCTAGCAACTCGTTTCTAGGATTCTAGACCAAGTTTCATGCAACACGAGTGCTTATAAGTGTCTCATTGAGCTTTGTACAAGTTTGACGAACTTATGAAACATCTAACAACGCGTTTCTAGGACTCTAAACCAAGTTTCATGCAACATGAGTGCTTATAAGTTCCTCAATGAGCTTTGTACAAGTTTCAAGAACTTATGAAACATCTAACACGCGTTTCTAGGACTCTAAATCAAGTTTCATGCAACATGAGAGCTTATAAGTTCCTCAATGAGCTTTTTACAAGTTTGACGAACGTATGAAACATCTAATAACGGGTTTCTAGGACTCTAAACCAAGTTTCATGCAACATGAGTGCTTATAAGTTCCTCAATGAGCTTTCTACAAGTTTCACGAACTTATGAAACATCTAACAACGCGTTTCTAGGACTCTAAACCTAGTTACATGAAACATGAGTTCTTATAAGTTCCTCAATGAGCTTTGTAAGAGTTTGACGAACGTATGAAACATCTAACAACGCGTTTCTAAGACTCTAAACCAAGTTTCATGCAACACGAGTGCTTAAAAGTATCTCAATGAGCTTTGTAAAAGTTTGAAGAACGTATGAAACATCTAACAACGCGTTTCTAGGACTCTAAACCAAGTTTCATGCAACAAGAGTGCTTATAAGTATCTCAATGAGCTTTGTATAAGTTTGACGAACTTATGAAACATCTATCAACGCATTTCTAGGACTCTAAACCAAGTTTCATGCAACACGAGTGCTTATAAGTGTCTGATTGAGCTTTGTACAAGTTTGACGAACTTATGAAACATCTAACAACGCGTTTCTAGGACTCTAAACCAAGTTTCATGCAACATGAGTGCTTATAAGTTCCGCAATGAGCTTTGTACAAGTTTCACGAACTTATGAAACATCTAACACGCGTTTCGAGGACTTTAAATCAAGTTTCATGCAACATGAGATCTTATAAGTTCCTCAATGAGCTTTGTACAAGTTTGACGAACGGATGAAACATCTAACAACGGGTTTCTAGGACTCTAAACCAAGTTTCATGCAACATGAGTGCTTATAAGTTCCTCAATGAGCTTTGTACAAGTTTCACGAACTTATGAAACATCTAACAACGCGTTTCTAGGACTCTAAACCTAGTTACATGCAACATGAGTTCTTATAAGTTCCTCAATGAGCTTTGTACAAGTTTGACGAACGTATGAAACATCTAACAACGCGTTTCTAGGGCTCTAAACCAAGTTTCATGCAACACGAGTGCTTAAAAGTATCTCAATGAGCTTCGTAAAAGTTTGACGAACTTATGAAACACTTAACAACGCGTTTCTAATACTCTAAACCAAGTTTCATTCAACATGAGAGCTTATAAATTCCTCAATGAGCGTTGTACAAGTTTCACGAACTTATAAAAAATCTAACAACGCGTTTCTAGGACTCTAAACCAAGTTACATGCAACATGAGTTCTTATAAGTTCCTCAGTGAGCTTTGTACAAGTTTGACGAACGTATGAAACATCTAACAACGCGTTTCTAGGACTGTAAACCAAGTTTCATGCAATATGAGTGTTTATAAGTGTCTCAATAAGCTTTGTACAAGTTTGACGAACTTATGAAACACTAACAACGCGTTTCTAGGACTCTAAACAAAGTTTCATGCAACATGAGTGCTTATAAGTTCCTCAATGAGCTTTGTACAAGTTTGACAAACTTATGAATCATCTAACAATGCGTTTCTAGAACTCTAAACCAATTTTAATGCAACATGAGTGCTTATAAGTTCCTCAATGAGCTTTGTACAAGTTTGACGAACGTATGAAACATCTAACAACGCGTTTCTAGGACTTTAAACCAAGTTTCATGCAACATGAATGCTTATAAGTTCCTCAATTAGCTTTGTAATAGTTTCACGAACTTATAAATCATCTAACAACGCGTTTCTAGGACTCTAAAACAAGTTACATGCAACATGAGTTCTTATAAGTTCCTCAATGAGCTTTGTATAAGTTTGACGAACTTATGAATCATCTAACAACTCGTTTCTAGGATTCTAGACCAAGTTTCATGCAACATGAGAGCTTATAAGTTCTTCAATGAGCTTTGTACACGTTTTACGAACGTATGAAACATCTAACAACGTTTTTCTAGGACTCTAAACCAAGTTTCATGCAACATGAGTGCTTATAAGTTCCTCAATGAGCTTTGTACAAGTTTGACGAACGTATGAAACATCTAACAACGCGTTTCTAGGACTCTAAACCAAGTTTCATGCAACAAGAGTGCTTATAAGTATCTCAATGAGCTTTGTATAAGTTTGACGAACTTATGAAACATCTATCAACGCATTTCTAGGACTCTAAACAAAGTTTCATGCAACATGAGTGTTTATAAGTGTCTCATTGAGCTTTGTACAAGTTTGACGAACTTATGAAACATCTAACAACGTGTTTCTAGGAATCTAAATCAAGTTTCATGCAACATGAGTGCTTATAATTTCCTCAATGAGCTTTGTACAAGTTTCACGAACTTATGAAACATCTAACACGCGTTTCTAGGACTCTAAATCAAGTTTCATGCAACATGAGAGCTTATAAGTTCCTCAATGAGCTTTGTACAAGTTTGACAAACGTATGAAACATCTAACAACGGGTTTCTAGGATTCTAAACCAAGTTTCATGCAACATGAGTGCTTATAAGTTCCTCAATGAGCTTTGTACAAGTTTCACGAACTTATGAAACATCTAACAACGCGTTTCTAGGACTCTAAACCTAGTTACATGAAACATGAGTTCTTATAAGTTCCTCAATGAGCTTTGTACAAGTTTGACGAACGTATGAAACATCTAACAACACGTTTCTAGGACTCTAAACCAAGTTTCATGCCACACGAGTGATTAAAAGTATCTCAATGAGCTTTGTATAAGTTTGACGACCTTATGAAACACCTAACAACACGTTTCTAGGACTCTAAACCAAGTTTCAAGCAACATGAGAACCAATTTTCATGCAACATGAGAGCTTATAAATTCCACAATGAGCTTTGTACAAGTTTGACGAACGTATGAAACATCTAACAACGCGTTTCTAAAACTCTAAACCAATTTTCATTCATCGTGAGTGCTTATAAGTTCCTCAATGAGCTTTGTACAAGTTTCACGAACTTATGAAACATCTAACAATGCGTTTCTAGGACTCTAAACCAAGTTACATGCAACATGAGGGCTTATAAGTTCCTCAATGAGCTTTGTACAAGTTTGACGAACATATGAAACATCTAGCAACGCGTTTCTAGTACTCTAAACCAAGTTTCATGCATCATGAGTGCTTATAAGTTCCTCAATGAGCTTTGTACAAGTTTTACGAACATATGAAACATCTAACAACGTGTTTCTAGGACTCTAAACCAAATTTAATGCAACATGAGAGCTTATAAGTTCCTCAATGAACTTTATACAAGTTTTACGAACTTATGAAACATCTAACATCGTGTTTCTAGGACTCTAAACCAAATTTTATGCAACATGAGTGATTATAAGTGTCTCAATGAACTTTGTACAAGTTTCACGAACTTATGAAACATCTAACAACGCGTTTCTAGGACTCTAAACCAAGTTTCATGCAACATGAGAGCATATAAGTTCCTCAATGAGCTTTTTACAAGTTTTACGAACGTATGAAACATCTAACAACGCGTTTCTAGGACTCTAAACAAAGTTTCATGCAATATGAGTGCTTATAAGTTCCTCAATGAGCTTTGTACAAGTTTCACGAACTTATGAAACATCTAACAACGCGTGTCTAGGACTCTAAACCAAGTTTCATGCAACATGAGTGCTTATAAGTATCTCAATGAGCTTTGTATAAGTTTGACGAACTTATGAATCATCTAGCAACTCGTTTCTAGGATTCTAGACCAAGTTTCATGCAACATGAGAGCTTATAAGTTCCTCAATGAGCTTTGTACACGTTTGACAAACGTATGAAACATCTAACAACGGGTTTCTAGGATTCTAAACCAAGTTTCATGCAACATGAGTGCTTATAAGTTCCTCAATGAGCTTTGTACAAGTTTCACGAACTTATGAAACATCTAACAACGCGTTTCTAGGACTCTAAACCTAGTTACATGAAACATGAGTTCTTATAAGTTCCTCAATGAGCTTTGTACAAGTTTGACGAACGTATGAAACATCTAACAACGCGTTTCTAGGACTCTAAACCAAGTTTCATGCCACACGAGTGATTAAAAGTATCTCAATGAGCTTTGTATAAGTTTGACGACCTTATGAAACACCTAACAACACGTTTCTAGGACTCTAAACCAAGTTTCAAGCAACATGAGAACCAATTTTCATGCAACATGAGAGCTTATAAATTCCACAATGAGCTTTGTACAAGTTTGACGAACGTATGAAACATCTAACAACGCGTTTCTAAAACTCTAAACCAATTTTCATTCATAGTGAGTGCTTATAAGTTCCTCAATGAGCTTTGTCACGAACTTATGAAACATCTAACAATGCGTTTCTAGGACTCTAAACCAAGTTACATGCAACATGAGGGCTTATAAGTTCCTCAATGAGCTTTGTACAAGTTTGACGAACATATGAAACATCTAGCAACGCGTTTCTAGTACTCTAAACCAAGTTTCATGCATCATGAGTGCTTATAAGTTCCTCAATGAGCTTTGTACAAGTTTCACGAACATATGAAACATCTAACAACGTGTTTCTAGGACTCTAAACCAAATTTAATGCAACATGAGAGCTTATAAGTTCCTCAATGAGCTTTATACAAGTTTTACGAACTTATGAAACATCTAACATCGTGTTTCTAGGACTCTAAACCAAATTTTATGCAACATGAGTGATTATAAGTGTCTCAATGAACTTTGTACAAGTTTCACGAACTTATGAAACATCTAACAACGCGTTTCTAAGACTCTAAACCAAGTTTCATGCAACATGAGAGCATATAAGTTCCTCAATGAGCTTTTTACAAGTTTTACGAACGTATGAAACATCTAACAACGCGTTTCTAGGACTCTAAACAAAGTTTCATGCAATATGAGTGCTTATAAGTTCCTCAATGAGCTTTGTACAAGTTTCACGAACTTATGAAACATCTAACAACGCTTGTCTAGGACTCTAAACCAAGTTTCATGCAACATGAGTGCTTATAAGTATCTCAATGAGCTTTGTATAAGTTTGACGAACTTATGAATCATCTAGCAACTCGTTTCTAGGATTCTAGACCAAGTTTCATGCAACATGAGAGCTTATAAGTTCCTCAATGAGCTTTGTACACGTTTCACGAACGTATGAAACATCTAACAACGTTTTTCTAGGACTCTAAACCAAGTTTCATGAAACATGAGTGCTTATTAGTATCTCAATGAGCTTTGTATAAGTTTGACGAACTTATGAAACATCTATCAACGCATTTCTAGGACTCTAAACCAAGTTTCATGCAACACGAGTGCTTATAAGTGTCTCATTGAGCTTTGTACAAGTTTGACGAACTTATGAAACATCTAACAACGCGTTTCTAGGACTCTAAACCAAGTTTCATGCAACATGAGTGCTTATAAGTTCCTCAATGAGCTTTGTACAAGTTTCACGAACTTATGAAACATCTAACACGCGTTTCTAGGACTCTAAATCAAGTTTCATGCAACATGAGAGCTTATAAGTTCCTCAATGAGCTTTGTACAAGTTTGACGAACGTATGAAACATCTAATAACGGGTTTCTAGGACTCTAAACCAAGTTTCATGCAACATGAGGGCTTATAAGTTCCTCAATGAGCTTTCTACAAGTTTCACGAACTTATGAAACATCTAACAACGCGTTTCTAGGACTCTAAACCTAGTTACATGCAACATGAGTTCTTATAAGTTCCTCAATGAGCTTTGTAAGAGTTTGACGAACGTATGAAACATCTAACAACGCGTTTCTAGGACTCTAAACCAAGTTTCATGCAACACGAGTGCTTAAAAGTATCTCAATGAGCTTTGTAAAAGTTTGAAGAACGTATGAAACATCTAACAACGCGTTTCTAGGACTCTAAACCAAGTTTCATACAACAAGAGTGCTTATAAGTATCTCAATGAGCTTTGTATAAGTTTGACGAACTTATGAAACATCTATCAACGCATTTCTAGGACTCTAAACCAAGTTTCATGCAACACGAGTGCTTATAAGTGTCTCATTGAGCTTTGTACAAGTTTGACGAACTTATGAAACATCTAACAACGCGTTTCTAGGACTCTAAACCAAGTTTCATGCAACATGAGTGCTTATAAGTTCCCCAATGAGCTTTGTACAAGTTTCACGAACTTATGAAACATCTAACACGCGTTTCGAGGACTCTAAATCAAGTTTCATGCAACATGAGATCTTATAAGTTCCTCAATGAGCTTTGTACAAGTTTGACGAACGTATGAAACATCTAACAACGGGTTTCTAGGACTCTAAACCAAGTTTCATGCAACATGAGTGCTTATAAGTTCCTCAATGAGCTTTGTAAAAGTTTCACGAACTTATGAAACATCTAACAACGCGTTTCTAGGACTCTAAACCTAGTTACGTGCAACATGAGTTCTTATAAGTTCCTCAATGAGCTTTCTACAAGTTTGACGAACGTATGAAACATCTAACAACGCGTTTCTAGGACTCTAAACCAAGTTTCATGCAACACGAGTGCTTAAAAGTATCTCAATGAGCTTCGTAAAAGTTTGACGAACTTATGAAACACTTAACAACGCGTTTCTAGGACTCTAAACCAAGTTTCATTCAACATGAGAGCTTATAAATTCCACAATGAGCTTTGTACAAGTTTGACGAATGTATGAAACATCTAACAACGCGTTTCTAAAACTCTAAACCAAGTTTCATGCATCGTGAGTGCTTATAAGTTCCTCAATGAGCTTTGTACAAGTTTCACGAACTTATGAAACATCTAACAACGCGTTCCTAGGACTCTAAACCAAGTTACATGCAACATGAGTGCTTATAAGTTCCTCAATGAGCTTTGTACAAGTTTGACGAACATATGAAACATCTAGCAACGCGTTTCTAGGACTCTAAACCAAGTTTCATGCATCATGAGTGATTATAAGTTCCTCAATGAGCTTTGTACAAGTTTGACGAACATATGAAACATCTAACAACGTGTTTCTAGGACTTTAAACCAAGTTTAATGCAACATGAGAGCTTATAAGTTCCTCAATGAGCTTTATACAAGTTTTACGAACTTATGAAACATCTAACATCGTGTTTCTAGGACTCTAAACCAAGTTTTATGCAACCTGAGTGCTTATAAGGAATCTAAACTAAGTTTCATGCAACATGAGTGCTTATAAGTTCCTGAATGAGCTTTGTACAAGTTTCACGAACTTATGAAACATCTAACAACGCGTTTTTAGGACTCATAACCAAGTTTCATGCAACATGAGAGCAAATAAGTTCCTCAATGAGCTTTGTACAACTTTTACGAACGTATGAAACATCTAACAACGCGTTTCTAGAACTCTAAACAAAGTTTCATGCAATATGAGTGCTTATAAGTTCCTCAATGAGCTTTGTACAAGTTTCACGAACTTATAAAACATCTAACAACGCGTTTCTAGGACTCTAAACCAAGTTACATGCAACATGAGTTCTTATAAGTTCCTCAATGAGCTTTGTAGAATTTGACGAACGTATGAAACATCTAACAACGCGTTTCTAGAACTCTAAACCAAGTTTCATGCAACATGAGTGCTTATAAGTATCTCAATGAGCTTTGTATAAGTTTGACGAACTTATGAATCATCTAACAACTCGTTTCTAGGATTCTAGACCAAGTTTCATGCAACATGAGAGCTTATAAGTTCCTCAATGAGCTTTGTACACGTTTCACGAACGTATGAAACATCTAACAACTTTTTTCTAGGAATCTAAACCAAGTTTCATGCAACATGAGTGCTTATAAGTTCCTCAATGAGCTTTTACAAGTTTGAAGAACGTATGAAACATCTAACAACGCGTTTCTAGGACTCTAAACCAAGTTTCATGTAACATAAGAGCTTATAAGTTCCTCAATGAGCTTTGTACATATTTGACGAACGTATGAAACATCTAACAACGTGTTTCTAGGACTCTAAACCAAGTTTCATGCAACATGAGTCCTTATAAGTATCTCAATGAGCTTTGTAAAAGTTTGACGAACTTATGAATCATCAAACAACTCGTTTCTAGGATTCTAGACCAAGTTTCATGCAACATGAGAGCTTATAAGTTCCTCAATGAGCTTTGTACACGTTTCACGAACGTATGAAACATCTAACAACGTTTTTCTAGGACTCTAAACCAAGATTCATGAATCATGAGTGCTTATAAGTTCCTCAATGAGCTTTGTACAAGTTTGACGAACATATGTAACATCTAACAACATGTTTCTAGGACTCTAAACCAAGTTTCATGCAACATGAGTGCTTATAAGTATCTCAATGAGCTTTGTACAAGTTTCACGAACTTATGAAACATCTAACAACGCGTTTCTAGGACTCTAAACCATGTTTCATGCAACATGAGTCCTTATAAGTATCTCAATGAGCTTTGTAAAAGTTTGACGAACTTATGAATCATCAAACAACTCGTTTCTAGGATTCTAGACCAAGTTTCATGCAACATGAGAGCTTATAAGTTCCTCAATGAGCTTTGTACACGTTTCACGAACGTATGAAACATCTAACAACGTTTTTCTAGGACTCTAAACCAAGATTCATGAATCATGAGTGCTTATAAGTTCCTCAATGAGCTTTGTACAAGTTTGACGAACGTATGAAACATCTAACAACGCGTTTCTAGGACTCTAAACCAAGTTTCATGCAACATGAGTGCTTATAAGTTCCTCAATGAACTTTGTACAAGTTTCCCGAACTTATGAAACATCTAACAACACGTTTCTAGGACCCTAAACCAAGTTACATGCAACATGAGTGATTATAAGTGTCTCAGTGAACTTTATATAAGTTTGACGAACATATGAAACATCTAACAACGTGTTTCTAGGACTCTAAACCAAGTTTCATGCAACATGAGAGCTTATAAGTTCCTCAATGAGCTTTCTACACGTTTCACGAACGTATGAAACATCTAACAACGTTTTTCTAGGACTCTAAACCAAGTTTCATGCAACATGAGTGCTTATAAGTATCTCAATGAGCTTTGTATAAGTTTGACGAACTTATGAATCATCTAACACCTCGTTTCTAGGATTCTAAACCAAGTTTCATGCAACATAAGAGCTTATAAGTTCCTCAATGAGCTTTGTACACGTTTCAAGAACGTATGAAACATCTAACAACGTTTTTCTAGGACTCTAAACCAAGTTTCATGCTACATGAGTGCTTATAAGTTCCTCAATGAGCTTTGTACAAGTTTGACGAACGTATGAAACATCTAACAACGCGTTTCTAGGACTCTAAACCAAGTTTCATGCAACAAGAGTGCTTATAAGTATCTCAATGAGCTTTGTATAAGTTTGACGAACTTATGAAACATCTATCAACGTGTTTCTAGGACTCTAAACCAAGTTTAATGCAACATGAGAGCTTATAAGTTCCTCAATGAGCTTTCTACAAGTTTTACGAACTTATGAAACATCTAACATCGTGTCTCTAGGACTCTAAACCAAGTTTTATGCAACATGAGTGCTTATAAGTGTCTCAATGAACTTTGTACAAGTTTCACGAACTTAAGAAACATCTAACAACGCGTTTCTAGGACTCATAACCAAGTTTCATGCAACATGAGAGCATATAAGTTCCTCAATGAGCTTTGTACAAGTTTTACGAACGTATGAAACATCTAACAACGCATTTCTAGGACTCTAAACAAAGTTTCAGGCAATATGAGTGCTTATAAGTTCCTCAATGAGCGTTGTACAAGTTTCACGAACTTATGAAACATCTAACAACGCGTTTCTAAGACTCTAAACCAAGTTACATGCAACATGAGTTCTTATAAGTTCCTCAATGAGCGTTGTAGAAGTTTGACGAACGTATGAAACATCTAACAACGCGTTTCTAGGACTCTAAACCAAGTTTCATGCAACATGAGTGCTTATAAGTATCTCAATGAGCTTTGTATAAGTTTGACGAACTTATGAATCATCTAACAACTCGTTTCTAGGATTCTAGACCAAGTTTCATGCAACATGAGAGCTTATAAGTTCCTCAATGAGCTTTGTACACGTTTCACGAACGTATGAAACATCTAACAACGTTTTTCTAGGACTCTAAACCAAGTTTCATGCATCATGAGTGCTTATAAGTTCCTCAATGAGCTTTGTACAAGTTTGACGAACATATGTAACATCTAACAACATGTTTCTAGGACTCTAAACCAAGTTTCATGCAACATAAGTGCTTATAAGTATCTCAATGAGCTTTGTACAAGTTTCACGAACTTATGAAACATCTAACAACGCGTTTCTAGGACTCTAAACCATGTTTCATGCAACATGAGAGCTTATAAGTTCCTCAATGAGCTTTGTACACGTTTCACGAACGTATGAAACACCTAACAACGTTTTTCTAGGACTCTAAACCAAGATTCATGCATCATGAGTGCTTATAAGTTCCTCAATGAGCTTTGTACAAGTTTGACGAATGTATGAAACATCTAACAACGCGTTTCTAGGACTCTAAACCAAGTTTCATGCAACATGAGTGCTTATAAGTTCCTCAATGAGCTTTGTACAAGTTTCACGAACTTATGAAACATCTAACAACGCGTTTCTAGGACCCTAAACCAAGTTACATGCAACATGAGTGATTATAAGTGTCTCCATGAACTTTATATAAGTTTGACGAACATATGAAACATCTAACAACGTGTTTCTAGGACTCTAAACCAAGTTTCATGCAACATGAGAGCTTATAAGTTCCTCAATGAGCTTTGTACACGTTTCACGAACGTATGAAACATCTAACAACGTTTTTCTAGGACTCTAAACCAAGTTTCAAGCAACATGAGTGCTTATAAGTAACTCAATGAGCTTTGTATAAGTTTGACGAAGTTATGAATCATCTTACACCTCGTTTCTAGGATTCTAAACCAAGTTTCATGCAACATAAGAGCTTATAAGTTCCTCAATGAGCTTTGTACACGTTTCAAGAACGTATGAAACATCTAACAACGTTTTTCTAGGACTCTAAACCAAGTTTCATGGAACATGAGTGCTTATAAGTTCCTCAATGAGCTTTGTACAAGTTTGACGAACATATGTAACATCTAACAACGCGTTTCAGGGACTCTAAACCAAGTTTCATGCATCATGAGTGCTTATAAGTTCCTCAATGAGCTTTGTACAAGTTTGACGAACATATGAAACATCTAACAACGTGTTTCTAGGACTCTAAACCAAGTTTAATGCAACATGAGAGCTTATAAGTTCCTCAATGAACTTTCTACAAGTTTTACGAACTTATGAAACATCTAACATCGTATTTCTAGGACTCTAAACCAAGTTTTATGCAACATGAGTGCTTATAAGTGTCTCAATGAACTTTGTACAAGTTTCACGAACTTATGAAACATCTAACAACGCGTTTCTAGGACTCATAACCAAGTTTCATGCAACATGAGAGCATATAAGTTCCTCAATGAGCTTTCTACAAGTTTTACGAACGTATGAAACATCTAACATCGTGTTTCTAGGACTCTAAACCAAGTTTTATGCAACATGAGTGCTTATAAGTGTCTCAATGAACTTTGTACAAGTTTCACGAACTTATGAAACATCTAACAACGCGTTTCTAGGACTCATAACCAAGTTTCATGCAACATGAGAGCATATAAGTTGCTCAATGAGCTTTGTACAAGTTTTACGAACGTATGAAACATCTAACAACGCATTTCTAGGACTCTAAACAAAGTTTCATGCAATATGAGTGCTTATAAGTTCCTCAATGAGCGTTGTACAAGTTTCACGAACTTATGAAACATCTAACAACGCGTTTCTAAGACTCTAAACCAAGTTTCATGCAACATGAGTTCTTATAAGTTCCTCAATGAGCGTTGTAGAAGTTTGACGAACGTATGAAACATCTAACAACGCGTTTCTAGGACTCTAAACCAAGTTTCATGCAACATGAGTGCTATAAGTATCTCAATGAGCTTTGTATAAGTTTGACGAACTTATGAATCATCTAACAACTCATTTCTAGGATTCTAGACCAAGTTTCATGCAACATGAGAGCTTATAAGTTCCTCAATGAGCTTTGTACACGTTTCACGAACGTATGAAACATGTAACAACGTTTTTCTAGGACTCTAAACCAAGTTTCATGCATCATGAGTGCTTATAAGTTCCTCAATGAGCTTTGTACAAGTTTGACGAACATATGAAACATCTAACAACGTGTTTCTAGGACTCTAAACCAAGTTTCATGCAACATGAGTGCTTATAAGTATCTCAATGAGCTTTGTACAAGTTTCACGAACTTATGAAACATCTAACAACGGGTTTCTAGGACTCTAAACCAAGTTTCATGCAACATGAGTGCTTATAAGTATCTCAATGAGCTTTGTAAAAGTTTGACGAACTTATGATTCATCTAACAACGTTTTTCTAGGACTCTAAACCAAGTTTCATGCATCATGAGTGCTTATAAGTTCCTCAATGAGCTTTGTACAAGTTTGACGAACGTATGAAACATCTAACAACGCGTTTCTAGGACTCCAAACCAAGTTTCATACAACATGAGTGCTTATAAGTATCTCAATGAGCTTTGTATAAGTTTGACGAACATATGAATTATCTAACAACTCGTTTCTAGGATTCTAGACCAAGTTTCATGCAACATGAGAGCTTATAAGTTCCTCAATGAGCTTTGTACACGTATCACGAACGTATGAAACATCTAACAACGTTTTTCTAGGACTCTAAACCAAGTTTCATGCAACATGAGTGCTTATAAGTTCCTCAATGAGCTTTGTACAAGTTTGACGAACATATGAAACATCTAACAACGCGTTTCTAGGACTCTAAACCAAGTTTCATGCATCATGAGTGCTTATAAGTTCCTCAATGAGCTTTGTACAAGTTTGACGAACATATGAAACATCTAACAACGCGTTTCTAGGACTCTAAACCAAGTTTCATGCAACATGAGTGCTTATAAGTTCCTCAATGAGCTTTGTACAAGTTTAACGAACTTATGAAACATCTAACAACGCGTTTCTAGGACTCTAAACCTAGTTACATGCAACATGAGTTCTTATAAGTTCCTCAATGAGCTTTGTACAACTTTGACGAACGTATGAAACATCTAACAATGCGTTTCTAGGACTCATAACCAAGTTTCATGCAACATGAGAGCAAATAAGTTCCTCAATGAGCTTTGTACAACTTTTACGAACGTATGAAACATCTAACAACGCGTTTCTAGGACTCTAAACAAAGTTTCATGCAATATGAGTGCTTATAAGTTCCTCAATGAGCTTTTTACAAGTTTCACGAACTTATAAAACATCTAACAACGCGTTTCTAGGACTCTAAACCAAGTTACATGCAACATGAGTTCTTATAAGTTCCTCAATAAGCTTTGTAGAAGTTTGACGAACTTATGAAACATCTAACAACACGTTTCAAGAACTCTAAACCAAGTTTCATGCAACATGAGTGCTTAGAAGTATCTCAATGAGCTTTGTATAAGTTTGACGAACTTATGAATCATCTAACAACTCGTTTCTAGGATTCTAGACCAAGTTTCATGCAACATGAGAGCTTATAAGTTCCTCAATGAGCTTTGTACACGTTTCACGAACGTATGAAACATCTAACAACATTTTTCTAGGACTCTAAACCAAGTTTCATGCATCATGAGTGCTTATAAGTTCCTCAATGAGCTTTGTAAAAGTTTGACGAACATATGTAACATCTAACAACATGTTTCTAGGACTCTAAACCAAGTTTCATGCAACATGAGTGCTTATAAGTATCTCAATGAGCTTTGTAAAAGTTTCACGAACTTATGAAACATCTAACAACGCGTTTCTAGGACTCTAAACCATGTTTCATGCAACATGAGTCCTTATAAGTATCTCAATGAGCTTTGTAAAAGTTTGACGAACTTATGAATCATCTAACAACTCGTTTCTAGGATTCTAGACCAAGTTTCATGCAACATGAGAGCTTATAAGTTCCTCAATGAGCTTTGTACACGTTTCACGAACGTATGAAACATCTAACAACATTTTTCTAGGACTCTAAACCAAGATTCATGCATCATGAGTGCTTATAAGTTCCTCAATGAGCTTTGTACAAGTTTGACGAACGTATGAAACATCTAACAACGCGTCTCTAGGACTCTAAACCAAGTTTCATGCAACATGAGTGCTTATAAGTTCCTCAATGAGCTTTGTACAAGTTTTACGAACTTATGAAACATCTAACAACGCGTTTCTAGGACCCTAAACCAAGTTACATGCAACATGAGTGATTATAAGTGTCTCAATGAACTTTATATAAGTTTGACGAACATATGAAACATCTAACAACGTGTTTCTAGGACTCTAAACCAAGTTTCATGCAACATGAGAGCTTATAAGTTCCTCAATGAGCTTTGTACACGTTTCACGAACGTATGAAACATCTAACAACGTTTTTCTAGGACTCTAAACCAAGTTTCATGCAACATGAGTGCTTATAAGTATCTCAATGAGCTTTGTATAAGTTTGACGAACTTATGAATCATCTAACACCTCGTTTCTAGGATTCTAAACCAAGTTTCATGCAACATAAGAGCTTATAAGTTCCTCAATGAGCTTTGTACACGTTTCAAGAACGTATGAAACATCTAACAACGTTTTTCTAGGACTCTAAACCAAGTTTCATGGAACATGAGTGCTTATAAGTTCCTCAATGAGCTTTGTACAAGTTTGACGAACATATGAAACATCTAACAACGCGTTTCAGGGACTCTAAACCAAGTTTCATGCATCATGAGTGCTTATAAGTTCCTCAATGCGCTTTGTACAAGTTTGACGAACATATGAAACATCTAACAACGTGTTTCTAGGACTCTAAACCAAGTTTAATGCAACATGAGAGCTTATAAATTCCTCAATGAGCTTTCTACAAGTTTTACGAACTTATGAAACATCTAACATCGTGTTTCTAGGACTCTAAACCAAGTTTTATGCAACATGAGTGCTTATAAGTGTCTCAATGAACTTTGTACAAGTTTCACGAACTTATGAAACATCTAACAACGCGTTTCTAGGACTCATAACCAAGTTTCATGCAACATGAGAGCATATAAGTTGCTCAATGAGCTTTGTACAAGTTTTACGAACGTATGAAACATCTAACAACGCATTTCTAGGACTCTAAACAAAGTTTCATGCAATATGAGTGCTTATAAGTTCCTCAATGAGCGTTGTACAAGTTTCACGAACTTATGAAACATCTAACAACGCGTTTCTAAGACTCTAAACCAAGTTACATGCAACATGAGTTCTTATATGTTCCTCAATGAGCGTTGTAGAAGTTTGACGAACGTATGAAACATCTAACAACGCGTTTCTAAGACTTTAAACCAAGTTTCATGCAACATGAGTGCTTATAAGTATCTCAATGAGCTTTGTATAAGTTTGACGAACTTATGAATCATCTAACAACTCGTTTCTAGGATTCTAGACCAAGTTTCATGCAACATGAGAGCTTATAAGTTCCTCAATGAGCTTTGTACACGTTTCACGAACGTATGAAACATCTAACAACGTTTTTCTAGGACTCTAAACCAAGTTTCATGCATCATGAGTGCTTATAAGTTCCTCAATGAGCTTTGTACATGTTTGACGAACATATGAAACATCTAACAACGTGTTTCTAGGACTCTAAACCAAGTTTCATGCAACATGAGTGCTTATAAGTATCTCAATGAGCTTTGTACAAGTTTCACGAACTTATGAAACATCTAACAACGGGTTTCTAGGACTCGAAACCAAGTTTCATGCAACATGAGTGCTTATAAGTATCTCAATGAGCTTTGTAAAAGTTTGACGAAGTTATGAATCATCTAACAACTCGTTTCTAGGATTCTAGACCAAGTTTCATGCAACATGAGAGCTTATAAGTTCCTTAATGAGCTTTGTACACGTTTCACGAACGTATGAAACATCTAACAACGTTTTTCTAGGACTCTAAACCAAGTTTCATGCATCATGAGTGCTTATAAGTTCCTCAATGAGCTTTGTACAAGTTTGACGAACGTATGAAACATCTAACAACGCGTTTCTAGGACTCCAAACCAAGTTTCATACAACATGAGTGCTTATAAGTATCTCAATGAGCTTTGTATAAGTTTGACGAACTTATGAATTATCTAACAACTCGTTTCTAGGATTCTAGACCAAGTTTCATGCAACATGAGAGCTTATAAGTTCCTCAATGAGCTTTGTACACGTATCACGAACGTATGAAACATCTAACAACGTTTTTCTAGGACTCTAAACCAAGTTTCATGCAACATGAGTGCTTATAAGTTCCTCAATGAGATTTGTACAAGTTTGACGAACATATGAAACATCTAACAACTCGTTTCTAGGACTCTAAACCAAGTTTCATGCATCATGAGTGCTTATAAGTTCCTCAATGAGCTTTGTACAAGTTTGACGAACATATGAAACATCTAACAACGTGTTTCTAGGACTCTAAACCAAGTTTAATGCAACATGAGAGCTTATTAGTTCCTCAATGAGCTTTATACAAGTTTTACGAACTTATGAAACATCTAACATCGTGTTTCTAGGACTCTAAACCAAGTTTTAGGCAACATGAGTGATTATAAGTGTCTCAATGAACTTTGTACAAGTTTCACGAACTTATGAAACATCTAACAACGCGTTTCTAGGACTCTAAACCAAGTTTCATTTAACATGAGAGCATATAAGTTCCTCAATGAGCTTTGTACAAGTTTTACGAACGTATGAAACATCTAACAACGCGTTTCTAGGACTCTAAACAAAGTTTCATGCAATATGTGTGCTTATATGTTCCTCAATGAGCTTTGTACAAGTTTAACGAACTTATGAAACATCTAACAACGCGTTTCTAGGACTCTGAACCAAGTTTCATGCAACATGAGTGCTTATAAGTATCTCAATGAGCTTTGTATAAGTTTGACGAACTTATGAATCATCTAACAACTCGTTTCTAGGATTCTAGACCAAGTTTCATGCAACATGAGAGCTTATAAGTTCCTCAATGAGCTTTGTACACGTTTCACGAACGTATGAAACATCTAACAACGTTTTTCTAGGACTCTAAACCAAGTTTCATGCAACATGAGTGCTTATAAGTTCCTCAATGAGCTTTGTACAAGTTTGACGAACGTATGAAACATCTAACAACGCGTTTCTAGGACTCTAAACCAAGTTTCATGCAACAAGAGTGCTTATAAGTATCTCAATGAGCTTTGTATATGTTTGATGAACTTATGAAACATCTATCAACGCATTTCTAGGACTCTAAACCAAGTTTCATGCAACACGAGTGCTTATAAGTGTCTCATTGAGCTTTGTACAAGTTTGACGAACTTATGAAACATCTAACAACGCGTTTCTAGGACTCTAAACCAAGTTTCATGCAACATAAGTGCTTATAAGTTCCTCAATGAGCATTGTACAAGTTTCACGAACTTATGAAACATCTAACACGCGTTTCTAGGACTCTAAATAAAGTTTCATGGAACATGAGAGCTTATAAGTTCCTCAATGAGCTTTGTACAAGTTTGACGAACGTATAAAACATCTAACAACGGGTTTCTAGGACTCTAAACCAAATTTCATGCAACATGAGTGCTTATAAGTTCCTCAATGAGCTTTGTACAAGTTTAACGAACTTATGAAACATCTAACAACGCGTTTCTAGGACTCTAAACCTAGTTACATGCAACATAAGTTCTTATAAGTTCCTCAATGAGCTTTGTACAAGTTTGACGAACGTATGAAACATCTAACAATGCGTTTCTAGGACTCTAAACCAAGTTTCATGCAACACGAGTGCTTAAAAGTATCTCAATGACCTTTGTAAAAGTTTGACGAACTTATGAAACACCTAACAACGCGTTTCTAGGACTCTAAACCAAGTTTCATTCAACATGAGAGCTTATAAATTCCACAATGAGCTTTGTACAAGTTTGACGAACGTATGAAACATCTAACAACGCGTTTCTAAAACTCTAAACCAAGTTTCATGCATCGTGAGTGCTTATAAGTTCCTCAATGAGCTTTGTACAAGTTTCACGAACTTATGAAACATCTAACAACGCGTTTCTAGGACTCTAAATCAAGTTACATGCAACATGAGTGCTTATAAGTTCCTCAATGAGCTTTGTACAAGTTTGACGAACATATGAAACATCTAGCAACGCGTTTCTAGGACTCTAAACCAAGTTTCATGCATAATGAGTGCCTATAAGTTCCTCAATGAGCTTTGTACAAGTTTGACGAACATATGAAACATCTAACAACGTGTTTCTAGGACACTAAACCAAGTTGAATGCAACATGAGAGCTTATAACTTCCTCAATGAGCTTTATACAAGTTTTACGAACTTATGAAACATCTAACATCGTGTTTCTAGGACTCTAAACCAAGTTTTATGCAACATGAGTGATTATAAGTGTCTCAATGAACTTTGTACAAGTTTCACGAACTTATGAAACATCTAACAACGCGTTTCTAGGACTCTAAACCAAGTTTCATGCAACATGAGAGCATATAAGTTCCTCAATGAGCTTTGTACAAGTTTTACGAACGTATGAAACATCTAACAACGCGTTTCTAGGACTCTAAACAAAGTTTCATGCAATATGTGTGCTTATAAGTTCCTCAATGAGCTTTGTACAAGTTTCACGAACTTATGAAACATCTAACAACGCGTTTCTAGGACTCTAAACCAAGTTTCATGCAACATGAGTGCTTATAAGTATCTCAATGAGCTTTGTATAAGTTTGACGAACTTATGAATCATCTAACAACTCGTTTCTAGGATTCTAGACCAAGTTTCATGCAACATGATAGCTTATAAGTTCCTCAATGAGCTTTGTACACATTTCACGAACGTATGAAACATCTAACAAAGTTTTTCTAGGACTCTAAACCAAGTTTCATGCATCATGAGTGCTTATAAGTTCCTCAATGAGCTTTGTACAAGTTTGACGAACATATGAAACATCTAACAACGTGTTTCTAGGACTCTAAACCAAGTTTCATGCATCATGAGTGCTTATAAGTTCCTCAATGAGCTTTGTACAAGTTTGACGAACGTATGAAACATCTAACAACGCGTTTCTAGGACTCTAAACCAAGTTTCATGCAACATGAGAGCTTATAAGTATCTCAATGAACTTTATACAAGTTTTACGAACTTATGAAACATCTAACATCGTGTTTCTAGGACTCTAAACCAAGTTTTATGAAACATGAGTGATTATAAGTGTATCAATGAACTTTGTACAAGTTTCACGAACTTATGAAATATCTAACAACGCGTTTCTAGGACTCTAAACCAAGTTTCATGCAACATGAGAGCATATAAGTTCCTCAATGAGCTTTATATAAGTTTTACGAACGTATGAAACATCTAACAACGCGTTTCTAGGACTCTAAACAAAGTTTCATGCAATATGAGTGCTTATAAGTTCCTCAATGAGCTTTTTACAAGTTTCACGAACTTATGAAACATCTAACAACGCGTTTCTAGGACTCTAAACCAAGTTACATGCAACATGAGTTCTTATAAGTTCCTCAATGAGCTTTGTACAAGTTTGACGAACGTATGAAACATCTAACAAAGTGTTTCTAGGACTCTAAACCATGTTTCATGCAACATGAATGCTTCTAAGTATCTCAATGAACTTATGAAACATCTAACAACTCATTTCTAGGACTCTAAACCAAGTTTCATGCAACATGAGTGCTTATAAGTTCCTCAATGAGCTTTGTACAAGTTTGAGGAACGTATGAAACATCTAACAACTCGTTTCTAGGACTCTAAACCAAGTTCCATGCAACAAGAGTGCTTATAAGTATCTCAATGAGCTTTGTATAAGTTTGAAGAACTTATGAAACATCTATCAACGCATTTCTAGGACTCTAAACCAAGTTTCATGCAACACGAGTGCTTATAAGTGTCTCATTGAGCTTTGTACAAGTTTGACGAACTTATGAAACATCTAACAACGCGTTTCTAGGACTCTAAACCAAGTTTCATGCAACATAAGTGCTTATAAGTTCCTCAATGAGCTTTGTACAAGTTTCACGAACTTATGAAACATCTAACACGCGTTTCTAGGACTCTAAATCAAGTTTCATGGAACATGAGAGCTTATAAGTTCCTCAATGAGCTTTGTACAAGTTTGACGAACGTATGAAACATCTAACAACGGGTTTCTAGGACTCTAAACCAAGTTTCATGCAACAAGAGTGCTTATAAGTATCTCAATGAGCTTTGTATAAGTTTGATGAACTTATGAAACATCTATCAACGCATTTCTAGGACTCTAAACCAAGTTTCATGCAACACGAGTGCTTATAAGTGTCTCATTGAGCTTTGTACAAGTTTGACGAACTTATGAAACATCTAACAACGCGTTTCTAGGACTCTAAACCAAGTTTCATGCAACATAAGTGCTTATAAGTTCCTCAATGAGCATTGTACAAGTTTCACGAACTTATGAAACATCTAACACGCGTTTCTAGGACTCTAAATAAAGTTTCATGGAACATGAGAGCTTATAAGTTCCTCAATGAGCTTTGTACAAGTTTGACGAACGTATGAAACATCTAACAACGGGTTTCTAGGACTCTAAACCAAATTTCATGCAACATGAGTGCTTATAAGTTCCTCAATGAGCTTTGTACAAGTTTAACGAACTTATGAAACATCTAACAACGGTTTTCTAGGACTCTAAACCTAGTTACATGCAACATAAGTTCTTATAAGTTCCTCAATGAGCTTTGTACAAGTTTGACGAACGTATGAAACATCTAACAATGCGTTTCTAGGACTCTAAACCAAGTTTCATGCAACACGAGTGCTTAAAAGTATCTCAATGACCTTTGTAAAAGTTTGACGAACTTATGAAACACCTAACAACGCGTTTCTAGGACTCTAAACCAAGTTTCATTCAACATGAGAGCTTATAAATTCCACAATGAGCTTTGTACAAGTTTGACGAACGTATGAAACATCTAACAACGCGTTTCTAAAACTCTAAACCAAGTTTCATGCATCGTGAGTGCTTATAAGTTCCTCAATGAGCTTTGTACAAGTTTCACGAACTTATGAAACATCTAACAACGCGTTTCTAGGACTCTAAACCAAGTTACATGCAACATGAGTGCTTATAAGTTCCTCAATGAGCTTTGTACAAGTTTGACGAACATATGAAACATCTAGCAACGCGTTTCTAGGTCTCTAAACCAAGTTTCATGCATAATGAGTGCCTATAAGTTCCTCAATGAGCTTTGTACAAGTTTGACGAACATATGAAACATCTAACAACGTGTTTCTAGGACACTAAACCAAGTTTAATGCAACATGAGAGCTTATAACTTCCTCAATGAGCTTTATACAAGTTTTACGAACTTATGAAACATCTAACATCGTGTTTCTAGGACTCTAAACCAAGTTTTATGCAACATGAGTGATTATAAGTGTCTCAATGAACTTTGTACAAGTTTCACGAACTTATGAAACATCTAACAACGCGTTTCTAGGACTCTAAACCAAGTTTCATGCAACATGAGAGCATATAAGTTCCTCAATGAGCTTTGTACAAGTTTTACGAACGTATGAAACATCTAACAACGCGTTTCTAGGACTCTAAACAAAGTTTCATGCAATATGTGTGCTTATAAGTTCCTCAATGAGCTTTGTACAAGTTTCACGAACTTATGAAACATCTAACAACGCGTTTCTAGGACTCTAAACCAAGTTTCATGCAACATGAGTGCTTATAAGTATCTCAATGAGCTTTGTATAAGTTTGACGAACTTATGAATCATCTAACAACTCGTTTCAAGGATTCTAGACCAAGTTTCATGCAACATGATAGCTTATAAGTTCCTCAATGAGCTTTGTACACATTTCACGAACGTATGAAACATCTAACAAAGTTTTTCTAGGACTCTAAACCAAGTTTCATGCATCATGAGTGCTTATAAGTTCCTCAATGAGCTTTGTACAAGTTTGACGAACATATGAAACATCTAACAACGTGTTTCTAGGACTCTAAACCAAGTTTCATGCATCATGAGTGCTTATAAGTTCCTCAATGAGCTTTGTACAAGTTTGACGAACGTATGAAACATCTAACAACGCGTTTCTAGGACTCTAAACCAAGTTTCATGCAACATGAGAGCTTATAAGTATCTCAATGAACTTTATACAAGTTTTACGAACTTATGAAACATCTAACATCGTGTTTCTAGGACTCTAAACCAAGTTTTATGAAACATGAGTGATTATAAGTGTCTCAATGAACTTTGTACAAGTTTCACGAACTTATGAAATATCTAACAACGCGTTTCTAGGACTCTAAACCAAGTTTCATGCACCATGAGAGCATATAAGTTCCTCAATGAGCTTTATATAAGTTTTACGAACGTATGAAACATCTAACAACGCGTTTCTAGGACTCTAAACAAAGTTTCATGCAATATGAGTGCTTATAAGTTCCTCAATGAGCTTTTTACAAGTTTCACGAACTTATGAAACATCTAACAACGCGTTTCTAGGACTCTAAACCAAGTTACATGCAACATGAGTTCTTATAAGTTCCTCAATGAGCTTTGTACAAGTTTGACGAACGTATGAAACATCTAACAAAGTGTTTCTAGGACTGTAAACCATGTTTCATGCAACATGAGTGCTTATAAGTATCTCAATGAGCTTTGTATAAGTTTGACGAACTTATGAATCATCTAACAACTCATTTCTAGGACTCTAAACCAAGTTTCATGCAACATGAGTGCTTATAAGTTCCTCAATGAGCTTTGTAAAAGTTTGAGGAACGTATGAAACATCTAACAACGCGTTTCTAGGACTCTAAACCAAGTTCCATGCAACAAGAGTGCTTATAAGTATCTCAATGAGCTTTGTATAAGTTTGAAGAACTTATGAAACATCTATCAACGCATTTCTAGGACTCTAAACCAAGTTTCATGCAACACGAGTGCTTATAAGTGTCTCATTGAGCTTTGTACAAGTTTGACGAACTTATGAAACATCTAACAACGCGTTTCTAGGACTCTAAACCAAGTTTCATGCAACATAAGTGCTTATAAGTTCCTCAATGAGCTTTGTACAAGTTTCACGAACTTATGAAACATCTAACACGCGTTTCTAGGACTCTAAATCAAGTTTCATGGAACATGAGAGCTTATAAGTTCCTCAATGAGCTTTGTACAAGTTTGACGAACGTATGAAACATCTAACAACGGGTTTCTAGGACTCTAAACCAAGTTTCATGCAACATGAGTGCTTATAAGTTCCTCAATGAGCTTTGTACAAGTTTCACGAACTTATGAAACATCTAACAACGCGTTTCTAGGACTCTAAACCTAGTTACATGCAACTTGAGTTCTTATAAGTTCCTCAATGAGCTTTGTACAAGTTTGACGAACGTATGAAACATCTAACAATGCGTTTCTAGGACTCTAAACCAAGTTTCATGCAACACGAGTGCTTAAAAGTATCTCAATGAGCTTTGTAAAAGTTTGACGAACTTATGAAACACCTAACAACGCGTTTCTAGGACTCTAAACCAAGTTTCATTCAACATGAGAGCTTATAAATTCCACAATGAGCTTTGTACAAGTTAGACAAACGTATGAAACATCTAACAACGCGTTTCTAAAACTCTAAACCAAGTTTCATGCATCGTGAGTGCTTATAAGTTCCTCAATGAGCTTTGTACAAGTTTCACAAACTTATGAAACATCTAACAACGCGTTTCTAGGACTCTAAACCAAGTTACATGCAACATGAGTGCTTATAAGTTCCTCAATGAGCTTTGTACAAGTTTGACGAACATATGAAACATCTAGCAACGCGTTTCTAGGACTCTAAACCAAGTTTCATGCATCATGAGTGCCTATAAGTTCCTCAATGAGCTTTGTACAAGTTTGACGAACATATGAAACATCTAACAACGTGTTTCTAGGACACTAAACCAAGTTTAATGCAACATGAGAGCTTATAACTTCCTCAATGAGCTTTATACAAGTTTTACGAACTTATGAAACATCTAACATCGTGTTTCTAGGACTCTAAACCAAGTTTTATGCAACATGAGTGATTATAAGTGTCTCAATTAGCTTTGTACAAGTTTGACGAACTTATGAAACATCTAACAACGCGTTTCTAGGACTCTAAACCAAGTTTCATGCAACATGAGAGCATATAAGTTCCTCAATGAGCTTTGTACAAGTTTTACGAACCTATGAAACATCTAACAACGCGTTTCTAGGACTCTAAACAAAGTTTCATGCAATATGTGTGCTTATAAGTTCCTCAATGAGCTTTGTACAAGTTTCACGAACTTATGAAACATCTAACAACGCGTTTCTAGGACTCTAAACCAAGTTTCATGCAACATGAGTGCTTATAAGTATCTCAATGAGCTTTGTATAAGTTTGACGAACTTATGAATCATCTAACAACTCGTTTCAAGGATTCTAGACCAAGTTTCATGCAACATGATAGCTTATAAGTTCCTCAATGAGCTTTGTACACATTTCACGAACGTATGAAACATCTAACAAAGTTTTTCTAGGACTCTAAACCAAGTTTCATGCATCATGAGTGCTTATAAGTTCCTCAATGAGCTTTGTACAAGTTTGACGAACATATGAAACATCTAACAACGTGTTTCTAGGACTCTAAACCAAGTTTCATGCATCATGAGTGCTTATAAGTTCCTCAATGAGCTTTGTACAAGTTTGACGAACGTATGAAACATCTAACAACGCGTTTCTAGGACTCTAAACCAAGTTTCATGCAACATGAGAGCTTATAAGTATCTCAATGAACTTTATACAAGTTTTACGAACTTATGAAACATCTAACATCGTGTTTCTAGGACTCTAAACCAAGTTTTATGAAACATGAGTGATTATAAGTGTCTCAATGAACTTTGTACAAGTTTCACGAACTTATGAAATATCTAACAACGCGTTTCTAGGACTCTAAACCAAGTTTCATGCAACATGAGAGCATATAAGTTCCTCAATGAGCTTTATATAAGTTTTACGAACGTATGAAACATCTAACAACGCGTTTCTAGGACTCTAAACAAAGTTTCATGCAATATGAGTGCTTATAAGTTCCTCAATGAGCTTTTTACAAGTTTCACGAACTTATGAAACATCTAACAACGCGTTTCTAGGACTCTAAACCAAGTTACATGCAACATGAGTTCTTATAAGTTCCTCAATGAGCTTTGTACAAGTTTGACGAACGTATGAAACATCTAACAAAGTGTTTCTAGGATCGTAAACCATGTTTCATGCAACATGAGTGCTTATAAGTATCTCAATGAGCTTTGTATAAGTTTGACGAACTTATGAATCATCTAACAACTCATTTCTAGGACTCTAAACCAAGTTTCATGCAACATGAGTGCTTATAAGTTCCTCAATGAGCTTTGTAAAAGTTTGAGGAACGTATGAAACATCTAACAACGCGTTTCTAGGACTCTAAACCAAGTTCCATGCAACAAGAGTGCTTATAAGTATCTCAATGAGCTTTGTATAAGTTTGAAGAACTTATGAAACATCTATCAACGCATTTCTAGGACTCTAAACCAAGTTTCATGCAACACGAGTGCTTATAAGTGTCTCATTGAGCTTTGTACAAGTTTGACGAACTTATGAAACATCTAACAACGCGTTTCTAGGACTCTAAACCAAGTTTCATGCAACATAAGTGCTTATAAGTTCCTCAATGAGCTTTGTACAAGTTTCACGAACTTATGAAACATCTAACACGCGTTTCTAGGACTCTAAATCAAGTTTCATGGAACATGAGAGCTTATAAGTTCCTCAATGAGCTTTGTACAAGTTTGACGAACGTATGAAACATCTAACAACGGGTTTCTAGGACTCTAAACCAAGTTTCATGCAACATGAGTGCTTATAAGTTCCTCAATGAGCTTTGTACAAGTTTCACGAACTTATGAAACATCTAACAACACGTTTCTAGGACTCTAAACCTAGTTACATGCAACTTGAGTTCTTATAAGTTCCTCAATGAGCTTTGTACAAGTTTGACGAACGTATGAAACATCTAACAATGCGTTTCTAGGACTCTAAACCAAGTTTCATGCAACACGAGTGCTTAAAAGTATCTCAATGAGCTTTGTAAAAGTTTGACGAACTTATGAAACACCTAACAACGCGTTTCTAGGACTCTAAACCAAGTTTCATTCAACATGAGAGCTTATAAATTCCACAATGAGCTTTGTACAAGTTAGACAAACGTATGAAACATCTAACAACGCGTTTCTAAAACTCTAAACCAAGTTTCATGCATCGTGAGTGCTTATAAGTTCCTCAATGAGCTTTGTACAAGTTTCACAAACTTATGAAACATCTAACAACGCGTTTCTAGGACTCTAAACCAAGTTACATGCAACATGAGTGCTTATAAGTTCCTCAATGAGCTTTGTACAAGTTTGACGAACATATGAAACATCTAGCAACGCGTTTCTAGGACTCTAAACCAAGTTTCATGCATCATGAGTGCCTATAAGTTCCTCAATGAGCTTTGTACAAGTTTGACGAACATATGAAACATCTAACAACGTGTTTCTAGGACACTAAACCAAGTTTAATGCAACATGAGAGCTTATAACTTCCTCAATGAGCTTTATACAAGTTTTACGAACTTATGAAACATCTAACATCGTGTTTCTAGGACTCTAAACCAAGTTTTATGCAACATGAGTGATTATAAGTGTCTCAATGAACTTTGTACAAGTTTCACGAACTTATGAAACATCTAACAACGCGTTTCTAGGACTCTAAACCAAATTTCATGCAACATGAGAGCATATAAGTTCGTCAATGAGCTTTGTACAAGTTTTACGAACGTATGAAACATCTAACAACGCGTTTCTAGGACTCTAAACAAAGTTTCATGCAATATGTGTGCTTATAAGTTCCTCAATGAGCTTTGTACAAGTTTCACGAACTTATGAAACATCTAACAACGCGTTTCTAGGACTCTAAACCAAGTTTCATGCAACATGAGTGCTTATAAGTATCTCAATGAGCTTTGTATAAGTTTGACGAACTTATGAATCATCTAACAACTCGTTTCTAGGATTCTAGACCAAGTTTCATGCAACATGAAAGCTTATAAGTTCCTCAATGAGCTTTGTACACATTTCACGAACGTATGAAACATCTAACAAAGTTTTTCTAGGACTCTAAACCAAGTTTCATGCATAATGAGTGCTTATAAGTTCCTCAATGAGTTTTGTACAAGTTTGACGAACATATGAAACATCTAATAACGTGTTTCTAGGACTCTAAACCAAGTTTCATGCATCATGAGTGCTTATAAGTTCCTCAATGAGCTTTGTACAAGTTTGACGAACGTATGAAACATCTAACAACGCGTTTCTAGGACTCTAAACCAAGTTTCATGCAACATGAGAGCTTATAAGTATCTCAATGAACTTTATACAAGTTTTACGAACTTATGAAACATCTAACATCGTGTTTCTAGGACTCTAAACCAAGTTTTATGAAACATGAGTGATTATAAGTGTCTCAATGAACTTTGTACAAGTTTCACGAACTTATGAAACATCTAACAACGCGTTTCTAGGATTCTAAACCAAGTTTCATGCAACATGGGAGCATATAAGTTCCTCAATGAGCTTTTTACAAGTTTTACGAACGTATGAAACATCTAACAACGCGTTTCTAGGACTCTAAACAAAGTTTCATGCAATATAAGTGCTTATAAGTTCCTCAATGAGCTTTGTACAAGTTTCATGAACTTATGAAACATCTAACAACGCGTTTCTAGGACTCTAAACCAAGTTACATGCAACATGAGTTCTTATAAGTTCCTCAATGAGCTTTGTACAAGTTTGACGAACGTATGAAACATCTAACAACGCGTTTCTAGGACTCTAAACCATGTTTCATGCAACATGAGTGCTTATAAGTATCTCAATGAGCTTTGTATAAGTTTGACGAACTTATGAATCATCTAACAACTCATTTCTAGGACTCTAAACCAAGTTTCATGCAACATGAGTGCTTATAAGTTCCTCAATGAGCTTTGTACAAGTTTAACGAACTCTCATTGAGCTTTGTACAAGTTTGACGAACTTATGAAACATCTAACAACGCGTTTCTAGGACTCTAAACCAAGTTTCAAGCAACATGAGTCCTTATAAGTATCTCAATAAGCTTTGTATAAGTTTGACGATCTTATGAAACATCTAACAACGCGTTTCTAGGACTCTAAATCAAGTTTCATGCAACATGAGAGTTTATAAGTTCCTCAATGAGCTTTGTACAAGTTTGACGAACGTATGAAACATCTAACAACGCGTTTCTAGGACTCTAAACCAAGTTTCATGCAACATGAGTGTTTATAAGTTCCTCAATGAGCTATGTACAAGTTTGACGAACGTATGAAACATCAAACAACGCGTTTCTAGGACTCTAAACCAAGTTTCATGCAACATGAGTTCTTATAAATATCTCAATAAGCTTTGTATAAGTTTGACGAACGTATGAAACATCTAATAACGTGTTTCTAGGACTCTAATCCAAGTTTAATGCAACATGAGAGCTTATAAGTTCCTAAATAAGCTTTATACAAGTTTGACGAACTTATGAAACATCTAACAACACGTTTCTAGGACTCTAAACCAAGTTTCATGCAACATGAGTGCTTATAAGTTCCTCAATGAGCTTTATAAAAATTTGACGAACTTATGAAACATCTAACAACGCGTTTCTAGGACTCTAAATCAAGTTTCATGCAACATGAGAGCTTATATGTTCCTCAATGACTCTAAACCAAGTTTCATGCAACACGAGTGCTTATAAGTATCTCAATGAGCTTTGTATAAGTTTGACGAACTTATGAAACACCTAACAACGCGTTTCTAGGACTCTAAACCAAGTTTCATGCAACATGAGAGCTTATAAGTTCCTTAATGAGCTTTGTACAGGTTTGACGAACGTATGAAACATCTAACAACGCGTTTCTAGGACTCTAAACCAAGTTTCATGTAACATGAGTGCTTATAAGTATCTCAATGAGCTTTGGACAAGTTTCACGAACTTATGAAACATCTAACAACGCGTTTCTAGGACTCTAAATCAAGTTTCATGCAACATGAGAGCTTATAAGTTCCTTAATGAGCTTTGTACAAGTTTGACGAACGTATGAAACATCTAACAACGCGTTTCTAGGACTCTAAACTAAGTTTCATGCAACATGAGTGCTTATAAGTTCCTCAATGAGCTTTATAAAAATTTGACGAACTTATGAAACATCTAACAACGCGTTTCTAAGACTCTAAACAAAGTTTCATGCAACATGAGTGCTTATAAGTTCCTCAATGAGCTTTGTACAAGTTTCACGAATTTATGAAACATCTAACATATTGTTTCTAGGACTCTAAACCAAGTTTCATGCAACATGAGAGCTTTTAAGTTCCTCAATGAGCTTTGTACAAGTTTGACAAACGTATGAAACATCTAACAATTCGTTTCTAGGACTGGACTGTAAACCATGTTTCAAGTAACATGAGTGCTTATAAGTTCCTCAATGAGCTTTGTACAAGTTTCACGGACTCACGAAACATCTAACAACGCGTTTCTAGGACTCTAAACCAATTTACATGCAACATGAGTTCTTGTAAGTTCGCCAATGAGCTTTGTACAAGTTTGACGAACGTATGAAACATCTAGCAACGCGTTTCTAGGACTCTAAACCAAGTTTCATGCAACATGAGTGCTTATATGTATCTCAATGAGCTTTGTATAAGTTTGACGAACTTATGAAACATCTAACAACTCGTTTCTAGGAATCTAGACCAAGTTTCATGCGACATGAGAGCTTATAAGTTCCTCAATGAGCTTTGTACAAGTTTCACGAACGTATGAAACATCTAACAACGCGTTTCTAGGACTCTAAACCAAGTTTCATGTAACATGAGTGCTTATAAGTATCTCAATGAGCTTTGTACAAGTTTGACGAACTTATGAAACATCTAACAACCCGTTTCTAAAACTCTAAATCAAGTTTCATGCAACATGAGAGCTTATAAGTTCCTCAATGAGCTTTGTACATGTTTGACGAACGTATGAAACATCTAACAACGCGTTTCTAGGACTCTAAACCTAGTTTCATGCAACATGAGTGCATATAAGTTCCTCAATGAGCTTTGTACAAGTTTCACGAACTTTTGAAACATCTAACAACGCGTTTCTAGGACTCTAAATCAAGTTTCATGCGACATGAGAGTTTATAAGTTCCTCAATTAGCTTTGTACAAGTTTCACGAACTTATGAAACATCTAACAACGCGTTTCTAGGAATCTAAACGAAGTTACATGCAACATGAGTTCTTATAAGTTCCTCATTGAGATTTGTAAAAGTTTGACGAACGTATGAAACATCTAGCAACGTGTTTCTAGGACTCTAAACCAAGTTTCATGCAACATGAGTGCTTCTAGGACTCTAAACACGGTTTCATGCAACATGAGTTCTTATAAGTTCCTCAATGAGTTTTGTAAAAGTTTGACGAACGTATGAAACATCTAACAACGTGTTTCTATGACTCTAAACCAAGTTTCATGCAACATGAGTGCTTATAAGTATCTCAATGAGCTTTGTAAAAGTTTGACGAACTTATGAAACATCTAACAACTCGTTTCTAGAAATCTAAACCAAGTTTCATGCAACATGAGTGCTTATAAGTATCTCAATGATCTTTGTATAAGTTTGACGAACTTATGAAACATCTAACATATCGTTTCTAGGACTCTAAACCAAGTTTCATGCAACATGAGAGCTTTTTAGTTACTTAATGAGCTTTGTACAAGTTTGACGATCATATGAAACATCAAACAACGCGTTTCTAGGACTCTAAACCAAGTTTGATGCAACATGAGTGCTTATAAGTATATCAATGAGCTTTGTATAAGTTTGAAGAACTTATGAAACATCTAACAACGTGTTTCTAGGACTCAAAACCAAGTTTCATGCAACATGAGTGCTTATAAGTTCCTCAATGAGCTTTATACAAGTTTCACAAACTTATGAAACATCTAACAATGCGTTTCTAGGACTCTAAACCAAGTTTCATGCAACATGAGTGCTTATAAGTTCCTCAATGAGCTTTGTACATGTTTGACGAACGTATGAAACATCTAACGTGTTTCTAGGACTCTAAACCAAGTTTCATGCAACATGAGTGCTTATAAGTTCCTCAATGAGCTTTGTACAAGTTTTACGAACGTATGGAACATCTAACAACGTGTTTCTAGGACTCTAATTCAAGTTTAATGCAACATGAGATCTTATAAGTTCCCTAATGAGCTTTATACAAGTTTGACAAACTTATGAAACATCTAACAACGCGTTTCTAGGACTCTAAACCAAGTTTCATGCATCATGAGTGCTTATAAGTTACTCAATGAGCTTTGTACAAGTTTGACGAAGTTATGAAACATCTAACAACTCGTTTCTAGGACTCTAAACCAAGTTTCATGCAACATGAGATCTCATAAGTTCCTCAATGATATTTGTACAAGTTTGACGAACGTATGAAACATTTAACAACGCGTTTCTAAAACTCTAAACCAAGTTTCATGCAACATGAGTGCTGATAAGTTCCTCAATGAGCTTTGTACAAGTTTCACAAAATTATGAAACATCTAACACAGCGTTTCTAGGACTCTAAACCAAATTTCATGCAACATGAGTGCTTATAAGTTCCTCAATGAGCTTTGTACAAGTTTGACGAACTTAAAAAAACATCTAACAACGCGTTTCTAGGACTCTAAACCAAGTTTCATGCAACATGAGTGCTTATATGTATCTCAATGAGGTTTGTATAAGTTTCACGAACTTATGAAACATCTAACAATGCGTTTCTAGGACTCTAAACCAAGTTTCTTGCAATATGAGTGTTTATAAGTGTCTCAATGAGCTTTAGACAAGTTTGACGAACTTATGAAACATCTAACAACTCGTTTCTAGGACTCTAAACCAAGTTTCATGCAACGTGAGGGCTTATAAGTTCCTCAATGAGCTTTGTACAAGTTTGACGAACGTATGAAACATCTAACAACGTGTTTCTAAAACTCTAAACCAAGTTTCATGGAACATGAGTGCTTATAAGTTCCTCAATGAGCTTTGTAGAAGTTTCACGAACTTATGAAACATCTAACAACGCGTTTCTAGGACTCTAAACCAAGTTTCATGCAACATGAGTGCTTATAAGTTCCTTAGTGAGCTTTGTACAAGTTTGACGAACTTATGAAACATCTAACAACGCCTTTCTAGGACTCTAAACCAAGTTTCATGCAACATGAGTTCTTATAAGTTCCTCAATGAGCTTTGTACAAGTTTTACGAACGTATGAAACATCTAAAAACGTGTGTCTAGGACTCTAATCCAAGTTTAATGCAACATGAGAGCTTATAAGTTCCTCAATGAGCTTTATACAAGTTTGACGAACTTATGAAACATCTAACAACGCGTTTCTAGGACTCTAAACCAAGTTTCATGCAACATGAGTGCTTATAAGTTCCTCAATGAGCTTTGTACAAGTTTGACGAACTTATGAAACATCTAACAACTCGTTTCTAGGACTCTAAACCAAGTTTCATGCAACATGAGAGCTTATAAGTTCCTCAATGAGCTTTGTACAAGTTTGAAGAACGTATGAAACCCGTTTCTAAAACTCTAAACCAAGTTTCATGCAACATGAGTGATTATAAGTTCCTCAATGAGCTTTGTACAAGTTTCACGAACTTATGAAACATCTAAAAACGCGTTTCTAGGACTCTAAACCAAGTTTCATGCAACATGAGTGCTTATAAGTTCCTCAATGAGCTTTGTCCAAGTTTGACGAACGTATGAAGCATCTAACAACGCGTTTCTAGGACTCTAAACCAAGTTTCATGCAACATGAGTGCTTATAAGTATCTCAATGAGCTTTGTATAAGTTTGACGAACTTATCAAGCATCTAACAACTCGTTTCTAGGACTCTAAACAAAGTTTCATGCAACATGAGAGCTTATAAGTTCCTCAACGAGCTTTGTACAAGTTTCATCAACGTATGAAACATCTAACAACGTGTTTCTAGGACTCTAAACCAAGTTTCATGCAACATGAGTGCTTATAAGTTCCTCAATGAGCTTTGTACAAGTTTGACAAACTTATGAAACATCTAACAAAGCGTTTCTAGGACTCTAAATCAAGTTTCATGAAACATGAGTGCTTATAAGTATCTCAATGAGCTTTGTATAAGTTTTACGAACTTATGAAACATCTAACTACGCGTTTCTAGGACTCTAAACCAAGTTTCATGCAACATGAGTGTTTATAAGTGTCTCACTGAGCTTTTTACAAGTTTGACGAACTTATGAAACATCTAACAACGCGTTTCTAGGACTCTAAATCAAGTTTCATGCAACATGAGTGCTTATAAGTTCCTCAATGAGCTTTGTACCAGTTTCACGAACTTATGAAACATCTAACAACGCGTTTCTAGGACTCTAAATCAAGTTTCATGCAACATGAGAGTTCATAAGTTCCTCAATGAGCTTTGTACAAGTTTGACGAACGTATGAAACATCTAACAACGTGTTTCTAGGACTCTAAACCAAGTTTCATGCAACATGAGTTCTTATAAGTTCCTCAATGAGCTATGTACAAGTTTGACGAACGTATGAAGCATCTAACAACGCGTTTCTAGGACTCTAAACCAAGTTTCATGCAACATGAGTGCTTATAAGTATCTCAATGAGCTTTGTATAAGTTTGACGAACTTATCAAACATCTAACAACTCTTTTCTAGGACTCTAAACCAAGTTTCATGCAACATGAGAGCTTATAAGTTCCTCAATGAGCTTTGTACAAGTTTCATCAACGTATGAAACATCTAACAACGTGTTTCTAGCACTCTAAACCAAGTTTCATGCAACATGAGTGCTTATAAGTTCCTCAATGAGCTTTGTACAAGTTTGACGAATTAACGTTTGAAACATCTAACGCGTTTCTAGGACTCTAAACCAAGTTTCATGCAACATGAGTGCTTATAAGTTCCTCAATGAGCTTTGTACAAGTTTCACGAACTTATGAAACATCTAACAACGAGTTTCTAGGACTCTAAATCAAGTTTCATGCAACATGAGAGTTTATAAGTGTCTCAATGAGCTTTAGACAAGTTTGACGAACTTATGAAACATCTAACAACTCGTTTCTAGGACTCTAAACCAAGTTTCATGCAACGTGAGGGCTTATAAGTTCCTCAATGAGCTTTGTACAAGTTTGACGAACGTATGAAACATCTAACAACGTGTTTCTAAAACTCTAAACCAAGTTTCATGGAACATGAGTGCTTATAAGTTCCTCAATGAGCTTTGTAGAAGTTTCACGAACTTATGAAACATCTAACAACGCGTTTCTAGGACTCTAAACCAAGTTTCATGCAACATGAGTGCTTATAAGTTCCTTAGTGAGCTTTGTACAAGTTTGACGAACTTATGAAACATCTAACAACGCCTTTCTAGGACTCTAAACCAAGTTTCATGCAACATGAGTTCTTATAAGTTCCTCAATGAGCTTTGTACAAGTTTTACGAACGTATGAAACATCTAAAAACGTGTGTCTAGGACTCTAATCCAAGTTTAATGCAACATGAGAGCTTATAAGTTCCTCAATGAGCTTTATACAAGTTTGACGAACTTATGAAACATCTAACAACGCGTTTCTAGGACTCTAAACCAAGTTTCATGCAACATGAGTGCTTATAAGTTCCTCAATGAGCTTTGTACAAGTTTGACGAACTTATGAAACATCTAACAACTCGTTTCTAGGACTCTAAACCAAGTTTCATGCAACATGAGAGCTTATAAGTTCCTCAATGAGCTTTGTACAAGTTTGAAGAACGTATGAAACCCGTTTCTAAAACTCTAAACCAAGTTTCATGCAACATGAGTGATTATAAGTTCCTCAATGAGCTTTGTACAAGTTTCACGAACTTATGAAACATCTAAAAACGCGTTTCTAGGACTCTAAACCAAGTTTCATGCAACATGAGTGCTTATAAGTTCCTCAATGAGCTTTGTCCAAGTTTGACGAACGTATGAAGCATCTAACAACGCGTTTCTAGGACTCTAAACCAAGTTTCATGCAACATGAGTGCTTATAAGTATCTCAATGAGCTTTGTATAAGTTTGACGAACTTATCAAGCATCTAACAACTCGTTTCTAGGACTCTAAACAAAGTTTCATGCAACATGAGAGCTTATAAGTTCCTCAACGAGCTTTGTACAAGTTTCATCAACGTATGAAACATCTAACAACGTGTTTCTAGGACTCTAAACCAAGTTTCATGCAACATGAGTGCTTATAAGTTCCTCAATGAGCTTTGTACAAGTTTGACAAACTTATGAAACATCTAACAAAGCGTTTCTAGGACTCTAAATCAAGTTTCATGAAACATGAGTGCTTATAAGTATCTCAATGAGCTTTGTATAAGTTTTACGAACTTATGAAACATCTAACTACGCGTTTCTAGGACTCTAAACCAAGTTTCATGCAACATGAGTGTTTATAAGTGTCTCACTGAGCTTTGTACAAGTTTGACGAACTTATGAAACATCTAACAACGCGTTTCTAGGACTCTAAATCAAGTTTCATGCAACATGAGTGCTTATAAGTTCCTCAATGAGCTTTGTACAAGTTTCACGAACTTATGAAACATCTAACAACGCGTTTCTAGGACTCTAAATCAAGTTTCATGCAACATGAGAGTTCATAAGTTCCTCAATGAGCTTTGTACAAGTTTGACGAACGTATGAAACATCTAACAACGTGTTTCTAGGACTCTAAACCAAGTTTCATGCAACATGAGTTCTTATAAGTTCCTCAATGAGCTATGTACAAGTTTGACGAACGTATGAAGCATCTAACAACGCGTTTCTAGGACTCTAAACCAAGTTTCATGCAACATGAGTGCTTATAAGTATCTCAATGAGCTTTGTATAAGTTTGACGAACTTATCAAACATCTAACAACTCTTTTCTAGGACTCTAAACCAAGTTTCATGCAACATGAGAGCTTATAAGTTCCTCAATGAGCTTTGTACAAGTTTCATCAACGTATGAAACATCTAACAACGTGTTTCTAGCACTCTAAACCAAGTTTCATGCAACATGAGTGCTTATAAGTTCCTCAATGAGCTTTGTACAAGTTTGACGAATTAACGTTTGAAACATCTAACGCGTTTCTAGGACTCTAAACCAAGTTTCATGCAACATGAGTGCTTATAAGTTCCTCAATGAGCTTTGTACAAGTTTCACGAACTTATGAAACATCTAACAACGAGTTTCTAGGACTCTAAATCAAGTTTCATGCAACATGAGAGTTTATAAGTTCCTCAATGAGATTTGTACAAGTTTGACGAACGTATGAAACATCTAACAACGCGTTTCTAGGACTCTAAACCAAGTTTCATGCAACATGAGTGCTTATAAGTTCCTCAATGAGCTTTGTACAAGTTTGACTAACGTATGAAACATCTAACAATGTGTGTCTAGGACTCTAAACCAAGTTTCACGCAACATGAGTGCTTATAAGTTCCTCAATGAGCGTTGTACAAGTGTCACGAACATATGAAACATCTAACAACTCGTTTCTAGGACTCTAAACCAAGTTTCATGCAACATGAGAGCTTATAAGTTCCTCAATGAGCTTTGTACAAGTGTCACGCACTTATGAAACATCTAACAACAAGTTTCTTGGACTATAAACCAAGTTTCATGCAACATGAGTGCTTATAAGTTCCTCAATGAGCTTTGTACAAATTTGACGAAATTATGAAACATCTAACAACGCGTTTCTAGGAATCTAAACCAAGTTTCATGCAACATGAGTTCTTATAAGTATCTCAATGAGGTTTGTATAAGTTTCACGAACTTATGAAACATCTAACAACGCGTTTATAGGACTCTAAACCAAATTTCTTGCAACATGAGTGTTTATATGTGTCTCAATGAGCTTTGTACAAGTTTGACGAACTTATGAAACATCTAACAACTCGTTTCTAGGACTCTAAACCAAGTTTCATGCAACAAGAGAGATTAAGTTCCTCAATGAGCTTTGTACAAGTTTGACAAACGTATGAAACATCTAACAACGCGTTTCTAAAACTCTAAACCAAGTTTCATGCAACATGAGTGCTTATAAGTTCTTCAATGAGCTTTGTACAAGTTTCACGAAATTATGAAACTAGAGTAACCCCTCTGAATTTTTGGCCCGAAACTGCCCCTCCTTCCCTTTGACAGAAAAAAACAGTTTTCGAAACTGCCATTATGACGTCATAAAGAAAAAAGCCAGCGCATTTGAACACGCAAGTTATTTACAAAATTGCCACCGCCAGCGAGGATAAGTCTGTCGCAGATTTATTTTTCACGTTTTTTAGATTTATTTTGCCACGTCATTTTCAATATTTTGAAACTCTGCCGCATATTTAGTCCTTTTTGATGCAGATTTAATTCGATTTACAGTGATGCAGATTTAATAAATCTGCCGCAAACTTTATAAATCTGCCGCAAACTTTATAAATCTGCCGCAGGCTTTATAAATCTGCCGCAGACTTTATAAATCTGCCGCAGACTTAATAAATCTGCCGCAGACTTAATAAATTTGCAGCAGACTTAATAAATTTGCAACAGACTTAATAAATCTGCCGCAGACTTAATAAATCTGCCGTAGACTTTATAAATCTGCATCACGTTAGAGTTGTCTTGTGCGTTTTGTAGATTTGTTGATACTATTGTAGATTTGTTTTGAATTTTGAAGATTTTTTGGCTTTTACTTTACAGTTTGCCTCTATGTGCGTGACTTTAACTTCATCGGTGAAATCGCCGTAGATCCAGTTTTTCATAGTTTTCTCATCAACCGCCATTGTAGATCCAGTTTTTCTTAGCTGTTTCATAAATTATCGTCTCTATTTGTTAAATTCACATCTACGCCCTCGTCGTCGTCTTCTCTGTAGCCGTTATCTTCTCCGGCTACTGTCCATCGTTATCTTCGTCGGGGTTTTCTTCATCGTCGTTGTCTTCGTAGGCGTGTTTTTCATCGTCTTCGTTGAGCTTTGTTTAGCTTGGTCGTCGACTTTTGTCCTCATCTTGTAAGTCGTCGTCTTTATCGGCTTGTTTTTCGTTGTTGGCTTCGTCGTCTAGATCTGGTTAAAAATCTGCAGCAAATTTTTAACTCTCGTTGCAGATTGATTTTTAAAACTATCAATGGAACAAGTTGTGATTGTTTGTGATTTATGGAAGCTCGAGAAGAAAGGATGGGTGTTTGAAGTTGACAATAAACGAGGATCTCGTATTCTTGGAGTTAACTCATACATGCGTTATTAGGATTTCATTCTGATGGTATACGAAGACTATGGTTTATCTACGGAATTGCATCAAGTAAGTTTAACTTATATGTTTGCGTACAAGATGATGGAAAATTTCCTTATGATACTCCTTCGGTCATAGTTTGTAATTCACGACAGTAACAACTGTTTACCAATATGGTGAAAGTAGATATGCTTCGGTTATGTGTCGAAGTTGCAGATATTGATCCTCAATCTTTGAAATTTTTTGTAATCTGTTTGTTTTATGTTGGTTTATCTGTTGAAGATTTGTTTTGGTTGTTGTAGATTTGTTTTGGTTGTTGCAGATTTATTTTGGTCGTTGTAGATTTGTCTCCATGTTGTAGATTTGTTTTGTCTGTTTTAGATTTTTTTCAATGTTGTAGATTTTTCCTCAATGTTGTAGATTAGTTTTTAGTTGTCTGTTAGCTGTTTGTAGATTTGTTTTGTCTGATGGTTGTTCACTGTTGGTGGTATGTAGATTGCTTATTGGAAAGCCTATCGAACGTTAAGACATGCACGATACAGAGAATGACGAGCATTGAGAATGGTTTTTCAACCAACTTAGTATTGTGAATCCGGATGATGATGACCTTGCGGTTATATCGGATAAACACCATTCAATCGAGAAAGTTATCGTGAACATATATCCCAAGTCCGCATGCGGGATATGCACTTAATATGCGTTTGGTCTAATAAAAAAAGCTGCAAATACTTTTAGGCTAATTTATTTTGAAACCACGTTCGCCCAGATTGAGTTATTGAATCATGCACTTCATGGTTATCTTCAAAGAGTTGATGTTCTTTGATATGCTTCGGTTATGTGTAGAAGTTGCAGATATTGATCCTCAATATTCAAAAAATTCATGCAAGTTAAAATCTGCAAAACCATATAACTAAATCTGCGAAACCCGTATTAAATCTGCGAAACGGTATAAATAAATCTACGAAACCCCAAAATAATCCGCAAACCTTAATAAACAAATCTTCGAAACCACAAAAAGAAATTTGCAAAGCTTATATAACATCATAACATAACATGTTAATTGAAGACAAATTTTCATAAGTGAAGCTTACATAACATCACAACATCATAACAACATAATAAAATCTGCAAAGCTTACAACACTAAATTTACTTCTACTTGAATATGTAAATTGCAAGAAAAATACCAACCGTAGTCTTTATTAAAACACTTGTCAAAGTCGATTTTCCCTAGCAAAAACAACAATTTATCTGCTAAACCACCTTGTCTCTTACGTGTAGCACGCTGCAATAGCCGTGTTTGTTGGGCGTCTTTAATTTGGGATAACAAGCGAAGTTTCCGGTCTGATATTCTAATAGATCAAGATGGTGCTATGAGCATATAGATACAACATAAAAAAAGAGAGCTTATGTACTATATATTTCGGTTAACCAATGATAAGACATGAAACATATAAACTTAATATAATTTCGATTAACCTTCTACGTTGAAGCTGGAGCTCAGTTTCTCATGCACCACCTACGAAACCAGCTCCACCGCTTGCTGCTCTCCTGAAAAGATGATTTTATAACAATTTCATAAGTGTATCAAGAATCAAAAAGGGAAAGAGAATACACAAAATACATTAAGTTGAGAAATTTCACCCTCGAGCACTAACAATTTCAGCTTCTCCAAACTGTCCAAAAGTCTGACGCCCATCAATACCACAAACTCGAACCAGCCTGCTCATTTTGTACATAAGAGCTGCTAACTCAGCCTGTAAATAGATGAACCAAAGAACCATTAATCAAACTTTCTCAATATGTACAAAGATGGAACTTTATTGTCTAAGTACCTGAAGTTTTGCTTCCTTTGTATGAGCATGAGCATTAAATATTTTGATTATAAGGCCTCCACGGTCTAGTACAGGTTTTCCCATATTCTCTGAAGAATCAAATGCAAAACACACAACATTAGCTTGAACATCAAGAGACGAAATTTCAGGTTTTCGTAACGTTACCTCAAAGTTCCGTTGTTGAATTGCTGATAAAATGGCGTTAACAAAAACAACATCAACATCTTCTTGAGCATCAAGACATTGTTACTACACATGATCAAACTTTTCATTACAATACATATAAGAAACCAGAGATTGAGAAAGGTGAGATATTTAGCTGCTTGCCTTGGAATCTTCAGCATTAAGATTGCACTTGATGTTGTCTACAGTCCCAGATCCAAAGTAAGTATCTAACAATTGAAAAAAAAACTTTACTTATTAGTTTCTCTCAGGCAAATCGTCGAACACTTGGAAGGCATGATTCTCAATACATTTGAATAAGAAACTGAAACATGGAAGAAAGGCCATTCAAACAACGTACCTACGTGAGGCTTAGACGATCTAGCAATAGGGTCAAAGAAATCAGATTCAAAGTACCCATATCACACACACACAAACACACACACTCCATTACAAACAAAAGGCTTAGCTTAAGGGATCTCTCACAAACTTCATGTAGCTAAAAGTTCATAACAAATCCTATGAGCAACACGATTCAACTAAATACCATTTGCAATGAAACTAAATCAACGAACAGAGTTATAACTACACAACCAGATCTACGAAATCAAACAAAAAAAATCTCAGATTAAACATAAAACGTAGAAACTCGAAAACTAACCTTTCGTGTGGAGAATCCGCCTACAAAAACGAAGAAATTGCTTCAATTTTAGTATGAGAAAATAATCAAACGAAGCTCTCAGAGGCATAGAAAGCTTACCATTGCGAGAGAAAGATAGAGCTCAGAAATCGTTATCGAGGAATGAAGGAAGGAAGAAGAGAAAATATGGTTTTTACGGTAAGCAACAAAATGGAGAGAAAGAGAGGAGAGAGAGAGGAGAGAGAGAGGAGAGAGAGAGGAGAGAGAGAGGAGAGAGAGAGGAGAGAGAGAGGAGAGAAAGAGGAGGGAGAGGGAGAGAGGAAAGATAGAGTTTTTGTTTTTTTAGTTCTGTTTTTTTATTATTCATAAAGGCATAATCGTAAATAAGTTTTTGTTTCATGATAACCTCCAAGTCAAACTCATGTTTTTTTATAATAACTAGAATAACCTTCCAAAAATGGGTTACTCTAGTCATTTCGGGTTTATTAAGGTAATTTCAAGTCATTTTCACTATATTTTTCCATCTTTTGTGAGAGTGATTCTCATTTAGTTCCTTGTGAAATTTTCGATCTTCGTTGTGACTCCGACTGATCAATCGGCTTATCAAACAGATCTTTATCCCTGTTTGTGGCGCCTATCATTACCAAAGTTAGTTGTTTCTTGTTGAGAGTATTGGGTCTTAGGTTTAATATACCTAAGGTTTGTACTTACCAAGTTCTTCGAACTAAGGTCCACCGCCTTGTTTTGTTGAAGCGTTTTAAGAGAGTATTGGGTCTAAAGTTTAATATACCTTAGGTTTGTGCTTCGCGAGTTCATCGAAGTCAAGAATTATCCCTTCAACCACCTTAGAGATCCCTTCCTTGGTCTATTATGCATCATTATGAAACATCTAACATCGTGTTTTAAAAACTCTATAAACCAAGTTTCATGCAAAATGAGTGCTTATAAGTTCCTAAATGAGCTTTGTACAAGTTTTACGAACGTATGAAACATCTAACGACGTGTTTCTAGGACTCTAAACCAAGTTTCATGCATCATGAGTGCTTATAAGTTCCTCAATGAGCTTTGTACAAGTTTGACGAACGTATGAAATATCTAACAACGCGATTCTAGGACTCTAAATCAAGTTTCATGCAACATGAGAGCTTATAAGTTCCTCAATGAGCTTTTTACAAGTTTTACGAACGTATGAAACATCTAACAACGCGTTTCTAGGACTCTAAACCAAGTTTCATGCAACATGAGTTCTTATAAGTTCCTCAATGAGCTTTGTACAAGTTTGACGAACTTATGAAACATTTAACAACGCGGTTCAAGGACTCTAAACCAAGTTACATGCAACATGAGTTCTTATAAATTCCTCAATGAGCTTTGTACAAGTTTGATAAACGTATGAAACATCTAACAACGCGTTTCTAGGACTCTAAACCAAGTTTCATGCAACATGAGTGTTTATAAGTGTCTCAATGAGCTTTGTACAAGTTTGACGAACTTATGAAATATCTAACAACGCGTTTCTAGGACTCTAAACCAAGTTTCATGCAACATGAGTGCTTATAAGTTCCTCAATGAGCTTTGTACAAGTTTCACGAACATATGAAACATCTAACACCTCGTTTCTAGGACTCTAAATCAAGTTTCATGCAACATGAGAGCTTATAAGTTCCTCAATGAGTTTTGTACAAGTTTGACGAACGTATGAAACATCTAACAACTCGTTTCTAGGACTCTACACCAAGTTTCATGCAACATGAGTGCTTATAAGTTCCTCAATGAGCTTTGTACAAGTTTCACGAACTTATGAAACATCTAACAACGCGTTTCTATTACTCTAAACCAAGTTTCATGCAACATGAGTGCTTATAAGTATCTCAATGAGCTTTGTATAAGTTTGACGAACGTATGAAACATCTAACAACGCGTTTCTAGGACTCTAAACCAAGTTTCATGCAACATGAGTGCTTATAAGTTCCTCAATGAGCTTTGTAAAAGTTTCACGAACTTATGAAACATCTAACAACGTGTTTCTATGACTCTAAACCAAATTACATGCAACATGAGTTCTTATAAGTTCCTCAATGAGCTTTGTACAAGTTTAACAAACTTATGAAACATCTAACAATGCGTTTCTAGGACTCTAAACCAAGTTTCATGCAACATGAGTGCTTATATGTTCCTCAATGAGCGTTGTACAAGTTTGACGAAGTTATGAAACATCTAACAACGCGTTTCAAGGAATCTAAACCAAGTTACATGCAGCATGAGAGCTTATAAGTTCCTCAATGAGCTTTGTACAAGTTTGACGAACTTATGAAACATCTAACGACGTGTTTCTAGGACTCTAAACCAAGTTTCATGCAACATGAGTGCTTATAAGTTCCTCAATGAGCTTTGTACAAGTTTCACGAACTTATGAATCACCTAATAACGCGTTCTAGAACTCAAAACCAAATTTCATGCAACATGAGTGCTTATAAGTTCCTCAATGAGCTTTGTACAAGTTTGACGAATGTATGAAACATCTACCAACGCGTTTCTAGGACTCTAAACCAAGTTTCATGCAACATGAGTGCTTATAAGTATCTCAATGAGCTTTGTATAAGTTTCACGAACTTATGAAACATCTAACAACGCGTTTCTAGGACTCTAAACCAAGTTTCATGCAACATGAGAGCTTATAAGTTCCTCAATGAGCTTTGTACAAGTTTTACGAACGTATGAAACATCTAACAACGCGTTTCTAGGACTCTAAACCAAGTTTCATGCAACATGAGTGTTTATAAGTGTCTCAATGAGCTTTGTACAAGTTTGACGAACTTATGAAACATCTAACAACGCGTTTCTAGGACTCTAAACCAAGTTTCATGCAACATGAGTGCTTATAAGTTCCTCAATGAGCTTTGTACAAGTTTCACGAACTTATGAAACATCTAACAACGCGATTCTTGGACTCTAAATCAAGTTTCATGCAACATGAGAGCTTATAAGTTCCTCAATGAGCTTTGTACAAGTTTGTCGAACGTATGAAACATCTAACAACGCGTTTCTAGGACTCTAAACCAAGTTTCATGCAACATGAGTGCTTATAAGTTCCTCAATGAGCTTTGTACAAGTTTCACGAACTTATGAAACATCTAACAACGCGTTTCTATGACTCTAAACCAATTTACATGCAACATGAGTGTTTATAAGTATCTCAATGAGTTTTGTATAAGTTTGACGAACTTATGAAACATCTAACAACTCGTTTTTAGGGCTCTAAACCAAGTTTCATGCAACATTAGAGCTTATAAGTTCCTAAATGAGCTTTGTACAAGTTTGACGAACGTATGAAACATCTAAAGACGTGTTTCTAGGACTCTAAACCAAGTTTCATGCAACATGAGTGCTTATAAGTTCCTCAATGAGCTTTGTACAAGTTTGACGAACGTATGAAATATCTAACAACGCGATTCTAGGACTCCAAATCAAGTTTCATGCAACATGAGAGCTTATAAGTTCCTCAATGAGCTTTGTACAAGTTTTACGAACGTATGAAACATCTAACAACACGTTTCTAGGACTCTAAACCAAGTTTCATGCAACATGAGTTCTTATAAGTTCCTTAATGAGCTTTGTACAAGTTTGACGAACTTATGAAACATTTAAAAACGCGGTCCAAGGATTCTAAACCAAGTTACATGCAACATGAGTTCTTATAAATTCCTCAATGAGCTTTGTACAAGTTTGATTAACGTATGAAACATCTAAAAACGCGTTTCTAGGACTCTAAACCAAGTTTCATTCAACATGAGTGTTTATAAGTGTCTCAATGAGCTTTGTACAAGTTTGACGAACTTATGAAACATCTAACAACGCGTTTCTAGGACTCTAAACCAAGTTTCATGCAACATGAGTGCTTATAAGTTCCTCAATGACCTTTGTACAAGTTTCACGAACATATGAAACATCTAACAACGCGATTCTAGGACTCTAAATCAAGTTTCATGCAACATGAGAGCTCATAAGTTCCTCAATGAGCTTTGTACAAGTTTGACAAACGTATGAAACATCTAACAACGCGTTTCTAGGACTCTAAACCAAGTTTCTTGCAACATGACTGCTTATAAGTTCCTCAATGAGCTTTGTACAAGTTTCACGAACTTATGAAACATCTAACAACGTGTTTCTATGACTCTAAACCAAGTTACATGCAACATGAGTTCTTATAAGTTCCTCAATGAGCTTTGTACAAGTTTAACGAACTTATGAAATATCTAACAACACGTTTTTAGGACTCTAAACCATGTTTCATGCAACATGAGTGCCTATAAGTTCCTCAATGAGATTTATAAAACTTTTACGAAATTATGAAACATCTAACAACGCGTTTCTAGGACTCTAATCCATGTTCCATGCAAGATCAGTGATTTAAAGTGTCTAAATGAGCTTTGTAAAAGTTTGACGAACTTATGAAACATCTAACAACTCGTTTCTTGGACTCTAAACCAAGTTTCATGCAACATGAGTGCTTATAAGTTCCTCAATGAGCGTTGTACAAGTTTGACGAACTTATGAAATATCTAACAACGCGTTTCAAGGAATCTAAACCAAGTTACATGCAGCATGAGAGCTTATAAGTTCCTCAATGAGCTTTGTCAAGTTTGACGAACTTATGAAACATCTAACAACGCGTTTCTAGGACTCTAAACCAAGTTTCATGCAACATGAGTGCTTATAAGTATCTCAATGAGCTTTGTATAACTTTCACGAACTTATGAAACATCTAACAACGCGTTTCTAGGACTCTAAACCAAGTTTCATGCAACATGAGAGCTTATAAGTTCCTCAATGAGCTTTGTACAAGTTTTACGAACGTATGAAACATCTAACAACGCGTTTCTAGGACTCTAAACCAAGTTTCATGCAACATGAGTGTTTATAAGTGTCTCAATGAGCTTTGTACAAGTTTGACGAACTTATGAAACATCTAACAACGCGTTTCTAGGACTCTAAACCAAGTTTCATGCAAAATGAGTGCTTATAAGTTCCTCAATGAGCTTTGTACAAGTTTCATGAACTTATGAAACATCTAACAACGCGATTCTTGGACTCTAAATCAAGTTTCATGCAACATGAGAGCTTATAAGTTCCTCAATGAGCTTTGTACAAGTTTGTCGAACGTATGAAACATCTAACAACGCGTTTCTATGACTCTAAACCAAGTTACATGCAACATGAGTGTTTATAAGTATCTCAATGAGCTTTGTATAAGTTTGATGAACTTATGAAACATCTAACAACTCGTTTTTAGGGCTCTAAACCAAGTTTCATGCAACATTAGAGCTTATAAGTTCCTAAATGAGCTTTGTACAAGTTTGACGAACGTATGAAACATCTAAAGACGTGTTTCTAGGACTCTAAACCAAGTTTCATGCAACATGAGTGCTTATAAGTTCCTCAATGAGCTTTGTACAAGTTTGACGAACGTATGAAATATCTAACAACGCGATTCTAGGACTCCAAATCAAGTTTCATGCAACATGAGAGCTTATAAGTTCCTCAATGAGCTTTGTACAAGTTTTACGAACGTATGAAACATCTAACAACGCGTTTCTAGGACTCTAAACCAAGTTTCATGCAACATGAGTTCTTATAAGTTCCTCAATGAGCTTTGTACAAGTTTGACGAACTTATGAAACATTTAACAACGCGGTCCAAGGATTCTAAACCAAGTTACATGCAACATGAGTTCTTATAAATTCCTCAATGAGCTTTTTACAAGTTTGATTAACGTATGAAACATCTAAAAACGCGTTTCTAGGACTCTAAACCAAGTTTCATTCAACATGAGTGTTTATAAGTGTCTCAATGAGCTTTGTACAAGTTTGACGAACTTATGAAACATCTAACAACGCGTTTCTAGGACTCTAAACCAAGTTTCATGCAACATGAGTGCTTATAAGTTCCTCAATGACCTTTGTACAAGTTTCACGAACATATGAAACATCTAACAACGCGATTCTAGGACTCCAAATCAAGTTTCATGCAACATGAGAGCTTATAAGTTCCTCAATGAGCTTTGTACAAGTTTGACGAACGTATGAAACATCTAACAACGCGTTTCTAGGACTCTAAACCAAGTTTCATGCAACATGACTGCTTATAAGTTCCTCAATGAGCTTTGTACATGTTTCACGAACTTATGAAACATCTAACAACGTGTTTCTATGACTCTAAACCAAGTTACATGCAACATGAGTTCTTATAAGTTCCTCAATGAGCTTTGTACAAGTTTAACGAACTTATGAAATATCTAACAACACGTTTTTAGGACTCTAAACCATGTTTCATGCAACATGAGTGCCTATAAGTTCCTCAATGAGATTGATAAAACTTTGACGAAATTATGAAACATCTAACAACGCGTTTCTAGGACTCTAATCCATGTTCCATGCAAGATCAGTGATTTAAAGTGTCTAAATGAGCTTTGTAAAAGTTTGACGAACTTATGAAACATCTAACAACTCGTTTCTTGGACTCTAAACCAAGTTTCATGCAACATGAGTGCTTATAAGTTCCTCAATGAGCGTTGTACAAGTTTGACGAACTTATGAAATATCTAACAACGCGTTTCAAGGAATCTAAACCAAGTTACATGCAGCATGAGAGCTTATAAGTTCCTCAATGAGCTTTGTACAAGTTTGACGAACTTATGAAACATCTAACAACGCGTTTCTAGGACTCTAAACCAAGTTTCATGCAACATGAGTGCTTATAAGTGATGAGATCGAAGTTTTACCTCAATCACAAACAACCCCAAGTGCAAGGCACATGACGTTGTAGTAATATAAGGATCGAATCCACAAGGAGAGAAGGCTTAGAACAACAAGAATACAAGAAACTAGCTTAGATTAGATCGAGTAAGAATCTTGGTTTGTAGCTAAACTAAACTAAGAAAGCAATATAAGTAAAATAAACTTGAAATCAACAAAAGCGATTTTAGACTAAAAAGATACTAATGGTAAAGTATGGATCTTGGGGTTAAGATCAATGGTTTTGGATGGATGGAATCAAGCTAATGACATTAAGACTAACAAAGGAGATGGCTTTCTAGGACAAGGATCACTAAACTAGATTAGATCACTTCCATGACTCAAATCCATTCTCTAATCATAAAAACCACAAATCTTCCGATCGAGTCTAGATGATTAGAGATCATTAAGTATAAGTCCTTAAAAGTCCATCTTAAACCTTAGACATCAACTTCCATTGGCTAAGTATAAAAGAATAACAAGAGATTGGACTAGACATTTCATCGAACACCTTCCGGGCATGAAACATCCTATAAGTACTAAGCTAGGATAATTACTTCTACCTTAGTGTTAAGAACATCTAATGCTATAGAAACCATAACCTAAACATCCTAAACATCACTAACCATCATCCATCATCCTAACCTATAGAAACCCCAAGATCCAAGAGATGACTACTCACTATCCATAATAGAAAGAAAGCTAATAGATAAAGATGAAGACATGATTAAAATATATTCAAAGATTAAAGATAAGAATCTAAGATTATATAAAACTAAGGAACCTTCAAGGTTTACAAAAGTGGCTACAAAACTAGAGAGAAAAAGATGTGTCCATTAACATAAACCCTAGTAGTATTTATAGGGGGCAAAATAAAGTGCACATGTCGCACAATTTCCAGCGGTTTAGTCCAGCGGTTTGGAGGCCGCTGGATTGAACATCCGCAACTTCTTCGTTTCTTGTCTCCTCCGGCGGTCACTCCTAGCGGTTTGAAGGCCGCTGGAAATCACATTGCGGGTATCATTCGACTGCCTGGATCGGCGGTTTGGCGCGGCGGTTTGGCGACCGCTGGACTTCTCACCGCGAGCTAGCTTCGGCTCCTTCTCCTCGGCGCACTTGGGCTGGCGGTTTCTAGGCCGCTGGAGCTCCTCTTCTCCTTTGCCTCCAATGAGCTTCCCCTTAGCTCCCCTTTGCTTCCAATGAGCTCCCCATAGCTCCAAGTACCTAAAATGAATGATATAATGCAAAAATGGCCTAAAAACTAACTAAGACTCTATTCTAAACTACTTAGTGAAAATATGCTAAATAAGACTATAATCTATATGAATTTTGCAACTAAGGTCCTAAAATGCTATGAAAATACATGCCTAAAACAGCTAAAATACATACTTATCAACTCCCCCACACTTGCCTTTTGCTTGTCCTCAAGCAAACAAAACTCAACAAACACAAAAGGCGTAGTGGAGGATGGATCTCAGAACCAAAAAGCTAAGAATCAAGCATGTGCAATGTTAACTAAGGCAATGAAGCACTTTGAGAAAATGTTTAACCATAAGTAATGAGAACTCTCAATCGAGTATCCATAGCACACTATCACAAGTCCTAGCTAGATTCAATTCCCATATCCACTCACTCTTTCATTCACCACATCCTTAGGTTCATTAATTAGTAACCGGTGATCTCGCTAAATGCAATGCAAAGAGTTTCAATCGGTTTGGGAAAGGTCTTGTTTAAGTGGTTAAGTGTTTAGATGTTTAAGTGTTTTAGGGGGCTTACTCTCAAAAGCAAATAAGTAGTGTAAACATAATGCAAAAGTTAGGAAGACTAGGAACAAAAACGTACAAGCCATTAAATCCCATGTTCTACCCTTCCTACTTTTCGTTCTAAGCACTCACTCCTTTTCTTTTCTAACTCACTCCCCTTTTGATCTTTAAACACCCACTCAAATCCTTTCTTTTAATCCTAACTCTACCATTTATTCCCTTTGGGTTTCTTTCTTTGATAAAGCAAGTCTCTCTTTCACCTTTGCACACTATCCTTAAGGGTTTTCTTTTGGTTTAGGCTTCACTCTTTTTACTCCTACTTTCTACCCTTTGTGTTTGGGTTTTCTTTTCTTTTGAGGTTTAGGAGTTTTTAAACTTGTTTTTAATGCCCTTTCTTTTACTTTTTCAAACCTCCCTTAAGGTAGTTACTCTATTAGTTTTGGTGTTTAGACTTTTCTAATGATAACTCAACTCTCTTTTCTTTTTATTTCCTCACTTCCCTCACCCATTACCAAATCAAAACTTACTAACTACCTAGATGGGATGTGGGACTTGTCGTCCCCAATACTTACAAAGTTTTGCCAATGTAACACTTTCCAAAAGGCCTCACTCAAAGAATTAAGCGGGGCTTGAAGGAATGGTTTCGGGTTAAGGGTAGGCCATCTAAAAATGAGATGGTTATCCAAACAATCAAGAGGGTGGTAAAAAGGAATAAAGTTTGGATATATATCATGAAACTACAATGCACATTATCAAGCGAGAAATTAATGATTCAATTAGGTTCAATATTCATGGAGTGGTTTCAAATCAAGTGAGCATCAAACAAGCAATATCCTCTAGACTAAGAAAGTTCAAAATGTACAATTTCAACGATTTAAAAGATTCTATCACTTATACCAAACAAACTCAAAAAGGAATTCACATTGCAATGTTTTTCTATAACTCTTTTACAAGGTAATATCATCATTGATCCATGACAAGTGTGTATATCCTAAAGCTAAGGACTCGATCCTATACTATATGAATGATAAAGCAAAAATGAAACTAGTTTTCTTTTTGTGTTTTTCAAAATTATTCGATTTTTTGGGTTTTTGAATGCATATAACTATTAACAAGATGCAATGTACTATCTAGATGGATGCAATGCATGATCACACGTAGCTAAAACAATAAACATGATTAGTAACTAATGGTCCGTCCCCCACACTTAAATCACACCGTCTCGGTGTGAATAAGCGATGAAGTAAGGCCATTTAAAAGAGAATTAAAACTAGTGGTAAAAACGAAAACTAGTGCTAAAAATGAAAAATTATCTAAAAATGTATGTTATATACAATGATAGTGAAAGGTATCTTGGAGCTTACTCAAAGGGGTTCCATGATTCTTTATCATGGTGTGGTGGAGCCGATGTTGAAGTTTCGGTGTTGACTCGAGGTTGAAAGACGAAGTCTTGTTCCTCCATCGCATTGGCGTCCTCATTTGTGCCTCCCCTTTTCAAAAACATAAAACTAAACATAATTAAACTACAATACTTAAATTTAAAAGCATATGTACAAAGGATAAACATGGGATTGCCTCCCAAGTGCGCTTGTTTAAAGTCACTAAGCTTGACTTAGACGAGGCTTAGGCGGATATAGGATCCGAGAAAGGAATTTCGAAGTTCCTCCTAAACAACTAGTCTAAAAGTGATCTAAAACTAAGTAGATTCCAAATCCTATTGACTAATCGCTACTCTCCCCGGCAACGGCGCCAAAAACTTGATGAGATCGAAGTTTTACCTCAATCACAAACAACCCCAAGTGCAAGGCACATGACGTTGTAGTAATATAAGGATCGAATCCACAAGGAGAGAAGGCTTAGAACAACAAGAATACAAGAAACTAGCTTAGATTAGATCGAGTAAGAATCTTGGTTTGTAGCTAAACTAAACTAAGAAAGCAATATAAGTAAAATAAACTTGAAATCAACAAAAGCGATTTTAGACTAAAAAGATACTAATGGTAAAGTATGGATCTTGGGGTTAAGATCAATGGTTTTGGATGGATGGAATCAAGCTAATGACATTAAGACTAACAAAGGAGATGGCTTTCTAGGACAAGGATCACTAAACTAGATTAGATCACTTCCATGACTCAAATCCATTCTCTAATCATAAAAACCACAAATCTTCCGATCGAGTCTAGATGATTAGAGATCATTAAGTATAAGTCCTTAAAAGTCCATCTTAAACCTTAGACATCAACTTCCATTGGCTAAGTATAAAAGAATAACAAGAGATTGGACTAGACATTTCATCGAACACCTTCCGGGCATGAAACATCCTATAAGTACTAAGCTAGGATAATTACTTCTACCTTAGTGTTAAGAACATCTAATGCTATAGAAACCATAACCTAAACATCCTAAACATCACTAACCATCATCCATCATCCTAACCTATAGAAACCCCAAGATCCAAGAGATGACTACTCACTATCCATAATAGAAAGAAAGCTAATAGATAAAGATGAAGACATGATTAAAATATATTCAAAGATTAAAGATAAGAATCTAAGATTATATAAAACTAAGGAACCTTCAAGGTTTACAAAAGTGGCTACAAAACTAGAGAGAAAAAGATGTGTCCATTAACATAAACCCTAGTAGTATTTATAGGGGGCAAAATAAAGTGCACATGTCGCACAATTTCCAGCGGTTTAGTCCAGCGGTTTGGAGGCCGCTGGATTGAACATCCGCAACTTCTTCGTTTCTTGTCTCCTCCGGCGGTCACTCCTAGCGGTTTGAAGGCCGCTGGAAATCACATTGCGGGTATCATTCGACTGCCCGGATCGGCGGTTTGGCGCGGCGGTTTGGCGACCGCTGGACTTCTCACCGCGAGCTAGCTTCGGCTCCTTCTCCTCGGCGCACTTGGGCTGGCGGTTTCTAGGCCGCTGGAGCTCCTCTTCTCCTTTGCCTCCAATGAGCTTCCCCTTAGCTCCCCTTTGCTTCCAATGAGCTCCCCATAGCTCCAAGTACCTAAAATGAATGATATAATGCAAAAATGGCCTAAAAACTAACTAAGACTCTATTCTAAACTACTTAGTGAAAATATGCTAAATAAGACTATAATCTATATGAATTTTGCAACTAAGGTCCTAAAATGCTATGAAAATACATGCCTAAAACAGCTAAAATACATACTTATCAATAAGTATCTCAATGAGCTTTGTATAACTTTCACGAACTTATGAAACATCTAACAACGCGTTTCTAGGACTCTAAACCAAGTTTCATGCAACATGAGAGCTTATAAGTTCCTCAATGAGCTTTGTACAAGTTTTACGAACGTATGAAACATCTAACAACGCGTTTCTAGGACTCTAAACCAAGTTTCATGCAACATGAGTGTTTATAAGTGTCTCAATGAGCTTTGTACAAGTTTGACGAACTTATGAAACATCTGACAACGCGTTTCTAGGACTCTAAACCAAGTTTCATGCAACATGAGTGCTTATAAGTTCCTCAATGAGCTTTGTACAAGTTTCACGAACTTATGAAACATCTAACAACGCGATTCTTGGACTCTAAATCAAGTTTCATGCAACATGAGAGCTTATAAGTTCCTCAATGAGCTTTGTACAAGTTTGTCGAACGTATGAAACATCTAACAACGCGTTTCTATGACTCTAAACCAAGTTACATGCAACATGAGTGTTTATAAGTATCTCAATGAGCTTTGTATAAGTTTGATGAACTTATGAAACATCTAACAACTCGTTTTTAGGGCTCTAAACCAAGTTTCATGCAACATTAGAGCTTATAAGTTCCTAAATGAGCTTTGTACAAGTTTGATGAACGTATGAAACATCTAAAGACGTGTTTCTAGGACTCTAAACCAAGTTTCATGCAACATGAGTGCTTATAAGTTCCTCAATGAGCTTTGTACAAGTTTGACGAACGTATGAAATATCTAACAACGCGATTCTAGGACTCCAAATCAAGTTTCATGCAACATGAGAGCTTATAAGTTCCTCAATGAGCTTTGTACAAGTTTTACGAACGTATGAAACATCTAACAACGCGTTTCTAGGACTCTAAACCAAGTTTCATGCAACATGAGTTCTTATAAGTTCCTCAATGAGCTTTGTACAAGTTTGACGAACTTATGAAACATTTAACAACGCGGTTAAAGGATTCTAAACCAAGTTACATGCAACATGAGTTCTTATAAATTCCTCAATGAGCTTTGTACAAGTTTGATTAACGTATGAAACATCTAACAACGCGTTTCTAGTACTCTAAACCAAGTGTCATTCAACATGAGTGTTTATAAGTGTCTCAATGAGCTTTGTACAAGTTTGACGAACTTATGAAACATCTAACAACGCGTTTCTAGGACTCTAAACCAAGTTTCATGCAACATGAGTGCTTATAAGTTCCTCAATGACCTTTGTACAAGTTTCACGAACTTATGAAACATCTAACAACGCGATTCTAGGACTCTAAATCAATTTTCATGCAACATGAGAGCTTATAAGTTCCTCAATGAGCTTTGTACAAGTTTGACGAACGTATGAAACATCTAACAACGCGTTTCTAGGACTCTAAACCAAGTTTCATGCAACATGACTGCTTATAAGTTCCTCAATGAGCTTTGTACAAGTTTCACGAACTTATGAAACATCTAACAACGTGTTTCTATGACTCTAAACCAAGTTACATGCAACATGAGTTCTTATAAGTTCCTCAATGAGCATTGTACAAGTTTAACGAACTTATGAAATATCTAACAACACGTTTTTAGGACTCTAAACCATGTTTCATGCAACATGAGTGCCTATAAGTTCCTCAATGAGATTTATAAAACTTTGACAAAATTATGAAACATCTAACAACGCCTTTCTAGGACTCTAATCCATGTTCCATGCAAGATTAGTGATTTAAAGTGTCTAAATGAGCTTTGTAAAAGTTTGACGAACTTATGAAACATCTAACAACTCGTTTCTTGGACTCTAAACCAAGTTTCATGCAACATGAGTGCTTATAAGTTCCTCAATGAGCGTTGTACAAGTTTGACGAACTTATGAAACATCTAACAACGCGTTTCAAGGAATCTAAACCAAGTTACATGCAGCATGAGAGCTTATAAGTTCCTCAATGAGCTTTGTACAAGTTTGACGAAATTATGAAACATCTAACAACGCGTTTCTAGGACTCTAAACCAAGTTTCATGCAACATGAGTGCTTATAAGTATCTCAATGAGCTTTGTATAAGTTTCACGAACTTATGAAACATCTAACAACGCGTTTCTAGGACTCTAAACCAAGTTTCATGCAACATGAGAGCTTATAAGTTCCTCAATGAGCTTTGTACAAGTTTTACGAACGTATGAAACATATAACAACGCGTTTCTAGGACTCTAAACCAAGTTTCATGCAACATGAGTGTTTATAAGTGTCTCAATGAGCTTTGTACAAGTTTGACGAACTTATGAAACATCTAACAACGCGTTTCTAGGACTCTAAACCAAGTTTCATGCAACATGAGTGCTTCAAAGTTCCTCAATGAGCTTTGTACAAGTTTCACGAACTTATGAAACATTTAACAACGCGATTCTTGGACTCTAAATCAAGTTTCATGCAACATGAGAGCTTATAAGTTCCTCAATGAGTTTTGTACAAGTTTGTCGAACGTATGAAACATCTAACAACGCGTTTCTAGGACTCTAAACCAAGTTTCATGCAACATGAGTGCTTATAAGTTCCTCAATGAGCTTTGTACAAGCTTCACGAACTTTTGAAACATCTAACAACGCGTTTCTATGACTCTAAACCAAGTTACATGCAACATGAGTGTTTATAAGTATCTCAATGAGCTTTGTATAAGTTTGACGAACTTATGAAACATCTAACAACTCGTTTTTAGGGCTCTAAACCAAGTTTCATGCAACATTAGAGCTTATAAGTTCCTAATTGAGCTTTGTACAAGTTTTACGAAAGTATGAAACATCTAACAACGCGTTTCTAGGACTCTAAACCAAGTTTCATGCAACATGAGTGTTTATAAGTGTCTCAATGAGCTTTGTACAAGTTTGACGAACTTATGAAACATCTAACAACGCGTTTCTAGGACTCTAAACCAAGTTTCATGCAACATGAGTGCTTATAAGTTCCTCATCAATGACCTTGTACAAGTTTCACGAACTTATGAAACATCTAACAACGCGATTCTAGGACTCTAAATCAAGTTTCATGCAACATGAGAGCTTATAAGTTCCTCAATGAGCTTTGTACAAGTTTGACGAACGTATGAAACATCTAACAACGCGTTTCTAGGACTCTAAACCAAGTTTCATGCAACATGACTGCTTATTAGTTCCTCAATGAGCTTTGTACAAGTTTCACGAACTTATGAAACATCTAACAACGCGTTTCTATGACTCTAAACCAAGTTACATGCAACATGAGTTCTTATAAATTCCTCAATGAGCTTTGTACAAGTTTAACGGACTTATGAAACATCTAACAACTCGTTTCTAGGACTCTAAACCAAGTTTCATGCAACAACAGAGCTTATAAGTTCCTCAATGAGCTTTGTACAAGTTTGACGAACGTGTGAAACATCTAACAACGTGTTTCTAGGAATCTAAACCAAGTGTCAGGCAACATGAGTGATTATAACTTACTTAATGAGCTTTGTATAAATTTGACGAACTTATGAAACATCTAACACGTCGTTTCTAGGACTCTAAACCAAGTATCATGCAACATGAGAGCTTATAAGTTCCTCAAAGAGCTTTGCACAAGTTTGACGAACGTATGAAACATCTAACAACGCGTTTCTAGGACTCTAAACCAAGTTTCATGCAACATGAGTGCTTATAAGTTCCTCAATGAGCTTTTTACAAGATTAACGAACTTATGAAACATCTAACAACGCGTTTCTAGGAATCTAAACCAAGTTTCATGCAACATGAGTGCTTATAAGTATCTCAATGAGCTTTTTACAAGTTTGACAAACTTATGAAACATCTAACAATGCGTTTCTACTTCTCTAAACCAAGTTTCATGCAACATGAGTGCCATGATTATTGGGAGTTCTAAAAGAATTCTTAGATGTGGGGGCCACCATAAAAGTGAAGAGACTCACTCTTAAAGCTCTTATTTCGGATCCGGTTCTTACCCAATTTGCGGGCCCCACTGACACGTGGCGGCCCGCGATTGGTGTTTTCTATTTTATTTTTTATTTTTTTTATTTTTAAATACAAAATAAATAATTAAAATAAATAAAATAAAACTTAGGAAACTGTGCTTAAAAGATTACCAATAATCATGCTCTAAGTTCCTAAATAAGCTTTGTAAAAGTTTATTTAGGAAACATCTAACAACACGTTTCTAGGACTCTAAACCATGTTTCATGCAACATGAGTGCCTATAAGTTCCTCAATGAGATTTATAAAACTTTGACGAACTTATGAAACATCTAACAACGCGTTTCTTGGACTCTAATCCATGTTCCATGCAACATCAGTGATTTAAAGTGTCTAAATGAGCTTTGTAAAAGTTTGACGAACTTATGAAACATCTAACAACTCGTTTCTTGGACTCTAAACCAAGTTTCATGCAACATGAGTGCTTATAAGTTCCGCAATGAGCGTTGTACAAGTTTGACGAACTTATGAAACATCTAACAACGCGTTTCAAGGAATCTAAACCAAGTTACATGCAGCATGAGAGCTTATAAGTTCCTCAATGAGCTTTGTACAAGTTTGACGAACGTATGAAATATCTAACAACGCGATTCTAGGACTCTAAATCAAGTTTCATGCAACATGAGAGCTTATAAGTTCCTCAATGAGCTTTTTACAAGTTTTACGAACGTATGAAACATCTAACAACGCGTTTCTAGGACTCTAAACCAAGTTTCATGCAACATGAGTTCTTATAAGTTCCTCAATGAGCTTTGTACAAGTTTGACGAACTTATGAAACATTTAACAACGCGGTTCAAGGACTCTAAACCAAGTTACATGCAACATGAGTTCTTATAAATTCCTCAATGAGCTTTGTACAAGTTTGATAAACGTATGAAACATCTAACAACGCGTTTCTAGGACTCTAAACCAAGTTTCATGCAACATGAGTGTTTATAAGTGTCTCAATGAGCTTTGTACAAGTTTGACAAACTTATGAAATATCTAACAACGCGTTTCTAGGACTCTAAACCAAGTTTCATGCAACATGAGTGCTTATAAGTTCCTCAATGAGCTTTGTACAAGTTTCACGAACATATGAAACATCTAACACCTCGTTTCTAGGACTCTAAATCAAGTTTCATGCAACATGAGAGCTTATAAGTTCCTCAATGAGCTTTGTACAAGTTTGACGAACGTATGAAACATCTAACAACGTGTTTCTAGGACTCTAAACCAAGTTTCATGCAACATGAGTGCTTATAAGTTCCTCAATGAGCTTTGTAAAAGTTTCACGAACTTATGAAACATCTAACAACGTGTTTCTATGACTCTAAACCAAATTACATGCAACATGAGTTCTTATAAGTTCCTCAATGAGTTCTTATAAGTTCCTCAATGAGCTTTGTACAAGTTTAACAAACTTATGAAACATCTAACAATGCGTTTCTAGGACTCTAAACCAAGTTTCATGCAACATGAGTGCTTATAAGTTCCTCAATGAGCGTTGTACAAGTTTGACGAACTTATGAAACATCTAACAACGCGTTTCAAGGAATCTAAACCAAGTTACATGCAGCATGAGAGCTTATAAGTTCCTCAATGAGCTTTGTACAAGTTTGACGAACTTATGAAACATCTAACAACGCGTTTCTAGGACTCTAAACCAAGTTTCATGCAACATGAGTGCTTATAAGTTCCTCAATGAGCTTTGTACAAGTTTCACGAACTTATGAATCACCTAATAATGCGTTCTAGAACTCAAAACCAAATTTCATGCAACATGAGTGCTTATAAGTTCCTCAATGAGCTTTGTACAAGTTTGACGAATGTATGAAACATCTACCAACGCGTTTCTAGGACTCTAAACCAAGTTTCATGCAACATGAGTGCTTATAAGTATCTCAATGAGCTTTGTATAAGTTTCACGAACTTATGAAACATCTAACAACGCGTTTCTAGGACTCTAAACCAAGTTTCATGCAACATGAGAGCTTATAAGTTCCTCAATGAGCTTTGTATAAGTTTTACGAACGTATGAAACATCTAACAACGCGTTTCTAGGACTCTAAACCAAGTTTCATGCAACATGAGTGTTTATAAGTGTCTCAATGAGCTTTGTACAAGTTTGACGAACTTATGAAACATCTAACAACGCGTTTCTAGGACTCTAAACCAAGTTTCATGCAACATGAGTGCTTATAAGTTCCTCAATGAGCTTTGTACAAGTTTCACGAACTTATGAAACATCTAACAACGCGATTCTAGGACTCTAAATCAAGTTTCATGCAACATGAGAGCTTACAAGTTCCTCAATGAGTTTTGTACAAGTTTGACGAACGTATGAAACATCTAACAACGCGTTTCTAGGACTCTAAACCAAGTTTCATGCAACATGAGTGCTTATAAGTTCCTCAATGAGCTTTGTACAAGTTTCACGAACTTATGAAACATCTAACAACGCGTTTCTATGACTCTAAACCAAGTTACATGCAACATGAGTGTTTATAAGTATCTCAATGAGCTTTGTATAAGTTTGACGAACTTATGAAACATCTAACAACGCGTTTCTAGGACTCTAAACCAAGTTTCATGCAACATGAGTGCTTATAAGTTCCTCAATGAACTTTGTACAAGTTTCACGAACTTATGAAACATCTAACAACGCGATTCTAGGACTCTAAATCAAGTTTCATGCAACATGAGAGCTTATAAGTTCCTCAATGAGCTTTGTACAAGTTTGACGAACGTATGAAACATCTAACACCGCGTTTCTAGGACTCTAAACCAAGTTTCATGCAACATGAGTGCTTATAAGTTCCTCAATGAGCTTTGTACAAGTTTCACGAACTTATGAAACATCTAACAACGCGTTTCTATGACTCTAAACCAAGTTACATGCAACATGAGTTCTTATAAGTTCCTCAATGAGCTTTGTACAAGTTTAACGAACTTATGAAACATCTAACAACTCGTTTCTAGGACTCTAAACCAAGTTTCATGCAACATCAGAGCTTATAAGTTCCTCAATGAGCTTTGTACAAGTTTGACGAACGTATGAAACATCTAACAACGTGTTTCTAGGAATCTAAACCAAGTGTCAGGCAACATGAGTGATTATAACTGTCTTAATGAGCTTTGTACAAATATGACGAACTTATGAAACATCTAACACCTCGTTTCTAGGACTCTAAACCAAGTATCATGCAACATGAGAGCTTATAAGTTCCTCAAAGAGCTTTGCACAAGTTTGACGAACGTATGAAACATCTAACAACGCGTTTCTAGGACTCTAAACCAAGTTTCATGCAACATGAGTGCTTATAAGTTCCTCAATGAGCTTTTTACAAGTTTAACGAACTTACGAAACATCTAACAACGCGTTTCTAGGAATCTAAACCAAGTTTCATGCAACATGAGTGCTTATAAGTCTCTCAATGAGGTTTGTACAAGTTTGACGAACTTATGAAACATCTAACAATGCGTTTCTAGGACTCTAAACCAAGTTTCATGCAACATGAGTGCTTATAAGACCATGATTATTGGGAGTTCTAAAAGAATTCTTAGATGTGGGGCCCACCATAAAAGTGAAGAGACTCACTCTTAAAGCTCTTATTTCGGATCCGGTTCTTACCCAATTTGCGGGCCCCACTGACACGTGGCGGCCCGCGATTGGTGTTTTCTATTTTATTTTTTATTTTTTTATTTTTAAATACAAAATAAATAATTAAAATAAATAAAATAAAACTTAGGAAACTGTGTTTAAGAGATTACCAAAAATCATGCGCTAAGTTCCTAAATAAGCTTTGTACAATTTAACAAACTTATGAAACATCTAACAACACGTTTCTAGGACTCTAAACCATGTTTCATGCAACATGAGTGCCTATAAGTTCCTCAATGAGATTTATAAAACCTTGACGAACTTATGAAACATCTAACAACGCGTTTCTAGGACTCTAATCCATGTTCCATGCAACATCAGTGATTTAAAGTGTCTAAATGAGCTTTGTAAAAGTTTTACGAACTTATGAAACATCTAACAACTCGTTTCTTGGACTCTAAACCAAGTTTCATGCAACCTGAGTGCTTATAAGTTTCTCAATGAGCGTTGTACAAGTTTGACGAACTTATGAAACATCTAACAACGCGTTTCAAGGAATCTAAACCAAGTTACATGCAGCATGAGAGCTTATAAGTTCCTCAATGAGCTTTGTACAAGTTTCACGAACTTATGAAACATCTAACAACGCGTTTCTAGGACTCTAAACCAAGTTTCATGCAACATGAGTGCTTATAAGTTCCTCAATGAGCTTTGTACAAGTTTCACGAACTTATGAATCACCTAATAACGCGTTCTAGAACTCAAAACCAAATTTCATGCAACATGAGAGCTTATAAGTTCCTCAATGAGCTTTGTACAAGTTTGACGAACGTATGAAACATCTAACAACACGTTTCTAGGACTCTAAAGCAAGTTTCATGCAACATGAGTGCTTATAAGTTCCTCAATGAGCTTTGTACAAGTTTCACGAACTTATGAAACATCTAACAACGCGTTTCTATGACTTTAAACCAATTTACATGCAACATGAGTTCTTATAAGTTCCTCAATCAGGTTTGTACAAGTTTTACGAACGTATGAAACATCTAACAACGCGTTTCTAGGACTCTAAACCAAGTTTCATGCAACATGAGTGTTTATAAGTGTCTCAATGAGCTTTGTACAAGTTTGACGAACTTATGAAACAACTAACAACGCGTTTCTAGGACTCTAAACCAAGTTTCATGCAACATGAGTGCTTATAAGTTCCTCAAGGAGCTTTGTACAAGTTTCACGAACTTATGAAACATCTAACAACACGATTCTAGGACTCTAAATCAAGTTTCATGCAACATGAGAGCTTATAAGTTGCTCAATGAGCTTTGTACAAGTTTGACGAACGTATGAAACATCTAACAACGCGTTTCTAGGACTCTAAACCAAGTTTCATGCAACATGAGTGCTTATAAGTTCCTCAATGAGCTTTGTACAAGTTTCACGAACTTATGAAACATCTAACAACGCGTTTCTAGGACTCTAAACCAAGTTTCATGCAACATGAGTGCTTATAAGTTCCTCAATGAGCTTTGTACAAGTTTGACAAACGTATGAAATATCTAACAACGCGATTCTAGGACTCTAAATCAAGTTTCATGCAACATGAGAGCTTATAAGTTCCTCAATGAGCTTTGTACAAGTTTTACGAACGTATGAAACATCTAACAACGCGTTTCTAGGACTCTAAACCAAGTTTCATGCAACATGAGTTCTTATAAGTTCCTCAATGAGCTTTGTACAAGTTTGACGAACTTATGAAACATTTAACAACGCGGTTCAAGGACTCTAAACCAAGTTACATGCAACATGAGTTCTTATAAATTCCTCAATGAGCTCTGTACAAGTTTGATTAACGTATGAAACATCTAACAACGCGTTTCTAGGACTCTGAACCAAGTTTCATGCAACATAAGTGTTTATAAGTGTCTCAATGAGCTTTCTACAAGTTTGACGAACTTATGAAACATCTAACAACGCATTTCTAGGACTCTAAACCAAGTTTCATGCAACATGAGTGCTTATAAGTTCCTCAATGAGATTTGTACAAGTTTCACGAACTTATGAAACATCTAACAACGCGATTCTAGGACTCTAAATAAAGTTTCATGCAACATGAGAGCTTATAAGTTCCTCAATGAGCTTTGTACAAGTTTGACGAACGTATGAAACATCTAACAACACGTTTCTAGGACTTCAAAGCAAGTTTCATGCAACATGAGTGCTTATAAGTTCCTCAATGAGCTTTGTACAAGTTTCACGAACTTATGAAACATCTAACAACGCGTTTCTATGACTTTAAACCAATTTACATGCAACATGAGTTCTTATAAGTTCCTCAATCAGCTTTGTATAAGTTTGACGAACGTATGAAACATCTAACAACGCGTTTCTAGGACTCTAAACAAAGTTTCATGCAACATGAGTGCTTATAAGTATCTCAATGAGCTTTGTATAAGTTTGACGAACTTATGAAACATCTAACAACTCGTTTTTAGGGCTCTAAACCAAGTTTCATGCAACATTAGAGCTTATAACTTCCTAAATGAGCTTTGTACAAGTTTTTCGAACATATTAAACATCTAACGACGTGTTTCTAGGACTCTAAACCAAGTTTCATGCAACATGAGTGCTTATAAGTTCCTCAATGAGCTTTGTACAAGTTTGAGGAACGTATGAAATATCTAACAACACGTTTATAGGACAGTAAACCAAGTTTCATGCAACATGAGGGCTTATAAGTATCTCAATGAGCTTTGTACAAGTTTGACGAACTTATGAAACATCTAACAACGCGTTTCTAGGACTCTAAACCAAGTTTCATGCAACATGAGTGCTTATAAGTTCCTCAATGAGCTTTGTACAAGTTTCACGAACTTATGAAACATCTAACAACGCGTTTCTAGGATTCTAAACCAAGTTTCATGCAACATGAGTGCTTATAAGTATCTCAATGAGCTTTGTATAAGTTTGACGAACTTATGAAACATCTAACAACGCGTTTCTAGGACTCTAAACAAAGTTTCATGCAACATGAGTGTTTATAAGTGTCTCAATGAGCTTTGAACAAGTTTGACGAACTTATGAAACATCTAACAACGCGTTTCTAGGACTCTTAACCAAGTTTCATGCAACATGAGTGCTTATAAGTTCCTCAATGAGCTTTGTACAAGTTTGACGAACGTATGAAACACCTAACAACGCGTTTCTAGGACTCTAAACCAAGTTTCATGCAACATGAGTGCTTATAAGTTCCTCAATGAGCTTTGTACAAGTTTAACGAACTTATGAAACATCTAAAAACGCTTTTCTAAGACTCTAAACCAAGTTACATGCAACATGAGTTCTTATAAGTTTCTCAATGATCTTTGTACAAGTTTGACGAACGTATGAAACATCTAACAACGCGTTTCTAGGACTCTAAACCAATTTTCATGCAACATGAGTGCTTATGAGTATCTCAATGAGCTTTGTATAAGTTTGACGAACTTATAAAACATCTAACAACTCGTTTCTAGGACTCTAAACCAAGTTTCATGCAACATCAGAGCTTATAAGTTCCTCAATGAGCTTTGTACAAGTTTGACGAACGTATGAAACATCTAACAACGTGTTTCTAGGAATCTAAACCAAGTGTCAGGCAACATGAGTGATTATAACTGTCTTAATGAGCTTTGTGCAAATTTTACGAACTTATGAAACATCTAACACCTCGTTTCTAGGACTCTAAACCAAGTATCATGCAACATGAGAGCTTATAAGTTCCTCAAATAGCTTTGCACCAGTTTGACGAACGTATGAAACATCTAACAACGCGTTTCTAGGACTCTAAACCAAGTTTCATGCAACATGAGTGCTTATAAGTTCCTCAATGAGTTTTTTACAAGTTTAACGAACTTATGAAACATCTAACAACGCGTTTCTAGGAATCTAAACCAAGTTTCATGCAACATGAGTGCTTATAAGTATCTCAATGAGCTTTGTACAAGTTTGACGAACTAATGAAACATCTAACAATGCGTTTCTAGGACTCTAAACCAAGTTTCATGCAACATGAGTGCTTATAAGTTCCTAAATAAGCTTTGTACAAGTTTAACAAACTTAGGAAACATCTAACAACACGTTTCTAGGACTCTAAACCATGTTTCATGCAACATGAGTGCCTATAAGTTCCTCAATGAGATTTATAAAACTTTGACGAAGTTATGAAACATGTAACAACGCGTTTCTAGGACTCTAATCCATGTTCCATGCAACATCAGTGATTTAAAGTGTCTAAATGAGCTTTGTAAAAGTTTGACGAACTTATGAAACATCTAACAACGCGTTTCAAGGAATCTAAACCAAGTTACATGCAGCATGAGGGCTTATAAGTTCCTCAATGAGCTTTGTACAAGTTTGACGAACTTATGAAACATCTAACAACGCGTTTCTAGGACTCTAAACCAAGTTTCATGCAACATGAGTGCTTATAAGTATCTCAATGAGCTTTGTATAAGTTTGACGAACTTATGAAAATCTAACAACTCGTTTCTAGGACTATACACCAAGTTTCATGCAACATGAGAGCTTATAAGTTCCTCAATGAGCTTTGTATAAGTTTGATGAACATATGAACCATCTAACAACGTGTTTCTAGGACTCTAAACCCAGTTTCATGCAACATGAGTGATTATAAGTGTCTTAATGAGCTTTGTACAAATTTGACGAACTTATGAAACATCTAACAACTCGTTTCTAGGACTCTAAACCAAGTTTCATGCAACATGAGACCTTATAAGCTCCTCAAAGATCGCTTTGCACAAGTTTGACGAACTTATGAAACATCTAACAACTCGTTTCTAGGACTCTAAACCAAGTTTCATGCAACATTAGACCTTATAAGCTCCTCAAAGATCGCTTTGCACAAGTTTGACGAATTTATGAAACATCAAACAACGCGTTTCTAGGACTCTAAACCAAGTTTCATGCAACTTAAGTGCTCATAAGTATCTCAATGAGCTTTGTACAAGTTTGACGAACTTATGTAACATCTAACAACGCGTTTCTAGGATTCTTAACCAAGTTTCATGCAACATGAGTGCTTATAAGTTCCTCAATGAGCTTTGTATAAGTTTCACGAACTTATGAAACATCTAACAACGCGTTTCTAGGACTCTAAACCATGTTTCATGCAACATGAGTGCTTATAAGTTCCTCAATGAGCTTTATACAAGTTTGAGGAACTTATGAAACATCTAACAACGCGTTTCTAGGACTCTAATCCATGTTTCATGCAACATCAGTCATCATAAGTGTTTCAATTAGCTTTGTACAAGTTTGACGAACTTATGAAACATCTAACAACTCGTTTCTCGGACTCTAAACCAAGTTTCATGCAACATGAGAGCTTATAAGTTCCTCAAAGAGCTTAGCACAAGTTTGACGAACGTATGAAACATCTAACAACGCGTTTCTAGGACTCTAAACCAAGTTTCATGCAACATGAGAGCTTATAAGTTCCTCAATGAGCTTTGTACAAGTTTGACGAACGTATGAAAAATCTAACAACGCGTTTCTAGGACTCTAAACCAAGTTTCATGCAACATGAGTGCTTATAAGTTCCTCAATGAGCTTTGTACAAGTTTCACGAACTTATGAAACATCTAACAACGCGTTTCTAGGACTTTAAACCAAGTTACATGCAACATGAGTTCTTATAAGTTCCTCAATGAGCTTTGTACAAGTTTGACGAACGTATGAAACATCTAACAACGCGTTTCTATAACTCTAAACCAACTTTCATGCAACATGAGTGCTTATAAATATCTCAATGAGATTTGTATAAGTTTGACGAACTTATGAAACATCTAACAACGCGTTTCTAGGACTCTAAACCAAGTTTCATGCAACATGAGTGCTTATAAGTTCCTCAATGAGCTTTGTACAAGTTTCACGAACTTATGAAACATACAACAACGCGATTCTAGGACTCTAAATCAAGTTTCATGCAACATGAGAGCTTATAAGTTCCTCAATGAGCTTTGTACAAGTTTGACGAACGTATGAAACATCTAACAACGCGTTTCTAGGACTCTAAACAAAGTTTCATTTAACACGAGTGCTTATAAGTTCCTCAATGAGCTTTGTACAAGTTTCACGAACTTATGAAACATCTAACAACGCGTTTCTATGACTCTAAACCAAGTTACATGCAACCTGAGTTCTTATAAGTTCCTCAATGAGCTTTGTATAAGTTTGACGAGCGTATGAAACATCTAACAACGCGTTTCTAGGACTCTAAACCAAGTTTCATGCAACATGAGTGTTTATAAGTATCTCAATGAGCTTTGTATAAGTTTGACGAACTTATGAAACATCTAACAACTCGTTTTTAGGGCTCTAAACCAAGTTTCATGCAACATTAGAGCTTATAAGTTCCTAAATGAGCTTTGTACAAGTTTGACGAACGTATGAAACATCTAACGACGTGTTTCTAGGACTCTAAACCATGTTTCATGCAACATGAGTGCTTATAAGTTCCTCAATGAGTTTTGTACAAGTTTGACGAACGTATGAAATATCTAACAACGCGATTCTAGGACTCTAAATCAAGTTTCATGCAACATGAGAGCTTATAAGTTCCTCAATGAGCTTTGTACAAGTTTTACGAACATATGAAACATCTAACAACGCGTTTCTAGGACTCTAAACCAAGTTTCATGCAACATGAGTTCTTATAAGTTCCTCAATGAGCTTTGTACAAGTTTCACGAACTTATGAAACATCTAAAAACGCTTTTCTAAGACTCTAAACCAAGTTACATGCAACATGAGTTCTTATAAATTCCTCAATGAGCTTTGTACAAGTTTAATTAACGTATGAAACATCTAACAACACGTTTCTAGGACTCTAAACCAAGTTTCATGCAACATGAGTGTTTATAAGTGTCTCAATGAGCTTTGTACAAGTTTGACGAACTTATGAAATATCTAACAACGCGTTTCTAGGACTCTAAACCAAGTTTCATGCAACATGAGTGCTTATAAGTTCCTCAATAAGCTTTTTACAAGTTTCACGAACTTATGAAACATCTAACAACGCGATTCTAGGACTCTAAATCAAGTTTCATGCAACATGAGAGCTTATAAGTTCCTCAGTGAGCTTTGTACAAGTTTGACGAACGTATGAAACATCGAACAACGCGTTTCTAGGACTCTAAACCAAGTTTCATGCAACATGAGTGCTTATAAGTTCCTCAATGAGCTTTGTACAAGTTTCACGAACTTATGAAACATCTAACAACGCGTTTCTATGACTCTAAACCAAGTTACATGCAACATGAGTTCTTATAAGTTCCTCAATGAGCTTTGTATAAGTTTGACGAACGTATGAAACATCTAACGACGTGTTTCTAGGACTCTAAACCAAGTTTCATGCAACATGAGTGCTTATAAGTTCCTCAATGAGCTTTGTACAAGTTTGACGAACGTATGAAATATCTAACAACGCGATTCTAGGACTCTAAATCAAGTTTCATGCAACATGAGAGCTTATAAGTTCCTCAATGAGCTTTGTAAAAGTTTTACGAACGTATGTAACATCTAACAACGCGTTTCTAGGACTCTAAACCAAGTTTCATGCAACATGAGTTCTTATAAGTTCCTCAATGAGCTTTGTACAAGTTTCACGAACTTATGAAACATCTAAAAACGCTTTTCTAAGACTCTAAACCAAGTTACATGCAACATGAGTTCTTATAAATTCCTCAATGAGCTTTGTACAAGTTTGATTAACGTATGAAACATCTAACAACACGTTTCTAGGACTCTAAACCAAGTTTCATGCAACATGAGTGTTTATAAGTGTCTCAATGAGCTTTGTACAAGTTTGACGAACTTATGAAACATCTAACAACGCGTTTCTAGGACTCTAAACCAAGTTTCATGCAACATGAGTGCTTATAAGTTCCTCAATGAGCTTTTTACAAGTTTCACGAACTTATGAAACATCTAACAACGCGATTCTAGGACTCTAAATCAAGTTTCATGAAACATGAGAGCTTATAAGTTCCTCAATGAGCTTTGTACAAGTTTGACGAACGTATGAAACATCTAACAACGCGTTTCTAGGACTCTAAACCAAGTTTCATGCAACATGAGTGCTTATAAGTTCCTCAATGAGCTTTGTACAAGTTTCACGAACATATGAAACATCTAACAACGCGTTTCTATGACTCTAAACCAAGTTACATGCAACATGAGTTCTTATAAGTTCCTCAATGAACTTTGTATAAGTTTGACGAACGTATGAAACATCTAACAACGCGTTTCTAGGACTCTAAACCAAGTTTCATGCAACATGAGTGCTTATAAGTATCTCAATGAGCTTTGTATAAGTTTGACGTACTTATGAAACATCTAACAACTCGTTTTTAGGGCTATAAACCAAGTTTCATGCAACATTAGAGCTTATAAGTTCCTAAATGAGCTTTGTACAAGTTTGACGAACGTATGAAACATCTAATGACGTGTTTCTAGGACTCTAAACCAAGTTTGATGCAACATGAGTGCTTATAAGTTCCTCAATGAGCTTTGTACAAGTTTGAGGAACGTATGAAATATCTAACAACGCGTTTCTAGGACTCTAAACCAAGTTTCATGCAACATGAGTGCTTATAAGTATCTCAATGAGCTTTGTATAAGTTTGACGAACTTATGAAACATCTAACAACGCGTTTCTAGGACTCTAAACCAAGTTTCAGGCAACATGAGTGTTTATAAGTGTCTCAATGAGCTTTGTACAAGTTTGACGAACTTATGAAACATCTAACAACGCGTTTCTAGGACTCTAAACCAAGTTTCATGCTACATGAGTGCTTATAAGTTCCTCAATGAGCGTCGTACAAGTTTCACGAACTTATGAAACATCTAACAACGCGTTTCTAGGACTATAAATCAAGTTTCATGCAACATGAGAGCTTATAAGTTCCTCAATGAGCTTTGTACAAGTTTGACGAACGTATGAAACACCTAACAACGCGTTTCTAGGACTCTAAACCAAGTTTCATGCAACATGAGTGCTTATAAGTTCCTCAATGAGCTTTGTGCAAGTTTCACGAACTTATGAAACATCTAAAAACGCTTTTCTAAGACTCTAAACCAAGTTACATGCAACATGAGTTCTTATAAGTTCCTCAATGAGCTTTGTACAAGTTTGACGAACGTATGAAACATCTAACAACGCGTTTCTAGGACTCTAAACCATGTTTCATGCAACATGAGTGCTTATAAGTATCTCAATGAGCTTTGTATAAGTTTGACGAACTTATGAAACATCTAACAACTCGTTTCTAGGACTCTAAACAAGGTTTCATGCAACATCAGAGCTTATAAGTTCCTCAATGAGCTTTGTACAAGTTTGACGAACGTATGAAACATCTAACAACGTGTTTCTAGGAATCTAAACCAAGTGTCAGGCAACATGAGTGATTATAACTGTCTTAATGAGCTTTGCAACATGAGTGCTTATAAGTTCCTCAATGAGCTTTATACAAGTTTGAGGAACTTATGAAACATCTAACAACGCGTTTCTAGGACTCTAATCCATGTTTCATGCAACATCAGTGATCATAAGTGTCTCAATTAGCTTTGTACAAGTTTGACGAACTTATGAAACATCTAACAACTCGTTTCCCGGACTCTAAACCAAGTTTCATGCAACATGAGAGCTTATAAGTTCCTCAAAGAGCTTAGCACAAGTTTGACGAACGTATGAAACATCTAACAACGCGTTTCTAGGACTCTAAACCAAGTTTCATGCAACATGAGTGCTTATAAGTTTATCAATGAGCTTTTTACAAGTTTAACGAACTTATGAAACATCTAACAACGCGTTTCTAGGAATCTAAATCAAGTTTCATGCAACATGAGTGCTTATAAGTATCTCAATGAGCTTTGTACAAGGTTGACGAACTTATGAAACATCTAACAATGCGTTTCTAGGTCTCTAAACCAAGTTTCATGCAACATGAGTGCTTATAAGTTCCTAAATAAGCTTTGTACAAGTTTAACAAACTTATGAAACATCTAACAACACGTTTCTAGGACTCTAAACCATGTTTCATGCAACATGAGTGCCTATAAGTTCCTCAATGAGATTTATAAAACTTTGAAGAACTTATGAAACATCTAACAACGCGTTTCTAGGACTCTAATCCATGTTCCATGCAACATCAATGATTTAAAGTGTCTAAATGAGCTTTGTAAAAGTTTGACGAACTTATGAAACATCTAACAACTCGTTTCTTGGACTCTAAACCAAGTTTCATGCACCACGAGTGCTTATAAGTTCCTCAATGAGCGTTGTAAAAGTTTGACGAACTTATGAAACATCTAACAACGCGTTTCAAGGAATCTAAACCAAGTTAAATGCAGCATGAGAGCTTATAAGTTCCTCAATGAGCTTTGTACAAGTTTGACGAACTTTTGAAACATCTAACAACGCGTTTCTAGGACTCTAAACCAAGTTTCATGCAACATGAGTGCTTATAAGTATCTCAATATGAGCTTTGTATAAGTTTGACGAACTTATGAAAATCTAACAACTCGTTTCTAGGACTATACACCAAGTTTCATGCAACATGAGAGCTTATAAGTTTCTCAATGAGCTTTGTATAAGTTTGATGAACATATGAACCATCTAACAACGTGTTTCTAGGACTCTAAACCCAGTTTCATGCAACATGAGTGATTATAAGTGTCTTAATGAGCTTTGTACAAATTTGACGAACTTATGAAACATCTAACAACTCGTTTCTAGGACTCTAAACCAAGTTTCATGCGACATTAGACCTTATAAGCTCCTCAAAGATCGCTTTGCACAAGTTTGACGAATTTATGAAACATCAAACAACGCGTTTCTAGGACTCTAAACCAAGTTTCATGCAAGTTAAGTGCTCATAAGTATCTCAATGAGCTTTGTACAAGTTTGACGAACTTATAAAACATTTAACAACGCGTTTCTAGGACTCTAAACCAAGTTTCATGCAACATGAGTGCTTATAAGTTCCTCAATGAGCTTTGTACAAGTTTCACGAACTTATGAAACATCTAACAACGTGTTTCTAGGACTCTAAACCATGTTTCATGCAACATGAGTGCTTATAAGTTCCTCAATGAGCTTTATACAAGTTTGAGGAACTTATGAAACATCTAACAACGCGTTTCTAGGACTCTAATCCATGTTTCATGCAACATCAGTGATCATAAGTGTCTCAATTAGCTTTGTACAAGTTTGACGAACTTATGAAACATCTAACAACTCGTTTCCCGGACTCTAAACCAAGTTTCATGCAACATGAGAGCTTATAAGTTCCTCAAAGAGCTTAGCACAAGTTTGACGAACGTATGAAACATCTAACAACGCGTTTCTAGGACTCTAAACCAAGTTTCATGCAACATGAGAGCTTATAAGTTCCTCAATGAGCTTTGTACAAGTTTGACGAACGTATGAAAAATCTAACAACGCGTTTCTAGGACTCTAAACCAAGTTTCATGCAACATGAGTGCTTATAAGTTCCTCAATGAGCTTTGTACAAGTTTCACAAACTTATGAAACATCTAACAACGCGTTTCTAGGACTCTAAACCATGTTACATGCAACATGAGTTCTTATAAGTTCCTCAATGAGCTTTGTAAAAGTTTGACGAACGTATGAAACATCTAACAACGCGTTTCTATAACTCTAAATCAACTTTCATGCAACATGAGTGCTTATAAGTATCTCAATGAGCGTTGTATAAGTTTGACGAACTTATGAAACATCTAACAACTCGTTTCTAGGACTCTAAAACAAGTTTCATGCAACATGAGAGCTTATAAGTTCCTCAATGAGCTTTGTACAAGTTTGACGAACGTATGAAACATCTAACAACGTGTTTCTAGGAATATAAACCAAGTGTCAGGCAACATGAGTGATTATAACTGTTTTAATGAGCTTTGTACAAATTTGACGAACTTATGAAACATCTAACACCTCGTTTCTAGGACTCTAAACCAAGTATCATGCAACATGAGAGCTTATAAGTTCCTCAAAGAGCTTTGCACAAGTTTGACGAACGTATGAAACATCTAACACTCGTTTCTAGGACTCTAAACCAAGTTTCATGCAACATGAGTGCTTATAAGTTCCTCAATGAGCTTTTTACAAGTTTAACGAACTTATGAAACATCTAACAACGCGTTTCTAGGAATCTAAACCAAGTTTCATGCAACATGAGTGCTTATAAGTATCTCAATGAGCTTTGTACAAGTTTGACGAACTTATGAAACATCTAACAATGCGTTTCTAGGACTCTAAACCAAGTTTCATACAACATGAGTGCTTATAAGTTCCTAAATAAGCTTTGTACAAGTTTAACAAACTTATGAAACATCTAACAACACGTTTCTAGGACTCTAAACCATGTTTCATGCAACATGAGTGCCTATAAGTTCCTCAATGAGATTTATAAAACTTTGACGAACTTATGAAACATCTAACAACGCGTTTCTAGGACTCTAATCCATGTTCCATGCAACATCAGTGATTTAAAGTGTCTAAATGAGCTTTATAAAAGTTTCACGAACTTATGAAACATCTAACAACTCGTTTCTTGGACTCTAAACCAAGTTTCATGCAACATGAGTGCTTATAAGTTCCTCAATGAGCGTTGTACAAGTTTGACGAACTTATGAAACATCTAACAACGCGTTTCAAGGAATCTAAACCAAGTTAAATGCAGCATGAGAGCTTATAAGTTCCTCAATGAGCTTTGTACAAGTTTGACGAACTTTTGAAACATCTAACAACGCGTTTCTAGGACTCTAAACCAAGTTTCATGCAACATGAGTGCTTATAAGTATCTCAATGAGCTTTGTATAAGTTTGACGAACTTATGAAAATCTAACAACTCGTTTCTAGGACTATACACCAAGTTTCATGCAACATGAGAGCTTATAAGTTTCTCAATGCGCTTTGTATAAGTTTGATGAACATATGAACCATCTAACAACGTGTTTCTAGGACTCTAAACCCAGTTTCATGCAACATGAGTGATTATAAGTGTCTTAATGAGCTTTGTACAAATTTGACGAACTTATGAAACATCTAACAACTCGTTTCTAGGACTCTAAACCAAGTTTCATGCAGCATTAGACCTTATAAGCTCCTCAAAGATCGCTTTGCACAAGTTTGACGAATTTATGAAACATCAAACAACGCGTTTCTAGGACTCTAAACCAAGTTTCATGCAACTTAAGTGCTCATAAGTATCTCAATGAGCTTTGTACAAGTTTGACGAACTTATGAAACATCTAACAACGCGTTTCTAGGACTCTAAACCAAGTTTCATGCAACATGAGTGCTTATAAGTTCCTCAATGAGCTTTGTACAAGTTTCACGAACTTATGAAACATCTAACAACGCGTTTCTAGGACTCTAAACCATGTTTCATGCAACATGAGTGCTTATAAGTTCCTCAATGAGCTTTATACAAGTTTGAGGAACTTATGAAACATCTAACAACGCGTTTCTAGGACTCTAATCCATGTTTCATGCAACATCAGTGATCATAAGTTTCTCAATTAGCTCTGTACAAGTTTGGCGAACTTATGAAACATCTAACAACTCGTTTCTCGGACTCTAAACCAAGTTTCATGCAACATGAGAGCTTATAAGTTCCTCAAAGAGCTTAGCACAAGTTTGACGAACGTATGAAACATCTAACAACGCGTTTCTAGGACTCTAAACCAAGTTTCATGCAACATGAGAGCTTATAAGTTCCTCAATGAGCTTTGTACAAGTTTGACGAACGTATAAAAAATCTAACAACGCGTTTCTAGGACTCTAAACCAAGTTTCATGCAACATGAGTGCTTATAAGTTCCTCAATGAGCTTTGTACAAGTTTTACGAACTTATGAAACATCTAACAACGCGTTTCTAGGACTCTAAACCAAGTTACATGCAACATGAGTTCTTATAAGTTCCTCAATGAGCTTTGTACAAGTTTGACGAACGTATGAAACATCTAACAACGCGTTTCTATAACTCTAAACCAACTTTCATGCAACATGAGTGCTTATAAGTATCTCAATGAGCGTTGTATAAGTTTGACGAACTTATGAAACATCTAACAACTCGTTTCTAGGACTCTAAACCAAGTTTCATGCAACATGAGAGCTTATAAGTTCCTCAATGAGCTTTGTACAAGTTTGACGAACGTATGAAACATCTAACAACGTGTTTCTAGGAATCTAAACCAAGTTTCAGGCAACATGAGTGATTATAAGTGTCTTAATGAGCTTTGTACAAATTTGACGAACTTATGAAAAATCTAACACCTCGTTTCTAGGACTCTAAACAAAGTATCATGCAACATGAGAGCTTATAGGTTCCTCAAAGAGCTTTGCACAAGTTTGACGAAATTATGAAACATCTAACAACGCGTTTCTAGGACTCTAAACCAAGTTTCATGCGACATGAATGCTTATAAGTTCCTCAATGAGCTTTGTACAAGTTTGACGAACTTCTGAAACATCTAACAATGAGTTTCTAGGACTCTAAACCAAGTTTCATGCAACATGAGAGCTTATAAGTTCCTCAAAGAGCTTTCCACAAGTTTGACGAACGTATGAAATATCTAACAACGCGTTTCTAGGACTCTAAACCAAGTTTTATGCAACATGAGTGCAAATAACAACGAAAAATTAACAACGATTTTACTCGTCGTAAATTTACGACGATTTTACTACGATTTTTGTAATCGTCGTAAAATCGTCGTAAACTTTACAACGATTTTAGTCGTCGTTATTTTACGACGATTTAACGACGATTTTCCGAATATAAACGTAATCGTCGTTTAATCGTCGCAAATTTACAACGATTTAACGACATTTTGGTTTGAAAGAAAATTTCGTCGCTAAATCGTTGCTAATTTACAACGAATTTACAACTTCCTAGTTTGGGACATTTTAACAACGATTTGAAGACATTAATCTGGTAGGTGAAAACGTGTATTTACTGTTGCACCTAATTATTTACAACTTTCATTTTAGTCGTTAAATCGTTGTAAAATCTTTGTAAATCCCTTGTTAAATTATGAATCGTTGTAAATTAGTAGTTAATTTCCTTGGTAAAAAGTTGGAAATTTGTTAAAAATCCTATAAATACATCCTCATCTTTCACCATAAATCACACCATCAATTTTATATTTCTCTCACATAAGAAAAAAAACTCTTTTTAAAAAAAAAAAAACTTTTAAAAAAACAAAATGCCTGGAGGCGATATTTACGAAATCCGAAAATGGATGTACATACATCGAGGTGATGACGGATCGGTGACACGGGAGTTCCTCGACGGGGTTGAAATATTCATGCAGCAAGCCACAAATCTACATGTCACTATCGAAAGCGGTGAGATGTTTTGTCCTTGTATCAAATGCGACAATAGACGGTTCATTTTGGTTGAAAATGTTTGGAAGCATTTGTTAAATAGAGGATTTACACCACAATATTATATATGGTTTCAGCATGGGGAAGGTTATTGTGGTAATGTTGCTAGTAGTAGTAATTATCACCAGGAATCTGAAAGACTATGAGCAGCATGTAGAAAATGAGTATGATTATTATAATTTTCATCATGAACATGGAAATGAACCGGATAGGATAAATGACATGGTTAGCGATGCATTTCGTCCTGAAGTTGCATTGTCATCTGATGGAAATTTAGTTGAAGAACCTAATTTAGATGTTAAAAAATTCTACGACATGTTAAATGCTGCAAATCAACCAATATATGATAATTGTAGAGAAGGGCACTATAAATTGTCATTAGCTGCTAGAATGATGAATATTAAAACAGACCATAACTTATCTGAGGTTTGCATGGATGATTGGGCTTCATTGTTAAAAGAATATCTACCATCTGATAATTTAGTTGCTGAAACGTTTTATGAGGTTCAAAAATTGATAAAGTGTACTATATATATATTGTGCTTAATACGTATATATGTTCTAATTTTACCAAAACTTGTTTTTTTGCAATCATATGACTTAGTATGATTTCATATGCGTACAATATCATAACTATATTCAACATGAAGTCAAATGGCAGATGAATTTCAGCGAAATCCATTTAGTGTAATGAATCGTCGTAAAATCGTTGTTAGTTTACGACGATTTTACGACGATTCTCACAAAATAGATGTAAAGTCGTCGTAAGTTAACAACGAAATTACAACCAAACATGAAACTCTAAATGTCACATCCTCAGGTGTTTTGTGTGTACGAGGTTGTCATCATCAACGATTATCACGATTTTACAACGATTTAAAAGGTAATCGTCGTAAAATCGTGGTAAATTTACCACAATTTTACAACGTTTTTTTTTATAAACCCCTAAACCCCAAAAAATTTCAAAAGTATGTCTTATATTACGTACAAACACTCATAAAGACCTCTAAAGTTAATGAATAACTATAAAAACAATGTTAAAATTGCTTATCAATAAGTTTTGTTACATATTCTTAGAATTTATAAAATTTAAGATAAAGTGTACTATATATATTGTGCTTAATACGTATATATGTTCTAATTTTACCAAAACTTGTTTTTTTGCAATCATATGACTTAATATGATTTCATATGCATACAATACCATAACTATATTCAACATGAGGTCAAATGGCAAATTGAATTTCAGCGAAATCCATTTAGTGTAAAGAATCGTCGTAAATTCGTGGTAAATTTGCCACGATTTTATGACGATTCTAACAAAATCGATGTAAAATCGCGGTATTCTAACAACGAATTTACGACCAAACATGAAACTCTAAACGTCACATCCTCATGAGTTTTGTTTGTACGAGGTTGTCAACATCAACGATTACCACGATTTTACAACAATTTAAAAGGTAATCGTCGTAAAATCGTGGTAAATTTACCACGAATTTATGACGATTTATAATTTTATCATTCCCAAAGCGCGACAAACCAAAACGAACCAAAACGTTTGAACTTTTTTACGACGATTTTACGACGATTGCTAATAGTATATATACTCGACCAGATTTTTTCATTTTCTTTCATTCTCTCTAAAACTCACTCTCTCGCTAAAATTTTCTCTCTCGAACCCCTTAAACACTCTACAACATCCCCAAAGGTAAATATATTTAATATATGTGTTTTAAAACCGGATTTTAGAATTAGTTTTAGGATTTGGAATTTAGTTTTAGGATTTGGAATTTATTTTTAGGATTTGGTTTTAGGCTCGGATTTTAGTTTTAGGATTCAGATTTTAGATTTATGTTCAGAACATAATTAATTATTAAAATACTTAATGTTTAGTTTTTAAAATACTTAAAACTTACTATTTAACATAATTAATTATTAACCTTAGTTTTTAAAATACATAATTAATATTAAAATACTTAATGTTTAGTTTTTAAAATACTAATTTCATTAAAATACTTATATAATGTTTAGTTTTTAAAATACTTAATAATTATTATTTAACATAATTAATTATTAACATTAGATTTTAAAATACTTAATGTTAATTATTTAAATACTTAATGTTTTTTTGGCAGGTACTTATACATGGCTCCTAGGAGAGGCAAGACTTTACCTCCGGGCTACATGCATATGTTGGCGGAGAGGAGGGCTTCCGGAAAGCTACGGGTTCCGGTGAGGCTTCAGCTTCCGGGACATCACCTGTCCACACCGGGACGTCCGTCCATGGCGAGCATCCTCCTCCTCCTCATGTGCCCGCCGCAGACGCCGCTGACGCCGCAGACGCCGCTATCCCGGGCCCGGTACATCCAGAGTTGGATGTACCGGGACACGCGTCGTACGCAACCCTCCGGGTTGAGGATATCCTTGCTCAACCCGGGCATGACAGTCTCCGCCGTTTGGATCCGCACAATTCTGCGGACACTTAGTAAGTTAAATTCATTTGTTAATTATTTTAATCAAATATTGTTTTTTTCAGGTTGAAGTACGACAACCAGGTCGCGCGTTCTATCGCGGACATAATCAAGGGATACTTCACCGAGTCGCATCCCAACTGGAGCAAGACACCCGAGCACATCAAGAGGACGTGGTTCAAATGTTTCGCGGTAATGTTTTGATTTAATTTTAATTAAATTAATTTATTTAACTTTAAATTTTTTATTATATATTACTCTCGTAAACGTAACTTTACTAATGTTATATAATTTCTCATATTTTGCAGCAAAATTTGCATTGGGATGTGTCGATCAACGAGTCCGTGAGGACGGAGTTCAACATGACGGCGAAATTTCTTCTCGTCAACACGGTCTCCGACTGGAAGGACAAGTGGAGGCTCGTCGGCGACGCGGAGAAGCCAATATTTCTTTTGGTCGCGGTATGGTACGGCTTGAGGAAATACTGGACAGATGGCCACAACGCCAGCGTAGCTGAGAAGTGTACCACCTCCAGGAACACGAAGCTACCTGACGGGACGCCGAAGCAGAAGGCTCACACGTCCGGACAAATCCCGTTCGCAGGTCGGATGCACGAAATGGTAAGTCTTTCTTACTTACTCTTTCAAATTTATTTCTATTTTCAAATTATTAATGTTATACTAATGCGCATGTGTTTATTATTTGTTTGTAGAACAAGCAGTTGGGTCACAAACCGGCCGCCAGTGCCGTCTTCGAGAAGACGCACATGAAAAAGACCGGCGAGTTCGTTGACTCCCATTCCGAGCGGATATTCAACGAACTTGAAGCTCGGAAGACGGAGATCGAGACTTAGCGATCTCAGAGATCCCTGGGTGGCACTCAGCATCCTGGCGAGCCGCTTACGACCGCCGAGCTCGATCAGATTTATCATGAGGTAAAATTTTACGTATATATAATGTTTCTTTAATTTTCTCTAAAATTATTTTTTTAAACGTTCATTTACTAATTGTTTAATTTTATAGGTTGATCCTAAGAAGAAAGGGCGGGTTCTAGGCATGGGATCCATGCAGGATGTCCCGCTTGCTCCTACCTCTTACCGATCTCCGGCTGAGATGGAGGCTGAAATTCAGAACTTACGGGCCACTCAAGCGGAGGGGGTGAAGAACATGGCGTTCTACAACAGCATGCTGACGGTGCTTTCTGCATCTAACCCAGAACTACTTCGGGCGATGCAGACACATCCCGACCGCCCGACTGATCAGGTTGGAACAAGCACCCTCGATCCCGACAACGCGACGCAGGACTATTTCGGCGATGATTTCAACCTAGACGACTAAAATCGGGATCACGTTTAGTTTACTTTTTTGTAATTTGAAATTGTATAAATTTTATATTTTATTAATATAAAATAATTTTTTTTATAAAATATTATTTTTTTATATATATAATTTTGTGAATCGTCGTAAAATTTACCACGAATTTACGACGATTTGGTTTTTACGTCGATCGATTAACGACGAAATTGAAATCGTCGTTAAATCGTTGTTAGTTGTGTTTTACCACGATTTAACAACGATTATGGTCGTTGTTAAAGTCCAAATTTCTTGTAGTGCATGTTGCATGAAATTTGGTTTAGAATCCTAGAAACGCGTTGTTAGATGTTTCATAAGTTTGTGAAACTTGTACGAAGGTCATTGAGACACTTATAAGCAGTTATGTTGCATGAAGCTTGGTTTATAGTCTTAGAAAAGCGTTGTTAAATGTTTCATAAGTTCATCAAACTTGTACAAAGCTCATTGAGGAACTTATAAGAACTCATGTTGCATGAAACTTTGTTTAGAGTCCTAGAAACGCGTTGTTAGATGTTTCATAATTTTGTGAAACTTATACAAAGATCATTGAGACACTTATAAGAACTTATGTTGCATTAAACTTGATTTAGATTTCTAGCAACCAGGTTGTTAGATGTTTCATAAGTTCGTCAAACTAGTTCAAAGCTCATTGAGACACTTATAAGCACTCATTTTGCATGAAACTTGTTTTAGAGTCCTAGAAACCACGTTGTTAGATGTTTCATAATTTCGTCAAACTTGTGCAAAGCTCATTGACGAACTTATAAACACTCATGTTGCATGAATCTTGGTTTAGAGTCCTAGAAACGCGTTGTTAGATGTTTCATAAGTTCGTCAAACTTGTACAAAGCTCCTTGAGACACTTATAAGCACTCATGTAGAATGAAACTTGGTTTAGAGTCCTAGAAACCACGTTGTTAGATGTTTCATAATTTCGTCAAACTTGTGCAAAGCTCATTGAGGAATTTATAAACACTCATGTTGCATGAAACTTGGTTTAGAGTTCTAGAAACGCGTTGTTAGATGTTTCATAAGTTCGTCAAATTTGTACAAAGCTCATTGAGACACTTATAAGCACTAATGTTTCATGAAACTTGGTTTAGAGTCCTAGAAACTACGTTTTTAGATGTTTCATAAGTTCGTCAAATTTTCACAAAGCTCATTGAGGAACTTATAAGCACTCATGTTGCATGAAACATGGTTTAGAGTCCTAGAAACGCGTTTTTATAGGTTTCATAAATTTGTGAAACTTGTAAAAAGCTCATTGAGACACTTATAATGCCCTATGTTGATTGAAATTTGGTTTGGAGTCCTAGAAACGCATTATTAGATGTTTTATAAGTTCGTGAAACCTGTACAAAGCTCATCGAGACACTTATATGCACCCATGTTGCATGAAACTTGATTTAGAGTCCTAGAAACCACGTTGTTAGATGTTTCATAAGTTTGTCAAACTTTAACAAAGCTCATTGAGGAACTTATAAGCACTAATGTTGCATGAAAATTGGTTTAGACTCCAAGAATCGCGTTGTCATATGTTTCATAAGTTCGGTAAACTTGAAAAAACTCATTGAGACACTTATAAAAACTTAGGTTGCATGAAACTTGGTTTAGAGTCCTAGCAACCACGTTGATAGATTTTTCATAATTTCGTTAAACTTTAACAAAGATCATTGAGGAACTTATAAGCACTCATGTTTGACGAAACTTGGTTTAGGGCCTTAGAAACGCGTTGTTATATGATTCATAAGTTCGTGAAACTTGTAAAAAACTAATTGAGACACTTATAATCACTCATGTTCCATTAAACTTGGTTTAGAGTCCTAGAAACACGTTGTTAGTTGTTTCATAAGTTCTTGAAACTTGGACAAATCTCATTGACGAACTTATAAGCATTTATGTTGCATGAAACTTGGTTTAGAGTCCTAGAAACGCGTTGTTAGATGTTTCATAAGTTCATGAAACTTGTACAAAGCTCATTGAGAAACTTATAAACACTCATTTTGCATGAAACTTGGTTTAGAGTCCTAGCAACCATGTTGTTAGATGTTTCATAAGTTCGCCAAACTAGTATAAAGCTCATTGAGATACTTATAAGCACCCATGTTTCATGAAACTTGTTTTAGAGTCCTAGAAACCACGTCGTTAGATGTTTGATAATTCTTCAAACTTGTACAAAGCTCATTGAGAGACTTATAAGCACTCATGTTGCATGAAGCTTGGTTTAGAGTCTTAGAAACCACGTCGTTAGATATTTCATAAGTTCGTCAAACTTTAACAAAGCTCATTGAGGAACTTATAAGTACTCGTTTTCCATTAAACTTGGTTTTGGGTCCTAGAAACACGTTTTTATATGTTTCATAAGTTCGTGAAACTTTTACATATCTCATTGAGGAACTTATAAGCACTCATGTTGCATGAAACTTGGTTTAGAGTCTTAGAAACCACGTTGTTAGATGTTTCATATATAAGTTTGTCAAACTTTAACAAAGCTCATTGAGGAATTTATAAGCACTAATGTTGCATGAAACTTGGTTTAGAGTCCTAGAAAACCGTTGTCATATGTTAATAAGTTAGATTAACTTGTAAAAAACTCATTGAGACACTTATAAGAAGTTAGGTTGCATGAAACCTTGTTTAGAGTCCTAGAAACGCGTTGTTAGATGTTTCATAAGTTCGTGAAACTTGTAAAAAGCTCATTGAAACACTTATAAGAACTCATGTTGCATGAAACTTGGTGTAAAGTCCTAGAAACCACGTTGTTAGATGTTTCATAATTCGTCAAACTTGTACAAATCTCATTGAGAGATTTATAAGCACTCATGTTGTATGAAGCTTGGTGTATAGTCTTAGAAACCACGTTGTTAACAAAGCTCATTGAGGAACTTATACGCATTCATGTTGCATGAAACTTAATTTAGAGCTCTAAAAATGCGTTGCTAGATACTTATAAGCACTCATTTTGAATGACACTTGGTTTAGAGTCCTAGAAACGCGTTGTTGGATGTTTCATAAGTTCGTCAAACTTGTAAAAAGCTCATTCAGACACTTATAAGCACTCATTTTGCATGAAACTTGGTTTAGAGTCCTAGCAATCACGTTGTTAGATGTTACATAAGTTCGTCAAACTAGTATAAAGCTCATTGAAACACTTATAAGCACTCATGTTGCATGAAACTTGCTTTAGAGTCCTAGAAACGCGTTGTTATTTGTTTCATAATTTTGTGAAACTTGTACAAAGATCATTGAGAAACTTATAAGTACTCATGTTGCATTAAACTTGGTTTAGAGTCCTAGAAACGCGTTGTTAGATGTTTCATAACTTCGTCAAACTTGTGCAAAGCACATTAAGTAACTTATAAACACTTATGTTGCATGAAACTTGGTTTAGATCCCTAGAAACACGTTGTTAGATGTTTCATAACTTCGTCAAACTTGTACAAACCTTATTGAGGAACTTTTAAGCAATTATGTTGCATGAAACATGGTTTAGAGTCCTAGAAACGCGTTGTTACAGGTTTCATAAGTTCGTTAAACTTGTACAAAGCTCATTTAGACACTTATAATCACCCATGTTGATTGAAACTTGTTTGGAGTCCTAGAAACGCCTTGTTAGATGTTTCATAAGTTCGTGAAACCTGTACAAAGCTAATTGAGACACTTATATGCACTCATGTTGCATGAAACTTGGTTTAGAGTCCTAGAAACCACGTTGTTAGATGTTTCATAAGTTTGTCAAACTTTAACAAAACTCATTGAGGAACTTATAAGCACTCATGTTGCATGAAAATTGGTTTAGATGTTTCATAAGTTCGATAAACTTGTACAAAACTCATTGAGACACTTATAAGAACTTAGGTTGCATGAAACTTGGTTTAGGGTCCTAGCAACCACCTTGTTAGATTTTTCATAAGTTTGTTAAACTTTAACAAAGATCATTGAGGAACTTATAAGCACTCATGTTTCATGAAACTTGGTTTAGAGCCCTAGAAACGCGTTGTTATAGGCTTCATAAGTTCGTGAAAATTGTAAAAAGCTCATTGAGACACTTATTAGCACTCATGTTCCATTAAACTTGGTTTAGAGTCCTAGAAACACGTTGTTAGATGTTTCATAATTCGTGAAACTTGTACAAATCTCATTGACGAACTTAAAAGCATTTTTGTTGCATGAAACTTGGTTTAGAGTCCTAGAAACGCGTTGTTAGATGTTTCACAAATTCGTCAAACTTGTACAAAACTCATTGAGACACTTATAAGAACTCATGTTGCATGAAAATTGATTTAGGGTCCTAGTAACCACGTTGTTAGATGTTTCAAAAGTTCTTCAAACTAGTACAGAGCTCATTGAGACACTTATAAGACTTAGTCATGTTGCATGAAACTTGGTTTAGAGTCCTAGAAACGCGTTGTTAGATGTTTCATAAGTTCGTCAAACTTTTACAAAGCTCATTGAGACAATTATAAGCACTCATGTTGCATGAAACTTGGTTTAGATTCCTAGAAACGCGTTGTCAGATGTTTCATAAGTTCGTCAAACTTGTACAAAGCTCATTGAGACACTTATAAGCACTCATGTTGCATGAAACTTGGTTCAAAGTCCTAGAAATCACGTTGTTAGATGTTTTATAAGTTTGTCAAACTTTAACAAACCTCATTGAGGAACTTATATGCACTCATGTTTCATGAAACTTGGTTTAAAGTCCTAGAACCGCGTTGTCATATGTTTCATAAGTTCGATAAACTTGTACAAAACTCATTGAGACACTTATAAGCAATTAGGTTGCAAGAAATTTGGTTTAGCGTCCTAGCAACCACGTTGTTAGATGTTTCATAAGTTCGTCAAACTTTTACAAAGCTCATTGAGACAATTATAAGCATTCATGTTGCATGAAACTTGGTTTAGAGTCCTAGAAACGCGTTGTTAGATGTTTCACAAGTTCGTGAAACTTGTAAAATGCTCATTAAGACACTTATAACCACTCATTTTGCATGAAACTTGGTGTAGAGTCTTATAAACTACGTTATTAGATGTTTCATAATTCGTCAAACTTGTAAAAATCTCATTGAGAGACTTATATGCACTCATGTTGTATGAAGCTTGGTTTATAGTCTTAGAAACCACGTTGTTAACAAAACTCATTAAGGAACTTATAAGCATTCATGTTGCATGAAACTTAGTTTAGTGTCCTACAAATGCGTTGTTAGATGTTTCATAAATTCGTCAAACTTGTACAAAGTTCATTAAGACACTTATAAGTAGTCATGTTGCATGTAACTTGGTTTAGAGTCCTAGAAACGCGTTGTTAGATGTTTCATAAGTTCGTCAAACTTGTAAAAAGCTCATTGAGACACTTATAAGCACTCATTTTGCATGAAACTTAGTTTAGAGTCTTAGCAATCACGTTGTTAGTATAAAGCTCTTGAGACACTTATAAGCACTCATAATGCATGAAACTTGCTTTAGAGTCCTAGAAACCACGTTGTTAGATGTTTCTTAATTCTGTAAACTTGTAGAAACTCATGTTGCATGAAGCTTGATTTAGAGTCTTAGAAACCACGTCGTTAACAAAGCCCATTGAGGAACTTATAACCACTCATTTTGTCCAGAAACGCGTTTTTATATGTTTCATAAGTTCCCGAAACTTTTACATAGCTCATTGAGGAACTTATAAGCACTCATGTTGCATGAAACTTGGTTTAGAGTCTTAGAAACCACATTGTTAGATGTTTCATAAGTTTGTCAAACTTTAACAAAGCTCATTGTTAGAGTCCTAGAAACGCGTTGTCAATAACTCATGTTGCATGAAAATTAGTTTAGGGTCCTAGCAACCACGTCGTTAGATGTTTCAAAAGTTCTTCAAAGTAGTACAAAGCTCATTGAGACACTTATAAGCATTAGTCATGTTGCATGAAACTTGGTTTAGAGTCCCAGAAACGCGTTGTTAGATGTTTCATAAGTTCGTCAAACTTGTACAAAGCTCATTGAGACAATTATAAGCACTCATGTTGCATGAAACTTGCTTTAGATTCCTTGAAACCACGTTGTTAGATGTTTCATAATCCTTCAAACTTGTACAAAGCTCATTGAGATACTTATAAGCACTCATGTTGCATGAAACTTGGTTTAGAGTCCTGCAAACCCCGTTGTTAGATATTTAATAAGTTTGTCAAACTTTAAAGCTCATTGAGGAACTTATACGCACTCATGTTGCATGAAACTTGGTTTAGCGTCCAAAAAACGTGTTGTCATATGTTTAATAAGTTAGATAAACTTGTACATAACTCACTGAGACACTTATAAGAACTTAGGTTGCATGGAACATGGTTTAGAGTCCTAATAGCAACCACGTTTTTAGATATTTCATAAGTTCGTTAAACTTTAACAAACCTCATTGAGGAACTTATAAGAATTCATGTTGCATGAAACTTGTTTTAGAGTCCTAGAAACGCGTTGTTAGATGTTTCATAAGTTCGTGAAGCTTGTAAAAAGCTCATTGAGAAACTTAAAAGCATTCATGTTGCATGAAACTTGGTTTAGAGTCCTAGAAACCACGTTATTAGATGTTTCATAATTCGGGAAACTTGTACAAATCTCATTGGGAGATTTATAAGCACTCATGTTTTATGAATCTTAATTTATAGTCTTAGAAACACGTTTTTATATATTTCATAAGTTCGTCAAACTTTAACAAATCTCATTGAGGAACTGATACGCACTCATGTTGCATGAAACTTAGTTTAGATTCCTAGAAACGCGTTGTTAGATGTTTCATAAATTCGTCAAACTTGTACAAAGCTCATTGAGACAATTATAAGCACTCATTTTGCATGAAACTTGGTTTAGAGTCCTAGAAACGCGTTGTTAGATTTTTCATAAGTTCGTGAAACTTGTAAAAAGCTCATTGAGACACTTATAAGCACTCATGTTGCATGAAACTTGGTGTAGAGTCCTAGAAACCATGTTGTTAGATGTTTAATAATTCGTCAAACTTGTACAAATCTCATTGAGAGAATTATAAGCACTCAGGTTGCATGAAGCTTGGTTTATAGTCTTAGAAATCATGTTGTTAACAAAACTCATTTAGGAACCTATAAGCATTCATGTTGCATGAAATTTAGTTTAGAGTCCTAGAAACGCGTTGTTAGATGTTTCATAAGTTCGTCAAACTTGTACAAAGTTCATTAAGACACTTATAAGTAGTCATGTTGAATGAAACTTGGCTTAGAGACCTAGAAACGTGTTGTTAGATGTTTCATAAGTTCGTCAAACTTGTAAAAAGCTCATTGAGTCACTTATAAGCACTCATTTTGCATGAAACTTGGGTTAGAGTCCTAGCAATCACGTTGTTAGATGTATCATAAGTTCGTCAAACTAGTATAAAGCTCATTGAGACACTTATAAGCACCCATGTCGCATGAAACTTGCTTTAGAGTCCTAGAAACCACGTTGTTAGATGTTTCATAATTCTTCAAACTTGTACAAAGCTTAGTGAGAGACTTATAAGCAATCATGTTGCATGAAGCTTGGTTAAGAGTCTTAGAAGCCACCTCGTTAGATATTTCATAAGTTCGTCAAACTTTTACAAAGCTCATTGAGGAACTTATAAGCACTCATGTAGCATTAAACTTGGTTTTGTGTCCTAGAAACGCATTTTTATATGTTTCATAATTTCGTGAAACTTTTACATAGCTCATTGAGGAACTTACAAGCACTCATGTTGCATGAAACTTGGTTTAGAATCTTAGAAACCACGTTGTTAGATGTTTCATAAGTTTGTCAAACTTAAACAAAATAAATATTTTTTTTAAAAAAATTAAATTTTATTTCCTACGGATTTCCGACGGAAATAAATAATTTTTTTAAAAAAATTAAATTACATTTCCGACGGAAATAAATAATTTTTTTAAAAAAATAATTTACATTTCCGACGAAAATGAATAATATTTTTAAAAAAATAAATATATGTTTCCGACGGATTTCCGACGGAAGTAAATTTTTAAATAAAAAAAATAATTAAAAAATATTAAAAACGAAAATTAAAAAAAAAATACAAAAAAGAGAAAAAAACAAATAATGAAAATAAAAACTAAATTCATGTTCCCGACCCCGATCCAGGTCCTGGATAATTTGGGAAACGGCTCATCAAATACGCATTCATCTTCTGGATTTCAGCGCTTGTTTCTTGTCGGATCTTATCAATTGCTTCATCTTTTTCTTTATTCGCATCTCGAATCGCATCTTTGAGCTGAGAGATCTCGAGAAGAAGCGATGGATCGGTGGTTTACCTCGATACAGAGGAGTCTCCTAGGATCGAAAATTGAAATTATTAATATAATTAGATTTTTCTAAAAAACTATTTAAATATAAAATATTACCTCGAGAACCAATCGATTTATTTCCGAATTGGTTAGGGTGTTGGAACTGGTTGATTCGTCGGAAGATTGAGTTAATTGGGTGACTTTCGTTTGCACCCGTTCGACGACGTTACGAACCTTTGGGTTCTGAATTTCGCTCGTTGTTTTGTTGGTATGGATGGTCTCCATAACCTTCAACCAATGAGGTTCGTGACCACCCTCTGAGACTCTCTATTTTAGAATTAAAATTTAAAAGTTAGTATGATTAATCATAATTATTATAATTTGTATATATTTAGTTGGTTTAAAATATACCATGCCATCCGAGATTTGTTCGAAAGTGTTTGCGCCGGCATTGTGAGTTGGAGGCGCCTTCTCAATGGACTCGTCCCCACCTCTGCGGTTTTTGGCGTTTCGCTTGGCTTTTTTAGTGGCCGCTTCCGTCGCCCAACAGTTTTGAAACCCGATCCAAACAGAAGGGTTTAGGAACGAATGTTTGTCCTCCCCCAAACGTCATTTTCCCTTCCACTCGAACATATGATTCGAGTAGGAAGACACACAAGCCTTGTCAAATTCTTCTTGAATTTGACTAGTGAGTTGTGGTTCCCAATTAAACTCTTGCTGGAAATTTAAAGTTTATAAATAAATTTCATAAGTTTTTTTAATTTATTTACTAATTTTTTGAGTAAATAAAAAATTTATTTACTAACCGCAAAAGAACGGAACCAAATTTCCCGAAGTTCGGCCAGTAAATCTCGTTATCTTGGATACGGAGCGGGTAACATTCCGTGGATGCATTTAAGAATAGCCTTCGGGATTTTTCCCTCATGTTTAAACCTTAAAATTTATTAAATAACTAATAATTAATATTTTTAGGTATTATTTTTTTGTAAATTAAAATGTTTGGAAATATTTACCAAGTGGCTCGGGGAATGACTTCAAAGTTGGGATCGAGCCGCTTTAGATTCTCCCGTCCTCCCTGCTGGACCAAATCTTCAACGGATATTCTAACCGATTGTGAGGATCCAATACCATCATTAGACCTAACATATTAAAAACATATAAGAAATAACAAATTAGCATTTATTTAAAAAACATATATAAATAATATTTAAAAAATCTGATTTATAAGAATATAATTACATTTTTTGGAGAGATTTTGGAGAGATTTTTGTAAGTGTTTTTTTTGTTTTATAGAGAGAGATGTTGTTTGAGTTATGAAAAAAATGAAAGGGGAAGGAGGTATTTATACGAAAATTTCCGACCGAAAAATCGGTAGGAATTGAAAATTGACCGCCAAACTCAAAAATTTGGCGAAAAAGGAGCGGTCAAAATTCATTTTGGTCGGAAATCGGTAGGGATTTCCGACCGATTTCCGACCACAATAATTAAATATATTAAAATTTAATTGTCGTCGGAATTCGGTCGGAAATTCCTACCGATTTCCCACCACAATAATTAAATATATTAAAATTTAATTGTGGTCGGAATTCAGTCGGAAATTCCTACTGAATTCTGACCAAAATGCCCAATACGTGTCCAATAGTCGTCGGAATTCGGTAGGAATTTCCGACCGAATTCCGACGGAATATGCATGTCATATAATCCAAGTGTCCTGAAAATGCTAAGTGTTGGAATAAATTAAGATCGGTAGGAATTCGGTCGGAAATTCCTACCGAATTCCGACGGACCTTAATTTATACGAACACTTAGCATTTTCGGGAAAAAATTCAAGAACTTCGGTCGGAAATCGGTCGGAAATTCCTACCGAATTCCGACTCAAGTTAGTGATTTAGTGTATATTTAGTATTTCGCATAAAATCGTATTTCATATAGGTTTAATGGAGTGTTTATCTAAGATTTCTTCAACATAACAATATATAAGTATAATATGTTTCACGTTTTCAAATGTTTTTATGAAAATACCAAAATTTTGAAAAAACATGTGAAAGTTACATAACTAAGTTGTAATGAAACATATATTTGTAAAAATTAAAACTATTTTGCATTTTATGATCATTTTAGACATTTGTAGAGTTTATTTTATGTGTAAAACGTATTGTATAAAGGTATTTCATTGATTCGACAAAAAAACATCATTTTGAAAATGAAACCCTAAATCGGTCGGAAATCGGTCGGAAATTTCCTACCGATTTCCGACCACAACTGAAGAAACGGTCGTAAATCGGTAGGAAATTTCCGACCGATTTCCGACCGCATTTGGGGTTTCGATTTGGTACGAGGTTATCTAGTTTTGGCGGCTACCGACCGTTTTTTAAAAAATCAAAAAAAAAAATTTAAATGTTTTTTAAGTATTCGATTTGGTACGAGGTAATCGAGTTTCGCCGGCTACAGACCGTTTTCCGATCGATTTCCGACCGCATTGTAAAAAAAAAAAAAAATTAAATTATTTTTAAAGTATATGAACTCCCTCTAAATTCATTTTAAAAATTTGAAAACACTTTAAAAAATGTAAAATATTAAAAAACTTTTTGAAAATTGTAAAATATTTGCAAACTTTTTACAAAAACTCTTTGAAAAGTATTTTAAAACTCTTTGAAACTCTTTGAAAAAGTGTAAAATTTTTGAAAACTCGTTGAAAACTATTTGAAAAGTCTTTGAAAACTCTTTGAAAAAGTGTAAAAGAATTGAAAACTCTTTGAAAACTTTTTACAAAACTCTTTGAAAAGTCATTTAAAACTTTTTGAAAACTCTTTGAAAAAGTGAAAAATATTTGAAAACTCGTTGAAAACTCTTTGTAAAATCTTTAAAAACTATTTCAAAACTCTTAATTTGAAAAGTCTTTGAAAAGTGTTTTAAAAATATTTTTAAAAATTTGAACTTTTTTTCAAACGATTCATTCGGATTCGGTTGAGTCTTCAGTGGCAGAGTCAGATCCCTCCTCAAATTCTCCAACCTCTTCTTCGGAGAATTCATGTACAAAAATATCAGCATCTTCTGTTAAATCTACAACTAAATCAACTTGTAATTAATGAAACATCGACTTCTCCCAAATGCCCAACTGTTGTCGCTTGCAAAGGAGGATCGACCTCTGAAGAACTACCATGAACTCTTCCCCTCGGGTTTATTTTTGTAACAACTATCCAAGGATCTTGTCTGCTGTGTGGTCGCGGATAAGTCATGTATGATACTTGGTTGGCTTGCGATCCAAGAATGAATAGATAATACTTTTGTAACCTCCTCGAAGAATGTATTGTAGTAACACCAAACTCGTTTGTACGTACACCATGTCCTGCAACAGGGCTATACCAATCACAATATAACGTAACACATCTTAGATCGAGCATCCCGCTATAATGCACTTCTAATATCTCACGTAATACCCCGTAGTAAACCAAATCTCCGTCTACCGCTGACACCCCATGGTTTGTCGTCGACCTTGAATTTCCCTCACGAAATATTTTAAAAGCGTATCCACGCGTGCAGTACATCGGGTGTGAAACATCAATATATTGTGGATCGTTCACCACCTCTTCTAACCATGTTGGAATTAACTCTCCTTCGCGCTGCCTGCCGTATACATATAACTTTAACCATTGTGCAAATTCTCTTTCTTTGACTTCATATAATTCATCGTTTGTTGCTTCCGAATCTTCAAATCGTTTTTGTGCCATGTAAATCTCCTCATACGACACCAAATCTTCGCAGTTGGTCAAAATATACATGTGCACATTAGCATGCTCAACCTCGCTGAGTCTTCGCCTTTTACCCTTTCCACTTAAACGTCTAACCTGTCTAAAAAATTCTGGTACATATACAGGATAACAAGCATGCACTCCTCCATCATCATGTCGTTTTTGTTTTCCACTCTTTGTTTGGGTTTGTGGTGGAAAGTAGTACCCCGCTAAGTTAGACCTCTCTTCGTTAATGCTTTGGGCAATAATTGAACCTTCAACCCTCGCTAAATTCTTCACTTTTTTCTTCAAATGGTACATGTAGCGCTCGAAAGGATACATCCACCGATATTGAACAGGACCACCAAGTTCTACTTCCCAAGGCAAGTGAATAGGCAAATGTTCCATAACGTCGAAGAAAGAAGGCAGAAATATCTTCTCTAGGTTGCACAATATCACAGGGATCTTCTCTTCAAGATTTCGGATTTCTTCGGCGGAAAGGGATCTCGCATAAATGTCTCTGAAAAAAAACTCCTATTCATGCAATCGCTTCATGGAGTTTTTGCGGAAGAAGCTCGTCGAATGCAAATGGAAGAATACGTTGCATAACAACATGACAATCATGACTCTTCATCCCTGAAAACTTACCTTCTCCACGATCAACACAGTTTCTAAGGTTAGAAGAGTAACCATCCGGAAACTTAACACCGTCCATTATCCACTGAAGAATTCATGCTTTGTGAAGCGTTTAACCGAAAAGCAAGGTTGGGGATATCTTCCTTGACTAGTGACATGAAGTTCCTTCCGAGAACAAATAGTCGGCAAGTCTAATCTGGACTTCAAGTTGTCTTTCGTCCTCCCTTTCACGTTCATAATGGTGAACATGATGTTGTCAAAGAAGTTCTTCTCGATGTGCATAACATCTAGGTTGTGCCGAAGTAAATGATCCTTCCAATAAGGCAAATCCCAAAATATGCTCTTTTTGTGCCAGCTATGATGTTCACCATATCCATCCACAACTTGATGTCCGTTACGACCACAACGTATTGTCTTCTGAGCTCCAAAATCTCTAAGTTGAGTTAGTATATGCTCACCACTTACTTCTTCAGGAGGTCCTTCATAGATTTTCTTCTTCGTAAACAAAGTAGTGCTCCGACGGTATGTATGATCGTTTGGTAAAAATCGTCGATGACAATCAAACCAACTTGATTTACGTCCGTTCTTCAATTGGAAAGCATCAGTGTTATCTTGACAATAAGGACAAGATAATTGTCCATGTGTGGTCCATCCAGATAACATACCATATGCCTGAAAATCGCTAATAGTCCACATTAGTACTGCTCGCATCATGAAGTTTTGTTGCACTGATATGTCGTACGTTTCAACTCCACTCTCCCATAACATCTTCAAGTCATGTATCAACGGCTGCATAAATATGTCAAGTGCTCTTTTCGGATGCTCTGGCCCAGGAACAAGAATAGATAGGAACAAAAACTCCCTAGCCATGCACAATGACAGAGGCAAGTTGTAAGGCGTGACAATCACCGGCCATAAAGAATATTGTCTCCCATGTTTTCCGAAAGGGTTGAAACCATCAGTACTTAATCCCAAATACACATTGCGACTCTCACTTGCGAAACTAGGATACACATTTTGAAATTGTTTCCATGCTTGAGCATCTGAAGGATGTGCTATCTCTCCATTTAACATCTCATGTTCCGCATGCCATCTCATCGAACTTGCTGTGCGCTCCGACTGATATAACCTCTTCAGCCTATCCGTTAACGGCAAGTACTTAATAATATATGGACACTCTTCCACCAGTTTCTTTATATCGTGGTTTCTTACAGAACCGACATGCCGAGCGGTTTTCATCTCTTCTCCAATATAACATACAGTTATCGACGCACACATCGATAATCTGATACGGTAATCCTAGACCAGATACCAACTTCTCGATTTCATAATACGTCCCTGGTGCCATATTATCTTCGGGCAAAATGTCTTTGATCAAACCAGCCCACGCATCCACACAATCTTCTGACAGATTGTAATCCGTTTTGATAGACATCATTCTCGTCGCAGCTGAAAGAGGTGAATGACCTTCTCTACATCCACCATATAACGGGTTCTTAGCGGCATCCAACATGTCAAAGAATTTATGCGCTTCCACATTTAGCTCCTCCAATGTAGGCTCATTATGATCTCCAACAAACGACGGCATAGTTTCGCGAAAAATATCATTTACCATTTGCACGGTCCTATCTACAGATATAGGTTCTTCTACCGGAGGGACAACTAAATTATTATCATAATATTGTACATTACTACTACTAGAATAATTTACCATCAAATCATTTTCCCCATGAGAATACCATATTTTATACCCCGGCGTAAAACCAACATTATATAAATGCTTCCATACTACTTTTACCAAACCATTTCTACGATTATCGCAATTTTTACAAGGACAATATATTTTACATGTTGCTACGGTTCTTTCTTGAATTGCGGCAAACTCCATAAATTGTTTAAGCCCCTCCGCAAATTCTTCCGAAAGTAATCCCGTCGCCGGATCTTTATGATTTCCATCCATCCACGATCTAAAATAAATCATTATAATAATTTGTATTGAATTTTGTGGTAAATGGAGATTGATAAAAGAAATTGTGAGAAAGAAGAAGTGAGGGTGTGATATATATAAGAAAACTTTCCTACCGATTTCCGACCGATTTCCTACCACAATTGATCCGTTACACAACGGTAACGAAACGTTAAAATATTGGTCGAAAATCGGTCGAAAAAGTGATCCGTCGGAAATTGGTCGGAATTTGGTCGGAAATTTCCTACCAATTTCCGACACAACACTTTTCCGACCGATTTCCGACCAATATTTTAACGTTTCGTAAACCGAAGGAAATTGGTCGGAAATTGGTCGGAAATTGGTAGGAAAGTTTCCGACCAATATTTTAACGTTTCCTACCAATTTCCGACCAATTTCCGACCAAAAAATTTTTCGACGGAAATCCGACCAATTTCCTACCAAATACCGACCAAATTTTTGTGTCGGAATATGGTCAGAAATTTCCGACCGATTACCGACCAAAATGCATATAGTCGGAAATCGGTCGGAAAGTGGTCGGAAATTACCCTGTTTTCTTGTAGTGTAAGTTCGTCAAACTTATACAAAGCTCACTGAGAAAGTTATAAGAACTCATGTTGCATGAAACTTGGTTTAGAGTCTTAAAAACCACGTTGTTTGATGTTTCATAAGTTCGTCAAACTTTTACAAAGCTGATTGAGACACTTATAAGCACTCATGTTGCATGGAGCTTGGTTTAGAGTCCTAGAAACCACGTTGTTAGATGTTTCATAAATTCGTCAAACTTGTACAAAGCTCATTGAGACACTTATAAGCACTCATGTGGCATGAAGCTTAGTTTAGAGTATTGGAAACAACGTTGTTAGATGTTTCATAAGTTCGTCAAATTTTAACAAAGCTCATTGAGGAGGTTATAAGCACTCATGTTGCATGAAACTTAGTTTACCGTCCTAGAAACGCGTTGTTATATGTTTCATAACTTCATGAAACTTGTACAAAACTCATTGAGACACTTATAATCACTCATGTTGCATGAAACTTGGTTTAGAATCCTTGAAACGCTTTGTTAGATGTTTCATAAGTTCGTGAAACTTGTAAAAAGCTCATTGAGGAACTTATAAGCACTCATGTTGCATGAAACTTTGTTTAGAGTCCTAGAAACGCGTTGTTAGATGTCTCATAAGTTTGTCAAACTTGTTAAAAGCTCATTGAGACACTTATAAGCACTCATTTTACATGAAACTTGGTTTAGAGTCCTAGAAACGCGTTTTTGGATGTTTCATAAGATTGTGAAAATTGTACAAAGTTGATTGAGATACTTATAAGCACTCATGTTGTATAAAACTTGGTTTAGGGTCCTAGAAACGTGTTGTTAGATGTTCGATAAGGTCGTGAAACTAGTACAAAGTTCATTGAGACACTTATAAGAACTCATGTTCCATGAAACTTGGTTTAGAGTCCTAGAAATGCGTTGTTAGATGTTTCATAAGTTCGTCAATCTTGTACAAAGATCATTGAGGAACTTATAAGCACTCATGTTGCATGAAACTTGGTTTTGTGTCCTAGAAACGCGTTTTTATATGTTTCATAAGTTCGTGAAACTTTTACATAACTCATTGAGGAACTTATAAGCACTCATGTTCCATGAAACTTGGTTTAAAGTCCTAGAAATGCGTTGTCATATGTTTCATAAGTTCGATAAACTTGTATAAAACCCATTGAGACACTTATAAGAACTTAGGTTGCATGAAACTTGGTTGAGTCCTAGCAACCACGTTCTTAGATATTTCATAAGTTCGTTAAACTTTAACAAAGCTCATTAAGGAACTTATAAGCATTCATGTTGCATGAAACTTGGTTTAGAATCCTAGAAACGCGTTGTTCGATGTTTCATAAGTTCGTGAAACTTGTAAAAAGCTTCTTGAGACACTTATAAGTACTCATGTTGCATGAAACTTGGTTTAGAGTCCCAAAAACGCGTTGGTAGATGTTTCATAACTTCGTCAAACTGGTACAAAGCTCATTGAGACACCTATAAGAACTTAGTTTGCATGAAACTTAGTTTAGAGTCCTAGAAACGCGTTGTTAGATGTTTCATAAGTTCGTAAAACTTATACAAAGCTCATTAAGAAACTTATAAGTACTACTGTTGCATGAAACCTTGTATAGAGTCCTAGAAATTTATAAGCACTCATGTTGCATGAAATTTTGTTTAGTGTCCTAGAAACGCCTTGTTATATGTTTCATAAGTTCGTCAAAGTTGTACCAAGCTCATTGAGATACTTATAAGCACTCATGTTGCATAAAACTTGGTTTAGAGTCCTCGCAACCACGTTGTTAGATGTTTCATAAGTTCGTAACACTAGTACAAATCTCGTTCATTTACTTATAAGAACTTATGTTGCATGAAACTTAGTTTAGAGTCCTAGAAACGCGTTGTTAGATGTTTCATAACTTCGTCAAACTTGTTCAAAGATCATTAAGAAACTTATAAGCACTCATGATGCATGAAACTTGGTATAGAGTCCTACAAACGCGTTGTTAGATGTTTCATAAGTTCGTCTAACTTGTACAAAGCTCATTGAGACACTTATAAGCACTCGTGTTGCCTGAAACTTGTTTTAGAGTACTAGAAACGCGTTGTTAGATGTTTCATAAGTTTGTGAAACTTGTACAAAACTCATCGAGGAACTTATAAGCACTCATGTTGCATGTAACTTGGTTTAGAGTCCTAGGAACCACGTTGTTAGATGTTTCATATGTTCGTCAAACTTGTACACATCTCATTGAGATACTTAAAAGCACTCATGTTGCATGAAACTTGGTTTAGAGTCCCAGAAACGCGTTGTTAGACGTTTCATAACGTCTTGAAACTAATACAAAGCTCATTGAGACACTTATAAGCACTCATGATGCATGAAACTTGGTTTAGAATCCTAGAAACGCATTTTTAGATGTTTCATAAGTTCGTCAAATTTGTACAAAGCTCATTGAGAAACTTATAAGAACTCATGTTGCATGAGACTTTGTTTAGAGTCCTAGAAACCACGTTGTTTGATGTTTCATAAGTTCGTCAAACTTTTACAAAGCTTATTGAGACACTTATAAGCACTCATGTTGCATGAAGCATAGTTTAGAGTATTAGAAACCACGTTGTTAGATGTTTCATAAGTTCGTCAACTTTTAACAAAGCTCATTGAGGGGCTTATAAGCACTCATGTTCCAATAAACTTGGTTTACCGTCCGAGAAACGCGTTGTTATATGTTTCATAACTTCATGGAATTTGTAAAAAATTCTTTGAGACACTTATAATCACTCATGTTGCATGAAACTTGGTTTAGAGTCCTAGAAACGGGTTGTTAGATGTTTCACAAATTCGTGAAACTTGTAAAAAACTCATTGAGGAACTTATAAGCACTCATGTTTCATGAAACTTTGTTTAGAGTCCTAGAAACGCGTTGTTAGATGTCTCATAAGTTCGTCAAACTTGTACAGAGCACATGAGACAATTATAGGTACTCATGTTGCATGAAACTTGCACTACAAGAAAACACGGATTACCCGACTGTACTATTAATCGCAAAATAGTCGCTAAAGGAAAACTTACGACTGTTGCACGACCAACACATGTAGTCGGAAAGCATTAGTCGCTAAAATGGGTAGTCGTAAAATTGTCGTCATTTACCGACTGATTTACGACCACCTATAGGAGTCGTAACACAGTCGCGTAAGAGTCACTGAATTTTACGACTCTTTAACGACTAAACTACGATTAATAAACATGAATAAGGGATGCTTTACAATAGTCGTAAGGTAGTCGTATTATATAGTGTCTATTTAGAGACTGTATTACGACTAATTGATATATGCATGCGTATCTTGAATGTAGTCGGTAAATAGTCGTTAATTTTTTGCGACTACTTACCGACTTTGTTGCGTCTACGTTACGACTGTTTTATGACTATGTGGTGACTACTATTTGTAAAATTCTGAGTATTTGGTATTAGTTTTGATTATTTTGCCTTTTGATTTAATTCTTCAAATCTAATGCAATCTAACTGAAACTCAGAATTGAATATTAACATAAACATAAAACTATCCAAACAAACATACATTAAACATCAAGTCATATCCACATACATACATTTAACATAAACATTCAAAAGTAAAAGTGTTTATAGTGATAATTTATAAGTAACCTAAGTAGAAGGGGAAGTTGAGAGAGTTGTTGTGTTGTCTTGAGCTGCTTCAGTCTTCATGAAGTCCGGAAACGCAAGATCAGTTTGGCGCAAATAATTCTCCACCAAGGAGAACTGGTGGAGCTTCGCTTCTTGGCCAGCCAAAGCTTTGAGATGCTATTCTTCACGCCTTTGATTAGCATTAACTTGTTCTTCGATTTTCTGATGTGCGATCTTCAACTGCTCTTGCATAGAGACAAATGATGAAGACTCTAATTGTGTGTTGCTCCTGCTAGTGCCAGCATTTTCAAGACTCTCCTTGAGGCTTCCGAGTCCATATAGATTGCCTCGTGAATCCTTTTGCGTTGACTGTGAATAGAAAGACCAAAACAATAATCAAAAAGTATTAAACTTAAGATAAATATAGAAACATGTATAAAGACAATTTCTCGTGCAATTTTCTTTCATAATTTGAAGCAATCTTCTCCGCCTTCTTATCCACATACGTACAATCCGGTTTGATGCGTGTCTTAATGAAAACCTCACCAATAGACACCGGTCTTCCCAATTCCTCTTCCTGAAATGATACAAAATAAAGTTAAAGTACTTGCATATGAGTAGGAAAATTATAGAACATTTATTTTATATTTACTAACCATTCCATATTGTATTTGTTGATAAGATGTAGGACCAGATGGGTGTATGTGAGGACCGAGACCACCACGTTCAGATAAGCGAGCATTAGAATAAATCACACTCTTTTCTTTTGCTTCATCTGAATCCCAATACATTGCCATCTCTTTCCAGAGAGTTTCGCCGATCCATGTTGGGCGCTCTCGAGTAGTCCTCACGGCAGAGACCATGTCCTTCATACGGCGTTGACAGATTTTCTCGAAATTTTGTTGAACAATCCATGTTATCAACGAATCCCAAGTGTGGGTTTTCTACAAAACAAAGAGAGATAATTAGTGAAAACAAAACGAAGATAAAGCGATGAGAATTATAAACGTACCGCGAACTCGATAAAATATCTCTCTTGTCTATCCCGAGGCACACAAGTCCAACTATAAAAAGTACCATCAAACTTGTTCGTAAAAACTTTCGTAATTTTACGAACAAGTTTAGATCCCTTGTCACGAGTAAACCTGTAGTGTAAAGAAGTAAAGCAATATACAAATCAGTTTACAAATTACAGAACATAACAGTTTACACATGAAGCAAAACACAGAACAATTCAGTTTTAACATGAAGCAAAACACAGAACAATTCAGTTTAACATAACAGAACAAATCAGTTTACAAATTACACTAATCAAAGCAAAACACAGAACAATTACAAATCAAGAGACAAAGATCATATACTGAGAATCAATGAAGAAGGAGAATCATACCAAGTCGTGTGTGGCAATGGTGCGGGAGACAAAACAGTTACATATTGTTCTCTTCCTGGCATCTTCAAAAGAGCGTTTAACGTCGTCAGTGTCTCCTCCTGTAGCTCCGGTAGAGCATCCTCTGCGGCGTCGAAGTTGTTCCCTTTAGAAGACGGACGACTATGTGATAGAGAGTGATGAGAGCGTTGAGTAGTTGTGGTCTCTAATTCTTCAGTCCTCTGGAAGAGAGCTACTGGCGGTGGATAGTCGCATACTCCCGGTGGCGGTGGCTTTGAAGGTCCGGGCAAATACGACTGATTTTCAGGCGATAGGGCTGGTTGATTTTGAGTAGGCGCCGGCGTGAACTCGTACTGCGTGGGAAGAGTGGGTCGCCTCAACACCTCCATAGTCAGAGGAATGTTCGGCGCCGTCTTCCTCTTTCGACCTTTCTTTGGATTTTGCATCGTTGGAGGAGATTTGGACGGATGTTGTACGGAGATAAAGGAGGAGACGACGATTGAAGGAGATGATCGACGGAGATTCGGTAAAGATCGGAGGAGATTCGGCGACAAATATTCTCGACGAAGACGGCGATTGGAAGAGATTAGTCGGATTGAGAATGATACGACTTTGCCGAGATTAGGGTTAAACATTGGGGAAAATATGGTAGTCGCTAAATAGTCACGTTTCAGTCGGAAAATTTAAGCCCAAACTTTTAAAGCCCAAATAGCAGTAGTCGTTAATTAGTCTGTGTACAATCATAATTTCTTAATTTCTGATTTAAGTAAAAATTATGCTTTTTAGTAGTAAGTTAGCTAAAATTAATGACTTTCGATAAGAAGTTTTAGCACAATTTGAAATATAATAATACATTATTTTTAATTTTAAAAATACATTATATTGAAAAATTACTATTGTTCTTCTATTTCATCAGAAGAAGAAGATAAATTACACTGGAATTTATCTTCTTGTTCTGCATCTCTGACATTGTAATCAAGATTTATTCGGTTAACTCCCTCTTCTAAATTGTCGAGTTCGAGATCTTCGATTGTAGTCATCAGTACAACTTCATCATTTTCTGTTTGCAAAAGTGCTGATGATTCGTTGTAAATACATTGTGCATCAATGTTCTTCCTCGGATCCACTTTCACAACATTCAACCACGCTTTATTCGGTTTCTTTATATATGGGTACGAAATATAACAAACTTGATGCGCTTGAGAGGCTTTTTTGATAATGCAAAAAAAGATTTTTGCAATTAGAAACTCAGACATATAAGATATTTATATGAAAATGGTATTAAAATAAATGCGTAAATATATAAGTAAACTTACCTAAAATAAATGGTTCATACTTATTGTATTTTCTCGATAAAAGAACGTCTATAACGCCACCATTGCTCGTACGAGTGCCTCTGCCAATAACAGGGTCATACCACTGACACTTAAATAACGTGATTCTCAAATTGACCATCCCCTCATACTCAAGTTCCATGATATCAGTTAAATTTCCATAGAAATCTACTTCATCGGATGCATCTGTGTAATTTTTCACCTTTAACACTGACCCCATAGTTATAGATCCTTCGTCCAGCGTCGTGACTTTGCGTATGAAACAAATAGCCTCTTGTAAAGTATATTGGCCATGTTTTGACCTTGTTCAAAGGTCCATGAACCAGATCCTGAACCCATGCAGGAAATGGATTTGTGGCGTTCCAATAAGTCACATGCATGGAGATATAAATATATATATATATATATATATAAAGAAATCATCAATGTATGTGTAGAATAATCGTATATACATATTATAGCGTACATATGAATATATTATTTACTTACGTAATCTTTAATCAATAAATGATACTCCTCAGTTCTTTTGATCGAAAGTTCTTTTTCGGTGAGTCCTATATACTTGTCTGTGATAAAATCCTCGAACATGCTACATATATACATATAGGACACCTATGAGAAAGTGTATATATTTATTTACTATTGTTGCGGAAAGTAGTTTAAATACCGCTCAATAGGATGAAAGTAATCGCAATTTCTCAACACATATGAGTGTGCGTATTGATAGTCTCTCTCTGAAAGTCATAATTCACGCATTTCCCCACTTGGACGGCCTGTTTGAGTAAATATAGAAGGCACACCAGGGACATGATATACAGGTGCATCACCTTCATCAAATCTACTTAAACTGCACAACATATGACTTTTAGATAACCCACATTAATATATAAAAAAGCACCAATGACTTTTAGATAACCCACATTAAGTACTTACCTTGACTTTGTTTGTATATTTACGGCAAAGTAATGTTGTGAAAAATATGCAATCTCGTCATTGATGTATGATTGAACAATTGATCCTGCTGCATACCTTTTGTTCTTCGCTTTTGATTTCAACTTTTTGAAAAACCTTTCAAAAGGATACATCCACCTATATTGCACTGGTCCTCCTAATTCAGCTTCGTCTGGTAGATGTATAGGTAGGTGCTCCATTACATCAAAAAATGACGGTGGGAATATTTTCTCCAAGTTTTTTTTTTTTTTTTGATAAACCGTAGGAGTTCCGGACCTTCGACCCTTAATCTCCTCCGGTGCCCAGAGCCAGCCGTTGATCATACCACGTTAAAGGCGTAAATCACTCCTCCCAAGTGGTTTGAACTAGTGACCTTGAACTCCCCTAAAGGAATATTTTCTCCAAGTTTCATAGGATTATAATTATGTTCTGCTTTAGAATTTGCACGCGACTCGTATGCAAAGTTCTTGAACATAAATCCTGAAAAAATGCGCCAATCCCTAAAACATATATAAAGTTAAAGTCCATCATGTTAATTAAAGGAACAATAATATTCTCAATTTAATCGTACCTGATAACGCTTGGTGGACATTGCGGTGTAGGAGTTCTGCAAAGATAAATGGAAGTAGTCTCTCCATAAAAACATGGCAAATCTGAAGCAGAACCATCTGGAAATTTAACTGAATGTTTCAAACATTCCAGTAAACTTGTTCTTGCATCTTCTGACAATGTGTACGGTGGGAAAGGAGCTTTACACTGACTATCAATATGCAAGTGTGGCCGAGAACAAAATCGTTCTATATCCCATCTTGACATGATGTTGTCTTTTGATTTACCCTTCACACTCATAAGAGTATTCATGATGTTGTCAAAAAAATTCTTCTATGTATGCATCACATCAATATTATGTCGAAGATTAAGGTCCCTCCAATACGGCAGCTCCCAAAATATACTTTTCTTGTGCCAATTATGTTCCTTCCCATAGCCACGCATTTTTTTCGTGACCATTTCCACCCACGATCTTCGTTCTCGGAGGATTGACACCTTCTAAGCGCTCACATAAAACTTGCTCATCGGTCAAAGACGGAGGTGGGTACTCTCTCGATGTGTCTTTTCCCTTGAGGAAGTCTTTTTTATTCCTTCTCAGTGGATGTCCATAAGGAAGAAATCTTCGATGACAATCAAACCAACATGTCTTCTTTCCATTAGGAAGATAGAAAGACTTTGTATCTTCTTGGCAAATCGGACAAGACAATTTACCATGTGTTGTCCATCCTGATAACATACCATAAGCTGGAAAGTCGCTTATCGTACACATAAGCACTACTTTGAGATTAAAATTTTGATTCAAGGACACATCATATGCATCTAATCCAGCAGACCACAACTCTTTTAACTCCGCAATAAGTGGTTGGAGAAAGACATCAAGACTACCTCGCGGATGATTCGGCCCAGAATTGAGGATTGTAAGAAACAAGTACTCTTCATTCATGCACATACCAGGGGGTAAATTATATGGTGTCAAGATCACATGCCGCAAAGAATGATTACGAGACATGCCAAATGGATTAAACCCATCTGTACACAATCCAAGGAAAACATTTCGTGGTTCTTCAGCAAAACGGGGATTTTGATACTGAAAATATCTCCACTCCGCTGCATCAGAAGGATGACTCATTACTCCCTCATTTTCTTCGTGCTCGGCGTGCCATCTCATTGTTGTTGCAGTCTTGTGGCTCTGGTACAATCTCTTCAATCTGTCAGCAACAGGTAGATACCACATACGACTATATGGCACTTTCGTTCTTTTTCGTCTTCTTTCCTGAATATCATACAATTGTTTATACAAACATCAATTGTATGATACAAAAGACCTAAATTGCGCATCAACTTCTCGGTTTCGTAATGTGAAGTGGTAGAATTGTTTCCTTCCGGTAAATTATTTGTTAGTAATTCACAAACCGAATCTACTAAATTTTCACTCATATTATACTCAACCTTATTTTGCATGAGTCGAGCCGCTAATGATAACTGCGAGTGACCTTCACGACAACCAACATATAATGGATCTTTTGCACCTTCTAACAAGTTGTAGAAATTCTTTGAATGGTTTAATATTGGTTCTTCTACATTTACATAACTACCTTGTTGATGATAATTATCATTAATACCCACGTTTTGACGAAATGCATCATTAACCATCTCCACATATCTATCTGAAACTACATGACTCTCACTTATATATGTAGGATCAATGTAACTGGTTCCTAAATTCATATTGATTTCTTCCCAATGTTTATACCAAACCACTACAAGAAAATCGACAAATTGCAACGCCATATTTCGTCGCTAAATCGTCGCTATTGGCCAATAGCGACGATTTAGCGACGAGAATATTTTCGTCGCTATACGCTCGTCGCTATTCAAAATTCGTCGCTAAATCGTCGCCATTTTGCAATCGTCGCTATTTCGTCGCCAATGTAGTGACGCCGTATAATCGTCGCTAATGATATTTCGTCGCTAATTCGTCGCTAATTATTTCTAGGACTGTAAACCAAGTTTCATGCAACATGAGTGCTTATAAATGTCTCAATGAGCTTTGTGCAAGTTTGACGATCTTATGAAACATATAGAACTCGAAATAAAGTTTGATGCAACATCAGTGCTTATAAGTGTCTCAACTAGCTTTGTACAAGTTTGACGAACTTATGAAACATCTAACAACACGTTTCTAGGACTCTAAACCAAGTTTAATGCAACGTGACTACTTATAAGTGTCTCAATGAACTTTGTACAAGTTTGATGAACTTATGAAACATCTAACGACGCGGTTTCTATTACTCTAAACCAAGTTTCATGCTACATGAGCTCTTATTGGTTTCGCAATGAGCTTTGTACAAGGTTTACGAACTTATGAAACATCTAACGACGCGGTTTCTAGGACTCTAAACCAAGTTTCATGCTATATGAGTGCTTATTAGTGTCTCAATGAACTTTGTACAAGTTCCACGAACTTATGAAAAATCTAACGACGCGGTTTCTAGGACTCTAAACCAAGTTTCATAATATATGAGTGATCATAAGTATCATAATGAGTTTTGTAAAAGTTTCACGAACTTATGAAACATCTAACAACGCGTTTCTAGGACTCGACACCAAGTTTCATTCAACATGAGTGCTTATAAGTGTCTCTATTAGCTTTGTTCAAGTTTGACGAACTTATGAAACATCTAACAACGCGTTTCTAGGACTCTAAACCAAGGTTCATGCAACATGAGTGTTTATAAGTGTCTCAATGAGATTTGTACTAGTTTCACGAACTTATGTGACATCTAACAACACGTTTCTAGGACTCTAAACCAAGTTTCATGCAACTTAAATGCTTATAAGTGTCTCAATGAGCTTTGTACAAGTTTGACGAACTTATAAAACATCTAACAACACGTTTCTAGGACTCTAAACCAAGTTTCATGAAACATGAGTGCTTATAAGTGTCTCAATGAGCTTTGTACAAATTTGATGAACTTATGAAACATCTAACAATGCGTTTCTAGGACTCTAAAACAAGTTTCATGCTACATGGATGATCATAAGTTCCTCAATGAGCTTTGTAAAAGTTTCACGAACTTATGAAACATCTAACAATACGTTTCTAGGACTTTAAACCAAGTTTCATGAAACATGAGTGATTATATGTGTCTCAATGAGCTTTGTAAAAATTTGACGAAATTATGAAACATCTAACAACGCGTTTCTAGGACTATAAACCAAGTTTCATGCAACATGAGTGCTTATAAGTGTCTCAATGAGCTTTGTACAAATTTTACAAACTTATGAAACATCTAATAACGCGTTTCTAGGACTCTAAACCAAGTTTCATGCAACAGGAGTTCTTATAAGTTCCTCAATGAGCTTTGTACAAGTTTCACGAACTTATGAAAAATCTAACAACGCGTTTCAAGGAGTTTAAACCAAGTTTCGTGCAACACGAGTGATTATAAGTGTCTCAATGAGCTTTGTACAAGTTTTACGAAATTATGAAACATCTAACAACGTGGTTGCTAGGACGCTAAACCAAGTTTCATGCAACATTGGTGCCTATAAGCGTCTCAAAGAGCTTTGTACAAGTTTCACGAACTTATGAAACATCTAACAACGCGTTTCTAGGACTCTAAACCAAGTTTCATGCAACATTAGTGCTTATAAGTGTATCAATGAGCTTTATACTAATTTGACAAACTTATGAAACATCTAACAACGGGGTTGCTAGGAATCTAAACCAAGTTTCATGCAATATGAGTGCTTATAAGTGTCACAATGAGCTTTGTTCAAGTTTGACAAACTTATGAAACATCTAACAACGCGTTTCTTGGAATCTAAACTAAGTTTCATGAAACATGAGTGCTTATAAGTGTCTCAATAAGCTTTGTACAAGTTTGACGAACTTATGAGACATTTAACAATGCGTTTCTAGGACTCTAAACCAAGTTTCATGCAACATGACTACTTATAAGTGTCTCAATGAGCTTTGTACAAGTTTTATGAACTTATGAAACATCTAACAACGCGGTTTTTAGGACTCTAAACAAGGTTTCATGCTACATGAGTTGTTATTTGTTTCGCAATGAGCTTTGTACAAGTTTTACGAACTTATGAAACATCTAACGACGCGGTTTCTAGGACTCTAAACCAATTTTCATGCTACATGAGCGCTTATTAGTGTCTCGATGAGCTTTGTACAAGTTTCACGAACTTATGAAAAATCTAACGACGCGGTTTCTAGGACTCTAAACCAAGTTTCATAATACATGAGTGCTTATAAGTATCTCAATTAGTTTTGCAAAAGTTTCATGAACTTATGAAACATCTAACAAAGCGTTTCTAGGACTAGACACCAAGTTTCATTCAACATGAGTGCTTATAAGTGTCTCAATTAGCTTTGTTCAAGTTTGACGAACTTATGAAACATCTAACAACGCATTTCTAGGACTCTAAACCAAGTTTCATGCAACATGAGTGCTTATAAGTGGCTCAATGAGCTTTGTACAAGTTGGAAGAACTTATGAAACATCTAACAACGCGTTTCTAGGACTCTAAACCAAGTTTCATGCAACATGAGTGCTTATAAGTGTCTCAATGAGCTTTGTACAAATTTGACAAACTTATGAAACATCTAACAATGCGTTTCTAGGACTCTAAACCAAGTTTCATGCTACATGAGTGATCATAAGTTGCTCAATGAGCTTTGTACAAGTTTCACGAACTTATGAAACATCTAACAACACGTTTCTAGGAGTTTAAACCAAGTTTCATGAAACATGAGTGATTATAAGTGTCTCAATGAGCTTTGTAAAAATTTGACGAAATTATGAAACATCTAACAACGCGTTTCTAGGACTATAAACCAAGTTTCATGCAACATGAGTGCTTATAAGTGTCTCAATGAGCTTTGCAAAAATTTGACGAACTGATGAAACATCTAATAACCCGTTTCTAGGACTCTAAACCAAGTTTCATGCAACATGAGTTCTTATAAGTTCCTCAATGAGCTTTGTACAAGTTTTACGAAATTATGAAACATCTAACAACGTGGTTGCTAAGATTCTAAACCATGTTTCATCCAACATGACTGATTATAAGTGTCTCAATGAGCTTTGTACAAGTTTTACGAAATTATGAAACATCTAACAACGTGGTTGCTAGGACTCTAAACCAATTTTCATGCAACATGAGTGCTTATAAGTGTCACAATGAGCTTTGTTCAAGTTTGACCAACTTATGAAACATCTAACAACGCGTTTCTTGGAATCTAAACTAAGTTTCATGAAACATGAGTGCTTATAAGTGTCTCAATGAGCTTTGTACAAGTTTGACGAACTTATGAGACATTTAACAACGCGTTTCTAGGACTCTAAACCAAGTTTCATGCAACATGACTACTTATAAGTGTCTCAATGAGCTTTGTACAAGTTTTATGAACTTATGAAACATCTAACAACGCGGTTTCTAGGACTCTAAACCAAGTTTCATGCTACATGAGTTGTTATTGGTTTCGCAATGAGCTTTGTACAAGTTTTACGAACTTATGAAACATCTAACGACGCGGTTTCTAGGACTCTAAACCAAGTTTCATGCTACATGAGCTCTTATTAGTGTCTCAATGAGCTTTGTACAAGTTTCACGAAACTATGAAAAATCTAACGACGCGGTTTCTAGGACTCTAAACCAAGTTTCATAATACATGAGTGCTTATAAGTATCTCAATGAGTTTTGCAAAAGTTTCACGAACCTATGAAACATCTAACAACGCGTTTCTAGGACTCGACACCAAGTTTCATTCAACATGAGTGCTTATAAGTGTCTCAATTAGCTTTGTTCAAGTTTGATGAACTTATGAAACATCTAATAACGCATTTCTAGGACTCTAAACCAAGTTTCATGCAACATGAGTGCTTATAAGTGTCTCAATGAGCTTTGTACTAGTTTCACGAACTTATGAGATATCTAACAACACGTTTCTAGGACTCTAAACCAAGTTTCATGCAACATGAGTGCTTATAAGTGTCTCAATGAGCTTTGTACAAGTTTGACGAACTTATGAAACATCTAACAACACGTTTCTAGGACTCTAAAACAAGTTTCATGCAACATGAGTGCTTATAAGTGTCTCAATGAGCTTTGTACAAGTTCGACGAACTTATGAAACATCTAACAATGCGTTTCTAGGACTCTAAACCAAGTTTCATGCTACATGAGTGATCATAAGTTGCTCAATGAGCTTTGTACAAGTTTCACGAACTTATGAAACATCTAACAACACGTTTCTAGGAGTTTAAACCAAGTTTCATGAAACATGAGTGATTATAAGTGTCTCAATGAGCTTTGTAAAAATTTGACGAACTTATGAAACATCTAACAACGCGTTTCTAGGACTATAAACCAAGTTTCATGCAACATGAGTGCTTATAAGTGTCTCAATGAGCTTTGCAAAAATTTGACGAACTGATGAAACATCTAATAACCCGTTTCTAGGACTCTAAACCAAGTTTCATGCAACATGAGTTCTTATAAGTTCCTCAATGAGCTTTGTACAAGTTTTACGAAATTATGAAACATCTAACAACGTGGTTGCTAAGATTCTAAACCATGTTTCATCCAACATGGGTGCCTAAAAGTGTCTCAAAGAGCTTTGTACAAGTTTCACGAACTTATGAAACATCTAACAACGCGTTTCTAGGACTCTAAACCAAGTTTCATGCAACATGAGTTCTTATAAGTGTATCAATGAGCTTTATACTAATTTGACGAACTTATGAAACATCTAAAAATGTGGTTGCTAGGAATCTAAACCAAGTTTCATGCAACATGAATTCTTATAAGTGTCTCAATGAGCTTTGTACAAGTTTGAAGAACTTATGAAACATCTAACAACACATTTCTAGGACTCTAACCCAAGTTTAATGCAACATGAGTACTTATAAGTATCTCAATGAGCTTTGTACAAGTTTGACGAACTTATGAAACATCTAACAACTCGTTTCTAGGACTCTTAACCAAGTTTCTTGCAACATGAGAGCTTATAAGTTCCTCAATGAGCGTTGTACAAGTTTGACAAACGTATGAAACATCTAACAACGTGTTTCTAGGACTCTAAACCAAGTTTCATGCAACATGAGTGCTTATAAGTTCCTCAATGAGATTTGTACAAGTTTCACGAACTTATGAAACATCTAACAACACGTTTCGAGGACTCTAAACCAAATTTCATGCAACATGAGTGCTTATAAATTTTTAAATGAGCTTTGTACAAGTTTGACAAACTTATGAAACATCTAACAACGCGTTTCTAGGACTCTAAACCAAGTCTCATGCAACATGAGTGTTTATAAGTGTCTCAATGAGCTTTGTACAAGTTTGACGAACTTATGAAACATCTAACAACGGGTTTCTAGGACTCTAAACCAAGTTTCATGTTTCATGCAACATGAGTGCTTATAAGTTCCTCAATGAGCTTTGTACAAGTTTGACGAACGAATGAAACATCTAACAACGCGTTTCTAGGACTCTAAACCAAGTTTCTTTCAACATGAGTGCTTATAAGTTTCTCAATGAGCTTTGTACAAGTTTCACGAACTTATGAAACATCTAACAACGCGTTACTAGGACTCTAAACCAAGTTTCATGCAACATGAGTGCTTATAAATTCCTCAATGAGGTTTGCAAAAGTTTCACGAACGTATGAAACATCGAACAACACGTTTCTAGGACTCTAAACCAAGTTTCATGCAACATGAGTGTTTATAAGTGTCTCAATGAGCTTTGTAAAAGTTTGATGAACTTATGAAACATCTAACAACGTGTTTCTAGAACTCTAAACCAAGTTTCATGCAACATGAGTGCTTATAAGTTCCTCAATGAGCTTTGTACAAGTTTTACGAACTTATGAAACATCTAACAACGCGTTTCTAGGACTCTAAACCAAGTTTCATGCTACATGAGTGCTTATAAGTGTCTTACTGAGCTTTGTACTAGTTTCACGAACTTATGAGACATCTAACAACGCGTTTCTAGGACTCTAAACCAAGTTTCATGTAACATGAGTGCTTATAAATGTCTCAATGATCTTTGTACAAGTTTGACGAACTTATGAAACATCTAACATCACGTTTCTATAACTCTAAACCAAGTTTCATGCAACATGAGTGCTTATAAGATTCTCAATGAGCTTTGTACTAGTTTGACTAAATTATGAAACATCTAACAACGCGTTTCTAGGACTCTAAACCAAGTTTCATGCTACATGAGTGCTTATAAGTTCCTCAATGAGCTTTGTACAAGTTTCACGAACTTATGAAACATCTAACAACGCGTTTTCTAGGATTTTAAACCAAGTTTCATGAAACATGAGTGATTATAAGTGTCTCAATGACCTTTGTACAACTTTGACTAACTTATGAAACATCTAACAACGTGGTTGCTAGGAAACTAAACCAAATTTCATGAGATATGAGTGTTTATAAGTGTCTCAAAGAGCTTTGTACAAATTTGACGAACTTATGAAACATCTAACAACGCGTTTCTAGGACCCTACACCAAGTTTTATGCAACATGAGTGGTTATTAGTGTTTCAATGAGCTTTGTACAAGTTTGACGAACTTATGAAACATCTAAAAACGTGTTTCTAGGATTGTAAACCAAGTTTCATGAAACATGAGTGCTTATAAGTGTCTCAATGAGCTTTGTACAAGTTTGACGAACTTATGAAACACCTAACAACACGTTTCTAGGACTCTAAACAAAGTTTCATGCAACATGAGTTCTTATAAGTGTCTCAATGAGCTTTGTAAAAGTTTGACAAACTTATGAAAAATCTAACAACACGTTTCTAGGACTCTAAACCAAGTTTCTTGCTACATGAGTGCTCATATTTTACTCAATGAGCTTTTTAGAAGTTTCACGAACTTATGAACCATCTAACAACGCGTTTCTAGGATTTTAAACCAAGTTTCATGAAACATGAGTGATTATAAGTGTCTCAATAAGCTTTGTACAAATTTGACGAACTTATGAAACATATAACAACGCGTTTCTAGGACTCTACAACAAGTTTCATGCAACATGAGTGGTTATAAGTGTCTCAATTAGCTTTGTTCAAGTTTTGACGAACTTATGAAACATCTAACAATCCGTTTCTAGGACTCTAAACCAAGTTTCATGCAACATGAGTGCTTATAAATGTCTGAATGAGCTTTGTTCTAGTTTCCCGAACTTATGAAACATCAAACAACGTATTTCTAGGAGTCGAAACCAAGTTTCAAGAAACATGAGTGCTTACAAGTGTCTCAATTAGCTTTTCAAGAGTTTGAAGAACTTATGAAACATCTAACAACGCGTTTCTAGGACTCTAAACCAAGTTTCATGCAACATGAGTGCTTATAAGTGTCTCAACGAGCTTTGTACAAGTTTCACGAACTTATGAGACATCTAACAACACGTTTCTAGGACTCTAAACCAAGTTTGATGCAACATGAGTGCTTATAAGTGTCTGAATGAGCTTTGTTCTAGTTTCTCGAACTTATGAAACATCTAACAACATGTTTCTAGGACTCTAAACCAAGTTTCATGCAACATGATTGCTTATAAGTGTCTCAATGAGGTTTTTACAAGTTTGACGAACTTATGAAATATCTAACAATACGTTTCTAGGACTCTAAACCAAGTTTCAGGCTACATGCGCGCTTATTAGTGTCTCAATGAGCTTTGTACAAGTTTCACGAACTTATGAAACATCTAACGACGCGTTTTCTAGGACTCTAAACCAAGTTTCATGCTACATGAGTGCTTATAAGTTTCTCAATGAGCTTTGTACAAGTTTCACGAACTTATGAAACATCTAACAACGCCTTTCTAGGACTTTAAACCAAGTTTCATGAAACATGAGTGATTAAAAGTGTCTCAATGAGCTTTGTACAAATTTGACGAACTGCTGAAACATCTAACAACGCGTTGCTAGGACTCTAAACCAAGTTTCATGCAACATGAGTGCTTATAAGTGCCTCAATGAGCTTTGTACTAATTTGACGAACTTATGAAACATGTAATAACCCGTTTCTAAGACTCTAAACCATGTTTTATGCTATATGAGTGATCATAAGTTCCTCAATGAGCTTTTTACAAGTTTCACGGACTTATGAAACATCTAAAAACGCGTTTCTAGGACTTTAAACCAAGTTTCATGAAACATGAATGATTATAAGTGTCTCAATGACCTTTTACAAATTTGACGAACTTATGAAACATCTAACAATGCGTTTCTAGGACTCTAAACCAAGTTTCATGCAACATGAATTCTTATAAGTGTCTCAATGAACTTTGTACAAATTTTACGAACTTATGAAACATCTAACAATGAGTTTCTAGGACTTCTAAACCAAATTTCATGCAACATAAATGCTTATAAGTGTCTCAATGAGCTTTGTACTTATGAAACATCTAACAATGCGTTTCTAAGACTCTAAACCATGTTTCATGCTACATGAGTGATCATAAGTTCCTCAATGAGCTTTGTACAAGTTTCACGAACTTATGAAACATCTAACAACGTGTTTCTAGGACTTTAGACCAAGTTTCATGAAACATGAGTGATTATAAGTGTCTCAAAGACCTTTGAACAAATTTGACAAACTTATGAAACATCTAACAATGCGTTTTTAGGACTCTAAACCAAGTTTCATGCAACATGAGTGCTTATAAGTGTCTCAATGAGCTTTGTACAAATTTGACGAATTTATGAAACATCTATTAACGCGTTTCTAGGACCATAAACCAAGTTACATGCAACATGAGTGCTTATATGTTACTCAATGAGCTTTGTACAAGTTTCACGAACTTATGAAAAATCTAACAACGGGTTTCAAGGACTTTAATCCAAGTTTCATGCAACATGAGTGATTATAAGTGTCTCAATGAGCTTTGTACAAGTTTTACGAAATTATGAAACATCTAACAACGTGGTTGCTAGGACTCTAAACCATGTTTCATGCAACATGAGTGCTTATAAGTGTCACCATGAACTTTGTTCAAGTTTGAAAAACATTATAAAACATCTAACAACGTGTTTCTAGGTATCTAAACTAAGTTTCATGAAACATGAGTGCTTATAAGTGTTTCAATGAGTTTTGTACAAGTTTGACGAACTTATGAGACATCTAACAACGCGTTTCTAGGACTCTAAACCAAGTTTCATGCAACATATTGATTATAAGTGTCTCAATGAGCTTTGTACAAGTTTGATGAACTTATGAAACATTTAACGACACGGTTTCTAGGACTCTAAACCAAGTTTCATGGTGCATGAGTGCTTATTAGTTTCGTAATGAACTTTGTACAAGATTTACGAACTTATGAACACATCTAACGACGCGGTTTCTAGGACCCTAAACCAAGTTTCATGCTACATGAGTGCTTATAAGTGTCTCAATGAGCTTTGTACTAGGTTCACGAACTTATGAGACATCTAACAACGAGTTTCTAGGACTCTAAACCAAGTTTCATGTAACATGAGTGCTTATAAGTGTCTCAATGAGCTTTGTACAAGTTTGACGAACTTATGAAACATCTAACAACGCGTTTCTAGGACTCTAAACCAAGTTTCATGCAACATGAGTGCTTATAAGTGTCTCAATGAGCTTTGTACAAATTTGACGAACTTATGAAACATCTAACAACGAGTTTCTAGGACTCTAAACCAAATTTCATGCAACATGAATGCTTATAAGTGTCTCAATGAGCTTTGTACAAGTTTGACGAACTTATGAAACATCTAACAACGCGTTTCTAGACCTCTAAACCAAGTTTCATGCTACATGAGTGATCATAAGTTCATCAATGAGCTTTGAACAAGTTTCACGAACTTATGAAACATCTAACAACGCGTTTCTAGGACTTTAAACCAAGTTTCATGAAACATGAGTAATTATAAGTGTCTCAATGAGCTTTTTACAAATTTGACGAACTGATGAAAAATCTAACAACGCGTTTCTAGGACTCTAAACCAAGTTTCATGCAACATGAGTGCTTATAAGTGCCTCAATGAGCTTTGTACAAGTTTGACGAACTTATGAAACATCTAACAACGCGTTTCTAAGACTCTAAACCTTGTTTCATGCTACATGAGTGATCATAAGTTCCTCAATGAGATTTGTACAAGTTTCACGAACTTATGAAACATCTAAAAACGCGTTTCTAGGACTTTAAACCAAGTTTCATGCAACATGAGTGCTTATAAGTGTCACCATGAACTTTGTTCAAGTTTGAAAAACTTATAAAACATCTAACAACGTGTTTCTAGGTATCTAAACTAAGTTTCATGAAACATGAGTGCTTATAAGTGTCTCAATGAGTTTTGTACAAGTTTGACGAACTTATGAGACATCTAACAACGCGTTTCTAGGACTCTAAACCAAGTTTCATGCAACATACTGATTATAAGTGTCTCAATGAGCTTTGTACAAGTTTGATGAACTTATGAAACATTTAACGACACGGTTTCTAGGACTCTAAACCAAGTTTCATGGTGCATGAGTGCTTATTAGTTTCGCAATGAACTTTGTACAAGATTTACGAACTTATGAACACATCTAACGACGCGGTTTCTAGGACCCTAAACCAAGTTTCATGCTACATGAGTGCTTATAAGTGTCTCAATGAGCTTTTTACTAGGTTCACGAACTTATGAGACATCTAACAACGAGTTTCTAGGACTCTAAACCAAGTTTCATGTAACATGAGTGCTTATAAGTGTCTCAATGAGCTTTGTACAAGTTTGACGAACTTATGAAACATCTAACAACGCGTTTCTAGGACTCTAAACCAAGTTTCATGCAGCATGAGTGCTTATAAGTGTCTCAATGAGCTTTGTACAAATTTGACGAACTTATGAAACATCTAACAACGAGTTTCTAGGACTCTAAACCAAATTTCATGCAACATGAATGCTTATAAGTGTCTCAATGAGCTTTGTACAAGTTTGACGAACTTATGAAACATCTAACAACGCGTTTCTAGACCTCTAAACCAAGTTTCATGCTACATGAGTGATCATAAGTTCATCAATGAGCTTTGAACAAGTTTCACGAACTTATGAAACATCTAACAACGCGTTTCTAGGACTTTAAACCAAGTTTCATGAAACATGAGTAATTATAAGTGTCTCAATGAGCTTTTTACAAATTTGACGAACTGATGAAAAATCTAACAACGCGTTTCTAGGACTCTAAACCAAGTTTCATGCAACATGAGTGCTTATAAGTGCCTCAATGAGCTTTGTACAAGTTTGACGAACTTATGAAACATCTAACAACGCGTTTCTAAGACTCTAAACCATGTTTCATGCTACATGAGTGATCATAAGTTCCTCAATGAGATTTGTACAAGTTTCACGAACTTATGAAACATCTAAAAACGCGTTTCTAGGACTTTAAACCAAGTTTCATGACACATGAGTTATTATAAGTGTCTCAATGAGCTTTGTAAAAATATGACGAACTTATGAAACATCTGACAATACGTTTCTAGGACTCTAAACCAATTTTCATGCAACATGAGTGCTTATAAGTGTCTCAATGAGCTTTGTACAAATTTGACGAACTTATGAAACATCTAATAAAGCGTTTCTAGGACTCTAAACCAAGTTTCATTCAACATGAGTGCTTGTAAGTTAATCAATGAGCTTTGTACAAGTTTCACGAACTTATGAAAAATCTAACAACGCGTTTCAAGGAGTTTAATCCAAGTTTCATGCAACATGAGTGATTATAAGTGTCTCAATTATCTTTGTACAAGTTTTACGAAATTATGAAACATCTAACAACGTGGTTGCTAGGACTCTAAACCAAATTTCATGCAACATGAGTGCTTATAAGTGTCACCATGAGCTTTGTTCAAGTTTGAAAAACTTATAAAACATCTAACAACGCATTTCTAGGAATCTAAACTAAGTTTCGTGAAACATGAGTGCTTATAAGTGTCTCAATGAGCTTTGTACAAGTTTGACGAACTTATGAGACATCTAACAACGCGTTTCTAGGACTCTAAACCAAGTTTCATGCAACATACTGCTTATAAGTGTCTCAATGAGCTTTGTACAAGTTTGATGAACTTATGAATCATTTAACGACACGGTTTCTAGGACTCTAAACCAAGTTTCATGTTGCATGAGTGCTTATTATTTTCGCAATGAGCTTTGTACAAGTTTTACGAACTTATGAACACATCTAACGACGCGGTTTCTAGGACCCTAAACCATGTTTCATGCTACATGAATGCTTATACGTCTCTCAATGAGATTTGTACTAGGTTCACGAACTTATGAGACATCTAACAACGCGTTTCTAGGACTCTAAACCAAGTTTCATGTAACATGAGTGCTTATAAGTATCTCAATGAGCTTTGTACAAGCTTGACGAACTTATGAAACATCTAACAACACGTTTCTATAACTCTAAACCAAGTTTCATGCAACATGAGTGCTTATAAGTGTCTCAATGAGCTTTGTACAAGTTTGACGAACTTATGAAACATCTAACAACGCGTTTCTAGGATTTTAAAACAAGTTTCATTAAACATGAGTGATTATAAGTGTCTCAATGAGCTTTGTACAAGTTTGACTCGAGAGATCCCATCCTCATGTCCATGTCCACATTCCGAGAGAGGGAAGCTGGTACCGGTTCAGAAGGTTCGAAAACCTTGAACTGCTTGCTTCCCAAACCGTAAATATGCCCTCGGTTTGGTTTCACTCGCTGCCAATAGAATAAGTTACCTTCCAAATAACAAATACTTAGACAGAAAGTTAAGTTAAAAATAGAAATCAAACTTACCTCCAAATATGCCTTGTTAATCCGCTGCGATGAAGGAGTGGCTTCTGCGTCATCTGTGACCTGCGAAGCAGCTGTCTCCACCTCTACCACAATTGCCTCCGCCCGACGGTCGATGAACGTGCCATCTTTACGGGTATGAGTCTTGTGTACGAGCTCGGTAATGGTGGTTCAACATCACCATTATGTTGCGTCTGCAAAACAGAAAAAAAAATCCATAGTTACCAAAGCCTAAACAACTAAAAAAAAGCATAAAAAAGCATTATAGAGATCACATAGTCACCACACATCACAGAGTTACAAAAACATCACAAAGCATTAACAACATCACAAACTATTTATCAAAGTCAAAGGACAAAACATTAATCTAAGCACAAAAAACAGACATTCATAAAAGAGAATACGTTTACCATTTCATAGCCGATATTGGCAAACCCAACAGGCCCATCACAATGCTTATGCGCACCTAGACCATCAGGATCAGACATACGGTTCTCGGAGTATGTCTTTGACTTCTTCTGGACAACATCAGTATCCCATTGCTCATGCATCTGCAGCCAAGCATCATCGGATACATAACATGGCTTCTTGTTGCCTCTCTTCTTCTTGTTGACTCTGTCATGGATGGATTCCATGCACTCCTTCTTCCACATGAAGTACACCTAGTCATGGTGAGAAGGAGACCAATAGTAGGCTTGCTGAAAAATGAAAACAAACATTAGAAAAGGTAAATAAAGAAATAAGAGAAATTGAAAGGCATATGGATTATTAACTTACCAAAAGTCTTGCCACCACTCCTCTTCTTTTGCATCTGGAACCATTGACCACTTCCACCAAGCACCCATGTAGTTAGATTGCCACGTCGCCCTTACCGTTTTTTTCACCTCAGGATCTATCCCAAACCTGCATCATTACAAAATAATTTACATCACATAAGAGAATGTACTAAACAATATACAACAGCATATTTACTTACCAGAGAGCTCCATCAAGCTTTTTTGGATGGAGAACAGGTTGGTTTCTTCTTTCACGTGCATTAAGGAGAGCCACTAGGCTGAGAGGCGTGGCTTCATTCGAAGAAGAAGAGCCAGCTTGACTTGCTCTTCCCTTTGAACCAGGTGGATTGGTTGTTGGAGTCTAATAAGGTGGGGTTAGTGTGGTCTGAATTCTGGTGATGGGTGGCATTGGAGGATTTATCTCCATCCTATAGGATGGAGCATGTTGTCCTCTTCCTCTTTCTCTTCCTCTCCCATTTCCTCAAGGAGACATAACTGTCATAAACAAAGCAAATAAGGCATCAAAAGTCAAGTACACAAAGCATCACAAATTTACATACCATAAAAGCGAAATCCATCAAACATAGATCATTCCTCAAACTCATAGATATTATCAACATCAAACAGAGACCATTCATGAAACAACATCACAAACAGTAGAAGATAAAGACATCTAAATCATGAAAAAGAGACCATTCATCAAACTCAAACACAAAGACATCAAAATCAACAAAACTGAGAGGTAAAACACGATGAACACGATGAAGAAGAATCAAAATACACAAAAACAGAGAGGTAAAACACGATGAACATGAATCAACAAAAGCTAACAAGATGAACACGATGAACAAGAATCGAACACGAACACGAATCGAACATGAAATAAAAGGTAAATAAAACGAAAACCCTAAATCAAAACAAAACCCTAAACAACGGATCGATTTCGAAAACTAAACGGTTAAAAATGAAGAACAATAAACGGAGAAGAAGAAATGAGAAATAATCGAAGGAAACTCACCGTAAGACTCACTGATTTGCCGGATTTTGCGAAGAATCGCCGGAGAAGAAGAAAATGGGGAAAACTTGTGCGACTTTGGAAATGAGATCCACTTTCGCGATGAATTAGGTTTAACACGCATAGCCACGAATATAATTGTGGTTGTCCCTGGCTATATTTAAAATAAGGCTCAGTTGCTTAGGCCCATTCCAAATAACTATGACCCATACGTTGTACAAAAGCCCTTGTCACGGAAAGTCTGTGGCTAATTAAATTAAAGCTACGACATAGCCACGAATATTTTCGTGGCTGACACTTAGAAAAATTAACGATTCACGTTTTGAAAGACATTAAGAATAGTCACGCATCTTGTCGTGGCTTAATCGTGGCTACGTATAAATTTAGCTACGAATAGCCACGAATTAATTCGTGACTGACACTTATAAATTTTTTTAAAAATAAATTTTATTTTAGAGTTTCAGTAGCCACATATAGTATCGTGGCAAAGTCGTGGTTGCATTTGGATATAGCTACGAATAGCCACAAATATATTCGTTGCTACCTAGTTATCAGTGTTTGGGTTTATATTTGTTTTAGAGGTTTAATAGCCACGGAAAATCTGTGGCCAATACGTGGCTGCTAAACCATATAGCTACGAAATAGCCACGGAGATATTGTGGCTAATAGTAAATCAGGGTTACAGGGTTTATAGCCACTGATAAAATTGTGGCCAAGTCATGGCTATTTTATTCTTTAGCTACGAAACAGCCACGAATATTCCGTGGTTGTGTCTTTTGGTTCTTTAGGGTTTAGATATTAAGTGGCATAAGCTATTGAATGTTTTACTTGAAAACAATGATTTTAATGTTTGTGTTAAAAAAAAAATTTGAAAAATATAATTATAAATTAAACATTAAGTAGTAGTGTATGTGACATTATGAAAAACATTGTTATAAGTGATTACATTTTGATATAATGTTTTTTGACTTTAATATTGTTAAATTTATATTTTTTTGGTTTCTTTGTTTTAGATATGAGGAGATGTGAAGATATATACAAGAAATTAAATATATAATACATCAATTTGGTGTAAAATTGAAAATTTATGTATAGCTACGGGTCTGGTCGTGGCTAATCCGTGGCTAAAACAGTCACGAATATTGTTGTGTAGCCAAAGATTCAATCGTGACCCGCCGTCTTTGTTATATCTGAATCTGGACTTTGCTATGTCCAGATCCACTTTAGACGTGTGTTTGTGTGTTAGCCACGGATTATTCCGTGACAATCCGTGGCTACTGTTATGTTGTTGAATGTATGTGAACTATAAAGTTTCCATATACATATATTACAAAATCATAATATATAATTAGACAATAAGTTTCATAGTAAAAATTTCATAACCAAAAAACCATAAATCAACACAAGTTCCACAATATATTACAAAAAGTTTCAGAATATAGTACAAAAAGTTTCAGAACATGGTACAAAAAGTTTCATAAATAATCGACAAGTTTCATAATATAATACATGATTAAACACTCTTATTAACTAAATTTCAGAATATGTTGACGAATCCGAATCCCCTGAAGACTGTCCAGAACCATCGTCTACGAAATTTTCGTAATCCATAGGCTCCACATCTGCCAAATCATCATAATCAGAAGCATTTTCATCAACGACATGTGTTGTTACTCGAATCATTGAACTAGGAACAACGACGTTGTCGACTGCATCATCCTGAAGGGCAGTTAAAGAAATTTAGTCATTCTCGCGATAACCCCTAGGCATAACTTTTGCACATGCCCACCAATCGTCTCTTGCTGAGCCAGATACGCGTGGTTACGGAATGAAACACACTTGGTCACATTGACCATCTAGAACGAAAGGGTCATATTTCTCGTATCGTCTACGCGGGGCCAAATCAACTAAACCAAATGGGTTTCTACGCAATCAGATACCGTCTGTATTGTCAAACCAAGAGCATATGAAAATGTATGCTTTAAGACCAACTCCACCGCGATACTCGATCTTCATTACCTCTTCTATAAGACCGTAATAAGTAGATTCTGCTGTACCTCGTACACCAACTCCATAGTTTTGAGTTCTTTTATCCTGACCGTGTCTGTGATTGTGGAAATGGTATCCACGAGTGAAATACATAGGCCATGACGTGTAATTGTTTCTCGAACCTTGTATAAATTCCAACATCCATAATGGAAATTCATAATTCTTACTCGCTTCATTTATCTGCAAAAGTACCCAATTAATTTATTGTCGAGAACTTTATATATGGAGAGACATCATTAGCATATAAAGTACCCACGTAGTCCCGACACCATTAACGCGTTTCTAGGACTCTAAACCAAGTTTCATGCAACATGAGTGCTTCTAAGTGCTTATATGAATGAGACATGAAACATGAGTGCTTATAAGTGTTGCAATGAGCTTTGTACAAATTTGACGAAGTTATGATACACCTAACAACGCGTTTCTAGGACTCTAAACCAAGTTTCATGCAACATGAGTGTTTATAAGTGTCTCAATGAGCTTTGTACAAGTTTAACGAACATATGAAACATCTAACAACTTGTTTCTAAGACTCTAAACCAAGTTTCATGCAACATAAATTTTTATAAGTATTTCAACGAACTTTGTACAAGTTTTACGAACTTATGAAACATCTAACAACACGTTTCAGGGATTCTAAACCAAGTTTCATCCAACATGAGTGCTTATAAGTGTCTCGATGACCTTTGTACAAGTTTGACGAACTTATGAAAAATCTAACAACGCGTTTCTAGGACTCTAAACCAAGTTCCATGAAACATGATGGCTTATAAGTGTCTCAATGAGCTTTGTACAAGTTTGATGAACTTATGAAACATCTAACGACGCGGTTTCTAGGACTTTAAACCAAGTTTCATGCTACATGAGCGCTTATTAGTTTCGCAATGAGCTTTGTACAAGTTTCACGAACTTATGAAACATCTAACGACGCGGTTTCTAGGACTCTAAACCAAGTTTCATGCTACATGAGTGCTTATAAGTGTCTCAATGAGCTTTGTACTAGTTTCACGAACTTATGAGACATCTAACAACACGTTTCTAGGACTCTAAACCAAGTTTCATGTAAAATCAGTGCTTATAAGTGTCAACATGAGCTTTGTACAAGTTTGACGAACTTATGAAACATCTAACAACACGTTTTTATAACTCTAAACCAAGTTTCATGCAACATGAGTTCTTATAAGTGTCTCAATGAGCTTTGTACAAGTTTGACGAACTTATGAAACATCTAACGACGCGGTTTCTAGGACTCTAAACCAAGTTTCATGCTACATGGGCGCTTATTAGTGTCTCAATGAGCTGTGTACAAGTTTCACGAACCTATGAAAAATCTAACGACGCGGTTTCAAGGACTCTAAACCAAGTTTCATGCAAGATGAGTGCTTATAAGCGTCTCAATGAGCTTTGTTCAAGTTTGACGAACTTATGAAACATCTAACAATGGGTTTCTAGGACTATAAACCAAGTTTCATGCAACATGAGTGCTTATAAGTGTCTCAACGAGCTTTGTACAAGTTTCACAAACTTCTAAAACATTTAACAACGCATCTCTAGGACTCTAAACCAAGTTTCATGCAGCATGAGTTCTTATAAGTGTCTCAATGATCTTTGTACAAGTTTCACAAACTTATCAAACATCTAACAATCCGTTTCTAGGACTCTAAACCAAGTTTCATGCAACATGAGTTATTATAAGTGTCTCAATGAGCTTTTTACAAGTTTTACGAATTTATGAAACATCTAAAAACGTGGTTGCTAGAACTCTAAACCAAGTTTCATTCCACATGAGTGCTTATAAGTGTCTCAATGAGCTTTGTACAAGTTTGACGAACTTATGAAACATCTAACAACGCGTTTCTAGGACTCTAAACCAAGTTTCATGCAACATGAGTGCTTATAAGTGTCTCAATGAGCTTTGTACTAGTTTGACGAACTTATGAAACATCTAAAAACGCGTTTCTTGGGCTCTAAACCATGTTTCATGCAACATGAGTGCTTATAAGTGTTTCAATGAGCTTTGTACAAGTTTTACGAACTTATGAAACATCTAATGAAGCGGTTTTTAGGACTCTAAACCAAGTTTCAGGCTACATGAGTGCTTATAAGTGTCTCAATGAGCTTTGTACAAGTTTCACGAACTTATGAAACATCTAACGACGCGGTTTCTAGGACTCTAATCCAAGATTCATGCTACATGAGTGGTTATAAGTGTCTCAATGAGCTTAGTACAATTTTCACGAACTTATGAGACATCTAACAACGTGTTTCTAGGACTCTAATCCAAGTTTCATGCAACATGAGTTTTTATAACTGTCTCCGCGAACTTTGTACAAGTTTAACGAACTTATGAAACATCTAACAACGCGTTTCTAGGACTCTAAACCAAGTTTCTTGCAACATGATTGATTATAAGTTTCTCAATGACCTTTGTACAAGTTTGATGAACTTATAAAACATCTAACAACGTGTTTCTAGGACTTTAAACTAAGTATCATGCAACATGAGTTATTATAAGTTCATCAATGTTCTTTGTACAAGTTTCACAAACTTATGAAACATCTAACAACGTGGTTTCTATGACTCTAAACCATGTTTCATGCAACATGAGTGCTTATAAGTATTCAAATAATCTTTATACAAGTTTGACGAACTTATGAAACATCTAAAAACGGGGTTTTTAGGACTTTAAACCAAGATTCATGCAACATGAGTGCTTATAAGTGTCCCAATGAGCTTTATACAAGTTTGAGGAACTTATGCAACATCTAATAATGTGGTTTATAGGACACTAAATCATGTTGCATGAAACATGGTTTAGAGTCATATGAATGCTTATAAGTGCTTATATGAATGAGACATGAAACATGAGTGCTTATAAGTGTCGCAATGAGCTTTGTACAAGTTTGACGAAGTTATGATACATCTAACAACGCGTTTCTAGGACTCTAAACCAAGTTTCATGCAACATGAGTGCTTATAAGTGTCTCGATGAGCTTAGTACAATTTTCACGAACTTATGAGACATCTAACAACGCGTTTCTAGGACTCCAAAGAAAGTTTCATGCAACATGTGTGTTTATAAGTGTCTCAATGAGCTTTGTACAAGTTTAACGAACTTATGAAACATCTAACAATGTGTTTCTAAGACTCTAAACCAAGTTTCATGCAACATACATTTTTATAAGAGTTTCAACGAACTTTGTACAAGTTTTACGAACTTATGAAATATCTAACAACGCATTTCAGAGACTCTAAACCAAGTTTCTTGCAACATGATTGATTATAAATTTCTCAATGACCTTTGTACAAGTTTGACGAACTTATAAAACATCTAACAACGCGTTTCTAGGACTTTAAACTAAGTATCATGCAACATGAGTTATTATAAGTTCCTAAATGTTCTTTGTACAAGTTTCATGAACTTATGAAATATCTAACAACGTGGTTTCTAGGACTCTAAACCAAGTTTCATGCAACATGAGTGCTTATAAGGGTCCAAATAAGCTTTATACAAGTTTGACGAACTTATGAAACATCTAACAACGTGGTTTCTAGGACTCTAAACCAAGTTTCATGCAACATAAGGGCTTATAAGTGTCCCAATGAGCTTTATACAAGTTTGAAGAACTTATCCAACATCTAACAACGTGGTTTCTAGGACTCTAAATCATGTTTCATGCAAAATAAGTGCTTATAAGTTCCTCAATGAGCTTTGTACAAGTTTCACGAACTAATGAAACATCTAACTACGCGTTTCTAGGACTCTAAACCAACTTTCATGCAATATGAGTGCTTATAAGTTCCTCAATGAGCTTTGTACAAGTATGAAGAACTTATGAAACATCTAACAATGCGTTTCTAGGACTCTAAACCAAGTTTCATGCAACATGAGTGGTTATAAGTTTCTCAATGAGCTCTGTACAAGTTTGAAGAACTTATGAAGCATCTAACAACGCGTTTCTAGGACTCTAAACCAAGTTTCATATACAACATGAGTGCTTATAAATGTCTCAATGATATTTGTACAAGTTTGATGAACTAATGAAACGTATAACAACGCGTTTCTACGACCCTAAACCTACTTTCATGCAACAAGAGTGCTTATAAGTTCCTCAATGAGCTTTGTTAAAGTTTGCGAACTTATGAAACATCTAAAAACGTGGTTTCTAGGACTCTAAACCAAGTTTCATGCAACATGAGTGCTTATAAGTGTCTCAATGAGCTTTATACAAGTTTGGCGAACTTATGAAACATCTAACAACGTGGTTTCTAGGACTCTAAACCAGGTTTTATGCAACATGAGTGCTTATAATTGTCTGAATGAGATTGGTACAAGTTTCACTAACTTATGAAGCATCTTACTACGCGTTTCTAGGACTCTAAACCAAGTTTCATACAACATGAGTGCTTATAAGTGTCTCAATGATCTTTGTACAAGTTTGACGAACTTATGAAACATATATCAACGTGTTTCTACGACTCTAAACCTACTTTCATGCAATAAGATTGCTTATAAGTTCCTCAATGAAATTTGTTAAAGTTTGACGAACTTATAAAACATCTAACAACGTGGTTTCCAGGACTCGAAACCAAGTTTCATGCAACATGAGTGTTTATAAGTGTCTCAATGAGCTTTATACAAGTTTGACGAACTTATGAAAAATCTAACAACGTGGTTTCTAGGACTCTAAACCAAGTTTCATGCAACATAAATTCTTATAAGTCTCTCAATGAGCTTGGTAAAAGTTTCACGAATTTATGAAATATGTAACAACGCGTTTCTAGGACTATAAACCAAGTTTCATGTATTATATGTGTTTATAAGTGTCTCAATTAGCTTTGTACAAGTTTCACTAATTTATGAAAAATCTAACAACACGTTTCTAGGACTCTAAACCAAGTTTCGTGCGCCATGAGTGCTTATAAGTGTCTCAATGTTCTTTGTACAAGTTTGTCGAACTTATGAAAAATCTTACAACGCGTTTCTAGGACTCTAAACCACGTTTCATGCAACATGAGTGCTTATAAGTGTCTCAATGAGCTTTGTACAAGTTTGAAGAACTTATGAAACATCTAACAACGTGGTTGCTAGGACTCTAAACCAAGTTTCATTGCAACATGAGTGCTTATAAGTGTCTCAATCAGATTTGTATAAGTTTAACTAACTTATGAAACATCTAACAAGGCGTTGCTAGGAATCTAAACTAAGTTTTATGCAAAATGAGTGCTTATATTGTCTCAATGAGCTTTTTACAAGTTTGACGAACTTACGAAACATCTAACAAAGTGTTTTTAGGACTCTAAACCAAGTTTCATGCAACATGAGGTCTTATAAGTGTCTTAATGAGCTGTGTACAAGTTTGACGAACTTATGAAACATCTAACAACGCGTTTCTAGGACTCTAAACCATGTTTCATGAAACATGAGTGCTTATAAGTGTCGCAATGAGCTTTGTACAAGTTTGACGAAGTTATGATACATAACAACGCGTTTCTAGGACTCTAAACCAAGTTTCATGCAACATGAGTGCTTATAAGTGTCTCAATGAGCTTAGTACAATTTTCACGAACTTATGAGACATCTAACAACGCATTTCTAGGACTCCAAATAAAGTTTCATGCAACATGTGTGTTTATAAGTGTCTCAATGATCTTTGTACAAGTTTAACGAACTTATGAAACATCTAACAACGTGTTTCTAAGACTCTAAACCAAGTTTCATGCAACATAAATTTTTATAAGTGTTTCAACGAACTTTGTACAAGTTTTACGAACTTATGAAACATCTAACAACGCGGTTTCTAGGACTCTTAACCAAGTTTCATGCAACATGAATGCTTATAAGGGTCCAAATAAGCTTTATACAAGTTTGACGAACTTATGAAACATCTAACAACGTGGTTTCTAGGACTCTAAACGAAGTTTCATGCAACGTGAGGGCTTATAAGTGTCTTAATGAGCTATGTACAAGTTTGACGAACTTATGAAACATCTAACAACGCGTTTCTAGGACTCTAAACCAAGTTTCATGCAACATGAGTGCTTATAAGTTTCTCAATGAGCTTTGTACAATTTTCACGAACTTATGAGACATCTAACAACGCGTTTCTAGGACTCCGAAGAAAGTTTCATGCAACATGTGTGTTTATAAGTGTCTCAATGAGCTTTGTACAAGTTTAACGAACTTATGAAACATCTAACAACGTGTTTCCAGGACTCTAAACCAAGTTTCATGCAACATGAGTTTTTATAATTGTTTCAACGTACTTTGTACAAGTTTTACGAACTTATGAAACATCTAACAACGCGTTTCTGGGACTCCAAACCAAGTTTCTTGCAACATGATTGATTATAAGTATCTCAATGAGCTTTGTACAAGTTTTACGAACTTATAAAACATCTAACAACGCGTTTCTAGGACTTTAAACTAAGTATCATGCAACATGAGTTATTATAAGTTCCTCAATGTTCTTGGTACAAGTTTCACGAACTTATGAAACATCTAACAACGTGGTTTCTAGGACTCTAAACGAAGTTTCATGCAACATGAGTGCTTATAACACTACAAGAATCTGCACATTTAGCGACGATCACATTTTCGTCGCTATTTCGAAATCGTCGCTAATTAGCGACGACTCGAAATCGTTGCTAATTCGTTGCCAAAAATTCGTTGCTAATTCGTTGCTATTTTAGCAACGAAATAGCAACGAATTTGCAACGTTATTTTAGCTTCGAAATAGCGACGATTTAGCGTCGAATTTAAAAAAATTATTATTCTGCAAACGTCGCTAATTCGTTGGTAATTTAGCAACGAATTGGCAACGATTCTTTATACATATCGATGAAATCGTTGCAAAAATCGTTGCTAAATTAACAACGATTTGGCAACGAAGAGCATAACAATCGTCGGTAATTCGTTGCTAATTTAGCAACGAATTAGCTACGATTTTTAAAAAAAATTAAAAAAAAAAATAATATTAAAATATTAAAATTAAAATAAAATTATTATAATTAAAATTTAAAATTCAAATTACATTTTAAAAAAACTAAACTAGGGATCAAAATTATTAATCCCGACATTCCGTCTCAGTTCTTGAGTTGCGGCTTCAGCCTCGTCTGGACGAACTTCCGGTTCCGGATCGATCCCTAATTCGTGTTCCCGCATCGCATTAGCCAGGTTTGGACTATCCATCGCAATTATGGAGAATAGATCCGTCATTGTCTTGAAGCGGGCGTTTGTATCTTGGAGTTCCTGTCGCAAACGAGCATTCTCCGCGACTCGATCTCGCTGAGAAACATGAGGTTGCGATGAAGAAGCTGCGGGAACGGTCTCGATAGAACCGACTCCGAAAGTGCGGTTCTTCTTTTTCGGAGCGACCTATACGTAGAATTAATATTATATATCCGTTAGTAAATATAATATAAGTTAAAAATATAAATTAAATTATTTACCTCGTAGTAGATTTGCTCGCATTCCGCGACCGAAAGTCGTCCCGAGGAGTTCACTGAGCTCTCGTCTTCAGTGGACGACTGACTTACCCGCTCGGCGAGTCTAGCCTCATAGTCATTCACGATCTTTTCAGATCGTGAACTGACATATGACCCATCTTTGCGCTTCTGGGTTTTCTTCAATATCTCCACAATAGGGGGAAGTTCACCCTCTTTCTCGGCCTATATTTGATATTTATATTAGATATTTATTTATTTGTAAAATAAATAAAACAAAGTGTTAAAAAATTAAATTTACCATTTTAATACGACGACCGGCGTATGAACTCGGTCCCGAAGTGTGGACGTTGGGACCATTCTCGTCGACATGAGTGAGGCGGGACTTGGAACAGTTTTCTGCGACGGCGAGAGCATGCGGTTCTGTCCAGTAGTCGATCATCCCTTTCCACACCGCCGTGTCCATCGACTTCGGCATTCCACCATCTCCTTTTAGTTTCCAGTCTTTCTTCCAACTGGAAACAATGCCGGTAAGGCGGTGCATCGCCTTCTCGTTGAACCCCTTACGGACTTTCACCGTATCAGCCTCGGCCCAATGTCATTTTTGCTATTAATTAAAACTAAGTTTTAGTTTAACTTTTTAAATTAGAAATTTTAAATTAAAATTTATAAATTAAATATTTTAATTTATATTTAAATATAAATTATTTTAATTAAAATTTAAAATTTAATTTAATTAAAATTTAAAATTTAATTTAATTTACCGCGAAAGATTCGAACCAGATGTCATGTATGTATCCCGGCGTTTGGGACCAGTTCACGTGCGGCTCGACGAAGTAAGACTTCATTGTGTCCGCGACACTCCGACTCACTTTGTTATCGCAAAACCTAACAAAGTACAATTTTTTATTAATATTTAATATTTAATAATTTTTTTATTATTTTTTAATATTTTTAATAAAATATTAAAAAATTACCAAAATGTGTGTCGCGACCGGTCTGGATCTATCAACGGCAAACGGTCGTGGCCTTCTTGCCGTAGGAGATCCAAGATCCGCATCATGTGGGGTCCTTGATGCGGAGGCGGTGGTAAATCCGCCGACATATCTCCAACCGGTGGAATGTTAGAAGCAGCATCTAATCCCACCTCGGGGACCTCGGGGATTTCGGTTGGGTTGGTTCTGAAGGTTGTCGGATCGGATTAGAATTAGATCCGCTACCAGAACGATTACGGATGAAATTAAAATAATGGTTTGGACGAGGAGGCATTTTTGTAAAAAAGTTTAGTGTTTTAAGAAGAAATTGTGATGTTTTTATAGAGAGATTGTAGAGAGATAAAATGTAGAGAGATGGTTGTGTGAAAAAATGAAAGAATTTGGCCATATTTATAGATTTTGTGATCGTTGCTAAATCGATTTAGCAACGAATAGATTTTGTAATCTTTTCGTTTTCCCAACGACGAATCGTTGCTAAATCGTTGCTAAATATCAAATAGCAACGATTTAGCAACGGCAATTTAAACCCCTTAAATTTCTACTTATGAATTTGTTGCTAAATCGTGGCAAAATTTGCAAATTTGTTGCAAATTCGTTGATAATTTGCAAAAAAAAATTAAAAAAATATTAAAATTGCAAATACAAGTTACAAATTTATTCATTATTGTCGGAATCAAATGATTCGATATCGCTAACTTCATCGAATTCTTCATTTTCTTCTGTGGATCATTCGTTTTCATCATCCACAATATCTTCAGCTACTTGATTATCAGGATCAACAAGAAATACATCTTCGGTCGATTGATTTGTTTGTATAATTGTCCCACCAACGACATCTTGTTGCATAGGAACTTCATCATTACCCATAATTAAACCTCTCGGAACCACTCGAATTATTGCACTCCACGATATACCACTAGTTTTAACGCGAGGATACGGAATGAATGTAACTTGCTCAGCATGCGATCCGAGGATAAATGGTTCGAACTTCCGATATCGTCGTGATTGGTTGACGTCGATGACACCAAATTTGTTGTAACGTACACCACGACCTAATGTTGGATCAAACCAATCACATTTAAAAAGTGTTGTTCTTAAATTGACTAATCTCGGGTATTGGACTTCGATAATATCCGTGAGAAGCCCATAAAAAACCGAATCGCCCTCAACAGTGACACCATAATTTGCGGTTTCTCGATGTTGACCATGACTTACTGTGTGGAAGACGTAACCACGAGTAAAATACATAGGCGAAGTTGTGATCTTTCCAAGTGGTCCTTGTATTAACTCGCGAAACCAAACCGGATATGTGGTGTCACCATATTCAACTTGCGTTTTTAACCAACCCGCAAAATCGCGTTCTTTATAAGCAGTAAGTTCGTCTTTCGAAAGTCCAGGATAGACTTCCTCCACTTGTTCCTCAAACATTCTAATTGAAATAAACCCCCTCGTTATATATATATATAGATCGTTAGGAAAAATATTATAGCTTATATATAAAAACATATAATATATTACCTTTCGAAAGGTCGGGCGTAATCACAATTAAGGAGGATGTAAGTATGTGCACTTTGTCGATGTTGATCACTTTCCCACCAAACTTCTTTTATTTTTCCGCTAGCTCTTCCAATTGGGGAAAATATATCAGGTACCCCATCTACTTCATATATTGCGCCAACGCCGCCGTCATCGTATCGTCGTGTTTTTGTTCTACGTGTTCGTACATTGGAACCGAAATAGTATGATGCGAAATGAGAAGTCTCTTCCGTTAAAGATCCAGCAACGATAGATCCTTCAACCCTTGCTAGGTTTTTCGCTTTTCCTTTCAAATGTCCCATAAATCGTTCAAAGGGATACATCCACCGAAACTGCACAGGCCCTCCTAGTTTTGCCTCGTGAGGAAGATGTATTGGAAGGTGTTCCATTACATCGAAAAAAGATGGAGGAAAAATCTTTTCCAAGTTGCACAACAAAATAGGGATATTTTCACGCAGCTGTTCAATGACATATTCTGAAAGTGTACGAGTACATAAATCTCGGAAAAACGCACTGATACCTGAAATTTTATAAAATTCATGACTATATATTGTAATTAAAGTAATTAAAAAGATAATTAATTAATTATTAATTAGTACCTGCAATTGCTAAGTGTGCGGGTTCAGGTAGAAGCTCGTCGAAGGCAAAAGGTAATAGTCTCTGCATAAATACATGACAATCATGACTTTTCATACCTGAAAACTTTTGTCCATTCTCAACACATGCGGATAGCTTTGAAACATATTCGTCGGGGAATTTGACATCTGACGCTACCCAATTAAATAAAGCGTTTTTCGCTTCAAGTTTCAATCTGTAGATCGGGACTGGAGCGTTACCATCGTTCGTGATATGCAACTCACTTCTAAAACATATTTCTGGCAAATCCAATCTTGTCTTCAAATTGTCTTTCGTTCTCCCCTGCACATTCAACAATGTGTACATGATGTTATCAAATAAATTTTTCTCAATGTGCATAACATCAAGGTTATGTCTCAACAAATGATCTTTCCAGTAAGGGAGTTACCAAAAGATGCTTTTCTTGTGCCAGTTATGGGTTTCCCCGTATCCGTCAGGTAAATTCGAAACATGCCAATTTCCACCCCGTCTACATGTTTCTTGCGCCCCGTAATAATCCAACTCGTTTAGTAACTCTGTCCCCGCCGGATATAGTAGGGGTGGTTGTTTAACGACTTTATTCTTCTTGAACAACCTTATGTTCTTCCGGTACGGATGATTAATTGGAAGAAATCGTCGGTGACAATCAAACCAACTTGTTTTCCTTCCGTGTGGGAGTTGAAACGCTTCAGTCCGATGATGACAATAAGGGCAAGACAATCGTCCATGCGTTGTCCAACCGGATAACATGGCATAAGCAGGAAAGTCACTAATAGTCCACATAAGCACGCACGCATCATAAAATTTCTTTTGCACGATATATCGTACGTACGAACCCCAGTGTACCATAACTCTTTTAGCTCATGGATTAAAGGTTGCAGAAAAATATCTAGAGCTCTCTTTGGATGTTTCGGACCAGGAACTAATATACTTAAGAAGAGGAATTCTCTTTGCATGCACATATATGGAGGAAGATTATAAGGGGTTACGATAATCGGCCACAAGAAGTATTGTCTACCGTACATACCAAATGGACTAAATCCGTCGAGTGCATAAACCAAGATATACATTACGAATCTCTCTAGAGAAGTCAGAGTATACCGTGTTAAAGTGCTTCCAAGCCTTTGCATCTGACGGATGAGTTACTTCCCCATCTACGACCGAGTGCTCGAATGCCATCTCATTGAATCGGATGTCCTTTCGATTGATACAATCTCTTGAGCCTGTCCGTAATGGGTAAGTACCACATCCGTTGATACGGGACCTTACTCCCTTTTCCATGGACCTTATATCTCGACTGACGGCAAAAACGACATTTCTGCAACTTATCATCATCTTTCCAATAAATCATACAATTGTTAACACAAACATCAATCATTTCTGAAGGCAATCCAAGACTAGAAACCAACTTTTGTATTTCATAATATGAATCAGCAGCTACATTACTCTCAGGCAAATACTCTTTTAGTAATTCCGCCTAGGAGTCTATGCAAAATTCACTCAAATTATGATCCGATTTGATATTCATCATTCTAGATGCTAATGATAGTTTTGACAATCCATCTTTACATCCATCGTAAATTGGTTTATTCGCAGCATCTAACATATCATAAAAACGTTTAGCATCTTGGTTAGGTTCTTCAACAACATTTTCATATAAATACTCCCTCGTATCATGAAATCCATCAGCAACCATGTCATGATATCTATTATCATCTACATGCACATTCGACCCACCATGATGATCATAGCTACTATCAAAATGATGCGGTAAATTAGCTGGTTCGTTAGTTTCAGGAACATGAAACGAACTACTTTCTCCAAATTCGGTGTTATTATAATTATCCTCTTCCCCATGTTGAAACCAAACAAAATATTGTGGCATAAAACCCCTATTAAAAAGATGTTTCCATACGGTATCAACATGAATGTATTTAGTGTTCACACACTTCTTACATGGACAATACATTTTACCAGTTTCTTGAGTAGTCTGCATGTTTCCAGCTTGATACATGAATGTTTGAAGTCCCTCCGTGAACTCTGTTGTCACTATCCCCGATCGATCTTTGTGTCTATACATCCAAGATCGTAATTCGTATACGTTATTATCGTGAGACATTTTGAGTATATATGTTATGAAAGTTTTTGTATAAGTGTTTAGAATATATATAAGAGAGAATGTTTTGATATTGTGTTGTGATTTTGATTTGGTCGAATGAGTTTATATAGGGACATTGGCAAGGAAATTTAGCAACGATTTAGCAACGAAATATTTTTACCAATGAATTAGCAACGATTTTGAGAGGAAATTGCAACGAATAATTCGTTGCTATTTGGCGACGAATTAGCGACGAAATTTAGTGTCGTTGCTAATTCCTCGCTAATTCCTCACAAATCCGTTGCTAAATAAATTCTTCGCTAATTCCTTGCTAAAATTCGTTGTTATTTGCCCAGTTTCTTGTAGTGTAAGGGTCCAAATAAGCTTTATAAAAGTTTGACAAACTTATGAAACAATTAACAACGTGGTTTCTAGTACTCTAAACCAAGTTTCATGCAACATGAGTGCTTATAAGTGTCCCAATGAGCTTTATACAAGTTTGAAGAACTTATGCAACATCTAACAACGTGGTTTCAAGGACTCTAAATCATGTTTCATGCAATATGAGTGCTTATAAGTTCCTCAATGAGCTTTGTACAAGTTTCACAAACTAATGAAACACGCGTTTCTAGGACTCTAAACCAACTTTCATGCAACATGAGTGCTTATAAGTGTCTCAATTGGCTTTGTACAAGTCTGACGAACTTATGAAACATCTAACAATGCGTTTCTAGGACTCTAAACCAAGTTTCATGCAACATGAGTTGTAATAAGTTTCTCAATGAGTTATGTACAAGTTTGACGAACTTATGAAACATCTAACAACGCGCTTCTAGGACTCTAAACCAAGTTTCATTCAACATGAGTGTTTATAACTTCCTCTATGAGCTTTGTACAAGTTTCACGAACTTATGAAACATCTAACAACGCGTTTCTAGGACTCTAAACCAAGTTTCATGCAACATGACTTCTTATAAGTGTCTCAATGAGCTTTGTACAAGTTTGACGAACTTAAGAAACATCTAACAACGCGTTTCTAGGACTCTAAACCAACTTTCATGCAACAAGAGTGCTTATAACTTCTTTAATGAGCTTTGTTAAAGTTTAACTAACTTATGAAAATTCTAACAACGTGGTTTCTAGGACTCTAAACCTAGTTTCATGCAACATAAGTGCTTATTAGTGTCTCAATGAGCTTTCTACAAGTTTGACGAACTTATGAAACATCTAACAACGTGGTTTCTAGGAATCTAAACCAAGTTTCATGCAACATGAGTGCTTATAAGTGTCTTAATGAGCTTTGTACATGTTTGACGAATGTATGAAACATTTAACAATGCTTTTCTAGGACTCGAAACCAAATTTCATGCAACATAAGTGCTTATAAGTGTCTCAATGAGCTTTGTACAAGTTTCACGGACTTATGAAACATCTAGCAACGCGTTTCTAGGACTCTTAACAAAGTTTCATGCAACATGAGTGATTATAAGTTCCTCAATGAGCTTTGTACCAGTTTCACGAACTTATGAAACATCTAACAACGTGTTTCTAGGACTCTAAACCAAGTTTCATGCAACATGAGTGCTTACAAGTGTCTCAATGAGCTTTTTCAATTTTGACTAACTTATGAAACATATAACAACGCGTTTCTACGACTCTAAACCAACTTTCATGCAACAAGAGTGCTTATAAATTCCTCAAAAGGTTTGACGAACTTATGAAACATCTAACAACATTGTTTCTAGGACTCTAAACAAAATTTCAGTGAACATGAGTTCTTATAAGCGTCTCGATGAGCTTTGTACAAGTTTGACGAACTTATGAAACATATAAAAACATGTTTCTAGGACTCTAAACCAAGTTACATGCAACATAAGTGCTTACAAGTGTCTCAATGAGCTTTGTACAAGTTTTCCGAACTTATGAAACATATAAAAACATGTTTCTACGGCTCTAAACCAACTTTCATGCAACAAGAGTGCTTATAAGTTCCTTAATGAGCTTTGTTAAATTTTAACAAACTTATGAAACATCTGAAAACGTGGTTTCTAGGACTCTAAACCAAGTTTCATGCAACATGGGTGCTTATAAGTGTCTCAATGAGCTTTATACAAGTTTGACGAACTTATGAAAAATCTGACAACGTGGTTTCTAGGACTCTAAACCAAGTTTTATGCAACATGAGTGCTTATAATTGTCCTAATGAAATTTGTACAAGCTTCACGAACTTATGAACCATCTAACAAAAGTGTCTCAATGATCTTTTTACAAGTTTGACGAACTTATGAAACATATAACAACTCGTTTCTACGACTCTAAACCTACTTTCATGCAACAATAGTTCTTATAAGTTCCTCAATGAGCTTTGTTAAAGTTTGAGGAACTTATGAAACATCTAACAACGCGTTTCTAGGACTCTAAACCACGTTTCATGCAACATGAGTGCTTATTTGTGTCTATACATCCAAGATCGTAACTCGTATACGTTATTACCGTGAGACATTTTGAGTATATATGTTATGAAAGTTTTTGTATGAGTATATATGTTAACGAATAATTCGTCGCTAATTACCGGTGGAGCTCAATGAAAACGTGCTCACCAACTTAGCAATATTCCTTGCAAATTCGTCGCTATTTAACAAGGAAATATCATCGTCGCTAAATCGTCGCTAAATAGCGACGATATAGGAATTCCTCCTTGCTAAAATTCGTTGCTATTTACCCAGTTTCTTGTAGTGACATTAATATTTTTAAAAAATAGAAAACATTATTACAGCATCATACAGTATTTATAAATTTTAACCTTGAAGTTTTTTTAGCAAACTAAGAAATAAACAAAGTAAATTAATAAATTTATTAAAAATTAATATTATTTTAAAATTTTAATAAATTACTAAACTTAGAAAACGCGTTGTTAGATGTTTAACAAGTTCGTGAAAATCTTACAAAGATCATCGAGGCACCGAAAAGAACTCATCTTGCTTAAACTTGGTTTAAAGTCGTAAAAACACGTTGTTAGATGTTTCATTAATTTGTGAAATTTCTACAAAGATAATTGAGGTAATAAGCACTCATCTTGCTTTAAACTTTGTTTATATATATGTGTAGAAAACGCGTTGTTAGATGTTTCATAAGTTCGTGAAATTTGTAAAAGATCATTGAGGCACTTTTAAGAACCCCTCTTGCTTAAAACTTGGTTTAGAGTCGTAGAAAGCGCGTTGTTAGATGTTTCATAAGTTTTTGAAACGTGTATGCATATAACTGAGGCAGAAATAAGACATCATCTTGCTTAAAATTTGATTTCGAGTTTTAATCCACTGCGTTGTTAGATGTTTCATAAGTTCGTGAAACTTGTACAAAGATCATCGAAGCACTTATCAGCACTCATCTTGCTTAAAATTTGTTTTAGAGTAGTAGAAAACACATTTCTAGATGTTTCATAAGTTCGTTAAACTTGTACAAAGATCGGTGAGGCACTCAAAAGAACTCACCTTTCTTAAAACTTGGTTTAGAGTTGTTAAAAACGCGTTGTTAGATGTTTCATAACTTCGTGAAACTTGTACAAGGATCATTGAAGAAATTATAAGCACTCATCTTTCTTAAAACTTTGTTAAGAGTCGTAGAAAACACGTTGTTAAATGTTTCATATGTTTGTGAAACTTGTAGAAAGATCATTGAGGCTCCAATAAGCAATCATCTTGCTTAAAACACTTTAGATCGAGAGTCGTAGAAAACGCGTTGTTAGATGTTTCATAAGTTAGTGAAACTTGTACAAAGACAATTAAGGCACTAATAAGACCACATTTTCTGAAATCTTGAATTAGAGTCAGAGAAAACGCGTTGTTAGATGTTTTATAAGTTCATGAAACTTGTAGAAGACCATTGAGGCACTTATAAGCACTCATATTGCTTAAAACTTGGTTTAGAGTCGTTGAAATCTCTTTTTAGATTTTTCAGAAGTTTGTGAAACTTGTACAAAGATCATTGCGGCACTTAAAAGCAATCACTCGTAAAAAAACGTTGTTAGATGTTTCATAAGTTCATGAATTTTCTACAAATATCATTGAGGAAATAAGCATTTATATTGCTTAAAATTTTGTTTATATTCTTAGAAAACGCATTATTAGATGTTTCATAAGTTCGTGAAATTTATACAAGGATCATTGATGTACTTATAAACACTCATCTTTCTTAAAACTTTGTTATGAGTCGTAGAAAACATGTTGTTAGATGTTTCATATGTTCGCGAAACTTGTACAAAGATCATTGAGGCAATTATAAGCACTCATCCTTCTTAAAATTTGTTTTAGAGTAGTAGAAAACACATTGCTAGATGTTTCATAAGTTCGTTAAAGATCGGTGAAGCACTAATAAAAACTCATCTTGCTTAAAACATAGTTTAGAGTCGTATAAAACCCGTTGTTAGATGTTTCATAAGTTCGTGAAACTTGAACAAAGATCATTGAGACACGTATAAGCAATCATCTTGCTTAAGTATTGGTTGAGGGTCGTATAAAACGCGTTGTTAGCTGTTTCATAGGTTCGTGAAAGTTGTACAAAGATCATTAATGCACTAATAAGACTTCATCTTACTTATAACTTGTTTTAGATTCATAGAAAACGCATTGTTAAATGTTTTATAAGTTTGTAAAACCTGTACAAAGATCATTGATGCACTTATAAGCACTCATCTTGCTTAAAAATTGGTTTAGAGTCGTAGAAACCTCGTTTTTAGATGTGTGAGACTTTTACAACGATCATTGAGGCACTTATAAGCACCCATCTTTCTTAAAAATTGGTTAAGATTCGTAGAAAACGCGTTGGAAGATTTTTCATAAGTTCATGAAATACGTAAAAAGATCATTGAGGCACTTATAAGCACTTCTTGCGTAAAACTTGGTTTAGAGTCGTAGAAGACGCGTTGTTAGATGTTTCATTAGTTCGTGAAACTTGTATAGGGATCACTGAGGCATTAATAAGACCTCATATTGCTTAAAACTTGGTTTGGAGTTGTATAAAACCGCGTGTTAGATGTTTCACAAGTTTGCAAAACTTGTGAAAGGTTCATTGAGGCACTTAAAATCACTCATCTTGCTTAAAACTTGGTTAAGAGTCTTAGAAAACATGTTGTTAGATGTTTTATAAGTTCTTGAAATTTCTACAAAGATCATTGAGGCAATATTTAAGCAAGTTGATTTATAACATTCAAATCCATCTTCCTAGATGAATAATTATATCTAAAGTTTGTCAAAAAATGACTATTTAAACAAACAATATTGTGTTATAGTTTCCGTTGAAGAACAATATGATGTTTTGCATATGAAGATATGTTTATGTTACCTTTATATTGGTTGAAGTATATGCAATAGTTATTTGTTAAGAATATTATGGAGTTTGAATCTTTATAATCTTCTAAGATTGTTTTTGATGCATCACTCACATAGTATGTTTTATAAAATTATTTCTAAAGCACACCTTGTTATGCTATATAAAGTGTTGCAAGAAAATATGTTTATTTCCTACTTACATAAACTCTTTATATTTCATTTGAGATTTATCAAAATTTATAGATGTCTTATATACAAATACTTGGAGAATAAACATTGTTGTACTTTAGCTTTAGGCAAAGAAACTAATATGATTTTTGTTGCCTACAAATGACTTTTAGAACAAAAAATGTTGTGCTATGGTTTTCTCTAAAGTAAATATATGTACATGGATAACTTGATAATTAGTTTTTAGCATCAATAGTGAGTTTTGTTTGTTCTGACAACATTACATAACTTGACGAAAATACATTTACGTTATGATACTCTAAAGATGGCGGCGGGAGACACAAACACTATTAAGTAGATAATGTGTAAGAAAGAAGATATTGGAGAGATTTTTTAAACAAAAAAGGAAGAACATATTGGAGAGATTTGATACGCTCACAAGCATTTAATGCATTGATATTGAAGACAAATCATTTAATACATTGATATTGAAGACAGATCATTTAATGCATTGATATTGTGTAAAAATAAGATATTGGCGGGATTTTGAAACATATTTTCAACTGTAAATGCTTTGATTTGTAATATCATGCAAATAGATTTCATCCTTTGATAAAATACTTATCGAGCGACGTAGTTATGGGTAGGGATATTATTAGGTTATATCATATGATTTTCTTACTGATTGATAACTATTTTATCCGCTAACAAATATTATAATATTTATACGTAATTAGAATTTGATAATAAAACAAAATATATTAAAAATTTATATATATTTTAGTTTAAAAAAATATAAAGTAGATTTTCTAACAATCTTAAATCATTGTTTTTGAATTATTTTTATCTTTTATTATATAAACTTTTTCCCCATAAAAAAGGGAGAATTACAAAACTACACCATTTGAATTACATTTCACAAAACTACACCATTTCAAAATTACTTCACAAAACTACACCATTTCAAAATTACTTCACAAAAATACACATAAACACTCAAAAATAAATCCAAATAAACCCTACCCACACAATCCTACTACCTTAATATTATACCTTAAACACTAATTAGCGAACCTAAATGAAAAGATTTTAATCTTTGTAATTATTTAAAGGGTAAATCAAACTTTTAAAATTTTGAAAAGATGTAAATATGTGAAAAATTGAATTATGTAGAGTTTGTAAAGGAGGGGATGAAAGGGTGTAATTTTGTGAATTTCTCTAAAAATAAAGTTATATTAGTTATTGGTTTTATATATCTTTATTATCAGCTAATATTGTTAGCACTTTATTGTTAATTTGTAAAACAATATAATATGCAATATAATATTTTAATTATTTTAAACACATAAAAATAGTTTTGTGATATGTTTTTAGTACAAAAGATTATCCGATAACAGTATAATTATTATTTTACTTGGGGTGCAATAACAACATTCAATCATCAATTTATGGTTGATTTGTAAAACGGTATATATATGCAATATAATATTTTAATTATTTTAAACACATAAAAATAGTGTTGTGATAAAAAACACATAAAAATAGTTTTGTGATATTTTTTAAGTACAAAAAGATTATCGGGTAACAATATAATTATTGTTTTACTTTGGGTGCAATATACAACAACAACATCCAATCATAAAATTCGGTAGACTAAAATAAGAGTATTAAAATGTTATTGTAAATTTGTTACTAATAACAATTTAGTTACCGCTAAGTCGTTATTTTTTGTTTTTATAACGTAATTGTTATGGTCTTATTTGTTATCGCACAAATTTATTGAAATCATAAGATTAAACCAACATTAAAGCATGAGATACAACAAAAACTAAACATTATTAAAGGCAACTTGCATTTAAGAAAAACAATTTCTTAAAAATATAAGTGAAGAAAGATACTCACGTAAGGATTAATGTCTTTTTAAAAGTTGAAATTACTAACAAAATTAAAGAGGATAAAATCACAAAAAGTTGAAAAATCATGACTAAACTACACAAATAGTACTAAGAAACGCATACATGTAGAATCGCCATTTACTTCGGTTGTAACTTTAAAATCACGGTTTACTTTCGATAATAGAAACAAATAAGCGATAAACGAATTTGGTTGAGACAAAATAATGAGAGAAAAATCTAAAAATAACAAAAGAGAAAGATTTTATTTTTTCCTAAAAATGGTGACCGTAAAATTTTTTGGAAGAGAGAGATGAATAAAAAATAAATATTAAAAATAATATTTTATATCGAATATTCATGTGCCACTTTTGTCACGAAAAGATTTGATCTATAAAATTTAAAATTGTAAATATATTGGGGAAAATTGTCATTTCGAACGTGAAATTGTCAACAACAAGACCAACTTTTTGGACCTAATAAACACTTCTTGTGAGCCATCTGAAAAGTTTGACAAGATTATTTTTTAATTCAAAATAAACTAGTTAAAATTTTTTGTCATCATTATACATGATTACAAATAAAACATATGATTGACATGGTAACTCATGTCATCATTCAGATATTAGGATAAATTTGTTTTTTCGAAAAAAAATTTTAGGATAGATTTATTTGGTGTAAAAAAGTAAAATAAATCTATTTATAGCACATCAACTATTATCTAAAAAAATGAAATATATTTATGTTATTCCAACTATAATTTTAACCAAGAAATAAAATTATTTGAGAAATAAATTAATTTTACTAATTATTATCAGAAATCTGATCTCCGCGATTAGCCATTTTCCTCCATTTCCCTATTGTATCCTCAACATTCAAACTCTGTAGTCAAATAATTTTTGAAGGTCTTCTTTTCTTTAAAATGGATTCCATAACAAAGGTGTTAACTACTAGAAAATCAAAAGTTTTAAAGAAGTTTCTAGGAAAACTACTAAATTGTTATCTTTTACTTTAAATTCATTACCTACTTGAAACATCTTCACTTGTAGTGTTTCACGCTTTTTAGTAACAAAATAATACATATTTTCTTTTTACAAATTAAGTTTTGAGAAATAATATAAAACTACTTTTGTAAATATCTCTGAACATAGATTACATGCAATATTCGGTCATTTTCAATCAAATCACTTAAGCCGTCTAACAAGCACCACTTGATGTCAACCATTTATTCGGTCTCTAGCGAATTTATAAATTATTTTACTAAACTATAACATTATAATTTAATATAATTGATTTGGCGTTACTAGGTAAGTATTCGCGTCTTGCGCGGGACAGAATATTCATAAATAATACTCCCTCCGTTTTTTATTGTTTGATTTTATAGGTTTTTTCACACAAATTAAGAAAACACATAAATGACTACTAATAAATATGTTTTGAACAATTTTCAATACTTTTAGACCAATAGTGTTTTAAAACTCTCAATTAATATATTTTGAAAACTACAATTCACAAATATCAATACATAAAACTACATTGATATTTGAGAAAATCAAACATTTAAGAACAAATTTTTTTTTAAAACATCAAACATAAAAGAACAGAGAGAGTATTAAGTTGTATTATGGAAAACCATGAATTGATCAATTTAGTGCTGAACATTTAACCCGAAACCGACTCGACCCAAAAAATCCGGTTTGGTCCGTTTTGGTTCTCATATTATCCTATTGGGTTTTAATATTATCTAACTCGGGTTTCCGTTCTAACCCGAACCGACCTACGATCCGAATTGTACTCAAATAGACCCGAAGATATACACATGTATATAGTTTTGATAAGTTAGTAGGTTATTTCAATTTTTGTGGATTATATGAATAAGCCGAACCAAAACCCGAACCGAACCCGAATTACGCGAAATAAGACCCGAAATTCTTATCAAAAATATGTTAAACCTGGAAAATTCGAACAAAAAAAATCAAAAAACCCGGACCGAATAATATTTGGTTCTGGGTCAGGTTTTGTTAAATATATGAAACTCGACCTGAACCCGAATATATTCGAACCGAACAGAACTGTATTTGTAAACAACTCGAACGAATCCTATATTCTTTAACCCGAACTCGAATGAGCTCGACCTGAAAACCGAATGCCCAGGCTCCAATCCACTAAACAAAGTTTCCGATACCCGTTGGCAATTTATGAGGCATGATTTTATGAAAGACAATTATCGAAAGCCGAAATAACTAATCAAACTTTGGAAGCCTATTCAAAGAAAGAGACATGCATTATGCATACCCCAGTAAATGAAGGTGTAATCCATTTTGATAAACGAAATTTTCACTCTCGTTCCTTCGAATGCCTTATCGTAGTATATAAGGTGTCAATCCGAATCAGGAGCAATCAATATATTAGAACTTATGAGAAACTACACTTAGTCTAAGCAAGTTAAAGAGTTGTTTGTTGAATGTTTTGTAATCGTGTAATCAATAAACGAAAACGAAAAATTAAGAGTTTTAAAGATTCAAATAAAAAGTTAAACAACTAGGTCAGGGTACTTTTAAACGGGTGATCAACTTTCAGATTTTTAATGTCTTTTAACAATTGTAACTTTAAGGTTTTGAAAACGATTTTAGATCAATCCACTCTCGTGACAATGATCATTTTCCTAACAAGTAAACTAAAACAATGTCTTGGATAGTTTAATTCTTAAGAAACTTTAAGTTCAAATCAATTCAACCACTAAACTATTTTTGTTGAATATGTTTTGTTTATATCAACCAAATTAACTTATGCATGGATATATATATATATATATATATATATATATATATATATATTACGTCTTTTTAAGTGTGAACTCTTTTATTTCTTTGAAGAAAAACATACATAACAAACATATGTTTTTGTAGCTTACATACATACGTTTCTAACAAATTTTAATTCTAGCTGTGTGTTTATCGAAAATCTCTAAACAAAACTATAATTCTTTAACAAAAACAAAAAAGTAAAGCAAATTTTGTATTTAAATCATATTTAGCCCACCATAAAACATAAAACTACAATTTTTGAAGTTTGTTCTTTGATTTAATTCTTTTATATTGATAATTTATTACATTTTCAGTTTTGATTTTATTTTGTTGTGATTTTAGTATAGTTTAAGAAAAATATTATATTCTTATTAATATAACACTTAATTTTATTTTATGTATATTTATAGAGAAATTCCTTAGAATACCATCAAAATAAGTTTTTGTTTTGAAAATACCATTATAAAGTTTTTTATAACAAAAATACCATTAAAATGTTTTTTATAACAAAAATACCATCAAAAAGTAGTAGTTTAAAAAAATACCACAAATACAAAAAACGAGTTTAACACTTAGATTTTAAATTTTTTCATTTGGGATCGCTATATAGTGTTTATGGTATAGTTTTGAAGGGGTAGGGTATAGTTTTTTGAAGGTTTTGGGTGTAATTTTGAAAATTTAAAATTTGTGGTATTTATGAGAAAAAACTTTTTAATGATATTTGTAAAACTTTCAAAAATTTGTGCTAATTGTGTTAAAAAAAATTTTTTTTAGTGGTATTCATAAGAATTGCCCTTATTTATATCCGTGTCATAGCGCGGGTCAAACCAACTAATCAAAAATTCCCTCCTATTAATTTTCTTTTTCTTTTTAATTTCCCTCTCCTCTGTTTTATTATTTTACACACTGACTAGAGTATAGACATTCAAAAACTTTTATGTCTCTGAATATTTTCCTTTTACTGTATCGTCCTGTGCTTCGATCTCTTATCTGGGTATGTTCCATTTCTCTCTCTTTTCATGGTTTTGATATGAACTTTGCACATGCATTCATCTTTTATCCTTCCTCTAGATTTTTGCTTGAAAATCTATGTAGCGTCTCTGTAGATTCTGCATGTTTACTGTTCAGAGATCAGTAAGAGCTTTGATTTCTTGGTTTTTGAGGTTTTTCTCTATCGATTGCGAAGATTTTCACTGGGGTTTGGTGTATGAATCTCAATCTAACTATTTTCCTTTGATTTTTCAGACATAATCTTATCTTCTTACAAGGCTGCTGGGTTTACATTTATGTCATGAAGAACGTGCGCATTGTTCACAGATCTCACACTCTCTGAAACTGTAAGCATTAAGTAGAGTTTTATAGTGTGATTTATTAGGATATATGGAACCAATAGGCTTATAGAAATTTCAATGCATGTGATTATGTTGCATGCAGATTTTGTGTTGTTTAGCTGATTGGGAGAGGTTTTGGTTCAATGGATTGCAACAAAGAAGAAGCTGTCAAGGCCAAAAAATTAGCAGAGGAAAAGATACAGGCAGGAGATTATGTTGGAGCTCATAGATTTGTTACAAAGGCTCAAAGACTCTTCCCAAATCTCGAAAATATACCGCAGATGATAGCCATATGTGATGTGCATTCTAATGCAAATAAGAAAATCAATGAGCTTGATAATTGGTATGGTATCCTTCAAGTTCAGCCTTTTTCTGATGTCGACGCCACCAGGAAGCGATACAGAAAGCTCGCTCTGCTCCTCCATTCAGACAAGAACAAGTTTGTTGGTGCTGAGGCTGCTTTCAAGTTGGTCGGGGAAGCAAACAGATGGCTTTCTGATCCGATTAAACGTTCTCAGTATGATCACAGATACAGATCACAATCAGTGTTAGCTGCCAAGCTTTCAATTGCAAACTCGGTTCGTCATGGTGGAGCTGCCGAAAATCCTCTGGGTAAGATTTCAAGTGATAACACGTTTCGGACGTGTTGCCAACAGCTGTGGCCAACACTATAAATACTTGAAAGAGTATATCAACAGACATATGCGTTGTTTAGCTTGCAAGAAATTTTACACCGCCTGCGACATCGGAGATGTAAGAGTGCCACTTAATCGTTCAACAGCTCGGGGAAAAGGAATCCGAAATCAAGAAAAGTACAATTTATCACGACAGAACGCTTCTAAAGGAGCAGAATCAGGAAGTTCCAGAGCTGAGTTGAATATGAACATGACAGTTAGAGGGGAACCCAACCAGAAGAATCAAGATAATAAGAAAAAAGTTGATGGTAAAAGGAAACCCAAGAAAGATGAAGTTTGCATAGAGAATGAAGCTGAAGGAGGAAACCCCCAAAAAGGTATGAATATCTCTGCAGAAATACCTGAAGCTGATGTATTGAAACCGCAACCCGAAGTAAAAGAAACATCGACTAGGATGGAAAAGTTAAGACCTGGTTTAACAGCTCTAAAGAAGAATCAGGCATCCAAAAAGAAGACAAGGGCTGTTGAGGAATCCTCTAAGAGTGTTGAGGTTAATGGATTTGATGCTAAAACATGTACAAATGAATTTAATATGAGGAGGTCGCCGAGGAAAAAGCCGCAGGTTTATTACACAGAGAGAGGAGGAAGAGATGGTGATTTTCTAAGCCCTGCAACCAAAAACACAAAATCAGGTAGTGAATTTGAGTCTGATTCTAATACAAAGCAAATGACCGAAGACAATAAGTCACATGAATTTTGCTGATGCTTGTGTGTTTGTTCTGTTTATGTAGGAAATTCCAAGAAAAATGTGGATTCTGGAAAAGAAGACACTTTATCTGCCAAAAACAAAGAGAGTGAAGGTTTTCATAGTAATGGACAAGATGCAGAATGTTCAAGCAAGATTGATAAAGTTAAAGACGGATACAAAGCTAATATAAGTTCTAATACGCTACATAAAGCTGATCCAGAGTTCAATGTGTTTGAAGTTAGGCCGAAACCAGAAAACTTTGCTGTCAATCAAGTCTGGTCTGTGAGTGATTCTACAGATGGTATGCCAAGGAAGTATGTTCAAGTAAAGGAAGTGCTGAATACCGTGTTTAAAATGCTGATCACTCACCTTGAGCCTGTACATGATATGAATGATGAGAATATACCATTTGCTTGTGGAAAGTTCGAAAGTGGAAAAATAGAGGAGGTTGAAGACAGGTCAATCTTTTCTGGACAGATGCATCACTTGTTTCTTGAGAAGCACTGTTGGTGTTCGAATTAACACATGGGCCCACTAAAGACGTAGATCGAGGCCCAGCAGGAAGTCGGGTCTGTTTCCCTGGAGGCCCTTAAAATTGATGGGCCGAAGGGGGCCCATATTCGCTCATTATCAGTTCGCAAGAGGACGAGGGGAGGTGAGCAGACTTCGGCGGTTAAAGAGTTCGATGACGACATAACGGTTGTCTTAATTCTATTAAATGCGTGTTTATGAGCTAAGACTTAAATGCCATTTATTTGTAAATCATAGTATAAATGGTGGTGAAAAACGAAGGAAAAAGGCATGTCTTTTTCCACATAGAAACTCATATCAACAATTGAATAAACCTTTCTTATCCGATATTTATCTGTTGTTTTTCCTCTGTTATTGTGATCTATCAAGCTTCCGATTCCCAGTATTTACTTCATCCAAATCGTCGTACCCACAAGCACATTTTCATCTATCCAAGGAAAGGCGAAATATGGGCGATCTTCAGAGACTGGAACGAGGAATGGAACACTAGTCTAGAAAAGCACAAGCTACCATATAAGTATGACTTTGTGGAAGTTCTGAGTGATTTTAGTAATGAAGTTGGTATTGGAGTTGCATATATAGAGATGTATATATAGAAAGGCTATAATAGTCATTAGTTTACTAATCTACATTTAACCTAGACTCTTGTATCTATATATTGTAAAGTTCTCCTATCAATGCAAATCATCTTTCCAATAATATTATATGGTATCAGAGCACTATCCCAAAACCTAAAAATCAAAGATTAGCCGTCATCTACTTCTTCACAAAATCTCTTCGTTATTTTGCTCTTCTTTTTCGATCACACCAATTCCATCATGCCAGGAAATAACGATGCCATTCCCATCACCGACAAGCCCACTCTCTACAACGTGAACATGTCGAATGTCACAAAACTCAGTGATTCCAATTTCTTAATGTGGAGTCGCCAAATCCATGCCCTGTTTGATGGATACGACCTAGCCGGGCATCTCGACGGATCTACCGTCCTTCCACCAGCAACAATAACAAAGGAGAATGTCGTCTCTCCCAACCCAGCACATACGTTCTGGAAACGCCAAGATTGATTGATCTACAGCGCTCTTCTCGGTGCAATCTCGACATCGTTACAACTACTTCTCTCTACGACGTCCACATCTGCCGAGATCTGGACACTCTTGAACTCGACTTATGCCACTCCAAGTCGGGGCCATGTAAAGCAATTGAAGCAACAAATCAAAACGTGGACCAAAGGTACTAAGTCCATCAATGAATATTTCAATGGCCATAAAATCCGCTTCGATCAGATTGCTCTCCTTGGCACCAAAATCGACCATGAGGACCAAATTGAATTCATTCTCAATGGCCTCCCTGTTGAGTATAAGACTCTTGTTGATCAAGTCGAAAGTCGTGATAAGGCACCTACCCTCACCGAACTCCATGAAAAGCTACTCAACCATGAAGTGAAGCTTCAAGCTGCTGAGTCTTCCTCTGCCTCATTCGCTGCTCCTGTCTCTGCCAACACAGCATCCACACGACCCTCCTACAACAACAACAATAACAAAGGAAATAATCGGAACTCTTACGGTCCCAACAACAACTCAGGAGGTTCAAATTCTCATCGCTCCTACTCTTACAACGCGCCGAACAGGTCTGATCATGCTCCTTCTTTGCGTGGTTACCAAGGACGATGTCAAATATGCAGCGTCTTTGGTCATAGTGCTCGCACTTGTCCTCAATTTCAGCCAAAGTGCAACTCTGGTTATGGCCATCAGTCTCGCTCCAGCCAGTTTAACAACAATTGGCAACCGCGTGCGAATATGGTCTCAATGGCGCCTGCTGATTCTTGGTATGTCGACTCCGGTGCGACTCACCACCTCACGAGCGATCTCAACAATCTGAGTCTTCATCAACCATACAATGGTGGTGAGGAAGTAACCATAGCTGATGGTTCGTCTCTCACAATATCCCATACCGGTTCTATCAATATTCCTACCCAACCTCGTCCTTTAAACTTAAATAATGTCATTTATATTCCCAATATCTATAAGAACTTTATCTCTGTGTATCGATTGTGCAACACTAATCAAGTGTCTGTGGAATTCTTTCCCGCATCTTTTCAGGTGAAGGATCTCAGAACGGGGGCCCGATTGCTCCAAGGGAGAACTAAGGACGAGTTATACGAGTGGCCAATTCCGAAATCCAAACCAACGACCTTCTTTGCCTCACCAACACCAAAAACAACACTTCCATTTTGGCATTCTCGCCTTGGCCACCCTTCACCACCTGTTTTACATTCACTTCCAGTTTCTAATTCTCTGGAAAAACAATTCCCCTGTTCACCTTGCTTCATTAATAAAAGTCATAAGTTACCTTTCTCCACAAACACTATTGTCTCATCTCATCCCCTTGAATATTTATATTCCGATGTTTGGAGTTCACCGATTTACTCAACAGACAACTACCGATACTATGTCATCTTTGTCGACCACTACACGCGCTATACATGGTTGTACCCGCTCAAGCAAAAGTCACAAGTACGGGAGACATTCATTGCCTTCAAATCACTCGTCGAGAAACGTTTTCGCAACAACATCTGAACTCTCTACTTCGACAATGGCGGAGAATACATTGCGTTGCGATCTTTTCTTGTTGAACATGGAATTTCTCATCTCACCTCTCCACCTCACACCCCGGAACATAATGGCATTGCCGAACGCAAGCATCGACACATTGTAGAAACGGGTCTAACGCTCCTTCACCAAGCATCAGTTCCTAGAAGTTATTGGCCATATGCGTTTGCCGCCGCCGTGTATCTCATTAACCGTCTCCCGACAATCAAACTCCAACACCAATCACCATATCATCGCCTCTTTCAACAAGAACCAAACTACCTCAAACTCCGGATTTTTGGATGCTTGTGCTTTCCTTGGTTAAAGCCATATGTAGCAAATAAACTCGACGACCGCTCTCTCCCGTGTGTCTTTATGGGATACTCACTCACTCAAAGTGCATATCTCTGTCTTCATATCCCAACCGGTCGCATTTACGTATACCGCCATGTTCAATTTGTTGAGGCAAGCTACCCATTTTCCACAACATCAACAACTTCACCGCCTTTGCCTAACCCAGAAATTTCGCCAACATCTGCTCCTCCTTTCACCACCATCACGCCCTTTGACCGGTCACTCGTTATCTCGTCAAGTCACGCGCCCCCGAGCTCATACCTTCACGTAACACAATCGAACACGCGCCCCGTTCCCCGTGTCTATCAACGACGAACTCGTCCCTCACAGGTATTGACTCCTACTTCTCTCCCTTCTTCTACTCCTTCCGTTACCATCGACCCACCTATTCTCACCCAAACAATCACATCGACTTTGCCTCCAATCCCAGAAAACCTACCACAAACAAATCCACCCACTTCCTTGAACCCTCCCCGCCAGACCGAACCACCACCCTCGACTGAGTCGACCCAAATCACCACAAACTACACACCCAAACCACCCAAACCAACCAAAAACGTCCACCCGATGCAAACCAGAACTAAGGACAACACCATCAAACCTAAGACCAAAACATCGTTCACTGTTACTAAACATAAACCCCAACCTCCAATCCCTACTACCATTACCCAAGCATTGCGAGATGCGAATTATCGTCGAGCCATGGACGATGAGCTTAACGCTCAGTTACGGAATTATACCTACGATTTGGTACCTCCAAAACCAGGTCACAATATAATCTCTACTAAATGGATCTTTACTGTTAAATATTTGCCCAATGGTGAGATTGATAGGTATAAAGCGAGATTGGTTGCTCGTGGCTTCAACCAGAAACAAGGAGAAGACTACTCTGAACCTTTCAGTCCTCTGGTCAATAGTGTATCAATACGATCTATTCTTCACCTTGTCGTCACACGTTCATGGCACATCCAACAACTCGACGTCAACAACGCGTTTTTACATGGAACCTTAAGCGAAGAAGTGTATGTCTCGCAGCCACCGGGTTTTGTTGATCAAGATCGACTGGATTATGTGTGGAAGCTACGCAAAGCCCTTCCAATAATATTATAGCATATTTGGGCAAAGTTAAAGGGTTTGCTTCCCGATTTCACTGGGAGGCGCAGCAGCAAGTTTGCCAGATTCAGTTTAATCCGCAAGAGATTCTTAGATTTTCTCACAAAGTGCCAGCAGTCAAAGTTACCGAAAAGGAGAAAGAATGTAGTGTTCCAGGTGACTCATATGAACTCGACCGTGCTGCATTACCAAAAGATATACTTCAAGTTCATATGGAGACGGAGAAAGTGATCCTCAAAGGTGAAGCTGATGGTTCTTGTCCCGAAGCTCCACAAGTTGAAGTGAAGTCCACGCCTGTTCCAAAATTTGTTATGTCTCCATGGAAACATCAAAAACCTGATATTGCTAGTTGCATAGGCAGTAATCTTGGGGAAGCTGAAAACATATCCAGTATAAGCCATACCTTTTCTTCTTGTCTAGTTGATGAGATGAACACACTGAACAAGTCCAGAAAGCGTTGTGAGGCCTCATATATTATCAAACTGCGAAAATATCCTCGACTTAATACAATTCCAAGCCAACAAAAGGTTGAGAAGAAACGTTCTAATAAAGAAAGTAAGATGAATACCACAAAGAGTTTTGCTGCAGATTCTCTAGGAATCAGAAAATCGCCAAGCGAGACTCGGGAAGGTGAAAGCTCGAAGAAACAACGAAGCAATGGTGGATTACGTTCTCTTTCCCAGAAGACTGATTTGGCTACTCAGTTAAATGGCTCTACTACTGAGTCCCTTGAGACAACTCTTGCCTCACCAAGCAGCAAAACACCGCAGAGAAATGCTTTTGACTTCAAGAAACAGAGATATGAAGACAAATTCCGAGTTAATCAGTTATGGGCTATTTACAGCAAAGTCACGGGAATGCCTTCAGAGTATGTAAAGATCATAAATATCGAATGCAAACCCAAACTCATGCTACATGTGACCCAGATGGTGCCGCATCCGCCATCAACAGAACCTTTAGGCTGCCCTGTTTCATGTGGGGATTTCAAGTTGAAAATAGGAAGACCGAAGATTCTTCCTCAAGACAGGTTCTCACATCAGGTCGAACCTGTACACAATAAGAACACCGTAGTCAAAGTACACCCAAGGAAAGGTGAGATATGGGCTCTCTATAAGAACCGCGATAGCACAAAAGAAGAACACGACATTGTAAAAGTGGTGGAAGACTATAGCGATGGGGATATCGCAAAGACGGTGGCTTTGACCGCAAAGGGCTCTGCTTCACTAAACATAATGCAGAGGAAACTTGGAGATGCGGGTTTTATAGACATTCCAAAGGCGGAAATGAGTAGATTCTCTCATCAGATCCCTGCGATGAGACATGAGAAGAAGAAAACAAGGCTAGTTGCAGAAGGATATTGGGAGCTTGACCAGACAGCAATCCCAAGTAGCATCGTTGTGTTAGACTGATCACAGTAAGGTATGCTTTCCCATTACTTACTTGTTCAGAGATTATGTGTAGATATGGTTTCAATGTCAGGACATGTGGCTTATTATGGAGATGGAGATAACATATGTAAAAAAAAAGTGTATGGACAAATATGAAGGAAGGGTATATTGTGATTATCCTCCTCCTCTTGCTCCTTTCACTCCTTCTACTCCTTTTTGTATTTGCAACTAAGATTGCTAGTTAACTCTCTCTATATATATATGTTATGATTAAACAATGAAAACTAATGTCATGTTTAACTTTTTTAATCTAGTTCTAATTCTAAATACTTAAAGTCGTGACTCATGAGACAAAGAAACAAATCAAACACGAAATTAATATATATGTTGTTATATAGATTTTAGATAAATTCCTTAGAATACCATCAAAATAAGTTTTTGTTTTGAAAATACCATTACAAAGTTTTTTATAACAAAAATACCATTAAAATGTTTTTATAACAAAAATACCATTAAAAAAATTTTATAACAAAAATACCATCAAAAAGTAGTAGTTTACAAAAATACCACAAATACAAAAAACTAGTTTTAACATTTTTAGATTTTAAATTTTTTCATTTAGGTTCGCTATAGAGTGCTTAGAGTATAGTTTTAAAGGGTATGGTATAGTTTTTGAAGGTTTTGGGTGTAATTTTGAAAATTTAAGAATTGTGGTATTTATGAGAAAAAAAATTTAGTGGTATTTGTAAAACTTTCGAAAAATCTTTGCTAATTGTGTTAAAAAAAAAATTTTTAGTGGTATACCTAAGAATTGCCCTAGATTTTATTATACAAAGATGATTAGCACACAACTTCAAAAATATTTTTCTTCTTCTTGAGGTTTATCTTTATAACCTCCTAATGATTCTCGCAACATATTTCTTTCCATTGTTTTTGTGTATTCATACATATATGTTTATGTGGTGTAATTTATAGTTACGGGTCATGTTGAAACTTTTCCTTGTATAGAATTAAGAGGTTATATAAGTAGTCTAAATTCATTGTCACATGCAAGAGATCACCAAAAAATATATATAGCACCACAATTTGTGTTTTGGAAGTTCTTTTGTAATACCCCGCTATGAAAAAAATAAGGGAAATTCTCTAAAAAAGGGTTTTTAACACACTTAGCACAAAATTTCGAAAGTTTTACAAATATCATTAAAAAGTTTTTTCTCATAAATATCACAAATATTAAATTTTCAAAATTACACCCACAATCTTCAAAAACTATACCTTACCCCTTCAAAACTATACCCTAAACACTATATAAAGCGAACCTAAATGAAAAAATCTAAAATCTAAAAGTGTTAAAACTCGTTTTTTGTATTTGTGGTATTTTTGTAAACTACTACTTTTTGATGGTATTTTTGTTATAAAAAAAATTTTTTTTGTCACAATTATAAAAAACATTTTAATGGTACTTTTTGTTATAAAAACTTTGTAATGGTATTTTCAAAACAAAAACTTATCTTGATGGTATTCTAAGGAATTTCTCAAAAAATAATATATCTTAAAAGGTTATAAAGGTTGAGATTTCAATTATTTTTCTTACCAAAAATATGACACAACAATGTATATTTTTGTAAGTGTTAAAATCACGTTAATTTTTTACTCCCTCCCTTTTTTATTATAGGATTTTCTAACTTTTCAGATATAATAAACAAACATATAAAAATATATTATTTTGTGATTTATAATTTCCAACAACTCTAAACTGATAATGTTTAGTTATTTTTCTTGAATTCTATAATTTATCGTTAACAATTGTATATAAAAGTGAGAAAATCCATCTTTTTAAAATCAAATATTTTCAACAAAAATCCTATATTAAAAAACGGAGGGAGTAACTAAAATGTAATCATAGAATAATTAATCTTAATCTCCTATATTACATAAGCCACAACATTATAGATTTGATTTATCTAAAATGAAGAATAAGGAGAATATACAAAAAGAAGAGACAAATCTCCGCATGCTTGAGTTTGTAATGGAGTGTTAACCGGAAATTATACAAAAACTATAAGAAGTCATTTTAGAATACACACAATGAAGAATGATGCATCAAATATAAAATCTTAGATAGGTATAATGTTCGAAATTCCAATGATTTTCTAAAACAAATAGGTATGTAATAACAATGTTTTTGCTTTTTTATCACAATATTATGTATTCTTAAGTAAAAATTACTTAGAATAATCTACAAAGTACCGAAATGGCAAGACTAGCCCGTTTTTGGAGGGTTAGTCTGGTTATTATAAAAACACATGAAATGGACATGAAGGAGTATTTTTCAAAAAAAAAATTATAAGATTGTCATTTACGAAAATGCCATTAGTTAAAAAAAAATTTCGGTTTCTTCTCTATTTGCGGTTTCTGAAAAACCAAAATTTCATTTTCGCTCTCTTTGCGGTTTCTCTTTTTTCGTCATCTTCTTCTTCGTCGTCTTCTTCGTCGTCTTCTTCGCCGTCTTCTCCGTCGTCTTCTCCGCCGTCTTCTCCGTCGACGTCTTCTCCGTCGTCTTCTTTGCCATCTTCTCCGTCGTCTTCTCTGTCGTCCTCACCGTCGTCTTCTTAGTTCGTCGTCGTCTTTTTCTTCTTCTTCGTCTACGCTCTGTCTTCGTCTTCGTTGTCTTATTCTTCTTCTTCGTCTTTGTCTTCTTCTTCGTATTCGCCTTCTTCTTCGTATTCGCCGTCTTCGCTATTCTTTGCTTTCGTCGCCGTTTCTCTCTGTGATATCTCATCTTTTTATGCGAAGGTTATATCTCGTCTTTCTCTTCGAAGGTTATATCTCGTTTAGGGTTTTGTTGTTTGCATGTTATTTACTTTTTGGTTTTAGGGTTTCGTTGTTTCATGTTTCAAGTTTAGAGTTACCTTGCTTGGGTAATCTATTGCATCTATGTAGACTTGTTTTATATGATTTTTAGATTTATTCATGTGTTTTGTATATTTGTTTCATCTGTGTTGTAGATTTGTTTCATCTACGTTGTATATTTATTTCATCTGATTGTAGACTTTTCATCTAGTATGTAGATTTGTTTCATCTGCTTTGTAGACTTGTTTCATCTGATTGTAGATTTTTGATCTGGTATGTAGATTTATTTCATATGCATTGTAGATTTTTCTTCTGCTTTGTAGACTTGTTTCATCTAATTGTAGACTTTTCATATGTCCTGTATATTTGGTTCATTTGGGTTGTAGATTTTTCATCTGCTTTGTAGACTTGTTTCATCTGCTTTGTAGACTTGTTTCATCTCATTGTAGACTTGTTTCATCTGATTGTAGACTTTTGATCTGGTATGTAGATTTGTTTCATATGCGCTGTAGATTTTTCATCTGCTTTGTAGACTTGTTTCATCTGCTTTGTAGACTTGTTTCATCTGATTGTAGACTTTTCATCTATCATGTAGATTTAGTTCATTTGGGTCGTAGATTTTGCATCTGCTTTGTAGACTTGTTTCATCTGCTTTGTAGACTTGTTTCATCTAATTGTAGACTTTTCATATGTCCTGTAGATTTGGTTCATTTGGGTTGTAGTTTTTTCATCTGCTTTGTAGACTTGTTTCATCTACTGCTTTGTAGACTTGTTTCATCTACTGCTTTGTAGACTTGTTTCATCTACTGCTTTGTAGACTTGTTTCATCTACTGCTTTGTAGACTTTTTTATTTATCTCTCTTGTAGATTTGTTTCATATGCGTTGTAGATTTTTCATATGATTGAAGACTTTTCATCTATCTTGTATATTTGTTTCATATATGCGTTGTAGATTTTTTTATTTGCTTTGTAGATTTGTTTCATCTGTTTTGTAGATTTGTTTTGCAGATTTGTAGATTTTTTTCTTGTAGTTTGTTGATTTGTTTCATATGCTTTGTAAATAGGGATGATTTTTTATCCACCAAGACGTTTTGAGGAAGGGTTATCTCCAATTCAAATTAAAAGCATTGGACATTGTTGTTACCTTAACAAGATACAAGCTGCTAAAACGTTCATAAGACCCGATGTGTGGGAAACCATGAAGGAATCTTGTCTTGGAGTGTTTCTGAAGCTTAATGACATGGAGAAGTACACATGGTGTGCACAAACAGTTCATTATTTTCTGACAAATCAGTTGGAAGTGAACAATAAACATGAGTTTTGGTCTGTTCTTGATGGCCTTCCAATAAGGTTTTCCTTATATGAATTTGCAGAAAGTACTGGATTAAACTGTGATCCAATCAATCCAGAGGCTAACCCGGTTGTCTTCGCTGATCGAGATCTTGAAGAAGAGCTGTGGAAGGATCTTCATCTTAGTGAAAACCAAAGTCCTTCATATAATGGTCTGATGAAAATTTTGAAAAGTGGTAAAGTTGTGGATAGCGTGGAGAAGAAGAATGTGATATTGAAGATGATTCTCCTGCATGTAAGAATTTATGGCATACATGCAGGATCAAGAATACCTTATTCTATTGTTGTGACAATCTTTGAGGAAGAGTAGTTTGAGAGTTACCCCTCAGGTAGAGAAGCTTTTTCTTGTCTAGTACAATCCATGAGAGAATGTTCATTTGTGGGAGAGACTTACACGATACATGTATGTGTTCTTGCTCTCCTTATATGGGTTTATGAATTTGTTCCTGGTATTGGGGAATTACAAGAACACAAGAGGGAAGGTGTAATCGATTCTCCCTAGAAGAGTTCTTGAAAAAGGAGAAAGCTGCGCATAAAGATGTATGATAGATTTAGAAATAATCTGATGGTAGAGTTGTTTATATGTTATGCAGATTTGTTTGTTTTGCATATTTGTTTTATGTTCTCTTGCTCTGTTGGCAAACTTGTTTATGTGGTATGCAGATTTTGTATGAGTTATGCAGATTTGTTTATGTGTTATGCAGATTTGTTTATGTATTGTGCAGATTTTTATCATGAACATAATTGTTTTAAATTTGTTTATGTATAGCTTCGAGTCAGGCATATGTGCCATGTTGCGAATAAGTACCCTGATTGGCCTAACAACAAGAATGAGAAGGATACAAGTCTAGATAAGTTGCTTGAGGACATCATAGAAGATCGGTTTGATCCTAAGTGTTGGCCTATAGTGGAGAAGAAGAAGGAACATAAAAAGAGAAAGAGAGGCGTAGTTGATGAAGCTAAAGGTAATGCTTCAAAAAAGAGTAAAGAAGACGAACAACCAGAAAAAGGTGAAGCTGAAGGTCAAACTTAAAAGAAGAAGAGAAAGAAAGAGAGATTAAGTGAAGCTGAAATCAAAGCTTCAGAGGAGAAAAAAAGTAAAAAGAATGATGATTTAGAGACGAAGATTTCTATCTCTGAAGCAGTAAGAAAGGTTGTTTTATAGTTGGAAAAGAAATTTTATGGAAAGATGGAGGAAAAATTTGAAAGAGTTGGGAAGATGGAGGAAGCCATCAAAAATTTTATGCAAGCTGGCAAGTTGGGCAACATGCTGGTAAGAAGGTCACCGCAAAAATTGACAATATTACCCCCAATTCTACATGAGAACGTGAGGTGGACAATTCTAATGATGATATGGTTAGAAACGCACAATTCATTTTGTTTATTGGCTTGTAGATTTGTTTTATAATATTGTAGATTTATTTAGATTTGCTTTATAACTTGTAGACTTGTTTAATGGTCTTGTAGATTTGTTTTATATTCTTGCAGATTTGTTTATTGTATTGCAGATTCGTATATGTGTTGCATATTTTCTGATTTTCTTGTTTTTCTTGCAGTCGTGGTTGGAAACTGAGAAGTCGGGGACTAGAAGGTCCTCGGAAAAAGAAAAGAAGGTTGATACATCAAATAAGGTGTCAAAATCAATAAGTGAGAAGAAGGTGTCAAAATCAAAAATTGAGAAAAAGGCGTCAAAACTTGAAAATCAGAAGAAGACAACAAGAAACAGAAAAAGAGGAAAAAGGAGGTGTGAAAATTAGGTTGGCATGGCAAAAAGCACGAGTGACTCTAAAAACGTCAAAAAGGAAAAACAACCTCCTGTGTCCAAGCCATCAAAGATTTTTGTTCGTGGTAGCCGCAAACAATCTACTCTTAAACCATCTTCTCTGCCTAAAATTGTAGAAGATAAAGAAAAAGAAGATGATGTTGAAGACGTTACTGAGGAAATAAGGTTGAATGAAGCTAAAGGTAATGCTTCAAGAAAAAGTAAAGAACTTTGTAACTTAAAGCCTACAACTCATTATGTAAAATTTCCAGTAAAAAATAATTAATTAACATTTTGACCAAAAACAAAAATAGTTAATTAACCCTATATAAAAGTAAAACATCCAACGGTAACATTAAACAAAATTCAAAAGCAATAACAATTAACAAGGAAAAAGCATCTTCCTTTGTAGATCAAAAACACAAGCAACAATTAACATTGGATTTATACTATGCAAGCCATTCCAATATTTACTGAACTTTTCTTGCATGGCAACTCCCATAGGATCATTATCCTTCCTCAATGAGATCAAATTTGCATCAATGTTTCAAATTTCGTCATAAACATGAACTAGACGTCACTATTTAAAAGTAGAAAATGCCAATGTCTAATCATAGAAAAGTTACAAGAATATTTTCAACCAATTAGCCTTCTCCCAATCTACATCTAATGGTGGTCCCTCCCGTTTCTTTCCATTTTCCTCCTTAACAAAGTACGTATAATAGGGTCTATCATCATTAGCCATTATTTCAAACATTGATGTGTGGCTTTTTAACGTTTTAAACATAGGATTTAGCAACACAATATAGTGTTTTTTATTTGTTTTTAGTTATTTTACGGGTGATAAAAGGCATAGTGGCATCCCAAGGCACTGAGGATGGACTTATGGAGTTTATGAATGCAAGGACGAAAAAGAAGGAGAATTCAGACGAAAATCTTCAAAAGGACACTCGTTGAAAGAGTTCCCACCAATGGATCTTTATCATATTTTACCACTGGAAGGAGACGATTGTTAGCTTTGATTTGGCGGTATTTTGAGGTGATTCTAATGGTTAGATCGCAAGTTATGCCAGTTTTGGTGACGCAAAGTCAATCTGTTGAGCAAAAGAAGTTTTAATTTCCTTTTATTTTAGATTTGCCAAGATACTTTTCTATTTTGTAAGGGAAATGTCCCAAACCTATTTAAACCTCTTTTTAATCTCTTTTAGAGGTGTGCTTTTATAATATAAGTTTTTGGAGACATTTGCATCCCAGAGAATTCTTGGAATCTTCGGTTTCAATAACATAATTTCTTCTATCCCTTATCTCTTTAATTTGTTTAAGCTTTCTTTAATCTCAATTGCTTTGATTTTCATTATGCTTAGTGAGAAGTTTCCCTTAGGAAATTAGGTTGGAGGAAAAAGGGTGAATCAACTCTAGGGTTGATTAATGTCTAGAACTTAAACCTGATAAAACTTTAGTTTAGTGTAACGATCTTAATGCTTTAGTTGAGTTGGTCATTCAATTAATAGAACCCATAAAACTTCATGACCGAGAGGATTGTGAAGATTCCCGATCAACTACCCTAGAACTAAGTCTAACTTAACCGAGAGATCTGTGTTAATAAGCTTAGTGGTTGAATTGAATTGAGCTTAATGTTTCCTAAGATTTAAACTATCCAAGATATTGTTTTAGTTTACTTAATAGGAAAATGATCATTGTCACCAGAGTGGATTGATCTAAATACGTTTTCAAAACCTTAAAGTTACCTTTGTTAAAAGACCTTAAAAACCTGAAAGTTTGATCACCCGTTAAAGTACCCCGACCTGGTTGTTTAGCTTTTAATTTAAACTTTTAAATCAACCTTTAATTTCGTTTTTGCTTTCTTAGTTAATTGTTACAAAACCTTCATTTTTGTTTATTGCTTAGACTAAGAAGATTTCTCATAAGTTCTAGTGAGTTGATTGCTCCTGATTCGGATTGACACCTTATATACTACGATGAGGCATTCGAAAAAACGAGTGTAAAATCTCGTTTATCAAATTGCATCAATGTTTCAAATTTGCATCAATTTGCATCAATGTTTCAAATTTCGTCATAACATGAACTAGACGTCACTGTTTAAAAGCAAAAAATGTCAATGTAGAATCATAGAAAAGTTCCAAGAATATTTTCAACCAATTAGCCTTCTCCCAATCTACATCTAATGGTGGTCCCTCCCGTTTCTTTCCATTTTCCTCCTTAACAAAGTATGTATAATAGGGTCTATCATCATTAGCCATTATTTCAAACATCGACCTAAGAGCTGCTTCTAGCATAAGGTAAGTAGAATTCCACTTTGTACTATAGTCCAAGACCAAACTCTCTCTCTAGAGACATTCTTCCCCATACCTAACCGCATTTGAAATGATAGAAACCGATGACCAGGCGATCTTAAATATTTCACTACATTCCTTATAGCATTCACACTACCGTTGATTTCATTCCAACCATCCTTGACAATAAAATTCAAAATATGAGCACAGCAACGAACATGCATAAAATCTCCTCGAGCACTAATGCATCATATGTCGAATACTTTAATTTGTTCTTAAAGTTTTTGATAGCATTGTCATTGCGATGAGCATTATCAACAATAATAGTGAATATCTTTTCAATTCCCCATTCTACGATACAACTTCTAAGTTGTTCTGCAATTGTCTCTCCCTTATGATCATGAACGGGCTTGAAGCTTATGATTTTTCTTTTAAACGCCAATTCTCATTGATAAAGTGACTAGTGATAACCATGTAACTAATACTAGTGGTGGAGGCAGTTCACAAAACTGTAGTCAAACATAATCTTTGCTTATTCTTGCTAAACAAACTCTTTAGAAAAGTCTTCTATTTCACGTACATTTGTACGATGTCTCTCGTAATTGTCGATCGTGACGGAATCATAAATTTAGGAACAACAACTTCACAAAAATTAATGAACCCTGGACGTTCTACAAATGCAAATGGTAACTCGTCCAAAACATTCATCTTAGCAGTAGCTTCTCTACAAGGCTTCCGACCAAAGCTAATAGGCACAAGCTGACCATCTCCTCCACTACTTTGAACCAACACTTTTTGAGTTTGAGATTCAGTAATACCTTTGTATTCTTTGCATGCTCTATGATGATACCACAAAAATTAATGAACCCTGGACGTTCTACAAATGCAAATGATAACTCGTCAAAAACAATCATCTTAGCAGTAGAGAAAAGCTTCTCTACCAGCCTTTTGACCAAAGCTAATAGGCACAAGCTGACCATCACCTTCACTACTTTGAACCAACACTTTTTGAGTTTGAGATTCAGTAATATCTTTGTATTCTTTGCATGTTCCATATTTTGAAGAGTATTTAAAGGTTACTTTGCAATGATTAGTTTTGAGTTTTGATTCTTTTATAGTTTTCACTTATTCCAAAACAAAATTACATACCCCGATAAGAAACTTGGTCGCTTTATATTTGAGAATCGTTTGAGAAAGATTGATGATATACAATGTAATTTATAGACAAAATAATAATCTTAATTTGACGGACGCATCTATTGAATATTAAAACAAACAACTAGGGTTTTCTTTATAATTAAAACTATAATATATTTAGATTTTAATACATATAAATTATTCGTTATATCATGTGTACTACAATAATATAAATCAATTATATTATTTTATATTATATTTCATAATAAATTTGTTTTTCGGTTTTATCGGTTTATTACCGAACCATATCCAAATCCTACGATTTTTGAAAAATGATATACATACGGTTTGTATGGTGTATCCAAACCCCTATTCGGTTCGGTTTTTTGGTTTGGTTTGTTCGCTTCGATTCGGATTTTGCCACATTGAACATCTTAACAAATAACTATTGCATATACTTGAAGAAAATTTTATTATACTAAGGTTATAAAAGTTAAAGATGAATAAACATACATGCAAATATCCATATCAGATGTAAAACAAAAACATAGGGTGGAAGAAGTATAATCTAAAAGTCTATATAAAATACGTTCAAGGTGAAGTGATACACTATAAAGAAGTATTAGATTGTTATAGAGTAGTTAAAAGAAACTTAATTATCTAGAAAATGAAAAGTTCCAACATTAACACATGCATAACTAAAAACTATACCAAAACTAAATATATATACTATGTAATCTTTGACTACATATAAAATTGAAAGATACATCTAGAGAGAAGCATTAAAAGGTTATAAAGGTAACATAAAAATATCTTCATATGCAAAATATCATATTATTCTTCAACAAAAACTATAGCACAATATTGTTTGTTTAAATAGTCATTTTATAACAAACTTTAGACATAATTATGCTTCTAGGAAAAAGGATTTGAATGTTATTAAGGTGATGCGGGAGCAAAAGTTATTAATGTTATAACAGAAGACGAAAAAGGAAGTGAGGTTGTTGTCACTATGTTGGTCCAAGTCCAATCAAATTATATGAAGACTAATGAGCTGAATGGAGTCAAATAGTCATTTTCGTCACCATTAAATACTACAATTATCTAAGTATTTTAATTACTCTTTTTAGAAGTTTGAAAATCTTTTGGGGGTCCCAAAAGTCTTGTATACCTTTGGTTGCATTTATTTCAAGTTTTCTATGTAATTCCTCTATATAATGAGACTCTTTTCTATTGAATAAAGGCACAAAACGAGTTTAAGAATTTGGACAATCTTTTTGACCCCTTGGATATGTTTAGATCATTTTACTTTATCCATTGGTGGTGTAATTTGAGCATCTTTATTACTTGTTGTGATGAAAGTGTTGTGTTAGCTCCGCGGGTTTCTTTATCGATTATGGTGCTTCGGCTTTACGAATCGTGGTGATCTATCCCGTTTGGTTATTCTTTCGTTTTATCATTCACTCCATTTGCTTCCAATATAACGCATCAAAAGGTATACGAGGCTCATAACTAAGTCATATCAGCACAAAAACCATGTACGTTTCTTAAAGTATTTGTACATATATATGGATTGATCATGGGCGAATCCAAAAAAAAATTAGGGGGGGCATTCCATTTTGAACTAAATTAATAGGGGGCAGCTGCCCCCCTAACTACTTCCTACACCACCACTGCATATACGTGAAGTCATTTCTGTTACACTATATAAGAGGAGTGATATATGTCGATATTATGATACGAAGGCTATAAACTTTTAATATATATATGCAAGATCCTAATAGTAGATAAAACCAAAATATATAGCGCAAGAATTGTGTTTCCTAATTCCTCGTATAATACTTGCCAAGAGGATTGTGACAATTATAAAACATGATAAGCATTAGGATAAGCTCTAGCATAACTCATAATTAAAACCTTAACCAAAAACTTGTTTTCTTCATACAATGTTTTTTACATGTAGGTTGGAAATATATATCTAGAGAGAAGCATTAGGATTTTATAAAGATAACCAAAAGAACTATTTCACATGAAAAAGAACATATATTGTTCTTTTAAAACATCTTCAACACAACATTGTTTGTTTAATAAGTAACTCTTTCAGAATATCCATTATCAAACTCGAAAGTTTGAGGTGAAGGAAGCGGTGTAGACGTTAGCAGATAATTCATTAGCGGTTTACCAATACACCTTTCCGTCACCGAGGTTAATTCCGCCATCTAGAACCCCCAGTAATACGAAATAAACAATTTTAGCAATTTTGAAATGCCATATTAGTATAATGTGAATATATGTTTCATTAGAACTTGAAACTCTTAATCTCTACTAGGTGCGGACCCCGCAACAAAGTTTCATTATCCATAATAATATAATTAGACTCATATATAATAAATTTTTTTGGGAGAATTACAAAATTACACCATTTGAATTATATTTCACAAACTACACCATTTCAAAATTACTTCACAAAACTACACCTAAACACTTAAAATTAAATCCAAATAAACCTTACCCACACAACTCTACTCCTTAATATTATACCCTAAACACTAATTACGAATCCAAATGAAAATATTTTAATTTTGGTAATTTTTAAAGAGTAAATCAAGCTTTTAATTGTGAAAAAGTGTAAATATGTGAAAAATTTAATTAGGTAGAGTTTTGTAAATGAAGGGGAGAAAGGGTGTAGTTTTGTGAATTCCTCAAAAAATTATTTCATGTTTTCAATTAATCTTAGAAAATAAATAAATATTGTATAACGAATACAATTTATTTTAGATATAATTAAATACTTATTTAACTATAAATATAAATCTATGTTTACGACAAATTATCCAAACTTTATATATATATCACCATATATATATATATATATATATATATATATATATATATATATATATTAATACCACAATGAAAAGATACAAAATATTAAAGAATGTTATAGTCGTTGGAATTATCTTAAAATAATTAGAAGAACTTGAAACGTTATAACATACCTTATTTCATAAAATATTTTTATCATCGTATAAAATAAAACATAATATATTTTAAAAAGTATGATATTTTTTATATTAAGGTAATTAAGTTAGACACGCAAATATCGCGAAAAGATAGACACGGGAAAAAATATTTCGTAGATTTAGAGATACAAAAGAAAATAAAATTGTTAAAATTAATTTCTTAAAATCAAACCAATATTAATATCTTTGACTAAAATATTTGATCGATAAGAAAACAAAAAACCCAACAATATTCCTATAGAAAAAACTAAATAATACATCCGTAATTATCTATAAAAAAATAAAATTGAAGACAAAAAGTTAGTCAGAAATATAAGGGTACAAACTTAAAATAAATAAAATATAAGGACAAACGCAAAAAAATATGTACAGTAATCGCGTACCGAAGAACTCCGTCAGAGGGAGCATTTACTATAAATAATGGACATCTTGCTCAGAGTAAAGGATCCGAATTTTGGAGAGAGAAAATTCTACGGAGAGAAACAAGAACATCAAATTTACTATCTTTTAGTTCGACATCTTTTGTTCGGCATATTTGTCTTTATATTTCGTTCGGCATCTCTGCCCATATTCTGTTCGGCATCTCTGCCCATTTTCTGTTCGCTATCTTTAGCACAATAAAAACGGTTCGCTAGAAAACCCAGCGAACTATCTAAACAAACCACAGTTGTCATAACGAGAATTCCGACCCCCTTTCACATATATATTCCGAACCAAAGTTACCCACTTAACTCCGAACATTATACTTAGCCGTTTTACCCCTACAATATTTGGCGCCCACCGTGGGGCCTATCAGGAAATTCTCTCACGCTAACGACAACTCAACAGCACCCCGAAATTAAAACCAACCACTCGTTTTCATTCAATGACGAACCAACAAGACAACCAGACTCACATTCCGATCGTCCTGCAGGAAGCTCTCGCTACCGAACGAACGATCGTGACAGCAACGGGACCCCTACCAGCAATCCCCGAAGCAGATCCCCAGACCTCGTCCGCTGCTCAGGCACCTGCTCGCCCAGAAGAGGTCGCCGCACAGGCAACACCCCTGGTCTGCATAAACAATCAGACCCCGAGTCCAGAATCACAGTCGACGCGAGAAACATCTCACCGCAGGCAAACGCCTTCGCCCAGTGCCCCGAAACTGCCCCACCCGGCATAATCGAACTCCTTGCGAGCCTGGTCAGCAAAGTGAACACTCTCGCCCAGTCGACAAACGCACGGTTCGAAGCTCTCACCGCACAAGGACCGCGAATACAACGAGCAACCAACGAATTCTCCCCAGGCGTACAGAGAAACCTCTTCGGAGAACCCTCGCAACCAACGCGGACCGTCGGTCACGAAATCCTGCCTCCCATGAACATCAGCCCGCTCGGACTTCCTTACGGAACCCGCGACCCGACGATAGTTTACGGTACTCCACCGTTCGCACATCCAACCGCCGCAATGAATTTCGTTGGTCCAAGCGGATATCAACAAGACGACCAGAATCATTACCCCAGATGAACGATAAACGATGCTAGGGCATACAACGCTCAAACGACACCGACCGCCAGAGACTACGAGTTCGAGCGAATGAGGCAGGAACTGAACGATATGAGCTCTCGAGTCCATGAGGCAATCAGCGCAGCACCAGAGATCGGACGCGTGTTACGAGAGGCACAGAGCGTCCCTTTCACGACAAATATCACACGATTTTACATCCCGCATCCCGGAAAAATCACCATCCCGAAGTATAACGGGACGACGGATCCGGTTCAACATGTCATTGCGTTCACGATCTAGATGGGAAGGGCCCAGATCGCCCCCGAACTGCGGGACGCGGGATATTGTCAGTTGTTCGTCGAGAACTTGAAAGGCGCGGCACAAAGATGGTTCAATCGGTTGGCCCCTAATTCGATCGACAACTTCCATCAGCTCCAGACCGTATTTCTCAAGCACTATTCCATGTATATCCACAAGGAGAAGTCAATCGCCGATTTGTGGGGCATGACCCAAGGGGAGGGAGAAACGTTGAGAAAATACATCGAAAGGTTCAAGGAGATCGCCTCCAAGATCAAAGTACCAGACGACTTGGCTATTCAAGCGCTACGCAACGGACTATGGTTTGAGTCGCAATTCCGCGACGAACTTACGACGAACGAACCAAGAGCGTTGGAAGACGCACTACATAAGGATACCACTTACATAAAGTTAGAAGAGGAAAAAGTCGCCCTGACTAAGAAGCACGCGTCCCTCAGGACGCGCTCGAAAGAAAAGGAGAGAGTGAAAGAAGAACACCGTGAACCGCGACAACACTACGACGCGGATTACAAAAACAAAAACACCCGGATCCACCTGATCGATGACGAAGAGTTCGAAAGGCAAGCAATCAACAACGTATCTCGCCCAGACCAACGCGTGGCGAGAAGCTGTTTCATCGCCGAACTAAAAATAAGGAAGTCATGCGCAATCGTCCATGACGAAGAAGCGAATGTCGAGGTCTACCAAACAAAGAAATTCGGATTCACGCCGTCGAAAGTACGAGGCCAGGGAGCGCGAAAACGCAGTACAACGAAGTGACCATCGAGGAAGCCCCGAAGCTCGACAAAGTCATACAAGTGAATGTCGATCTCAGCGACATCACTAGGTGCGTCGGAGTTGGAGCTGATCTAGAACTTGCCCTGCATAACAAACTGATCGATTTCCTTCGCATGGTGCACGGAGGATATGCCGGGAATCGATCCGAACATCACTTGCCACGAGCTCAATGTTGATCCGACCTTCAGGCCAATCAAGCAGAAGCGAAGGAAGTTGGGTCCGGAACGCGCCCAAGCAGTAAACGAAGAGGTCGAACGCCTCATTAATGCTGGCTCAATTAACGAAGTCAGATACCCAGACTGGCTAGCGAATCTGATCGTGGTGAAGAAAAAAAATGGGAAGTGGCGAGTCTGCGTCGACTTCACCGACCTCAACAAGGCGTGCCCGAAGGACAGTTATCCCTTGCCACACATAGATCGAATAGTGGAGGCAACCGCTGGAAACGAACTATTGTCCTTCATGGACGCTTTCTCGGGTTACAATCAGATAATGATGCACGTAGAGGACCGAGAGAAGACTTCGTTCATCACCGATCGATGCACCTACTGCTATAAAGTCATACCAACGACTAGTGAATCGAATGTTCGCCGACATGCTTGTCAAGTCGTTGGTCGCAAAAGACCACGTCGATCACCTCGAGACTTGCTTCGCAACGCTCAATCAATACGAGATGAAGTTGAATCCGACGAAGTGTACGTTCGGCGTCACATCAGGAAAATTCTTGGGCTATATCGTCACCCAGCGAGGCATCGAGGTCAATCCTAAGCAGATCTCAGCGATTAAGGATCTCCCTTCGCCCCGAACGACCCGAGAGGTCCAAAGATTGACCGGACGAATTGCTGCCCTAAATCGCTTCATATCAAGGTCGTCCGATAAATGCCTGCCCTTCTATCAACTTCTCAAAGGCAACAAGCGGTCCGAATGGGACGACAAATGCGAAGAAGCATTCGCGCAGCTCAAAGAATATCTTTCGACCTCGCCGATCCTTGCAAAGCCCGTCGATCAGGAGACCCTTTACCTGTACATCGCCATCTCGGCATCGGCGGTAAGCAGCGTACTGGTCAAGGAGGACCGCGGCGACCAGCAACCAATATTCTACACAAGCAAAGCCTTGGACGGAGCAGAAAGTAGATATCCAACCTTGGAAAAGTTGGCACTCGCAGTAGTCTCGTCGACACGAAAGCTCCGACCCTACTTCCAATCTCACTCAATCGTCGTCCTGACTAACCAACCGCTGCGAACAATCCTGCACAGTCCAAGCCAATCAGGTCGTATTGCCAAGTGGGTTGTCGAACTAAGCGAATACGACATCGAGTACAAACCACGAACAAGCGCAAAATCACATATACTCGCCGACTTCCTCATCGAGCTACCACCAGAGATGACGATCGCCGAAGAAAAAAACACATGGACCCGTCAAGCCAACACGGGTCGGGAATCGGCATAACATTAAGATCGCCGAAGGGCGAAGTCTTGGAGCAATCTTTCCGACTCGCATTCAAAGCTTCCAATAACGAAGCGGAGTACGAAGCAATAATCGTCGGCATGCGATTGGCCCTTGAACTCGGAGTAAAAGAGCTCGACGCCTTCTGCGACTCGCAACTGGTAACCAGTCAGTTCAGCGGAGAGTTCGACGCTAAGAACGAAAGAATGGAAGCTTATCTCCGCGTCGTCAAATCCCTAGAAGAAAAATTCGTATCCTTCACCATCACGAAGATCCCTCGAGCGGAAAATACATCCGCGGACGCATTGGCAGCCTTGGCCTCCACCTCTGACCCAACTCTGCGACGAACCATCCCGATCGAATGCATCGAACGTCCAAGCATCGATCCGCCGAAGGGAGTATGCGCCATCAGCCGCGATATAGAAGAGACGGATGACTTCGCCGAAGGAACACCAGACTCTCCCTCCAGAACAGAAAACCCACAAGGATGCACCGGAACAACGGACTGGCGAACCGAAATTATGATGTACATCTCGTCCGGAGCATTACCAGAAGACAAGTGGGAAGCTCGCCGCCTGAAAAGTAGACCAACCTGCTATACAATGCTCGAAGACCGCCTATACCGATGGAATGCATCTGGGGTCCTTTTGTTATGCATAGCCGGCGACGAGATCGAAAGAGTGCTTCGAGAAGCACACGAAGGTGGAGCTGGAAATCACTCCGGAGGACGAGCATTAGCTCTTCAAGTCAAAAACCACGGTTATTACTGGCCAACGCTACAAAAGGACTGCGCGGACTTCGCCTTAAAATGCGAAAAATGTCAACGGCATGGAGACATCAAGCATAACCCAACGCAACTCCTAAGTTAGGCAACCGCACCGTACCCTTTCATGAGATGGGCGATGGACATCGTAGGACCCTTGCAATCCTCGAGACAACGAAAGTACATCCTGATCGTGACCGACTATTTCACCAAGTGGGTCGAAGCAAAAGCATACGCGGACATCGACGCGGCCAAGGTACAAAACTTCATCTGGAAGTACATCATCTGTCGTCATGAACTCCCATACGAGATCGTCACGGACAACGGGACACAGTTCGTATCAAAGTAATTCGAAGCTTTCTGCACCAAATGGAACATACGACTTAACAAGTCCACCCCAAGGTATCCACAAGGGAACGGCCAAGCCGAAGCAACGAACAAGACTATACTTGATGGAATAAAAAAGGGTCTCGAAGCTAAAAAGGGACTCTGGGCTGACGAACTAGAAGGTGTGCTTTGGTCGCACCGAACGAGTCCGCGAAGTGCGACAGGCCGAACGCAATTCTCACTATCCCACGGAATGGAGGCAATGTCACCGGCCGAAGCGAATGTGCCAGGAATACGTCGTCTAATGCTGACTCGGCATCCTGAAGCAAACGAGGAAATGATGATAGACGAACTGGACTACGCAGAAGAGCAATGATATCACGCCTTGCTCAGAATCCAAAATTACCAGCACCAAGCGGCGAAGTACTACAACAAAAAGGTCAAAGGTCGACACTTCGAAGAGGGCGACCTCGTACTGAGAAAGGTCTTCGAGAATACAACCGAAAGACCTATCACCAAGCTCGGAGCTAAATGGGAGGGCCCGTACTTGATATCAAAAGTAGTTCGGCCCAGCGTGTACGAACTAATGGAGATGTCCGGAACGACGTAGCACAAGAAACAAAGAAGAAAGCGAAGCAGAAGACGAGACAAAAAAAAAACGAACTCTCAACGAGTCCGAACCATCATTGTAATAATCGAACTACGACTGGCTTGATCCCCTTCGGGGTACGTAGGCAGCCTTTCACAAGGCACAACTATAAATAATAATAAAAAAAAATTTCTTAAAATCCATGAGCTCCTAGCTCAAGACGTCACGAGTTCAATACTCAGTCACACAAGCTCTATGCTTATAACTAACGAGCCCATCGCTCAGATCGTCTGCCGATCTACACTTAGCCACTTAGCAAAAAGAACTAACGAACGAAAGTCGCGCTCCGTAAGTTAGTAACTTAGCAAAAAGCGCTTGAAGATTCAAAGCCGGTCCTAACCGCAGTCAGCCACTTACCGAAGGTGCAAAATAAGTTAGCCACTCCGCAAGAGTGCGGTGGACTGATCATCCACCTTTGCAGGGTAAGACTCGTCCCAGCAGTGGCTCAATCCGAAACCACAAAAAGCCGAGTACCTCGCACCTCCGAACAAAATTCCACAATTTTCCGGACCAAATAGAAGAACGATTCACAAAAGAGTGCGAACGTCAAGAGAGAGAACAAACGATTTCATTAAAAAGAAGTGCGAACTACAAAGCAAGGAAAAGACAACTTCATCAAAAACAAAAAAAAAAGTACGAACTACAAGGTCGACCCCAACAGTCGACCCCCAAAAAAAAAAAAAGAGAATAAAAACGACAAGGGAATCTAATCTTGAGCCAGTTCACCCGCCATATCGCCTAACCCATCTTCACCATCTGGCTCCGACCCATCCCTTTGGTCGCCACGAGAGCTTTCCCCCTCAACTCTTCCGGACTCCTCATCACGGGACGACACTTCGGGAACAGCAGCAACTCCTAGCTCGTCAAGAAGTTCAAAATCCGAAGCCACGTATGACAGCTTCGGCCTCAATGCAAGCCAAGCCTCAAGCCAAACCAAGCCTCGAGCTCTAACTGATTCCACAGCAAGAATTTTTGTTTCTTCACCTCTTGTTCAGCGAGATAGCCCTTCAACTTCGCCAACCGACTCTGCGATTCCTCGTGCAGCCGAGCGAACTAGTCCCTCGCCGCATCGACGTACTCGGTGCGAGACTGACGAATTCATGGCCGTCATGGATGACCATCTCCTCGTAGCGTTTCTTCAGATGCTCGAGCTCGCCGGAAAGGTCCGCCTCAGCCTTTCGAGATAACTCCAGCTCCGAGTCTCGAACCCGAAGAGAGGAGGAGGTCGCTTCGAAGCTCTCTTTGATCTTCGCTCGCTCAAACTCGGACGGAGACCTTTCTTGAGCTCATCAACTTCAGCTCGAGCCTCATCCCGCTCTTTCTCAGCTAATGTCTTCTCCCCCTCAGCCGAAGCAAGAAGACGCTCATAGTCGTAGGCAAGCTTGGTCCTTTTATAAGCGACCTAAAACAAAAAGGGGGAGCAAAAGGCAAAGAGTTCAAACGTCGAACAAAAAGAAGAAAAATTGAAGTACCAAACAAAACAAGGCTAGACTTACCCGTTGCTCCAAGCGAGCCAGCGAAGCAATTTTTGCCTCATACACCAGCGAAGCAAGAGGAGGATTCTCGTCGTGGGACTCAACGAGCAGATGCTGAAAACCAGCGCAAGCCTCCTCGTTGTTAAGGAAAGCCCCCTCGCCTTCGTAGCTGAAGTCGAACCTGTGAAGGTTGTCCTTGCTCACCTTGAAGGAAAATTCCCCGCCTTTGAAGAACGGAAGGTTAGACAAAGAGAAGCCTTCCCCTGTAGCATCCGAAGCAGCAACTCCAGCGGCATCAGCAGCTTGGGACTCGTCATCGATCCCATCAACAACTTCGGCGATATCAGGAGCTTGGGACTCGCCCTCGATCCCATCAGGACGAACCGCGTCGGCCCCAGCGACGACCACGCTCTCACCCCCAGTAGCACCCAAGGTAGCCGGAGTACCAACCCCCGTACCTTCAGGAGCAGGTTGGACATGCGCCAGTGCTAAACCAACAGCAGCAAGATTACCCTCTTCAACGGATCTCTCGACCCGAACCCTCTTGACCCTAGGATTCTCACCATCTCCAGAAGGTCTTCGGGTTCGCGCCGAAGTACTCTCGGAAATAACGGTCGGAGTAGGGCGAACGTTCTCACCAACAAGTTGGTTTTCTTCCTCCTCAAAAAGCGAAGGGAGCTCGCCTTCATCCATTTCTTCTTCGTTTGCTCCCGAGGATTCCTCGAACTGTTCTTGAGGATCCAACGACCAGGATTCTGGGAACGAACACAAAGTCAGTAAAAAAAAAATAAAAAAAAACTTCGGAATAACCTTTCGACGCAACTGATCCTTATATCTGGTGTACTGATGAGATCGAGTTTTACCTCAATCACATACAACCCCAAGTGCAAGGCACAAGACGTTGTAGTAATATAAGGATCGAATCCACAAGGAGAGAAGGCTTAGAACAACAAGAATACAAGAAACTAGCTTAGATTAGATCGAGTAAGAATCTTGGTTTGTAGCTAAACTAAACTAAGAAAGCAATATAAGTAAAATAAACTTGAAATCAACAAAAGCGATATTAAACTAAAGAGATACTAATGGTAAAGTATGGATCTTGGGGTTAAGATCAATGGTTTGAATGGATGGAATCAAGCTAATGACACTAAGACTAACAAAGGAGATGGTTTTCTAGGACAAGGATCACTAAACTAGATTAGATCACTTTCATGACTCAAATCCATTCTCTAATCATAAAAACCACAAATCTTCCGACCGGGCCTAGATGATTAGAGATCTTTAAGTATAAGTCCTTAAAAGTCCATCTTAAACCTTAGACATCAACTTCCATTGGCTAAGTATAAAAGAATAACAAGAGATTGGACTAGACATTTCATCGAACACCTTCCGGGCATGAAACATCCTATAAGTACTAAGCTAGGATAATTACTTCTACCTTAGTGTTAAGAACATCTAATGCTATAGAAACCATAACCTAAACATCCTAAACATCACTAACCATCATCCATCATCCTAACCTATAGAAACCCCAAGATCCAAAAGATGACTACTCACTATGCATAATAAAAAGAAAGCTAGAGATTAAAGATAAAGACATTAATGCTAGATAAAGAAGATTAAAGAGAGAATCTAAGATTATATGAAACTAAGGAACATTCAAAGTTTTACAAAAGTGGCTACAAAAACTAGAGAGAAAAAGATGTCCCCATTAACATAAACCCTAGTAGTATTTATAGGGAAATATGAGAGATAAATAAGTCACGCTTGGCCCGGCGGTTTGGTCCAGCGGTTTGGAGGCCGCTGGACTGAACATCCGCGACTTCTTCGTCTTTGTCTTCTCCGGCGGTTTGGTCCAGCGGTTTGGAGGCCGCTGGACTGAACATTTCTTCTCTTTTGCCTTATTCAAGCTCTCTTGTGCTCTCCCTTAGCTTCACTGAGCTCCCCATAGCTCAAAGTACCTAAAATGCATATGATGCAATGCAAAAGGGACCTAAATCTAACTAAGACTCTATTCTAAACTACTTAGTGAAAATATGCTAATAAAGACAATAAATTATATGAATTATGCAACTAAGGTCCTAAAATGCTATGAAAATACATGTCTAAAACAGCTAAAATACACACTTATCAACTCCCCCACACTTGCCTTTTGCTTGTCCTCAAGCAAACAACACTCAACAAACACAAAAGACGTAGTGGAGGATGGATCTCAGGACCAAAAAGCTAAGAGTCAAACATATGCAATGTTAACTAAGACAATGAAGCACCTTGAGAAAATGTTCAACCATAGGTAATGAGAACTCTCAATCAAGTATCCATAGCACACTATCACAAGTCCTAGCTAGATTCAATGCCCATATCCACTCACTCTTTCATTCACCACATCCTTAAGTTCATTAATTAGTAACCGGTGGTCTCGCTAAATGCAATGCAAAGAGTTTCAATCGGTTTGGGAAAGGTCATATTTAAGTGGTTAAGTGTTTAGATGTTTAAGTGTTTTAGGGGGTTTACTCTCAAAAGCAAATAAGTAGTGTAAACATAATGCAAAAGTTAGGAAGACTAGGAACAAATACGTACAAGCCATTAAATCCCATGTTCTACCCTTCCTACTTTCCGTTCTAAGCGCTCACTCCTTTCTTTTCATGCTCACTCCCCTTTTGATCTTTAAACACCCACTCGAATCCTTTCTTTTAATCCTAACTCTACCCTTATTTCCCTTTGGGTTTCTTTCTTTGACACCACAAGTCTATCTTTCACCTTTTCACACTATCCTTAAGGGTTTTTCTTTTGGATTAGGTTTCACTCTTTGTACTCCTACTTTCTACCCTTGTTTTTGGGTTTTCTTTTCTTTTGAGGTTTTAGGAGTTTTCAAAACTCGTTTTCAATGCCCTTTCTTTTACTTTTACAAACATCCCTTAAGGTAGTTACTCTTTTAGTTTTGGTGTTTAGACTTTTCTAATGATAGCCCAACTCTTTTTTTTTTTCATTTCCTCACTTCCCTCACCCATTACCAAATCAAAACTTGCTAACCACCTAGATGGGATGTAGGACTTGTCGTCCCCAATACTTACAAAGTTTTGCTAATGTAACACTTTCCAAAAAGGCCTCACTCAAAGAATTAAATGGGGCTTGAAGGAATGGTCTATGGTCAAGGGTAGGCCATCTAAAGATGAGATGGTTATCCAAACAATCAAGAGGGTGGTAAAAAGGGATAAAGTTTGGATATATATCATGAAACTACAATGCACATTATCAAGCGAGAAATTAATGATTCAATTAGGTTCAATATACATGGAGTGGTTTCAAATCAAGTGAGCATCAAACAAGCAATATTCTCTAGACTAAGAAAGTTCAAGATGTACAATTTCAACGATTTAAAAGATTCTATCAATTATACCAAACAATCTCGAGAAGGAATTCACATTGCAATACTTTTCTAAAAATTTTACAAGGCAATATCATCATTGATCCATAAATAAGTGTGTATATCCTAAAGCTAAAGACTCGATCCTATACTATATGAATGATAAAGCAAAATGAAACTAGTTTTCTTTTTGTGTTTTTCAAAGTTTTTCGATTTTTTTTTTTTGGTGTTTTTGAATGCATATAACTATTAACAAAATGCAATGTACTATCTAGATGGATGCAATGCATGATCACACATAGTTAAAGGGGTTCCATGATTCTTTATCATGGTGTGGTGGAGCCGATGTTGAAGCTTCGGTGTTGACTCGAGGTTGAAAGACGAAGTCTTGTTCCTCCATCGCGTTGACGTCCTCATTTGTGTCTCCCCACTTCAAAAACATAAAACTAAGCATAATTAAACTACAATACTTGAATTTAAAAGCATATGTACAAAGGATAGACATGGGATTGCCTCCCAAGTGCGCTTGTTTAAAGTCACTAAGCTTGACTTAGACAAGGCTTAGGCGGATATAGGATCCGAGAGAGGAATTTCGAAGTTCCTCCTAAGCAACTAGTCTAAAAGCGATCTAAAACTAAGTAGATTCCAAATCCTATTGACTAATCGCTACTCTCCCCGGCAACGGCGCCAAAAACTTGATGAGATCGAGTTTTACCTCAATCACATACAACCCCAAGTGCAAGGCACAAGACGTTGTAGTAATATAAGGATCGAATCCACAAGGAGAGAAGGCTTAGAACAAACAACAAGAATACAAGAAACTAGCTTAGATTAGATCGAGTAAGAATTTTGGTTTGTAGCTAAACTAAACTAAGAAAGCAATATAAGTAAAATAAACTTGAAATCAACAAAAGCGATATTAAACTAAAGAGATACTAATGGTAAAGTATGGATCTTGGGGTTAAGATCAATGGTTTGAATGGATGGAATCAAGCTAATGACACTAAGACTAACAAAGGAGATGGTTTTCTAGGACAAGGATCACTAAACTAGATTAGATCACTTCCATGACTCAAATCCATTCTCTAATCATAAAAACCACAAATCTTCCGACCGAGCCTAGATGATTAGAGATCTTTAAGTATAAGTCCTTAAAAGTCCATCTTAAACCTTAGACATCAACTTCCATTGGCTAAGTATAAAAGAATAACAAGAGATTGGACTAGACATTTCATCGAACACCTTCCGGGCATGAAACATCCTATAAGTACTAAGCTAGGATAATTACTTCTACCTCAGTGTTAAGAACATCTAATGCTATAGAAACCATAACCTAAACATCCTAAACATCACTAACCATCATCCATCATCCTAACCTATAGAAACCCCAAGATCCAAAAGATGACTACTCACTATGCATAATAAAAAGAAAGCTAGAGATTAAAGATAAAGACATTAATGCTAGATAAAGAAGATTAGAGAGAATCTAAGATTATATGAAACTAAGGAACATTCAAAGTTTTACAAAAGTGGCTACAAAAACTAGAGAGAAAAAGATGTCCCCATTAACATAAACCCTAGTAGTATTTATAGGGAAATATGAGAGATAAATAAGTCACGCTTGCCCCGGCTGTTTGGTCCAGCGGTTTGGAGGCCGCTGGACTGAACATCCGCGACTTCTTCGTCTTTGTCTTCTCCGGCGGTTTGGTCCAGCGGTTTGGAGGCCGCTGGACTGAACATTTCTTCTCTTTTGCCTTCTTCAAGCTCTCTTGTGCTCTCCCTTAGCTTCACTGAGCTCCCCATAGCTCAAAGTACCTAAAATGCATATGATGCAATGCAAAAGGGACCTAAATCTAACTAAGACTCTATTCTAAACTACTTAGTGAAAATATGCTAATAAAGACAATAAATTATATGAATTATGCAACTAAGGTCCTAAAATGCTATGAAAATACATGCCTAAAACAGCTAAAATACACACTTATCATGTACTCATTCGGGAATGGAACGACTGGGATAAAGCGATCTGAAACAAAACAACAGGGTCATCAGACGAACAAATCAAAGAAAAATCAAACAGGACACCTACCGATGACAACTGCTCACTCAGTTTGGTACTCCCTCTCAACATCGAGAACCGACGCCGAACTCAGTCTCACGAAGAAGTACTTCCGCCACCAGTTTGTGATCTTGACATGGCGATCACAGGTCAACCGGAACCCTTTTCGCCAACAAATGGAGAAGGTCCCCGGAAGCGACGCATTCGCCTGCGTCGTCGTGATCTCATCAAAACAGGCTGGAGTCATCTCAAAACCCAGATCCTTAGCCGCCAGGATCGCAGGAACCAAATTCCGAAGACAAGGTGATAACTTGCATATTTTACACATTTTGCCTTAGTTTATGCATTATAATTCATTCATTTAGGTTGCATTTAGTGTCATATAGGTTGCATTTTGGTTTGTTTCGTGTATTTCAGGTTTTGGAGCATAAAGACGGCAAAAGTGATGAATTTAAGCCAAAAAGAAGCAAATACACTTGCATCGGCATGTTGTATCGGTTTCTGTTGGCCGATATAGAAGACAGAAAGTTTGCCGAAGCTTGTATCGACCAACCATATCGGTTGGGAGTGGCCGATACAAGAGAAAAAGAACCTGAAGATGCATATCGACATGCTGTATCGGTTTGGAGTGGCCGATACAGAGGAAAAGAGGAAGAAGCACTTATATCGACTTGTTGTATCGGCTTGACCTGGCCGATACGAAGGAAACGAAGACGAAGCACGGATATCGACCAGTCTGTATCGGTTTCACTTGACCGATACAGGCTGCGAAAATTAAAAGGAAATCCGGTTTTCATGTTTTAATTAGGAAAATAATTCCTAAACCAATGGGTTTTCCTTTATTTTATGGTTCAAGACTATATTAGGGTTTTGTTTTATGTTTTGACAGACATTCTATCTTTTGTTTTAGTTTTTGATCGTTTGTTTTTCTTCTTGCTTTTGGACTTGGGAGATTCTTGGTGTTTGCCTTGGCAACCTTTGTGATCTTCATCAATAAGATTTTCTTGAACCTTATTCTCTTGTCTTTGTTTATGTTATTGCTTTCTTTGAATTTAATTGCTTTGAATTTCAATATGCTTAGTGAGTAGTTTCCCATAGACAATTAGGTTGGGGTAAAAAGGGTGAATCAACCCTAGGGTTGATCGATGTCTAGAACTTAACACCTGATAAATCTTTAATCTAGTGTAACAATCTTAATGCTTTAATTGACCTGATCAATCAATTGATAGAACCCAGGAAACTTCACAACCGAGAGGACTGTGAGGATTCCCGAACAATTACCCTAGAACTAAACCTAGCTTAACCGAGATCTCGTGTTAATAAGTTTAGTGGTTGAATTGATTTGAACTTTAATGTTTTCTAAAATTTAAATTATCTAAGATATTGTTTTAGTTTACTTGTTAGGAAAAGGATCTCTGTCACGAGAGTGGATTGATCTAAAATCGTTTTCAAAACCTTAAAGTACTTTTATAAAAGACATCGAAAAACCTGAAAGTTGATGAACCCGTTAAAGTACCCGACCTCGGTTGTTTAGCTTTTTAATTTGAATCTTTACAACTTGCAATTTCGATTTATTTCTTTGTTAATCTTTACAAAATTACATAAACAAAACCATCTTTTAAATTGCTTAGACTAAGATTGATTCCTTGCAAACTTTAGTAATTTAATTGCTCCTGATTCGGATTGACCTCAAGTACTACAATTGAGACATTCGATAAACGGGGTAAAATCCCGTCTATCAAATTGGCGCCGTTGCCGATTCAGGAACTCGATTAAATATTAGAGTTTTGGAATTACTTGGGACTATGTTTCAGTTTCGTTACTAACTTGTTTTCTTTCCTTGTGATTTTCGTTTTGTTAGGTGTATACAAAGGAGAAGTCACCGACAAAGTGACAACTTGCTCTTCTTCGGACATCAAAGCACACGAAAGAGCTATCTCACGAGAAAGAAGAACCAGCCTTCACTCCGACTCATCCACATCAGACACTTCGGGTTCAGATTCAGAATTCGAGATGGGTGACGCAAACAACGCACCTAACGTTGCACGCACCATTGGTACGGCGGATGTGCCATCAAACATCACCAACTGTAGTGGCATCACACCACCAGCCATCGCCAACAACAACTTTGAGATCAATTCTAGTCTCATTAACATGGTGTCCAGCAACAAGTTCTATGGGCTGCCTAGTGAAGACCCCATTGATCACCTTCACCAATTTGACATGCTATGCGACACGGTGAAGATCAATGGTGTCAATGAGGACATGTTTAAGCTGCGTTTGTTCCCCTTCTCACTCGGGGACAAAGCACACATATGGCAGAAAAACCTTGTGAAGGACACCATACGGACTTGGGAGGCATGTAAGACGGCTTTTCTCACAAAGTTCTTCTCGGTGGTGAGGACATCAAAGCTGCGAAACGAGATCTCAGCTTTCGCACAAAAAGACCAAGAAACGTTCAGCGAATCTTGGGAACGATTCAAGGGTTACACGATGAGATGCCCGCACCACGGTTTCACGGGAGAGAGCCTACTCAGCACGTTCTATCGCGGCCTAAAACCGAAGTTCAGGATGCTTCTCGATTCAGCTAGCCAAGGAAATTTCCTTGGGAAGACGGAAGCCGATGGACAGCTTTTGGTGGAGAACTACGCCCTAAGCGATAGCAACTACGGAGAAGATTATGATCGCACCATCCGCAGCTCAGGGAACGATGAGCAATTTAAGAGAGAGATAAAGGCGGTGAATGAAAAGCTGGATAAGTTACTCATGTCTACCCAAGTGGGGATTAACTACGTTGGAAGCGGAGATGAACAATTACCCCCAACCGAGGGAAATAAGGAGGAGATCAACTACATGGGAAATCAGAATGATTGGCGTTTCAACAACTATTCTCAACACCCAAACCTCTCCTACCGAAACAACAACGTAGCCAACCCACAAGATCAGGTCTATCCCCATGCGCAACAAGGAGGTTACCAAGGTAAACCTCAATACAACCAAGGCGGATACGTACCGAGACCACCACCTAATCGTCCTCCAGGTTACAACAACCCTCCTGCTGCTCAAGGAGTGGTTGCATCACCGCTCTCCCAGGGTGATCAAACCACTCGGATGCTAAAACAGATTCTAGACAGCCAAACCCGAAGTCAAATGGAGTTCAGCACGTTCAAGAAAGAAATTCAGGCAAAGGTTGACAACTCTTACCATGATCTCAACGCCAAGTTTGAAACCTTGAGTACTCACTTGAAAGCCTTGGATAATCAAGTGGCTCAAATTACTTCGACTTCTAAGCGACCAATGGGCCAACTCCCGGGTAAACCTGAAGCCAATCCTAGAGAGTATGTCAACTCCATAGAACTTCGTAGTGGTACACAAACGCTTTCAAGCGATCTCATTGAGGACAATGCGAAACAAGGTGAGGGGATGGACCACTGGTTTGAGCCGGAAGACACAGTTGTTAACGACGAGAACCCTGAGATAGTGGCAAAGGAGGAAATCGGTGATGAGAAAGATACAGGACACCTGTATCGGCCAGGCGTATCGGCCACAACTGGCCGATATCGACCACCCGTGTCGGCCAAGGACAAGGCCGATACGAGCGAACAGGAGACAGGACACTCGCATCGGCCAGGAGTGCTCGCTGCGACTCGGATAAAGGCAAACACAAGGATGGAGGCGAGTTTGGTGTGAAAGGAGTAAAACTCAAGCCGCCCCTGGACCACAAAGTTGTCACCGAAGGAGATTCGACATCTCTTTCAAACCCCAATGTCGCCTAAAAAGAAGGGGGTAAAGTCAAGCTAAGAGACTATAAACAAGCTCACTTGGGAGGAAGTCCCATGTCTATCCTTGTATATACAATTTTAGTTTGCATTTAGATGATAATTTACTTAGAGTTTGTGTCGTGTTTGATGGTTTCAGGTGAAAACGAAGTAGGAAAACGAATTCTGAAAGGGGTATCGGCCTGTTATATCGGTTGCTGGACCGATATCGGGCAAGAGTATCGGTCTGCTGAGACCGATACAGACGATGTCGTCTCGTCGTGTTAGTACTACTGAGGTAACACTTGAACCATGTGCATACGCATTAGTTTTTCATATTAGAGTCATTCATACATACATTTAGGAACCTTCTCCAATGCTTGTTTCACACGGAGACCGTGTGATTTAAGTTTGGGGGAGTAGTCATATTAGTTTTCGCATAATAGCATTCATAAAAAAAAAAAACAAAAAAAAATCTGCATATAGGATTAGTTCATGGCATTTAGAGCATATGCATAGGGGATCTATGATGACGTTAACCTTGTAAAGCGACGCACTTTGTGTTTTGAACAGTATCTTAGGTGTAGTATCTTCCGTAAACGAATTAGAACTCGCTGAAAATCTTAAAACCGCAACTCTAGACATTGATGTTTAAAAAGTCAATTGTGTGGTTATGAAGCTTGGTAGTTCTAAGTCACCTTCGAAAAATTATCTGAACTTAAACTTGACTTTTAATTAGCATGATTGATAGTTCTCAAGAGAATTTCTATGGCTTTGTGATTTCTACGGATTGTGGCTTCCTAAACCGAAACACTTAAAGCGCAATCCGGTCATTCTCATTCTAAGGATGATTCCCCTCTCACCCCCTTAACCTTAACCCAAACACTTTTGAGAATTCTTTTCATTTAGTGATTGTTTGGTTTCGCAAAAACTTGAAAGTATAGGGAGCGACAAGAAAGAACATCCATTGGGCTAGTTTTTCTTAGACTACGATTTAGAAGGGGATAATGGCTAGGTGAGACACGTCTTTGAGTTTTGAAAATTAAGAAAATAAACACGAGTGATTGTAAAACACCTAGGGTGATAAAAGAATGGCTAAGTAAAAAAAAAAAAAAAAAAAAAAAAAAAAAGAAACTTAGCCAAAAGAAAATCCCCTAAGGTAGTTAAGAAAAGAAAAGAAACTCGATGTTTAAGCGTTTAAATCTTTAAAAGAAAGACGATGGGTTAGTGGATAGTCTTGAGTAGGGATGGATGTCCGGACTTGTATGCATCAGTTGCTTCTTGTCTTTCTTGGTTTTGTTTAACCCTTTCACTCCCCGAGAGAAACCGCGCTACAACTAACCACATGCCTGAGTGTTAGCCTCCTCGTTTGATTCGAAATCCCGTTCTTACCTAGACAAATAGAAAAACTCTTGGAAATTTTTAATCATGTTTCATTCTTGATTGTGTTTAATTGAATGTGAAAGGTGTTTAGACTAGACAAGTGGATCACATACTTTTGGTAATAATAGCGGATTTAGACGGAGTTAAAGGTAGATAGAAATAAGTGGAACTAGTTCGGTTGCGAGAGGGTACTATGTTTAGGATACTTGTTCATTACACATCCACGTTGCTTTTGGTTCTGAGGTCCCCGCCTCCACACCTTCCTAAACTTTGATGCGAAATTCTCTTACTTGAGGACAAGCAAAGGATAAGTTTGGGGGAGTTGATAACTTGCATATTTTACACATTTTACCTTAGTTTATGCATTAGAATTCATTCATTTAGGTTGCATTTAGTGTCATATAGGTTGCATTTTGGTTTGTTTCGTGTATTTCAGGTTTTGGAGCATAAAGACGGCAAAAGTGATGAATTTAAGCCAAAAAGAAGCAAATACACTTGCATCGGCATGTTGTATCGGTTTCTGTTGGCCGATATAGAAGACAGAAAGTTTGCCGAAGCTTGTATCGACCAACCATATCGGTTGGGAGTGGCCGATACAAGAGAAAAAGAACACCGAAGATGCATATCGACATGCTGTATCGGTTTGGAGTGGCCGATACAGAGGAAAAGAGGAAGAAGCACTTATATCGACTTGTTGTATCGGCTTGACCTGGCCGATACGAAGGAAACGAAGACGAAGCACGGATATCGACCAGTCTGTATCGGTTTCACTTGACCGATACAGGCTGCGAAAATTAAAAGGAAATCCGGTTTTCATGTTTTAATTAGGAAAATAATTCCTAAACCAATGGGTTTTCCTTTATTTTATGGTTCAAGACTATATTAGGGTTTTGTTTTATGTTTTGACAGACATTCTATCTTTTGTTTTAGTTTTTGATCGTTTGTTTTTCTTCTTGCTTTTGGACTTGGGAGATTCTTGGTGTTTGCCTTGGCAACCTTTGTGATCTTCATCAATAAGATTTTCTTGAACCTTATTCTCTTGTCTTTGTTTATGTTATTGCTTTCTTTGAATTTAATTGCTTTGAATTTCAATATGCTTAGTGAGTAGTTTCCCATAGACAATTAGGTTGGGGTAAAAAGGGTGAATCAACCCTAGGGTTGATCGATGTCTAGAACTTAACACCTGATAAATCTTTAATCTAGTGTAACAATCTTAATGCTTTAATTGACCTGATCAATCAATTGATAGAACCCAGGAAACTTCACAACCGAGAGGACTGTGAGGATTCCTGAACAATTACCCTAGAACTAAACCTAGCTTAACCGAGAGATCTGTGTTAATAAGTTTAGTGGTTGAATTGATTTGAACTTTAATGTTTTCTAAAATTTAAATTATCTAAGATATTGTTTTAGTTTACTTGTTAGGAAAAGGATCTCTGTCACGAGAGTGGATTGATCTAAAATCGTTTTCAAAACCTTAAAGTACTTTTATAAAAGACATCGAAAAACCTGAAAGTTGATGAACCCGTTAAAGTACCCTGACCTGGTTGTTTAGCTTTTTAATTTGAATCTTTACAACTTGCAATTTCGATTTATTTCTTTGTTAATCTTTACAAAATTACATAAACAAAACCATCTTTTAAATTGCTTAGACTAAGATTGATTCCTTGCAAACTTTAGTAATTTAATTGCTCCTGATTCGGATTGACCTCAAGTACTACAATTGAGACATTCGATTAAACGGGGTAAAATCCCGTCTATCAAATTGGCGCCGTTGCCGATTCAGGAACTCGATTAAATATTAGAGTTTTGGAATTACTTGGGACTATGTTTCAGTTTCGTTACTAACTTGTTTTCTTTCCTTGTGATTTTCGTTTTGTTAGGTGTATGCAAAGGAGAAGTCACCGACAAAGTGACAACTTGCTCTTCTTCGCAGACATCAAAGCACACGAAAGAGCTATCTCACGAGAAAGAAGAACCAGCCTTCACTCCGACTCATCCACATCAGACACTTCGGGTTCAGATTCAGAATTCGAGATGGGTGACGCAAACAACGCACCTAACGTTGCACGCACCATTGGTACAGCGGATGTGCCATCAAACATCACCAACTGTAGTGGCATCACACCACCAGCCATCGCCAACAACAACTTTGAGATCAATTCTAGTCTCATTAACATGGTGTCCAGCAACAAGTTCTATGGGCTGCCTAGTGAAGACCCCATTGATCACCTTCACCAATTTGACATGCTATGCGACACGGTGAAGATCAATGGTGTCAATGAGGACATGTTTAAGCTGCGTTTGTTCCCCTTCTCACTCGGGGACAAAGCACACATATGGCAGAAAAACCTTGTGAAGGACACCATACAGACTTGGGAGGCATGTAAGACGGCTTTTCTCACAAAGTTCTTCTCGGTGGTGAGGACATCAAAGCTGCGAAACGAGATCTCAGCTTTCGCACAAAAAGACCAAGAAACGTTCAGCGAATCTTGGGAACGATTCAAGGGTTACACGATGAGATGCCCGCACCACGGTTTCACGGGAGAGAGCCTACTCAGCACGTTCTATCGCGGCCTAAAACCGAAGTTCAGGATGCTTCTCGATTCAGCTAGCCAAGGAAATTTCCTTGGGAAGACGGAAGCCGATGGACAGCTTTTGGTGGAGAACTACGCCCTAAGCGATAGCAACTACGGAGAAGATTATGATCGCACCATCCGCAGCTCAGGGAACGATGAGCAATTTAAGAGAGAGATAAAGGCGGTGAATGAAAAGCTGGATAAGTTACTCATGTCTACCCAAGTGGGGATTAACTACGTTGGAAGCGGAGATGAACAATTACCCCCAACCGAGGGAAATAAGGAGGAGATCAACTACATGGGAAATCAGAATGATTGGCGTTTCAACAACTATTCTCAACACCCAAACCTCTCCTACCGAAACAACAACGTAGCCAACCCACAAGACCAGGTCTATCCCCATGCGCAACAAGGAGGTTACCAAGGTAAACCTCAATACAACCAAGGCGGATACGTACCGAGACCACCACCTAATCGTCCTCCAGGTTACAACAACCCTCCTGCTGCTCAAGGAGTGGTTGCATCACCAGCTCCCCCAGGTGATCAAACCACTCAGATGCTAAAACAGATTCTAGACAGCCAAACCCGAAGTCAAATGGAGTTCAGCACGTTCAAGAAAGAAATTCAGGCAAAGGTTGACAACTCTTACCATGATCTCAACGCCAAGTTTGAAACCTTGAGTACTCACTTGAAAGCCTTGGATAATCAAGTGGCTCAAATTACTTCGACTTCTAAGCGACCAATGGGCCAACTCCCGGGTAAACCTGAAGCCAATCCTAGAGAGTATGTCAACTCCATAGAACTTCGTAGTGGTACACAAACGCTTTCAAGCGATCTCATTGAGGACAATGCGAAACAAGGTGAGGGGATGGACCACTGGTTTGAGCCGGAAGACACAGTTGTTAACGACGAGAACCCTGAGATAGTGGCAAAGGAGGAAATCGGTGATGAGAAAGATACAGGACACCTGTATCGGCCAGGCGTATCGGCCACAACTGGCCGATATCGACCACCCGTGTCGGCCAAGGACAAGGCCGATACGAGCGAACATGAGACAGGACACTCGCATCGGCCAGGAGTGCTCCTGCGACTCGGATAAAGGCAAACACAAGGATGGAGGCGAGTTTGGTGTGAAAGGAGTAAAACTCAAGCCGCCCCTGGACCACAAAGTTGTCACCGAAGGAGATTCGACATCTCTTTCAAACCCCAATGTCGCCTAAAAAGAAGGGGGTAAAGTCAAGCTAAGAGACTATAAACAAGCTCACTTGGGAGGAAGTCCCATGTCTATCCTTGTATATACAATTTTAGTTTGCATTTAGATGATAATTTACTTAGAGTTTGTGTCGTGTTTGATGGTTTCAGGTGAAAACGAAGTAGGAAAACGAATTCTGAAAGGGGTATCGGCCTGTTATATCGGTTGCTGGACCGATATCGGGCAAGAGTATCGGTCTGCTGAGACCGATACAGACGATGTCGTCTCGTCGTGTTAGTACTACTGAGGTAACACTTGAACCATGTGCATACGCATTAGTTTTTCATATTAGAGTCATTCATACATACATTTAGGAACCTTCTCCAATGCTTGTTTCACACGGAGACCGTGTGATTTAAGTTTGGGGGAGTAGTCATATTAGTTTTCGCATAATAGCATTCATAAAAAAAAAAAAACAAAAAAAAATCTGCATATAGGATTAGTTCATGGCATTTAGAGCATATGCATAGGGGATCTATGATGACGTTAACCTTGTAAAGCGACGCACTTTGTGTTTTGAACAGTATCTTAGGTGTAGTATCTTCCGTAAACGAATTAGAACTCGCTGAAAATCTTAAAACCGCAACTCTAGACATTGATGTTTAAAAAGTCAATTGTGTGGTTATGAAGCTTGGTAGTTCTAAGTCACCTTCGAAAAATTATCTGAACTTAAACTTGACTTTTAATTAGCATGATTGATAGTTCTCAAGAGAATTTCTATGGCTTTGTGATTTCTACGGATTGTGGCTTCCTAAACCGAAACACTTAAAGCGCAATCCGGTCATTCTCATTCTAAGGATGATTCCCCTCTCACCCCCTTAACCTTAACCCAAACACTTTTGAGAATTCTTTTCATTTAGTGATTGTTTGGTTTCGCAAAAACTTGAAAGTATAGGGAGCGACAAGAAAGAACATCCATTGGGCTAGTTTTTCTTAGACTACTGATTTAGAAGGGGATAATGGCTAGGTGAGACACGTCTTTGAGTTTTGAAAATTAAGAAAATAAACACGAGTGATTGTAAAACACCTAGGGTGATAAAAGAATGGCTAAGTAAAAAAAAAAAAAAAAAAAAAAGAAACTTAGCCAAAAGAAAATCCCCTAAGGTAGTTAAGAAAAGAAAAGAAACTCGATGTTTAAGCGTTTAAATCTTTAAAAGAAAGACGATGGGTTAGTGGATAGTCTTGAGTAGGGATGGATGTCCGGACTTGTATGCATCAGTTGCTTCTTGTCTTTCTTGGTTTTGTTTAACCCTTTCACTCCCCGAGAGAAACCGCGCTACAACTAACCACATGCCGAGTGTTAGCCTCCTCGTTTGATTCGAAATCCCGTTCTTACCTAGACAAATAGAAAAACTCTTGGAAATTTTTAATCATGTTTCATTCTTGATTGTGTTTAATTGAATGTGAAAGGTGTTTAGACTAGACAAGTGGATCACATACTTTTGGTAATAATAGCGGATTTAGACGGAGTTAAAGGTAGATAGAAATAAGTGGAACTAGTTCGGTTGCGAGAGGGTACTATGTTTAGGATACTTGTTCATTACACATCCACGTTGCTTTTGGTTCTGAGGTCCCCGCCTCCACACCTTCCTAAACTTTGATGCGAAATTCTCTTACTTGAGGACAAGCAAAGGATAAGTTTGGGGGAGTTGATAACTTGCATATTTTACACATTTTACCTTAGTTTATGCATTAGAATTCATTCATTTAGGTTGCATTTAGTGTCATATAGGTTGCATTTTGGTTTGTTTCGTGTATTTCAGGTTTTGGAGCATAAAGACGGCAAAAGTGATGAATTTAAGCCAAAAAGAAGCAAATACACTTGCATCGGCATGTTGTATCGGTTTCTGTTGGCCGATATAGAAGACAGAAAGTTTGCCGAAGCTTGTATCGACCAACCATATCGGTTGGGAGTGGCCGATACAAGAGAAAAAGAACCTGAAGATGCATATCGACATGCTGTATCGGTTTGGAGTGGCCGATACAGAGGAAAAGAGGAAGAAGCACTTATATCGACTTGTTGTATCGGCTTGACCTGGCCGATACGAAGGAAACGAAGACGAAGCACGGATATCGACCAGTCTGTATCGGTTTCACTTGACCGATACGAGGCTGCGAAAATTAAAAGGAAATCCGGTTTTCATGTTTTAATTAGGAAAATAATTCCTAAACCAATGGGTTTTCCTTTATTTTATGGTTCAAGACTATATTAGGGTTTTGTTTTATGTTTTGACAGACATTCTATCTTTTGTTTTAGTTTTTGATCGTTTGTTTTTCTTCTTGCTTTTGGACTTGGGAGATTATTGGTGTTTGCCTTGGCAACCTTTGTGATCTTCATCAATAAGATTTTCTTGAACCTTATTCTCTTGTCTTTGTTTATGTTATTGCTTTCTTTGAATTTAATTGATTTGAATTTCAATATGCTTAGTGAGTAGTTTCTCATAGACAATTAGGTTGGGGGAAAAAGGGTGAATCAACCCTAGGGTTGATCGATGTCTAGAACTTAACACCTGATAAATCTTTAATCTAGTGTAACAATCTTAATGCTTTAATTGACCTGATCAATCAATTGATAGAACCCAGGAAACTTCACAACCGAGAGGACTGTGAGGATTCCTGAACAATTACCCTAGAACTAAACCTAGCTTAACCGAGAGATCTGTGTTAATAAGTTTAGTGGTTGAATTGATTTGAACTTTAATGTTTTCTAAAATTTAAATTATCCAAGATATTGTTTTAGTTTACTTGTTAGGAAAAGGATCTCTGTCACGAGAGTGGATTGATCTAAAATCGTTTTCAAAACCTTAAAGTACTTTTATAAAAGACATCGAAAAACACGAAAGTTGATGAACCCGTTAAAGTACCCTGACCTGGTTGTTTAGCTTTTTAATTTGAATCTTTACAACTTGCAATTTCGATTTATTTCTTTGTTAATCTTTACAAAATTACATAAACAAAACCATCTTTTAAATTGCTTAGACTAAGATTGATTCCTTGCAAACTTTAGTAATTTAATTGCTCCTGATTCGGATTGACCTCAAGTACTACAATTGAGACATTCGATTAAACGGGGTAAAATCTCGTCTATCACAAAGCGCCGTCAACTGGGAGATCGTCATGCCCCTCCTCTCGCAATAGGCGATCAAAAGACGAGGTAGGGGGAACCACAAACCCGCCTCGGCGAAAGCAGCCTCGTAAAGACAGATATACCGCGAAGGACAGTGCCAAGGCATTTGGCCCGGCTGCGGCTCGACGATATCCAACATATCGCGAGCCCCGGAGACTCCTTGAATACTATCGAGTCCATCACCGAACCTGCTTTCCGACGAGGCAAATGAGTTTATTTGCCTTGTTTTCTTCGGCTGTCTTCTCACCCTCCTAGGATTTGAAGGCGCCGAACGATCAGACGGAACCCGTTGCACTCGAGGCGGAGGTGTAAAATCCTCATCGACAAGAGAAGGAACCTCTATTTGCTGCCGAACGGGAGTTTGGGGAATCTGCGACGAAGGATCGAACATGAACCCTCCGGAAACTGGAATAAAGCCCCCACTAGAAGTGTCGCGAGCCGAATCGGATCGCGGAAATAGTCGAGAGTTACCCTGATTCGCTTCGTTACCCGAAGCTCCTCTCTCTAATACCCTCTCAGTATTCGAAGATAAGGAGGATCCCGAACTCGATGACGAGGAGTCCGAACTCGAAGACGAAGTAGGATCCGAACGCGAAGGTAGAACGGAAGACATAATTCAAAAAAAAATCGAGAGGGAAGATTCTAGAGAGAGAAAGTACCTGAGTTCGCGCGGAGAGAATTAGAAGAAATGAGGAGAAATGAAAAATGAATCCGAAAGAAGGTTATTTAAAGAAAACGAAGGAAGAGGAAGAGACGCCATTGAAAACAAGCGAAGGAAGAGGAAGGGACGCCACCGAAACCACACGAAGAGACATCATGATTACGAAAGTAGTATGACGTGACACTTAACGATTCGCCAAAAACGAGGCGAGACTTCTCGAATACGCCAAAATCAACGGTTGAATCGTTTCGGCTTCTCCGAAACGAATTGGGGAGGGACTAATGTTATGGTGGGCCTCCCAGACCCATCATGACTTTAGCCCATTTAAGAAGCCCGCCACTTTAGGCCCACCAGAACCCAAACTACGACTTACGGCCCATTCGGAATCAGGCCCGTTAGGAGAATAGCGACGCCACGTCACGCCTGACAGCACAGTCCCGCCGCGTCGAACGATAGTTCTGACAACATTTATGAGCGTCGAACGACAGTTCTGACAGAGCATTTATGAAGCGCCGAACCGAACAACCCTATGATTTAGTATTGTTATGCGGTATGGGATCGTTACAGTAATCGCGTACCAAAGAAGTCCGCCAGAGGGAGCATTTACTATAAATAATGGACATCTTGCTCAGAGTAAAGGATCCGAATTTTGGAGAGAGAAAAATCTACAGAGAGAAACAAGAATAATAAATTTACTATCTTTTAGTTCGACATCTTTTGTTCGACATATTTGTCTTTATATTTCGTTCGGCATCTCTGCCCATATTCTGTTCGGCATCTCTGCCCATTTTCTGTTCGCTATCTTTAGCACAATAAAAACGGTTCGCTAGAAAACCCAGCGAACTATCTAAACAAACCACAGTTGTCATAACGAGAATTCCGACCCCCTTTCACATATATATTCCGAACCAAAGTTACCCACTTAACTCCGAACATTATACTTAGTCGTTTTACCCCTACAACACCTACATATAAAAAACATTGTATGAAGAATACAAGTTTTGTTGGTTAAGATTTTAATCATGAGTCAAGCTAGAGGTTATCCATGTGAAGATAATTAAGATTCTTCTGTTTATAAAATCCTAATGTTGCTTCTTTGTAGTGATATGATGGGAAACCATATATACATAAAAATGTGTAAGAGAACTATTCGTACCTTTTTCAAACCAACAATATAACAATTCCAATATAAAATGTATGATCCATATAAATATACAATGAATAAAAGAACTAGCCATTTGGTATTTCTTGAATGAGACATCCAGAGGGTCGTCTGCGACAATTAAGTCCGAGATTTGGAATGAAATGGTTCATAAAAACATCGACCACAACCAAAAAACTGTTTCCTTGTTGTTTACAATAGCGTAACTTCTCCGTATTGAGACTAGCGGCGAAAGCACTTGAAACTCAACAATTATTTCTTGAACTCAAAACAAGAGAACTTTACATCTATGTATATAAAGTAGTTATGTATCAAAGAAATGTACTTTTGAATCGTGATATATTTTTCTAAATATCTCTATTATTTTGGACGAAAATACCCCACAAGTAGATATAAAGATTATTTTGTATGTATAGAGATTGAAAATTTTAGTTTTATGAATTGTGTGGTATGAATTAACAAAAGTTTGTTAACCAATATGTGTACTATAATTGATCAACTCGCTTTTTATATTTTAGTTTCTTTTTGTTATATTTTTAATTTATTCTTTATATATTATGTAAGATGCACTTTATTCATAGTGATATAAGTAAATTTATGGATACATTTTTGGTTATAAATTATTATTTTTTGTAGAATACTCTCCACTCTAGTATATTTTTTAACTCATTTTTAATTATTTATGGATGTGAATTAAAAAAAATATAATCAATAAATGTAAGTTATCTGTAAAGCAATACTCACCAGTGTAATAAAAGATCTTTTATTCTCAATATGGATGATGATTATTTTTTTTTTAAATGGCAACGATTAAACTATGAGATTTTTCATTTTCTTCAATAGAAAGGAATATGTGATAGAAATGTTATCCCGTATTCATATCCACATAGCGTAGTAATATTGTCCATTGATGTGCATGGTTTTTAGTATATATAAGTCAATCATATAAACATAATATGTATATATATTTATCATGTTTTATGCCACATTTAGAAGCACTTATAGTCATTTTTTATTTAATAGTTTTAGTTTTTTTTGTCAATAATAGTTTTAGTTATTAAATGAGAAAAATTGGAGAAACATGTTTACTTAATTGGCGTTATTGCATATATTCTTTATTTATCAAATTTGAATTGGGAAAAAGTCAATTAATTCCCCAAGTTACCAAAATAGATCATTTTATTTTCCAACTTTACATTAGGCCAATTAATTCCCCAAGTGAAGTTGATCAAACCAATTTAGACACCGATTTAGTCAACGTTAAACCGAAGATAACGGCGGTAATAACACCGTGAATAATTGACTAAATCGATGTCTAAATTGACTTGATCAACTTCAATCGAGAAATTATTTGGCCTAATTGGAACTTAGAGAATAAGGTGGCTTATTTTGACAACTTGGGGAATAAATTGGGGTTCAATTAAAAACATTTAACATTAGTTTTTAAATGATGAATGTTAATTTTCCAATAGATTAAATACACTAAGGTTGGGACTATAAAATTTTAAATGTTGCTATTTGATTCTAAATACAGTAAAATCTCTATAAATTAATAAAATTTCATAGTTCCAACATTATTAATTTATAGTGATATTAATTTACTCTATAAATTAATAATTACTAATAATCTATTTTATTGAGATATTTGTAAAAAAAGGAAAACATTTGTTGTATTTAATGATTAGTTTTATCTTCCTATTTTTTATATTTAAAATTAGAACTTTTTCTTAAAATTTAGTGTTTATATATTTCATATGCGGTTATTAATTTATAGGAGTTCAACTATATATTGAGGGATTTAAAACAATCAATAACATCATGTCACATCAACGTTGAAAAATTAAAAAGAGAGAATTACAAAAATACATCCTTTAATTTACGTTTCACAAAGCTACACCATTTAAAATTTCTTCACAAAACTACATGTAAACACTAAAAAATAAATGCAAATTAACCCTAGCCACATAACTCTATCTCATTATCATTATACCCTAAACACTAATTAGCAAACCCAAATTATATTTTTAAAATTTTGATGAAGTTTTTAAACGGTAAATCAACCTTATAAAATTTTGAAAGAATGTAAATATGAGAAAAAGTTGAATTAGGTAGATTTTGGTAAATAAAAGGATGAAAGGGTGTAATTTTCAATTAAAAATTAAAGAATTTATCAATTTTGAAAAGTTGTCAAAATATGTCATTTTATTCTCAAGTTACCAAAATATGTCATTTTATTCTTCAAGTTACCAAAATATGTCATTTTATTCCCCAATTTCGACATCGATTGTTCACGATGTTATTACCGCCGTTAACTACAGTTTAACGTTGACTAAATCGGTGTCTAATTTGGCTTGGTCAACTTCACTTGGGAAATTAATTGGCCTAATGTAAAGTTGGGGAATAAAATGGCATATTTTGGTAACTTGAGGAATTAATTGACGTTTTCCTCGATTTGAATTTACTATCCATTCATACAGTTTCAAAACTTGAATTTACTATCCATTAATTTTATAAAACTTATGTTCAGTTGTTTTTCGGTCCTATTATTTTGGTTAATTATTTTTGAATTTTTGAATGTATGGGCATGCCAGCTACTCTTACTAAATTTTATATTAAACAAATTTTAAACGTACTAAATTTTAATGCATGCGGATTCAGAAAGATTGACGATAGACGTTAGTGGGGTTCTATCTAGGGAGGAAACTTTTGGAACACATAGTATAAGACCTCAATCCAAAATTTGTGATATAACAGAAAAGAAATAGACATTTGAGCGAAGAATCACTCAACACACTACACATGTTGTGGATATCGTCATAAACTATTAATAGCAAATTGTTAAATCACTAATTTTAGTGTTTTCAGAAAAAAAACTCTCAGAAAAAAAACATTTGTATCATATATTATAGGGAGAATTACAAAACTACATCATTTGAATTACATTTCACAAAACTACACCATTTCAAAATAACTTCACAAAACTTACACCTAAACACTAAAAATTAAATCCAAATAAACCCTACCCACAAAATATTGCCCCTTAATATTATACCCTAAACATTAATTAACGAACCCAAATGAAAAGATTTTAATTTTGATAATTTTTAAAGGGTAAATCAAGCTTTTAAAATTTTGAAAGGGTGTAAATATGTGAAAAAATTGAATTAGGTAGAATTTTGTAAAGGAAAGCAAGAAAGATCGTAGTTTTATGAATTCCTCTATATTATAAACTAGGCCTGGGCATATTAACATGAACCTGTAGACCCGAACCTGGACCCGAACCTGTAAGACCCGAACCTGGACCCGAACCGAAGTTAGAGGTGGAACCTGTTGGGTATGTTTTGACCATACCCGTGGGTACAGGTTCGGGTCCGGGTAAGAACCTGTACCCGAATTGGACCCGAATAGAACATGTTACTTGAATGAGTGTGTAGAGATTGCAAGTGTCCCTAATGGTTTAGAATATGATGTTCTTTCTTGGTGGAAGCTAAACATTGATAAGTATCCAAGTTCTTTCATTAATAGCTAAAGATATTCTTGCAATGCAAGTGTCTTCCGTAGCTTTAGAATCTGCCTTTAGCACTAGTGGTAGGCTTTTAAACTCATCTAGAAGTTGTTTGACACACTATATGGTTGAAGTTCTTATGTGTTTGGAGCAATGGCTAAAGTGTGAACTTAAAATGAATGAAAATGAATTATAAGAAAAGAACAAATGTTGGTAGATTTCGAGTTACAAGATGAGCTCATGAGAGGTAAACTTTTGTGTTCTTCATGTTATGTTTGATTTTTAGTTGTGCTAAATATTTAACATTAGTCTTTTTGCTTGTAGAATTTGAGCATGTATTCCATCCGGTGCACCCACAATAAGGTAAGACTTGAAGCTTCATGGTTCCAACTTCCAAAAAACAAGACTCAAGAATACAAGACATTTCATATTTTGTAACTTTGAGTTTGAACTTTGCATTTTGAATTTGATGTTTACTTTGTTTTTCACTTTGAAATTTGAACTTTGGTTTTTGTTTTTGGATAAACACAATTAGACAATCTTTTTAAGTTCAGGTTTTTTACAATTTTGGGTAAAAATACCCGAAACATGTACCCGAAACCTGTACCCGAACCTGTACCCGAAAGAAACCTATAAAAATTCGGGTATTTTGGGTAGAACCTGGACCCGAACCTGTACCGATAGGACCTGAACCTGTACCCGACCCGAAAATTACAAGTACTTAAATGGGTCCAATTTATGTATACCCGTTGGAACCTGTACCCGTTAGGACCCGAACCTGGACTCGAACCGAATACCCATATGCCCAGGCCTATTATAAACTATAACAACATAAGTGACCTCATACGTTTTCTCTTTCCATGTCAATTTTATGACTTGGAGATCTTTTTTAAATTTTTTTTTCTTTTTGATGATGAAAACAAACTCGCAATTCACTTCAGTTTTTTAAAATATTGAAAAATTCAGCACAAAGTATGTTGCAAGTTTCATCTTACGTAATGATAATAATTTTAACAAAGCAAAAATAAAATTTAAATTTATTTGGGATTAAAAATATTATATAAACTAAAAGTGAGCGGTACCTGAAAAAAAACTTAGATTTAGGCAACCCTTGAGAATAATCGGAAAATTTTCCAAAACCAATCACGGAAATATAGTATCCTAACAATGCAATTTTATGAATTAAGGTAGCAGTTTGATAACTCAATAATCATATATGAAATGTGCAAAAAACAAAAAAAAAACATGTATACATTTATATATTATTTTTGAAGTACTAATTTGAACATGTCCAAAAATCACACTTATTTACACATTATGCCATTGAGCATAAAATGAAATATTTTTGAACATTTAATTAAGAAAAACCAAACAAGGAAATATTACAATCCTCTAAAAAAAAAAATATCAAAGAAATTATGTAAAACATATTTGAAAAACAAAATAAAAATATGTAATTCACATAAAGACATTATTACATAGTTTTTTTTATAAACACTACCATTAAAATTTTATTTAAATCAAAACAGGTTAAATTAATATTATTAAGAATTTAAAAACGAGTTGACGAAACAATTTTATGTTAAAAATATCAAACAGTAAAAAACAATTTTTTATTAACGGTTTGATTTCTGGAAAAATTCTAGATAAATGACAAGAAGTTTGAAAATAATGATTAAACTTTATCATAAACAAATTTTCGGGTAATTCGGGTTCAAATCTAGAAATTTGTTTTGCCTCCGGGTTTTCAGGTAGTAAATTTCTCAATTCATTCGGGTTATTATTTTTGGAACGGTTTCGGTTCTTTAATTTCGGTTTGGTTCCAATTATGTACTTCAAATATAATTATAATTATTATTATTTTAAATAATTTTTGGGTAGTTAGAGTAGTTTAGTTCTAAAAAATTGAGTTCGGTTCGGATTCGATTTCGGGTATTATGGTAGTAAATTTCCCTATACATTCGAGTTATTTGTTTTTAGGATCGGTATTGATTTGGGGATTTCGGTTTGGTTTGGGTTCGGTATATTTCGGATCCGGAAGTTTTGCCCATCCCTAATTTTTATAGTTTATAATAGTTTGCAATAAACCAACTTACAAATTATATTAAGATTTTGCTATATAAAATCTAATTCTCATTATATATTTATTTGCATAAACAATAAAAAACAAAATACTCTTTAGAAATTCTGAATATTTTTATTAATTTTACAAAAACAGAAAAAAAAATATTACAAACTTCTAAATTAATTGTATATATATAAAACTATTTGTTAAAAACACACCACGGGTTAACTCCTAGTATTATATTAATATTGTAACTTTTATAGTTTAAGTAAAATAACAAATATGGTAACATTGCCTTTAGAGTAGCAACATGGATGATTAAGTAAGTAACAATAAATATTGCGGTTAAAAATCAGTTATCATATGAACGTTGGAGTAATCATCAACGTCTAGAGGCTCATCATAATTCACATCAAAGATAACATCGATATATTCCTAGAGAAGGATCCATACTGTGAGTTTATTGACTTTTTGTCTCTTTTTATTTTAGAGTGTGTAGATTTTCTAATTCTTTGAGTTTATTGACGTTTTGACGTTATGAACATGTTACACATTTTTGATTTATATTTTTGTAATAATTTTTATCAGTAATATATTTGTATTCACGTTTTACAAATTTTTTATATTTTTATTAAAAATAGGTTTGTATGTGAAATATATATATTAATAGATTTTCCTTTTTCTAGTTTATTCACATTTTACATTTTTTATATTTTTGTTTTATATTTTTGTAATAATTTTTATTGGTAATAGATTTGTATTTCATATATATATAAATAGATTTTTCTTTTTTGAGTTTATTCACGTTTTACACAAGGATGTTTTACATTTTTGTATTTGTAATAGTTATTAATTAAATATTGATACATAACTAATTTATATTTAATTTAAATAATGACGTGTCCATTCACTATTGGTTGTTTAAAATTCTTTGTGGACACCTTTAGCATCAAATATCTTCAACTTTTATTAGTAACAAGGCGCGGGAAAGGATATTCATAAATAATATTAAGTTATATTATGGAAGACCATGACTTGATCAATATATGGTTGAACATTTAATCCGATATCCGAAACCTGAAACTGAATCGACCTGAAAAATACGGTTTGGTCCGGTTTCGGTTCTCATATTATTCTATCGGGTTTTAATATTTTCTAACTCGGATTTCCGTTTTAACCCGAACCGACCTGTAACCCATATTGTACTCGAATAGACCCGAATATATATACATCTATATAGTTTTGATAAGGTAATTTGAATTTTAGTAGACTATTTTAATTTTTTGTGGGTTATATGAATAAGCCGACCCAAAACCCGAACCGAACCCGAATTACCCGAATAAGTTCGGAAGTTCTTACCAAAAATATGTAAAACCTGAAAATTCGAACCAAAAAATCAAAAAACCCGACCCGAAAAATAGTTGGTTCGAGGTCAGGTTTTGTTAAAATATGAAACCCGACCTGAATCCGAATAGATTCGAACCGAACAGAACTGTATTTGTAAATAACCCAAACGGATCCTATATCCTTTAACCCGAAAAACCCAACTCGAATGAGCCTGACCTGAAAACCGAATGCCCAGGCTCCAATCCACTAGTCAAAGTTTCCGATATATGTTGGAAATTTATGAGGCATGCATCTATGAAATATCATTATTGAAAGCCGAAATAACTAATCAAACTTTGCAAGGTTATTCAAAAAAAGACCCGCATTATGCATACCCGATAAATGAAGGCGCGATCCATTTACCGAAATTCGCAGACCCATTAGATGAAATTCCGCTTTAATGATTTTGTATGTGATAAATTTTTATTTATATTAGAAGATTTCTTATTTTGTTTCTTATTGTTTTCAATGTGGGAGAAATTTATTTCTTAAAAGTTTTATATGTGGGCATAAATTCGTTGGGCCTGAAATATAATTCATAGAATTCGCCGAATAAAAATTATTCATAAATATAAGGACTAAAACGCAAAAAACTAAAAATATCCTAAAAGCTCTCAAGTGACTGATAAACGAGATTTTACCCTCGTTAAATCTAATGCCTTAATGTAGTATTTAAGGTGTCAAACCAAATCAGGGGCAAACAATGTAATAGAATTTATAAGAAACAAACTCAGTTTAAGTGTAATCAAAAGGTTTGTTGTTGAGTGTTTTTCGAAACCGATTAGTAAACAAAATGAAACGCGAATTAAGAGTTTTATAAAAATCAAAACAATCATGTTAAGGTGTTTCAAAGGGTGATTAAACTTTCAGATTTCAAAATTGTCTTTTTACAAAAATAACTTTTAGGTTTTGAAAACGATTTTAGATCAATCCACTCTCGTGGCAATGATCATTTTCTAAACAATTAAACTAAAACAATATCTTTGATAGTTTAATTATCGAGAAACTTTAAGAACAAATCAATTTTAACCACTAAGCTTATTAACACAGATCTCTCGGTTAAGCTAGGCTTAGTTCTAAGGTAATTGCTCATGAACCTTTATAATCTCTCGATTCATAAAGTTTCCTAGGTTCAGTAATCGAATGGCCAACTCGATTAAGGCTTTAAACTTGTTACCTAAGACAAAAGTTTTATAATCTATTAAGTTCTAGACAATTATCAATCCTAAATTCAATCAACCCCTTTTTTCCCTAATCCAATTGTCTATTTGAATCTACTTACTAAACATGTTGAATCTCAAAACAATTGAATTTTAAAAAAGCATAAACATAAACAAATCAAAGAGAATAAAGGGTTCAAGAAAACTCTTGTTGATGAAGATTACAAAGGTGGCTAAAGCAAAACATCAAGAATTCTCCAAAATTGTCAAAAGCCAAAACAAAGCGATGGAAACCAAATAAAAAAAACTAGAATCATCTCAAAACATAAAACAAAACCCTAATATAGTCTTGAACCAAAGAAATAAAGGAAAACCAACTTGGTTTAGGAATTAATTTTCTTTTTAAACATAAAAACCGAATTTCCTTATAATTTTCGCAGCATGTACCGGTCAAGTGAAACCGGTACAGACTGGTCGATACGCGCTGATCGGTACCCTTGCTTCGGCTTTGTTTCTTCTGTATCGACCAGGTCAAGCCAGTACGACTGGTCGATATTCACCTCCAATGTATCGTGTTCTTCGTATCGGCCACTTGTGACTAGTACAACATGTCGGTGCAAGTCTTCAAGTTTCGTTTTCTCTATATCGACTACTTGTAACCGATACAACATGTCGGTACAAGTGTCCTGGCAAAAGTCCCTCTGTATCGACCACAGCAAACAGCTATTAAAAGCCGGTACAACTGTTTCCGTTCCTTTTTGGCTTGAATTCTTCGTCTTTTGCCGCTTTAACGCTCTGAAACCTGAAATACACAAAACAACCCAAATGCAACCTATATGATACTAAATGCAACCTAAATGAGTTAATTTTAATGCATAAAATAAGGTAAAACATGTGAAATATGCAAGATATCAGTGGCGATACGTAGGCGTTTTGTCTTCTCTTTTAATAGTATAGATAGATTCTTATTAGTAGAAAGCGCAAGCCACTTAACAAATTAAATTATGGCACATATGATTTTGTTTTAATTTATTATAATCTAAAATTTAAAATCAACAAATGCAAAAAAACGAAATCCCAAGCTAAAAACTTCTAAATCACTATATTTGTTCCAATTATACCATTGTTTCATAAATATTGCGAGACATCAAAAAATGAGACAAAAATATTTCGATTCCATTTTTCTGATCTTATAAGTTAAACTTAAAATAGGAGAAAATTTAAGCTACATGTAACACTCGTCTAATACTAGTAATATATATATATAACCTTACTAATCAATCAATACCAAGCAATTAAGAACATGAATATATAAATCGAATTTACGTGGCCTAGGCAATACACCATGACAAAAAATTGAAAATTACCATTTACCAAACAACTATGAACCAACCAACGAATAATAATATGTAACTATTGTGGTGTTGTGGTGACTGTTTGGATGGTTTTCGGTTTTTAGATTTTGGTTCCGATATTTTTGGTTTTAGTTATTTGCATGAGTTTTTGGTTTTCAAAATCTTGATTGGTAATATTTTTAGGTATTGGTTTATTTTTTATTTTTTGAGAGAGACATTAAAAATATGTATTAAATGTTTAAAAGTGGTAAAATAAATAAATAAATATTAATGAAAATATTATGCTTAGAAAATAATAAATAATATGAAATTATCGTCAATAAATTTATTGCATAACAAATATAATCATCTGCGAGAATTAATTAACTAAATATGAGCCGACAAAACATGATTCAGAAAAATGGATAAATGTTAGAAATCCGACGAGTGTTGCTTGTTTAGTAGTTTTTAAATGAGTTTTTGGTTTTTTTTAATCAAAATCTCATTTAGTCACCAATCAAGATTTTAAATTTTTGGTTTTTCTAGAATTTAGGGAAACTTGTTTTGCTAATTATCCAATCAAAATTTATTAGTTTAGTTTTCCTAAAAATAAGAAATCTACTTTTTAAACATTATGTTACTATTTTTCCAAAAACCATAAACCATATTTTGGGTTTTTATTTCAAAAATATGAAAAAAATCTAAAACTAAAATAAAACCCAAATTGTCAAAAACTAAAAAACTAGAAACCAAAATTCAAAAACCATAATCAAAAATCCAAAAACCATAATGTTAAATCCAAAAAATAATCTAAAATCCAAAAACCACAGAAACAATCATTACCATATATTCCACTTTCTAGGTAGAAAATAATAAAACTTGGGGAAAACTAGTTTTCCTTAAACTTAGGAAATCATATTTGACAAAATCTTGATTGGCATAAAAAGTGATTTTTACGGAAACTAAAACCAAAAATTGGTATAGAAATCACTGCCAATCAATCACTTCTATCTTGTATAATTTATTTTAGACAACAAAATAACTTATAAACTTGAAAAGATTTCAACTCGACGCCTTTTTAGTGAATTCACTACATTCATCAAAAGTCTAAGGTTCTTTGAACATTTCATAATAACATTTTTTGTAGAAAGAATGACAAACAAAATTAATTTCATGACCCATATAAGTTATATAGTTAGACATTTACCAAATTTGGGGAAAAATAAAATCAATATAAGGTATTGCATAATTCTCACCCATATAACTAGCAACTAAGAGATATGATAAATATCTAATAGCGAGCTACTACGACCCTATTAATTGAATTGTGGATAATCTTATATATGAATTGGGAAGACACTTTTGAAATTATAAATGTAGTTTGAAATTATTTTTGAAAAGTTATATCCAAAGCAAGTGATATGGGCCAAGAATAAAAGCAAACATTTACACGTGTGAGCGGCACGTGGGAGTTCCTCTCTGGAAAAAAACATTGGTGAGAGAAATATCGAAGATGAATACAAAGACGACGAAGATGACATCTCTCTCCTTAGAACCCTAAACAAATTTCGATTCGTTCTTCAAAATATTTTTAGGTCCATTGTAGATTTTGAGTTTGTTTTTTACCCTTTTGTGTTCCGACTCCATTTTAGTGAAGCTTGTTTAGCTATGGTTTCATTCCAATTTGATGTTTTGTAATCAGAGCTGTTTGGTCCTTAATTGCTCGTTGATTAGCCTAATTACTCTATCTAATTCATATTTTCACTAATTATATGCTAATTTATCTCACTTTTTAACATAAATTTTCACTAATCTTGTTATTTTGCAAAGGGTTTATGTCCTTACATGATCTCTATGGTTTGTGTGCACACTCTTTGTCTTTGAAGTTTTTAGGTTTACTGCTGTTAGTGACTTGTATTTATAGAATGAGAAGCACAAATACGTCATTAATGTACATTATATACCTAAGCTTATGATTTTTGCATAACCAATTGTGTATAGCTTTGTGATGTTTGGTTATAACTGTTTTAGTTCTGATTTTGCTGACTATAGTTTTGAAGAAGGCATGCGTGTGCGGTGTTGTGAACTTGGCTCGTCTTTTATGTTAATTTGTTTTTTGATTTTGTATTTGCAGAGTTGACAATAACAAGTATTAGATACATATTCCTCTACTTCCAAAAATCGATCTTAGTGTCGCAATGATAACAACCGGAAAAAACCTGATGTAACTTTCAATGATAGATGCAAGGAGCGTATTGAAAAGATGCAAGAGGTATGTTTAACTTTGTTACTATGAGTGTCTTCTCTCTTTACATAGAGTTACTAAACTTATTGTTATGGTATAGTTTTCCAAGGAAGTAAATTCTTAAAGGTTTTGTTGTCGTTGTTAAGTGTAGGTGGTCGAACTCTCGGTGCTTCAGCCAGAGTTCTACATAATTGTATATATTGTTATGAAATTGTATAATACTTATTTTCTAGATAGCGCACGGTCCGAAAAAGCTTGCATCGTGTTCTTTGAAGAAGTTGATGACATTGGTTGTGCAAGATTTGATGACGGTGTAGGTGGTGATAACAAAGGGACAACGTACTATATGCTCGAGATTGTGAATCATCTTGATGTGTTCTTATGGCGACAAACATGTCAGACATACAATCACATTACTTAAGCCTGACGTACACAATGGATGGACCCTGATCTTTTACGTCTTGACCGTAAAATTTGAGTTTGGTCTTCTTGATCTTGAGATAGCAAAACATAACACAAATATTCAAGATCAACACAAGAACCATGAACTGCGAAAGAGACGATCGTTTCGAACTCCTTGTTCGTCTCTGCCCAAACTCGACCGGTAATGATCTATTCCTATCCCCAACCATCAGAAACATCTATCATGCTTTCTCTTTTGGTGTTTCGAGATTTGTTTCGGTATATCTGTTTTGCGCAGGAGCTGATATAAGAAGTGTGTGCACTGAAACCGGTATGGTATGAAATAAGGGCAAGGATTCATCAAAGGTTTCTTTGCTTCTTCTCAATTAAGCAAAACTAATAAGCGCTCTTCCCAAGTAGTTTCTTCAAAGAAAAAGAACAAGTCAAAAGTAGTTTTCCTTTTTGCACATATACTTAGATTTTATTGACTTTTTGTTCTTTCTTTAATTTTATATATTCCCCTGTCTTTATCAGTTCGTATTGTTTAGTGACAAGTCAAATGTTGGAAAGTAAACAAAAAAAGACAATAAAATGTGTTTTAGATAATGGAATTCCCAAAATCTTTGACCAAGTTTGTTACCGAAGAGTTTAAACATACCCACTGACTTCTCCAAATAAGTCAACTATATAAACTTTCCAACATGACTTTTTTATAAACTTTCCAACATAATTGAAAATTGAAATCCCTTTTTAGTTTTTTCATTTGGTTTTCGTATGTTGGCACATTTTAGAAGATTTTTACAGTACAAGACTACATTATAGAACAAATGGTTAAAAATTGAAGAATTAGAAACTTAACCACATAATATGGGTTGCCCCATATCTATCATCTTAAAAATCATCTTAAATTATTTATTATTTATTTAGTGGAGAGTTTATGTATTATAATATATTTATTAGAGTTAAATTGTCTCACATTGGAAGTTGGTGGATCCTTTGCTTAATATATAAGTGTGAGACAATCCTCCACTCTTGAGCTAGCTTTTGGGTGTGAGTTAGGCCCAATATCTTCTAATATGGTATCAAAGTCAGGTTCAAACTATTCAATTGTGGGAGCACCCGTGGATGTCCAGTCCCACAAACTTCACGCTTCAGATGTCCCATCCTGAGCATGAGGGAGGGGTGTATTAGAGTTAAATTGTCTCACATTGGAAGTTGGTGGATCATTTGCTTAGTATATAAGTGCGAGGCAATCCTCCACTCTTGAGCTAGCTTTTGGGTGTGAGTTAGGCCCAATATCTTCTAATAATATTAAAAAGAAAATTGGTAAAAGAGGTACATTTTGAAACCTATATTTCCTAATTGGGTGATTTTTATTTTAATTTGCTAAAATGTGATTTTCGCGTGTTAAATTACAATTTTACCATTAACTTCAAAATTGTCAAATCTCGTGAATGATTGTCTGTGAATGGTATTTTGTGAATGATTTTGAGTGAATAATTTTGTGAATGATTTTGAAACCTATATTTCCTAATTGGATAATTTTTATTTTAATTTGCTAAAAGGTGATTTCCGCGTGTTAAATTACAATTTTACCCTTAACCTCAAAATTGTCAAATCTCGTGAATGATTGTCCGTGAATGGTATTTTGTGAATGATTTTGTGAATGATTTTGAGTGAATGATTGTTGTGAATGATGAATTGTTAATGTAAATGATCAATGGTCTCTGTGAATGATAAATAATACATATGAATGACGAATAATATTCGTGAATAATCCATGAAAATGGTGAATCGTGAATGACCTCTCGTGAATGATCTATGTGAATGATTTTCTGTGAATGATTTTTGTGAATAAGTTCTGTGAATAAGGGTAAATTTGTCATTTTAAATACAAAAATCAAACAAAATTACCTAAAATTTAATTAATACATCAAAATCACCTAATTGGAAAATTATCTTTTAAAATGTACCCAAAACACTAATTAACTCTATATTAAACTAGCATGGATACGAGTTTACATATATTTTCATACATCACATTCATAAACTACCAAAAAAATTAACAGGGGCTATTAAATCGGTTTTTTTTGTATCACATAATACCGATATAATTACGTACATTTATACGGGATCCACAAGAACAAATCCACACAAAAAATCCACAAAACAAACAATTGTTGTAAATGGTACATCAAACTATTCAAAAGCTTCTTTCAATGTTCTCCGTACACAAAAACGTATCCACAAATACCAATCCATAAATCAAAATAAATATCGACAATACATAAAATAAAGGGGAACTATAGGACCCTAAAAACCTAATAACAATAGAGAATGATCCATTTTAACTTTTAATCTCAACCGCACATGCTATAAATATGTACGATTACAATAATTCAGTAATTTAATCAATTTAATTAACACTACAAGAAATCACGACTTTTACCACGACCATAATCGTTGTAAAATCGTGGTAAAATGCGGTTTACCACGATTTAACGACGATTTCCATTTCGTCGTTAACCGATCGAAGTAAAAGCCAAATCGTCGTAAAATCGTGGTAAATTTTACGACGAACCAAATTCGTTGTAAATTCGTGGTAAAATATTCGTTGTAAAATCGTTGTAATTGTTACAACGAATTCACAACGAATATTTGGTTGTAAATTTGTAATTATAATAAATCGAAATTATAATTACGACGATTGTAAGAAATATAAATTTTACAAGTCGTCGTAAAATCGTCCCTAATTAGGGACGATTTTACGACGATTTGAAGAAACATAAATTTTACAAATCGTCGTAAAATCGTCCCTAATTAGGGACGATTTTACGACGATTGTTATTATTTAAAAATAAAATAAAATAATATTTTATAAAATAAAATACTATTTTTTAAATATTTTTATTACAATTTGAAAATACAAAATAAAAAAAAACTAGTCGTCTAAATTGAAATTAGGCCCGAAATAGTCCTGGGTTGCGTTCTCGGGATCTACGTTGCTTGTTCGGCTGCTCGGTCGACGGACGGTCGGGATGTGTACGCATCGTCCGAAGTAGTTCGGGTTAGATGCGAAAGCACCGTAAACAAGTTGTTGTAGAAGCGCATGTTCTTCACACGAGTCGCATGCATGTTCGAATCTCGGCCGCAACTCGGCGGAGATCGGTAATTGGTAGGAGCAAGTGGGACGTCTGCATGGATCTCATGCCTAGAACCCGTCCTTTCTTCTTAGGAGCAACCTATAAAATCAAACAATTAGTAAATGAACGTTTAAACAAATAATTTTAGAGAAAATTTTAGAGTAAAATTTTACCTCATGATATATTTGATCGAGCTCGGCGGTAGTAAGCGGCTCGCCGGGATATTGAGTGCCTCCCGGGGATCTACGAGATCGTTGAGTCTCGATCTCCGTCTTCCGAGCTTCAAGATCGTTGAATATCCGCTCGGAATGGGAGTCAACGAACTCGCCGGTCTTTTTCCTGTGCGTCTTCTCGAAGACGGCACTGACGGCCGGTTTGTGACCCAACTCCTTGGCCTACAAACAAATAATAAAAATACGTGCATTAGTATAATATTAGTAATTTGAAAATAAAAATAATTTGGAAGAGTTAGTAAGAAAGACTTACCATTTCGTGCGCCCGACCCGCGAACGGGATTTGTCCCGACACGTGAGCCATACGCCGGCGTCCGTCGGGTAGCTTCGCGTTCTCGGAGGTGGAACACTTCTCGGCTATGGTCGCGTTGTGGCCATCCGTCCAATATTTCTTCAAGCCGTCCCGGACCGCGACGAGAGATATACCGACTTCCCCGCGTCGCCGACGACTCTCCACTTGTCCTTCCAGTCGGAGACCGTGTTGACGAGACGGAATTTCGCCGTCTTGTTGAACTCCGTCCTCACGGTCTCGTTGATCGAGACATCCCAATGCCACTTTTTTGCAAAATATGAGAAATTATAAGTTACTTTACGCGAATAATATATAATAAAAAATCTAAAGTTAAATAAATAAATTTAATTCAAATTAAATTAGAACATTACCGCGAAACATTTGAACAACGTTCTCTTGATGTGTTCGGGTGTCTTGCTCCAACAATAAATTTTCGTCCTCGTTTGGATCGAACAAAACAACTTTTGACATGAAAACACCGTCTTCCTCCGCGATATTCATAGCACACAAACCACTACTACTGCTAGAGCCTCCTTCGGTATCAATCTCGGGCTGCACAATATCATACACCATCTTCCCTTGAATAACTCTTATAAGAAACGCAACTCCTTTCAAAACCGATGTGACAAGAAGCCAAGTTAGATCAAGCAAGAACCTGCACAATATGTTTTTTCAATCAAAAACAATCGCAAAAAAGGCAAATCGAAGATGAATATCAACGATAGGAGAAAATCAGACATAAAAACAACAACTGTTAATCGAAACACACGTCACCATGTTTTATCAGGACAACTATATAGACGCGCACAAAAAAAAAAATAGATCGAAGGAGTTAGCAAATTTACCATCTTCTAAACCCTGGAAAAGGTTATTTAAAAGTACGTTTGTAGGTATCAACAACTTCTGCATCATCAAGGACCAGTTGCTTTCATCCCCTTTATTAGCTTTGGGAAGCAATGCAAAAAAGTGGGCAAATTTCTGAAGATTGATATTGAACGAAAGTAGTGCACATCAAATAATAGTTACTTGCCTAGTTGATGGAGAATAGAAAACAAAGAGTAAATAAAAAAAAGATGAATACCTTTAACATATTAGGACTGGTTTTCGCAGAAAATATTTTGGAGACTATAGCGGCTTCAATCTGCGAATAAATGGTCTTCGAGTAAGCTCAGTATAATGTCATAATCATAAAACGTTGTTCAAATAATTATGTTACCACCTAGGGCCTAGGCATATGTGTAAGTATTCATTAGACAATGAACTGTTTACGTGTAACTATCAAGATACTGATAGTAGTAAATTAAAAAACTAGATAAGTAGATACAATTAAGAAGCAAAGAGCGGTGACCTTGTCATAATTACTGTGGAAGGCAGCAGGGAACAAGATGACAATAGTACTCAGTAGATGGACAATGCCTTCCTGCAAATATCCAATACCAAAAAAAAACTTCAAATTAAGGATTCAAGCAACAGCACGAGTCGAAACAATGTTGCATAAACTATGACAAGAGACAAAGGAAGGAAGAAAGAAAGCATAGCAACGTTCTGTTTCATTCAAGCAACACTGAAAGAAGCGGCTTCTTTCTCGACGAATTTGTTGGCTCCCTTGAACCACCTCTTGTCTCCAGCTTGTGCTTTTGCAGATATAAAGCTTTCCTCCATTCACAGTGGCTGTGATCAGCTGATGCTTACCACCTTCGTCTCCATCGGCCGTTCTTGTCAACACCGACAACTAATAGTAAGGTTTCCCACCAACATCCTGAGACGATGCCTCGAGAATGTTTGTTGTTGCCACTGCATTGGCGTCAAAGCCTCCCTACAAGAAGCATCATATTGACACACACACAAGAACAAAGGCAGACATAAGGTAACAACAATGGTGATACTGTATTTAATATTCTATGCTTTCAGCTTCAGGTTTACCTCAGAGGCGGTCTCGCCGAAGTAAAGCTTGTTTCCCTAAGAGATAATTGACCTGCAAAAAGAGACAAAACTCAAATTTCATCACTCAATCTCAAACTTCATATCTCTGTAGAAGTCATAATGATGATGGAAGTAAAGAAAAGACCTGAGAGAGAAACTCTCCAGGAGAGCCATAATCAGTGATGGAATTTTTGTCTGTAGGAGTGACCATGAAATTGAGATTGCTAGTTGCATCAAAGCTGTCTTCGTACCTAAGGAAGCAACGGCACGTAGACAAGCTTCTCCTGGAAAACCACGAGAAGAGCCACTCCTGCGGCGACTATTCCTCCTACAACGTAGAACAACGCGCTAACGTATGTCACCATGACCTTTCTCTGTATCTCTCTCACAGTAGAAGCTGAATCTGAATCTGAATCCGAATACGAAACAGAAGCAGAGAAATCGAATTTGACATTTCCTGTGTTGCTAGAAAGAAAGAGGAAGTGTTGCTAGCCAAGCCGATGATAGATTTGATCTGAATTTCTATCTGGATTTGACACTAATATGAAATCGAATTTTATATTTGTATCGACTTTTTTATAAGTTAAAATTACAACCATTTCAACCTTTTTCCCACAAAACTATACCTAATTTAATTTTTTCCATATATTTACACTCTTTTAAAATTTTAAAACTTTGATTTATTCTTTTAAAATTACCAAAATTAATTTTTTTTTCATTTTGGTTCGCTAATTAATGTTTATGATATAATATTAAAGGGTGGGATTGTGTGGATATTATTTGAATTTAATTTGAGTGTTTAGGTGTAGTTTTGTGAAATATTTTTGAAAAGGGGTAGTTTTGTAAAATGTAATTCAAATGATGTAGTTTTGTAATTCTCCCTATTTTTTATTAACCAAATTTATTTGTGAACATATATATTTCACTTCTTTTTAAGTATCAAATTTATTATTTTGTAGAAGAGAATATGTAACAAACATATGCTTTGGTAGCATCCAAACTTTCATTTGTAACAATTTTATATTTTTCAATTTAATGGATTAATTTTATGTAAAATCTTCTATCACTTTTATAATTGTTTTTCAAAAGAAAAAAACTATAAAAATAAAACAAATTTTGTATTTTAAATCATATAAGTCTACCATAAAACACAAAGCCACATTTTAGAAGTTTGTTATTTTTCATGTTTTCATTTTTTGGATAATTTATAACATTTTATTTTGGTTTTACCTCATTGTGATCTTAAACGTACAGTTTGAATTATCATTAATGTGTCATTTGAATTCATTTAAAATTGTCAATATTAATTATTTTCACATAATTTTTTCAAAATTTATTTATGCCCGCCATGCGCGCGGATCAAACCACCTAGTAAATAATATGTTAAAAAAATCTTACCATAGCGTGGACCCAAGTAGCTAACCGTGCAATTATGGTTGGGCATTCGGGTATTAGGTTCAGGTCGGATCGAATCCATTATATTCCGGTTCTTTCCTGAATTTGAATACCAAATCACTCTTTTTTTAATTTTTTGGTTTGGTTCCGGGTCGTTTCTGTTCTTTCTTTGAGGAACTGAAAAATACCCAAAATATTCGGTTCCAGTTCGGTCACGGGTATTTCAGATCATATATAGATATAAATACTCGAAAACAGAAAAAATACTCAAAATTTGAAAGATACCCGAAAATTGAAAAAATACTCGAAAAGAGAAAAAAAACTGAAAAAATACCCAAAGTTTGAAAAAATACCCGAAAATATGAAAAATACTGAAAATATAAAAAATACCTAGAGTATAAAATATTTTTCGGTTAATCGGTTCCGAATATTTTCCCAAGCCTACATGCATACCTACATGCAATACAACACAAGTTGGCATTAGACAGTAAATACAAAACAAATCACATCCGTTAATTTCCTCGTAAAGAAGAAATAATGATGAAATAACAAAAATATCCTTAGACCATTATCAATGGTAAAACTTTTTGGAAACGATTTCGTAAGCGTTTTTATTTATTTTTCTGTTTAAAATAAAAAAATAAAAAATGCATCAATTATGGGATGTCACGTGTCCGTGGAAGCCATGAACAGGGCAAAAACCGGTTCCGAAATAAGAGACAAAATATTATAACTATTAAAAATTTGGTGGGTCGAATTAAAATTAAAAATAATATTTTTTTTTAAGGGATCTTTGTTGAGAATAATGAGCTTTATATCTCTTCTCAGACGTAGCTCATGCAAAAAGAGAACACACAGTCCCCAATATTCTATCCTCCTTGAAAACTCCGCTTGTTTTTATAATATACATTCTAATCTTTTTATTCTTTCTTTATAAAATCATACACTATGATATACATCACTAGTTTTCTCTCTTCTTGAAAGGTAGATGTTTGAATTTTTGTGTTTTTTTACTCTAGTTTTGGTGTAGATTTTTTGGGTTTTGTTTAACCGAAAAAGTATTATAAGTTTTTACAATTAAACATATCTTTGCTTTTGTCTTTTTAGATAAAGTTTAGATGTTGTCATAAATAATAAAAGATTAGTCCTTTTTATAGATCTGCTAAATCCTAATCAAACCTTTTGGATCCAATATGAGATTTTATGTGTATATATGTAGTAAACAAAGAAAAGTTATTTGTATGTTTCGTAGATACATTTTTATTCCTTAGCATTCATAAGATTTTAGTCCTTTTTATTTGTTAATTAACCTCCTAATTGATCTATTTGATGAAATCTTAAATCCAATATGAGATTTTGTAATATATATAAAATTATAAAAATCTATTGGTAATGAGTTGTATTTGAGTTTCATAGTTTCTTGAACTTTTCTTTGATATTCTTATGTGATTAACTAACTCGAATAAAATGACATTATTAGTCTCACTCACTTATGATTATGGCTATACTAATAATATGTGAGTGTAGGAGATGCTATGTGGTGTGGCTTAACAAGTGATCCTAAAGGAGAACAAACAATCAAGATAAAACAATACTATCACTTAAACCATCCATTTAATCCATGTCGTAAGTTCTTTTAAGAACACATCTTTTTTTTACAAATGATTTTGAACTAACACTAACTTTTTATACTATTCATCGGTAATGTTATTTTAGCTTTCGAGGTCTTTTGTTGGGGTACATGGAAAGCCGCAGAGTATTTAAGTGTCGATAATGGTACAATGTCTATGCATCTTCTTTAAAACGGACTTGTATTAGACGATATAAAACCATTTCAAAGGCTTCTTCTTCGATCAAGAAAACCGACTTTAGCCGATTGTACCTTTTTTCTAAGACACGGTGTTGACGTTTGCGTTCTTTATCAAAAAGATGTCATCGATTCCGATCAAGTAACGACTCAAGACTCGGTACATATAATTTTTTAAAAAATAAACAAGAAACCGTTTTTAACGCAATTTTGTTCTTCTTTGATAGATGTGTATGTTTGTGTGTTTAGGTTTGGGTGGATGCGAAGATATTATCTGTAGAGAGGAAGCCTCATGAAACCGAATGTTTGTGTAAGTTCCATGTTAGTATCTACATAGACCAAGGATGCATCAGTGTCGAGAATTGGATGAACCGATCTACGGTACAAATGGGTTTAAACCAAATCTCAATCCTACAAAAGTTTTTAAGGAACAAAGCGTGGACCGGTACTATAGATGGAGATTCTTCGAGGACTCGACTTCGCTCGACAAAACAAGGCTAACTCTAGGCAAATTCTTGTCTGATCTAACTTGGCTTCTTGTCACATCGGTTTTGAAAGGAGTTGCATTTCATATAAGAGCTATTAAAGGGAAGATGGTTTATCATATTGTGCAGCCCGAGATTGATACCGAAGGAGGCTCTAGCAGTAGTAGTGGTTTGTGTGCAATGAATATCGCGGAGGAAGACGGTGTTTTCATGTCAAAAGTTGTTTTCGATCCAAACGAGCACGATACTGATGAACACTACAAGAATGCAGGCGATTTCCGACCGTAGTTTTGGTCGGAAATCGGTCGGAAATGTCTATTTCCGACGGATTTCCGACCAAAATTGCGTCGTCGGTTTCAGATGGTCGGAAACCGGTTTTGGTCGGAAAGTGGTCGGAAATTTCCGACCATAATTGTGGTCGGAAATTTCCGACCACTCTCCTACCCAAAATGTGGTCGGAAATTTCCGACCACTATCCCTACGGAAATGTGGTCGGAAATTTCCCGACCCAAATTCCCGACCACATTTTCCGACCAAATTCCGACCACATTTTCCGACCACATTTCCGACCACATATCCGTAGGATTTCCACCGGAAATTAATTTATTTTAAAAAAAAAATTAAATTAAATTTCCTACGGATTTCCGACGGATATCCGACGGAAATAAATAAATTTAAAAAAAAAAAATTAAATTACATTTCCGACGGTATTCCGACGGGAAACAAATAATTGTTTTTAAAAAAATATATTAAATTTCCGACGGAAATCCGACGGAAATAAATATTACATTTCCGACGGATTTCCGACGGAAATGAATATTTTTTTAAAAAAAATAAATAAATATTTCCGACGGATTTCCCGACGGAAGTAAATTTTATAATAAAAAAAAATTTATTAAAAATACGAATATTAAAAAAAAATTACAAAAAACTAAAATTAAAAAAAACGAAAATTAAAAAAAATTACAAAAAAGAGAAAAAAAAACAAATAATGAAAATAAAAACTAAATTCTGTTCCCGACCCCGAACCGGATCTGGAGGATAATCGGGGAAACGGTTCATCAAATACTCATTCATCTTCGGATTTGAGCGCTTGTTTCTTGCCGGATCTTCTCAATTGCTTCATCTTTTTCTTTATTCGCATTTCGAAGCGCATCTTTCGGGCTCGAGAGATCTCGAGAAGAAGCGATGGATCGGTGTTTGGTACGTAAGGCAAAGACGTCTCTTGGGATTCGGGAAGGGTCCCTAAACCGTAAGGTTTACCTCGATACATAGGAGTCTCCTACGATCGGAAATTTAAATTATTAATATAATTATATTTTTTTAAAAAAACTATTTAAATATAAAATATTACCTCGAGAACCAACCGGTTTATTTCCGAATTGGTTAGGGTGTTGGAGCTGGTTGATTCGTCGGAAGATTGAGTTAAGCGGGTGACTTTCGTTTGCACCCGTTCGACGACGTTACGAACCTTTGGTATAATTTCACCCGTCTTTTTTGTTGGTATGGGGTGGTCTCCATAACCTTCAACCAATGAGGTTCGTGACCACCCTCTCGGACTCTCTATTACGGAATTAAAATTTAAATGTTAGTATGATTAATCATAATTATTATAATTTGTATATATTTAGTTGGTTTAAAATATACCATGACATCCGAGATTTGTTCGAAAGTGTTTGCGCCCGGCATTGTGAGTTGGAGGCGCCCTTCTCGATGGACCGTCCCCACCCTCTGCGGTTTGTGGCGTTTCGCTTGGCTTTTTTCCGGCCGCTTCCGTCGTCCAATAGTTTTTAAACCCGTCCCAAACGAAGGGTTTAGGAACGAAGGTTTTTCCCCACCCAAACGCCATTTTTCCTTCCACTCGAACATATGATTCGAGTAGGAAGTCGCACAAGCCTTGTCAAATTCTTCTTGAATTTGACTAGTGAGTTGTGGTTCCCAATTAACTCTTGCTTGGAAATTTAAAGTTTATAAATAAATTTCATAAGTTTTTTTTATTTATTTAATAATTTTTTGAGTAAATAAAAAAAAAATTTATTTACTAACCGCAAAAGAACGGAACCACATTTCCCGAAGTTCGGTGGAAATCTCGGTATTTTGGATACGGAGCGGGTAACATTCCGTGGATGCATTTAAGAATAGCTTTTGGGGGATTTTTCCCTCATGTCTAAACCTTAAATTATTTTATAACTAATAATTAATATTTTTAGGTATTATTTTTTTGTAAATTTAAATGTTTGTAAATATTTACCAAGTGACTCGGTTCTTGGGAATGGCTTCAAAGTTGGGATCGAGCCGAATCGGTCTCTCCCGTCCCTCCTGTTGGACCAAATCTTCAACGGACATTCTCACGGGATTGTGAGGATCCAATACCATCATTAGACCTAATTAAAAACATATAAAAAAAAAACAAATTAGTATTAATTAAAAAAACAAATATAAATAATATTTAAAAAAAATGATTTATAAGAAGAAAAAAAATTACATTTTTTGGAGAGATTTGGAGAGATTTTGTAGAAATTTCGGAAGTGTTTTTTTAGAGAGATGTAGAGAGATGTTGTTTGAGTTGTGAAAAAATGAAAGGGGAAGGGGGGGTATATATACGAAAATTTCCGACCGAAATTTCGGTCGGAAATCGGTAGGAAAGTGAAAAATTGACCGCCAAAGTGAAAAATTTGGCGGAAAAAGAGCGGTCAAAATTCATTGTGGTCGGAAATCGGTAGGAATTTCCGACCGAATTCCGACCACAATTAAATTTTAATATAATTAATTATTGTGGTCGGAAATCGGAATTTCCTACCGATTTCCGACCACAATGAATTTTGACCGCCAAACGAAAAAAACTTGGCGAAAAAAAGAGCGCTCAAAAATTATTGTGGTCGGAAATCGGTAGGAATTTCCGACCGATTTCCGACCACAATACTTAATTATATTAAAATTTAATTGTGGTCGGAATTCGGTCGGAAATTCCTACCCGATTTCCGACCACAATAATTAATTATTTTAATTATTTAATTGTGGTCGGAAATTGGTAGGAAATTCCTACCAATTTCCGACCACAATAATTTAATTATTTTAAAATTTAATTTCCTACCATGCGAACACTTAGCGAGTTTCGGGTAAATTTCAAGAAGTACGGTCGAATAAAAACGTATTTCGAATAGGTTTAATGGAGTGTTTATATAAGATTTCTTGAACATAACAATATATAAGTATAATATGTTTCACGTTTTCAAATGTTTTTATGAAAATACCAAAATTTTGAAAAAACATATGAAAGTTACATAACTAACTTGTAATGAAACATATATTTATAAAAATTAAAACTATTTTGCATTTTATGATCATTTTAGACATTTTGTAGAGTTTATTTTATTTCTCTAAAACGTATTATATAAAGGTATTTCATTGATTCGACAAAAAAAAACATCATTTTGAAATGAAACCCTATAATGGTCGGAATTCGGTCGAAACTGATAAGTGATCGCATTGATTAAATGACATGCATTTAAATTTTTATATAATTAATTAATTGTGGTCGGAAATTGGTCGGAAATTCCTACCGATTTCCGACCGACCACAATTAATTAATTATATAAAAATTTAAATGTGGTCGGAATTCGGTAGGAATTTCCGACCGAATTCCGACGGAAAATGCATGTCATTTTATCATCCCGAACACTTAGCGAGTTTCGGATAAATTTCAAGAACTACGGTCGGAAATCGGTAGGAATTTCCGACCGATTTCCGACCGAAGTTCGTGATTTAGTGTATATTTAGTGTTTCGCATAAAAACGAATTTCGAATAGGTTTAATGGAGTGTTTATATAAGATTTCTTGAACATAACAATATATAAGTATAATATGTTTCACGTTTTCAAATATTTTTATGAAAATACCAAAATTTTGAAAAAACATATGAAAGTTACTTAACTAAGTTGTAATGAAACATATATTTATAAAAATTAAAACTATTTTGCATTTTATGATCATTTTAGACATTTCTAGAGTTTATTTTTTTACTAAAACGTATTGTATAAAGGTATTTCATTGATTCGACAAAAAAAAACATCATTTTGAAATGAAACCCTATAACGGTCGGAATTCGGTCGGAAATTTCCTACCGAATTCCGACCACACATATCAAAAAACGGTAGGAATTCGGTCGGAAATTTCCTACCCGAATTCCGACCGAATTTGGGGTTTCGATTTAGTACGAGGTAATTTAGTTTTGGCGGCTATCGACGGAATTCCGACCGATTTCCGACCGTTTTTTTAAAAATTTAAAAAAAAAAAATTAATTTTGTACGAGGTAATCGAGTTGGTACGAGGTAATCGAGTTTCGACCGATTTCCGACCGAATTCCGACGCAATGTAAAAAAATAAAAAAAAATTTAAAAATTTGAAAACGTAAAAATTTTTGAAAACTCGTTGAAAACTCTTTTCAAATTTAACTCTTTTCACTTAAAACTTTGAAAACGTGTAAAATTTTTGAAAACTCGTTGAAAACTCTTTTCAAAAGTCTTTGAAAACTCTTTCAAAAAGTGTAAAAGAATTTAAAACTCTTTGAAAACTTTTTTTAAAACTCTTTGAAAACTCTTTGAAAAATTGTATAATATTTGAAAATTCGTTGAAAAACTATTTGATAAATATAATCTTTGAAAACTCTTTGAAAAAGTGTTAAAGAATTTAAAACTCTTTAAAAAACTTGTTGAAAACTTATTGTAAAATCTTTAAAAACTATTTCAAAACTCTTAATTTGAAAACTCTTTGAAAAGTGTTTTAAAAATATTTTCAAAAAATTTGAACTTTTTTTGAAACATTTCATTCGGATTCGGTTGAGTCTTCGGTGGCGAATCGATCCCTCCTCAAATTCTCCAACCTCTTCTTCGGACTCTTCATGTACAACAAAATCGGCATCTTCGTTAAATCTACAACCAAATCCACTTGTAATGAAACATCCACTTCTCCCAAATGCCCAACTCGTTGTCGCTTGCAAAGGAGGATCGACCTCCGAAGAACTACCATGAACTCTTCCCCTCGGGTTTATTTCTCGTAACAACTATCCAAGGATCCCGTCTCTGTGTGTGGTCGCGGATAAGTCATGTATGATACTTGGTTGGCCTGCGATCCAAGAATGAACGGATAATATTTTTGTAACCTCCTCCGAGAATGTATTGTAGTAACACCAAACTCGTCTGTACGTACACCATGTCCTGCAACGGGGCTATACCAATCACAATATAACGTAACACATCTTAGATCGAGCATCCCGCTATAATGCACTTCTAATATCTCATGTAATACCCCGTAGTAAACCAAATCGGACCACAATTGATCCGTTGCACAACGGTAACGAAACGTTCAAATATCGGTCGGAAATCGGTCGGAAAAGTTTTCCGTCGGAAATTGGTCGGAAATTGGTAGGAATTTTCTACCAATTTCCTACCAATTTCCGACCAATTAGTTTTTCGACCAATTTCCGACCGATATTTGAACGTTTCGTTACCGTTGTGCAACGGATCAATTGTGGTAGGAAATCGGTCGGAAATCGGTAGGAAATTTTCGACGGATTTCCGACCGAAATAAATTCCGACGGAAATCCGACCGATTTCCTATCAAATTCCGACCAAATATTTGTGTCGGAATTTGGTCGGAAATTTCCGACCGATTTCCGACCAATATCCATGTAGTCGGAAATCGGTCGGAAAGTGGTCGGAAATTTCCGACCACATTTTTACGGTCGGAAATGTGGTAGGAAATTACCCTGTTTTCTTGTAGTGGAAGACCATGTTCTTTATATTGAAGAGGAGGTCAAAAAGGAGGTAATGGAGCTTCGTCGGTCCAAGAGAAGAAGCCGTCAACCCGATAGGAACGGTCACTCCGAAAAGGAGCTAGATTCGAAAGATGGATGGGTAAAGTTAATGCCTTATAAATATAGCACACGGACCGTATCGAGCGATGAATACGATGACGATTGATGCGATCGTTACCGAACCGTCGGACGAGGAAACCGAGTACGAGCCAGTACCGGGCAACCGATCAGCCGATCGCAAACTACCGGGCGCCCGATCGTCCAGAACCGAGCAACGATCATTCGGAACCGAGCAACGATCATCCGGAACCGAGCAACGATCATCCGGAGCCGAGGAAATGCCGAGCAACCAATCATCCGGAATCGAGGAAATGTCGAGCGAATCCGAGGGAGTTATCACCCGATCAAGAGCTAAGGAGCTAGCAAGGAAAGCTCACACGATGATCAAGGAAGAGAAGTTTGGAGAAGCCGACACGAGAAGCTACTTCTACATCTTCACCACGGCTACTTGAGGAAGACCAAGCTATGGTAGCTAAGCGGACTAAGTGTCTCGCTTGGTACTCTTTCCCACTGGGTTTTAACGAGGCCAAGAAGAACACTACGTCGTCCATTAGCCACCATAGCTTGAAGAGTGTGTTAAAGCAAGGCACTTCCACTACTTGCTTATTTATCCGCAATTTCCATTTTCTTCTTAGGATTTCCATATTCTTACTCGGTTACGATTTCCATTTTTCTTGTGATTTCCTTTTGTCTTAAAACGCGTGAAGCCCTAAAGGAAGCGACTTGTGCTCACCTATATAAGCTTCACGCCGCACTACGTTGTTGCCCATCGAACAACTTAAATACAAAACTATCTTCTAACGTTTATCGCCTCTTTGATCTTGTGAAGAGATCGGTTCCCCCGAGGATCTTGTGAAGAGATCTATTCTTCTCCTTGCGCAGCCGCCGTTGGAGAGAACTTCTACCTCTTGTTAAGCCTCATCAACACTTAACAAGTCCCCGCGACCACTCATACCTCTTTTCCCATCCACCACCGCCGTATCCTCCGCATACTTCCACTACTTTCCCACACATAACCTTCCCATCCATCACCCGCATAGTTCAGCCTCGTTTGGAGCTTAGATCCCTCAAGGCCGAGCGTATCATGTAGTATCAGAGCCGCCTCTGAACCAAGGCTGAGTCGCTTATATCTCTTCCTTTCTTCTTTATCTTTTCGTGCTTAACTTGTTGATCAATATCGCTTGTTTCATCTTGCTTTCTTGATTGATTGTCCGCAACCTGTTGTTGATTTCTTTGCTTGCTTGAATACTACTAGTAATCTGTTGCATCATTGTTAGGTTGTTCTTGTTTTGTTCATCGTGTTCTTGATTGACGGCGGAAGTTTAAACTTTGATCTTTAAAAACCCTAAACGCATCTTTCAAAACATGTTTTTGTGATTTCCTTCTCCAACCAAAATATGCGTTTCATTTAAAAGAGACGATTTCCTTTTTTTGACAAAACCGCGTGACAAATTTCCTTTTTCTAAACCGCGTGTGACGATTTCCTTTTTTTTTGAAAATTGTGTGTATTGTCTTCCTTTTGTCATCACTAGTGCTAGCGTGTTCTGTTTGGCGTTGCTTTGGGTCAGTTATATTGTGAACACCTTACTTTGGGTTATCTTTCTGTGTATCAGGTACCATGGCCCTTTCACCCGAGGCGTTAGACGACCTAAAGAAGCTCATCGCTACTCAAGTCGCCGAAGCGATGACTCAGCTTTTGCCTCAACAAATCTCCTAGCAGCTCGCCTTGGAACGTGAGAAGCAAGCCATGGAAGCCAAGGAGGTATCCTCGGAGTCCGAGAGTGGGCACACGCCAACTCCATCCGAAGTTATACGCCTCGCCAAAGGAAAAGGCCCAACCGGAGGCCCACGAATGAAGGTCGTCCGTCACGTCTTTCCCCGAGACCATACCGAGAAGGAGACCCGGGCTCCTAGAGATAGAGTCGATCCTTTTAGACCGGCACCATTCGCTCCTCGACGCGCTACCCACTTCGACCACAACCGGCGGCAAGGAGCCGTTGGAGGCCATCGGATCCACATCCCCTCCGATGAAGAGTACTATGATCTAGGCGCATCGGACCGTAGCCATAAGAGCCACAGGCGGGATAGGGAGTTCAGAGATCCTGTTAGGCAACAACTTAGGCACATCAAGGCCAAATTCCCTCCCTTCCAAGGTAAGAACGATCCCGAGGTCTACCTAGATTGGGAAAGGAAGATGGAGTCTAGTTTCATCTACCATGACACCTACCCGGTCAACAAGGTGAAGATTGTCGTGTCAGAGTTCAGTGACTATGCTCTCCTATGGTGGGATCAGCTGTGCACCACCAGAAACCGACACAACGAGCCGGCTATCACCACTTGGGCGCAGCTTACCACGCACATGAGGAAGCGTTTTGTTCCCAACCACTACCACCGTGAAACTCTGCACAAACTCAGGAAACTCACCCAAGGGTCAAGCTCCGTCCGGGACTACTACCAAGAGATGGAAACTCTGCTGGTCCGGGCCGGCCTAGAGGAAGACGACGAGGTCGCCATGGCACGGTTCATCGGAGGACTCGGACGGGACATCCAAGACAAGCTGGAACTGCAGTCCTACGAAGACCTCGAGGATTTAGTGTACAAGGCCGAGTTAATTGAGAGCCAAAACAAGCGTAGGTACGTTAGGCCAAGCTATCCGCCCAATGCAACCAAGCCGCGAGACGTCCCGCCGCCCAAAACCAAATTTCGCCGAGACTATAAGGCCACACCTAGTACCACCAAGGACGAACCAAAGGTAGCCTTCAAGGACAAGGGTGGTACACCCTTGAGCAACGTTAGATGCTACAAGTGCCAGGGCATGGCACATTATGCCAGGGAATGCGTCAACAAGAGAGCGTACCTCCTCCTTGACAACGGCGACGTTGTGCCCGAGGCCTCGGATTCAGACCAGGAGGAAGAAGACGAAGAAGAGCCCGCGGCTGTTGGAGAGATGCTCGTTGCCCGTAGGACCTTGAGTGTCCAGAACCATGTCGAGGAGATCCAACAACGAGAGAACCTCTTCCACACCCGGTGCATTATCAAAGAAAAGGTGTGTAGTTTGATTATAGATGGTGGGAGTTGTACCAATGCGGCCAGTGAAGTAATGGTCGAGAAACTGAGCCTCAAGACTCATCCCCATCCGCGCCCATACAAGCTTCAGTGGTTGAACGAATGAGGTGCCCTAACCGTCACTCATCAGGTCAAGGTAGCCTTCACCATTGGCAAGTATGCCGACGAGGTACTTTGTGACGTATTGTCGATGGGATCAAGCCACGTTCTTCTAAGGAGGCCATGGCAGTCTGACCGGAGAGTCATCCATGACGGCTACACCAACAAGCACTCCTTTGAGTTCGACGGTCGCCGAGTCACCCTTCTCCCTCTCACTCCCGGCGAAATCTACCAAGACCAGCTCTACCTCAAACTGAAAGGTGAAAAGGCGAAAGACGCGCCAACGAGTACCAACCTCCACATCAACTCTAGTGAAGTTTTCAAGGACTTAAACTCTGAACTACCTATTTTGATGCTTATATATAGAGAAACGCTTATTAGTTTAACCGAGTTTGCAGAGGACCTTCCTAGTGGTATGTCTCAGCTTTTGCAGGATTTTAAGGACGTGTTCCCAGAGGACGCCCCGCCAGGACTGCCACCTATCCGAGGGATTGAGCATCAGATTGACTTGGTGCCAGGAGCTGCCTTGCCGAACCGGCCTGCTTACCGCACCAACCCGGCTGAGACCAAAGAACTTCAAAGCCAAGTGGAGGAAGTGATGAAAAAGGGTCACATCCGTGAGAGTATGAGTCCTTGTGCCGTCCCGATGTTACTGGTACCAAAGAAAGATGGGACATGGCGCATGTGTGTTGATTGCCGAGCCATCAACAACATCACGGTTAAGTATCGCCACCCTATCCCTAGACTTGATGATATGTTAGATGAATTGTGTGGTTCTAACGTGTTCTCTAAGATCGATCTTAAGAGTGGTTATCATCAGATTAGGATGAAGGAAGGTGACGAATGGAAGACCGCCTTTAAGACTAAGCAAGGATTGTATGAATGGCTTGTAATGCCCTTCGGTTTAACTAATGCTCCTAGTACCTTTATGCGGTTAATGAATCATGTGTTGAGGTTCTTTATAGGTGTCTTTGTAGTTGTTTACTTTGATGATATACTAATTTATAATAGGGACATGGAGGCCCATCTCACACACATCCAGATGGTGTTAGAAGTACTTCGGAAGGAACACTTGTTTGCTAACCTCAGCAAATGTACCTTTTGCACTAACCGAGTTATTTTCCTAGGCTTTGTTGTAAGTGCAGACGGTGTACAGGTTGACGAGGAAAAGATAAATGCCATCCGAGACTGGCCGAGCCCTAAGAACGTCGGGGAAGTTAGGAGTTTTCATGGCCTAGCCGGCTTCTATCGCCGGTTCGTCAAAGATTTTAGCACCATAGCCGCACCACTCACCGAAGTCATCAAGAAGGAAGTAGGGTTCAAGTGGGAAGCCGCCCAAGAGCAAGCCTTTCAGGCTCTTAAAGAGAACTTATCAATTCCCCTCTACTTGCTTTGCCTGATTTTATGAAAACTTTTGAAATTGAGTGTGATGCGTCTGGTGTAGGCATTGGAGCTGTTCTAATGCAGAACAAAAGACCCATTGCTTACTTCAGCGAGAATCTAGGAGGCTCAACGGTCAACTACCCAACATATGACAAGGAGCTATATGCGCTGGTGAGGGCTCTCCAAACATGGCAGCACTATCTGTGGCCCAAGGAGTTCGTTATACACACGGACCATGAATCCTTGAAACATCTAAAGGGTCAACAGAAGCTGATGCATTGTCCCGGAGGTACACTCTTCTTAGTACTTTGACGTCTAAACTTATTGGATTTGAGAGACTGAAAGAACTATATGAGACAGACAATGAGTTTAGTGAGGCGTATAGGAAGTGTGCAAAATTCTCTTGTGATGGTTACAATAGGCACGATGGATATCTTTTTTATCACCATAAGTTGTGTGTGCCTAATGCTTCTGTTAGAGAGTTGTTAGTCAGGGAATCCCATGGAGGTGGACTTGCCGGGCACTTTGGAGTTACTAAGACTCTTCACAGCCTGCAACAACACTTCTATTGGCCGGGCATGAGGAAGGACGTTGAGAAAGTATGTTCTAGGTGTGCCACATGCAAACATGCTAAGAGTAACGTCCAGCCGCACGGTTTGTATCTCCATTTACCCATTCCTGAGCATCCTTGGACAGATATATCGATTGATTTTGTGATAGGATTGCCTAGGACTAAGACTGGTAGAGACTCGATCTTTGTAGTTGTTGATAGGTTTTCTAAGATGGCTCACTTTATTGCTTGTCATAAGACCGATGAAGCCGTTAATGTCGCTAACTTGTTCTTTAGAGAAGTTGTTAGGTTGCATGGTATGCCGCTTATTATTGTGTTTGACAGGGATACAAAGTTTCTTAGCCACTTTTGGAGAACCTTGTGGGCAAAGCTAGGAACCAAGCTGACGTTCTCCACCACTTGCCACCCACAGACCGATGGCCAAATCGAGGTAGTCAACCGGTCCTTAGGCACCTTGCTAAGGACGATGGTAAGGAGCAACCTTAGATCGTGGGAGGATTGTCTACCCCACGTTGAGTTTGCTTACAATCATTCTCAATACTCCACTACCTTGTTTTCCCCTTTTGAGCTTGTTTATGGGTTTAACCCATCATCACCATTAGATTTGATCTCTTTACCTTTGAGTGAACGTTGCAGCTTAAACGGCAAAAAGAAGGCCGAACAGGTGAGGAGGCTCCATGAGAAGGCCAGGATGAACATCGAGCACAAGACACGGCTATAGGCTAAGAAAGCCAACAAGGGCCGCAAGGAAGTCATCTTTGAAGAAGGCAACCTGGTTTGGGTTCACCTAAGAAAGGAGAGGTTCCCAGCCGAGAGGAAGTCCAAACTAATGCAGAGAGTAGACGGCCCGTTCAAAGTCTTGAAGCGGATCAACGACAACACCTACAAGATTGATCTCCAAGGGAAGTACACAATTTATGACTCATTCAATGTCGCTGACTTGTCTCGTTTTGTTGCAGATTCTGATTTGAGGTCAAATCCTTTTCAAGTGGGAGAGGATGATGCGATCGTTACCGAACCGTCGGACGAGGAAACCGAGTACGAGCCAGTACCGGGAAACCGATCAGCCGATCGCAAACTACCGAGCGCCCGATCGTCCGGAACCGAGCAACGATCATCCGGAACCGAGCAACGATCATCCGGAACCGAGCAACGATCATCCGGAGTCAAGGAAATGCCGAGCAACCAATCATCCGGAATCGAGGAAAAGCCGAGCGAATCCGAGGGAGTTATCACCCGGTCAAGAGCTAAGGAGCTAGCAAGGAAAGCTCACACGATGATCAAGGAAGAGAAGTTTGGAGAAGCCGACACGAGAAGCTACTTCAACATCTTCACCACGGCTACTTGAGGAAGACCAAGCTATGGTAGCTAAGCGGACTAAGTGTCTCGCTTGGTACTCTTTCCCACTGGGTTTTAACGAGGCCAAGAAGAACACTACGTCGTCCATTAGCCACCATAGCTTGAAGAGTGTGTTAAAGCAAGGCACTTCCACTAATTGCTTATTTATCCGCAATTTCCATTTTCTTCTTAGGATTTCCATATTCTTACTCGGTTACGATTTCCATTTTTATTGTGATTTCCTTTTGTCTTAAAACGCGTGAAGCCCTAAAGGAAGCGACTTGTGCTTACCTATATAAGCTTCACGCCGCACTACTTTGTCGCCCATCGAACAACTTAATACAAAACTATCTTCTAAGGTTTATCGCCTCTTTGATCTTGTGAAGAGATCGGTTCCCCGAGGATCTTTTGAAGAGATCTGTTCTTCTCCTTGTGCAGCCGCCGTTGGAGAAAACTTCTACCTCTTGTTAAGCCTCATCAACACTTAACAAGTCCCCGCGACCACTCATACCTCTTTTCCCATCCACCACCGCTGTATCCTCCGCATACTTCCACTACTTTCGCACACATAACCTTCCCATCCATCACCCGCATAGTTCAGCCTCGTTTGGAGCTTAGATCCCTCAAGGCCGAGCGTATCAACGATGATGAATTAGGAGACGGTAAAGATAGCGACGATGATTTGTATAGACCGGTATCGCGTTTGTCTGGGAGAAAAGGAAGCAAATGTAATGACAAAGAGATTGTTTTAGTGGACAAAACAGAGAAAAGAAAAAGGAAGAGAAAAATGAAGATGAAGGAAAGAGACCGTTGTGGTCAGAAAAACCGTGAGTTTTTAGTTATTCCGTTTACTCCTCTGTACGAACCAATACCGTTGGAAGATTTTGGTCCAGACGGAAATAGTATATTCGGCGGAGGCGGTGGCGGTTTTTCTGATAGTCATTTGATGGATGAGATAGATAATTATCGTAGTAAAGCTGCGAAAAATGGGAAGAAAAAGATGTCCGAAGAGATGGAGTCTGATCTATGTTGGAAAGACAACGACAACACGGCGTCGAGTTCGGTTAAAAAAAGAACAGGAACGGGTTCGTGTGTACGGTCTTCCAACGCCGCGGTATCACACGAAACGCAGATTTATAAAAAGAGAACATTGAGTGCGGGGGCGTATGACAAGCTTATAGAGTCTTACATGAGTATAATCGATTCTACAATTGCGGCCAAGAAGGTAACAACCAATGTTGTTGGGAATTGGAAAGACTTAAAGAACTCGACGACGACTTCCATGGAAGCTGAAGAAAGGTCGAGTGACGATGACGATGACGATGATGATCATGATGGAGAGATGTCGGAAACGGAGATGTTATGGAGAGAAATGGAATTATGTTTAGCTTCTTCTTACATTCTTGATGACAATGAGATAACATTATTTCATATTTTTGGTAGACAGATAATATTTTCTCTTCTAATACAATACAATTTTTATAAATGAAAACTCGCGATAAATTAATAATTCTATAAATTAAATAAATTTTATGGTAACAACTTTGATTTTTGATGTCATTAGTCCCATTACAAATTAATAATCATAAATCACTTTAAATAAATAGTATTCTTTTAATCGAGTCCGATATTATTAACTTATTATATATGTAAAATTGTATGTAAAGTTGAACGCTTACAACGTAAAAGGCTACAAAATAGACGTAACTATAACTCATGAGATTAAAACTAAGCATATATAAATATATAGTTTGATCATTTTCTCGAAGACTTGTGATTTTTTGATATTTTAGGTGAGAGTGGATAATGAGGCGTTTAAGAAAAAAACAGTGTCTTGCGAACATGATTATGAGTTAAATGAAGAAATCGGAACGATATGCAGACTATGTGGTCATGTAGGAACAGAGATTAGAGATTATTCTGTACCTTTTGTAAGTAAGACAAAACCTTTAAAATTTCAATACATATTTTTTCACAAGTTATGTTTCTAATCATTTGATTTTGATAAATTTGTTGAAATACAACCAAAATTACAGTTTCAGTGTTATTTTTATAACAATAAATAAAAATTTATTATTTTTATTTATTTTTAAACATGAATATTGAATAATTTAACAAATTTAGTGTTAACGTTTACAAGAAGATCGATTTTTCGTAACCGTACCCACTATTAGTTTATGCAATTTCCTTTTCTTTTTAGAATTGTAAATTTATTATATATTTATTACTTTTAATCTCATATCTATTATATTTTTTTTGAAGATAAATATTGAATAATTCAATGTTTATTTTTTGTAGGATAAATATATAATTTTATAATTTTTTTTTCCTTTTATAGGATAATTATTGATAAAGAAATATATATAATTTTTTGGACCAATTATTTTTGAAGTGTTATTAATTTTATGATAAAAATATTTTTTCAAATTGCAAAGCGTGTAAAAATCTTAATAAATATATACTATTAATTAAGAAAATTTTAAATTTAATTGCAAACCCGTAATAATCGTAATAGATATACATTATTTATTATTAATTTTTTAGTTTTACTTGTAGAGTGGTTTTTCTAATTTTGACACTTGTCGCGATCTCATTAGTTACTAACTTTTAATACCATATTTATATAATAATATATTATTATAAGTTTATAAGTATCAAAAAGAACATTAAAAAGGTTTTTAACAAAAGTACGACATATACAAAACGACTTTAACGTATATTTTTTTCTTTCGTTCGAGGGTTCAATATTTAGTGTTTTGTGTTTAGTTTTGAAGGATGTATGGTTTAATTTTTAATGTTTATAGTTTAGTTTTGAAAGTTTTAAACTATTTAAAGATTTTTGAGAAAATGTTTTTATAGTATTTCAAAATTTTGAGAATTTGTGCTATTTGTAAAAAAAAACTTGATTTTATGCCATTGTTTTTTAGGCACGGCACCAGAAATGGATCACGGAAGAGAAGCTTATTAACGAAGATGACATTAACACTAAAATAAACAACCAAGATAACAATCTCGAAAGCCGCAACTCTGATGTGCCCGTTGCGTCCTCGGAAAGGCCATTCGCGGAAGAAAACAACAACGTTTGGTCACTAGTTCCTCAACTTCAGAAAAAACTTCATTTGCACCAAAAAAAATCTTTTGAGTTTCTTTGGAGAAACCTATCCGGTTCAATAATTCCGTCGATGATGGATCCGACCTCAGAAAAGATCGGCGGCTGCGTGGTTTCACATACTCCCGGGGCAGGCAAAACATTTCTCATCATAGCTTTTCTCGCAAGCTACTTAAAGATATTCCCGGGAAAAGGCCTTTAGTACTTGCTCCGAAAACAACATTATACACATGGTACAAAGAGTTTATTAAATGGGAGATACCGGTCCCGGTTCACTTGATCCACGATCGTAGTACGGTTCAACTGAACGGAGTTCCGAGACCAAGCCAAGATGTTATGCATGTACTTGATTGTTTAGATAAGATCCAAAAATGGCATGCGACGCCGAGTGTTCTTGTGATGGGATACACTTGTTTTCTAACATTGACGAGGGAAAATTCGAAGTTTGCTCATAGGAAGTACATGGCTAAAGTGCTTAAAGAGTCGCCGTGGCTTTTGATCCTTGACGAGGGATATAACCCGAGGAGTACAAAGTCGAGGCTACGAAAGGCATTGATGAAAGTTGATACCAATTTTAGGATTATGCTTTCGGGTACGTTGTTTAAAAAAAAAATTCGCGAGTATTTCATCACATTGTGCTTGGCTAGACCCAAATTTGTTCATGAGGTGCTAATGGAGCTAGACCAAAAATACGATAAGAACCAAGCAGCGGAAAAGGCCCCTCGTTTGCTCGAAAACCGAGCTCGGAAATTCTTCCTCGATGTTATAGCTCGGAAAGTCGGCGACGAACGGTTAAACGGTCTAAACATTAAAAAACATGACAAACAGTTTCATCGATAACTACGAAGGCAACAACGGTAGTGGCGGTGACGTTCTCCCGGGTTTACAAATCTACACATTGTTGATGAACTCGACGGATGTACAACACCAAACTCTCATAATTTTTCCGATTCGGTTTGGGTTGGGTTCAGGTTCGGTATCCAAAATTATCAAAAACCTTAAAAATTATAAAATAAATTATTTTAAATTATTCAAAATTATATGATTTACTATGATAATCTGAATAAAATACAACAAAAGTATCTAAAAATATTTAATCATACAAAAGTACATGAAATAATAGGGAAAAATTTATAATTTAGAAATTTAAATTATTACAAATGCAAATTACTAATATTTTTATATATTTAGTTAATATTTGGATAAGTTCGGGTACCCGTCCGGATTACGGTTTGGATCTATTCGATTTTTTAGGTTTGAAATCTAGACCGTTCGAATATTTTGTCGGTTTCGATTTGGTTCCTAATATCCGGATCGAGTTTGGTTCGGTTTTTCGAGTCCAAATAAAATCCTCATTCATTTTGCTTACATTCATAATGATTCAAGTTGATCCAAAATATTCTAATATTCATGCAAATATTATAAACTTTAATTATTTTAAAATGTTTTATTGTTATTGATTTATCGATATAAATATGTAAATCTAAAACTTTTCTCTAATTCTTATAAAACTATTTTGTTGAATATGTTTTGTTTTATATCAACCAAATTAATTCATGGATATATATATCTTTCACGTCTTTTTAAGTGTCAACTCTTTTATTTCTTTGAACAAAGACGTACATAACAAACAATATTTTTGTAGCACACATACATACGTCTCTAACAATTTTTCATTCAAACGGTGTGTTTATGGAAAATCTCCAAACATAATTAAAATTCTTTAACAAAAACAAAAAAGTAAAAAGTAAAGAAAATTTTGCATTTTAATCATATTTAGCCCACCATAAAACACAAAACTACAATTTTTGAAGTTTGTTAATTGTTTTCATTCTTTTTTATTGATAATTTTATCACATTTTCAATTTTGATTTTATTTTGTTGTGATTTTAGTATAGTTTAAAAAATATATTTTTTTATTAAAGTAACACTTGATTTCATTTTATATATTTTTACAGTTATTTATGTACGCGCCATGGCGCAGGTAACCACCGAATATTTATAAAAGTCCAAAAATTTAACCATTTGTTTGTCTTTAGACTATCCGTCCATCCGCATCGGGCATCTTCATTACTGATGTCCTTAATATTATAATAATAGTGCTATAAAAAAATTATAATAACAATATTTTATTTCTTTATTATTATTTTAATTAAATTAAAAAGGTTTAAATTTAAATCACTCATACGGTAGCATATTGCAAAATCAATGTCTTTATTAAAATTTAGATGTCTTTAGCAAGACATGAAACACCTGATTTCCACTCTCATTCCTTTACCAATTATTTTATTATTATTTTTAAGTAGATATTTTTCTTCTTATTGACCCATGTAGGTCTGCTCATACGAGCCACACAAAATTTGGGTGAAAAAACAAGAATCGATACTAACGAAGTAAGCACACATGCATGTTCCTGTTTTACTTTTTTTTCCTTTGTCTTCCCTTGGATTGTGTTTAATAAACTGATTTTGACTTTTCTACACGTTATCTAACTCAGGATCGAAGAAGCTAACTTGGTTAGTTATTTTCTCATTATAGAAAAAGAATGTTTTTTTTGGTAAGATAGAAAATGAATGTTTTTATTCTTTGATTTGTGATTCTTTTGTAGATGACCAAAATTTCTTGAATCTTAATATGAACTAGGGTTTGACTAATTCATTGAAGTGTTTAATATATTTATTATTAAAGTACATTTTAGTTTTTGTTATTTTTTGTTTGTTGATATTTAAATTCCTTTTTATATAACTACTATTTTTAATTTTATTTCCAAAAGTGTAATTAAAACAAATAAGAAATAAAAATACATAACTTCTTTTTTGACAGTATTTTTCCATTTTTTGAAATTAAAATATGCAACTTATTTTTATATGAAGTTCTTCTTTGGGTCTCATGTTTGATTATAATGAGCATGAAGTTTCTATCAATTTGAAAAATATTTTTTAAGTAAAAATATGTACGTGAATCAATTTCTTTTGGTAACTTTTTTTCTTCCTTTTTATTATCGAGTATAGAGTTTTTATTTTATTTTTATGGCTCTTTCAAAATATATATGTTTTACATTTTTGTAATTAACTTAGTTTCAATCTACTAAAATTAAGTATGTAGCTTTTTTTAATCTATTCATGTTCATATGTATTTTTTACATTTTTGTAATTATTTTAGAAATGTGAAACTTGTATTTGACATAACTATTAATAGATTTTCCTTTATTTGGTTTATTCACGTATTACACATGTATGTTTTACATTTTTTATTTAACATTACTATTAATTAAAAATTTATATATTCATAATTTATATTTAATTTAGATGTTGATGTATCAATTATTTATTAGTTGTTTAAAATCTTACGTGGTCAGTTTAAGCATCAAATAGCTTCAACTTTTATTAGTTATACATACTTTAATCTAAAGTAAGAAAGATAAAAATCTAAAATCTGTCGTAAATACAAAAATAGAGGAAAGAGAGGGATTCAATGCCTTATATGCCACTTTCTCAAAAATGTTTGGCTTATTTGCCATCTTTATTTTTGTGGATTTTAAAAGACCAAAAAATCCATACAAAAAATATATTTTTTAAAAATCCGAAAACGTCAATATTTTTATTTAATTTTACGGATTTAATATAAATACTTTAAAAATTGAAAAAGAATTTTTAAATGTTTTTGATAGAATCATCCAAATATGATTATAAAATCGATTTTAAAATATTTTTTTGAGTAGTTTTAGGGTTTAGAAAACAAAATTCAACCCTTGGGTTCGCAAATCCAAATCCATGATATTTCAATTAATTTAGGGTTTATATGATATTTTCGGAATATCAAAAAATGAGTGGTAGAAAGATCATTGGCTGGCAGGCCAGATCATTTTTTCTGAAAAAGTAGCAAATAAGCCTCGCGCAGAGCGCGTGCATCTTAGTTGCATCTCTCCCTTCTCTTTAAACTTTCTTCTTCTGATCACAACATCTTGCACCGTTTGATGGGGTTCTCCGACGAATCCGGCTGCGACGAGGACCCCTCGGCTCATGGAGCTTCAACCGCGAGACATGCAATCAACCGGCGAAGCTTTGGACACTCAATCACGACGGTGGAAGCGAAGAGAAGCAGCGGTGCGACGCGGCTTGTTAGACCTTGACTGGTCCTGGAGAGACACGGTGGAGCGGTTTTCTCTGGCAAGATCTTTCAGAGTTCCTCGTGGGATGAAACTAGTTTGCTCTCTCCTCCTCTTCAAATCCATTTGTCAAGGAGGTTTGTGAACGGTCCTGATTAAGCCATTGTTCGATCCGCGTCACTCAGGTCTTCAGAGGTTTTGTGTCGGCGAATTCGCGATTAAAGGAGTGGTGTCTAAGCAAGGTTTCTTCGTTTAGGTTAAGGTTTGTAAGTAGCCGGTATACTTTGGTTTACCGAAAACCGGATCGGTTAAGTGTCTTAAGGCTTTGTTTGTTTTGAATCGGGCCGAGTAGGGATTGTGATGGGCCTAAATCCGGACTAAACATTATATTTTAATAGAAAACCCTTTATCAAAAATAAAAAAATCTAAACTAATGTTGAAATAGACGTGGTCTAATATTTTAAAAAGGATTGGTCTTGTAGAAGATTTTATCCTCATCTTATTATATTGTGCAACCCGAGATTGATATCGAAGGAGACTCTAGCAGTAGTAGTAGTTTGTGTGCAATGAATAACGCAGAGGAAAACGGAGTTTTCATGTCAATAATTGTTTTGTTCGATCCAACCGAGGACGATACTGATAAAGAAAGAAGAGGTCAAAAGAGAGGTAATGGAGCTTCGTCGGTCCAAGAGAAGAAGCTGTGAGCCAGACACGGTTATGGCTCTGCTTTTTTCAGCTTCCCGTAACATTGTGGTGATTTTTGGAGTGTAGACGACATTAAAGGGCAGTGCATAATGCATGTTGTGGAAAACAAAGAAAGAAGTTTAGTTACTAATTTGTGTTATTGCTCATTTTGCAGGCGAAGAAGAATATAATGGGCGTCCCTCTGTATGATCAGGCAGGATCTCAACAAACTCATACTCACGAGGAGAATCAGATTCAGAGGACAAGTAGATGTTCCAGTTCTTGAAAAGTGCCCACTTTTGTCATTTCTTAGGGAATACCTTAATGTGTACTCTTCTTCTTGTTTTCTCGTACATCAAATGAGAGAAGATGGAACAACTATCCCCCTTCTGCTCTTCTCCAAGTTCGAACTTACTAACAGAGACATGCAACTTTCGTGTTTCATTATTTTCATCTTCATCTTCTTCTGCTTATAACCATGTGTACTTAACCGAGAAATCTGGAGTTTTAACTTCTTTTATGACAACATAAAAATCTAGGAATTCCATTCTCTTCATCATATAAATCCCATATCTAGCCAGGTTTAAATAAGTTTTTTTCCCTAAACTTATCATCAAAGTCGCTGAAATCGGGATCATCATAGTCGATAAGATCTGATTTTGCTTCCCTCCCTAATTCAATATTTTCACAAGTTTACACCCTTTCAAAATTTTAAAAGTTTGATTTACCCTTTTAAAAATTACCAAAACTAAAATATTTTCATTTTGGTCCGCTAATTAGTGTTTAGGGTATAGTATTAAGGGTATGATTGTGTGGGTAGGGTTTATTTGAATTTAATTTTAAGTGTTTAGGTGTAGTTTTGTGAAATATTTTGGAAATGGTGTAGTTTTGTGAAATGTAATTCAAATGGTGTAGTTTTATAATTCTCCCATTTTATATTTGTATCGACTTTTTTATAAGTTAAAATTACAACCATTTCATCCCTTTCCCACAAAACTACACCTAATTTATTTTTTTCCATATATTTACACTCTTTTAAAATTTTAAAACTTTGATTTACTCTTTTAAAATTACAAAAATTAATTTTTTCATTTGAGTTCGCTAATTAATGTTTAGGGTATAATATTAAGGGGTGTGATTGTGTGGGTATTATTTGAATTTAATTTTGAGTGTTTAAGTGTAGTTTTGTGAAGTATTTTTGAAATGATGTAGTTTTGTGAAATGTAATTAAAATGGTGTAGTTTTGTAATTCTCCCTATTTTTTATTAACCAAATTTATTTGTGAACATATATATTTCACTTCTTTTTAAGTATCAAATTTATTATTTTGTAGAAGAGAATATGTAACAAACATATGCTTTGGTAGCATCCAAACTTACATTTGTAACAATTTTTCAATTTAATGGATTAATTTTATGTAAAATCTTCTATCACTTTTATAATTGTTTCTCAAAAGCAAAAAACTATAAAAATAAAACAAATTTTGTATTTTAAATCATATAAGCCTACCATAAAACACAAAGCCACATTTTAGAAGTTTGTTATTTTTCATGTTTTCATTTTTTATGGATAATTTATAACATTTTTATTTTGGTTTTACCTCATTGTGATCTTAAACGTATAGTTTGAATTATCATTAATGTATCATTTTAATTAATTTAAAAATGTCAATATTAATTGTTTTTCATGTAATTTTTAAAAAATTTATTTATGCCCTCTCCATGCGCGCGGGTCAAACCACCTAGTAAATAACATGTTAAAAAATCTTACCATAGCGTGGACTCAAGTAGCTAACCATGCAATTAGGGTTGGGCATTCGGGTATTAGGTTCAGATCGGATCGAATCCATTATGTTTCGATTCTTTTGGTTCCTGAATTTGAATACCCAATCACTCTTTTTTAATTTTTTGGTTCGGTTCTGGATCATTTCCGTTCTTTGTTTGAGGAACCGAAAAATACCCAAAATTTCCGGTTCAAGTTCGGTCACGGGTATTTCAGACCAGATGTAGATATAAATACTCGAAATCTGAAAAATACTCAAAATTTGAAAAAATACTCGAAAACAAAAAAAAGATTGAAAAATACCCAAAGTTTGAAAAAAATACCCGAAAATATGAAAAATACTGAAAATATAAAAATACCCAGAGTATAAAATATTTTTTCGGTTTTTCGATTCTACTATCGGTTTTCGGTTTGGTTCCTACCCGATACCCATGGTTCTTAACTCGGGAACCATCGGTAATTAGGGTGGAACCGGAACCGAAACCGTTTTTTCGGTTATTCGGTTCCAGATATTTTCCCAAGCCTACATGCAATACAACAGAACTTGGTATTAGACAGTAAATACAAAACAAATTACATCCGTTTATTTCCTCATAAAGAAGAAATAATGATGAAATAACAAAAATATCCTTAGACCATTATCAATGGTAAAACTCTTTGGAAACGGTTTCCTAGGCGTTTTTATTTATTTTTCCTAATCAAACCTTTTGGATCCAATATGAGATTTTATGTGTATATATGTAGTAAACAAAGAAAAGTTATTTGTATGTTTCGTAGATACACTTTTATTCCTTAGCATTCATAAGATTTTAGTCCTTTTTATCTGTTAATTAACCTCCTAAATGATCCATTTGATGAAATCCTAAATCCAATATGAGATTTTATAATATATATAAAATTATAAAAATCTATTGGTAATGAGTTGTATTTGAGTTTCATAGTTTCTTGAACTTTTCTTTGATATTCTTATGTGATTAATTAACTCGAATAAATGGACATTATTAGTCTCACGCACTTATGGTTATGGCTATACTAATAATATGTGAGTGTAGGAGATCCTATGTGGTGTGGCTTAACAAGTGATCCTAAAGGATAACAAACAATGAAGACAAAACAATACTATCACTTAAACCATCCATTTAATCCATGTCGTAAGTTCTTTTAAGAACACATTTTTTTTTTACAAATGATTTTGAACTAACACTAACTCTTTATACTATTCATCGGTAATGTTATTTTAGCTTTTGAGGTCTTTTGTTGGGGTACATGGAAAGCCGCAGAGTATTTAAGTGTCGATAATGGTACAATGTCTATGCATCTTCTTGAAAACGGACTTGTATTAGACGATATAAAACCATTTCAAAGGCTTCGTCTTCGATCAAGAAAACCGATTTTAGCCGATTGTACCTTTTTCTAAGGCCCGATGTTGACGTTCGCGTTATTTATCAAAAAGATGTCATTGATTCCGATCAAGAAACGACTCAAGACTCGGTACATATATTTTTTTAAAAAAATAAACAAGAAACCGTTTTTAACGCGATTTTGTTCTTCTTTGATAGATGTGTATGTTCGTGTGTTTAGGTTTGGGTGGATGCGATGATATTATTTGTAGAGAGGAAGCCTCATGAAACCGAATGTTTGTGTAAGTTCCATGTTAGTATCTACATAGACAAAGATGCATCGGTGTCGAAAAACATAGGATGAACTGATCTACGGTACAAATGGGTTTAAACCAAATCTCAATCCTACAAAAGTTTGTTAAGGAACAAAACGTGGACCGGTACTATAGATGGAGATTCTCCGAGGACTCGACTTCGCTTGTGAAAACAAGGCTAACTCTAGGCAAATTCTTGCCTGATCTAACTTGGCTTCTTGTCGCATCGGTTTTGTGCAGCCCGAGATTGAAGGGAAGATGGTTTATCATATTGTGCAGCCCGAGATTGATACCGAAGGAGGCTCTAGCAGTAGTAGTGGTTTGTGTGCCATGAATATCGCGGAGGAAGATTCGAAGTTTGCTAATAGGAAGTACATGGCTAAAGTGCTTAAAGAGTCGCCGGGGCTTTTGATCCTCGGCGAGGGACATAACCCGAGGAGTACAAAGTCGAGGCTACGAAAGGCATTGATGAAAGTTGATACCGATTTGAGGATTATGCTTTCGGGTATGTTGTTTCAAAACAATTTTTGCGAGTATTTCAACACATTGTGCTTGGCTAGACCCAAATTTGTTCATTTGCTTGATAACCGAGCTCGTAAATTCTTCCTCGATGTTATAGCTAAAAAGATCAACACAAAAGTCGGCGACGAACGGTTAAACTGTCTAAACATGTTAAAAAACATGACGAACGGTTTCATCGATAACTACGAAGGCAACAACGGTAGTGGCGGTGACGTTCTCCCGGGTTTACAAATCTACACATTGTTGATGAACTCGACGGATGTACAACACCAAACTCTCATAATTTTTCCAATTCGGTTTGGGTTGGCTTCAGGTTCGGTACCCAAAATTATCAAAAACCTTACAAATTATAAAATAAATTATTTTAAATTATTCAAAATTATATGATTTACTATGATAATCTGAATAAAATACAACAAAAGTATCTAAAAATATTTAATCATACAAAAGTACATGAAATAATAGGGAAAAATTTATAATTTACAAATTTAAATTATTACAAATACAAATTACTAATATTTTTATATATTTAGTTAATATTTGGATAAGTTCGGGTACCCGTCCGGATTACGGTTTGGATCTATTCGATTTTTTAGGTTTGAAATCTAGACCGTTCAAATATTTTGTCGGTTTCGATTTGGTTCCTAATATCCGGATCGAGTTTGGTTCGGTTTTTCGAGTCCAAATAAAATCCTCATTCATTTTGCTTACATTCATAATGATTCAAGTTGATCCAAAATATTCTAATATTCATGCAAATATTATAAACTTTACTTATTTTAAAATGTTTTATTGTTATTGATTTATCGATATAAATATGTAAATCTAAAGTAAGAAGGATAAAAAATATTGATTTATCGATATACATACTTTAATCTAAAGTAAGAAGGATAAAAATCTAAAATTTGTCGTAAATACAAAAATAGAGGAAAGAGAGGGATTCAATGGCTTATATGCCACTTTCTCAAAAATGTTTGGCTTATTTGCCATCTTTATTTTTGTGGATTTTAAAAGACCAAAAAATCCATACATAAAATATATTTTTAAAAAATCTGAAAACGTCAATATTTTTATTTAATTTTACGGATTTAATAAAAATACTTTAAAAATTGAAAAACAAATTTTAAATGTTTTTGATAAAATCATCCAAATATGATTATAAAATCGATTTTAAAATATTTTTTTTGAGTAGTTTTAGGGTTTAGAAATCAAAATTCAACCCTTGGGTTCGCAAATCCAAATCCATGATATTTCGATTAATTTAGGGTTTAGATTTGTGAATTTTGGATTTTTTATATGATATTTTCGGAATATCAAAAAATGAGTGGTAGAAAGATCATTGGCTGGTGATAAACGAGATTTTCACTCTCGTTATTTTGAATGCCTTAATGTAGTATTTAAGGTGTCAATCCGAATCAGGAGCAACCAATGTATTAAACCTTATGAGAAACTACACCTAGTTTAAGCGAATTAAAAGGTTTGTTTTGATTTTGTAACTGATGATGAAATTAACAAGAAATCGAAAGATTAATTAACAAGTTTTTAAGATTCAAATTAAAGCTAAACAACTAGGTCAGGGTACTTCAACGGGTGATCAAACTTTCAGATTTCTAAATGTCTTTTAACAAAAATAACTTTAAGGTTTTGAAAACGTTTGATTAGATCAATCCACTCCCGTGATAATGATCATTTTTCTATTAGTTAAACTAAAACAATACCTTGGATAGTTTAAATTTTAGAAAACGTTAAGCTCAATTCAATTCAACCACTAAACTTATTAACACAGATTCCTCGGTTAAGCTAGGTTTCGGAATCTCCACACTTTTCCCAAAGGTGAAGTTTCCTGGGTTCTATCAATTGAATGGCCAATTCAACTAAAGCATTAAGAACGTTACACTAGATTAAAGTTTTGTAAAGTTTGAGATCAAAACATTTAACTATCCTAATATTGATTCACCCTTTTCCCCCAACCTAATTGCCTAAGGGAAACTACTCACTAAACATAATGAAAATCAAAGCAATCATAGTTAAGAAAAGCATAAAATAAATCAAGAGATTAACGGTAGAAGAAACTCTGTTTATCAATGAAATCAAGGTTTATAGGAATCCTTATGCTTCCAAAACTCCAAGCAGGAACAAAACAATCTCCAATCTAAAACAAGAACAAAAGTTATCAAGAACAAAAAACTCCACAAAAACTCCCTATCGGCTGACCAAAAAGTCTTTAAACCTAAAAATTCAATAAAAACGTCTTGGGCCTTCAGAAAACGTCTTGGGCCTTTTTTCCTTTGTTTTTTCGCAGCCAATATCGACCAGAATTTGGTCGATACACTTGGTCGATATCGACCAGATTTGGTCATCTCAAACCGTTGAAATCATCTCAAACCACCTTCAAATGAAATCTAACATCTGTGGCTATCTTGTGCCAAAATTTCATAAAGATCCAACGGTGGGAACGTCTTGAAAGAGTGTATTTTTGAAGATTTTCGTATGTCTTCGGTATCGACCAAACTCCATCGATACCATAGGTCGGTACTAGTTTCCTCCCAATATCGACAAGTTATTGGTCGATACCATAGGTCGATATGACCTTATTTTCCTCTTCTTCGCCTTTTCTTCGCGTCTCGACCACAACTAATCGGTACAAGTCACCGATATGGTCGGTTTTGCCACTTTAAGCTCTTATTTCTCGCATTTTCGTCATTTTGGCACTCCTGAACCTGAAAACACATGAACGAGCACAAATGCAACCTATATGACACTAAATGCAACCTAAATGTGTTAGTTCTAATGCATAAATCAATGTAAAAACATGCAAAATATACAATATATCAACTCCCCCAAACTTATCATTTGCTTGTCCTCAAGCAAGAGAACTAACATCGAAGTTTAAAAGGGTATAGAGGCGGGGACTCAGAACCAAAAGCAACACGAAGAGTGCAGTGAACGAGTAACCTAAATATAGTATCCTATCGCAACCGAGCTAGTTCTACCTATTACCATTCACCTCAAACTCCGTCTAAATCCGTTATTATTACCAAAAGCATGTGATCCACCTGTCTAGTCTAAGCACCTTTCACATTCAATTAAGCACAATCAAAGCATGAAACATGATCAAAAATTTCCAAGAGTCTTTCTATTTGTCTAGGTAAAAACGGGATTTCAAGTCAAATGAGGATCGACTAACACTCAGGCATGTGGTCGATTGTATTGCGGTTTCTCTCGAGGAGTGAAGGGGTTAAGCAAAACCAGGAAAGACAAGTAGCAATTTGTGCATACAAGTCCGGACATCCATTCCTATTCGTACCTAACCACTAACCCATCATCTTCTTCTTTTAACACTTAAACATCGAGTTTTCTTTTCTTTTTCTTAACTACTTTAGGGGATTAGTTTTGGCTAAGTTTTTTTCCTCTTTTTTTTCTTTTTTTTCTTTTTTTTCTTTTTCGATTTCTTTTTTTTTTTTTACTTAGTCATTCTTTTACCCCTAGGTGTTTTACATTTCTCGTGTTTATTTTCTTGTTTTCAAAACTCAAAGACGTGTCTCTCCAACCCATTATCCCTTTCTAACATACTAGTCCAAGATAAACTAGCCAAATGGATGTCCTTTCTTATCGCTCCCTATACTTTCAAGTTTTTGTAAAACCAAATAATCACTTATTGAAAAAGAATTCTCACAAGTGTTTGGGTTTAGGCTTAGGGGGTGAGAGCGGAATCATCCTTAGAATGAGAATGACCGGATTGCGCTTAAAGTGTTTCGGTTTAGGAAGACACAATCCGTAGAAATCACAAAGCCATAGAAATTCTCTTAAAAACTCTCAATCATGCAAATTAAAATTCAAGTTTAGGTTCAAATAATTTTTGAAGGCAACCTAGAACTATCAAGCTTCATAACCACACTATTGGCTTTTTAAACATCAATGTCTAGGGTCGAGGTTTCAAGATTTTTGGCGAGTTCTAAGTCGTTTGAGGAAGACACTACACCTAAGATACCGTTCAAAACACTAGACGCGTCGCTTTACAAGGCTAAAATCATCATAGATCCCCTATGCATATGACCTAAATGCGATGAACTAATCCTAAATGCATTTTTTTGTGTTTTTTTTGAGTTTTTTGAATTTTTTTTTTCTATGCAAAATTTATATGAAACATGACTCCTCCCCCAAACTTAATTCACACGGTCTCCGTGTGAAACAAGTATTGGAGACTAAATGCAAAATCTATATGAAAACTGATGCGTATGTTCAAGTTTTAGGAGTTACCTCGATATCGATCTGTTCTGATCGATATAACTCATCGATATGAGTTTAAGTCCGATATCGGCTTGTTGCAAGTCGATATAACAGGTCGATATGGTTCAGAATTCCTCATTTTCGCTCCGTTTTTCTGAAAACCACTAAGACAAAAAAGAAAAACTAAAAAGGTAAAAGCTAAAAACGAAAATAAAAGCATGTATATACAAGGATAGACATGAGACTTCCTCCTAAGTGAGCTTGTTTATAGTCACATAGCTTGACTTTACCCCTTGCTTAGGCGACGTTGGAATTCGAAAGAGACGCGGAATCTCCTTCGGTGTCACCTTCGTGAATCAAGGGCGGCTTGAGTTTTACTCCGTTCACCACAAACTCGACTCTATCTTTGTGCTTGCTTTGTTTTGACTCGCAGCGAGCACTCCTCTCTCCTTCCTTGAAAGCTTTCTTCAAAAGTTTAACCTCGTTGACTAACTTTCTAATGACGCGGTTTTTAGACAAGTTCGAATGCGCCATTCTAAACTTTCTAGGAGGAGGTTGGTGTTCCACTTTTGGAGCTTTGGGTGTGCTCCTTGCATCATCACTAGTCTTACCATTGCTAGCATCTTTCTCTACTCCAATCACCCAAGCTTCACAAGGAACCGTCTCCGTAGGCTTTTTGACCACATCGTTGATGTTGTACCGTTGAACAAGGTCCTTCCCAAGGTGTAAGTCTATCTTTCCAACCTTCACATCTATGACGGCTCCAGCGGTTGCCAAGAAAGGTCTTCCAAAGATGAGTGGATTATCAGGTTCTTTGTCCATCTCCAAGACGACAAAATCTGTTGGAATGAAAACGTCTCCCAACTTTACCGGAATATCTTCTAAGATTTCAACGGGTACCTTCACGGATCTATCGGCCAGAACCAAAGAGATCTTAGTAGGTTGGAAAGAAGAAAGGCCAAGTCGTTTAGCAACAGACGAAGGCATAACGTTGACACTAGCCCCTAAATCGCATAGGCACTTATCAAAGATCAAAGGACCAAGAGTGCAAGGCAAAGTAAAACTCCCTGGATCGCCAAGTTTCTTAGGAGAATGGTCCTTTTGAATGATCGCGCTGCACTCTTGTGAAAGCTTTCACCGTGTCATCTGAGTTTTTGGACTTTTTTTTTATGGTTTCTTTCAATGATTTGGTGTGGTGAGGGACAAGCTTGAAAGCATCAATAAGAGGTATGGGAGTTTGCACCTCATTTATTTGCTTCTCGAGCTTAGCTCTAAACTCCTTCAAGAATTGCATCTTAACTCGACCCGGAAAAGGAAGCTTAGGCACGTAAGGAGACGTCACGTAGACCGGCTTCTTTGGTTTTTCGAATTTATCCCCGATATCGACCTGTGGTTTGGTCGATATAGGTGTTTGATATCGACCACTTGTGGTCGATACCACAGGTCGATATCGACCATATGTTACTTATTCTCCACCGATTTTCTCCTTTGACTCTATCTCGGGGTTTTCTTCGATAATAACCGTGTCTTTTGGCTCTGTGGAGTGGTCCATCCCCTCACCATGTTTCGCATTATCCTCAATGAGATCTTTTGAGTCCACTTGTGTACCACTACGAAGTTCTATTGAGCTGACATACTCTCTAGGATTGGCTTCAGCTTTACCGGAAGTTGACCCATTGGTCGCTTAGAAGCTGAGGTAATTTGAGCCACATGATTATCCAAGGCTTTCAAGTGAGTATTCAAAGTTTGTAACTTGGTATTCAGATCATTGTAGGAGTTGTCTACCTTGACGTGAATCTCCTTCTTAAAAGTGTTGAACTCCATGATACTACGGTTCTGACCATCCAATATTTGTTTCAAGAGTTGAGTGGTTTGATCACCTTGGGGAGCTGGTGATGAAACTACTCCTTGAGCAGCTGGAAGGATGGTTGTAACCCGGATGTCGATTAGGTGGTGGTCTCGGTGCGTATCCTCCTTGGTTGTATTGAGGTTTACCTTGGTAACCTCCTTGTTCTGCTTGGGGATAGACCTGATCCTGGGGGTTAGCTACTTTGTTGTTGCGGTAGGAGTGGTTTGGGTGTTGAGAATAATTGTTGAAGCGCCAACCGTTCTGATTCCCCATGTAGTTTATCTCCTCCTGATTTCCCTCGATTGGGGGCAACTGTTCTTCTCCACTTCCTACGAAGTTAATCCCCACTTGTTGAGACATGATTAGCTTGTCAAGCTTCTCATTCACAGCCTTTATCTCTCGCTTGAATTGCTCATCATTCCCAAAGCTGCGGATGTTGCGATCATACTCTTCGCCATAGTTGCTATCACTCAGCGCATAGTTCTCCACCAACAGTTGCCCATCCGCTTCCGTCTTCCCAAGGAAATTTCCTTGGCTAGCTGAATCTAGAAGCATTCTGAACTTGGGCTTTAGACCTCGGTAGAATGTGCTTAGCAAACTTTCTCCCGAGAATCCGTGGTGTGGACATCTCAGCGTATAACCCTTGAATCTCTCCCAAGCTTCGCTGAATGTTTCTTGGTCCTTTTGAGGGAAAGCTGAGATCTCATTCCTTAGCTTTGATGTCCGAACCACCGAGAAGAACTTTGTTAGGAAAGCCTTCTTGCATGCGTCCCAAGTCTGGATGGTGTCTTTGACAAGGTTCTTTTACCATTGGTGTGCTTTGTCCCCTAGTGAGAAAGGGAACAACCGCAGCTTGAACATGTCCTCGTTGACACCGTTGATCTTCACCGTATCACATAGCATATCAAATTGATGAAGGTGGTCAATCGGGTCCTCGCTAGGCAAGCCATAAAACTTGTTGCTTGAGATCATGTTGATGAGGCTAGACTTGATCTCGAAGTTGTTGTTGGCAATGGCTAGTGGTGTGATACCACTACGGTTGGTGACGTTAGAAGGCACGTCGTCGGTTCCAATCGTACGCGTCCCATTGTTGGTGTTGATTGCATCACCCATTTCTGAATCTGAATCTGATATTTCCGATTGGAACGAGTCTGATTGTTGATCGAGTCTTCTTTCTCTGGCGATGGCTCGTTCGCGTGCTTTGATATCCGCAAAGAAAAGTAGGTTGTCACTTTGTCTGTGACTTCTTCTTTGCATACACCTGAGAGAACGAGAAACCACACAAAAGAGAAAGTATTAGTAACAAGAAGTAAAACTTAATCCCAAGTGATTTCAAAGTTTTAATAATTAGTCGAGTTCCTGAATCGGCAACGGCGCCAATTTGATAAACGAGATTTTCACTCTCGTTATTTCGAATGCCTTAATGTAGTATTTAAGGTGTCAATCCGAATCAGGAGCAACCAATGTATTAAACCTTATGAGAAACTACACCTAGTTTAAGCGAATTAAAAGGTTTGTTTTGATTTTGTAACTGATGATGAAATTAACAAGAAATCGAAAGATTAATTAAACAAGTTCTTAAGATTCAAATTAAGGCTAAACAACTAGGTCAGGGTACTTCAACGGGTGATCAAACTTTCAGATTTCTAAATGTCTTTTAACAAAAATAACTTTAAGGTTTTGAAAACGTTTGATTAGATCAATCCACTCCCGTGATAATGATCATTTTTCTATTAGTTAAACTAAAACAATACCTTGGATAGTTTAAATTTTAGAAAATGTTAAGCTCAATTCAATTCAACCACTAAACTTATTAACACAGATTCCTCGGTTAAGTTAGGTTTAGTTCTAGGGTAATTGTTTCGGAATCTCCACACTTTTCCCAAAGGTGAAGTTTCATGGGTTCTATCAATTGAATGGCCAATTCAACTAAAGCATTAAGAACGTTACACTAGATTAAAGTTTTGTAAAGTTTGAGATCAAGACATTTAACAATCCTAATATTGATTCACCCTTTTCCCCCAACCTAATTGCTTAAGGGAAACTACTCACTAAACATAATGAAAATCAAAGCAATCATAGTTAAGAAAAGCATAAAATAAATCAAGAGATTAAGGGTAGAAGAAACTCTATTTATCAATGAAATCAAGGTTTATAGGAATCCTTATGCTTCTAAAACTCCAAGCAAGAACAAAACAATCTCCAATCTAAAACAAGAACAAAAGTTATCAAGAACAAAAAACTCCACAAAAACTCCCCGTCGGCTGACCCAAAAAGTCTCTAAACCTAAAAATTCAATAAAAACGTCTTGGGCCTTCAGAAAACGTCTTGGGCCTTTTTTCCTTTGTTTTTTCGCAGCCAATATCGACCAGAATTTGGTCGATACACCTTTGTCGATACCAACGGTGGGAACGTCTTGAAAGAGTGTATTTTTGAAGCTTTTCGTCTGTCTTCAGTATCGACCAAACTCCATCGATACCATAGGTCGGTACTAGTTTCCTCCCAATATCGACCAGTTATTGGTCGAGACCATAGGTCGATATGACCTTATTTTCCTCTTCTTCGCCTTTTCTTCGCGTCTCGACCACATCTAATCGGTACAAGTCACCGATATGGTCGTTTTTGCCACTTTAAGCTCTTATTTCTCGCATTTTCGTCATTTTGGCACTCCTGAACCTGAAAACACATGAACGAGCACAAATGCAACCTATATGACACTAAATGTAACCTAAATGTGTTAGTTCTAATGCATAAATCAATGTAAAAACATGCAAAATATACAAGATATCAGCTGGCAGGCCAGATCATTTTTTCTGAAAAAGTAGCAAATAAGCCTCGCGCAGAGCGCGTGCATCTTAGATGCATCTCTCCCTTCTCTCTAAACTTTCTTCTTCTGATCACAACATCTTGCACCGTTTGATGGGGTTCTCCGACGAATCCGGCTGCGACGATGACCCCTCGGCTCATGGAGCTTCAACCGCGAGACATGCAATCAACCGGCGAAGCTTTGGACACTCAATCACGACGGTGGAAGCGAAGAGAAGCAGCGGTGCGACGCGGCTTGTTAGACCTTGACTGGTCCTGGAGAGACACGGTGGAGCGATTTTCTCTGGCAAGATCTTTCAGAGCTCCTCGTGGGATGAAACTACTTTGCTCTCTCCTCCTCTTCAAATCCATTTGTCAAGGAGGTTGGTGAACGGTCCTGATTAAGCCATTGTTCGATTTGCGTCACTCAGGTCGTCGGAGGTTTTGTGTCGGCGAATTCGCGATTAAAGGAGTGGTGTCTAAGCAAGGTTTCTTCGTTTAGGTTAAGGTTTTTAAGTAGCCGGTATACTTTGGTTTACCGAAAACCGGATCGGTTAAGTGTCTTAAGGCTTTGTTTGTTTTGAATCGGGCCGAGTAGGGATTGTGATGAGCCTAAATCCGGACTAAACATTATATTTTAATAGAAAACCCTTTATCAAAAATAAAAAAATCTAAACTAATATTAAAATAGACGTGGTCTAATATTTTAAAAAGGATTGGTCTTGTAGAAGATTTTATCCTCATCTTATTATATTGTGCAGCCCGAGATTGATATCGAAGGAGACTCTTGCAGTAGTAGAGGTTTGTGTGCAATGAATAACGCGGAGGAAAACGGTGTTTTCATGTCAATAATTGTTTTGTTCGATCCAACCGAGGACGATACTGATAAAGAACATCTTCTTTATATTGAAGAAGAGGTCAAAAAAGAGGTAATGGAGCTTCGTCGGTCCAAGAGAAGAAGCTTTGAGCCAGACACGGTTATGGCTCTGCTTTTTTCAGCTTCCCGTAACATTGTGGTGATTTTTGGAGTGTAGACGACATTAAAGGGCAGTGCATAATGCATGTTGTGGAAAACAAAGAAAGAAGTTTAGTTACTAATTTGTGTTATTGCTCATTTTGCAGGCGAAGAAGAATATAATGGGCGTCCCTCTGTACGATCAGGCAGGATCTCAACAAACTCATACTCACAAGGAGAATCAGATTCAGAGGACAAGTAGATGTTCCAGTTCTTGAAAAGTGCCCACTTTTGTCATTTCTTAGGGAATACCTTAATGTGTACTCTTCTTCTTGTTTTCTCGTACATCAAATGAGCGAAGATGGAACAACTATCCCCCTTCTGCTCTTCTCCAAGTTCGAACTTACTAACAGAGACATGCAACTTTCGTGTTTCATTCTTTTCATCTTCATCTTCTTCTGCTTATAACCATGTGTACTTAACCGAGAAATCTGGAGTTTTAACTTCTTTTATGACAACATAAAATCTAGGAATTCCATTCTCTTCATCATATAAATCCCAGATTTAGCCCGGTTTAAATAAGTTTTTTTCCCTAAACTTATCATCAAAGTCGCTGAAATCGGGATCATCATAGTCGATAAGATCTGATTTTGCTTCCCTCCCTAATTCAATATTTTCACAAGTTTACACCCTTTCAAAATTTTAAAAGTTTGATTTACCCTTTTAAAAATTACCAAAACTAAAATATTTTCATTTTTGTTCGCTAATTAGTGTTTAGGGTATAGTATTAAGGGTATGATTGTGTGGGTAGGGTTTATTTGAATTTAATTTTGAGTGTTTAGGTGTAGTTTTGTGAAATATTTTGGAAATGGTGTAGTTTTGTGAAATGTAATTCAAATGGTGTAGTTTTATAATTCTCCCATTTTATATTTGTATCGACTTTTTTATAAGTTAAAATTACAACCATTTCATCCCTTTCCCACAAAACTACACCTAATTTATTTTTTTCCATATATTTACACTCTTTTAAAATTTTAAAACTTTGATTTACTCTTTTAAAATTACAAAAATTAATTTTTTCATTTGAGTTCGCTAATTAATGTTTAGGGTATAATATAAAGGGGTGTGATTGTGTGGGTATTATTTGAATTTAATTTTGAGTGTTTAGGTGTAGTTTTGTGAAGTATTTTTGAAATGATGTAGTTTTGTGAAATGTAATTAAAATGGTGTAGTGTTGTAATTCTCCCTATTTTTTATTAACCAAATTTATTTGTGAACATATATATTTCACTTCTTTTTAAGTATCAAATTTATTATTTTGTAGAAGAGAATATGTAACAAACATATGCTTTGGTAGCATCCAAACTTACATTTGTAACAATTTTTCAATTTAATGGATTAATTTTATGTAAAATCTTCTATCACTTTTATAATTGTTTCTCAAAAGCAAAAAACTATAAAAATAAAACAAATTTTGTATTTTAAATCATATAAGCCTACCATAAAACACAAAGCCACATTTTAGAAGTTTGTTATTTTCATGTTTTCATTTTTTATGGATAATTTATAACATTTTTATTTTGGTTTTACCTCATTGTGATCTTAAATGTATAGTTTGAATTATCATTAATGTATCATTTGAATTAATTTAAAAATGTCAATATTAATTGTTTTTCACGTAATTTTTTTAAAATTTATTTATGCCCACGCCATGCGCGTGGGTCAAACCACCTAGTAAATAACATGTTAAAAAATCTTACCATAGCGTGGACTCAAGTAGCTAACCATGCAATTAGGGTTGGGCATTCGGGTATTAGGTTCAGATCGGATCGAATCCATTATGTTTCGGTTCTTTTGGTTCCTGAATTTGAATACCCAATCACTCTTTTTTAATTTTTTGGTTCGGTTCTGGATCATTTCCGTTCTTTGTTTGAGGAACCGAAAAATACCCAAAATTTCCGGTTCAAGTTCGATCACGGGTATTTCAGACCAGATGTAGATATAAATACTCGAAAACTGAAAAATACTCAAAATTTGAAAAAATACTCGAAAACAAAAAAAAAAGACTGAAAAATACCCAAAGTTTGAAAAAATACCCGAAAATATGAAAAATACTGAAAATATAAAAATACCCAGAGTATAAAATATTTTTTCGGTTTTTCGATTCTACAATCGGTTTTCGGTTTGGTTCCTACCCGATACCCATGGTTCTTAACTCGGGAACCATCGGTATTTAGGGTGGAACCAGAACCGGAACCGAAACCGTTTTTTTGGTTATTCGGTTCCAGATATTTTCCCAAGCCTACATGCAATACAACAGAACTTGGTATTAGACAGTAAATACAAAACAAATTTCATCCGTTTATTTCCTCATAAAGAAGAAATAATGATGAAATAACAAAAATATCCTTAGACCATTATCAATGGTAAAACTCTTTGGAAACGGTTTCCTAGGCGTTTTTATTTATTTTTCCTAATCAAACCTTTTGGATCCAATATGAGATTTTATGTGTATATATGTAGTAAACAAAGAAAATATATTTGTATGTTTCGTAGATACACTTTTATTCCTTAGCATTCATAAGATTTTAGTCATTTTTATCTGTTAATTAACCTCCTAAATGATCCATTTGATGAAATCCTAAATCCAATATGAGATTTTATAATATATATAAAATTATAAAAATCTATTGGTAATGAGTTGTATTTGAGTTTCATAGTTTCTTGAACTTTTCTTTGATATTCTTATGTGATTAATTAACTCGAATAAATGGACATTATTAGTCTCACTCACTTATGGTTATGGCTATACTAATAATATGTGAGTGTAGGAGATCCTATGTGGTGTGGCTTAACAAGTGATCCTAAAGGAGAACAAACAATGAAGACAAAACAATACTATCACTTAAACCATCCATTTAATCCATGTCGTAAGTTCTTTTAAGAACACATCTTTTTTTACAAATGATTTTGAACTAACACTAACTCTTTATACTATTCATCGGTAATGTTATTTTAGCTTTTGAGGTCTTTTGTTGGGGTACATGGAAAGCCGCAGAGTATTTAAGTGTCGATAATGGTACAATGTTTATGCATCTTCTTGAAAACGGACTTGTATTAGACGATATAAAACCATTTCAAAGGCTTCGTCTTCGATCAAGAAAACCGATTTTAGCCGATTGTACCTTTTTCTAAGGCCCGGTGTTGACGTTCGCGTTCTTTATCAAAAAGATGTCATTGATTCCGATCAAGAAACGACTCAAGACTCTGTACATATATTTTTTAAAAAAATAAACAAGAAACCGTTTTTAACGCGATTTTGTTCTTCTTTGATAGATGTGTATGTTCGTGTGTTTAGGTTTGGGTGGATGCGATGATATTATTTGTAGAGAGGAAGCCTCATGAAACCGAATGTTTGTGTAAGTTCCATGTTAGTATCTACATAGACCAAGATGCATCGGTGTCGAAAAACATAGGATGAACTGATCTACGGTACAAATGAATTTAAACCAAATCTCAATCCTACAAAAGTTTGTTAAGGAACAAAGCGTGGACCGGTACTATAGATGGAGATTCTCCGAGGACTCGACTTCGCTTGTGAAAACAAGGCCAACTCTAGGCAAATTCTTGTCTGATCTAACTTGGCTTCTTGTCGCATCGGTTTTGTGCAGCCCGAGATTGAAGGGAAGATGGTTTATCATATTGTGCAGCCCGAGATTGATACCGAAGGAGGCTCTAGCAGTAGTAGTGGTTTGTGTGCAATGAATATCGCGGAGGAAGACAGTGTTTTCATGTCAAAAGTTGTTTTGTTCGATCCAAACGAGGACGATACTGATGAAGACCATGTTCTTTATATTGAAGAGGAGGTCAAAAAGGAGGTAATGGAGCTTCGTCGGTCCAAGAGAAGAAGTCGTCAGCCCGATAGGTACGGTCACTCCGAAAAGGAGCTAGATTCGAAAGATGGATGGGTAAAGTTAATGCCTTATAAATATAGCACACGGGTCGTATCGAGCGATGAATACGATGACGATGATGAAGTAGAAGACGGTAAAGATAGCGACGATGATTTGTACAGACCGGTATCGCGTTTGTTTGGGAGGAAAGGAAGCAAATGTAATGACAAAGAGATTGTTTTAGTGGACAAAACAGAGAAAAGAAAAAGGAAGAGAAAGATGAAGGAAAGAGACTGTTGTGGTCGGAAAAACCGCGAGTTTTTAGTTATTCCGTTTACTCCTCTGTAAGAACCAATACCGTTGGAAGATTTTGCTCCAGACCGAAATAGTACCTTCGGCGGAGGCGGTGGCGGTTTTTCTGATAGTCATTTGATGGATGAGATAGATAACTACCGTAGTAAAGCTGCGAAAAATGGGAAGAAAGAGATGTCCGAAACCGAAGAGATGGAGTTTGATCTATGTTGGAAAGACAACGACAACACGACGTCGAGTTCGGTTCAGAAAAGAACAGGAACGGGGTCGCGTGTACGGTCTTCTAACGCCGTGGAATCACACGAAATGCAGATTTATAAAAAGAGAACATTGAGTGCGGGGGCGTATGACAAGCTTATAGAGTCTTACATGAGTAGAATCGATTCTACAATTGCGGCCAAGAAGGTAACAACCAATGTTGTTGGGAATTGGAAAGACTTAAAGAACGCGACGACGACTTCCATGGAAGCTGAAGAAAGGTCGAGTGACGATGACGATGATGATGATGATGATGGAGAGATGTCGGAAACGGAGATGTTATGGAGAGAAATGGAATTATGTTTAGCTTCTTCTTACATTCTCGATGACAATGAGGTAATATTATTTCATATGTTTGGTAAAAAGATAATATTTTCTCTTCTAATAAAGTATAATTTTTATAAATAAAAACTCGCGATAAACTAATAATTCTATAAATTAAATAAATTTTATGGTCATAACTTTGATTTTTGGTGTTATTAGTCCCATTACAAATTAATAATCATAAATCACTCTAAATTAATAATTGAACGCTTAAAAGGCTACAAATAGACGTAATTATAACTCATGAGATTAAAATTAAGCATATATAAATGAGTATAAATATATAGTTTGATCATTTTCTTGAAGACTTGTGATTTTTTGATATTTCAGGTGAGAGTGGATAATGAGGCGTTTAAGAAAAAAACAGTGTCTTGCGAACATGATTATGAGTTAAACGAAGAAATCGAAACGATATGCAGACTATGTGGTCATGTAGGAACAGAGATTAGAGATTATTCTGTACCTTTTGTAAGTAAAACAAAACCTTTAAAATTTCAAAACGTTTTTTTCACAAGTTATGTTTCTAATCATTTGATTTTGATAAATTTCTTGAAATACAACCAAAATTACAGTTCCAATGTTATTTTTTATAACAATAAATAAATTTTTTATTATTTTTATTTATTTTTAAGCATGAATATTGAATAATTTAATAAATTTAGTGTTAACGTTTACAAGAAGATCGATTTTTCGTAACCGTACCCACTATTAGTTTATGCAATTTCATTTTCTTTTTAGAATTGTAAATTTATTATATATTTATTACATTTAATCTAATATCTATTATATTCTTTTGAAGATAAATATTGAATAATTTCAATGTTTATTTTCTGTAGGATAAATATATAATTGTATAATTGTTTTTCCTTTTATAGGATAATTATTGATAAAGAAATATATATAATTTTTTGGACCAATTATTTTTGAAGTATTATTAAATTTATGATAAAAATATTTTTTCAAATTGCAAAGCGTGTAAAAATCTTAATAAATATATACTATTAATTAAGAAAATTTTAAATTTAATTGCAAACCCGTAATAATCGTAATAGATATACATTATTTATTACTAATTTTTTAGTTTTACTTGTATAGTGGTTTTTCTAATTTTGACACTTGTCGCGATCTCATTAGTTACTAACTTTTAATACCATATTTATATAATAATATATTATTATAAGTTTATAAGTATCAAAAAGAAAATTAAAAAGGTTTTTAACAAAAGTACGACATATACAAAACGACTTTAACGTATATTTTTTTCTTTCGTTCGAGGGTTCAATATTTAGTGTTTTGTGTTTAGTTTTGAAGGATGTATGGTTTAATTTTTAATGTTTATAGTTTAGTTTTGAAAGTTTTAAACTATTTAAAGATTTTTGAGAAAATGTTTTTATAGTATTGTAAAATTTTGAGAATTTGTGCTATTTTGTAAAAAAAACTTGATTTTATGCCATTGTTTTTTAGGCACGGCACCAGAAATGGATCACGGAAGAGAAGCTTATTATCGAAGATGACATTAACACTAAAATAAACAACCAAGATAACAATCTCGAAAGCCGCAACTTAGCTGTGCCCGTTGCGTCCTCAGAAAGGCCATTCGCGGAAGAAAACGACAACGTTTGGTCACTAGTTCCTCAACTTCAGAAAAAACTTCATTTGCACCAAAAGAAAGCTTTTGAGTTTCTTTGGAGAAACCTATCCGATTCAATAATTCCGTCGATGATGGATCCGACCTCAGAAAAGATTGGCGGCTGCGTGGTTTCACATACTCCCGGGGCAGGCAAAACATTTCTCATCATAGCTTTTCTCGCAAGCTACTTAAAGATATTCCCCGAGAAAAGGCCTTTAGTACTTGCTACGAAAACAACATTGTACACATGGTACAAAGAGTTTATTAAATGGGAGATACCGGTCCCGGTTCACTTGATCCACGATTGTAGAACATACTGCGTGGCGAAAGAGAGTACGGTTCAACTGAACGGAGTTCCGAGACCAAGCCAAGATGTTATGCATGTACTTGATTGTTTAGATAAGATCCAAAAATGGCATGCGACGCCGAGTGTTCTTGTGATGGGATACACTTCTTTTCTAACATTGACGAGGGAAAATTCGAAGTTTGCTCATAGGAAGTACATGGCTAAAGTGCTTAAAGAGTCGTCGGGGCTTTTGATCCTCGACGAGGGACATAACCCGAGGAGTACAAAGTCGAGGCTACGAAAGGCATTGATGAAAGTTGATACCGATTTGAGGATTATGCTTTCGGGTATGTTGTTTCAAAACAATTTTTGCGAGTATTTCAACACATTGTGCTTGGCTAGACCCAAATTTGTTCATGAGGTGCTAATGGAGCTAGACCAGAAATACGATAAGAACCAAGCAGCGGAAAAGGCCCCTCATTTGCTCGAAAACCGAGCTCGTAAATTCTTCCTCGATGTTATAGCTAAAAAGATCAACACAAAAGTCGGCGACGAACGGTTAAACTGTCTAAACATGTTAAAAAACATGACGAACGATTTCATTGATAACTACGAAGGCAACGACGGTAGTGGCGGTGACGTTCTCCCGGGTTTACAAATCTACACGTTGCTGATGAACTCGACGGATGTACAACACAAAACTCTCACAAAGCTACAAAACGTAATGTATACTTACAAAGGATACCCACTCGAGCTCGAGCTACTAATAACATTAGCTGCAATCCATCCGTGTCTCGTTAAAACATCGACGTGTTCAGCAAAATTCTTCAACCCGCAGGAGCTTTTGGGGCTAGAGAAGCTCAAGCACGACGCGAAAAAGGGATCTAAAGTAATGTTTGTGCTAAACCTCGTTTTTAGGGTGGCCAAAACGGAGAAGATACTAATCTTTTGCCACAACATTGCTCCTATACGACTTTTCATGGAGCTTTTCGAGAATGTTTTCAAGTGGAAGAGAGGCCAAGAGATTCTCACGTTGACAGGAGATCTCGAGCTTTTCGAGAGAGGCAGAGTCATAGACAAATTTGAAGAACCCGGAGGGCAATCGCGGGTCCTGCTCGCTTCGATCACGGCCTGCGCCGAAGGTATAAGTTTAACCGCAGCTTCGAGGGTTATCATGCTAGATTCAGAGTGGAATCCTTCGAAGACGAAGCAAGCGATCGCACGTGCTTTTAGACCAGGACAGCAGAAAATGGTTTATGTTTATCAGTTGTTGTCGAGAGGAACACTAGAGGAAGATAAGTATAGGAGAACTACTTGGAAAGAATGGGTTTCGAGTATGATATTCAGCGAAGAGTTTGTGGAGGATCCGTCTCAATGGCAAGCGGAGAAGATAGAGGATGATGTTCTAAGAGAGATTGTTGAGGAAGACAAAGTTAAATCTTTTCATATGATCATGAAGAATGAGAAAACTTCTACTAGGTGGGTGATTGATGAAACATTGATTGATTGTTTCTCTCTGTTTCAGTGTCTTTGATGTATGATGATGATAATAATTATATAACAGCTTTGTTGTTTCTTTGTGTTTCAACGTCTTTGATGAATGATGATGATAATTATTACTCCCTCCGATCTTGATTAAGTGACGTTTTAAGCAATTCACGTGTTTTAAAATAAGTGACGTTAATGGAGAATTTTGTTATAGAATTCTTAATATACCCCCGTAAGATCATTCCTCTCCGTTACAGCTTTCATCTTCTTCTTTCATTGTAGAAGACGAAGAAGAAGAAGAAGAACAAGCAGAGAAGAGAAGTTAGTTTTTTTTTTCTTCGTCGGAGATTATGGCTCGTCTTTCATCGGCTTCTACGACGGCGAAGCTTCCTCCGATAAAGCCAGAAGATTACGCTCACAATCCAGTTCACTACGCCGTCGTATTAGGCGATCGCGTTTCACTGACTCGTCTTCTCTCTTCTCTACCAAAGCTATCGGATCCGGATCGGATCCGAACCGAATCCGACTCGTTAAGCCAAGAACTAATCTCCGATCAGATCTCCGCCGTGCTCGACCGCCGCGACGTTCCTTATCGCGAAACGCCTCTCCATCTCGCCGTCGACTCGGCGACGTATTCTCCGCGAGAGCGATTTCTTCCGCCGGAGCGAGATATCTCTCTCCACAACGCCTCCGGATGGAATCCGTTACGGGAGGCGTTCGCCGCCGCAACAACGAGGTCACGAAGGTACTTCTCCGCCATCACCACCGCTTGGCGTGGTGCAAATGGCGACGGAGACTGCCGCGATTGATCGCAGTGCTCCGTCGCATGAGTGATTTCTACATGGAGATCTCTTTCCACTTCGAGAGCTCCGTGATTCCTTTCGTCGGCAAAATCGCACCGTCCGATACTTACAAGATCTGGAAACGCGACGGAAACCTCAAAAGAAATATATATATATCAAACGTAATAACATCAATGGTGGTGATGATTTTTGAGGACAATATAGTCAAATTACAAGATTTTTAAATCAAAAGAAATTATGTAGAACGTCACTTAATTAAAATCAGAGGGAGTATATAACAACTTTGTTGTCGTGTAATAAAGTGACAATGTATCACAAGTTTGTGTAATAATTAAGATGTATTATATATGATCTTACTTTCCAGTGAGCTAAATGAGCTAAAGAAGAGCATTTTTCTAAATTAATGTTTTAATTATGGGCAATTCTTATAGATACCACTAAAAAAAGTTTTTTAACACAATTACCACAGATTTTCGAAAGTTTTACAAATACCATTAAATTTTTTTCCATAAATACTACAAATCTTAAATTTTCAAAATTACATCCAAAACCTTCAAAAAACTATATCCTACCCCTTCAAAACTAAATCATAAACACTATATAGCGAACCCAAATGAAAAAAATTTAAAATCTAAAAGTGTTAAAACTCGTTTTTTGTATTTGTGGTATTTTTGTAAATTACTACTTTTTACTTTTTGATGGTATTTTTGTTATAAAAACATTTTAATGTTATTTTTGTTATAAAAAACTTTTTAATGGTATTTTCAAAACAAAAACTTATTTTTATGGTATTCTAAGGAATTTCTCTTTAAGGGCAATTCTTATGAATACCACTAAATTTTTTTTTAACATAATTAGCACAAATTTTTGAAAGTTTTACAAATACCTGTAAAAAGTTTTTTCTCATAAATACCACAAATCTTAAATTTTCAAAATTACACCCAAAACCTCTAAAAAAACTATACCCTACTCTTCAAAACTATACATTAAACACTAAATAGTGAACCCAAATGAAAAATAAAATCTAAAAGTGTTAAAACTCGTTTTTGTATTTGTGGTATTTTTGTAAACTACTACTTTTTGATGATATTTTTGTTATAAAAAATATTTTAATGGTATTTTTGTTAAAATAAACTTTTTAATGGTATTTTCAAAACAAAACTTAGTTTGATGGTATTCTAAGGAATTCCTTAATAATTAATAAATGAAATAGCGACTGCCATCGCTCTTGTAGCTTCTTTGGTCTGCGAGGGCACTCGTAAGTTGCAGCCGTGACGGGTTCGAAGGTTTATTTATTTCTTAATAAATACCTTCAAAAATGTCTCCGTAAAATATTGAGGTATTCTAAAATACCTTTTTTGGGAGAATCACAAAACTACACCGTTTGAATTACATTTCACAAAACTACACTATTTCAAAATTACTTTACAAAACTACACCTAAACAGTCAAAATTAAATCCAAATAAACCCTACTTACACAATCTTATCCCTTTAATATTATACCCTAAACACTAATTAGCGAACCCAAATGAAAAGATTGTAATTTTGGTAATTTTTAAAAGATTAAATCAAGCTTTTAAAATTTTGAAAGGATGTAAATTTGTGAAAAAATTAAATTAGGTGTAGTTTTGTGAAGGAGGGATTGAAATGGTGTAGCCGTGTAGTTTTGTGATTTCCTCTTTTTTCAAATGTTTTAAAATATATTTACATTAAAATATTTTTGAAATTAATAATGTTGAAATTATGATATTTTATTAATTTATATTGATATTAATTTATTCTATAAATTATTAATTTAAAATTTATAGATATATATTTACAAAAAATAAATATTTTATTAAAATTTAAACGTTATAAATTTGAGCGAGTCATGTGTGTTTCATAAGTTTTTTCTTTAAAATTCCAAAACATAGCTCGAAGCTTACGAAAAACATGGTTTGTGGTTTCGTAATTTCATAAACTCGTATAAATGTTCAATTTGGAATTTATAAACACTTGTTTTATGTAAATCAAGGTTTTTCTATACTATTTACTATTTAGTGTTGAAAAATTATGAAATTTTTTGTGACTTATTTGTTTTTGTAAAGTTTATTGTTAAATCAATGTTAGTAAACAATAATAATCATATTTTACTCAATTGTTATATCTACGTATTTATGCCTAAAATAAAATTATTAATTTATGATATAATTGTGACCATATTTTTACATAGAAGTTTTTTTAAAATTATTATTTTATTAATTTATCGAAATTGATCAATTTTTATCGTTATATTTTATTAATTTATAGTGATTATTAATTTATAGAGTATTAATTTATAGAAGTTGTATAACTAAATCTTTTATTTTTTTGATAAAATAGTTGAAGAAACCTAATTGTTATTTCTTTTTTTTTTGGTTAAAATATTTGTTATTTCTTTGTAGAAATATTTAAAGAAATTTCAAAATATGTTGATAGTGGTCTTAGCTTTATAGTAAGCTTAAATAAAAATAAATAAGATTAGAATTGCTATTGAAGGCACTCAAATTGTGTAACGTGTGACATGTGACGGGTTCGATTATTGAGCATCTGTGTAATTTTCTGAAATTCTCTATAATCATATGAGGTATTCTAAAATACCTCTCTTTTTTGCAAAAACAGTTTAAAACACTACATGAAATTCTCTCTATAGTTTTTTTTGATAAATTCACAAAACTACATTATTTCAATCTTTCCTTCACAAAATTACATCTAATTCAAATTTTTCTTAATTTTACACCCTTTTCAAAATTTAAATGGTTCAATTATGCTCTAAAAAATTATCAAAATTAAAATCTTTTCATTTGGGTTCGGTAATTAGTATTTAGGGTAGAGTATTAAGGGGGTAGGATTGGGTGGATAGACTTAATTTGGATTTAATTTTTAGAATTTAGGTGTAGTTTTGTGAATAAATTTTTAAAATGTGTATTTTTGTGAAATGTAATTCAAATGGTGTAGTTTTGTAATTCTCCCTAGTTTTTTTGTTGTAATTTTACACTAATTAAGATCCATGATTTAAACCAATTTTTTTACAAAGGTAGAATTTACTTATATGTCTCATTTTTCGAATTGGGAGTTTCATTTTGATACCATATAGTATAGTATGCATGGGTGTAAACATGACTTACTAAACTTTAATCGTGTTAACTATTAAATACTTTCTTTTTCGCTAGGTTTTTTAAATATACTCTCTTCTATATCATTAGATATGTTTTACGGTTTCCAGAGTTTTTATTTGATTTTTACAAGCTTCTATAAATAATTTAAGTATTTTGAATATGTTATGAATTTTAGTTTTTTGTTTTTTTTTGTCGGTTAACTTTCTGGTTAAATTAGTTTTTAATTGGTTTCAAATACTTTTTGTTTTCTATGATTAAATATTTTCTAAAAAAATATAAAATCATATCCTATAGTGCGGATATTAGCCTAGTATAAATAAACATAGCTAAACCAATTAATATTGTGTAGCTTCATATTCCTTCGGTTTTAAAATGTTATTATTAAATTATTACATACTGAAAAAATTATAGCCCTATTCACCTATTAGCACCATTCATTGATTCAAAAAATGTAACACATTTAGGCAAGAAATATGTTAGTCAATATATAAAAAAAACAGTCAATCATCATTTCATTGCATTAATTTAATTAGGTTCTAATCTTTGATCCTGTTTTTTTAATTTGAAAACCTTTTATCAAAAAATCATTTCATTGCATTGATTAGTGAAATGATGATTGACTAAACCAAACCATAAATATTTATAAACACATGTAGATCTCATACGTGGATCACAATCACTTGTTAACTTACACTTCTTTTTATAACTTTGTTATGTTCTTTTGATCGTTGACTTTAGCTTGTTGACTACATTGTCTCTTTACACATAAAGGTGTACCACTTGAGTAGTGAAGTTATTCACAATATTTTGTTGTTTTGCATGGAAGAAATATCTGAGTTTCAATATTCACCATTTTTGTACCTAAAATGTTTTAAAAAATTATACTCACAATTAAATCATATGTTATGCTTTAGGTGAAAGTTTTGTTAGAGATATTAATTATAGACACTTACAAGAGATAAGCATAGCAAGGAGGAAGAGAATGTGATATTTGATGACATTTTTATAAAGTGTATAATCAAAGGTGTTCAGAACTTGTAGACCTTTGATGATTATTTATAATCATTTTGGAATATGGGAAGTTTAATTGCAATCTTTTTTTGTTTAGTGCACTCAAATTTTGTAATGAATTTTTGGCATTAAAAAGGAATTTTTGTGAATTAAATGTAGTCAAGATTGTAAATATTTATGGTTGGTTTAGTCAAAATTGGATGATTCTTTTACGTTATTGGTTGATGGTATCACCACATTTTTGCTATTTTCATCAAGTGAATGAGAGAGATTATCGTGAATATGTATTGCGAGAAAAGTATATGTCTTTTTTACAAATTTAGAAGTACTGAATTATGTGTGAAAAAGAATTCATGTTAAATGTCCACAACGAAACATAAAAGAATTAAGGCTAATTATTCGGATTATTAAAGTAATATTTTGTTATAAGTTGTAAAGTATTTTGTGATCCAAATCCTTGTCCCAAGACAATTAACCGATTTACGAATTCTAAAGACACAAGACTTTAACCCAGTGCACGGTCGCAACCGCTACATCTGGGGTGGATCCGAGATCCACAACATCCACTATGAAGAGTCGGAAAACACCTCTGACGTGGTTTACAATAAGAAGATCAACCGCTCTCTCGATCTCCGGTTAATAAACCCCGAGAGAGTACAAGGAGAACCTAGGGAGAAAGACTACTACAAGATAAGCCTAGATACCGAGAAAATACTCTTTCTCTATCTAGCTATCTCTTGCTTTACGAGCCACCTCTAAGGTGCTCGGAATCCTAAGGACTCGGATTAGTTTTTGTATTAGATTCTATGCTTGTATTTATAACTAATGTTCTATGAAGGTCTTTTTCTATTAAGATTAGGAATCATCGTATTCCTAATTGTAATAGGAACATGTATAAATATGATATTCTCACAATCTCCACCTTCAGATTAAACATCACTTCAAACCTCCATGAACCATGCTTTGTTGTCTTTCTTCCTTATTGCATCCTTGAGCTCCACCTTGAGCCCAACTTGGTTTCTCCTTGCATGTTGCCCTTTCGAACCTTTGATGTCTTGGCACTTTGATCTTCTTTAAACCTACTTACGCAGAACAAATACCATAGTAGAATAATTATCATGAGTGCCTATAAGTATCACAATGAGCTTTGTAAAAGTTCGTCGAACTTATGAAACATATAACAACGCGTTTCTAGGAATCTAAACCAAGTTTCATGCAACATGAGTGCTTATATGTGTCTTAATAAACTTCGTACAAGTTTGACGAACTTATGAAACATCTAACAAAGCGTTTCTAGGACTCTAAAAAATTTCATGCAACATGAGTCCTTATAAGTGTCTCAATGAGCTTTGTACAAGTTTGATGAACTTATGAAACATCTAACAACGTGGTTGGTAGGACTCTAAACCAAGTTTCATGGAACATGAGTGATTATAAGTGTCTCAATGAGCTTTGTCCAATTTTGACAAACTTATTAAACATCTAACAACGCGTTTCTAAGAACCTTAACCAACTTTCACGAACTAATGAAAAATCTAACAACACGTTTCTAGGACTCTAAACTAGGTTTCATGGAACATGAATACTTTATAAGTGTCACAATGATCTTTGTACAAGTTTGACGAACTTATGAAACATCTAACAACGCGTTTCTAGGACTCTAAACCAAGTTTCATGCAACATGAGTGCTATAATTGTCTTAGTGAGCTTTGTACAAGTTTCACGAACTTATGAAACATCTATCAACAGGTCTCTAAACCAAGTTTCATGCAACATAAGTGCTTATAAGTGTATCAATGAGCTTTGTACAATTTTCACGAACTTATGAAATATCTAACAACGCGTTTCTAGGACTCTAAAACAAGTTTCATGCAACATGAGTGCTTATAAGTGTCTCAATGACTTTCTACAAGTTTGACGAACTTACGAAACATCTAAAAACGTGGTTTCTAGGCCTCTAAACCAAGTTTCATGCAACATGACTGCTTATAAGTATCTCAATGAGCTTTGTAAAAGTTTGATGAACATATGAAACATCTAACAATGCGTTTTTAGGAGTCTATACCAAGTTTCATGCATCATGAGTGCTTATAAGTTTCTCAATGAGCTTTGTACAAGTTTTACGAACTTATGAAACATCTAACAACACGTTTCAAGGACTCTAAGCAATGTTTCATGCAACATTAGTGCCTATAAGTGTCTTAATGAGCTTTGTACAAGTTTGACGAACTTATGAAACATCTAACAACACGTTACTAGGACTCTAAACCAAGATTCATGCAACATGAGTGCTTATAAGTGTCTTAATGAGATTTGTACAAGTTTGACGAACTTATGAAACATCTAACAACGCATTTCTAGGACTTTAAACCAAGTTTCATGCAACATGAGTGCTTATAAGTTTCTTAATGAGATTTGTACAAGTTTGAAGAACTTATGAAACATCTAAAAACGTGGTTTTTAGGACTCAAAAAACAAGTTTCATGCAACATGAGTTCTTATAAGTGTCTCAATGAGCTTTGTACAAGTTTCAAGAACTTATGAAACATCTAATAAAACGTTTCTAGGACTCTAAACCAAGTTTCATGAAACATGAGTGCTTATAAGTGTCTCAATGAGCTTTGTACATGTTCGACGAACTTATGAAACATCTAACAACGCGTTTCTAGGACTCTAAACCAAGTTTCATGAAACTTGAATGCTTATAAGTGTCTCAATGAGCTTTGTTCAAGTTTGACGAACTTATGAAACATCTAACAATGTTGTTTCTAGGACTCTAAGCCAAGTTTCATGCAACATAAGTGTTTATAAGTGTCTGACGAACTTATGAAACATCTAACAACGCGTTTCGAGGAACATGGGTGCTTATAAGTGACGCAATGAGCTTTTTAAAAGTTTCAAGAACTTATGAAATATCTAACAACGTGGTTTATAGGACTCTAAACCAAGTTTCATGCAACATGAGTGCTTATAAGTTCCTCAATGAGCTTTGTACAAGTTCCACGAATTTATGAAACATATAACAACGCGTTTCTAAGACTCTAAACCAAGTTTCAAGAAACATGAGTGCTTATAAGTGTCTCAATGAGCTTAGTACAAGTTTGACGAACTTATGAAACATCTAACAACGCGTTTCTAGGACTCTAAACTAAGTTTCATCCAACATGGGTGATTATAAGTGTCTCAACGATCTTTGTAGAAGTTTCACGAACTTATGAAACATCTAACAACGCGTTTCTTTGACTCTAAACAAAGTTTCATGCAACATGAGTGCTTATAACTGGCTCAATGAGCTTTGTACAAGTTTGACGAACTTATGAAACATCTAACAACGTGGTTGCTAGGACTCTAAACAAAGTTTCATGGAACATGAGTGATTATAAGTGTCCACATGAGCTTTGTACAAGTTTTACGAACTTATGAAACATCTAACAACGCGTATCTAGGACTCTAAACAAACTTTCATGCAACATGAGTGCTTATAAGTTCCCCAATGAGCTTTGTACAAGTTTCACTAACTAATTAAACATCTAACAACACGTTTCTAGGACTCTAAACGAAGTTTCATGCAACTTGATTGCTTATAAGTTTCCAATGAGATTTGTACAAGTTTGACGAACTTATGAAACATCTAATTACACTTTTCATGCAACATGAGTGCTTATAAGTTTTTCAATGAGTTTTGTAAAAGTTTCACGACCTTATGAAACATCTAACAACGCGTTTCAAGGACTCTTAACTAAGTTTCATGCAACATGAGTGTTTATAAGTGTCTCAATGAGCTTTGTAAAAGTTTGACGAACTTATGAAACATTTAACAACGCGTTTCTAGGACTCTAAACCAAGTTTCATGCAACTTGAGTGCTTATAAGTTTCTCAATGAGCTTTGTACAAGTTTGAAGAACTTATGAAACTTCTAACAACGTGGTTTCTAGGAGTCTAAACAAAGTTTCATGCAACATGAGTACCTATAAGTGTCACAATGAGCTTTGTGCAAGTTTGACGAACTTATGAAACATCTAACAACGCGTTTCTAGGACTCTAAACCAAGTTTCATGCATCATGAGTGCTTGTAAGTGTCTTAATGAACTTTGTACAAGTTTGACGAACTTATGAAACATCTAACAACGCGTTTCTAGGACTCTAAACCAAGTTTCGTGCAACATGAGTGCTTATAAGTGTCTCAATGAGCTTTGTACAGGTTTTACGAACCTATGAAACATCTAACAACGTGGTTGCTAGGACTCTAAACCAAGTTTCATGGAACATGAGTGATTATAAGTGTCTCAATGAGCTTTGTACAAGTTTGTCGAACTTATGAAACATCTAACAACACGTTTCTAGGACTCTAAACCAACTTTCATGCAACATGAGTGCTTATAAGTTCCTCAATAAGGTTTGTACAAGTTTCACGAACTTATGAGACATCTAACAACACGTTTCTTGGACTCTAAACCAAGTTTTATGCAACAAAATGCATATAAATTCCTCAATTAGCTTTGTTAAATTCTGACGAATTATGGAACATCTAACAACTTGGTTTCCAGGACTCTAAACCAAGTTTCAAGCATCATGAGTGCTTATAAGTTCCTCAATGAACTTTTTACAAGTTTAACAAACTACTGAAACATCTAACAACGCGTTTTTAGGACTCTAAACCAAGTTTCATGCAACATGAGTGCTTATAAGTGTCACAATGAGCTTTGTACAAGTTTGACGAACTTATGAAACATCTAACAACGCGTTTCTAGGACTCTAACCCAATTTCATGCAATTTGAGTGCTTATAAGTGTTTCAATGAGCTTTGTACAAGTTTGACGAACTTTTGAAACATCTAACAACGTGGTTTCTAGGACTCTAAACCAAGTTTCATGCACCATGTATGCTTATAAGTTCCCCAATGAGCTTTGTACAAGTTTCACGAACAAATGAAACATCTAAAAACAAGTTTCTAAGACTCTATACCAAGTTTCATGAAACATGAGTGCTTATAAGTGACTCGATGAGATTTGTACAAGTTTGATGAATTTATGAAACATCTAATGAGATTTGTACAAGTTTGAAGAATTTATGAAACATCTAATGACATATTTCTTGGACTCTAAACCAAGTTTCGTGCAACATGAGTGCTAATAAGTGTCACAACGAGATTTGTACAAGTTTCATGAACTTATAAAACATCTAACAACGCGTATCTAGGACTCTAAACCAACTTTCATGCAACATGAGTGCTTATAAGTTCCTCAATGAGCTTTGTTCAAGTTTCACGAATTTATGAAACATATAACAACGCGTTTCTAGGACTCTAAACCAAGTTTCATGAAACATGAGTGCTTATAAGTGTCTCAATGAGCTTAGTACAAGTTTGACGACCTTATGAAACATCTAACAACGCGTTTCTAGGAATCTAAACTAAGTGTCATGTAACATTAGTGATTATAAGTTTCTCAACGATCTTTGTAGAAGTTTCACGAACTTATGAAACATCTAACAAAGCGTTTCTATGACTCTAAACCAAGTTTCATGCAACATGAGTTCTTATAAGTGTACCAATGAGTTTTGAACAAGTTTTACGAACTTATGAAACATCTAACAACGCGTATCTAGGACTCTAAACCAACTTTCATGCAACATGAGTGCTTATAAGTTCCCCAATGAGCTTTGTACAAGTTTCACTAACTAATTAAACATCTAACAACACGTTTCTAGGACTCTAGACCAAGTTTCATGCAACATGATTGCTTATAAGTTTCTCAATGAGATTTGTACAAGTTTGATGAACTTATGAAACATCTAATTACACGTTTCTAGGATTTTAAACCAAGTTTCATGCAACATGAGTGCTTATAAGTTTTTCAATGAGCTTTGTAAATGTTTCACGACCTTATGAAACATCTAACAACGCGTTTCAAGGACTCTAAACTAAGTTTCATGCAACATTAGTGTTTATAAGTGTCTCAATGAGCTTTGTACAAGTTTGACGAACTTATGAAACATTTAACAACGCGTTTCTAGGACTCTAAACCAAGTTTCATGCAACTTGAGTGCTTATAAGTGTCTCAATGAGCTTTGTACAAATTTGACGAACTTATGAAACTTCTAACAACGTGGTTTCTAGGAATCTAAACCAAGTTTCATGCAACATGAGTACCTAGAAGTGTCACAATGAGCTTTGTGCAAGTTTGACGAACTTATGAAACATCTAACAACGCGTTTCTAGGACTCTAAACCAAGTTTCATGCATCATGAGTGCTTGTAAGTGTCTTAATGAGCTTTGTACAAGTTTGACGAACTTATGAAACATCTAAAAATGCATTTCTGGGACTCTAAACCAAGTTTCATGCAATATGAGTGCTTATAAGTTCCTCAATAAGGTTTGTACAAGTTTCACGAACTTATGAAACATCCAAAAACACGTTTCTAGGACTCTAAACCAAGTTTCATGCAACATGAGTACTTATAAGTGTCTCTATGAGATTTGTACAAGTTTGACGAAATTATAAAACATCTAACAACGCGTTTCTAGGACTCTAAACCAAGTTTCATGCAACATGAGTGCTTATAAGTGTCTCAATGAGCTTTGTACAAGTTTTACGAACTTATGAAACATCTAAAAACGCGTTTCTAGGAATCTAAGCCAAGTTTCATGCAACATGAGTTCTTATAAGTGTCTTAATAAGCTTTGTAAAATTTTGACGAACTTATGAAACATCTAACAACACGTTTCTAGGACTCTAAACCAAGTTTCATGCAACATGAGTGCTTATAAGTGTCCAATGAGCTTTGTACAAGTTTCACGAACTTATGAAATATCTAACAACGTGGGTTCTAGGACTCTAAACCAAGCTTCATCCATCATGTGTGCTTATATGTGTATCTATGACCTTTGTACAAGTTTCACGAACTTATGGAACATCTAACAACGCGTTTCTAGGACTCTAAACAAGTCTCATGCAACATGAGTGCTTATAAGTGTCTCAATGAGCTTTGTACAAGTTTTACGAACATATGAAACATCTAAAAGAGTGATTCTAGGACTCTAAACCAAGTTTCATGCAACATGAGTGCTTATAAGTGTCTCAATGAGCTTTGTAAAAGTTTGACAAACTTATGAAACATCTAATAACACGTTTCTAGGATTCTAAACCTTGTTTCATGCAACATGGGTGCTTATAAGTGACGCAATGAGCTTTTTAAAAGGTTCAAGAACTTATGAAATATCCTACAACGTGGTTTATAGGACTCTAAACCAAGTTTCATGCAACATGAGTGCTTATAAGTGTCTCAATGAGCTTTTTACGAGTTTGACGAACTTATGAAACATATAACAACGTGTTTCTAGGACTCCAAACCAAGTTTCATACAACATGAGTGCTTATAAGGTTCTCTATGAGCTTTGTACAAGTTTGACAAAATTATGAAACATATAACAACACGTTTCTAGGACTCTAAACTAAGTTTCATGCAACATGAGTGCTTATAAGTGTATCAATAAACTTTGTACAAATATCACAAACTTATGAAATATCTAACAACATGGTTTCTAGGACTCTACATAACGCTTCATGCAACATGAATGTTTATAAGTGTCTTAATGAACTTTGAACAAGTTTGACGAAATTATGAAACTTCTAACAACGTGGTTTCTAGTACTCTAAAAATAGTTTCATGCAACATGATTGCTTATAAGTGTCTCAATGAGCTTTTTATAAGTTTGACGAACTTATGAAGCATCAAACAACGTGTTTCTAGGAATTTAAACCAAGTTTCTTGCAAAATGAGTGCTTATAAGTGTCTCAATGAGTTTTGTACTATTTTTACGAACTTATGAAACATCTAACAACACGTTTCTAGGACTCTAAAACAAGTTTCATGCAGCATGAGTGCTTATAAGTGTCACAATGAGCTTTGTACAAGTTTGACGAACTTATGAAACATCTAACAACGTGGTTTCTAGTACTCTAAAAATAGTTTCATGCACCATGAGTGCTTATAAGTGTCTCAATGAGCTTTTATAAGTTTGATGAACTTATGGAATATCTAACAACACATTTCTAAGATTCTAAACATAGTTTCATGTAACATGAGTGCTTATAAGTGTCTCAATGAGATTAATACAAGTTTTACGAACTTATGAAACATCTAACAACGCGTTTCTAGGATTCTAAACCAAGTTTCACGAAACATGAGTGCTTATAAGTGTCTTTATGAGTTTTGTACAAGTTTGACGAACTTATGAAACATCTAACAACGTGTTTCTTGGAATCTAAACAATGTTTCATGCAACATTGGTTCTTATAATGTGTCTCAATGAGCCTTGTACTAGTTTTACGAACTTATGAAACATCTAAAACGCGTTTCTAGGACTTTAAACCAAGTTTCATGCAACGTGAGTGCTTATAAGTGTCTCAATGAGCTTTGTAAAAGTTTGACGAACTTATGAAAAATTTAACAACATGTTTCTAGGAGTCTAAACCAAGTTTCATGCAACATGAGTGTTTATAAGTGTCTCAATGATCTTTTTACAAGTTTTACAAACTTATGAAACATCTTAAAACGCGTTTCTAAGACTCTAAACAAGGTTTCATGCAACATGAGTGTTTATAAGTGTCTTAATGAGTTTTGTACAAGTTTAACGAACTTATGAAACATCTAACAACGCGTTTCTAGGACTCTAAGCCAAGTTTCTTGCAACATTAGTGCTTATAAGTGTCTCAATGAGGTTTGTACTAGTTTTATGAACTTATGAAACATCTAACAACGTGGTTGCTAGGACTCTAAACCAATTTTCATGAAACATGAGTGTTTATAAGTGTCTCAATGAGATTTGTACTAGTTTTACGAACTTATGAAACATCTAAGAACGTGGTTGCTAGGACACTAAACCAAGTTTCATGAAACATGAGTACTTATAAGTGTCTCAATGAGCTTTGTACAAGTTTGCGAACTTATAAAACATCTAACAACGCGTTTCTAGGACTCTAAACCAAGTTTCATGCAACATGAGTGCTTATTAGTTCCTCAATGAGCTTTGTACAAGTTTCACGAACTTATGAAATATCTAACAACATGGTTTCTAGGACTCTAAACCAAGCTTCATGCAAGATGAATTCTTATAAGTGTCTCAATGAGCTTTGTACAAGTTTAACGAACTTATAAAACATGTAACAACGTTGTTTCTAGGACTCTAAACCAAGTTTCATGCAACATCAGTGCTTATAAGTGTCTCAATGAGCATTTTACAAGTTTGACGAACTTATGAAAAATTTAACAACGCGTTTCTAGGACTCTAAACCAAGTTTCATGCAACATGAGTGCTTATAAGTGTCTCAATGAGCTTTGTACAGGTTTTACGAACCTATGAAACATCTAACAACGTGGTTGCTAGGACTCTAAACCAAGTTTCATGGAACATGAGTGATTATAAGTGTCTCAATGAGCTTTGTACAAGTTTGTCGAACTTATGAAACATCTAACAACGCGTTTCTAGGACTCTAAACCAACTTTCATGCAACATGAGTGCTTATAAGTTCCTCAATAAGGTTTGTACAAGTTTCACGAACGTATGAGACATCTAACAACACGTTTCTTGGACTCTAAACCAAGTTTTATGCAACAAAAATGCTTATAAATTCCTCAATTAGCTTTGTTAAATTTTGACGAATTATGAAACATCTAAGGACTTGGTTTCCAGGACTCTAAACCAAGTTTCAAGCATCATGAGTGCTTATAAGTTCCTCAATGATCTTTTTACAAGTTTAACAAACTACTGAAACATCTAACAACGCGTTTTTAGGACTCTAAACCAAGTTTCATGCAACATGAGTGCTTATAAGTGTCACAATGAGCTTTGTACAAGTTTGACGAACTTATGAAACATCTAACAACGCGTTTCTAGGACTCTAACCCAATTTCATGCAATTTGAGTGCTTATAAGTGTTTCAATGAGCTTTGTACAAGTTTGACGAACTTTTGAAACATCTAACAACGTGGTTTCTAGGACTCTAAACCAAGTTTCATGCACCGTGTGTGCTTATAAGTTCCCCAATGAGCTTTGTACAAGTTTCACGAACAAATGAAACATCTAAAAACAAGTTTCTAGGACTCTATACCAAGTTTCATGAAACATGAGTGCTTATAAGTGTCTCAATGAGATTTGTACAAGTTTGATGAATTTATGAAACATCTAATGAGATTTGTACAAGTTTGATGAATTTATGAAACATCTAATGACATATTTCTTGGACTCTAAACCAAGTTTCATGCAACATGAGTGCTTATAAGTGTCACAACGAGCTTTGTACAAGTTTCATGAACTTATAAAACATCTAACAACGCGTATCTAGGACTCTAAACCAACTTTCATGCAACATGAGTGCTTATAAGTTCCTCAATGACCTTTCTTCAAGTTTCACGAATTTATGAAACATATAACAACGCTTTTCTAGGACTCTAAACCAAGTTTCATGAAACATGAGTGCTTATAAGTGTCTCAATGAGCTTAATACAAGTTTGACGAACTTATGAAACATCTAACAACGCGTTTCTAGGAATCTAAACTAAGTTTCATGCAACATGAGTGATTATAAGTTTCTCAACGATCTTTGTAGAAGTTTCACGAACATATGAAACATCTAACAAAGCGTTTCTATGACTCTAAACCAAGTTTCATGCAACATGAGTTCTTATAAGTGGCTCAATGAGCTTTGTACAAGTTTGACGAACTTATGAAACATCTAACAACATGGTTGCTAGGACTCTAAACAAAGTTTCATGGAACATGAGTGATTATAAGTGTCCCAATGAGCTTTGAACAAGTTTTACGAACTTATGAAACATCTAACAACGCATATCTAGGACTCTAAACCAACTTTCATGCAACATGAGTGCTTATAAGTTCCCCAATGAGCTTTGTACAAGTTTTACTAACTAATTAAACATCTAACAACACGTTTCTAGGACTCTAGACCAAGTTTCATGTAACATGATTGCTTATAAGTTTCTCAATGAGATTTGTACAAGTTTGATGAACTTATGAAACATCTAATTACACGTGTCTAGGATTTTAAACCAAGTTTCATGAAACATGAGTGCTTATAAGTTTTTCAATGAGCTTTGTAAATGTTTCACGACCTTATGAAACATCTAACAACGCGTTTCAAGGACTCTAAACTAAGTTTCATGCAACATTAGTGTTTATAAGTGTCTCAATGAGCTTTGTACAAGTTTGACGAACTTATGAAACATTTAACAACGCGTTTCTAGGACTCTAAACCAAGTTTCATGCAACTTGAGTGCTTATAAGTGTCTCAATGAGCTTTGTACAAGTTTGACGAACTTATGAAACTTCTAACAACGTGGTTGCTAGGAGTCTAAACCAAGTTTCATGCAACATGAGTACCTAGAAGTGTCACAATGAGCTTTGTGCAAGTTTGACGAACTTATGAAACATCTAACAACGCGTTTCTAGGACTCTAAACCAAGTTTCAGGCATCATGAGTGCTTGTAAGTGTCTTAATGAGTTTTGTACAAGTTTGACGAACTTATGAAACATCTAAAAATGCATTTCTAGGACTCTAAACCAAATTTCATGCAATATGAGTATTTATAAGTTCCTCAATAAGGCTTGTACAAGTTTCACGAACTTATGAAACATCTAAAACACGTTTCTAGGACTCTAAACCAAGTTTCATGCAGCATGAATACTTATAAGTGTCTCTATGAGATTTGTACAAGTTTGATGAAATTATAAAACATCTAACAACGCGTTTCTAGGACTCTAAACCAAGTTTCATGCAACATGAGTGCTTATAAGTGTCTCAATAAGCTTTGTACAAGTTTTAAGAACTTATGAAACATCTAAAAACGCGTTTCTAGGACTCTAAACCAAGTTTCATGCAACATGAGTGCTTATAAGTGTCTCAATGAGCTTTGTACAAGTTTCACGAACTTATGAAATATCTAACAACGTGGTTTCTAGGACTCTAAACCAAGATTCATCCATCATGAGTGCTTATATGTGTATCTATGAGCTTTGTACAAGTTTCATGAACTTATGGAACATCTAACAACGCGTTTCTAGGATTCTAAACTAAGTCTCATGCAACATGAGTGCTTATAAGTGTCTCAATGAGCTTTGTACAAGTTTTACTAACATATGAAACATCTAAAAGCGTGATTCTAGGACTCTAAACCAAGTTTCATGCAACATGAGTGCTTATAAGTATCTCAATGAACTTTGTAAAAGTTTGACAAACTTATGAAACATCTAATAACACGTTTCTAGGATTCTAAACCTTGTTTCATGCAACATGGGTGCTTATAAGTGACGCAATGAGCTTTTTAAAAGTTTCAAGAACTTATGAAATATCTAACAACGTGGTTTATAGGACTCTAAACCAAGTTTCATTCAACATGAGTGCTTATAAGTGTCTCAATGAGCTTTTTACGAGTTTGACGAACTTATGAAACATATAACAACGTGTTTCTAGGACTCCAAACCAAGTTTCATACAACATGAGTGCTTATAAGGTTCTCTATGAGCTTTGTACAAGTTTGAAAAAATTATGAAACATATAACAACACGTTTCTAGGACTCTAAACCAAGTTTCATGCAACATGAGTGCTTATAAGTGTATCAATGAACTTTGTACAAATATCACAAACTTATGAAATATATAACAACGTGGTTTCTAGGACTCTAAAAAACGCTTCATGCAACATGAATGTTTATAAGTGTTTTAATGAACTTTGAACAAGTTTGACGAAATTATGAAACTTCTAACAACGTGGTTTCTAGTACTCTAAAAATAGTTTCATGCAACATGATTGCTTATAAGTGTCTCAATGAGCTTTTTATAAGTTTGAAGAACTTATGAAGCATCAAACAACGTGTTTCTAGGAATTTAAACCAAGTTTCTTGCAAAATGAGTGCTTATAAATGTCTCAATGAGCTTTGTACTATTTTTACGAACTTATGAAACATCTAACAACACGTTTCTAGGACTCTAAACAAGTTTCATGCAGCATGAGTGCTTATAAGTGTCACAATGAGCTTTGTACAAGTTTGACGAACTTATGAAACATCTAACAACGTGGTTTCTAGTACTCTAAAAATAGTTTCATGCACCATGAGTGCTTATAAGTGTCTCAATGAGCTTTTATAAGTTTGATGAACTTATGGAACATCTAACAACACATTTCTAAGATTCTAAACCTAGTTTCATGTAACATGAGTGCTTATAAATGTCTCAATGAGATTAGTACAAGTTTTACGAACTTATGAAACATCTAACAACGCGTTTCTAGGATTCTAAACCAAGTTTCATGAAACATGAGTGCTTATAATTGTCTTAATGAGTTTTGTACAAGTTTGACGAACTTATGAAACATCTAACAACGTGTTTCTTGGAATCTAAACAATGTTTCATGCAACATTGGTGCTTATAATGTGTCTCAATGAGCCTTGTACTAGTTTTACGAACTTATGAAACATCTAAAACGCGTTTCTAGGACTTTAAACCAAGTTTCATGCAACGTGAGTGCTTATAAGTGTCTCAATGATCTTTGTAAAAGTTTGACGAACTTATAAAAAATTTAACAACACGTTTCTAGGAGTCTAAACCAAGTTTCATGCAACATGAGTGTTTATAAGTGTCTCAATGAGCTTTTTACACGTTTTACGAACTTATGAAACATCTTAAAACGCGTTTCTAAGACTCTAAACAAGGTTTCATGCAACATGAGTGCTTATAAGTGTCTTAATGAGTTTTGTACAAGTTTAACGAACTTATGAAACATCTAACAACGCGTTCCTAGGACTCTAAGCCAAGTTTCTTGCAACATTAGTGCTTATAAGTGTCTCAATGAGCTTTGTACTAGTTTTATGAACTTATGAAACATCTAACAACGTGGTTGCTAGGACTTTAAACCAATTTTCATGAAACATGAGTGTTTATAAGTGTCTCAATGAGATTTGTACTAGTTTTACGAACTTATGAAACATCTAAGAACGTGGTTACTAGGACACTAAACCAAGTTTCATGAAACATGAGTACTTATAAGTGTCTCAAACCTTTGTAAGTTTCATGAACTTATAAAACATCTAACAACGCGTTTCTAGGACTCTAAACCAAGTTTCATGCAACATGAGTGCTTATTAGTTCCTCAATGAGCTTTGTACAAGTTTCACGAACTTATGAAATATCTAATAACATGGTTTCTAGGACTCTAAACCAAGCTTCATGCAAGATGAATTCTTATAAGTGTCTCAATGAGCTTTGTACAAGTTTAACGAACTTATAAAACATCTAACAACGTTGTTTCTAGGACTCTAAACCAAGTTTCATTCAACATGAGTGCTTATTAGTGTCTCAATGAGCATTTTACAAGTTTGACGAACTTATGAAACATCTAAAAACACGTTTCTAGGACTCTAAACCAAGTTTCATGCAACATGAGTACTTATAAGTGTCTCTATGAGATTTGTACAAGTTTGATGAAATTATAAAACATCTAACAACGCGTTTCGAGGACTCTAAACCAAGTTTCATGCAACACGAGTGCTTATAAGTGTCTCAATAAGCTTTGTACAAGTTTTACGAACTTATGAAACATCTAAAAACGCGTTTCTAGGAATCTAAGTCAAGTTTCATGCAACATGAGTTCTTATAAGTGTCTCAATAAGCTTTGTAAAATTTTGACGAACTTATGAAACATCTAACAACACGTTTCTAGGATTCTAAACCAAGTTTCATTCAACATGAGTGCTTATAAGTGTCTCAATGAGCTTTGTACAATTTTCACGAACTTATGAAATATCTAACAACGTGGTTTCTAGGACTCTAAACCAAGATTCATCCATCATGAGTGCTTCTATGTGTATCTATGACTTTTGTACAAGTTTCACGAACTTATGGAACATCTAACAACGCGTTTCTAGGACTCTAAACTAAGTCTCATGCAACATGAGTGCTTATAAGTGTCTCAATGAGCTTTGTACAAGTTTTACTAACATATGAAACATCTAAAAGCGTGATTCTAGGACTCTAAACCAAGTTTCATGCAACATGAGTGCTTAAAAGTGTCTCAATGAGCTTTGTAAAAGTTTGACAAACTTATGAAACATCTAATAACACGTTTCTAGGATTCTAAACCTTGTTTCATGCAACATGGGTGCTTATAAGTGACGCAATGAGCTTTTTAAAAGTTTCAAGAACTTATGAAATATCTAACAACGTGGTTTATAGGACTCTAAACCAAGTTTCATGCAACATGAGTGCTTATAAGTGTCTCAATGAGCTTTTTACGAGTTTGACGAACTTGTGAAACATATAACAACGTGTTTCTAGGACTCCAAACCAAGTTTCATACAACATGAGTGCTTATAAGGTTCTCTATGAGCTTTGTACAAGTTTGACAAAATTATGAAACATATAACAACACGTTTCTAGGACTCTAAACCAAGTTTTATGCAACATGAGTGTTTATAAGTGTATCAATGAACTTTGTACAAATATCACAAACTTATGAAATATATAACAACGTGGTTTCTAGGACTCTAAATAATGCTTTATGCAACATGAATGTTTACAAGTGTTTTAATGAACTTTGAACAAGTTTGACGAAATTATGAAACTTCTAACAACGTGGTTTCTAGTACTCTAAAAATAGTTTTATGCAACATGATTGCTTATAAGTGTCTCAATGAGCTTTGTACAAGTTTAACGAACTTATAAAACATCTAACAACGTTGTTTCTAAGACTCTAAACCAAGTTTCATGCAACATGAGTGCTTATAAGTGTCTCAATGAGCATTTTACAAGTTTGACGAACTTATAAAACATCTAAAAAAACGTTTCTAGGACTCTAAACCAAGTTTCATGCAACATGAGTACTTATAAGTGTCTCTATGAGATTTGTACAAGTTTGCCGAAATTATAAAACATCTAACAACGCGTTTCTAGGACTCTAAACCAAGTTTCATGCAACATGAGTGCTTATAAGTGTCTCAATAAGCTTTGTACAAGTTTTACGAACTTATGAAACATCTAAAAACGCGTTTCTAGGAATCTAAGCCAAGTTTCATGCAACATGAGTTCTTATAAGTGTCTCAATAAGCTTTGTAAAATTTTGAAGAACTTATGAAACATCTAACAACACGTTTCTAGGACTCTAAACCAAGTTTCATGCAACATGAGTGCTTATAAGTGTCTTAATGAGTTTTGTACAAATTTGACGAACTTATGAAACATCTAACAACGTGTTTCTTGGAATCTAAACCATGTTTCATGCAACATTGGTGCTTATAATGTGTCTCAATGAGCCTTGTACTAGTTTTACGAACTTATGAAACATCTAAAACGCGTTTCTAGGACTTTACACCAAGTTTCATGCAACGTGAGTGCTTATAAGTGTCTCAATGAGCTTTGTAAAAGTTTGACGAACTTATGAAAAATTTAACAACACGTTTCTAGGAGTCTAAACCAAGTTTCATGCAACATGAGTGTTTATAAGTGTCTCAATGATCTTTTTACAAGTTTTACAAACTTATGAAACATCTTAAAACGCGTTTCTAAGACTCTAAACAAGGTTTCATGCAACATGAGTGCTTATAAGTGTCTTAATGAGTTTTGTACAAGTTTAACGAACTTATGAAACATCTAACAACGCGTTTCTAGGACTCTAAACCAAGTTTCTTGTAACATTAGTGCTTATAAGTGTCTCAATGAGGTTTGTACTAGTTTTATGAACTTATGAAACATCTAACAACGTGGTTGCTAGGAATTTAAACCAATTTTCATGAAACATGCGTGTTTATAAGTGTCTCAATGAGATTTGTACTAGTTTTACGAACTTATGAAACATCTACGAACGTGGTTGCTAGGACACTAAACCAAGTTTCATGAAACATGAGTACTTATAAGTGTCTCAATGAGATTTGTACAAGTTTGACGAACTTATAAAACATCTAACAACGCGTTTCTAGGACTCTAAACCAAGTTTCATGCAACATGAGTGCTTATTAGTTCCTCAATGAGCTTTGTACAAGTTTCACGAACTTATGAAATATCTAACAACATGGTTTCTAGGACTCTAAACCAAGCTTCATGCAAAGTGAATTCTTATAAGCGTCTCAATGAGCTTTGTACAAGTTTAACGAACTTATAAAACATCTAACAACGTTGTTTCTAAGACTCTAAACCAAGTTTCATGCAACATGAGTGCTTATAAGTGTCTCAATGAGCATTTTACAAGTTTGACGAACTTATAAAACATCTAAAAAAACGTTTCTAGGACTCTAAACCAAGTTTCATGCAACATGAGTGCTTATAAGTGTCTCAATAAGCTTTGTACAAGTTTTACGAACTTATGAAACATCTAAAAACGCGTTTCTAGGAATCTAAGCCAAGTTTCATGCAACATGAGTTCTTATAAGTGTCTCAATAAGCTTTGTAAAATTTTGAAGAATTTATGAAACATCTAACAACACGTTTCTAGGACTCTAAACCAAGTTTCATGCAACATGAGTGCTTATAAGTGTCTCAATGAGCTTTGTACAAGTTTGACAAACTTATGAAACATCTAATAACACGTTTCTAGGATTCTAAACCTTGTTTCATGCAACATGGGTGCTTATAAGTGACACAATGAGCTTTTTAAAAGTTTCAAGAACTTATGAAATATCTAACAACGTGGTTTATAGGACTCTAAACCAAGTTTCATGCAACATGAGTGCTTATAAGTGTCTCAATGAGCTTTTTACGAGTTTGGCGAACTTATGAAACATGTAACAACGTGTTTCTAGGACTCCAAACCAAGTTTCATACAACATGAGTGCTTATAAGGTTCTCTATGAGCTTTGTACAAGTTTGACAAAATTATGAAACATATGACAACACGTTTCTAGGACTCTAAACTAAGTTTCATGCAACATGAGTGCATATAAGTGTATCAATGAACTTTGTACAAATATCACAAACTTATGAAATATATAACAACGTGGTTTCTAGGACTCTAAATAACGCTTCATGCAACATGAATGTTTATAAGTGTCTTAATGAACTTTGAACAAGTTTGACGAAATTATGAAACTTCTAACAACGTGGTTTCTAGTACTCTAAAAATAGTTTCATGCAACATGATTGCTTATAAGTGTCTCAATGAGCTTTTTATAAGTTTGAAGAACTTATGAAGCATCAAACAACGGGTTTCTAGGAATTTAAACCAAGTTTCTTGCAAAATGAGTACTTATAAGTGTCTCAATGAGCTTTGTACTATTTTTACGAACTTATGAAACATCTAACAACACGTTTCTAGGACTCTAAAACAAGTTTCATGCAGCATGAGTGCTTATAAGTGTCAAAATGAGCTTTGTACAAGTTTGACGAACTTATGAAACATCTAACAACGTGGTTTCTAGTACTCTAAAAATAGTTTCATGCACCATGAGTGCTTATAAGTGTCTCAATGACCTTTTATAAGTTTGATGAACTTATCGAACATCTAACAACACATTTCTAAGATTCTAAACCTAGTTTCATGTAACATGAGTGCTTATAAGTGTCTCAATGAGATTTGTACAAGTTTTACGAACTTATGAAACATCTAACAACGCGTTTCTAGGATTCTAAACCAAGTTTCATGAAACATGAGTGCTTATAAGTGTCTTAATGAGTTTTGTACAAGGTTGACGGATTTATGAAACATCTAACAACGTGTTTCTTGGAATCTAAACCATGTTTCATGCAACATTGGTGCTTATAATGTGTCTCAATGATCCTTGTACTAGTTTTACGAACTTATGAAACATCTAAAACGCGTTTCTAGGACTTTAAACCAAGTTTCATGCAACGTGAGTGCTTATAAGTGTCTCCATGAGCTTTGTAAAATTTTGACGAACTTATGAAAAATTTAACAACACGTTTCTAGGAGTCTAAACCAAGTTTCATGCAACATGAGTGTTTATAAGTGTCTCAATGAGCTTTTTACAAGTTTTACGAACTTATGAAACATCTTAAAACGCGTTTCTAAGACTCTAAACATGGTTTCATTCAACATGAGGGTTATAAGTGTCTTAATGAGTTTTGTACAAGTTTAACGAACTTATGAAACATCTAACAACGCGTTTCTAGGACTCTAAGCCAAGTTTCTTGCAACATTAGTGCTTATAAGTGTCTCAATGAGGTTTGTACTAGTTTTATGAACTTATGAAACATCTAAAAACGTGGTTGCTAGGACTCTAAACCAATTTTCATGAAACATGAGTGTTTATAAGTGTCTCAATGAGATTTGTACTAGTTTTACGAACTTATGAAACATCTAAGAATGTGGTTGCTAGGACACTAAACCAAGTTTCATGAAACATGAGTACTTATAAGTGTCTCAATGAGCTTTGTACAAGTTTGACGAACTTATAAAACATCTAACAACGCGTTTTTAGGACTCTAAACCAAGTTTCATGCAACATGAGTGCTTATTAGTTCCTCAATGAGCTTTGTACAAGTTTCACGAACTTATGAAATATCTAACAACATGGTTTCTAGGATTCTAAACCAAGCTTCATGCAAGATGAATTCTTATAAGTGTCTCAATGAGCTTTGTACAAGTTTAACGAACTTATAAAACATCTAACAACGTTGTTTCTAGGACTCTAAACCAAGTTTCATGCAACATGAGTGCTTATAAGTGTCTCAATGAGCATTTTACATATTTGACGAACTTATGAAACATCTAACAACGCGTTTCTAAGACTCTAAACCAATTTTCATGCAACATGAGTTCTTATAAGTGTCTCAATGAGCTTTGTACAATTTTGACGAACTTATGAAACATCTAATAACGTGGTTGCTAAGACTCTAAACCAAACTTTTGAAACATGAGTGCTTATAAGTGTCTTAATGAGCTTTGTACAAGTTTGACGAACTTATGAAAAATTTAACAACGCGTTTCTCGGACTCTAAACCAAGTTTCATGCAACATGAGTGCTTATAAGTTCCTCAATGAGCTTTGTACAAGTTTGACGAACTTATGAAACCTCTAACAACGCGTTTCTAGGACTCTAAACAAAGTTTCATGAAACATGAGTGCTTATAAGTGTCTCATTGAACTTTGTACAAGTTTCAACTTTGTACAAGTTTCACGAACTTATGAAATATCTAACAACGTGGTTTCTAGGACTCTAAACAAAGCTTCATGCAACATGATTGTTTATAAGTGTCTCAATGAACTTTTTACAAGTTTGACGAACTTATGAAATATCTAACAACGTGGTTTCTAGGACTTTAAAAATAGTTTCATGCAACTTGAGTGCTTATAAGTGTCTCAATGAGCTTTTTACAAGTTTGACGAAGTTTTGAGACATCTAACAACTCGTTTCTAGGACTCTAAACCAAGTTTCATGCAACATGAGTGCTTATAAGTGTCTTATAAAGTTTTGTACAAGTCTGACGAACTTATGAAACATCTAACAACGCGTTTCTAGGACTCTAAGCTAAGTTTCATGAAACATTAGTGCTTATAAGTGTCTCAATGAGCTTTGTAATAGTTTTATGAACTTAAGAAACATCTAACAACGCGTTTCTAGGACTCTAAGCTAAGTTTCATGAAACATTAGTGCTTATAAGTGTCTCAATGAGCTTTGTACTAGTTTTATGAACTTATGGAACATCTAATTATGTGTTTCTAAGACTCTAAACAAGGCTTCATGCAACTTGAGTGTTTATAAGTGTCTTAATGAACTTTGTACAAGTTTGACGAACTTATGAAACATCTAACAACGTGGTTTCTAGTACTCTAAAAATAGTTTCATAGCACCATGAGTGCATTATAAGTGTCTCACCATGAGATTTGTGCAAGTTATAAGTGTCTCAATGAGATTTGTACAAGTTTGATGACTCTAAGCTAAGTTTCATGAAACATTAGTGCTTATAAGTGTCCTCAATGAGCTTTGTACTAGTTTTATGAACTTATGGAACATCTAATTATGTGGTTTCTAAGACTCTAAACCAAGGCTTCATGCAACTTGAGTGTCTTATAAGTGTCCCCAATGAACTTTGTACAAGTTTGACGAACTTATGAAACATCTAACAACGTGGTTTCTAGTACTCTAAACCATAGTTTCATGCACCATGAGTGCTTATAAGTGTCTCAATGAGATTTGTACAAGTTTGATGAACTTATGAAACATCTAATAACACGTTTCTAGGACTCTAAACCAAGTTTCGTGCAACATGAGTGCTTATAAGTTCCTCAATGAGCTTTGTACAAGTTTCATGAACTTATGAAACATCTAACAACATGGTTTCTAGGACTCTAAACCATGTTTCATGCAAGTTTCATACAACTTCTCAATGAGTTGTACTTTTTATAACATATGAAACATTAAAACCGTCTCAATGAGCTTTGTACAAGTTTCACGAACTAATTAAACATCTAACAACAAGTTTCTAGGACGTCTAAACCAAGTTTCATGCAACATGATTGCTTATAAGTTTCTCAATGAGATTTGTACAAGTTTGACGAACTTACGAAACATCTAATTACATGGTTTCTAGGATTCTAAACCAAGTTTATGCAACATGAGTCCTTATAAGTATCCTCAATGAGCTTTGTTCAAGTTTCATGAACTTATGAAACATCTAACAACGTCATTTCTAGGAATCTAAACCATGTTTCATGCAACATTGGTGCTTATAAGTGTCTCAATGAGCCTTGTACTAGTTTTATGAACATATGAAACATCTAACAACGTGGTTACTAGGATTCTAAACCAAGTTTCATGCAACATGAGCGCTTAAACGCGTCTCAATGAGCTTTGTAAAAGTTTGACGAACTTCTGAAAAATTTAACAACACGTTTCTAGGCGTCTAAACCAAGTTTCATGCAACATGAGTGCTTATAAGTGTCTCAATGAGCTTTGTACAAATTTCACGAACTTATGAAATATCTAACAACGTGGTTTCTAGGACTCTAAACCAAACTTATACAACATGAGTGCGTATACGTATCTTAATGAGGTTTGTACAAGTTTGACGAACTTATGAAACATTTAACAACTCATTTCTAGGACTCTAAACAAAGTTTCATACAACATTAGTGCTTATAAGTGTCTTAATGAGCTTTGTACTAGTTTTACGAACTTATGAAACATCTAACAACGTGGTTACTAGGATTCTAAACCAAGTTTCATGCAACATGAGCGCTTAAACGTGTCTCAGTGAGTTTTGTACAACTTTGACGAACTTAAGAAATATCTAATAACGCGTTTCTAAGACTCTAAACCATGTTTCATGCAACATGAGTTCTTATAAGTTCCTCGATGAGCTTTGTATAACTTTGACGAACTTATGAAACATCTAACAACACGTTTCTAGGAATCTAAACCAAGTTTCATGCAACATGAGTGGTTATATGTGTCTCAATGAGCTTTGTACAAGTTTCACGAACTTATGAAATATCTAACAGCGTGGTTTCTAGGAATCTAAACAAACAATATGCAACATGAGTTCTTATAAGTGTTTTAATGAGCTTTGTACAAGTTTGACGAACTTATGAAACATCTAACAACGCGTTCTAGGACTCTAAACCAAGTTTCATACAACATGAGTACTTATAAATGTGTCAATGAGCTATGTACTAGTTTTACGAACCTATGAAACATCTAACAACGTGGTTGCCAGGAGTCTAAACCAAGTTTCATGAGACATGAGTGCTTATAAGTGTCTCAATAAGATTTGTACATGTTTCACGAACTTATGAAACATCTAACAACGCGTTTCTAGGACTCTAAACAAAGTTTTATGCAACATGAGTGCTTATAAGTGTCTTTATGAGCTTTGTACAAGTTTGACGAACTTATGGAACATCTAACAACGCGTTTCTAGGACTCTAAACCAAGTTTCAAGCAACATGAGTGCTTATAAATGTCTCAATAATGTTTGTACAACTTTCACGAACTTATGAAATATCTAACAACGTGGTTTCTTGGACTCTAAACCAAGCTTCATGCAACATTAGTGATTATAAGTGTCTCAATAAGCTTTGTACAAGTTTGAGAAACTTATGAAACATCTAACAACGTGGTTTCTTGGACTCTAAAACAAGTTTCATGCAACATGAGTGCTTATAAGTGTCTCAATGAGCTTTGTAAAAATTTGACGAAGTTATGAAACTTCTAACAACATGTTTCTAGGACGCTAAACCATGTTTCATGCAACATGAATGTTTATAAGTGTCTGAATGAGCTTTGTACAAGTTTCACGAACTTATGAAATATATAATAACACGTTTCTAGGATTCTAAACCATGTTTCATGCAACATGAGTGCTTATAAGTGTCTCAATGAGCTTTGTACAAGTTTTACGAACTTATGATACATCTAAAAGAGTGATTCTAGGACTCTAAACCAAGTTTCATGCAACATGAGTGCTTATAAGTGTCTCAATGAGCTTTTTACTAGTTTGACGAACTTATAAAACATATAACAACGTGTTTATAGGACTCTAAACCAAGTTTCATGCAACATGAGTGCTTATAAGTGTCTCAATGAACTTTGTACAAATTTCACGAACTTATGAAATATCTAACAATGTGGTTTCTAGGACTCTAAATAAGGCTTCATGCAACATGAGTGTTTAGAAGTGTCTTAATGAACTTTGTACAAGTTTGACGAACTTATGAAAAATTTAACAACACGTTTCTCGGACTCTAAACCAAGTTTCATGCAACATGAGTGCTTATAAGTTCCTCAATGAGCTTTGTACAAGTTTGACGAACTTATGAAACCTCTAACAACGCGTTTCTAGGACTCTAAACAAAGTTTCATGAAACATGAGTGCTTATAAGTGTCTCATTGAACTTTGTACAAGTTTCACGAACTTATGAAATATCTAACAACGTGGTTTCTAGGACTCTAAACAAAGCTTCATGCAACATGATTGTTTATAAGTGTCTCAATGAACTTTTTACAAGTTTGACGAACTTATGAAATATCTAACAACGTGGTTTCTAGGACTTTAAAAATAGTTTCATGCAACTTGAGTGCTTATAAGTGTCTCAATGAGCTTTTTACAAGTTTGACGAAGTTTTGAGACATCTAACAACTCGTTTCTAGGACTCTAAACCAAGTTTCATGCAACATGAGTGCTTATAAGTGTCTTATAAAGTTTTGTACAAGTCTGACGAACTTATGAAACATCTAACAACGCGTTTCTAGGACTCTAAGCTAAGTTTCATGAAACATTAGTGCTTATAAGTGTCTCAATGAGCTTTGTACTAGTTTTATGAACTTAAGAAACATCTAACAACGCGTTTCTAGGACTCTAAGCTAAGTTTCATGAAACATTAGTGCTTATAAGTGTCTCAATGAGCTTTGTACTAGTTTTATGAACTTATGGAACATCTAATTACGTGTTTCTAAGACTCTAAACAAGGCTTCATGCAACTTGAGTGTTTATAAGTGTCTTAATGAACTTTGTACAAGTTTGACGAACTTATGAAACATCTAACAACGTGGTTTCTAGTACTCTAAAAATAGTTTCATGCACCATGAGTGCTTATAAGTGTCTCAATGAGATTTGTACAAGTTTGATGAACTTATGAAACATCTAATAACACGTTTCTAGGACTCTAAACCAAGTTTCGTGCAACATGAGTGCTTATAAGTTCCTCAATGAGCTTTGTACAAGTTTCACGAACTTATGAAACATCTAACAACATGGTTTCTAGGACTCTAAACCAAGTTTCATACAACCTGAGTTCTTATAAGTTCCCCAATGAGCTTTGTACAAGTTTCACGAACTAATTAAACATCTAACAACAAGTTTCTAGGACTCTAAACCAAGTTTCATGCAACATGATTGCTTATAAGTTTCTCAATGAGATTTGTACAAGTTTGACGAACTTACGAAACATCTAATTACATGTTTCTAGGACTCTAAACCAAGTTTCCTGCAACATGAGTCCTTATAAGTTCCTCAATGAGCTTTGTTCAAGTTTCATGAACTTATGAAACATCTAACAACGTGTTTCTAGGAATCTAAACCATGTTTCATGCAACATTGGTGCTTATAAGTGTCTCAATGAGCCTTGTACTAGTTTTATGAACATATGAAACATCTAAAACGCGTCTCAATGAGCTTTGTAAAAGTTTGACTCTAAACCAAGTTTCATACAACATGAGTACTTATAAATGTCTCAATGAGCTATGTACTAGTTTTACGAACCTATGAAACATCTAACAACGTGGTTGCCAGGAGTCTAAACCAAGTTTCATGCGACATGAGTGCTTATAAGTGTCTCAATAAGATTTGTACATGTTTCACGAACTTATGAAACATCTAACAACGCGTTTCTAGGACTCTAAACAAAGTTTTATGCAACATGAGTGCTTATAAGTGTCTTTATGAGCTTTGTACAAGTTTGACGAACTTATGGAACATCTAACAACGCGTTTCTAGGACTCTAAACCAAGTTTCAAGCAACATGAGTGCTTATAAATGTCTCAATAATGTTTGTACAAGTTTCACGAACTTATGAAATATCTAACAACCTGGTTTCTTGGACTCTAAACCAAGCTTCATGCAACATTAGTGATTATAAGTGTCTCAATAAGCTTTGTACAAGTTTGAGAAACTTATGAAACATCTAACAACGTGGTTTCTTGGACTCTAAAACAAGTTTCATGCAACATGAGTGCTTATAAGTGTCTCAATGAGCTTTGTAAAAGTTTGCCGAACTTATGAAACTTCTAACAACATGTTTCTAGGACGCTAAACCATGTTTCATGCAACATGAATGTTTATAAGTGTCTGAATGAGCTTTGTACAAGTTTCACGAACTTATGAAATATATAATAACACGTTTCTAGGATTCTAAACCATGTTTCATGCAACATGAGTGCTTATAAGTGTCTCAATGAGCTTTGTACAAGTTTTACGAACTTATGATACATCTAAAAGAGTGATTCTAGGACTCTAAACCAAATTTCATGCAACATGAGTGCTTATAAGTGTCTCAATGAGCTTTTTACTAGTTTGACGAACTTATAAAACATATAACAACGTGTTTATAGGACTCTAAACCAAGTTTCATGCAACATGAGTGCTTATAAGTGTCTCAATGAACTTTGTACAAATTTCACGAACTTATGAAATATCTAACAACGTGGTTTCTAGGACTCTAAATAAAGCTTCATGCAACATGAGTGTTTAGAAGTGTCTTAATGAACTTTGTACAAGTTTGACGAACTTATGAAAAATTTAACAACGCGTTTCTAAGAACTTATGACTCATCTAACAACATGAGTGCTTATAAGTGTCTCTATGAGCTTTGTACAAGTTTGATGAACTTATGAAACATCTTACAACGCGTTTCTAGGACTCTAAACCATGTTTCAGGCAACATGAGTGCTTATAAGTGTCTCTATGAGCTTTGTACAAGTTTGATGAACTTATGGAACATCTAACAACGCCTTTCTATGACTCTAAACCAAGTTTCATGCAACATGAGTGCTTATAAGTGTCTCAATGATCTTTGAACAAGTTTCACGAACTTATGAAATATCTAACAACATGGTTTCTTGGACTCTAAACCAAGCTTCATGCAACATTAGTGATTATAAGTGTCTCAATAAGCTTTGTACAAGTTTGACGAACTTATGAAACATCTAACAACGTGGTTTCTAGGACTCCAAAACAAGTTTCATGCAACATAAGTGCTTATAAGTGTCTCAATGACCTTTGTAAAAGTTTGACGAACTTATGAAACTTTTAACAACAAGTTTCTAAGACTCTAAACCAAGTTTCATGCAACATGAATGCTTAAGTGTCTCAATGAGCTTTGTACAAATTAAACGAAATTATGAAATATCTAAAAGCGTGGTTTCTAGGACCCTAAACAAGCGTCATGCAACATAAGTGCTTATAAGTGTCTCAATGAGCATTTTACAAGTTTGACGAACTTATGAAACATCTAACAACGCGTTTCTAGGACTCTAAACCAAGTTTCATGCAACATGAGTGCTAATAAGTTTTTCAATGAGATTTTTACAAGTTTGACGAACTTATGAAACCTCTAACAACACGTTTCTAGGACTCTAAACCAAGTTTCATGCAACATGAATTCTTATAAATGTTTTAATGAGCTTTGTACAAGTTTGACGAACTTATGAAACATCTAACAACGCGTTTCCATGACTCTTAACCAAGTTTCATGCAACATTAGTGCTTATAACTGTCTCAATGAACTTTGTACAAGTTTTACGAACTTATGAAACATCTAACAACGCATTTCTAGGAGTCTAAACCAAGTTTCATGCCACATGAGTGCTTATAAGTGTCTCTATGAGCTTTGTACAAGTTTGATGAACTTATGGAACGTCTAACAACGCGTTTCTAGGACTCTAAACCAAGTTTCATACAATAGTGCTTATAACTGTCTCAATGAGCCATGTACATGTTTTACGAACTTATGAAACATCTAACAACGCGTGTCTAGGACTCTAAACCAAGTTTCATGCAACAAGAGTTCTTATAAGTGTCTTAATGAGCTTTGTACAACTTTGACAAACTTATGAAACATCTAACAACGTGTTTCTAGGACTCTAAACCAAGTTTCATGCAACATTAGTTCTTATAAGTGTCTCAATGAGCTTTGTACTAGTTTTACGAACTTATGAAACCTCTAACAACGTGGTTTCTAGGACTCTAAAGCAAGTTTAATTCAACATGAGCGCTTATAGGTGTCTCAATGAGCTATTTACGAACTTATGAAACATATAACAATGCGTTTCTAGGACTTTAAACCAAGTTTCATTCAACATGAGTGCTTATAAATGTCTCAATGAGTTTTGTACAAGTTTTACGAACTTATGAAACATCTAAAAACGCGTTTCTAGGACTCTAAACCAGTTTCATGCACCATGAGTGCTTATAAGTGTCTTAATGAGTTTTGTACAAGTTTAACGAACTAATGAAACATCTAACAACGAGTTTCTAAGACTCTAAGCAAAGTTTTAGGCAACATTAGTGCTTATAAGTGTCTCAATGAACTTTGTACAAATTTCACGAACTTAGGAAATATCTAACAACGTGGTTTCTAGGACTCAAAACCAAACTTATGCAACATGAGTGCTTATAAGTGTCTTAATGAGCTTTGTACAAGTTTGACGAACTTATGAAACATATAACAACGCGTTTCTAGGACTCTAGACCAAGTTGCATGCAACATTAGTGCTTATAAGTGTCTCATTGAGCTTTGTACTAGTTTTACGAACTTATGAAACATCTAACAACGTGGTTGCTTGGACACAAAACCAAGTTTAATGAAACATGAGTACTTACATGTGTCTCAATGAGCTTTGTACAAGTTTGACGAACTTATGACACATCTAACAACGTATTTCTAGGACTCTAAACCAAGTTTCATGCAACATGAGTGCTTATAAGTGTCTCAATGAGCTTTGTACAAGTTTATAGAACTTATGAAACATCTAACAACGTGTTTCTAGGACTCTAAACAAATTTTCATGCAACATTAGTTCTTATAAGTTTCTCAAAGAGCTTTGTACAACTTTGACGAAATAATGAAACATCTAATAACGCGTTTCTAGGACTCTAAACAAGCTTCATGCAACATAAGTGCTTATAAGTGTTTCAATGAGCTTTGTACAAGTTTCACGAACTTATGAAACATCTAACAACCCGTTTCTAGGACTCTAAAACAAGTTTCATGCAACATGAGTGCTTATAAGTGTCTCAATGTGCTTTTTACGAGGTTTACGAAATTATGAAACATCTAACAACGCGTTTCTAGGACTCTAAACCAAGTTTCATGCAACATGAGTTCTTATAAGTGTCTCAATTAGCTTGGTACAAGTTTGACGAACTTATGAAACATCTAACAATGCGTTTCTAGGACTCTAAACCAAGTTTCATGCAACATGAGTGCTTATAAGTGTCTTAATGAGTTTTGTACAAGTTTAACGAACTAATGAAACATCTAACAATAAGTTTCTAGGACTCTAAGCCAAGTTTCATGCAACATTAATGCTTATAAGTGTCTCAATGAGCTTTGTACTAGTTTTATAAACTTATGAAAAATCTAACAACGTGGTTGCTAGGACTCTAAACCAAGTTTCATGCAACATAAGTGCTTATAAGTGTCTCAATGAACTTTGTACAAGTTTCACGAACTTAAGAAATATCTAACAACGTGGTTTCTAGGACTCAAAACTAAACTTATGCAACATGAGTGCTTATAAGTGTCTTAATGAGCTTTGTACAAATTTTACGAACTTATGAAATATCTAACAACGCGTTTCTAGGACTCTAGACCAAGTTTCATGCAACATTAGTGCTTATAAGTGTCTCAATGAGCTTTGTACTAGTTTTACGAACTTATGAAACATCTAACAACGTGGTTGCTATGACACTAAACCAAGTTTCCACTACAAGAATGCACGTTATTTCCGACCGCAGTTTTGGTCGGAAATCGGTCGGAAATAGCTATTTTTGACCAAAACTGTGTCGTCGGTTTCAGATGGTCGGAAACCGGCTTTGATCGGAAAGTGGTAGGAAATTTCCGACGACAATTGTGGTCGGAAATTTCCGACCACTTCCCGACCGAATTATGGTCGGAAATATTTCGGCCACATTCCGACGACATCTTTCCGATGGCAATTCCGACCACATTTTCCGACGAATTTTCGACCACATTTTCCAACGATTTTCCGACGACATAATAAAATAATTAAAGACAAATTAAATTAATTTTCCGACGGTTTCCGACGGAAATAAATAAATTTTTTAAGAAACTTAAATTACATTTCCGACAGAAATAAATAATTTAAAAAAAAAAAAATTACATTTCCGACGGAAATGAATAATATTTTTTAAAAAATAAATATAAGTTTCTGACGGACGTAAATTTTTAAATAAAAAAATTTTATTAAAAAATATTAAAAACGAAAATTAAAAAAAAAACAAAAATAAAAAAAGAGAAAAAAAACAAATAATGAAAATAAAAACTAAATTCATGTTCCCGACCCCGATCCAGGTCCTGGATAATCTGGGAAACGACTCATCAAATACGCATTCATCTTCTGGATTTCAGCGCTTGTTTCTTGTCGGATCTTATCAATTGCTTCATCTTTTTCTTTATTCGCATCTCGAAGCGCATCTTTGAGCTGAGAGATCTCGACAAGAAGCGATGGATCGGTGATTGGTACGTAAGGCAAAGACGTCTCTTGGGATTCAGGAAGGGTCCCTAAACCGAAAGGTTTACCTCGATACAGAGGAGTCTCCTAGGATCATAAATTTAAATTATTAATATAATTAGATTTTTTTAAAAAACTATTTAAATATGAAATATTACCTCGAGAACCAATCTGTTTATTTCCGAATTGGTTAGTGTGTTGGAACTGGATGATTTGTCAGAAGGTTGAGTTATGTGGGTGACTTTTGTTTGCACCCGTTCCGTCGCCCAATAGTTTTGAAACCCGGTCCAAACAGAACGGTTCAGGAACAAAGGTTTGTCCTCCCCCAAACGTCATTTTCCCTTCCACTCGAACATATGATTCGAGTAGGAAGTCGCACAAGCCTTGTTGAATTTGACTAGTGAGTTGTGATTCCCAATTAAACTCTTGCTGGAAATTTAAAGTTTATAAATAAATTTCATAAGTTTTTTTAATTTATTTACTAATTTTTTGAGTAAATAAAAAATTTATTTACTAACCGCAAAAGAACGGAACCAAATTTCCCGAAGTTCGGCCGGGAAATCTCGGTGTTTTGGAGCGGGTAACATTCCGTGGATGCATTTAAGAATAGCCTTCGGGATTTTTTCCGAATATTTAAACCTTAAAATTTATTAAATAACTAATAATTAATATTTTTAGGTTTTATTTTTTTGTAAATTAAAATGTTTGGAAATATTTACCAAGTGGCTCGGGGAATGGCTTCAAAGTTGGGATCGAGCCGCTTTAGATTCTCCCGTCCTACCTGCTGGACCAAATCTTCAACGGACATTCTCACCGATTGTGAGGATCCAATACCATCATTAGACCTAACAAATTAAAAACATATAAGAAATAACAAATTAGTATTTATTTAAGAAACATATATAAATAATATTTCTAAAAATTGATTTATAAGAATATAATTACATTTTTTGGAGATATTTTCGTAAGTGTTTTTTTTTAGTAGAGAGAGTTGTTGTTTGAGTTGTGAAAAAAATGAAAAGGGAAGGAGGTATTTATACGAAAATTTACGACCGAAGAATCGGTCGGAAATCGGTAGGAAATGAAAATTTGACCGCCAAACTGAAAAATTTGGCGAAAAAGAAGCGGTCAAAATTCGTTTTGGTCGGAATTCGGTAGAAATTTTCGACCGATTCCCGACCACAATAATTATATAAATTAAAATTTAATTGTCGTCGGAAATTGGTCGGAAATTCCTACCGAATTCTGACCAAAATGCCCAATACGTGTCCAATAGTCGTCGGAATTCGGTAGAAATTTCCGACCGAATTCCGACCAATGTGAATATTGACAATCTCTTTTCCGCGAAATTTAATTAAATTTCCGTCGGAATTCGGTAGGAATTTTCGACCGAATTCCGACGGAATATGCATGTCATATAATCCAAGTGTCCTAAAAATGCTAAGTATTGGAATAAATTAAGATCGGTAGGAATTCGGTCGGAAATTCCTACCGAATTCCGACCGACCTTAATTTATATGAACACTTAGCATTTTTGGGAAAAAATTCAAGAACTTCGGTCGGAAATCGGTCAGAAATTCCTACCGAATTCCGATCGAAGTTATTGATTTATTGTATATTTAATGTTTCGCATAAAACCGTATTCCATATAGGTTTAATGGAGTGTTTATATAAGATTTCTTAAACATAACAATATATAAGTATAATATGTTTCAGGTTTTCAAATGTTTTTTTACGAAAAACCTTAATTTTGAAAAAACATGTGGAAGTTACATAACTAAGTTGTAATGAAACATATATTTGTAAAAATTAAAACTATTTTGCATTTTATGATCATTTTAGATATTTGTAGAGTTTATTTTATGTCTAAAACGTATTGTATAAAGGTATTTCATTGATTCGACAAAAAACATCATTTTGAAATGAAACCCTAAAACGGTCGGAAATCGGTCGGAAATTTCCTACCGAATTCCGACCACAACTGAAGAAACGGTCGGAATTCGGTAGAAAATTTCCCACTGATTTTCGACCGCATTTGGGGTTTCGATTTGGTACGAGGTAATCGATTTTTGGCGGCTACCGACCGTTTTCCGACCGTTTTTTACGAAGTAATCGAGTTTCGGCGGCTACCGACCGTTTTCCGACCGCACTGTAAAAAATAAAAAATAAAAAATTTAAATTATTTTTAAAGTATGTGAACTCCTTCTAAATTCATTTTAAAAATTTGAAAACGCTTTAAAAAATGTAAAATATCTGAAAACTTTTTGAAAATTGTAAAATATTTGAAAACTTTTTACAAAACTCTTTGAAAATATTTTAAAACTCTTTGAAACTCTTTGAAAAAGTGTAAATTTTTTGAAAACTTGTTGAAAACTCTTTGACAAGTCTTTGAAAAGTCTTTGAAAAGTCTTTGAAAAGTCTTTGAAAAAGTGTAAAAGAATTGAAAAATCTTTGAAAACATTTTACAAAACTCTTTGAAAAGTCTTTTAAAGCTCTTTGAAAAATCTTTTAAAACTCTTTGAAAATTCTTATAAAACTCTTTGAAAACTCTTTGAAAAAGTGTAAAATATTTGAAAACTCGTTGAAAACTCTTTGTAAAATCTTTAAAAACTATTTCAAAACTCTTAATTTGAAAAGTCTTTGAAAAGTGTTTTAAAAATATTTTAAAAAAATTTGAACTTTTTTCAAACGATTCATTCGGATTCGGTTGAGTCTTCAGTGGCAGAATCAGATTCCTCCTCAAATTCTCCAACCTATTGTTCGGACTCTTCATGTACAACAATATCAGCATCTTCTGTTAAATCTACAACCAAATCCACTTGTAATGAAACATCGATTTGTCCCAAATGGCCAACTGTTTTCGCTTGCAAAGGAGGATCGACCTCTGAAGAACTACCATGAACTCTTCCCCTCGGGTTTATTTCTGTAACAACTATCCAAGGATCCTGTCTACTGTGTGGTCGCGGATAAGCCATGTATGATACTTGGTTGGCCTGCGATCCAAGAATGAACGGATAATACTTTTGTAACCTCCTCCGAGAATGTATTGTAGTAACACCAAACTCGTTTGTACGTACACCATGTCCTGCAACAGGTCTATACCAATCACAATATAACGTAACACATATTAGATCGAGCATCCCGCTATAATGCACTTCTAATATCTCACGTAATACCCCGTAGTAAACCAAATCTCCGGCTACCGCTGACACCCCATGGTTTGCCGTCGACCTTGAATTTCCCTCACGAAATATTTTTAAAGCGTATCCACGCGTGCAATACATCGGGTTTGAAACATCTATATATTGTGGACCGTTCACCCCCTCTTCTAACCATGTTGGAATTAACTCTCCTTCGCGTTGCCTGCCGTATACGTATAATTTAAACCATTGTGCAAATTCTCTTTCTTTGACTTCATATAATTCATCGTTTGTTGCTTCCGAATCTTCAAATCGTTTTTGCGCCATGTAAATCTCCTCGTACGACACCAAATCTTCGCAGTTGGTCAAAATATACATGCGCACATTAGCATGCTCAACCTCGTTGAGTCTTCTCCTTTTACCCTTTCCACTTAAACGCCCAACCTGTCTAAAAAGTTCTGGTACATATATAGGATAACAAGCATGCACTCCTCCATCATCATGTCGTTTTTGTTTTTCACACTTTGTTTGGGTTTGTGGTGGAAAGTAGTACCCCGCTAAGTTAGACCTCTCTTCGTTAATGCTTTGGGCAATAATTGAACCTTCAACCCTCGCTAAATTCTTCACTTTTTTCTTCAAACGGTACATATAGCGCTCGAAAGGATACATCCACCGATATTGAACAGGACCACCAAGTTCTACTTCCCGAGGCAAGTGAATAGACAAATGTTCCATAACGTCGAAGAAAGAAGGCGGAAATATCTTCTCTAGGTTGCACAATATCACAGGGATCTTCTCTTCAAGATTTCGGATTTCTTCGGCGGAAAGGGATCTCGCAGAAATGTCTCTGAAAAAAACTCTTATTCCTGCAATCGCTTCATGGACTTTTTGCGGAAGAAGCCCGTCGAATGCAAAAGGAAGAATACGTTGCATAACAACATGACAATCATGACTCTTCATCCCTGAAAACGTACTTTCTCCACGATCAACACAGTTTCTAAAGTTAGAAGAGTAACCATCCGGAAACTTAACACCGTCCATTATCCAGCTGAAGAATTCATGCTTTGCTGAAGCGTTTAACCGAAAAGCAGGTTGGGGATATCTTCCTTGACTAGTGTCATGAAGTTCCATCCGAGAACAAATAGTCGGCAAGTCTAATCTGGAATTCAAGTTGTCTTTCGTCCTCCCTTTCACATTCATAATCGTGAACATGATGTTGTCAAAGAAGTTCTTCTCGATGTGCATAACATCTAGGTTGTGCCGAAGTAAATGATCTTTCCAATAAGGCAAATCCCAAAATATGCTATTTTTGTGCCAGTTATGATGTTCACCATATCCATCCACAACTTGATGTCCGTTACCACCACAACGTATTGTCTTCTCAGCTCCAAAATCTCTAAGTTAAGTTAGTATATGTTCACCGCTTACTTCTTCGGGAGGTCCTTCATAGATTTTCTTCTTCTTCGTAAACAAAGTAGTGCTCCGACGGTATGGATGATAGTTTGGTAAAAATCGTCGATGACAATCAAACCAACATGATTTACGTCCGTTCTTCAATTGGAAAGCATCAATGTTATCTTGACAAAAAGGACAAGATAACCGTCCATGTCTGGTCCATCCAGATAACATACCATATGCCGGAAAATTGCTAATATTCCACATTAGTATTGCTCGCATCATGAAGTTTTGTTGCACTGATATATCGTACGTTTCAACTCCACTCTCCCATAACATCTTCAACTCATGTATCAACGGCTGCATAAATATGTCAAGTTCTCTCTTCGGATGCTCTGGCCAAGGAACAAGAATAGATAGGAACAAAAACTCCCTAGCCATGCACAATGACGGAGGCAAGTTGTAAGGCGTGACGATCACCGGCCAAAAAGAGTATTGTCTCCCATGTTTCCCGAAAGGGTTGAAACGATCTGTACTTAATCCCAAATAAACATTGCAACTCTCACTTGCGAAACTAGGATACACATTTTGAAAATGTTTCCATGCTTTCGCATATGAAGGATGTGCTATCTCTCCATTTAACATCTCATGTTCCGCATGCCATCTCATCGAACTTGATGTGCGCTCCAACTGATATAACCTCTTCAGCCTATCCGTTAACGGCAAATACCACATTCTCTTATAAGGTATGGGAACTCTTCCACCAATTTCTTTATATCGTGGTTTCTTACAGAACCGACATGCCGAGCGATTTCATCTCTTCTCCAATATAACATACATTTATCGACGCACACATCGATAATCTGATACGGTAATCCTAGACCAGATATCAACTTCTCAATTTCATAATACGTCCCGGTGCCATATTATCTTCGGGCAAAATGTCTTTGATCAAACCAGCCCACGCATCCACACAATATTCTGAAAGATTGTAATCCGTTTTGATAGACAACATTCTCGTCGCAGCTGAAAGAGCTGAATGACCTTCTCTACATCCACCATATAACGGGTTCTTAGCGGCATCCAACATGTCAAAGAATTTATGCGCTTCCACATTTGGCACCTCCAATGTAGGCTCATGATGATCTCCAACAAACGACGGCATAGTTTCGCGAAAAATATCATTTACCATTTGCACGGTCCTATCTACAAATATAGGTTCTTCTACCGGAGGGACAACTAAATTATTATCATAATATTGTACATTACTACTACTAGGATAATTTACCATCAAATCATTTTCCCCTTGAGAATATCATATTTTATACCCCGGCGTAAAACCAACATTATATAAATGCTTCCATACTACTTTTACCAAAACATTTCTACGATTATCGCAATTTTTACAAGGACAATACATTTTACCTGTTGCTACCGTTCTTTCTTGAATCGCGGCAAACTCCATAAATTGTTTAAGCCCCTCCGCAAATTCTTCCGTAAGTAATCCCGTCGCCGGATCTTTATGATTTCCATCCATCCACGATCTAAAATAACTCATTATGTATTATTTGTATTGAATTTGTGGTAAATGGAGATTGATAAGAGAAATTGTGAGAAAGAAGAAGTGAGGGGGTGATATATATAAGAAACATTTCCTACCGATTTCCGACCTATTTCCTACCACAATTGATCCGTTACACAACGGTAACGAAACGTTAAAATATTGGTCGGAAATCGGTCGGAAAAGTGATCCGTCGGAAATTGGTAGGAAATTTCCGACCAATTTCCGACCACAATCAAACGGTTTATAAAACGTATAGAAATTGGTCGGAAATTTCCTACCAATTTCAGACGTATCACTTTTCCGACCGATTTCCGACCAATATTTTAACGTTTTGTAAACCGAAGGAAATTGGTAGGATATTTCCTACCAATTTCCGACCAGAAAATTTTTCGACGAAAATCCGACCAATTTCCTTCCAAATTTTTGTGTCGGAATTCGGTCGGAAATTTCTGACCGATTTCCGACCAAAATGTCTGTAGTCAGAAATCGGAATTTCCGACCACTTTTTTACGGTCGAAAATGCGGTAGGAAATTACCCTGTTTTCTTGTAGTGTTCGTGAAATATGAGTACTTACATGTGTCTCAATGAGCTTTGTACAAGTTTGACGAACTTATGACACATCTAACAACGCATTTCTAGGACTCTAAACCAAGTTTCATACAACATGAGTTCTTATAAGTTCATCAATGAGTTTTGTACAAGTTTCACGAACTTATGAAATATCTAACAACATGGTTTCTAGGACTCTAAACCAAGCTTCGTGCAACATGAGTGCTTATAAGTTTCTCAACGAGCTTTGTACAAGTTTAACGAACTTATGAAACATCTAACAACGCGTTTCTAGGATTCTAAACCAATTTTCATGCAACATGAGTTCTTACAACTGTCTCAATGAGCTTTGTACAAGTTTGACGAACTAATGAAACATATAACAACGTGGTTGCTAGGACTCTAAACCAAGTTTCATGCAACATGAGTGCTTATAAGTGTCTAAATAAGCTTTGTACAAATTTTACGAACTTATGGAACATCTAACAACGCGTTTCTAGGACTCTAAACCAAGTTTCATAAAACATGAGTGCTTATTAGTTCCTCAATGAGCCTTGTAAAAGTTTCAAGAACTTATGGAACATCTAACAACGTGTTTCTAGGACTTTAAACCAAATTTCATGCAACATGAGTGCTTATAATTGTCTCCATGAGCTTTGTACATATTTGACGAACTTATGAAACAGCTAACAACGCGTTTCTAGGACTCTAAACCAAGTTTCATGCAACATGACTGTTTATAAGTGTCTCTATGAGCTTTTTACAAGTTTGACGAACTTATGAAACATCTAACAACGCGTTTCTAGGACTCTAAACCAAGTTTCACGCAACATGAGTGCTTATAATTGTCTCAATGAGCTTTGTACAAGTTTTACGAACTTATGAAACATCTAAAAACGCGTTTCTAGAATTCTAAACCAAGTTTCATGCAACATGAGTGCTTATAAGTATCTCAATGAGCTTTGTAAAAGTTTGACGAACTTATGAAATATCTAACAACACGTTTCTAGGACTCTAAACCAAGTTTCATGCAACATGAGTCCTTATAAGTGTCTCAATGAGCTTTGTACAAGTTTCACGAACTTATGAAATATCTAACAACGTGGTTTCTAAGACTCTAAACCAAGTTTCATGCAACATGAATGCTTATAAGTGTCTCAAAGAGGTTTGTACAAGTTTCACGAACTTATGAAATATCTAACAACGTGGTTTCTAGGACTCTAAAAAAGCTTCATGCAACATAAGTTCTTATAAGTGTCTCAATGAGCTTTTTACAAGATTGACGAACTTTTTAAACATCTAACAACTCGTTTCTAGGACTCTAAACCAAGTTTCATGCAACATGAGTGCTTATAAGTGTCTTAATGAGCTTTGTACAAGTTTGACTAACTTATGAAACATCTAACATCGCGTTTCTAGGACTCTAAAACAAGTATCATGCAACATGAGTGCTTATAGGTGTCTCAATGAGGTTTTTACGAGGTTTACGAAATTATAAAACATCTAACAACGCGTTTCTAGGACTCTAAAACAAGTTTCATGCAACATGGGTACTTATAAGTGTCTCAATTAGCTTGGTACAATTTTGACGAACTTATGAAATATCTAACAACGCTTTTCTAGGACTCTAAACCAAGTTTCATGCATCATGAGTGCTTATAAGTGTCTCAATGAGCTTTGTACAAGTTTGACGAACTTATGACACATCTAACAACGCATTTCTAGGACTCTAAACCAAGTTTCATACAACATGAGTTCTTATAAGTTCATCAATGAGTTTTGTACAAGTTTCACGAACTTATGAAATATCTAACAACATGGTTTCTAGGACTCTAAACCAAGCTTCGTGCAACATGAGTGCTTATAAGTTTCTCAATGAGCTTTGTACAAGTTTAACGAACTTATGAAACATCTAACAACGCGTTTCTAGGATTCTAAACCAATTTTCATGCAACATGAGTTCTTACAAGTGTCTCAATGAGCTTTGTACAAGTTTGACGAACTAATGAAACATATAACAACGTGGTTGCTAGGACTCTAAACCAAGTTTCATGCAACATGAGTGCTTATAAGTGTCTAAATAAGCTTTGTACAAATTTTATGAACTTATGGAACATCTAACAACGCGTTTCTAGGACTCTAAACCAAGTTTCATAAAACATGAGTGCTTATTAGTTCCTCAATGAGCCTTGTAAAAGTTTCAAGAACTTATGGAACATCTAACAACGTGTTTCTAGGACTTTAAACCAAATTTCATGCAACATGAGTGCTTATAATTGTCTCCATGAGCTTTGTACATATTTGACGAACTTATGAAACAGCAGCTAACAACGCGTTTCTAGGACTCTAAACCAAGTTTCATGCAACATGACTGTTTATAAGTGTCTCTATGAGCTTTTTACAAGTTTGACGAACTTATGAAACATCTAACAACGCGTTTCTAGGACTCTAAACCAAGTTTCACGCAACATGAGTGCTTATAATTGTCTCAATGAGCTTTGTACAAGTTTTACGAACTTATGAAACATCTAAAAACGCGTTTCTAGAATTCTAAACCAAGTTTCATGCAACATGAGTGCTTATAAGTATCTCAATGAGCTTTGTAAAAGTTTGACGAACTTATGAAACATCTAACAACACGTTTCTAGGACTCTAAACCAAGTTTCATGCAACATGAGTCCTTATAAGTGTCTCAATGAGCTTTGTACAAGTTTCACGAACTTATGAAATACTTAACAACGTGGTTTCTAAGACTCTAAACCAAGTTTCATGCAACATGAATGCTTATAAGTGTCTCAAAGAGGTTTGTACAAGTTTCACGAACTTATGAAATATCTAACAACGTGGTTTCTAGGACTCTAAAAAAGCTTCATGCAACATAAGTTCTTATAAGTGTCTCAATGAGCTTTTTAGAAGATTGACGAACTTTTGAAACATCTAACAACTCGTTTCTAGGACTCTAAACCAAGTTTCATGCAACATGAGTGCTTATAAGTGTCTTAATGAGCTTTGTACAAGTTTGACTAACTTATGAAACATCTAACATCGCGTTTCTAGGACTCTAAAACAAGTTTCATGCAACATGAGTGCTTATAGGTGTCTCAATGAGGTTTTTACGAGGTTTACGAAATTATAAAACATCTAACAACGCGTTTCTAGGACTCTAAAACAAGTTTCATGCAACATGGGTACTTATAAGTGTCTCAATTAGCTTGGTACAATTTTGACGAACTTATGAAATATCTAACAACGCTTTTCTAGGACTCTAAACCAAGTTTCATGCATCATGAGTGCTTATAAGTGTCTCAATGACCTTTGTACAAGTTTGACGAACTTTTGAAAAATCTAACAACGCGTTTCTAGGAATCTAAACCAAGTTTCATGCAACATGAGTGTTTTTAAGTGTCTCAATGAGCTTTGTACAAGTTTGACGAATTTATGAATATCTAACAACGTGGTTTCTAGGACTCTAAACCAAGTTTCATGCAAGATGAGTGTTTATAAGTGTCTCAATGATCTTTGTACAAGTTTGACGAACTTATGAAACATCTAACAGCGCGTTTCTAGGACGCTAAACCAATTTCCATGCAACATGAGTTCTTATAAGTGTCTCAATGAGCTTGGTACAAGTTTCATGAACTTATGAAACATCTAACAACGCGTTTCTAGGACCCTAAACCAAGTTTCATCCAACATGAGTGCTTATAAGTGTCTCAATGAGCTTTATACAAATTTCACGAACTTATAAAATATCTAACAACCTTGTTTCTAGGACTCTAAACCAAGCTTCATAAAACATAAGTGCTTATAATTGTCTCAATGAGTTTTGTAAAAGTTTGACGAACTTATTAAATAACTAACAACATGGTTTCTAGGATTCTAAACCAAGTTTCATGCAACATGAGTGCTTATAAGTATCTCAATGACCTTTTTACAAGTTTCACAAACTTATGAAATATCTAACAACCTGGTTTCTAGGACTCTAAAACAAGCTTCATGCAACATGAGTGCTTATAAGTGTCTCAATGAGCTATGTACAAGTTTGACGAACTTATTTAACATCTAACAAAGCGTTTCTAGGACTCTAAACCAAGTTTCATGCAACATGAGTACTTATAAGTGTCTCAATGAGATTTTTACAAGTTTGACGAACTTTTGAAACATCTAACAACACATTACTAGGACTCTAAACCAAGTTTCATGCAACATGACTGCTTATAAGTGTCTCAATCAGCTTTGTACAAGTTTGATAAATTATGAAATATCTAACAACGCGTTTCTAGGACTCTAATCTAAGTTTCATGCAACATGAGTGCTTATAAGTGTCTCAATGAGCTTTGTACAAGTTTCAAGAACTTATGAAACATATAACAACGACTTTCTAGGACTCTTAACCCAGTTTCATGGAACATGAGTGTTTATTAGTGTCTCAATGAGCTTTGTACAAGTTTTACGAACTTATGAAACATCTAACAACGCGTTTCTAGGACTCTAAACCAAGTTTCTTACAACATGAGTGCTTATAAGTGTCTCAATAAACTTTGTAGTAGTTTTATGAACTTATGAAACATCTAAGAACGTGGTTGCTAGGACTCTAAACCAAGTTTCATGCAACATGAGTGCTTATAAGTATCTCAATGAACTTTGTACAAGTTTCACGAACTTAAGAAATATCTAACAATGTGATTTCTATGACTCAAAACAGAACTAATGCAACATGAGTACTAATAAGTGTCTTAATGAGCTTTGTACAAGTTTGACGAACTTATGAAACATCTAACAACGCGTTTCTAGGATTCTAAACAAATTTTCATGCAACATGAGTGCTTATAAGTGTCTCAATGAGCTTTGTACTAGTTTCAAGAACTTATGAAACATCTAACAACGCGTTTCTAGAACTCTAAACCAAGTTTCATTCAACATGAGTGTTTATAAGTGTATCAATGAGTTTTGTACAAGTTTGACGAACTTATGAAACATCTAACAACGCGTTTCTGGACTCTAAACCAAGTTTCTTACAACATGAGTGCTTATAAGTTCTTCAAAGAGCTTTGTACAAGTTTCACGAACTTATGAAACATCTAAAAACGCGTTTCTAGGACTCTAAAACAAGCTTCATGCAACATGAGTGCTTATAAGTGTCTCAATGAGCTTTGTACAAATTTGGCGAACTTATTTAACATCTAACAAAGCGTTTTAGGACTCTAAATCAAGTTTCACGCAACATGAGTACTTATAAGTGTCTGAATGAGATTTTTACAAGTTTGACGAACTTATGAAACATCTAACAACGCATTTCTAGGACTCTAAACCAAGTTTCATGCAACATGAGTGCTTATAAGTGTCTCAATGAGCTTTGTACAAGTTTGACAAATTATGAAACATCTAACAACACGTTTCTAGGACTCTAATCCAAGTTTCATGCAACATGAGTGCTTATAAGTGTCTCAATTAGCTTTGTACAAGTTTCAAGAACTTATGAAACATCTAACAACGCGTTTCTAGGACTCTTAACCAAGTTTCATGCAACATGAGTGTTTATTAGTGTCTCAATGAGCTTTGTACAAGTTTTACGAACTTATGAAACATCTAACAACGCGTTTCTAGGACTCTAAACCAAATTTCTTACAACATTAGTGCTTATAAGTTTTTCAATGAGCTTTGTACAAGTTTCACGAACTTATGAAACATCTAACAACGCGTTTCTAGGATTTTAAAACAAGCTTCATACAACTTAAATGCTTATAAGTGTCTCAATGAGCTTTGTACAAAGTTCAACGAACTTATTAAACATCTAACAAAGCGTTTCTAGGAAACTAAACCAAGTTTCATGCAACATTAGTGATTATAAGTGTGTCAATGAGGATTGTACAATGTTGACGAACTTATGAAACATCTAACAACGCATTTCTAGGACTCTAAACCAAGTTTCATGGAACATGCACTACAAGAAAACAACGAATTTTCGACTACAGATAGCGAGTAAGCGATTAGTCGTCAAAATTGGTGACTATTTAACGACTATTATACGACTATTTAATGACTCCAGCGGTATAGTCATATATCAGTCGTTATTTGAGGACTGTAGGTAGTAATATGTAATGTAGTTATAATTTAATGACTGATATATGACTAATATATTTAGGGAAAAAAAGTTTTAGAATACAGTAGGCAATTACTAGCTAATTTGCGACTACTGCATAGAGTCGTAAAATAGTCGGTTACTTAGCGACTATATAACTACTTTTCCGGTGGGTCATTATATAGTTGGAAAACGAGTTGTTTTAAGTTTTTTTGGTTAGGTGCAAAAAACATTTTTTGGGTTTTGGCGACTACTTAGTTTTATTCAAAAAACATTGGTTTTTTTTGGTTATATCGTACTTATATAAAGTCTCGACCACTTCTCCTTCTCATCAATCCACAAACTTCAACATAAAAGAAAACGGTTCTTATAATATAATTTGATATCTCAAATTCTCTTTTTCATTTAATTGTATAATGTCGAGTCATTATAACAATTCTCAGGAGTGGATGAACCGGCGGATCGATGAAGATACGGGAAATTTTTCAGAACATTTCAGATTGGGAGTGGAGCAATTCATGATTTTTGCAAATAGTCAACCTCTAACACTTGATAATGGGGGTAAGTTTTTCTGCCCTTGTAGTGTTTGTTAAAACGAAAAATTTCTCCCGGGGTCAAGAATTTGAAATCATCTTTCTAGTAGAGGATTTATGCCAGATTATTATTTTTGGTATAAACATGGGGAAGAAATCAATATGAATTTAGGAACCAGTTACATTGATCCTACAACTTGTTCGAAGGTGCGAAAGATCCATTATATGATGGTTGTCGTGAAGGTCACTCGCAGTTATCATTAGCGGTTGGAGTCATGCAAAATAAGGTTGAGTATAATATGAGTGAAAATTTAGTAGATTCGGTTTGCGAATTACTAACAGATTATTTAGTGGAAGGAAATAATTCTACCACTTCACATTATGAAACCGAGAAGTTGATGCGCAATTTAGGTCTTCTGTATCATACAATTGATGTTTGTATAAACAATTGTATGATATTCTGGAAAGAAGACGAAAAAGAAGATAAATGTCTTTTTGTGGTGCCCAAGATGGAAGCCTAAGGACGACAGACGTAGAACGAAAGTGCCATATAGTTGTTTGTGGTATCTACCTGTTGCTGACAAATCTAAGAGAATGTACCAGAGCCACAAGACTGCAACGACAATGAGATGGCACGCCAAGCACTGAGAAAATGAGGAAGTAATGAGTCATCCTTCTGATGCAGCGGAGTGGAGATATTTTCAGGATCAAATTCCCGTTTTGCTGAAGAAATGTTTACCTTGGATTGTGTACAGATGGGTTTAATCAATTTGGAATGTCTCATAATCATTCTTTGTGGTATGTGATCTTGACACCATATAATTTACCCCCTGGTATGTGCATAAATGAAGAGTACTTGTTTCTTACAATCCTCAATTATGGGTTGAATCATCCGCGAGGTAGTCTTGATGTCTTTCTCCAACCACTTATTGCGAAGTTAAAAGAGTTGTGGTCTGCTGAAGTAAATGCATACGATCTGTCCTTGAATCAAAATTTTAATCTCAAAGTAGTGCTTATGTGGACGATAAGAGACTTTCCAGCTTATGGAATGTTATCATGATGGAAAACCCATGGTAAATGGTTTTGTCCGATTTGCATGGAAGATACAAAGTCTTTCTATCTTCCTAATGGAAAGAAGACATGTTGGTTTGATTGTCATCGAAGATTTCTTCCTTATGGACATCCACTGAGAAGGAATAAAAAGACTTCCTCAAGGGAAAAGACGCATCGGGAGAGTACTCGCCTCCGCCTTTGACCGCTGAGCAAGTTTTATATGAGCGCTTAGATTGTGTCAATCCTCCGAGAACGAAGATCGTGGGTGGAAATGGTCACGACAAAAAAATGTGTGGCTATGGGAAGGAACATAATTGGCACAACAAAAGTATATTTTGGGAGCTGTCGTATTGGAGGGACCTTAATCTTCGAGATAATATTGATGTGATGCATACAGAAAAGAATTTTTTTGTCAACATCATGAATACTCTTATGAGTGTGAAGGGTATATCAAAAGAAAACATCATTTTAAGACGGGATATAAAACTATTTTGTTCTAGGCCACACTTGCATATTGATAGTCAGGGTAAAGCTCCTTTTCCACCGTACACATTGTCAGAAGATGCAAGAACAAGTTTACTGGAATGTTTGAAAGATTCAATTAAATTTCCAGATGGTTATGCGTCAGACTTGGCTAATTGTGTTAATATAGAGAATGGAAAGCTTTCGGGCATGAAGAGCTATGATTGCCATGTTTTTATGAAGAGACTACTTCCATTTATCTTTGTAGAACTCTTACACCGCAATGTCCACCAAGCGATATCAGGTACGATTAGATTGAGAATATTATTTTTCCATTAATTAACATGATGGAGTTTAAGTTTATATATGTTTTAGTAATTGGCGCATTTTTTCAGGATTTATGTTCAAGAACTTTGCATACGAGTCGCGTGCAAATTCTAAAGCAGAACATAATTATAATCCTATGCAACTTGGAGAAAATATTGCCACTGTCATTTTTTGATGTGATGGAGCACCTGCCTATACATCTCCCATACGAAGCTGAATTAGGAGGACCAATCCAATACATGTGGATGTATCTTTTTGAAAGGTTTTTCAAAAAGTTAAAATCAAAAGCGAAGAACAAAAGGTATGCAACATGATCAATTGTTCAATCATACATCAATTACGAGATTGCATATTTTTCAGAACATTACTTTGCCGCAAATATACAAACAAAGTCAAGGTAAGTACTTTGCCACTAGTGGTAAATATTACAATCAATGGTGCTTTTTTATATATTAATGTGGATTATCTAAAAGTCATTTGTTGTGCAGATTAAGTAGATTTGATGAAGGTGATGCACCTGTATGTCATGTCCTTGGTGTGCCTTCTATATTTACTCAAGCAGGCCGTCCAAGTGGGGAAATGCGTGAATTTTGGCTTTCAGAGAGAGATTATCAATGCGCACACTCATATGTATTGAGAAATTGCGATTACTTTCAGCCTATTGAGCGGTATTTAAACTACTTTTCGCAACAAGAGTAAATAAATATATACACTTTCTCACATGTGTCCTATATGTATATATGTAGCATGTTCGAATAAATCTTGATTACAATGTCGGAGATGCAGAACAAGAAGATGAATTTCAGTGTAATTTATCTTCTTCTGAATATGAAGAATAATTTTTCAATATAACGTATTTTTAAAATTCAAAATAATGTATTATTATGTTTCAAATTGTGCTAAAATTTCTTATTAAAAGTCATTAATTTTAGTGAACTTACAACTAAAAAGCATAATTTTAGTTAAACTTGAAATTAAGAAATTATGATTGTACACAGACTAATTAACGACTACTGGTATTTGGGTCTAAATATTCCGACTAAAACGTGACTCTTTAGCGACTACATATTTTTCCCCAATAATTAACCCTAATCCCGTTAAGTCGTCTCATTCTCTCAATCGCCGAATTCCCGAATCTCCGTCGCCGATATTCGATGAATCTCCGTCGAGCATCCGCCCAAATCTACCCCAATCGTCGTCTTCGTCGAGTCTACAACAACGTCGTCTTCGTCGAGTCTACAACAACGTCGTCCAATCTCCGCAAGAATCAACGATCCTCTCCGCTAACAACGATGCAAAATCCAAAGAAAGTTCGAAAGAGGAAGACGGCGTCGAACGTTGCGCTGACTCCGACGGTGTTGAGGCGACCCACTCTTCCCACGCAGTACGAGTTCACGCCGGCCGGCGCCTACTCAAAATCAATCGGCTCAACAAAAAGTGTCGGATTTGACCGGACCTTCAAAGCCACCACCACCGGGACTACGCGACTATCCACCGCCAGTAGCTCTCTTCCAAAACTCGACTACTCCTCATTCTCCTCAAACCCAAAGGACTGAAGAATTAGAGACCACAACTCCTCATCACTCTCATCACTCTCAATCACAGAGTCGTCCGTCTTCTGAAGGGAACATCTTCGACGCTGCGGAGGATGCTCTACCGGAGCTACAGGAGGAGACACTGACGACGTTGAATGCTCTATTGACGATGCCAGGACGAGAACAATTAGTAAGGTTTCTGTCTCCCGCACCAACGCCACACACGACTTGGTATGATTCTCCTTCTTCATTGATTCTCAGTGTTTTCTTCATTGATGTGTTTCTCTTTATATGATTTTTGTCTCTTGATTTGTTGTCTTTTGCTTTGATTAGTATAATTTGTAAAATGATTTGTTCTTTGCTTCATGATTTGTTTTCTTTCACTTAGTTTGTCTTTTGATTCATGACTAAGCTTCTTTGTCATGATTTGGGTTATATTTCTTCGCTTTGCTTCTTTACACTACAGGTTTACTCGTGACAAGGGATCTAAACATGTTCATAAAATTACGAAAGTTTTTACGAACAAGTTTGATGGTCCTTTCTATAGTTGGACTTGTATGTCTCGGAATAGACAAGATAGATATTTTATCGAGTTCGATGTACGTTTGTAATTCTCATCGCTTTATCTTCGTTTTGTTTTCACTAACATGAATTAATTATCTCTTTTTTTGTAGAAAACCCACACTTGGGATCCGTTGATAACAGAGATTGTTCAACAACATTTTGAATAAATCTGTCAAAATGAATATACTGCCATCTTTCTCGAGGTACTATGAAACATTTTTCATTATACACGTTTCTATATTTATCTTAAGTTTAATACTTTTTGATTATTGTTTTGGTCTTTCTATTCACAGTCAACGCATATGGATTCACGAGGCAATCTATATGGACTCGGGAGCTTCAAGGAGAGTCTTGAAAATGCTGGCACTAGCAGGAACAACACACAATTAGAGTCTTCATCATTTGTCTCTATGCAAGAGCAGTTGAAAATCGCACAACATAAAATCGAAGAACAAGCTAATGCTAATCAAAGGCGTGAAGAAGAGCATCTCAAAGCTTTGGCTGACCAGGAAGCGAAGCTGAACCAGTTCTCCTTGGTGGAGAAGTATTTGCGCCAAACTGATCCTCCGTTTCTCGACTTCACGAAGACTAAAGCAGCTCAAGACAACACAACACCTCTCTCAACTTCCCCTGCTACATACGTACCTTATAAATTATCACCATCCCATCAACAAACAACTTTTACTTTTGACTGTTTGTATGTGGATATTACTTGATGTTTAATGTATGTTTGTTTGGATAGTTTTATGTTTATGTTTATATTTCATTCTGAGTTTCAGTTAGATTGCATCAGATTTGTAGAATTCAATCAAATGGCAAAATAATCAAAACTAATGCCAAATGATCAGAATTTTACAAATAGTAATCACAACATAGTCATAATATAGTCGTATCGTAGACGCAACAAAGTCGGTAAGTAGTCTCAAAAAATTAACGACTATTTACTGACTACATTCAAGATACGCCTGCGTATATCAATTAATCGTAATACAGTCTCTAAATAGTCACATATAATACGACTACCTTACGACTATTGTAAAGCATCCCTTATTCATGTTTATTAATCGTAGTTTTGTCGTTAAAGAGTCTTAAAATTCAATGACTCTTACGCGACTGTGTTACGACTCTTGGAGGTGGTCGTAAGGCAGTCGCTAATTAACGACAATTTTACGACTACCCAGTTTAGCAACTAAGGATTTTCGACTACATCTGTTAGTCGCGCAACAGTCGTAACTTATCCTTTAGCGACTATTTTCTGATTAATAGTACAATCGGGAAATCCGTATTTTCTTGTAGTGATGATTGCTTATAAGTGTCTCAATGAGCTTTGTACAACTTTGACAAACTTATGAAACATCTAACAACGCGTTTCTAGGACTCTAAACCAAGTTTCATGTAGCATGAGTGCTTATAAGTGTCTCAATGAGCTTTGTACATGTTTCACGAACTTATGAAACATCTAACAACGCGTTTCTAGGACTCTAAACTAAGTATCATGCAACATGAGTGTTTATAAGAGTCTCAATGTGCTTTCTACAAGTTTGACGAACTTATGAAACATATAACAACGCATTTCTAGGACTCTAAACAAAGTTTCATGAAAGATGAGTGCTTATAAGTTCTTGAATGAGCTTTGTACAAGTTTCACGAACTTATGAAACATCTAACAACGCGTTTCTAGGACTCTAAAACAAGCTTCATGCAACATGAGTGCTTATAAGTGTCTCAATGAGCTTTGTACAAGTTTGTCGAACTTATGAAACATCTAACAACGCGTTTCTAGGACTCTAAACCAAGTTTCATGCAACATGAGTGATTATAAGTGTCTCAATGCGCTTTGTACAAGTTTCACGAACTTATGAAACATCTAACAACGCGTTTCTAGGACTCTAAACCAAGTTTCGTGCAACATGAGTGTTTATAATTGTCTCAATGAGCTTTCTACAAGTGTGACGAACTTATGAAAGATCTAACAACGCGTTTCTAGGACTCTAAACCAAGTTTCATGCAACATGAGTGTTCTCAATGAGCTTTGTACAAATTTCACGAACTTATGAAACTTCGCGTTTCTAGGACTCTAAACCACGTTTCATGCAACATGAATGTTTGTAAGTCTCTCAATGAGCTGTTTACAAGTTCGACGAACTTATGAAACATCTAACAACGAGTTTCTAGGACTCTAAACCAAGTTTCATGCAACACGAGTGCTTATAAATTCCTCAATGAGCTTTGTACAAGTTTCATGAACTTATGGAACATCTAACAACGCGTTTCTAGGACTCTAAACCAAGTTTCATGAAACATGAGTACTTATAAGTGTCTCAATGAGCTTTGTACAAGTTTGATCAACTTATGAAACATCTAACAAAGCGTTTCTAGGACTCTAAACCAAGTTTTATGCAACATGAGTGCTTATAAGTGTCTCAGTGAGCTTTGTACAAGTTTCAAGAACTTATGAAATATCTAACAACGTGGTTTCTAGGACTCTAAACCAAGCTCCATGCAACATGAGTGCTTATAAGTGTCTCAATGAGCTTTGTACAAGTTTGACGAACATATAAAATATCTAACCACGTGGTATCTAGGACTCTAAACCAAGTTTCATGCAACACGAGTGTTTATAACTGTCTTAATGAGCTTTTTAAAAGTTTGACGAAGTTATCACTACAAGAATATGCGCAATTTACGACGAAATATTTACAACAATTTATTTCATCGTAAATTTAGGACAATATTACGACGATTTAACAACGAATATATAAATTGTTGTAAAATTGTTGTAAAAGGACAACGAATATTGTCGTCATTAAATCGTGGTAAAATTACGACGATTTAGGCACAATTTTACAAATATTTTCTGAACCGTCGTTAAATACTCGGCCATTTCAAACGAATTTACGAGAATCATCTTGAACCGAAAGTATCGTTGTAAAGTCGTCCTTAATGTACAACGATTTTGCAACTTATGTACTGCTACATCTAATTTTTTACAATTAGTTGTACATTAGTTGTAAATCCTTTGTTAAATGCAATATTTGTAAATTAGTAATTAAATTTCGTTGGTAAAAAGTTGGTAAATTTTCAAAATTCCTATAAATACATCATCGCCTCTCGCCACAAATCATATCTCTCTCTCTCTCTAAAGAAAAAAAACTCAGTTTCTTTCCAAAAAAATCTCCGTAGGCGATATCTACGAAATTTGAAGTGGATGTACATACATCGAGGCGATGACGGATCGCTAATACGAGAGTTCGTCGACGGGGTTGAAATATTCATGCAGCAGGCCACAAATCTACCGGTCACTATTGAAAGCGGTAAGATGTTTTGTCCTTGTACGAAATGCGACAATAGAAGTTTCATTTTGGTTGAAAATGTTTGGAAGCATTTCTTAAATAGAGGATTTACAAAACAATATTTTATATGGTTTCAGCATGGAGAAGGTTATTGTGGTAATGTTGCTATCAGTAGTAATAATTATCATCAAGAATCTGTAGATCATGATCAACATGTAGAAAATGAGTATGATTATTATAATTTTCATCATGATCATGAAAATGAACCGGATATGATAAATGACACGGTTAGCGATGCATTTCGTCCCGATGGTATCTGCCTATAATAAACATTATTCAAAGGATGTATCACTCGGATAGGACAGCTTCTTCGATGAGGTGGCATGCAGAACATACACAAAAGGCTTGATAGGTAACTCGGTATACTTTAACTCGGTATACCCCAATTTTTCTAGGCAAAAAGATAACGTCTACCTTGGTCTATGTACATATGGATTTAGTCCATTTGGTATGTCATGTAAGCAATATTCTTTTTGGCTTGTCATCGTCACCCCTTATAACTTTCCACCAGAGATGTGTATGCAAAGGGAATTTTTTTTTATTAGTATATTAGTCCATGGACCTAAACATCGAAAAAGATCCCTTGATGTTTTTCTACAGCCTTTGGCAGAAGAGTTGAAGGACTTATGACACAGTGGAGTAAAGACTTACGATTGTTCGAGGAAACAAAATTTTACAATGAGTGTAGTTCTCCTATGGATGATCATCGAATTTCCCGCCTACGAAATGTTGTCAGGCTGGACTACACACGGCCGACTCTCATGTCCGTACTGCATGCATCGCACTTACATCTTCCAATTGAAGAATGGAAGGAAAATAAGTTGGTTCGATTGTCACCGTCAATTTCTTAGTCTGCGCACCCCAACCAGAAAAACAAAAGAATGTTTAAGAAGAACAAAGTGGTTCGTGATCTTCCACCTGTGTATTATACGGGTGAACAAGTTGAGGCGCATATGGATCATTACTTTTTGAATTACACAGTTCCCTGTTGAGGAAACTGGCATTTCCCGCCAAATCTTCATGATGGTTATCTTACGTAACACAACTGGCATAAGAAAAGCATTTTCTATGAGCTCCCATACTAGAAAGATCATCTACTCCGACACAACATTATGAATGCTCTTTTGAATGTGCGGGGAAATACTAAAGATAATTTTAAATCACGTCTTGACTTGGATGAGATATGTGCGAGATCCTAATTGCACATTGATAAAGACGGAAAAGTGCCGATACCTATATTCCGATTATCGAGTGCAACGAAGGCGTCGTTGTTCCAGTGGGTGGACTATGAAGTTAAGTTTCCTTATAGTTATGTTTCTAATCTTTCTCGGTGTGTAGATGGTAGTAAATTCACAGGTATGAAAAGTCATGATTGTCATGTGTTCATGCAAAGACTGCTACAATTTTTCTTGGCATAACTTATTCCACAGAATGTGCACGAAGCAATTGCTGGTACGTAATGCCTAATTAATTAATATAATATAAATTTTCATTAATGAAATACACTGTAATACTTATGATTTAATTTATGTAGGTGTTGTATTGTTCTTTCGCGATCTTTGCATAAGAACGTTGAACGATCAGGTAATAACACAATTGGACGAGAACATTCCTCTCATTTTGTGCAATTGTGAGAAGATATTCCTTCCATCCTTTTTTGATGTTATGGAGCACCTACCAGTACATCTCTCACGTGAAGCAGAACTAGATGGACCCGTTCACTTCCGATGGATGTACCCGTTCGAGAGATTTATGAAACATCTAAAAGAGAAGGCAAAGAATCTAACTAAAGTCGAGGGTTCAATCGTTGCGGGTAGTATTACAGAGGAGACGTCTCACTTTACGTCGTACTACTTTACACCTACCGTGATGACACGTAAAAGAGCGCCAAGGAGATATGATGAAGGAGGCATTCAAACAACGTACGCGGTGGAATGAGTGTCTGATATATTTTGTCCAATTGGCCGGCTCAGTGGACACATAAAAGAGGTTTGGTGGAGCAACGAGGATGAAATTCATTGTGCCCACACGTACATTCTATTGAACTGCGATATTGTCACTCCATGGGACATGTAATTAAAATTCAATTTTATAATACTCTTATATTACAACATGGTATATATTGAAACATTGCTTACTTATGATATTGTCATATAGTATCTTCGTCGAACAAGTTCGAGAAGGAATTCAACGGATACTTGAAGTTGATCTCGATTCGCGTAAAACTGAACACTCTGTGATGTGGTTGCAAAGACAACTATATATGAAAATATCAAAAATACAATTCGATAGAGAAATTATCAACTAATATATTTAAACATAATTAACTTTAATGACTGCAGATTGAGTACGAGGACGAATCTTATCCGGTGTGGTTCCACGAAATGTTACAACGTCTCCTTGCGAAGATTTGGTCACCAGCAATGTATTTTACAAGAGGTTATGCTTTCCACGCATACGAGTACGGTCGACATCGAACAAGTGTTAACTACGTTGTTGGTGATAGGGGAGACATTGATTTCTATGGAATCATCCAAGAAATCATAGAAATAACGTTTCTCAGTAAGTCTAGGATCGTTGATGTCAAATTCGAGCATTTCATACTTGCATCGCAAGCTGAGCAAATAACTTTCATTCCTTATCCGCGTCTTAAGTCGACAGGAATACATTGACTATCCGTCATCAAAATTGCCCCAACAGGGCACATAGTAAAGGAAGAAGAATCGACACTCCGGAATGACACGAATGTCGATACTCCTTCGCCATAACTAAGCACGGACATGGTCTTACACGTTGATTCACATAATAGGGAAATTGAAGAGGTGAAGGAGGACGAAAAAGAAGTCGAAGAGACTGACGAATTTGATGAAACTGACTCCGAAGACGAATATGAGTCTAATGATGACTCTGAGTAATAAATAAGTTGTATGTTTGAATGTAAAAATAAACATGGTCTTATGTTTGATCATGGTTTCAGTTTCTTTATTTTTTTAGAATAAAAATAAACAATCGTCGTAAAATCGTCGTATATTTACGACGATTTGACGACAATTCGTCTTAGTACGAGGTTGTTAGATCGTACGAGGTTGTCAGATTATACGAGGTTGTCAGATCATACGAGGTTGTACATTGTCGTACAATGATACGTTCGTCGTAAAATAGTCGTAAATTTACATGCATTTTACAACGTTTTTTGTGAGATACCCCTAAACCCTAAATATTTTCTAAAGTAGATCTTATTTTACGTACAAACACTCATTAAAATCTCTAATGTTTATGAATAACTATAAAACAATGATAAAGTAGCTTATCAAATTTTTTTTTACATTTTCTTAGTTTTCTAAAAGTTAAGGTAAAGTGATGTTATAAATTGTGCTTAATATATTCAACATGTAGTCAAATGTAAGATGAATTTCATTTAGTGTACATAATCTTCGTAATATCGTTGTTAGATTACAACTATTTTACGACGATTCTAAACAATTCGATGTAAAATCGTCGTAAAATATCAACGATATTACGACAATTCCTGAAACCATGAATAAACTCTAAATGTCGCGTCCTCAGTTGTTTTGTATGTACGAGGTTGTCCACATCAAAGGTTACGACGATTTTACGACGATTTTACGACGATTTGACGACGATTTTACGACGATTTTACGACGATTAAAAACTTAATTGTTGTAAAATCGTTGTAACATAACAACAAATTTACCACGATTCTATATTTTCGGAAATTTCATTTCCCTCCAACACGTGCCAATCCAAACCGTTTGAACTTCCGTTGCGACGCGTGTACGAGGAATCGTCGTAAAATCGTCGCAAAATCGTCGTAAATTTACGACGATTTTGCGACGATTGCTAACATTATATATATGCGAACATATTTCTTCTTTTCCTCGCTCATTCCTTCCTTTTCTCTCTTTCTTTCTACAATTCTCTTTCTACAATTCTCTCTCTAAAACACACTCTGTCTCTAAGGAACTCTCTCTCATATCCTAAGGTAAATTACTTGTTTCAAATATATAATATTAGAATTTAGAACCGAATTTTAGGATTTAGAATTTAGAACCGAATTTTAGGATTTAGAATTTAGGTTTAGGATTCATAATTTAGTTTTAGGCTCGGATTTTAGATTTAGACTCGGATTTTTGTATTAGGCTCGAATTTTAGTATTAGGTTCGGATTTTAGATATATATATATATATATATAGTCGAAAATTATAAATTCTAACTAAATATAACTAAATTATAATTTAATTATAACTAAATTATAACTTATTATAACTAATTAAAAAAAAATATAACTTATAACTTAATTATTAAAATTATAACTTATAACTTTTCTACTTATAACTTATTGTTTTTTACATATAAAATTATAACTTATATATAACATATAACTTTTTTACTTATAACTTTTAACTTATTATTAAAATTATAACTTAATTTTTATTTTATTTTTTTGCAGTTATATACATAGCTCGTAGGAGGACCAAGACCGTAGCTCCATGCTATATGCAGATGATGGCAGAGCAGGCCGCCGCTTCACATACAACTACGGATTCCGGTTCTGCTTCTGGTTATGGAACCACGTCCGTTTCGACTACCCCTCCAGTCCACGCAGGGACACCTACTCCCGTCCACGCCGGGTCGACCCCTCCTTGCGTACACGCCGGGTCGACCCCTCCTCCCGTCCACGCCGGGTCGACCCCTCCTCCCTTCCACGCCGGGACCTCTCCTGCCGTCCACGCCGGGACGCCTCCGCCTCCACATGTGCCTGCCGCACCTGACAGAGCACCCGACGGAGACGTCTCTAGACACGTTCCTTACGCCGCCCTCCAGGTTGAGGATATCCTCGCTCTACCTGGACATGACAGTTTGTGCCGCTTGGATCCGCACAAGAGTGCAAACACTTATTGGTAAGTTTAATTGAAGAACAAACGAGATTAGAAACGAATGAACACCCTCCCCCAGACTTACTTCACACCGTCCCGCTGTGTATGTCATGTCTAAAGAAGGATGGTAAAGTTGAAAAATTAAAAACAAAAGCAAGTGGAATAAGTAGGTGATACACGTACCAATGGGTTGCCTCCCATTAAGCGCTCGTTTAACGTCATTAGCTTGACGGATTCAGCTCATGAACTAGCCCGATGAAGTAGAAGGGCCTGCTTCAAAGTAATCCCCATCGTCAGACATCTTAAGCGCAAAAACCTTGTTTATCATTACATTTATAGCATCCTCTCGTTTCTCCTTCAACTCTTGAGGGAGGATAACTCTAACTTTCGAGAATGGCCTTGAGGTTCCTCTTGTCTTAACCTTGAACTTAATAGAATCTCCATCGCATCTTTGAGGTACCGAAAACAATCGAGAATCTTTCTTGATACTCTTTTCCACCGGTTTCACCTTTGCAGTCTTTTTCGAACTTGGGATCTTTGTTGACTTGACAAGGCTACCATACATGACTTCTTCAACCTTGCATACATCAACTTGTTATTCCTTAGAATCGCCCATTAACTCTTCTCCTTTAATCGTCGTGATGCGAGATGCATATGAAGTATGCAATGTTGGGTAGAAGGCTCTTTTCTTGACTTTCTTAAAAGAGATACGCTGATTATGTAGGTCGACAATTGCTCCCACTGTAGCAAGGAAAGATCTCCAAAGGACAAGCTGCTCGTTTGAGCCTTTGCTAACATCCACAATCTGAAAGTCAACCGGTACAAGACAATCTCCGATTTCCAACAACAAATCATGGATCATGGCTTGTGAAGGAGTGGTAGAGTCGTCTGCAAGTCTAAGAGTTATCCTAGATGGTGTGATATTCGTGATGCCTAATTTCTCTACGACGTTCTTAGACATCAAATTCACATTAGCTCATGTATCGCATAAAGAATTCTTGAAGTCAACCCCATTGATCTTGCAAGGACAAACAAATTCACCAGGATCATCAATCTTGTCAAGTTTCCGAAGTGGGTGTCTTTGGAAATTGTATCTCATCTCATCTTCATCTTTCCCCAATGGTTCGACGGTTGTTGGTAGATCATTGTAGACTCGCGGGTCTTCTCTTAGGTTAGATGATGATACAACAATGCATGATGCTTTTGGATTGGCCTCCGGTTTTCCAGGGAGTTGTCCACTTTGTCTTCTTACTCCTTCAGCAATTTGTGCAACTTGCGTATCTAGCTTCTTAACATGTGTCGAGAGGGACTCAAATCTGTCACTAAGGTAATTGTATCGATCAAGGAGATCTTTACTACCTTGTTGTTGGCTGATCAAAATCTGTTGCATCATGGCTTCCATCTTGTTCTCTTGAGGAGCGGGTTGTTGGTAGTTCCTCTGATTCTGAAATTTACCCGTGTTTTGGCCGTTCTGAACGTTGGTTCTTCCTTGGGATGGGTACTTATGAAAATGAGGGTTCTCAACGTTGTTGATGCGATAAGACAAGTTGTTGTTTCTATCCATCTAGTTATGATATTCTCTCTGAATATTCCCTTGTCCTACGATGAAGTTAACATCTCTTTTCCCCTCGTCATCGTCCTCATCATACAACCCATCGACAATCTTGACAACTTCCTCGCAAGAGTTCACACCACGCTTCCCCTTTAGAAGTTGTTGCATCATGCTTTTAATCTCTTTGATCTCGGAGTTGTCCTTGGTGCTTGCGCTCGTGGACTTGAGCTTCCTATCGTACTTCGGGCCTGAGTTGGAGTTGCTCACTGCGAGATTCTCAATAAGTAGTGTAGCTTCCTCCACTGTCTTAGTCATGAGATCTCCGTTACTTGCGATGTCTAGAGATAGTCGGTACGTCTCATCGTTACCACGGTAGAAGGTGTTGATGAGATGGGTCTTGGTGAAACCGTGATGTGGACAATCTCTAATACAATCCTTGAAGCGTTCCCATGCTTCGTATAAGGATTCGATTAAGCCTTTCCGGAACGATGAGATCTTGTTCCTAAGAGCATTGGCTTTCGACTTCGTGAAGAAGTGTGAGAGAAACTGTCCCTTATACTCGTCCCAATGTGAATGGAATCCGGTGGGAGAGACTTCAGCAATCGATGCGCTTTGTCAACTAAGGAGAATGTAAACAACTTACACATGAACCAATCTCGCGAGACTCCATTGATTCTAGTTGTGCTACATATGTCCTCTAAGCTCTCGATGTGGTCAATTGGGTGTTCGTGAGGTAACCCGTGGAATTGCTTCTGTTTCACCAAGTGGATTATCTGAGGCTTAATCTCATAGTCTTGTCTCTGATTTCCAGCTGGTTGAACAAGATTGCGGTCTTGAAAGAAGACATCAGAACTGTCTGCCTCTAGCATCATTGTCCCTCTTGGGGCTTGGTTGTTCTGTCGAGCTTGGGCTGCCATTAAATCAGCCATCTGTTGTCGCATCAGTGCGATCTCAGCATTTTCGTAAGCTTGTTGGTTTTGTCCATCGGCTTATCCATTGTCGACATCAATCTGATTACCATTACCGTCGAATTGAGGATTGTTATCCATGTTGATATCTCTTCCTCTGTTGCGACGATTGGTGCGTTCGATTCTTGCTAATTCAGCGTTGTCAAAAGTGAGTAGATTGTCAGCTCCTTCGCTTCTTCTTTGCATTCACCTGAAACAAAAAAGAAAAATAGTAAGTAACTAAAGTAAAATAAAGAAAAGCTTAGACTAAATTCAAATCTAATTATCGAAGGTAACGCAATTGGTCCCCGACAACCGCACCAAAAACTTGATACTCAGAGGTTTTAACCCTAAAATAAACTATTGCAAGTGCACAACAATTCGTGTAGTATTTAAGGATCGAATCCAGAAAGACCAATGGTTACACTAAAACTCTTAAATTCAAATAAAGCTAAGTGACACAAGAAAGTTTGTTTAGTGATTGAAAGCAATAAGTTAGAAAACAGAAAACGGTTGTAAACAATATATTAAAAACGTCAGGCACCAGAATTAATCGCAGAAAATAGTTATCACTAGATAAATATATGATAGAGAAAGTAATTAAACACCGTTTTTAAACTCAGATCACAAATTATAGATTGACCCCTCTCGAGCGTATCAAATCCCTATGCTAACAAGTACGGAAACTAAACTCTCGTTTGTGTTCGATAAATCTTAGCATGCAGTTCGTCTAAGTCTGATATGTTCTATCAGGTTTCTAAACCAACTCTCGTTGCGCCTAAATACCCTAAAATCATGAACTATATTTCGTCAATCAAGTTCAAGCAATGCGAACAACCTAGATGAAGAACCCTAAGATAAATTCCCTACCTATCAATCTAATTAGAAATTCCTAATTTCCTTTGAAACCTTGAAACCTAACTAGAGAACTACTCAGACATATTCATGATCAAGCAATTCAATATGTTTTTAAGAATTATGAATAACAAAATAGGGTAGAAACTCTCTTCTCTATAAGTTGTAAACTCTGAAAAACATATTATGAAAGCACACCTCTAAAAGAGGTATAGAGGTTAAAAACATGTTTTTATAGGTTTTGGGCGAATCCCTTACAAAATAAGAAAAGATCTAGGCAAAATCTAAAATAAAAGGAAATTAAATGTTCTGATGCGGAGCAGGGATTGATCGATCCCTAGGTAGGATGGATCGATCGACTTGAAGATCGAGACATCTTTCGACTTTTGGTCGATCTGATTTTTCTTCGTAAGTTTTCCTTAAGGGAGATCGATCGATCGCTAGAAGGATCGATCAATCCTTGTGAAGATCTACGTATATTCGGCTCTTGGCCGATTTAGAAAAACTCCGTAAGTGTGAGCATTAAGGGATCGATCGATCGATCGATCACTTATGAAGATACTAAGCCAGAGTACCACCGAGACCATAAGACAACTTCTAGTGGTGTTAAAGAAGAGACCAAGATAACGTTTATGGACATAAGTAGTACTTCCTTGAGTAACATTAGATGTTACAAATGTCAAGACATGGGTCACTACGCCAAAGATTGTGTCAACAAGAAGGTGTATTTACTACTTGACAATGGTGATATCATATCACATGGTTCTGAATCTGATTCTGATAAAGAAGAAGAAGAATTTGCGGCTATTGGTGAGATGCTTGTAGATCGTAGAACACTTAGTGCTCAAACTCAAGCCGAGGAGCTACAAAAACGCGAGAACTTGTTCCACACGCGATGTATCATTAAGGAGAAAGTGTGTAGCCTCATCATTGATGGAGGGAGTTGCACTAACGCTGCAAATGAAGTCATGGTCGAGAAACTCAACCCCTAGAAGCTACAAGCTTCAATGGCTGAATGAAGGAGGTTCTTTGAGAGTCACCTTTCAAGTCAAAGTTTCTCTCGCCATGGGAAAGTATGAAGATGAGATATTTTGTGATGTGTTACCTATGGGTTCAAGTCTCATTTTGTTGGGTCGGCCGTGGCAACCAGATCGGAGAATTATACATGATGGCCACACCAACAAGAACTCTTTTGAGTTTAAAGGCCGACGAGTGACGCTCCTTCCTCTCACACCAAGTGATATCTACCAAGATCAGGTCTATATAAAGCTAAAGGAGGAGAAGGAGAAGGAAGCACCGCCAAGTACCAGCCTCTACATCAACTATAGTGAAGTGTCCAAACACTTAACTTCTTATTTACCTATTCTTATGCTCATATATAAGGAGACTCTTATTACTCTAACTGCATTTGCACAAGAGCTTCCTAGTGGTATGTCTAAGCTATTGCGGGACTTTAGGGACGTTTTTCCTGACCTCCACAAGGACTACCACTCATCCGAGGCACTGAGCATCAGATTGACCTTGTACCAAGCGCTTCATTGCCCAATCGACCAGCTTACCGAACCAATATGGCCGAGACCAAGGAGATACAAAGTCAAGTGGAGGAGCTGATGAAGAAAGGTCATATCTGTGAGAGTATGAGTCTGTGTGCGGTACTGGTGTTGCTCGTGCCAAATAAAGATGGCACTTGGCGTATGTTGATTGTCGAGCCATCAACAACATCAAAGTGAAGTATCGCCACTCTATTCCTATATTAGATGATATGTTAGATGAATTGTGTGGTTCTAACGTGTTCTCTAAGATTGATCTTAATAGTGGTTACCAACAGATTAGGATGAAGGAAAGCGATGAGTGGAAGACAACCTTTAAGACTAAGCAAGGGTTGTATGAATGGCTTGTGATGCCATTTGGCTTGACTAATGCACCTAGCACTTATATGCGACTAATGAACCATGTTTTGAGGACTTTTATATGTGTCTTTGTGGTGGTGTATTTTGATGACATTATGATCTATAGCAAGAGCATGGAGGAACAACTCACCCGCATCCAAGCGGTCCTAGAAGTCCTAAGAAAAGAACACTTGTTTGCTAACTTGAGTAAACACATATTTTGTACTAACCAAATCGTCTTTCTAGGTTTTGTTGTGAGTACATATGGTGTTCATGTCGATGAGGAGAAGATCAATGCCATTAAAGATTGGCCGATCCCGAGGAACGTCGGAGAAGTGAGGAGTTTTCATGGTCTAGCTCGATTTTATCGACAGTTTGTCAAAGACTTTATTACCATAGGTGCACCACTCACCAAAGTAATCAAGAAGGAAGTAGGCTTCAAGTGGGGAGAAGCAAAAGAGCATGCCTTTCAGGCTCTTAAAGAGAAGCTTATCAATTCTCCTTTACTTGCTTTACCTGATTTTCTTAAAACTTTTGAGATTGAGTGTGATGCGTCTGGTGTAGGCATTAGAGTTTTTCTAATGCAGGATAGAAGGCCAATTGCATACTTTAGTGATAATCTCAGAGGTTCCACCATTAACTATCCGACCTATGATAAATAACTCTACGCGCTGGTGAGAGCTCTACAGACGTGGCAACATTACTTGTGGCCTAATGAGTTCGTGATACACACATATCATGAGTCCGTGAAGCACTTGAAGGGCCAATAAAAACTGAATAAGATACACGGTCGCTGGATAGAATTCATTGAGACCTTCTGGCACGTCATTAAGTATAAAAAAGGTAAGGAGAATGTAGTCGTTGATGCATTGTCCCGGAGGTACACTCTTCTCAATACTTTATCATCTAAACTCATTGGATTTGACCTGCTTAAGGACTTCTATGAAACTGGTTATGAGTTTAGTAACGCATATAGGAAGTGTACTAGATTCGCATGTGATGGGTATTATAGTCAAGATGGTTATCTTTTTTATAATAATAAGTTGTGTGTGCCGAATGTTTTTGTTAGAGAGTTATTAGTCAGGGAATCCCATGGAGGAGGACTCGCATGATACTTCGGGGTGACAAATACTCTTAGCAGCCTACAACAACACTTCTATTGGTCGAACATTCGTAGAGACGTTAAGAGAGTCTGTTCTAGAAGTACCACTTGCAAGCAGGCTAAGAGTAAGGTTCAACCTCACGGTTTGTATCTTCCCTTACCTATTCCTAACCACCCTTGGACAAATATATCTATGGATTTTGTAGTAGGATTACCTAGAACTAGGACTGGTAGAGACTCGATCTTTGTGGTAGTTGATAGATTCTCTAAGATGGCTCATTTTATTGCGTGTCACAAGACCGATGATGCTATAAATGTTGCTAATCTTTTCTTTAGAGAAGTTGTTAGGCTACATGGTATGCCACATCTGATTGTTTCGGACAGAGATACCAAGGTCCTAAGCCACTTTTGGAGAACCTTGTGGGCCAAGCTAGGACCGAGGTAGTAAACATGTCCTTGTCCACCTTGATAAGGACCCCGGGTTTTCCTATCACTAAGGTTTTAACGAGGCAAGTTAATCACTTACATCAGGCAATTAGTTGTTATTTTGATCTTCGTGTAGGCAAGGCACAACTACACACCATTTTGATCCACAAAGCTCGCCATTCACCCCCCTGATCATATATCTTTTTATTATAAACATTATAAGCGTTATCAACGTTATAAACTTTTATGTGTTTACATTATTTCCTTTTTCGGTTCAAGTTGAGACAAAGCCCTAAGGAAGAGAAGAGACTTGTGCTCTCTTCCCCTTTATAAGTCTCGCCTCTTTCTTAATCGTATTCAGAAAACTTCATATCAAAAACCTTTTACAAGTTTAGTTCACAGACTTTGCGAAGAAGTTTGATCTCCTCTAAGCCGTTTGATTAACCGGAGATCTTCTATCTCTTATCAAGCTCATCATCGCTTGTAAAGTTATTCATCACCATCTCTACCTTCTTTTATCTCCACTCCGCAGCCACTTGATCTATCTTTCACCATCAAACCACATAGAATCATCCATCTATCCGCTGCATCACTCATAGTCATCCACCTTATCACCATAGCCTTTTTTTAGAGCGCATATCTGTTAGGGCGATCGTATCAGAAGATTGGTTTAGAATCCTAGAAACTACAGTTTTAGATATTTCATAAGTTCGTGAAACATGTAGAAAGCTCATTGAGACAATTATAAGCACTCATGTTGCATGAAACTTGGTTTAAAGTCCTAGAAACGAGTTCTTAGATAATTCATACGTTTGTCATACTTGTACAAAGCTCATTAAGACACTTATAAGCACTCATGTTGCATGAAACATTGTTTAAAGTCCTAGAAACGCGTTGTTAGATGTTTCATAAGTTCGTCAAACTTGTAAAAAGCTCATTGAGACACTTATAAGCACTCATGTTGCATGAAACATGGTTTAGAGTCCTAGAAACCACGTTGTTAGATGTTCTATAAGTTCGTCAAACTTGTACAAAGCTCATTAAGGCACTTATAAGCACTCATGTTTCATGACGCTTGGTTTAGAGTCCTAGAAACTACATCGTGGAACTTGTACAAACCTCATTGAGACACTTATATGCACTAATGTTGCATGAAACTTGGTTTAGAGTTCTAGAAACGCGTTGTTATATGTTTCATAAGTTCGTCAAACTTGTACAAAGCTCAATGAGACACGTATAATCACTCATGTTGCATGAAACATGGTTTAGAGTCCTAGAAACGCGTTGTTAGATGTTCCATAAGTTCGTTAAACTTGTACATAGCTCATCAAGACACTTAAAAGCACTCATGTTGCATGAAACTTGGTTTAGAGTCCTAGAAACGCTTTATTAGATGTTTAATAAGTTCGTCAAACTTGTACAAAGCTCATTGAGACACTTATAAGCACTCATGTTGCATTAAGCTTGTTTTAGAGTCTTAGAAACGCGCTGTTAGATGTTTATAAGTTTGTGAAACTTGTACAAAGGTCATTGAGACACTTATAAGCATTCATGTTGCATAAAACTTGGTTTAGAGTCCTAGAAACGCGTTGTTTGATGTTTCATAAGTTTGTCAAACTTGTACAAAGCTCATTGAGACACTTACAAGCACTCATGTTGCATGTAACTTGATTTAGAGTCCTAGAAACCAGGTTGTTAGATGTTTCATAAGTTCTTCAAACTTGTAAAAATCTCATTGAGACACTTATAAGTACTCATGTTTCATGAAGCGTGGTTTAGAGTCCTAGAAACCACGTTGTTAGATGTTTCATAAGTTCGTCAAACTTGTATAAATCTCATTGAGACACTTATAAGCACTCATGTTGCATGAAACTTGTTTTAGAGTCTAGAAATGCGTTGTTAGATGTTTCATAAGTTCGTGAAAGTTGTACAAAGCTCATTGAGACACTTATAAGCACTCATGTTGCGTGAAACTTGGTTTAGAGTCCTAGAAACGCGTTATTAGATGTTTCATTAGTTCGTAAAACTTGTATAAAGCTCATTGAGACATGCGTAAGACCTATGACGTGATAAAAAAGGTTTCAAATCAGTTCAACAAGTTCAAGAACATATCACACAAGTTATCACATAATGCGAATCAACAAGCAATAGATGAATCAAGTAGCACCAACTAGAATAAAGCAAACTGAGATATTGAAACGTGATAAGCAAGAATTTAAATGTATGTAGCAAGCTCAATCTATCACCTAATCAATTCATAAAGAAAGCTATGTATCAATGAGCAAATAAGTTACACAGGTCGTGAGCTAAGCAAGGATAGACCAAACAAAAATGAAAAGATGACAAAAAGTCAAGTTTTAAAGAAAAAGAAAAAGTCCTAAAACGCAGATTTGAAAGAAAAGAAAACAATCTTCAGAACTTGTTCACAAGTTCTCTATGACAATTAAAACAAGCTAAGATCAATTACACATAATCAGGTTGAACTCAAGAACACTTTCAGAACATATTAAAACAATATGAGTTACAACGAGTTCTTAGGAAATCAAAATAGAACAAAGAGAGCTGTTTCAAATCATGATAAACACGTTTTAACAAACATATTCAAGCACACAAATAGACCTAAACAAGTCTAATTCGACTAGAACAAACAAATTCAAGAAACTTTTTAATCAAGCACAAAAAATTCAGATTAAGGTTCTTAACGATTCTATGTGACGGTTATGGTTCTTAATAAGATAAAAACGTGATTAGGGTTTTAGAAACTCTTAGATTTTATTCAAAGAGGGCTCTGATACCACATGATGAGACCTCCCCCGAGGATCTTGTCTTTGAATTTAGCTACAACACGAATAAGATCTGTTTTCTTGTTCTTGATGAATCGATGGCTATGAATGGAATAGATAGTGATGTAAGTGCACGTTTTTGTGGTGGAATGAAGGTGGAAGTGTGAGAGATGGATGGTGAACGTCTCTAGCAAGTGATGAGGAGCTTGCTAGATGGTTAGTAGAGTCTCTTGTAAGAACAAATATTGTAAGAGCCTCAGATTCAATCTCGAATCAGTTCTGAGTCCAAACTTGTTGAAAGTGTTTTGTATAAACCTTGACTAGTTTATTATGATAGGAGGCACGAAAATATATAGAGAAGAGGCACAATGGCTTCCTCTTTCTCTAGGGTTTATGCAAAAACACAAATAAGGAAAGTGCAAAAACAACAAGAAGTCTTTAAAACATAAAGAAAACAACATGTAGTTGTAATATAAGTGGTAAGGCGTTGGGATCTTGAATAAAACAACAAGGAATGTCTCGCCTTGACACTTAGCCAAATAACAACACAATGTAGCTTAGACGAAAGTGAATTATCGAGCCTCGTTAAAACCTTAGTGATAGGAAAACACAAGTTGGGATAAAACCTTCTCGATTTAGGGAAAAGAATACAAGATAACCACTTAGCTATTCATTGGTTGTTACTTGGTTTTTCTTCCTTGGTTGATCTTTGTGAGCTTTCCATCCAATGCCTTCGTGGTGCCCGGTGCCTTGATGCTTTATGTCCGATACCATGATCATATCATAATGTGAGCTCCTTTTAGCCATCTCCTTAGCTTTGAACTTCCTTATCCTCTCCTCTAGTACAAGCTCAGCTACATGATCCTCCTCATCGAATAACAAGCTAGGTGAGAACATATGATCGTACTTGAGCCTAAAAAAACAAATTATATCGATTAATTAAAAAACCGAATAAAAACAAATTTGTTATTAAAGTATATAAACAACAAATTAAACTTACCAATAAGTGTTCGCACTCTTGTGCGGATCCAAGCGGCACAAATTGTCATATCCAGATAGAGCGATGATATCCTCAACCTGGAGTGCGGCGTAAGGAACGTGTCTCGAGACGTCTCCGTCGGGTGCTCTGTCAGGTGCGGCAGGCACAGGTGGAGGATTTAAATTCTAAATCCTAAAATTCGGTTCTAAATTCTAATATTATATATTTGAAATAAGTAATTTACCTTAGGATATGAGAGAGAGAGTTCCTTAGAGAGAGAGAGTGTGTTTTAGAGAGAGGATTGTAGAAAGAGAATTGTAGAAAGAGAGAGAGAAAAGGAAGGAATGAGCGAGGAAAAGAAGAAATATGTTCGCATATATATAGTTTTAGTAATCGTCGTAAAATCGTCGTAAATTTACGACGATTCCTCGTACACGCGTCGCAACGGAAGTTCAAACGATTTGGATTGGCACGTGTTGGAGGGAAATGAAATTTCCGAAAATATAGAATCGTGTAAATTTGTTGTTATGTTACAACGATTTTACAACAATTAAGTTTTTAATCGTCGTAAAATCGTCGTAACTTTTGATGTGGACAACCTCGTACATACAAAACAACTAAGGACGCGACATTTCGAGTTTATTCATGGTTTCAGGAATTGTCGTAATATCGTTGATAATTTACGACGATTTTACATCAAATTGTTTAGAATCGTCGTAAAATAGTTGTAATCTAACAACGATATTACGAAGATTCTTTACACTAAATGAAATTCAATGAAATTCATCTTACATTTGACTACATGTTGAATATATTAAGCACAATTTATAACATCATTTTACCTTAACTTTTAGAAATTATGAATCCTAAACCTAAATTCTAAATCCTAAAATTCGGTTCTAAATTCTAAATCCTAAAATTCGGTTCTAAATTCTAATACTATATATTTGAAACAAGTAATTTACCTTAGGATATGAGAGAGAGTTCCTTAGAGACAGAGTGTGTTTTAGAGAGAGAATTGTAGAAAGAGAATTGTAGAAAGAGAGAGAGAAAAGGAAGGAATGAGCGAGGAAAAGAAGAAATATGTTCGCATATATATAGTGTTAGCAATCGTCGCAAAATCGTCGTAAAATAATTTACGACGATTCCTCGTACACGCGTCGCAACGGAAGTTCAAACGGTTTGGATTGACACGTGTTGGAGGGAAATGAAATTTCCGAAAATATAGAATCGTGGTAAATTTGTTGTTATGTTACAACGATTTTACAACAATTAAGTTTTTAATCGTCGTAAAATCGTCGTAAAATCGTCGTAACCTTTGATGTGGACAACCTCGTACATACAAAACAACTGAGGACGCGACATTTAGAGTTTATTCATGGTTTCAGGAATTGTCGTAATATCGTTGATATTTTACGACGATTTTACATCGAATTGTTTAGAATCGTCGTAAAATAGTTGTAATCTAACAACGATATTACGAAGATTATGTACACTAAATGAAATTCATCTTACATTTGACTACATGTTGAATATATTAAGCACAATTTATAACATCACTTTACCTTAACTTTTAGAAAACTAAGAAAATGTACAAAAAATTTTGATAAGCTACTTTATCATTGTCTTATAGTTATTCATAAACATTAGAGAATTTAATGAGTGTTTGTACGTAAAATAAGATCTACTTTAGAAAATATTTAGGGTTTAGGGGTATCTCACAAAAAACGTTGTAAAATGCATGTAAATTTACGACTATTTTACGACGAACGTATCATTGTACGACAAAGTACAACCTCGTATGATCTGGCAACCTCGTATAATCTGACAACCTCGTATGATCTAACAACGTCGTACTAAGACGAATTGTCGTCAAATCGTCGTAAATATACGACGATTTTACGACGATTGTTTATTTTTATTCTAAAAAAATAAAGAAACTGAAACCATGATCAAACATAAGACCATGTTTATTTTTACATTCAAACATACAACTTATTTATTACTCAGAGTCATCATTAGACTCATATTCGTCTTCGGAGTCAGTTTCATCAAATTCGTCAGTCTCTTCGACTTCTTCTTCTTCCTCGTTCACCTCTTCAATTTCCCTATTATGTGGATCAACGTGTAAGACCATGTCCGTGCTTAGTTATGGCGAAGGAATATCGACATGCGTGTCATTCCGGAGTGTCAATTCTTCTTCCCTTACTATGTGCCCTCTTGGGGCAATTTTGATGACATATACGGAATGAAAGTTATTTGCTCAGCTTGCGATGCAAGTATGAAATGCTCGAATTTGTTGTATCTTCTACTCTTATTGACATCAACGATCCTAGACTTGCTTATTTGTATACCTCTTCCGATCGTTGGATCAAACCACTCGCACTTGAAGAGTACGCACTTCAACATGAGCAACCTCAGAAACGTTATTTCTATGATTTCTTGGATGATTCCATAGAAATCAATGTATCCCCTATCACCAACAACGTAGTTAACACTTGTTCGATGTCGACCGTACTCGTACGCGTGGAAAACATAACCTCTTGTAAAATACATTGCTGGTGTCCGAATCTTCGCAAGGAGACTGATGCAGCTGATACTCAACATCTCGACGTCTCCATCTGAATCATAGTCGAGATGTGTCTCTTTCTTTTAGTGTCTTTGGGCCTTAACATATGTTGGGTTTTGTTCGTTTAAGTTTTGGCCTTTTTATCTTGTTTCTTAAGTTAGGGTTTTCTAGACTTATATATATTTGTAACGTGAACCTTGAGAAGGTCACCTTTTGATTTGATTAATAAACTTCTGAACTTTTAGTTCTTCTTTGAGCATCTATATTATGTTGAATAAACGATCTTCAAAGTTTAGCGGCGTTTGATCTTTCTTGGTGAAGAACGAACCCCGTCGTGTTGCTTTCGCTACGCCAGTTTTGGTATCAGAGCCTGTGACGTTCCTGTTGGTGAGATCTATTGTACTACCATGGGTCCAAAACCTAACAACGCGCAGACAGCTAACAACCGACGTGTTGTTGATGACCACAACGAGTGGGCAGAGCTTCACAAAACTCTTTTGGTGATGCAAGAGAACATTCAAACCAAGATCCATGACTCGATCCAAGGGTTGACTGAAGCGATCCAAAATAATCAACGTCAATCAATTCATGAATCAGACGAGGAAGTGAGTGATAACCCGTTTGCGCAAGACCGCGACTGGGGACAGAGAAATCATGTCCAACGAGACGGATATGATCGACGTTGGGAATCAGGATTTAAAATTGATATTCCTGAGTTCCATGGAACCTTGAAGGGTGAAGAGCTTCTTGATTGGTTAGTTACAGTATATGAGATGATGGATTTCAAACAAGTGCCTAAAGATAGAAAAGTAGCTTTGGTGGCTACTAAATTTAGAGGGAGAGCAGCAGCATGGTGGATGCAACTTAAAGCCACACGAGCTCGTAATGGGAAGAGTAAAATTAGCACGTGAGAAAAATTGGAGAAGCATCTCAAGGACACCTTTTTACCTTTCAATTTTGATCGCACCATGTACACGCGCCTTCAAAATTTGAAACAAGGAGGACGTTCTGTTGATGAATATGCAGAAGAATTTTTTCTTCTTCTCACGCGCAATGAGATTAATGACAATCAAATTCAGTTGGTGTCTCGTTTCATTGGAGGGTTGAAACTTCAAATACAAAACGCGATGTCACAATTTGATCCGGTGACAGTGGCAGAAGCTCACCGTCGCGCGGTGGCATTTGAACTCCAATTCAAATTGTCATCAACAACATGGACAAACCAATCTCGTGCTCGACAATTCACGTCATTTAATGACCAAAGTCAGACGGTGACAACCCCTAAGGAACAACCCACAGATTTAATGACATCGAGAAGCGGAGGTTTAGTAAAACCAAAGAATGTGACAGAAGATCAAAACTTACGACGTTCGGCGCGTCCTAATGCTTTGAGATGTTTTGCTTGTGGTGAGTCTGGCCATATACAAACAACTTGTCCTCAGAAAGCAAGACGTGGGCTGTTTGCGGACGAAGTTAAATGGGATGATGATAGAGTGGAGGAAGAAGAAGAGTATGAGGATGAGTTACCAATTGATCGCAATGAAGGTGATCATGGTACACTTTTAATGATGCGTCGCATATGCTTAACGCCAGCACGACATGATGAGCAACCTTGGTTGCGCACTAATATCTTTTCATCGACATGTACGATAAAAGGGAAGATATGTCGGTATGTGATAGACTCAGGAAGTTGTCGAAACGTCATCTCGGAGGAAGCAGTGAGAAAGCTTGACTTACGTCGAGCAGACCATCCAGCACCTTACAAACTAGTGTGGCTGCAAGAAGGCACAGAGATACGCGTCATTCATCGTGTGCTAGTGTCTTTCTCCATTGGTGCCCACTACAAAGATAAAATATATTGCGACGTCGCGCCTATGGATGTTTGTCATCTTCTTCTGGGATGACCATGGCAATATGATCGAGATGTGTCTCATAGTGGAAGAAGTAATGTTTATAACTTCATCTTTGATCACAAGCGGGTAGTATTGGTGCCAGGACCAGACATTCCCTTGTTATCGTCTCCATTAGTGGATGATACGTTACGTCACCGTACGGATAGCACATGTTCTAACAAGCCATTGTTACTATGTTCTCGCTCAATATTTGAGCATGAGTTAGAACTGGAAGGCTATGCACTAGCCCTTATCAATGTTCCAATATCAAAGCTGCCAACAACTTCGTTGTCGCCTCAGCTCGAGAAACTCGTGAACGAGTTTATTGACGTATTTCCTGAAGCACTACCTGAGGGTCTTCCACCACTGCGAGAGATACAACATCATATCGATCTCGTACCAGGTGCAGTTTTACCAAACCGACCGCATTATCGCATGAGCCCTAAAGAACATGAGGAATTAAGGCGTCAAGTGGAAGAGTTAATGGCTAAAGGTCATATTCGTGAAAGCCTTAGTCCGTGCGCGGTACCCGCTCTTCTCATACCAAAAAAAGATGGTTCTTGGAGGATGTGTGTTGATAGTCGAGCGATCAATAAGATCACAATTCGGTACAGGTTTCCAATCCCTCGTCTCGATGACTTCCTAGATCAGATTGGGTCTGCCAAGATATTTTCAAAACTTGATCTTAAAAGTGGCTATCATCAAATCCGAATACGCCCTGGTGATGAATGGAAGACGACCTTTAAAACAAGAGAAGGCTTGTTTGAATGGCTAGTGATGCCGTTTGGATTGTCAAACGCCCCGAGCACATTTATGAGAATAATGAACCAAGCATTGCGTCCATTCATTGGTAAGTTTGTGGTCGTCTACTTTGACGACATACTAATTTTCAGTACTTCGATGGAGGAGCACATCTCACACCTTCGTCAAGTTCTTATCATATTGCGCCAAGAGAAACTTTTTGTGGCTCGGCAAAAATGTGAATTCGGCGTGGACAATGTCTTGTTTTTGGGATATGTGGTGTCAAGCAAAGGACTGTCTATGGATCTTAGTAAAGTGGATGCCGTGCATTCATGGTCTGAACCAAAAACAATATCGGAGGCAAGAAGTTTTCACGGTCTTGCATCCTTTTATAGGCGATTTGTGGCTCACTTTAGTACAATCATGGCGCCGATCACCGACTGCATGAAAGCGGCTACATTTGTGTGGACTTCAGAAGCTTGTGAAGCTTTTAAGCTCATTAAGCACAAATTAACTACAGCCCCTGTACTAGTTCTACCAGATTTTTCTGACACATTCGAGCTTCATTGTGATGCATCTAAGCTCTGAATTGGAGCTGTTTTAAGTCAACAATCAAAGCCTGTCGCGTTTTACAGCGAGAAGTTGGCGGGGGCGCGAGTTCGATATAGCACATATGACATTGAGTTCTATGCGATCGTGCAAGCAATCAAACATTGGCGACACTATCTTTTGCATAAGGATTTTGTGTTGTTTACGGATCACGACGCACTCAAACATTTAGACAGCCAAGCAAAAGTCTCATCACGACATGCAACATGGATTGCTTATTTACAACAATCCACGTTCCACAAGTCGGGGAAACTTAACCGAGTGGCAGACGCATTGAGCAGGCGCCATAGCTTGTTGACTACCATGCACACGTCTGTGATAGGGTTTTCTTCTTTCGCCGATTTATATGAATCTGATCCGTATTTTTCTAAAGTGCTAGCGGACGTACAAGCTAAGACACGTAGTGATTTCACGCTAGTTGACGGGTTCCTTTTTAAAGGCGTGCAACTATGTTTACCTGATTGTAGCTTGCGACTGCGTGTACTTGAAGAACTTCATAAAGAAGGACATGTAGGAAGAGATCGTACGTTACAGCTAGTGACAACGTCATATTATTGGCCATCGCTGCGCCGAGATGTTGAACGATATGTGGAAAGATGTCGTGCGTGTCAAGTTGCTAAAGGTCATGATTCGAATGCGAGACTTTACTTGCCACTTCCAATTCCAACACAACCATGGACTGACTTGAGCATGGACATTGTATTGGGTTTACCTCGTACTCAACGCGGAAACGACTCAATCTTTGTCGTCTTCATGGTTTACCAACCTCGATCGTCTCTGATCGTGACACACGCTTTTTAAGCCATTTTTGGCGTTCCTTGTGGAAGATGTTGAATACTAGCTTGGATATGAGTACGGCGTATCATCCACAAACGGATGGACAAACCGAAGTGACTAACCGTTCATTTGGCAACATGCTTCGATGCTTAGTGGGTGACAATATTCGAGCGTGGGAAACTAGTTTATGTCAAGCAGAATTTGCTCACAACCATGCAAGTAATAGGAGCTCTGGTTATAGTCCTTTTAAGGTTGTGTACAACATGGTGCCGCGCTGCCCATTGGATCTTACACCAGTTCCAGACCCGAGTCGCATTCATGGAGAAGCCAAAGATTTTATTGACGCGTTGCAAGAAACACACAAGTTAGTGCAAACCAATCTACAACAATCGGCGCAGAAGTATAAAGAGAAGGTTGATTCGAGTCGTAGAGAGGTAATTTTTGAACCAGGGGAGATGGTGTGGGTAGTCTTAACAAAGAATCGCATGCCACTACATGAATATAATAAACTGCGATCAAGGAAGATTGGACCGATACAAGTTCTAGAAAGGATAAACGATAATGCTTATCGCGTTCAGCTTCCTGCCCATATCAAAACAGCAAATGTGTTTAACGTGAAGTACCTATCAAAGTTCTACGGCGACAATGACGATCCAGATTCGAGGACGAATCTTGTCCTACCCGGGGAGACCTGATGCAACGGATACTCAACATCTCGACGTCTCCATCTGAATCATAGTCGAGATGTGTCTCTTTCTTTTAGTGTCTTTGGTCCTTAACATATGTTGGGGTTTGTTCGTTTAAGTTTTGGCCTTTTTATCTTGTTTCTTAAGTTAGGGTTTTCTAGACTTATATATATTTGTAACGTGAACCTTGAGAAGGTCACCTTTTGATTTGATTAATAAACTTCTGAGCTTTTAGTTCTTCTTTGAGCATCTATATTCTGTTGAATAAACGATCTTCAAAGTTTAGCGACGTTTGATCTTTCTTGGTGAAGAACGAACCCCGTCGTGTTGCTTTCGCTACGCCAGAGACGTTGTAACATTTCGTGGAACCACACCGGATAAGATTCGTCCTCGTGCTCAATCTGCAGTCATTAAAGTTAATTATGTTTAAATATATTAGTTGATAATTTCTCTATCGAAATGTATTTTTAATATTTTCATATATAGATGTCTTTGCAACCACGTCACAAAGTGTTCAGTTTTACGCGAATCGAGATCAACTTCAGGTATCCGTTGAATTCCTTCTCTCGAACTTGTTCGACGAAGATACTATATGACAATATCATAAGTAAGCAATGTTTCAATATATACCATGTTGTAATCTAAGAGTATTATAACATTGAATTTTAATTACCTGTCCCATGGAGTGACAATATCGCAGTTCAATGGAATGTACGTGTGGGCACAATCAATTTCATCCTTGTTGCTCCACCAAACCTCTTTTATGTGTCCACTGAGCCGGCCAATTGGACAAAATATATCAGCCACTCATTCCACCGCGTACGTTGTTTGAATGCCTCCTTCATCATATCTCCTTGGCGCTCTTTTACGTGTCATCACGGTAGGTGTAAAGTAGTACGACGTAAAGTGAGACGTCTCCTCTGTAATACTACCCGCAACGATTGAACCCTCGACTTTAGTTAGATTCTTTGCCTTCTCTTTTAGATGTTTTATAAATCTCTCGAACGGGTACATCCATCGGAAGTGAACGGGTCCACCTAGTTCTGCTTCATGTGGGAGATGTACTGGTAGGTGCTCCATAACATCAAAAAAGGATGGGAGGAATATCTTCTCCAAATGAGAGGAATGTTCTCGTCCAGTTGTGTTATTACTTGATCGTTCAACGTTCTTATGCAAAGATCACGAAAGAAAAATACATCACCTACATAAATTAAATCATAAGTATTACAGTGTATTTCATTAATGAAAATTTATATTATATTAATTAATTAGGCATTACGTACCAGCAATTGCTTCGTTCACATTATGTGGAATAAGTTCTGCCAAGAAAAATTGTAGCAGTCTTTACATGAACACATGACAATCATGACTTTTCATACCTATGAATTTACTACCATCTACACACCGAGAAAGATGAGAAACATAACCATAAGGAAACTTAACTTCATAGTCCACCCACTGGAACAACGACGCCTTCGCTGAACTCGATAATCTGAATATAGGTATCGGCGCGTTTCCGTCTTTATCAATGTGCAATTAGGATCTCGCACATATCTCAGTCAAGTCATGACGTGATTTAAAATTATCTTTAGTATTTCCCCGCACATTCAAAAGAGCATTCATAATGTTGTGTCGGAGTAGATGATCTTTCAAGTATGGGAGCTCCCAGAAAATGCTTTTCTTAGGCGGGAAATGCCAGATTCCTTAACAGGGAACTGTGTAATTCGAAAAGTAATGATCCATATGCGCCTCAACTTGTTCGCCCGTATAATACACAGGTGGAGGATCACGAACCACTTTGTTCTTCTTAAACATTCTTTTGTTTTTCCGGTTGGGGTGGCGCAGAATAAGAAATTGACGTGACAATCGAACCAGCTTATTTTCCTTCCATTCTTCAATTGGAAGGTGTAAGTGCGATGCATGTTGTACGGACAAGAGAGTCGTCCGTATGTAGTCCAGCCTGACAACATTTCGTAGGCGGGAAAGTCGGTGATCATCCATAGGAGAACTACACTCATTGTAAAATTCCGTTTCCTCGAACAATCGTAAGTCTTTACTCCAGTGTGTCATAAGTCCTTCAACTCTTATGCCAAAGGCTGTAGAAAAACATCAAGTGATCTTTTTCGATGTTTAGGTCCATGGACTAATATACTAAGAAATAAAAATTCTCTTTGCATACACATCTCTGGTGGAATGTTATAAGGGGTGACGATGACAGGCCTTAAAGAATATTGCTTACATGACATACCAAATGGACTAAATCCATATGTACATAGACCAAAGTAGACGTTATCTTTTTGCCTATAAAAATTCGGGTATACCGAGTTAAAGTGTCTCCAGGCTTTCGCATCTGATGGGTGGGTTACCTGTCCAGCCTTTTGTGTATGTTCTGCATGCCACCTCATCGAAGAAGCTGTCCTATCCGAGTGATACATCCTTTGAAGAATGTTTGTTATAGGCAGATACCATCGGGACGAAATGCATCGCTAACCATGTCATTTATCATATCTGGTTCATTTCCATGATCATGATGAAAATTATAATAATCATACTCATTTTCTACATGTTGATCATGATCTACAGATTCCTGATGATAATTATTACTACTGATAGCAACATTACCACAATAATCTTCTCCATGCTGAAACCATATAAAATATTGTGGTGTAAATCCTCTATTTAAGAAATGCTTCCAAACATTTTCAACCAAAATGAAACGTCTATTGTCGCATTTCGTACAAGGACAAAATATCTTACCGCTTTCAATAGTGACCGTTAGATTTGTGGCCTGCTGCATGAATATTTCAACCCCGTCGACGAACTCTCGTATTAACGATCCGTAATCGCCTCGATGTATGTACATCCACTTCTAGATTTCATAGATATTGCCTCCGGACATTTTTTGGAAAGAAATTGAGTTTTTTTTCTTTAGAGAGAGAGAGATATGATTTGTGGTGTGATTTGTGGTGAGAAGCGAGGATGTATTTATAGGAATTTTGAAAATTTACCAACTTTTTACCAACGAAATTTAATTACTAATTTACAAGTATTGCATTTAACAAAGGATTTACAACTAATGTACAACTAATTGTAAAAAATTAGGTGTAGCAGTACATAAGTTGCAACAATACTTTCGGTTCAAGAAGATTCTCGTAAATTCGTTTGAAATGGTCGACTATTTAACGACGATTCAGAAAATATTTGTAAAATTGTGCCTAAATCGTCGTAATTTTACCTCGATTTAATGACGACAATATTCGTTGTGCTTTTACAACAATTTTACTACTATTTATATATTCGTTGTTAAATCGTCGTAATATTGTCCTAAATTTACGATGAAATAAATCGTTGTAAATATTTCGTCGTAAATTGCGCATTAAGAATATTTTCGTTGTAAATACTTCGTCAAACTTTTAAAAAGCTCATTAAGACAGTTATAAGCACTCATGTTGCATGAAACTTGGTTTAGAGTCCTAGAAACCACGTAGTTAGATGTTTTATAAGTTCGTCAAACTTGTACAAAGCTCATTGAGACACTTATAAGCACTCATGTTGCATGAAACTTGGTTTAGAGTCCTAGAAACCACGTTGTTAGATATTTTATAAGTTCGTGAAACTTGTACAAAGCTCACTGAGACACTTATAATCACTCATGATGCATAAAACTTGGTTTAGAGTCCTAGAAACGCGTTGTTAGATGTTTCATAAGTTGGTCAAACTTGTACAAAGCTCATTGAGACACTTATAAGTACTTATGTTTCATGAAACTTGGTTTAGAGTCCTAGAAACGCGTTGTTAGATGTTCCATAAGTTCATGAAACTTGTACAAAGCTCATTGAGGAACTTATAAGCACTCATGTCGCATGAAACTTGGTTTAGATTCCTAGAAACTCGTTGTTAGATGTTTCATAAGTTCGTCAAACTTGTAAACAACTCATTGAGACACTTACAAACATTCATGTTGCATGAAACGTGGTTTAGAGTCCTAGAAACGCGATGTTTCATAAGTTCCTGAAATTTGTACAAAGCTAATTGAGAACACTCATGTTGCATGAAACTTGGTTTAGAGTCCTAGAAACGCGTTGTTAGATGTTTCATAAGTTCGTCACACTTGTAGAAAGCTCATTCAGACAATTATAAACACTCATGTTGCACGAAACTTGGTTTAGAGTCCTAGAAACGCATTGTTAGATGTTTCATAAGTTCGCGAAACTTGTACAAAGCGCATTGAGACACTTATAATCATTCATGTTGCATGAAACTTGGTTTAGAGTCCTAGAAACGCGTTGTTAGATGTTTCATAAGTTCGACAAACTTGTACAAAGCTCATTGAGACACTTATAAGCACTCATGTTGCATGAAGCTTGTTTTAGAGTCCTAGAAACGCGTTGTTAGATGTTTCATAAGTTGGTAAACTTGTACAAAGCTCATTCAAGAACTTATAAGCACTCATCTTTCATGAAACTTTGTTTAGAGTCCTAGAAATGTGTTGTTAGATGTTTCATAAGTTCGTCAAACTTGTAGAAAGCACATTGAGACTCTTATAAACACTCATGTTGCATGAAACTTAGTTTAGAGTCCTAGAAACGCGTTGTTAGATGTTTCATAAGTTCGTGAAACATGTACAAAGCTCATTGAGACACTTATAAGCACTCATTCTGCATGAAACTTGGTTTAGAGTCCTAGAAACGCGTTGTTAGATGTTTCATAAGTTTGTCAAACTTGTACAAAGCTCATTGAGACTTATAAGCAATCATCACTACAAGAAAACACGGATTTCCCGATTGTACTATTAATCAGAAAATAGTCGCTAAAGGACAAGTTACGACTGTTGCGCGACTAACACATGTAGTCGAAAATCCTTAGTTGCTAAACTAGGTAGTCGTAAAATTGTCGTTAAGAGTCACTGAATTTTAAGACTCTTTAACGACAAAACTACGATTAATAAACATGAATAAGGGATGCTTTACAATAGTCGTAAGGGAGTCGTATTATATGTGACTATTTAGAGACTGTATTACTATTAATTGATATACGCAGGCGTATCTTGAATTAGTCAGTAAATAGTCGTTAATTTTTTTAGACTATTTACCGACTTTGTTGCGTCTACGATACGACTATATTATGACTATGTGGTGACTACTATTTGTAAAATTCTGATCATTTGGTATTAGTTTTGATTAGTTTTCCATTTGATTGAATTCTACAAATCTGATGCAATCTAACTGAAACTCAGAATTGAATATAAACATAAACATAAAACTATCCAAACAAACATACATTAAACATCAATTAATATCCATATACAAACATTCAAAAGTAAAAGTTGTTTGTTGATGGGATGGTGATAATTTATAAGTTACGTAAGTAGCAAGGAAAGTTGAGAGAGGTGTTGTGTTGTCTTGAGCTGCTTTAGTCTTCGTGAAGTCGAGAAACGTAGTATCAGTTTGGTGTAAATACTTCTCCACCAAGGAGAACTGGTTCAACTTCGCTTCTTGGTCAGCCAAAGCTTTGAGATGCTCTTCTTCACGCCTTTGATTAGCATTAGCTTGTTGTTCGATTTTATGTTGTGCGATCTTCAACTGCTCTTGCATAGAGACAAATGATGAAGACTCTAATTGTGTGTTGTTCCTGCTAGTGCCAGCATTTTCAAGACTCTCCTTGAAGCTCCCGAGTCCATATAGATTGCCTCGTGAATCCATATGTGTTGACTGTGAATAGAAAGACCAAAACAATAATCAAAAAGTATTAAACTTAAGATAAATATAGAAACGTGTATAATGAAAAATGTTTCATAGTACCTCGAGAAAGATGGAAGTATATTCATTTTGACGGATTTTCTCAAAATGTTGTTGAACAATCTTTGTTATCAACGGATCCCAAGTGTGGGTTTTCTACAAAAAAAAGAGAGGTAATTAATTCAAGTTAGTGAAAACAAAACGAAGATAAAGCGATGAGAATTACAAACGTACATCGAACTCGATAAAATATCTATCTTGTCTATTCCGAGACATACAAGTCCAACTATAGAAAGGACCATCAAACTTGTTCGTAAAAACTTTCGTAATTTTACAAACATGTTTAGATCCCTTGTCACGAGTAAACATGTAGTGTAAAGAAGCAAAGCGAAGAAATATAACCCAAATCATGACAAAGAAGCTTAGTCATGAATCAAAAGACAAACTAAGTGAAAGAAAACAAATCATGAAGCAATGAACAAATCATTTTACAAATTATACTAATCAAAGCAAAAGACGACAAATCAAGAGACAAAAATCATATAAAGAGAAACACATCAATGAAGAAAACACTGAGAATCAATGAAGAAGGAGAATCATACCAAGTCGTGTGTGGCGTTGGTGCGGGAGTCAGAACCCTTACAAATTGTTCTCGTCCTGGCATCGTCAATAGAGCATTCAACGTCGTCAGTGTCTCCTCCTGTAGCTCCGGTAGAGCATCCTCCGCAGCGTCGAAGATGTTCCCTTCAGAAGACGGACGACTCTGTGATTGAGAGTGATGAGGAGTTGTGGTCTCTAATTCTTCAGTCCTCTGGGTTTGAGGAGAATGAGGAGTAGTCGAGTTCTGGAAGAGAGCTACTGGCGGTGGATAGTCGCGTAGTCCCGGTGGTGGTGGCTTTGAAGGTCCGCGAAAATCCGACACTTGTTGTTGAGCCGATTGATTTTGAGTAGGCGCCGACCGGCGTGAACTCGTACTGCGTGGGAAGAGTGGGTCGCCTCAACACCGTCGGAATCCGCGCAACGTTCGGCGCCGTCTTCCTCTTTCGAACTTTCTTTGGATTTTGCATCGTTGTTAGCAGAGAGGATCGTTGATTCTTGCGGAGATTGGACGACGTTGTTGTAGACTCGACGAAGACGACGATTGGGGTAGATTTGGACGGATGCTCGACGGAGATTCATCGAATATCGGTGACAGAGATTCGGCGATTGAGAGAATGAGACGACTTAACGAGGTTAGGGTTAATTATTGGGAAAAAATATGTAGTCGCAAAAGAGTCACGTTTTTGTCGGAATATTTAGGCCAAAACTTTTTAACCCAAATACCAGTAGTCGTTAATTAGTTTGTGTACAATCATAATTTCTTAATTTAAGTTTAACTAAAATTATGCTTTTTAGTTGTAAGTTCACTAAAATTAATGACTTTTAATAAGAAATTTTAGCACAATTTGAAACATAATAATACATTATTTTGAATTTTAAAAATACGTTATATTGAAAAATTATTCTTCATATTCAGAAGAAGATAAATTACACTGAAATTCATCTTCTTGTTCTGCATCTCCGACATTGTAATCAAGATCTATTCGAACATGCTACATACATATCGGACACATGTGAGAAAGTGAATATATTTATTTACTCTTGTTGCGAAAAGTTGTTTAAATACCGCTCAATAGGCTGAAAGTAATCGCAATTTCTCAATACATATGAGTGTGCGCATTGATAGTCTCTCTCTGAAAGCCATAATTCACGCATTTCCCCACTTGGACGGCCTGCTTGAGTAAATATAGAAGGCACACCAAGGACATGATATACAGGTGCATCACCTTCATCAAATTTACTTAATTTGCACAACAAATGACTTTTAGATAATCCACATTAATATATAAAAAAGCACCATTGATTGTAATATTTACCACTAGTGGCAAAGTACTTACCTGGACTTTGTTTGTATATTTGCGGCAAAGTAATGTTCAGAAAATATGCAATCTCGTAATTGATGTATGATTGAACAATTGATCATGTTGCATACCTTTTGTTCTTCGCTTTTGATTTTAACTTTTTGAAAAACCTTTCAAAAAGATACATCCACATGTATTGGATTGGTCCTCCTAATTTAGCTTCGTATGGGTATAGGCAGGTGCTCCATCACATCAAAAAATGACGGTGACAATATTTTCTCCAAGTTGCATAGGATTATAATTATGTTCTGCTTTAGAATTTGCACGCGACTCGTATGCAAAGTTCTTGAACATAAATCCTGAAAAAATGCGCCAATCCCTAAAACATATATAAAGTTAAACTCCATCATGTTAATTAATGGAAAAATAATATTCTCAATTTAATCGTACCTGATATCGCTTGGTGGACATTGCGGTGTAGGAGTTCTACAAAGATAAATGGAAGTAGTCTCTCCATAAAAACATGGCAATCATGGCTCTTCATGCCCGAAAGCTTTCCATTCTCTATATTAACACAATTAGCCAAGTCTGACGCATAACCATCTGGAAATTTAATTGAATGTTTCAAACATTCTAGTAAACTTTTTCTTGCATCTTCTGACAATGTGTACGGTGGAAAAGGAGCTTTACCCTGACTATCAATGTGCAAGTGTGGCCTAGAACAAAATCGTTTTATATCCCGTCTTAAAATGATGTTTTCTTTTGATTTACCCTTCACACTGATAAGAGTATTCATGATGTTGACAAAAAAATTCTTTTCTGTATGCATCACATCACTATTATCTGGAAGATTAAGGTCCCTCCAATACGGCAGCTCCCAAAATATACTTTTGTTGTGCCAATTATGTTCCTTCCCATAGCCACACATTTTTTTGTCGTGACCATTTCCACCTACGATCTTCGTTCTCGGAGGATTGACACAATCTAAGCGCTCACATAAAACTTGCTCAGCGGTCAAAGGCGGAGGCGAGTACTCTCTCGATGCGTCTTTTCCCTTGAGGAAGTCTTTTTATTCCTTCTCAGTGGATGTCCATAAGGAAGAAATCTTCGATGACAATCAAACCAACATGTCTTCTTGCCATTAGGAAGATAGAAAGACTTTGTATCTTCCATGCAAATCGGACAAAACCATTTACCATGGGTTTTCCATCCCGATAACATTCCATAAGATGGAAAGTCGCTTATCGTCCACATAAGCACTACTTTGAGATTAAAATTTTGATTCAAGGACACATCGTATGCATTTACTCCAGCAGGCCACAACTCTTTTAACTTCGCAATAAGTGGTCGGAGAAAGACATCAAGACTACCTCGCGGATGATTCAACCCATAATTGAGGATTGTAAGAAACAAATACTCTTCATTTATGCACATACCAGGGGGTAAATTATATGGTGTCAAGATCACATGCCACAAAGAATGATTATGAGACATTCCAAATGGATTAAACCCATCTGTACACAATCCAAGGTAAACATTTCTTCAACAAAACGAGAATTTGATTCTGAAAATATATCCACTCCGCTGCATCAGAGGGATGACTCATTACTTCCTCATTTTCTCAGTGCTTGGCGTGCCATCTCATTGTCGTTGCAGTCTTGTGGCTCTGGTACATTCTCTTCAATTTGTCAGCAACAGGTATGATACGGAAGACCTAAATTGCGCATCAACTTCTCGGTTTCGTAATGTGAAGTGGTAGAATTATTTCCTTCCACTAAATAATCTGTTAGTAATTCGCAAACCGAATCTACTAAATTTTCACTCATATTATACTCAACCTTATTTTGCATGACTCCAACCGCTAATGACAACTGCGAGTGACCTTCACGACAACCATCATATAATGGATCTTTTGCACATTCGAACAAGTTGTAGGATCAATGTAACTGGTTCCTAAATTCATATTGATTTCTTCCCCATATTTATACCAAACAAAATAATCTGGCATAAATCCTCTACTAGAAAGATGATTCCAAATTCTTGCCCCGAGAGAAATTTTTCGTTTTTACAAACACTACAAGGGCAGAAAAACTTACCCCCATTATCATGTGTTAGAGGTTGACTATTTGCAAAAGTCATGAATTGCTCCACTCCCAATCTGAACTCTTCTGAAAAATTTCCCGTATCTTCATCGATCCGCCAGTTCATCCACTCCCGAGAATTGTTATAATGACTCGACATTATACAATTAAATGAAAAAGAGAATTTGAGATATCAAATTATATGATAAGAACCGTTTTCTTTTATGTTGAAGTTTGTGGATTGATGAGGAGGAGAAGTGGTCGAGATTTCTTTATATAGAAACTAATAAGCGACTACATTGCGAATAAAACTAAGTAGTCGCCAAAACCCGATATACCTAACAAAAAAACACGTGTTTTTTGCACCTAACTTAAACAACTGTTTTCCAACTATATAATGACCCACCGGAAAAGTAGTTATATAGTCGCTAAGTAACCGACTATTTTACGACTCTATGCAGTAGTCGGAAATTAGCTACTAATTACCTACTGTATTCTAAAAAAATTTTCCCCTAAATATATTACTCATATATCAGTCATTAAATTATGACTACATTACCGATTACTACCTACAGTCCTCAAATAACGACTGATATATGACTATACCGCTGGAGTCGTTAAATAGTCGTATAATAGCCGTTAAATAGTCACCAATTTTGACGACTAATCGCTTACTCGCTATCTGTAGTCGAAAATTCGTTGTTTTCTTGTAGTGCATGTTCCATGAAAGTTGGTTTAGAGTCCTAAAAATGTGTTGTTAGATGTTTCATAAGTTCGTCAACATTGTACAATCCTCATTGAGACACTTATAATCACAAATGTTGCATGAAACTTGGTTTAGTTTCCTAGAAACGCTTTGTTAGATGTTTAATAAGTTCGTCAAACTTGTACAAAGCTCATTGAGACACTTATAAGCATTCAAGTTGCATGAAGCTTATTTTAAAATCCTAGAAACGCGTTGTTAGATGTTTCATAAGTTCGTGAAACTTGTACAAAGCTCATTGAAAAACTTATAAGCACTAATGTTGTAAGAAATTTGGTTTAGAGTCCTAGAAACGCGTTGTTAGATGTTTCATAAGTTCGTAAAACTTGTACAAAGCTCATTGAGACACTAATAAACACACATGTTGCATGAAACTTGGTTAAGAGTCCTAGAAACGCGTTGTTAGATGTTTCATAAGTTCTTGAAACTTGTACAAAGCTCATTGAGACACGTATAAACACTCACGTTGCATGAAACTTGGATTAGAGTCCTAGAAACGCGTTGTTAGATGTTTCATAATTTGTCAAACTTGTACAAAGCTCATTGAGATACTTATAAGCACTCATGTTGCATGAAACTTGGTTTAGAGTCCTAGAAATGCGTTGTTAGATGTTTCATAAGTTCGTCAAACTTGTAAAAATCTCATTGAGACACTTATAAATACTCATGTTGCATGAAACTTGGTTTAGAATCCTAAAAACGCTTTGTTAGATATTTCATAAGTTCTTGGTTGTTCTGTCGAGCTTGGGCTGCCATAAAATCAGCCATCTGTTGTCGCATCAGTGCGATCTCAGCATTTCCGTAAGCTTGTTGGTTTTGTCCATCGGCTTATCCATTGTCGGCATCAATCTGATTACCATTACCGTCGAATTGAGGATTGTTATCCATGTTGATATCTCTTCCTCTGTTGCGACGATTGGTGCGTTCGATTATTGCTAATTCAGCGTTGTCAAAAGCGAGTAGATTGTCAACTCCTTCGCTTCTTCTTTGCATTCACCTGAAACAAAAAAGAAAAATAGTAAGTAACTAAAGTATAATAAAGAAAAGCTTAGACTAAATTCAAATATAATTATCGAAGGTAACACAATTGGTCCCCGGCAACGGCGCCAAAAACTTGATACTCAGAGGTTTTAACCCTAAAATAAACTACTGCAAGTGCACAACAATTCGTGTATTATTTAAGGATCGAATCCACAAAGACCAATGGTTACACTAAAACTCTTAAATTCAAATAAAGCTAAGTGACACAAGAAAGTTTGTTTAGTGATTGAAAGCAATAAGTTAGAAAACAAAAAACGGTTGTAAACAATATATTAAAAACGTCAGACACCAGAATTAATCGCAAAAAATAGTTATCACTAGATAAATATATAATAGAGAAAGTAATTAAACACCGTTTTTAAACTCAGATCACAAATTATAGATTGACCCCTCTCGGGCGTATCAAATCCCTATGCTAACAATTATGGAAACTAAACTCTCGTTTGTGTTCGATAAATCTTAGCATGCAGTTCGTCTAAGTCTGATATGTTCACAAAAAGCAATAACATCTACTATCGCAGGCTAAGGACGTTTTGCTCATCTAGGTTTTATCAGGTTTCTAAACCAACTCTCGTTGCGCCTAAATAACCTAAAATCATGAACTATAATTCGTCAATCAAGTTCAAGCAATGCGAACAACCTAGATGAAGAACCCTAAGATAAATTCCCTACCTATCAATCTAATTAGAAATTCCTAATTTCCTTTGAAACCTTGAAACCTAACTAGAAAACTACTCAAACATATTCATGATCAAGCAATTCAATATGTTTTTAAAAATTATGAATAACAAAATAGGGTAGAAAATCTCTTCTATATAAGTTGTAAACTCTGAAAAACATATTATGAAAGCACACCCCTGAAAGAGGTTAAAAACAGGTTTTTATAGGTTTTGGTCGAATCCCTTACAAAATAAGAAAAGTTCTAGGCAAAAACTAAAATAAAAGGAAATTAAATGTTCTGATGCGGAGCAGGGATTGATCGATCCCTAGGTAGGATCGATCGATCGACTTGAAGATCGAGACATCCTTCGACTTTTAGTCGATCTGATTTTTCTCTGTAAGTTTTCCTGAATGGAGATCGATCGATCGCTAGAAGGATCGATCAATCCTTGTGAAGATCTACGTATATTCGGCTCTTGGCCGATCTAGAAAAACTCCGTAAGTGTGAGTATTAAGGGATCGATCGATCGATCGATCACTTATAAAGATACTAAGCCGGAGTACCACCGAGACCATAAGACAATTTCTAGTGGTGTTAAAGAAGAGACCAAGATAACGTTTATGGACATAAGTGGTACTTCCTTGAGTAACATTAGATGTTACAAATGTCAAGTCATGGTTCACTACGTCAAGTGTATTTACTACTTGACAATGGTGATATCATATCACATGGTTCTGAATCTGATTCTGATAAAGAAGAAGAAGAAGAATTTGCGGCTATTGGTGACCAAGGAGATACGAAGTCAAGTGGAGGAGCTGATGAAGAAAGGTCATATCCGTGAGAGTATGAGTCTGTGTGCGGTACTGGTGTTGCTCGTGCCAAATAAAGATGGCACTTGGCGTATGTTGATTGTCGAGCCATCAACAACATCAAAGTGAAGTATCGCCACTCTATTCCTATATTAGATGATATGTTAGATGAATTGAGTGGTTCTAAAGTGTTCTCTAAGATTGATCTTAATAGTGGTTACCAACAGATTAGGATGAAGGAAGGCGATGAGTGGAAGACAACCTTTAAGACTAAGCAAGGGTTGTATGAATGGCTTGTGATGCCATTTGGCTTGACTAATGCACCTAGCACTTTTATGCGACTAATGAACCATGTTTTGAGGACTTTTATAGGTGTCTTTGTGGTGGTGTATTTTGATGACATTCTGATCTATAGCAAGAGCATGGAGGAACAACTCACCCGCATCCAAGCGGTCCTAGAAGTTCTAACAAAAGAACACTTGTTTGCTAACTTGAGTAAACACATATTTTGTACTAACCAAATCGTCTTTCTAGGTTTTGTTGTGAGTACATATGGTGTTCATATCGATGAGGAGAAGATCAATGCCATTAAAGATTGGTCGATCCCAAGGAGCGTCGGAGAAGTGAGGGGCTTTCATGGTCTAGCTCGATTTTATCGACGGTTTGTCAAAGACTTTATTACCATAGTTGCACCATTCACCAAAGTAATCAAGAAGAAAGTAGGCTTCAAGTGGGGAGAAGCACAAGAGCATGCCTTTCAGGCTCTTAAAGAGAAGCTTATCAATTCTCCTTTACTTGTTTTACCTGATTTTCTTAAGACTTTTGAGATTGAGTGTGATGCGTCTGGTGTAGGCATTAGAGTTTTTCTAATGCAGGATAGAAGGCCAATTGCATACTTTAGTGAAAATCTCAGAGGTTCCACCATTAACTATCCGACCTATGATAAATAACTCTACGCGCTGGTGAGAGCTCTACAGACGTGGCAACAATACTTGTGGCCTAATGAGTTCGTGATACACACAGATCATGAGTCCGTGAAGCACTTGAAGGGCCAACAAAATCTGAACAAGAGACACGGTCGCTGGATAGAATTCATTGAGACCTTCCGGCACGTCATTAAGTATTAAAAAAGGTAAGGAGAATGTAGTCGTTGATGCATTGTCCCGGAGGTACACTCTTCTCAATACTTTATCATCTAAACTCATTGGATTTGACCTGCTTAAGGACTTCTATGAAACTGGTTATGAGTTTAGTAACGCATATAGGAAGTGTACTAGATTCGCATGTGATGGGTATTATAGTCAAGATGGTTATCTCTTTTATAACAATAAGTTGTGTGTGCCTAATGTTTTTGTTAGAGAGTTATTAGTCAGGGAATCCCATGGAGGAGGACTCGCATGATACTTCGGGGTGACAAATACTCTTAGCAGCCTACAACAACACTTCTATTGGTCGAACATTCGTAGAGACGTTGAGAGAGTCTGTTGTAGATGTACCACTTGCAAGCAGGCTAAGAGTAAGGTTCAACCTCACGGTTTGTATCTTCCCTTACCTATTCCTAACCACCCTAGGACAGATATATCTATGGATTTTGTAGTAGGATTTCCTAGAACTAGGACTGGTAGAGACTCGATCTTTGTGGTAGTTGATAGATTCTCTAAGATGGCTCATTTTATTGCGTGTCACAAGACCGATGATACTATAAATGTTGCTAATCTTTTCTTTAGAGAAGTTGTTAGGCTACATGGTATGCCACATCTGATTGTTTCGGAAAGAGATACCAAGGTCCTAAGCCACTTTTGGAGAACCTTGTGGGGCAAGCTAGGACCGAGGTAGTAAACATGTCCTTGTCCACCTTGATAAGGACCCCGGGTTTTCCTATCACTAAGGTTTTAACGAGGCAAGTTAATCACTTACATCAGCCAATTAGTTGTTATCTTGATCTTCGTGTAGGCAAGGCACAACTACACACCATTCTGTTCCACAAAGCTCGCCATTCACCCCCCTGATCTTATATCTTTTTATTATAAACATTATAAGTGTTATCAACGTTATAAACTTTTGTGTGTTTACGTTATTTCCTTTTTTCGGTTTAAGTTGAGACAAAGCCCTAAGGAAGAGAAGCGACTTGTGCTCTCTTCCCCTTTATAAGTCTCGCCTCTTTCTTAATCGTATTCAGAAAACTTCATATCAAAAACCTTTTACATGTTTAGTTCACCGACTTTGCGAAGAAGTTTGATCTCCTCTAAGCCGTTAGCTTAACCGGAGATCTTCTATCTCTTATCAAGCTCATCATCGCTTGTTAAGTTATTCATCACCATCTCTACCTTCTTTTATCTCCACTTCGCAGCCACTTGATCTATCTTTCACCATCAAACCACATAGAATCATCCATCTATCCGCTGCATCACTCATAGGCATCCACCTTATCACCATAGCCTTTGTTTAGAGCGCATATCTGTTAGGGCGATCGTATCAGAAGACTGGTTTAGTGTCCTGGAAACCACGTTTTTAGATATTTCATAAGTTCGTAAAACATGTAGAAAGCTCATTGAGACAATTATAAGCACTCATGTTGCATGAAACTTGGTTTAAAGTCCTAGAAACGAGTTGTTAGATAATTCATACGTTTGTCATACTTGTACAAAGCTCATTAAGACACTTATAAGCACTCATGTTGCATGAAACATTGTTTAAAGTCCTAGAAACGCGTTGTTAGATGTTTCATAAGTTCGTCAAACTTGTAAAATGCTCATTGAGACACTTATAAGCACTCATGTTTCTTGAAACATGGTTTAGAGTCCTAGAAACCTCGTTGTTAGATGTTCTATAAGTTCGTAAAACTAGTACAAAGCTCATTAAGGCACTTATAAGCACTCATGTTTCATGACGCTTGGTTTAGAGTCCTAGAAACCATATCATGGAACTTGTACAAACCTCATTGAGACACTTATATGCACTAATGTTGCATGAAACTTGGTTTAGAGTTCTAGAAACGCGTTGTTAGATGTTTCATAAATTCGTCAAACTTGTACAAAGCTCAATGAGACACTTATAATCACTCATGTTGCATGAAACTTGGTTTAGAGTCCTAGAAACGCGTTGTTAGATGTTCCATAAGTTTGTTAAACTTGTACATAGCTCATCAAGACACTTATAAGCACTCATGTTGCATGAAACTTGGTTTAGAGTCCTATAAATGCTTTATTAGATGTTTAATAAGTTTGTCAAACTTGTACAAAGCTCATTGAGACACTTATAAGCACTCATGTTGCATGAAGCTTGTTTTAGAGTCTTAGAAATGCGCTGTTAGATGTTTATAAGTTTGTGAAAACTTGTACAAAGGTCATTGAGACACTTATAAGCATTCATGTTGCATAAAACTTGGTTTAGAGTCCTAGAAACGCGTTGTTTGATGTTTCATAAGTTTGTCAAACTTGTACAAAGCTCATTGAGACACTTACAAGCATTCATGTTGCATGAAACTTGATTTAGAGTCCTAGAAACCAGGTTGTTAGATGTTTCATAAGTTCTTCAAACTTGTAAAAATCTCATTGAGACACTTATAACTACTCATGTTTCATGAATCGTGGTTTAGAGTCCTAGAAACCACGTTGTTAGATGTTTCATAAGTTCGTCAAACTTGTATAAATCTCATTGAGACACTTATAAGCACTCATTTTGCATGAAACTTGTTTTAGAGTCTAGAAATGCATTGTTAGATGTTTCATAAGTTCGTGAAACTTGTACAAAGCTCATTGAGACATTTATAAGCACTCATGTTGCGTGAAACTTGGTTTAGAGTCCTAGAAACGCGTTATTAGATGTTTCATTAGTTCGTAAAACTTGTATAAAGCTCATCGAGACACGCGTAAGACCTATGACGTGATAAAAAAGGTTTCAACTCAGTTCAACAAGTTCAAGAACATATCACACAAGTTATCACACAATGCGAATCAACAAGCAATAGATGAATCAAGTAGCACCAACTAGAATAAAGCAAACAGAGATATTGAAACGTGTTAAGCAAGAATTTAAATGTATGTAGCAAGCTCAATCTATCACCTAATCAATTCATAAAGAAAGCTATGTATCAATGAGCAAATAAGTAACACAGGTCGTGAGCTAAACAAGGATAGACCAAACAAAAAGGAAAAGATGACAAAAAGTCAAGTTTTAAAGAAAAAGAAAATGTCCTAAAACGCAGATTTGAAAGAAAAGAAAACAATCTTCAGAACTTGTACACAAGTTCTCTATGACAATTAAAACAAGCTAAGATCAATTACACATAATCAGGTTGAACTCAAGAACATTTTCAGAACATATTAAAACAATATGAGTTACAACGAGTTCTTAGCAAATCAAAATAGAACAAAGAGAGCTGTTTCAAATCATGATAAACACGTTTTAACAAACATATTCAAGCACACAAATAGACCTAAACAAGTCTAATTCGACTTGAACAAACAAATTCAAGAAACTTGTTAAACAAGCACAAAAAATTTAGATTAAGGTTCTTAACGATTCTATGTGACGGTTATGGTTCTTAATAAGATAAAAACGTGATTAGGGTTTTAGAAACTCTTAGATTTTATTCAAAGAGGGCTCTGATACCACATGATGAGAACTCCCCCGAGGATCTTGTCTTTGAATGTAGCTACAACACGAATAAGATCTGTTTTCTTGTTCTTGATGAATCGATGGCTATGAATGGAATAGATAGTGATGTAAGTGCACGTTTTTGTGGTGGAATGAAGGTGGAAGTGTGAGATATGGATGGTGAACGTCTCTAGCAAGTGATGAGGAGCTTGCTAGATGGTTAGTAGAGTCTCTTGTAAGAACAAATATTGTAAGAGCCTCAGATTCAATCTCGGATCAGTTTTGAGTCCAAACTTGTTGAAAGTGTTTTGTATAAACCTTGACTACTTTATTATGATAGGAGGCACGAAAATATATAGAGAAGAGGCACAATGGCTTCCTCTTTCTCTAGGGTTTATGCAAAAACACAAATAAGGAAAGTGCAAAAACAACAAGAAGTCTTTAAAACATAAAGAAAACAACATATAGTTGTAATATAAGTGGTAAGGCGTTGGGATCTTGAATAAAACAACAAGGAATGTCTCGCCTTGACACTTAGCCAAATAACAACACAATGTAGCTTAGACGAAAGTGAATTATCGAGCCTCGTTAAAACCTTAGTGATAGGAAAACACAAGTTGGGATAAAACCTTTTCGATTAAGGGAAAAGAGTACAAGATAACCACTTAGCTACTCATTGGTTTTTGTTGAGCTTTCCATCCAATTCCTTCGTGGTGCCCGGTGCCTTGATGCTCTTTGCCCGATACCATGATCATATCATAATGTGAACTCCTTTTAGCCATCTCCTTAGCTTTGAACCTCCTTATCTTCTCCTCTGGTACAAGCTCAGCTACAAGATCCTCCTCATCCAATAACAAGCTAGGTGAGATCATATGATCGTACTTGAGCCTAAAAAAACAAATTATGTCGATTAATTAAAAAAACCGAATAAAAACAAATTAGTTATTAAAGTATATAAACAACATTTGTTTTTATTTTTCTTTTATTCTAGATTTTTCTTTTAGTCCTATAGTCGAGTCGTTTTTTGAGTCAAAAATTTGTTTTCAAAACTAAGTATGATGCATTATGATCTTGTTCTTGACTAACCAACTAACTTTAAAGACCATTTGACAACAAAGTTAAGGACCGCGGGATTTCAGAAACCCCATGACATATCACCAGTTCCACATGAAAGTCCCTTTTACTCGCATATCTTTCGGTTAACTGATTTTCTCACTTTGGGTTTTGAGATGCATTGGATACGTTTTTTCTTTCAGGTCCTATAAGACATCTATGTGTAGTATGGTTCCCCTCTCTCTTCTCTTCTAAAAAGGTTACATTATTTGAAAAAGTCGTGAATATTGGTTGAAAATATGCGATTTCGAAAGTAGAATGTAAACTCGTGTTCTTTTGAAATTCGTGGAATACAAAACCATGAAGCGACTTCCCTTCTAAGAAAAAAACAAAGGGAAAAACCAAGGTCGAATTAAAAAAATACAAATGACACCCTAGAGAAAGTTAGGGAGACATTCGACCTTAAGGAAGCGAGAAAAGAGAGAGGAAAGGAACCAGAAGAGGATGTTCTTAGTGCTTAGGAAACCCGAAAGTTAAAACTTATGTCTAGTGATTGATTTTCCCTTAGTGATACCGCACTTTTATTTGTTTTAAGAGATTAAGAAGTCAGTTGAGGTGAAACCGTAGATTTTCGAGTATTAGTGGAATTAGAGTATTGTGAGGGTGATTTTGTGGTGGTAGTATGGTTTTAAGGTTCAAAGCTAGTGTTTGTCTTATGTGGTTTGTGGGTTACTTTGGAAAGGATAGGATTAAGTGATTATGCAAAATATTTAGAGTTTTTTGAAACATCTTCTTCTCACTTAGTGTCTTGTTTTGTTCGAGGACAAACAAAAGGCTAAGTCTGGGGGAGTTAATGTGTGGCGTTTTTAACGTTTTTAACATAAGATTTAGCCACACAATAGAGTCTTTTTATGTGTCTTTAGTTGTTTTACAGGTAATAAAAGGCACAGTGGCGTCCCGAGGCACTAAGGATGGACTTATGGAGTTTTCAAGGCAAAAGAACGAAGAATGCAGAAGAAAGGAAAAGGATCGATCGATCCTCATAAGAGATCGATCGATCCCTTAATTCCCAAACTTACGGAGTTTTTCTGGATCGGCCAAGAGCCGAATATACGTCGATCTTCACAAGGATCGATCGATCTTTCTAGCGATCGATCGATCTCCCTTCAGGAAAATTTACGGAGAAAAATCAGATCGAGCAAAAGTCGAACGATGTCTCGATCTTCAAGTCGATCGATCGATCCTATCTAGGGATCGATCGATCAATAGGATCGATCGATCCCTACTTCGCATCATAACATTTAATTTCCTTTTATTTTAGATTTTGCCTAGATATTTTCCTATTTTGTAAGGGATTCGCCCAAAACCTATAAAAACATGTTTTTAACCTCTTTCAGGGGTGTGCGTTCATAATATAAGTTTTTTAGAGTTTACAACTTACAGAGAAGAGATTTTCTACTGTATTTTTTATTCATAATTCTTAAAAACATATTGAATTGCTTGGTTATGAATATGTCTGAGTAGTTCTCTAGTTAGGTTTCAGGGTTTCAAATGAAATTAGGAATCGCTAAATTAGATTGATAGGTAAGGAATTTAACTTAGGGTTCTTCATCTAGGTTGTTCGCATTGCTTGAACTTGATTGACGAATTATAATTCATGATTTTAGGTTATTTAGGCGCAACGAGAGTTGGTTTAGAAACCTGATAGATTGCGAGAGTAGATATTATTGCGTTTTGTGAACATATCATACTTAGAAGAACTGCATGCTAAAATTTATCGAACACAAACGAGAGTTTAGTTTTCATACTTGTTAACATAGTGATTTGATACGCCCGAGAGGGGGTCAATCTATAATTTGTGATCTGAGTTTAAGAACGGTGTTTAATTACTTTATCTAGTGGTAACTATTTCCTGCGATTAATCCTGGTGCCTGACGTTTTTAATATATTGTTTACAACTGTTTTCTATTTTCTAACTTATTGCTTTCAATCACTAAACAAACTTTCTTGTGTCAATTAACTTTATTTAAAATTAAGAGTTTTAGTGTAACCATTGGTCTTTGTGGATTCGATCCCTATATACTACACGAATTGTTATGCACTTGCAGTAGTTTATTTTAGGGTTAAAACCTCTAAGTATCAAGCTCGGTGTCAAGGAACTCTTGTGTCTCGAGCTTCAGCATCTACGAGGTGGATGTTACGGACTGCTCTGAATTGAGAAGCACCCGAAACGCCTTTTCCTTTGGCAATGCGCAGAGCCTCAGAAGTTGTCGGCTTGTGTCCACTCTCAGAATCTGAGCTAACTCCCTTGTCTTTGTTATGGCGTTGAGCACATTCGATGGTGAGTTGTTGCTGAATTTGTTGAGGAAGCACTTTGCTTCATTGTCTCGCTAATCTGCTTAACAATCATCTTCTTAAGGCTAACAATTTTCTCGGGTGGGATCTCCATGTACCTAATTCAAGAAAAGAAACTCGAAGTAAATTTCTCAAAGAAGATACAAAGAGTTGTAATGATGAACAAGAAACAAGTTTTCAAACGGATGCCAAACAGATTCAAGTTTTATCGTTTCTAAAAGTACTAAAGCGTGCCTACCAAGTTCGAAGAGAAGTAAATAAGGTTTACGGAGCCAACACGATTAGTTCAAGTAAAAAGAAAAGAGAAACACGTTTTGAACAAAAAGGAAAACACATATTCAGTTTCTAAAAAGGTTTGTAAGTTTTATAAGAAAATGGAAAATTCCTTTTTTTTACAAGCCGAATAAGGAAAAACGTGATGACCAAGTTCTAAAAAGGAAAAAGAGTTCTTGGTAAGCAATAACCTAAAAATCGACCACACAAATCTCAGCAAGCAATTGATGAATCAACGGAAACTAGGGGTGGGCATTCGGGTCTGCGGGTCGGGTTCGGGTAAACCCGATCGGGTTCGGGTATTTCTTGTAGAAAAATTTAAGACCCAATAGGGTAATTTAAAATTTTGGTTCGGGTTCGGTTCGGGTTTTACCGGGTTCGGGTCGGTTCGGGTTTCAAATTTAAGAACCGGTAAATACCCGGAAAAATCGGGTACCCAAAAATATCGGGTATTTTTACCCAAATACCCGAAAATTACCCAAATACCCGAAAAATTATCCAAATACCCGAAAAATTACCCAAAAACCCGAAAATATTATCCAAATACCCGAAAATTTTATAAAAATATTAAATATATTAAAAAATAATAAATATATTAACAAAATATCAATTGTTTTACGTAAAAATGAATTTAATTCCAAGTTTTCACAATAAATGTATTTAATTTTCGGTAATTAATTTAATATTATTTGGATATAAATCTATTTAGTTTGATATTATATATAAATAAATATATATTATATGTATAAATGTATATAACTATGGATTATCGGGTACCCGTTCGGGTATCCGTTCGGGTATCGGGTTCGGTTCGGGTTTTACCCTATACCCGCGGGTCCATGACTCACATACCCGATAGGGTAATTAACTAATACCCATACCCGTCGGTTCGGGTTTTTTCGGGTCGGATTCGGTTCGGGGAACGGGTTTTGGGTATTATGCCCATCCCTAACGGAAACACACTAAAGTTTTCTCAACTTAAACCGAAAAAGGAAATAACGGAAACACACTAAAGTTTATAACGTTGAAAACGCTTATAATGTTTATAATAAAAAGATATAAGATAGGAGTGGTGAATGGCGAGATTTATGGATCAGAATGGTGTGTAGTTGTACCTCGCCTACACGAAGATCAAGACTAAGTGTCTGATGTCAGTGGTTTACTTGCCGCTTTAAAACCTTAGTGATAGGAAAACTCGGGGTGGGATAAAACCTTCTCGACTAAGGACAAAAGAGTAAAAGATAACCACTTAAGCACCTAGCAACATACCTCTTCTTCTTCGGTCATGTGCATGAAGGTGTTGAAGATTTCCTGAGCTCCTTCCTCTCCAAGTATCTTCTCCTTGAGCATTGTATGCACTCCTAGAGCTAGCTCCTTGACCTTGGACCGAGTAATTCTCCCTTCCTGCTACTTGACATCGGTCTTAATAGGTGGCTCCTTGCTCTGATCCTCGACTATGTCCAGCTCCTTGACCACGATCGCATCAGCTTCAGGCAATATGAGTGCTTATAAGTGTCTCAATGAGCTTTGTACTAGTTTTACGAACTTATGAAACATCTAACAACGTGGTTGCTAGGACTCTAAACCATGTTTCATGCAACATGAGTGCTTATAAGTGTCTCAATGATCTTTGTACAAGTTTAACGAACTTATGAAACATATAACAACGCGTTTCTAGGTTTATAAACCAAGTTTCATGCAACATGAGTGCTTATAAGTTCCTCTATGAGCTTTGTACAAGTTTCATGAACTTATGAAACATCTAACCACGCGTTTCTAGGACTCTAAACCAAGTTTAATGCAACATTAGTGCTTATAAGTGTCTCTATAAGCTTTGTACAAGTTTAACGAACTTATGAAACATCTAACAACGCGTTTCTAAGACTCTAAAACAAGTTTCATGCAACATGAGTGCTTATAAGTGTCTCAATGAGCTTTGTACATGTTTGACGAACTGATGAAACATCTAACAACGCGTTTCTAGGATTCTAAACCAAGTTTCATGCAACATGAGTGCTTATAAGTGTCTCAATGATCTTTGTACAAGTTTTACAAACTTATGAAACATCTAACAATGCGTTTCTAGGACTCTAAACCAAGTTTCATGCAACATGAGTGCTTATAAGTGTCTTAATGAACTTTGTACAAGTCTCACGAACTTATGAAATATCTAACAACGTGGTTTCTAGGTGATGCGGGAGAAAAAGTTATAAATGTTATAACATAAGGCGAAGAAGGAAGTGGGTTTGTTTTCACTATGTTGGTCCAACTCCAATCAAATTATATGAAGACTAATGGGTTGAATGTAGTCAAAGAGTCATTTTTGTCACAATTAAAGACTACAATTATCTAAGTGTTTTAATTACTCTTTTTAGAAGTTTGAAAGTCTTTTTGGGGATCCTAAAGGTCTTGTATACCTTTGGGTGCATTTATTTCAAGTTTTCTATGTAATGCCTCTATATAATGAGGCTCTTCTATATTGAATAAAGTCACAAAACGAGTTTAAGAATTTGGAGAGTCTTTGTGACCCCTTGGATCTGTTTAGATCATTTTACTTTATCCTTTGGTTTTGGTAGAGCCATTGGTGATGGTCTTTAAGCGTCTTTATCACTTGTTGTGGTGCAAGTGTGGTGTTAGCTCATCGGGTTTCTTTATCGATTATGGTGTTTCGGCTTTACGAATCGTGATGATCGATCCCGTTTTTTCCTTATTCACTTCTACCCTGTTTTGGTTATTCTTTCGTTTTATCATTCACTCCATTCGCTTCCAATATAACGCGTCAAAGTGGTATCAGACCAAATACAGGTTGTTGGAGTGAAGTTTTCATTATTCTTTTGTTCTAAAATTCATCATGGATTTTCCTAGAGGATTGACTCTTGAGCTTGCAAATGCAAGATATGGTTTAAGCTTTCAATAACATGAACGTGTAAGGGTAGCCAAGGAGACAGAGGGTTGCACAAGATCGTTCATATTAAGATGAAGGTGAATATTCTTCTCATGGTTCTAATCTTGATCCATAGATTTTCATGGAACGTGGGAGAAAGACAAGGAACAACCGTCCACAACATCATCAACGTCATTATGAGAAGGAACTCAAGGTGGAATATCCTTATTTTGAGGGTAATCTAAATATAGAAGATTTCCTTGATTGGCTTATATCCATGGATAAAAGCCTTTGAATATAGCACTTATGACAATGAGAAGAAGTTTAAGGTAGCAACATTGAGGTTCAAGAGTTATGCTAGCCTTTGGTTGGATACTCTTAAGTCACAACGCGTTAGAGAAGGAAAGACCCGTATTAGGTCTTGGGATAAGCTGAAACGGCTTATGAAGAGGAGATTCTTACCCGATGATTACAAGAAAGATTTGTACATGTAGCTTACACACTTGCAGCAAGAGAAGAGCACCGTTGAGGAGTACACAAGAGATTTTGATCTTCAGCAATTGAGGTGTGATGTTCAAGAGCCACAAGAGAGGACCATGGCACGTTTTGTACATGGATTGAATGAATATATTGAGTCTAAAGTGCAGCTACAATATTTTTGGACTCTTGATGACGTGAAGAAGCTTGCTATCAAGGTGGAAAAACATATTAAAGGGGGAAAGAAGCAATACACAAGACCTTACAACTATGGTTCTTTTTTTACTCCAAAGATGGGTGTTAAGAGTGAAGCTAGCAGCAACACTAAGAAGATTGAATAAAAGGTTACTACAACACCTACTGATCTTACTACAAGGAAGAAGTGCTTTAAGTGTCTAGGATTTGGGCATTTTCAAGCTGATTGTCCAAATCGAAGAATTATGACAATGCAAGAAATCCAAGAGATTGAGGAAGAATTGAAGAAGGAATCTCTTGATTTGGAAGTTGTGGATCAGAATAGGAGTTGGAATAGGAGTTGTTCTTGTTCAAGGACAACGACATGTCGCTTATTTTAGTGAGAAGCTCACGGGAGCTAGAAAGAACTACTCAACCTATGATAAGGAATTTTATGCGATTGTGAGAGCTCTTGATCATTGGAAACAGTATTTGAGGACAAGACAATTTGTTCTACATTCTGATCATTAGGCATTAAAATTCATTAACAATCAACACAAACTCAATTCAAGATATGCTAAATGGGTGGGGTTTCTTCAATCTTTCTCATTTTTTTCTAAGTACAAAGCTGGAAAAGTGAATGTGGCGTCAAATGCACTCTCTAGGAGGTATGCTTTGAAATCTATCCTTGGTTCTAGGATTATGGGTTTTGAGATGATGAAAGGACTCTACGATGGAGATCTAGACTTTACACAAGTCTACAATGAGTGCAAGAAGGGAGATTCAAATCAATATCTACTACAAGACAAATTTCTTTTCAAAGGAAACAAGTTGTGTGTTCCTAATATTGAGATTTCGAACTATGTATGATGAGATTTGGTGAGATTAGGGAGATTAAGTTCTTGTGTTCTCTCAAGAACACTAAGAACAAGAGAGAGAAAGAGAGAAAATTGTAATGAAAGTTTCTTTTAGATTATGAAGAGAGACTAAGTCTCCTTAAATTTCATAAATAGTTTACAACACATATATAAAGAGAATAATACAAAGGTTTTGTTGTGGATAAGAAAAGAGAGGTAGAAGGAATATTCTTTTTGTGCTTTGATCCACATAACTGTTGCTTCCCTCTTAGTCGCTACGGTTATTGGATTCTCACTTTCACTTTTCCTTAACTTTGATTAACCTCTTTCTCCTCTTCGGTTTGATACAAATATTGTGTTGACTTTGTGTGTTGACTTATACGGACGTTGACTTTATTTGTGTCTTTACTTAATGTCTCATAGAGATTAACATTAGTTCTAACACTCCTCCTCAAGCTTAGCCTCATCTAAAGGCTAAGATTGGACATTGCTTAAACAAACCTCATTAAAACCCTTAGTAAGCAAAAACACTTGGGATAAAAGCATTACTAAGGAAAAAAGAGTGTAAGTTTTTGCAATTAGGGGTCTTCTAATCTTGGCCTTGAGTTCTTTGACTTTGGCCGAAGCTCCCCCTTAAAATAGAACCGGTTTTGATCTTTTTCTTTGTCGTGTTCTTCAATAGGAGTTCTTTGGACACTCAACACTTCTTCTTGACTTGGTGTTGAGTTTTTTTATTCTTTGATTTGGTCTTCACGGTTTGTTCTTCACAAACTTGAGTGTGAGACTTTGAGTCGAACATGATGACTCCCTTTCCTTCTCTTTGCTTCTTCTTTGAACTTCCTTTTTGTCTTTGGTTTATTACTCCTTTGAACCTTCAAAGATCCAAGTGAATTTAGACTTAGTAAAGACAATTTGGATATATAAATGATAAGCTTAATCTAAAGTCATCTTGATCCTAGATTTAAGTAATTCCTTTTAACAAGTGATTGATCATAGACTAAGCAAGATTATGAGGTTTAGTTCTAGTCTAATGATTCTTATTTAAGTATATTAAAGAGAAGGTTTAGGGATAGCCTTTAGTTCGTAGTGGAATGACTTTTCCTTTTAGTTGCATCTAGGTTTTGAGCTTTGGCTTCTTCTTGAAGTCTTTGTTTTCTCCTTTGTGCAGTTGGAACAAGGATTTGTCGGAGTCTTTGGCTAAGCTCTTGGTAGATGCATAAGCCGAGTAAAACGATTAGGCCTTGCAATTGAGAGTTACTTTGGCCGAGAGTAAGTAGAGCCGATTTGGTCATATTGATTGATCGATCTCTTTCTAGAACATGGATGACTCGACTTTGTCTTTGCTAAGTACTTGGACGAGCCTAGTGTTGATGAATTGATGTTGTCTTGTCATTGCTAGAGCCTTGATCAAGCCACATGATGTTGAGTTCCTTTCTTCAAGGACTCAGTTTGATGATTAGGTGAATTGGTATTTCTCTTGAAGAGGATTGACCAAGGATTGATGATGGTTGAATGGATTGACCTTGTTTCTTTGTGGAGGCTTGGCCAAGTGAATGATGAAAGCTCTTTGACATCTTGAGCAAGCTTTTATCTTCCTACAAGTGTCCTTGGCTAAGTTGCAGTTTCTTCTTTTCTTCTTTGTTATCATAAGCTTCAAGGAAGCCTAGATTGACTTTCGGTCTTACACCATCTTGGTATTTGACCGGGAGTCTTTGGCTTCATATCTTCTTGATATTTTGCCGAGAGTGGTGGTCGATTGTGTTGATCTTGACTTGCTAGGTCTTGACCAATTCAGGAGCCTTGTCCTTTGGTAAGTGACTTACGTCGTACTACTTTGCACCAACCGTGAGGACACGAAAAAGAGAGCCAAGGAGATATGATGACAGAGGCATTCAAACAACGTACGCGGTGGAAGGAGTACCTGACATATTTTTTCTAGTTGGTCGGCTCAGCGGACGCATAAAATAGGTTTGGTGGAGCAACGAGGATGAAATTCATTGTGCCCACACGTACATTCTATTGAACTGCGATATTGTTACTCCATGGGAAAGGTAAAATTCAATTTTTTTTAATACTCTTTTATTACAACATGTCATAAAATATTGCTTACTTATGATATTGTCATATAGTATCTTCGTCGAACAAGTTCAAGAAGGAATTCATGGGAAATCTGAAGATGACCTCGATTCCCGTAAAGTTCAACACTTTGTGATGTGGTTGCAAAGAAATGTATGAAAATATCTAATATGAAATTACATACCAACCTAATATATTTAAACAAAATTAATTTTGATGTTTGTAGATTAAGTACGAGGACGAATCTTATCCGGTGTGGTTCCACGAGATGCTACAACGTCCCCTTGCGAAGATTTGGACGTCACCAATGTATTTTACAAGAGGTTATGCTTTCCACGCGTACGAGTACGGTCGACATCGAACAAGTGTTAACTACGGTGTTTGTGTTAGAGGAGACATTGATTTCTACGGAATCATCCAAGAAATCATAGAAATAACGTTTTCCGAGTTGCTCATGTTGAAGTGCGTACTCTTCAAGTGCGAGTGGTTTGATCCTACGATCGGAAGAGGTGTACGAATCAACAAGTATGGGATCGTTGATGTCAATAAGAATAGAAGATACAACAAGTTCGAGCCTTTCATATTTGCACCGCAAGCTGAGCAAGTAAGCTTCATTCCTTATCCGCGTCTTAAGTCGACGGGAATACATTGGCTATCCGTCATCGAAATTGCCCCAAGATGGCACATAGTCAAGGAAGAAGAATCAGCACTACAGAATGACACGCCCGTCGATATTCCTTCGCCAAAACTAAGCACGGACATGGTCTTACTCGTTCATCCACATAATAGGGAAGCTGAACAGGTGAATGAGGACGAAGAAGAAGTAGAAGAGACTGACAAATTCGATGAATCTGACTCGGAGGACGAATATGAGTCTAATGATGACTCCGAGTAATAAATAAGTTGTTTGTTTAAATGTAAAATGAAAATTATGTATTTTATTTTTTTTATAAAATAAATTAAAATATCGTCGTCAAATCGTTGTAAATTTACGACGATTTCACGACGATTAATGTTTCTGCGACGAATTAACGACGATCAATCTTTTTTATAAAATAAATTAAAATATCGTCGTGAAATCTTCGTTAATTTACGACGATTTCCCGACGATCCGTCTTATATATCGTTGTCAGATCCATACGAGGTTGTAATTTGCCGTACAAATACACAATCGTCGTAAATTAGACATAAAACAGCCGTATATTTACATCTGTTTTACAACGTTTTTTTATAAACCCCTAAACTCCAAACATGTTCAAAAATATGTCTTATATTACGTACAAACACTCATAAAGACCTCGAAAGTTAATGAATAACTATAAAACAATGCTAAAATTGCTTATCAATAAATTTTGTTACATATTCTTAGAATTTATAAAGTTTAAGATAAAGTGTACTATATATATTGTGCTTAATACGTATATATGTTCTAATTTTACCAAAACTTGTTTTTTTGCAATCATATGACTTAGTATGATTTCATATGCATACAATACCATAACTATATTCAACATGAAATCAAATGGCAGATGAATTTCATTGAATTCCATTTAGTGTAAAGAATCGTCGTAAATTCGTAGTTAGATTACGACGATTTTACGACGATTCTAACAATATCGATGTAAAATCGTCGTAATATAACAACGATTTTACGACCAAACATGAAACCTTGATCAAATTCTAAATGTCACATCCTCTGGTGTTTTGTGTGTACGAGGTTGTCAACATCAACGATTACCACGACTTTACAACGATTTAAAAGGTAATCGTTGTAATTTGGTTGTAATATAACGACTATTTTACAACGATTTGGTGTTTTGGAAATTAAAATTCACATTTACATAAGCTAATCAGAACCATTCAAAATTCTCTTTTACCGACGGTTGTACGATTTGTAATTTCTTTATTCCCAACACGCGGCAAACCAAAACGTTTGAACTTACTTGATGACGCATTTACGAGGAATCGTCGTAAAATCGTCGTAAATTTACCACGGTTTTACGACCATCGCTAATACTATATATACCCGACCATATTTCTTCTTTCTCGCTCATTCTCCGCAAACCACTCTCTCTCTAAAATTCTCTCTCTCTAAAACACTCTCTCTACAACTCTCACACTCTCTCTCAACATCCCAAAAGGTAAATATATTTAATATATTTGTTTTAAAACCGGATTTTATGATTAGTTTTAGGATTTGAAAATTAGTTTTAGGATTTAGAATTTAGTTTTAGGCTCGGATTTTAGTTTTGGGATTCAGATTTTAGATTTATGTTCAGAACAAAATTAATTATTAAAATACTTAATGTTTAGTTTTTAAAATACTTAATACTTATTATTTAACATAATTAATTATTAACATTAGTTTTTAAAATACTTAATTATTAAAATACTTAACGTTTAGTTTTTAAAATACTTAATACTTATTATTTAACATAATTAATTATGAACATTAATTTTTAAAATAATTAATTATTAAAATACTTAATGTTTAGTTTTTAAAATACTTAATACTTATTATTTAACATAATTAATTATTAACATTAGTTTTTAAAATACTTAATGTTAATTATTAAAATACTTAATGTTTCTTTGGCATGTACTTATACATGGCTCCTAGGAAGTTCAAAATTATAGCTCCAGGCTACATGCAGATGATGGCGGAGAGGGCCGCCGCTTCCCGGGAAGCTACGGGTTCCGGTTCCGCTTCTGGTTCCGGAACCGTGTCCGTTTCTACTACCCCGACTCCACATCTCCATGCCGGGACATCAACTGTCCAGACCGGGACGCCTCCATCCGTCCATGCCGAGCAGCCTCCTCCTCCTACTGTGCCCGCCGCAGACGCCGCATACAACGGAGCCGACGGAGTTTTCCCAGGCTCGGTACATCTAGAGTTGGATGTACTGGGACACGTGTCGTACGCCACCCTCGAGGTTGAGGATATCCTCGCTCAACCCGAACATGACAGTATGCGCCGTTTGGATCCGCACAAGTCCGCGGACACTTATTGGTAAGTTTTGTTAATTATTTTAATACTTTATATATTAATATACTTTGATTTCTTTATATATTAATCAATCAAATTTTGTTTTTTTCAGGTTCAAATATGACAACCAGGTCGCGCGTTCTATCGCGGACATAATCAAGAGGTACTTCACCGAGTCGCATCCCAACTGGAGTAAGACACCAGAGGACATCAAGAAGACGTGGTTCAAATGTTTCGCGGTAATGTTTTGATTTTTCTTAATTAAATCAATTTATTTAACTTTAAATTATTTATTATATATTACTCTTGTAAACTAATGTTATAATTTCTCATATTTTGCAGCAAAAGTGGCATTGGGATGTCTCGATCAACGAGTCCGTAAAGACGGAGTTCAAGAAGACGGCGAAGTTTCGTCTCGCCAACACGGTCTCCTACTGGAACGACAAGTGGAGGCTCGTCGGCGACGCGAGGAAGCCGGTCTACCTTTCGGTCGCGGATTGGGACAACTTGAAGAAATACTGGACATATGACCACAACGCCAGCGTAGCTGAGAAGTGTTCCACCTCCAGGAACGCTAAGCTACCTGACGGGACGCTGAAGCAGATGGCTCACACATCCGGGCAAATCCCCTTCGCATGTCGGATGTACGATATGGTAAAATTTTTCTTACTTAATCTTTTAAATTTGTTTTTATTTTTAAATTATTAATGTTAAATATATACTAATGTGTTTACAATTTGATTTTAGACCAAGCAGCTGGGTCAGAAGCCGGCCGTCAGTGCTGTCTTCGAGAAGACGCACTGGAAAAAGATCGGCGAGTTCGTTGACGCCTATTCGGAGCAGATATTCAACGACTTGGAAGCTCGGAAGACGGAGATCGAGACTCAGCGATCTCAGAGATACCCAGGAGGCACTCAGCAACCTGACGAGCCGCTTACGACCGTCGTGCTCGATCAGATTTTTGAAGAGGTTAAATTTTACTTATAATGTTTCTTTTTTCTAAAATTATTTTTTTAAAGGTTCATTTTTACTAATCGCTTAATTTCATAGGTTGCTCCAAAGAATCAAGGGCGGATTATAGGCACGGGATCCATGCAACACGCCCCGCTTGCTCCAACTACGTATCGATCTCCGGCTCAGATAGAGGCTGAGATTCAGGAGCTACGGACGACTCAGGCGGAGGGGGTGAAGACTATGGGCTTCTACAACAACCTGTTCACGGTACTTTCTGCTTCCAACCCAGAACTACTTCAGACGATGCAGACACATCTCGACCGCCCAACTTAGGCTGGACCAAGCACCATCGATCCCGACAACGCAACGCAGAACTATTTTGGGGATGACATCGATTTCAACCTGCAGGACGACCAAGATCGGGATCGCGTTATATTTTATTAATATAAAATATTTTTTTTATTATAAAATATATATTTTTTTATATATAATATTGTCAATCGTCGTAAATTCGTCCCTAATTAAGGACTAATATATAATATTTTGGATCTCGGCGTTTCGCTTACCGAAAGCGTGCATCCAAGAAATAGATAAACTATGCTCAACTTTTCTCTGGTCAGGACCAGATTTGAACCCAAAAAAGCAAAAATTGCTTGGAGTGAAGTTTGTCAACCTAAAGAAGAAGGAGGATTGGGGTTAACATCAGTCTCAGAAGCGAACAAGGTGAGTTGTTTGAAATTAATATGGAGAATTCTTGCTTCACGCTCATCCCTATGGGTGGACTGGATTAGACGTTTCTTAATTCGAAAAGGATCATTCTGGACTACAAAATATACCTCTACTTTAGGCTCTTGGATGTGGAAAAAACTGTTGAAATATAGGGAGATTGCAAAACCTTTTGTCAATGTAGAAGTAAGAAATAGAATGACAACTTCGTTGTGGTTCGACTCATGGACACCCCTTGGCAGACTTATCGATCTCACGAGTACAAGGAGTTGTATCGATCTAGGTATACCGATTGACTCGTCAGTGGAACAAGTGCTAAGAACTCATCGTCGACGTCGACATAGAGTCGAAATTCTAAACAAAATAGAAGATGTTGTTGAAATTCAAAGAGAAAGAGGAATGGTAGATGATGACGATGTGGTCCTTTGGAGACAGAAGGGAGATGAATTCAAGCATCATTTCAACACAAAGCGTACATGGCAACTAACCAAAAAAGTTTGGTGGAAGGGGATCTGGTTCACATATTCAACACCCAAAGCTAGCTTTATAGCCTAGTTATCTGTACATGACCGACTTGCAACAGGAGATCGGATTCTCAAATGGAATTCGGGAGCAAATGTTTCTTGTGTGTTTTGCCAATCGCCAATTGAAACTCGAAGTCACCTATTTTTTGCGTCCAAATACTCGAAGGAAATTTGGAGCAATTTAACAAGAAATATCCTTGATACAAGCTACTCTAGTAATTAGGACCGAGTACTTGAGCTACTAGTTGATCACTCGCAAGAAGACATCAAGCTATGGCTGGTTCGATATGTCTTTCAGACAACAATGTACATGATATGGGGGGAAAGAAACAAAAGAAAGCATGGTGAACCGAGTAAGCTTGCTAAAAGTTTGATCCAAACTATAGATAAGCAAATTCGGAACCGGATGACTTTGATACGAGATAAAGGAGACAATAGATACGATCAAGGAATGGAAAGGTGGTTCGATTCAAGATAGATTTAAGTGCTCAAATCAGTTTTAGAGAAAAATATATATATTTTTTCTATTCAAACTTTCAATTTAAAGATGCATAAGTTGTAAAAACGTTTTTGGTTTGAATTAATTTTACATTCGATTCAAAAAAAAATAAAAAAAATGAGCTTTGTACAAGTTTGATGAACTTATAAAACATCTAACAACACGTTTCTATGACTCTAATCCAAGTTTCATGCAACATGAGGGCTTATAAGTGTCTCAATGAGCTTTGTACAAATTTCACGAACTTATTAAACATCTAACAACGCGTTTCTAGGTCGCTAAACCAAGTTTCATGAAACAAAGGTGCATATAAGTTCCTCAATGAGCTTTGTTAAAGTTTGACGAACTTATGAAACTTCTAACAACGTGGTTTCTAGGAGTCTAAACCAAGTTTCATGCAACATAAGTCCTTATAAGTTCCTCAATGAGCTTTGTACAAGTTTCGAGAACTTATAAAATATCTAACAACTCGTTTTTAGGACTCTAAACTAAGTTTCATGCAACATGAGTGATTATAAGTGTCTCAATGAACTTTGTACAAATTTCACGAACTTATGAAACTTATAATAACGCGTTTCTAGGCCTCTAAACCAACTTTCATGCAACATGAGTGCTTATAAGTTCCTCAATGAGCTTTATTAAAGTTTAACAAACTTATGAAATATCTAACAACGTGGTTTCTAGGACTCTAAACCAAGCTCCATGCAACATGAGTGCTTATACGTGTCTCAATGAACTTTGTACAAGTTTGACGAACTTATGAAACATCTAACAACGTGGTTTCTATGACTCTAATCCAAGTTTCATGCAACATGAGGGCTTATAAGTGTCTCAATGAGCTTTGTACAAGTTTCACGAACTTATGTAACATCTAACAACGCGTTTCTAGGACTTTAAACCAAGTTTCATGAAACAAAGGTGCTTATAAGTTCTTCAATGAGCTTTGTTAAAGTTTGACGATCTTATGAAACTTCTAAAAACGTGGTTTCGAGGACTCTAAACCAAGTTTCATGCAAAAAAAGTCATTATAAGTTCCTCAATGAGCTTTGTAAGAGTTTTACGAACTAATGAAATATCTAAATACGCGTTTCTAGGACTCTAAACAAAGTTTCATGCAAAATGAATGCTTATAAGTGTCTCAATGAGCTTTGTACAAGTTTGACGAACTTATGAAAAATCTAACAACGCGTTTCAAGGACTCTAAACCAAGTTTCATGCAACATGAGGGCTTATAAGTGTGTCAATGAGCTTGTACAAGTTTCACGAACTTATTAAACATCTAACAACGCGTTTCTAGGTCTGTAAACCAAATTTCATAACACAAAGGTGGTTATAAGTTCCTCAATGAGCTTTGTTAAAGTTTGACGAACTTATGAAACTTCTAACAACGTGGTTTCTAGGACTCTAAACCAAGTTTCATGCAACATAAGTCCTTATAAGTTTCTCAATGAGCTTTGTACAAGTTTCGAGAACTTAAAATATCTAACAACGCGTTTTTAGGACTCTAAACGAAGTTTCATGCAACATGAGTGATTATAAGTTCCTCAATGAGCTTTATTAAATTTTGACGAACTTATGAAACATCTAACAACGTGGTTTCTAGGACTCTAAACCAAGTTTCATGCAACATGACTGCTTATAAATTCCCCAATGAGCTTTGTACTAGTTTGACGAATTTATGAAACATCAAACAACGTGGTTGCTAGGACTCTAAACCAAGCTTCATGTAACATGAGTGCTTATAAGTGTCTCAATGAGCGTTTAACAAGTTTGACGAACTTATGAAACATCAAACAACGCGTTTCTCGGACTCTAAACAAAATTTCATGCAACATGAGTGCTTATAAGTTCCTCAAATAGCTTTGTACAAGTTTCATAAACTTATGAAACATCTAACTACGCATTTCTAGGACTCTCAAACAAGTTTCATGCAACATGAGTGCTTATAAGTGTCTCAATGAGTTTTGTACAAGTTTGACAAACTTATGAAACATCTCACAACGCGTTTCTAGGACTCTAAACCAAGTTTCATGAAACATGAGTCCGTATAAGTGTCTCAATGTGCTTTGTACAAGTTTTACGAACTTATGAAACATCAAACAACGTGTTTCTAGGACTCTAAACCAAGTTTCAGGCAACATGAGTGCTTATAAGTGTCTTAATGAGCTTTGTACAAGTTTGACGAACTTATGAAACATCTAATAACGTGTTTGTAGGACTCTAAACCAAGTTTCATGCAACATGAGTGCTTATAAGTGTCTCAATGCGCTTTGTACAAGTTTAACGAACTTAGGAAACATCAAACAACGCGTTTCTAGGACTCTAAACCAAGTTTCATGCAACATGAGTGTTTACAAGTGTCTCAATGAGCTTTGTACAAGTTTGTCGAACTTATGAAACATCTAACAACGCCTTTCTAGGATTCTAAACCAAGTTTCATGCAACATGAGTGCTTATAAGTGTCTCAATGTGATTTGTATAAGTTTGACGAACTTATGAAACATCTAACAACGTCGTTTCTAGGACTCTAAACCAAGTTTCATGCAACATGAGTGCTTATAAGTGTCTCAATGAGCTTTGTGCAAATTTGACGAACTTATGAAACATCTAACAACGCGTTTCTAGGACTCTAAACCAAGTTTCATGCAAACGAGTGCTTCTAAGTGTCATAATGAGCTTTGTACAAGTATAACAAACTTATGAAACATCTAACAACGAGTTTCTAGGACTCTAAACCAAGTTTCATGCATTGTGAGTGCTTATAAGTGTCTCAATGAGCTTTGTACAAGTTTGATGAACTTATGAAACATCTAACAACGCGTTTCTATGAATCTAATCCAAGTTTCATGCAACATGAAGGCTTATAAGTGTCTCAATGAGCTTTGTACAAACTTCACGAACTTATGAAACATCAAACAACGCGTTTCTAGGTCTCTAAACCAAGTTTCATGAAACAAAGGTGCATATAAGTTCCTCAATGAGCTTTGTTAAAGTTTGACGAACTTATGAAACTTCTAACAACGTGGTTTCTAGGACTCTAAACCAAGTTTCATGCAACATAAGTCCTTATAAGTTCCTCAATGAGCTTTGTACAAGTTTCGAGAACTTATAAAATATCTAACAACTCGTTTTTAGGACTCTAAACTAAGTTTCATGCAACATGAGTGATTATAAATGTCTCAATGAGCTTTCTACAAATTTCACGAACTTATGAAACTTATAATAACGCATTTCTAGGCCTCTAAACCAACTTTAATGCAACATGAGTGCTTATAAGTTCCTCAATGAGCTTTATTAAAGTTTGACAAACTTATGGAATATCTAACAACGTGGTTTCTAGGACTCTAAACCAATTTGGAGAGTATCCCATAGCTCTTTAGCACTTTCACAATAAGAATAGGCTTTTAGAATCGGCAAATCAAGAGATTCTTAAATAATTCCAAGGACTTTTTGGTCTTATTGGAACCACTTACCCTCCTCGGTGGATGTCTCGCCTTGTTCGATTTTGGAATCGGAGATACCATCTTGCTTCTTTAGTATGTGATTCCATAAGCCGTGACCACAATGAGCGATTTTTACCGTCCTAGCCCAAAGGAGGTAGTTGATTCCTTTCAACGTAACTGGACAAAGAACCTTGTTACAGTATTCCTTATCTTCCATTGTTAAAGATGAGAAAGGTTGTGAGTTTTCGTAAGATTTGAAGATGAAAAGGAGAAAGCTTGAATCTTTATGAAGATTTCAAGTTTAAAGGTGAAAAAATTGAAACTTTTACAAGAATCCGAGAAGAAACTTGAAAAAGGTTCCAACTTTAGGAAATATTCACGTTTGAAAATGAAAAAGCTTGAATCTTTGATGAAAAAGTTTCGGTCTTTAGGATTTTCGAGAAAAGATTGAACCTTTATAGCTAAAAAGGCTTGATAAAGCTAAAAGGAGGTGACTTTCTTCAAGATCCGAGATAAAACCGAAAGTTTGATGAAAAAGGTAACGAGATTTAGAGTATGTGGAAGCGAAAAATGGTTCAAGGGCATGTAAGCTCTAATACCATGTTAGAATTTATGAAGAGATTTGAAGAAGAATGAAGAATGATAAGAGATTTTTAAAAAAATAGTGACTAGAAGTATCAGTGTTCTTCGTGTTCATAAGAGTATAGAGAGAATAGCTTTAAAAGACTTTCATTGTATTTGATTCATAAAGCTTAGATTACAAATCCAAAATAATGTTTTTGCTATAAAAAACAAAAGCCCCTTGTGATCGTTAAAGGATAAGGTGTACGGTTGAGAGATGCCGCGCGCATCCGCGAGGAAGCGCATAATACCCTTGGCGCCTTGATAGCTTATCCGGCGCTTATCCGGAGCCGGTTTGCGCACCAACGACTCTATTTCTCTTTTGACTTGATGTACACTTCTTCTAGTCGTCTTTTGATTCTTGTAATCCAAGTTAGCTACTAATGCCCTTGTTGATTAGGTCATTAGCTTTAATATCTACAAGTTTCACAAACTTATGAAACATCTAGAAACACATATTGTAAGACTCTAAATCAAGTTTCATGCAACATGAGTTCTTATAAGTATCTCAATGATCGTTGTACAAGTTTCACAAACTTATGAAACATCTAATAACACAAATTCTAGGACTCTAAACACAGCAACATGAGTGCATATAAGTTCCTCAATGATCTTTGTACAAGTTTCACAAACTTACGAAACATCTAACAACGTGATTCTAGGACTCTAAACCAAGTTTCATGCAACATGAGTTCTTATAAGTGCCTCAATGATCTTTGTACAAGTTTCACAAACTTATGAAACATCTAACAACGCATAATGGAGGAATCTAAACCAAGTTTTATGCAACATGAGTTCTTATAAGTGCCTCAATGATCGTTGTGTAAGTTTCACGAACTTATGAAAAATCTAACAACACATATTATATGACTCTAAACCAAGTTTCATGCAATATGAGTTCTTATAAGTGCCTCAATGATCTCTGTACAAGTTTCACGAATTTATGAAACATCTAACAACGCATAATGAAGAGTCTAAACAAATTTTCATGCAACATGAGTTCTTATAAGTGCGTCAATGATCGTTGTACAAGTTTTACGAACTCATGAAACATCTAACAACGCATATTGTAGGACTCTAAACAAAGTTTCATGCAACATGAGTTCTTATAAGTGTCTCAATGATCGTTGTACAAGTTTCACAAACTTATGAAACATCTAACAACGCATATTCTAGGACTCTAAACCAAGTTTCGAGCAACATGAGTGCGTATAAGGGCCTCAATGATCTTTGTACAAATTTTGCGAACTTATAAAACATCTAACAACGTATAATGGAGGAATATGAACCAAATATCATGCAAAATGAGTTTTTATAAGTGCCTCAATGATCGTTGTTCAAGTTTCACGAACTTATGAAACATCTAACAACGCATAATTAAGGACTCTAAACCAAGTTTCATGCAACATGAGTTCTTATAAGTGCCTCAATGATCGTTGTACAAGTTTCACGAACTTATGAAACATCTAACAACGCATATTGTAGGACTCTAAACCAAGTTTCATGTAACATGAGTTCTTTTAAGTGTCTCAATGATCATTGTAAAAGTTTCAAGAACTTGTAAAAACATCTAACAACACATATTGTAGGACTCTAAACATAGTTTCATGCAACATGAGTTCTTATAAGTGTCTCAATGATCATTGTACAAGCTTCACAAACTTATGAAACATTTAATAACACAAATTCTAGGACTCTAAGCCAAGTTTAAAGCAACATGAATGCGTATAAGTGCGTGAATGATCTTTGTACAAGTTTCACAAACTTATGAAACATCTAACAACGTGATTCTAGGACTCTAAACAAGTTTGATGCAACATGAGTTCTTATAAGTGCCTCAATAATCGTTGTACAAGTTTCGCGATCTTATGAAATATCTAACAACGCATATTGTAGGACTCTAAAGCTAGTTTCATGAAACATGAGTTCTTATACGTGTCTCAATAATCGTTCTACAAGTTTCAAAAACTTATGAAACATCTAACAACACATATTCTAGGAATCTAAACAATGTTTCAAGCAACTTGAGTGCGTATAAGTGTCTCAATGATCTTTGTACAAGTTTCACGAATTTATGAAACATCTAATTACGCATAATGTAGGACTCTAAACCAAGTTTCGCGCAACATGAGTTATTATAATTAAGTGTCTCTATGATCTTTTTACAAGTTTCACAAACTTACGAAACATCTAACAACGTGATTCTATGACTTTAAACCAAGTTTCATGTAACATGAGTTCTTATAAGTGCCTAATTGATCATTGTAAATGTTTCATGAACTTATGAAACATCTTACAACGCATAATGTAGGAATCTAAACCAAGTTTCATGAAACATGAGTTCTTATAAGTTTCTCAATGATCTTTGTATATTTTTCATTAACTTATGAAACATCTAACAACGCATATTCTAGGACTCTAAACCATGTTTCATGCGACATGAGTTCTTATTAGTGTCTCAATGATCTTTGTACAATTTTCACGAACTTATGAAACAACTAACAACACATATTGTAGGACTCTAAACCAAGTTTCAAGCAACGTGAGTTCTTATAAGTGTCTCAATGATCTTTGTAGAAATTTGAAAAACTTACGAAACATCCAACAACGCATATTCTAGGACTCTAAACCAAGTTTCATGCAACATGAGTTCTTATAAGTGTCTCAATGATCTTTTTAAAATTTTCACAAACTTATGAAACATATAACAACGCATATTCTAGGACTCTAAACAAAGTTTCATGCAAAGAAGTTCCTCAATGATCTTTGTAAAGTGTCACGAATTTATGAAACTTCTAACAACGCATATTCTAGGACTCTAAACAAAGTTTCATGCAACATGATTGCTTATAAGTGCCTCAATGATCTAACAACGTGATTCTAGGACTCTAACCTAAGGTTCATTAAACATGAGTGTTTATAAGTGGCTCTAACAACGCGTATTGTAGGACTCTATACCACGTTTCATGCAACATGAGTTCTTATAAGTCCATCAATGATTGTTGTAAAAGTTTCACGAACTTATGAATTATCTAACAACGCATATTGTAGGACTCTATACAAGGTTTGATGCGATCATGACCGAATCATCGGACGAAGAAGTCGAGGATGACAAGATGCCGAGCGCCCGAGCACCAGACATCGTAAAGATGTCGAGCACCCGAGCACCAGGTGGAGAGAAGATGTCGAGTATACCTGAAGGAAGAATCACACGCGTCCAGGCAAAAGAGCTAGCAAGAGGAATCAAGGCAATGCTTAATGAGGAAGCACCAGGAGGCGCCACAACTCAGGACGTCTACAACCTCTTCCAAGTATCCGAAGAAGGCATGATAACATGCTAAAGTACTAAGTTATTAATTATGCACTCTTTTGTCCTTAGTTGAGAAGGTTTTGTCCCACTTTGGGTTTTCCTATCACTAAGGTTTAAACGAGGCAAATTAATCACTTACATCAAGTACTTAGTAGTTATGTTGTCCTTAGTGTATGACAATTTCCATTTTGTAAGGTGACGCGAACCCTAAAGAAACAAGCGACATGTGCTTGTTCTTTATAATGGTTGGGCCACCCTCCCTTTGTCGTTAGCGAACAATTTACTACGAAACTTCATAAGGTTTTAGCTCCTTAACTTCGAGAAGAAGTTTGTCTCCTTGACATCGAGAAGAAGTCAGATCTCCTTCCCCTAAGCTGCCGCTTACACAGAGATCTTCTACCCCTTAGCAAAATTCCCACCGCTTGCTAAGCAGCCGCCGCCACCTCTACCTTCTTCCCCTCTCATCTCCGCTGCCACCTTGTTCGGTTTCCTCCATTACCACCACCATACCTCTCTAATATCACCATACATCCGCCACCAACACCTCTATTAATTCCCATTCACCGTAGCTCCCAAGTCAGCCTTGTTTAGAGAGAAACTCCACCAAGGCGATCGTGATATGATCATGGATGAGAATGATGCGGAGGATGATGCTTAGGAGAAGTAGGAGGCTGCATCTCAAGAACCAGAAGGTGATATCACAAGATCAAGAGCTAAGGATCTAGCAAAAGAAGCTCAAGCAATGATCAAGAAGGAGGAGCTTGGAGGAGCAACAACTAGGAGCTTCTTCAACCTGTTCATTCAAGCCTAAGTAAGAAGACCAAGCTATGAGAATTAAGTGGACTAAGTGTCTTGCTTGGTACACTTTTCCACTGGGTTTTAATGAGGCCAAGAAGAACGCTACGTCAGTCCCTTAGTAATCATAGCTTGATGAGTGTATTAAGCAAGGCACTTCACACTACTTGTTGTTCTATCCGCACACTACGCGTTCTTTCTCTTTACTTTAAAGTTTGTGTTGTTCTTGTTTCTTTCCTTATTTGGTTTTTGGCGAGTAATCCTAAATGACTTAGTGATTAAGTCCGATCTCCTCCAAGCCGTTTGCGTAACTGGAGATCCGCGTCCTCTTAACAAGATCACCATCGCTTGTTAAGTGATTCCCCTCCATCTAGACATTCATCCACCTCTATTCCGTCGCCATCTCCTCTGTTTTCTCTCCTTATAATTCTGTTCTTGTGACTTTACCCTCATCGCCATCACCTTCATCCACCTATCCACCATAGAGACGAGCTCACCATCCTTCAGAGTAGATTCCTTGGCCAAGAGCATATCATGTGGTATCAGAGCCAACTCTGAACCAAGGTTGAGTCTTTCTATCCCTTAAATACTTCTGATTCAAATCTGTGTTGATAAACTTGTCTAGGCTCGAATAGTACTTGTTTTAATCGGTTGCGATCTGGTTGTTTATTCAAGTTTCTAGTCTGATTTTAATCGTTAGTGAGAAACTTTCTTTTCACGTTTGAGATTGATTGTGTTCGCATCTCTTGTTAAGATTGTTAGCTAACTCGTGTTCTTCGTGTTCTTCTTATATCTGTAGAGAATTTTCATGTTAGATATTAGGACTTGCTCTCCAAGTTGAAATTTTCTGTTTTTAGCGAATTTCCTTTTCCAAAACCGTGTTTTTATAAAGAGTCTTTCGATTTCCTTTTTACTTATTTGTGTTCTATTTTAATCTTAATCGCATCGTATGTTACTCTCATGATCCAAGTCCATTGATTTCTTGTTAAATCTGTTTGTGTGGTTGTTTCATCGCCTGATAGCTTCATCTAGTTGAGTGATTAATAGAACCTTGATCCACACGTTTCAGTTTGCTCATAAAACCCGATATCAATCTGTTCTGGTTTGCCCTTTACTTGTTTTTAGTCTCTTTAGAACATCTTACTTCGAGTTGTTTGTGTGTGGAACAGGTACATGGCACTTCCCACAGAAACCTCAAATGACCTAAAGAAGCTCATTGCTACCAAAATCACCGAGGCTATTCAACAAATACTACCTCTATAAATCACCCACCAACAGACCTTGGAACATGAGAAACAAGCTTAAAATGCCAAGGAGGTGACCTCGGAGTCCAAAAGTGAACATACCCCAACCCCTTCCGAGGCCATGAGGATGGCCAAGGGTAAAGGCATTGCCGGTGCATCACTCACCCAATCAATGATGAGAAATAGAAAAGAGTTCCACGACAACGGGGATATGCTGAGCTTAGTGAGCAAGAAGAAAGAGCTCCAAGGCGTAGAGCACACGCTGCTCCTAACTGCCCAACCGAGACAATAGCCGGACAACACGTCTACATTGGCTCCAGTGATGAATATTATGGCCGCGATGCCTCAGACCGTAGTAGGCGAAGTCATCGACGTGATAGACGAGATAGAGGTGATCCTAGAGACCCGGAGAGGCAACAATTGAAGAATATTAAGGCCAAGTTCCCTCCTTTCCAAGGCAAGAATGATCCAGAAGCTTACTTGGACTGGAGAGAAAAATGGAGTCAAGTTTTCTCTGCCATGACACTTATGCCTCCAACAAGGCAAAGATAGCCATCTCATAGTTTATTGACTATGCGTCGTTGTGGTGGGATCAACTATGCACCACTAGGAACCGCCACAATGAGACTCCTATCCACACCTGGCCGACACTGACCACACACATGAGAAAAAAGTTTGTGAGAAAAAAGCTTACACAAGGCATAAGCATCGTGAGAGATTAATTCCAAGAGATGGAGACTCTCCTCATTCGAGTTGGCCTATAAGAAGATGATGAAGTCACTATGGCTAGGTTCATTGGTGGACTTAGCCGAGATATTCAAGACAAGGTTGAACTACAAACCTTTGTAGACCTTGAAGAGCTTGTCCATAAGGCTGAACTAGTTGAGACTCAACACAAGAGAAGATATGCCAAGTCAGACTTCTCATCCGGACAAGCCAAGCCAAGAGACTTCTCTAATACAAAGTCGTCTTACTCTAAAGACCCTAAACCAACCACTACGGTCAAGGAAGACGCTAAGTATGATCACAAGAGCCGCAACAACACCTCCCTTCGAAACGTCAAATGCTTTATATGTCAAGGATTGGGACATTACTCAAGAGATTGCCCCAACAAGAAATCTTTCTCACTCTTGAAAATGGAGAGATTGTGCCTCAATAGTCTCATTCGAGCAAGAAGAAGAAGAGGAGGAAGAGACCGCAATTGTTGGAGAGATGTTAGCTGCTAGAAGGACATTGGTGCATAGTCAAGGGCAAAGTATGTAGCTTGATCATAGATGGTGGTAGCTGTACCAATGCATCTAGTGAGGTCATGGTCAAAAATCTTAGCTTAGTGACCATCTCCCATCCTAGACAGTACAAGCTACAATGGCTGAACGAGAGTGGTGCGTTAACGGTAACACATCAGGTTAAAATCTCCTTCTCTCTTGGCAAGTATAAAGATAATGTTTTGTGTGATGTTATACCAATGGGTTCGAGTCATGTGTTGCTTGGGAGGCCTTGGCAATGTGATCATCGTGTCCTCCATGATGGCTACACTACCAAGTAGTCATTTGAGTTCAAAGACAGAAAGATCACTCCTGTACCTCTCACACCAAGCGAAGTATACCATGATCAACTCTACCTCAAGCTCAAAGAGGGAAAGGAGAAGGCTCCAGTCGTGAGTACCAGCCTCTACATCAACCATAGTCAAGTATCCAAGCTTTTAAATTCTGATTATCCTATGCTAATGCTTGTGTATAAGGAGACTCTTGTTAGTACTAACCCTCCACATGAATTACCTAGTGGAATGTCTCAACTTTTGCAGGACTATAATGACTGTTTTCCTAAGGAGATTCCACCAGGCTTGCCTCCAATCCGCGACATAGAGCACCAGATTGATCTAGTACCCGACTAAGCTCTTCCAAACCGACCTACTTATAGGACCAATCCGGTGGAGACTAAGGAGTTTCAGAAGCATGTTGAGGAGCTGATGAGCAAAGGCCATATCCGAGAGAGCATGAGTCCATGTGTTGTACATGTTCTACTTGTGCCAAAGAAGGACATATCATGGAGAATGTGTGTCGATTAGAGAGCCATCAACATCATCACGGTGAAGTATCAACACCCTATTACTAGACTTGATGATATGCTTGATGAATTATGTGGTTCTAACATTTTCTCTAAAATGGATCTTAAGAGTGCTTATCATCTGATTAGGATGAAGGAAGGTGATGAGTGGAAAACAACCTTCAAGACTAAGCAGGGCTTGTATGAGTGTCTTGTTATGCCATTTGGATTAATCACTGCACCTAGCACGTTTATGACACTAATGAATCATGTTTTGAGAACTTTTATAGGTGTATTTGTGGTGGTCTACTTCGAAGATATTCTGATCTTCAGCAAGAGCTTAGCGGAGCACCTCATTGACATACAAATTGTCCTAGACGTCCTGAGATGGGAGAATCTCTTTGCTAATATAGATAAATGTACTTTTTGCACTAATCATATTGTTTTCTTAGGGTTTGTTGTGAATACAGAAGTTGTTAAAGACTTCGACACACTTGCAACACCACTCAACGAGGTCATCAAGAAGGAGGTAGGCTTCAAGTGGGGAGAAGCACAAGATCAGGTTGTTCTAAACCTTAAAGAGAAGCTTATCAATTCCCCTTTACTTATGCTTCCTTATTTCCTTAAGACATTTGAAATTGAGTGTGATGCTTTTGGTGTAGGTATTGGGGCTGTCCTAATGCAAGATAAGAAGCCCATTGCTTATTTCAGTGAGAAACTAGGAGGAGCTACCTTGAACTATCCAACCTACGACAAGGAGCTATACGCGTTGGTGAGAGCTTTGCATAATTGACAACACTACCTATGGCCCAAGGAGTTTGTCATACACACTGATCATGAGTCCCTCAAGCATCTCAAAGGCCAACAAAAGCTGAATAAGAGGTATGGTCGCTGGATTGAGTTCATTGAGACTTTCCCCTACATGATCAAGTATAAGAAAGGTAAGGAAAATATCGTAGCCGGCGCATTGTTCCGGAGGTACACTCTTATCTCATAATTAACATCTAGACTTGTAGGGTTTGAAATACTTAAGAACTTGTATGAGGCTGATCCCGAGCTTAGTGACTATTACAAGAAATGTGCTAAGTTTGCTTTTGAGAATTTCTTTAGACATGATGGCTATTTGTTCTTCAATAATAGGCTATGTGTCCCAACTGGTTCGGTGAGAGAGCTACTAGTTCGGGAAGCTCATGGAGGAGGATTAGCTGGTCATGTTGGGGTACCAAGAAACTTGCTAGTCTCCAAGCTCATTTTTATTGGCCTCAGATGAGAAGAGATGTGGAGAGAATATGTCTTAGGTGCGTCACATGCAAACAAACCAAGAATAAGGTTCAACCCCACGGTTTGTACACTCCTTTACCCATACCTTCTCATCCTTGACCAATATATCTATGGATTTTATGATTGGCTTACATCAAACCAGGAATTGTAGAGACTCTATCTTTGTTGTTGTGGACAGGTTTAGTAAGATGGCTCATTTTATAGCTTGTCACAAGACCGATGATTCTGTGAGTGTAGCTAACTTGTTTTTCAGGGAAGTAGTGAGGCTACATGGGATGCCTCAAGTGTTTTTGCAGACCGAGACACTAAGTTCCTGAGCCATTATGGGCCAAGCTAGGAACAAAGCTGTCTTTCTCCACCACTTTCCATCCACAAACCGACGACCAATTAGAAGTAGTGAACAAATCTTTGTCAACGCTTCTGAGAACATTAGTAAGGAGTAATCTCAAATCATGGGAATAGTGTCTACCCCATGTTGAGTTCACTTATAACCACGCTAAGCATTCTAATACCCTCTACTCTCCTTTTGAATTACTATATGGTTTTAATCCTATGTCTCCACTTGATCTGAGTGCTTTACCTTTGAGTGAATTGTCTAGTGTTGATGGCAAGAAAAACCCTGAACAGGTGAGGAGAATGCATGAGAATGCCAAGGAGAACATAGAGAAGAAGACCAAGCTCTATGCTAAGCATGCAAACAAAGGCAGAAAGGAAATGCTATTTGAGGAAGACGATTTGGTGTGGATACATTTGAGGAAAGAAAGGTTCCCAACTGAGAAGAAGTCCAAGTTGATGCCATGAGTAGATGGACCCTTCAAGATCACCAAACGCATCAACAACAATGCCTACAAGATCGATCTCCAAGGGAAGTATTCTATCTTTGATTCTTTTAATGTTTCTGGCTTGTCTCCTTATTTTGTTGATTTAGATTTGAGGACAAATCATTTTCATGAGGGAGAGGATGATATGATCATGGATGAGAATGATGCTAAGGAGAAGGAGGAGGCTGCAGCTCAAGAACCAGAAGGTGCTAAGGAGGTAGCAAAAGAAGCTCAAGCAATGATCAAGGTGGAAGAGCTTGGAGGAGCAGCAGCTAAGAGCTTCTTTAACCTGTTCATTCACGTCTAAGTAAGAAGACCAAAATATGAGAACTAAGTGGACTAAGTGTCTCGCTTCGTACTCTTTCCCACTGGGTTTTAACGAGGCCAAGAAGAACGCTACGTCGGTCCCTTAGTAATCATTACTTGATGAGTGTATTAAGAGAGACACTACACACTACTTGTTGTTCTATCCGCACACTACGTGTTGTTTCTCTTTACTTTAAACTTTGTGTTGTTTTTGTTTCTTTCCTTATTTGGTTTTTGGCGAGTAACCCTAAAGAAGATGTCGACTTGTGCCTCTCTTCTTGCTTTATATTTTTGTCGCCACCATAATAAGAAATCAACCAACTTTATATACAAAACTTCTTCTACAAATTTTTGCTCAACGACTTAGTGATTAAGTCTGATCTCCTCCAAGCCATTTGCTTAACCGGAGATCTGCGTCCTCTTAAAAATTTCACCATCGCTTGTTAAGTGATTCCCCTCAATCTCGACATTCATCCACCTCTATTCCGCCGCCATCTCCTATGTTTCCTCTCCTTATAATTATGTTCTTGTGACTTTACCCTCATCGCCATCACCTTCATCCACATATCCACCATAGAGACGACCTCACCTTCCTTCGTAGTAGATGCCTTGGCCAAGAGTGTATCAGATCGTATCAATGTTTCATGCAACATGAGTGCTTATAAGTGTCTCAATGATCTTTGTACAAGTTTACCAAACTTATGAACCTTCTAACAACGCATATTCAAGGACTCTAAACCAAGTTTCATGCAACATGAGTTCTTATAAGTGCCTCAATAATCTTTATACAAGTGTCACGAACTTATAAAATTTCTAACAATGCATATTCTAGGACTCTAAACCAAGTTTCATGCAACATGAATATTTATAAATGCCTCAAAGATCTTTGTACAAGTTTCACGAATTAATGAAGCATCTAACAACGCATAATGTAGGAATCTAAACCAAGTTTCATACAACATGAGTTATTATAAGTGTCTATATGATCGTTGTACAAGTTTCATAAACCTACGAATCATCTAACAACGCATATTCTAGGACTCTAAACAAAGTTTCATCTAACATGAGTGCTTATAAGTGGCTCAATGATCTTTGTATAAGTGTCACGAACTTATGAACAACGCATATTCTACGACTCTAAACAATGTTTCATGGAAAGTGATTGCTTATAAGTGCCTCAATGATCTTTTTACAAGTTTCTTGAACTTACGGAACATCTAACAAAGTGATTCTAGGACTCTAAACTAAGGTTCATGCAACATGATTGTTTATAAGTGGCTCAATGATCTTTGTACAAGTTTCACGAACTTATGAAACATATAACAATGCATATTGTATGACTCTAAACCAAATTTTATGCTTGTAAGTGTCTCAATGATCTCTATAAAAGTTTTACAAACTTACAAAACTTCTAACGACATGATTCTATGAATAAACCAAATTTCATGCAACATGAGTTCTTATAACTGTCTCAATAGTCTTTTAAAAAGTTTCACAAATTTACGAAACATCTAACAACGTAAATTCTAGGACTCTAAACCAAATCCCATGCAACATGAGTGCTTTAGTGTCTCAATGATCTTTGTACAAGTTTCACGAACTTCTTAAACATCTAACAACGCATATTCTAGTAGTCTAAACCAAGTTTCATGCAACATGAATTCTTATTAGTGCCTCAATGATTGTTGTACAAGTTTCACAAACTTATGAAACATCTAAGAACGCATATTTTAGGACTCTATACCAAGTTTCGTGCAACATGAGTTCTTATAAGTTCCGCAATGATCGTTGTATAAGTTTCCCGAACTTATGAAACATCTAACAACACATATTTAAGGACTTTAAACCATTGCAAAATGAGTGCTTATTAGGGCTTCAACGATCTCTGTACAAGTTTCACAATCTTATGAAACATCTAACAACTTGATTTTATGAATCTAAACAAAGTTTCATGCAACATGAGTGCTTATAAGTGCCTCAATGATCTTTGTACAAGTGTCACGAACTTATGAAACTTCTAACAACAAATATTCTAGGTCTCTAAACAAAGTTTCATGCAACATGAGTGCTTATAAGTGTCTCAATGATCTTTGTAAAACTGTCATGAACTTAAGAAAATTCTAACAACGTGATATTCTAGGACTCTAAATAAAGTTTCATGCAACATGATTGCTTATAAATGCCGCAATGATCTTTGTACAAGTTTCTCGAACTTACGAAACATCTAGGACTCTAATCTAATGTACATGCAACATGAGTGTTTATAATTCACTAAATTATCTTTCTACAAGTTTCAAGAACTTATGAAATATCTAACAACGCATATTGTAGGACTCTATACCATGTTTCATGCGACATAAGTGTATCAATGATCTTTGTACAAGTTTCACAAACTTACAAAATATCTAACAACGTGATTCTAGGACACTAAACCAAGTTTCATGCAACATGAGTTCTTATAAGGCCCTCAATGATCTTTGTAGTAGTAACACGAACTTATGAAACATCTAATAAAGCTTATTGTAGGAATCTAAATCAAGTTTAATGCAACATGAGATATTATAAGTGTCTCAATGATCATTGTACAAGTTTCATAAACTTACGAAACATATAACAATGCATATTCTAGGAATCTAAACAAAGCTTCATGCAATATGAGTGCTTATAAGTGCCTCAGTGATCTTTGTACAAGTTTCGAATTTATGAAACTTCTAACAACACATATTATAGGACTTTAAACCAAGTATCATGCAACATGAATTCTTATCAGTGCCTCAATTATCTTTGTCCAAGTTTCAGGAACTTATGAAACATATAACAAAGCATAATGAAGGATTCTAAACCAAGTTTCATGCAACTTGAGTTCTTATAAGTGTCTCAGTGATCTTTGTGCAAGTTTTACAAACTTACGAAACATCTAAAAACATGATTCTAGGACTCTAAACCAAGATTCATGCAACATGAGTTCTTATAAGGGCCTCAATGATCTTTGTACATGTTTGATGAACTTATGAAACATCTCACAACGCATATTGTAGGAATTTAAACCATTTCAACATGAGTGCTTATAAGTGCTTCAATGATCTCTGTACAAGTTTCACAATCTTACGAAACATCTAACAACGTGAATTTTTTACTCTAAAACAAGTTTCATGCAACATGAGTGCTTATAAATGCCTCATGATCTTTGTACAAGTGTCACGAACTTATGAAGCTTATAACAACACATATTCTAGTTCTTTAAACAAAGTTTCATGCAACATGAGTGCTTGTAAGTGTCTCAATGATCTTTTTACAAGCGTCATAGAAACGCGTTGTTAGATTTTCATAAGTTCATCAAACTTGTACAAAACTCATTGAGACACTTATAAACACTCATGTTGCATGAAACTTGGTTTAGAGTCCTAGAAACGCGTTGTTAGATGTTTCATACGTTCGTCAAACTTGTAAAAAGCTCATTAAGACACATAGAAGCACTCATATTGCATGTAACTTGGTTTAGAGTCCTAGAAACGCGTTGTTAGATGTTTCATAAGTTCTTCAAACTTGTACAAAGCTCATTGAGGAATTTATAAGCACTCATGTTGCATGAAACTTGGTTTAGAGTCCTAGAAACCACGTTGTTAGATGTTTCATAAGTTTGTCAAACTTGTACAAAGCTCATTGAGACACTTATAAGCACTCATGTTGCATGACGCTTGGTTTAGAGTCCTTGAAACCACGTTGTTAGATATTTCATAAGTTTGTCAAACTTTAATAAAGCTCATTGAGGAACTTATAAGCACTCATGTTGCATGAAAGTTGGTTTAGAGGCCTCGAAACGGGTTATTATAAGTTTCATAAGTTCATGAAATTTGTACAAAGCTCATTGAGACATTTATAATCACTCATGTTGCATGAAACTTAGTTTAGAGTCCTAAAAACGCGTTGTTATAATATTTTATAAGTTCTCGAAACTTGTACAAAGCTCATTGAGGAACTTATAAGGACTTATGTTGCATGAAACTTGGTTTAGAGTCCTAGAAACCACGTTGTTAGAAGTTTCATAAGTTCGTCAAACTTTAAAAAAGCTCATCGAGGAACTTATAACCACCTTTGCGTCATGAAACTTGGTTTAGAGACCTAGAAACACGTTGTTAGATGTTTCATAAGTTTGTGAAACTTGTACAAGCTCATTGACACACTTATAAGCCCTCATGTTGCATGAAACTTGGATTAGAGTCATAGAAACACGTTGTTAGATGTTTCATAAGTTACAAGTTTCACAATCTTATGAAACATCTAACAACGTGATTTTTTGATTCGAAACCAAGTTTCATGCAACATGAGTGCTTATAAATGCCTCAATGATCTTTGTACAAGTGTCACAAACTTATGAAACTTATAATAACACATATTCTAGTTCTTTAAACAAAGTTTCATGCAACATGAGTGCTTGTAAGTGTCTCAATGATCTTTTTACAAGCGTCACGAACTTATGAAATTTCTAACAACACATATTCTAAGACTCTAAACAAAGTTTCATGCAACATGATTGCTTATAAATGACGCAATGATCTTTTTACAAGTTTCTCGAACTTACGGATCATCTAGGACTCTAATCTAAGGTACATGCAACATGAGTGTTTATAATTGGATAAATGATATTTCTACAAGTTTCAAGAACTTATGAAATATATAACAACGCATATTGTAGGACTCTACACCAAGTTTCATGTTACATAAGTGATGGTAAGTGTCTCAATGATTCATTTTGCATGAAACTTGGTTTAGAGTCCTAGAAACGCGTTGTTAGATGTTTCATAAGTTCGTGAAACTTGCAAAAAGCTCATTGAGACACTTATAAGCACTCATGTTGCATGAAGCCTTGTTTAGAGTCCTAGAAACGACGTTGTTAGATGTTTCATAAATTCGTCATACTTATACAAATCACATTGAGACACTTATAAGCACTCATGTTGCATGAAACTTGGTTTAGAATCCTAGAAAGGCGTTGTTAGATGTTTCATAAGTTCGACAAACTTGTACAAAGCTCATTGAGACACTTGTAAACACTCATGTTGCATGAAACTTGGTCTAGAGTCCTAGAAATGCGTTGTTTGATGTTTCATAAGTTCGTCAAACTTGTACAAAGCTCATTGAGACACTTATAAGCACTCATGTTGCATGAAACTTGGTTTAGAGTCCTAGAAACACTTTGTTTGATGTTTCATAAGTTCGAAAAACTTGTACAAAGCTCATTGAGACACTTATACGCACTCATGTTTCATGAAAGTTGGTTTAGAGTCCTAGACACGCGTTGTTAGATGTTTCATAAGCTCGTCAAACTTGTACAAAGTTCATTGAGACACTTATAAGCACTCATGTTGCATGAAGCTAGGTTTAGGGTCCTAGCAACCACAATGTTAGATGTTTCATAAATTCGTCAAACTAGTACAAAGCTCATTGGGGAATTCATTAGCACTCATGTTGCATGAAACTTGGTTTAGAGTCCTAGAAACCATGTTGTTAGATGTTTCATAAGTTCGTCAAACTTGTACAATGCTTATTGATAAACTTATAAGCACTCATGTTGCATGAAGCTTGGTTTAGAGTCCTAGAAACCACGTTTTTAGATATATCATTAGTTCGTCAAAATTTAACAACGTTTATTGAGGAACTTATAAGCACTCATGTTTCATGAAACTTGGTTTAGAGTCCTAGAAACGCGTTGTTAGATGTTTAATAAGTTCCTCAAACTTTTACAAAGCTCATTGAGACACTTATAAGCACTCATGTTGCATGAAACTTGGTTTAGAGTTCTAGAAACGCGTTGTTAGATGTTTCATAAGTTCGTCAAACTTGTACAAAGCTCATTGAGACACTTATAAGCAGTCATGACGCATGAAACATGGTTTAGAGTCCTAGACAGCACGTTGTTAGATGTTTCGTAAGTTCGTCAAACATGTACAAAGCTCATTGAGACACTTATAAGAACTCATGTTGCATGAAACTAGGTTTAGATTCCTAGAAATGTGTTGGTAGATGTTTCATAAGTTCATGAAACTTGTACAAAGCTCATTGAAGAACTTATAAGCATTTATGTTGCACGAAACCTTGTTTAGAGTCCTAGAAACCACGTTGTTAGAAGTTTCATAAGTTCATCAAACTTTAACAAAGCTCATTGAGGAACTTATAACCACCTTTGTGTCATGAAACTTGGTTTAGAGACGTGGAAACGCGTTGTTAGATGTTTCATAAGTTCGTGAAACTTGTACAAGCTCATTGACAAACTTATAAGCCCTCATGTTGCATGAAACTTGGATTAGAGTCATAGAAACACGTTCTTAGATGTTTCATAAGTTCATCAAACTTGTACAAAGCTCATTGAGACACTTATAAGCATTCATGTTGCATGAAAGTTTGTTTAGAGTCCTAGAAACGCGTTGTTTGATGTTTCATAAGTCAAACTTTAACAAAGCTCATTGAGGAACTTATAACCACCTTTGTGTCATGAAACTTGGTTTAGAGACCTAGAAACGCGTGTTAGATGTTTCATAAGTTCGTGAAACTTGTACAAGCTCATTGACAAACTTATAAGCCCTCATGTTGCATGAAACTTGGATTAGAGTCATAGAAACACGTTCTTAGATGTTTCATAAGTTCATCAAACTTGTACAAAGCTCATTGAGACACTTATAAGCATTCATGTTGCATGAAAGTTTGTTCAGAGTCCTAGAAACGCGTTGTTTGATGTTTCATAAGTCAAACTTTAACAAATCTCATTGAGGAACTTATAACCACCTTTGTGTCATGAAACTTGGTTTAAAGACCTAGAAACGCGTTGTTAGATGTTTCATAAGTTCGTGAAACTTGTACAAGCTCATTGGGGAACTTATAAGTACTCATGTTGCATGAAACTTGGTATAGAGTCCAAGAAATAACGTTGTTAGATGATTCATAAGTTCGTCAAACTTGTACAATGCTCATTGAGAAACTTATAAGCACTCATTTTGCATGAAGCTTGGTTTAGAGTCCTAGAAACGCGTTGTTAGATGTTTCATAAGTTCTTGAAACTTGTACAAAGCTTATTGAGACACTTATAAGCACTCATGTTGCATGAAACTTGGTTTAGAGTCTTAGAAATAAAAATGTTAGATGTTTCATAAGTTCGTCAACTTGTACAAAGTTCATTAAGCTCGTTGAGACACTTATAAATTCTCATGTTGCGTGAAAGTTGGTTTAGAGTCCTAGAAACCACGTTCTTAGATTTTTCATAAGTTCTTCAAACTTTAACAAAGCTCATTGAGGAACTTATAAGCACTCATGTTGCATGAAATTTGGTTTAGAGTCCTAGAAACGCGTTGTTAGCTGTTTCGTAAATTCGTCAATTTTGTACAAAGCTCATTGAGACACTTATAAGCACTTATGTTGCATGAAACTTGGTTTAGAGTCCTAGAAACGCGTTGTTATATGTTTCATAAGTTCGTGAAACTTGTACAAATCTCATTGAGTCACTTATAAGCACTCATGTTGCAAGAAACTTAGTTTTGAGTCCTAGAAACACGTTGTTAGATGTTTCGTAAGTTCGTCAAACTTATACAAATCTCATGGAGACACATATATGCACTCATGTTGCATGAAGCTTGGTTTAGAGTCCTAGAAATGCTTTGTTAGATATTTCACAAGTTCGTCAAACTTTAACAAATCTCATTGAGGAAATTATAAGCACTCACGTTGAATGAAATTTAGTTTAGAGTCCTAGAGACGTGTTGTTATATGTTTCATAAGTTCGTCAAACTTGTACAAAGCTCATTGAGACACTTATAAGCAATCATGTTGCATGAAACTTGGTTTAGAGTCCTAGAAACACGTTGTTAGATGTTTCATAAGTTCGTTAAACTTGTACAAAGCTCATTCAGACACTTATAAGCACTTATGTTGCATAAAACTTGGTTAAGAATCCTAGCAACCATGTTGTTAGATGTGTCATAAGTTCGTCAAACTAGTACAAAGCTCATTGAGACACTTATAAGCACTCATGTTGCGTGAAACTTGGTTTAGAGTCCTAGAAACGTGTTGCTAGATGTTTCATAAGTTCGACAAACTTGTAAAAAGCTCATTAAGACATTTATAAGCACTCATGTTGCATGAAACTTGGTTTAGAGTCCTAGAAACGCGTTGTTAGATGTTTCATAAGTTCGTAAAACTTGTACAAAGCCCATTGAATCACTTATAAGCACTCATGTTTCATGAAACTTGGTTTAGAGTCCTAGGCACGCGTTGTGAGATGTTTCATAAGTTTGTCAAACTTGTACAAAGCTCATTGAGACACTTATAAGCACTCATGTTGCATGAAACTTGTTTCAGAGTCCTAGAAACGCGTTGTTAGATGTTTCATAAGTTCATGGAACTTGTACAAAGCTCATTGAGGAACTTATAAGTATTCATGTTGCATGAAAGTTTGTTTAGAGTCCTAGAAACGCGTTGTTTGATGTTTCATAAGTTCGTCAAAATTGAAGCTTGGTTTAGAGTCCTTGAAATGCGTTGTTAGATATTTCATAAGTTCGTCAAACTTGTCCAAATCTCATTAAGAGACTTATAAGCATTAATGTTTCATGAAACTTGGTTTAGAGTCCTTGAAACGTGTTGTTAGATTTTTCATAAGTTCGTCCAACTTGTACAAAGCTCATTGAGACACTTATAAGCACTCACGTTGCATGAAACTTTGTTTAGAGTCCTAGAAACGCGTAGTTAGATATTTCATTAGTTAGTGAAACTTGTACAAAGCTCATTGAGCAACTTATAAGGACTTATGTTGCATGAAACTTGGTTTAGAGTCCTAGAAACCACGTTTTTAGAAGTTTCATAAGTTCGTCAAACTTTAACAAAGCTCATTGAGGAACTTATAAGCACCTTTGTTTCATGAAACTTGGTTTAGAGTCCTAGAAATGCGTTGTTAGATGTTTCATAAGTTCGTGAAACTTGTACAAAGCTCATTGAGACACTTATAAGCCCTCATGTTGCATGAAACTTGGTTTAGAGTCCTAGAAACGCGTTGTTAGATGTTTCATAAGTTCTTCAAACTTGTACAAAGGTCATTGAGGAACTTATAAGCACTCATGTTGCATGAAACTTGGTTTAGAGTCCTAGAAACCACGTTGTTAGATGTTTCATAAGTTCGTCAAACTTGTACGAAGCTCATTGAGACACTTAGAAGAACTTATGTTGCATGAAGCTTGGTTTAGAGTCCTAGAAACCACGTTGTTAGATATTTCATAAGTTTGTCAAACTTTAATAAAGCTTATTGAGGAACTTATAAGCACTCATGTTGCATGAAAGTTGGTTTAGAGGCCTCGAAACGCGTTATTATAAGTTTCATAAGTTCGTGAAATTTGTACAAAGCTCATTGAGACACTTATAATCATTCATGTTGCATGAAACTTAGGTTAGAGTCCTAATAACACTTTGTTAGATATTTTATAAGTTCTCGAAACTTGTACAAAGCTCATTGAGGAACTTATAAGGACTTATGTTGCACGAAACCTTGTTTAGAGTCCTAGAAACCACGTTGTTAGAAGTTTCATAAGTTCATCAAACTTTAACAAACCTCATTGAGGAACTTATAACCACCTTTGTGTCATGAAACTTGGTTTAGAGACCTAGAAACGCGTTGTTAGATGTTTCATCAGTTCGTGAAACTTGTACAAGCTCATTGACAAACTTATAAGCCCTCATGTTGCATGAAACTTGTATTAGAGTCATAGAAACACGTTATTAGATGTTTCATAAGTTCATCAAACTTGTACAAAGCTCATTGAGACACTTATAAGCATTCATGTTGCATGAAAGTTTGTTCAGAGTCCTAGAAACGCGTTGTTTGATGTTTCATAAGTCAAACTTTAACAAAGCTCATTGAGGAACTTATAACCACCTTTGTGTCATGAAACTTGGTTTAGAGACCTAGAAACGCGTTGTTAGATGTTTCATAACTTCGTGAAACTTGTACAAGCTCATTGACAAACTTATAAGCCCTCATGTTGCATGAAACTTGGATTAAAGTCATAGAAACACGTTCTTAGATGTTTCATAAGTTCATCAAACTTGTACAAAGCTCATTGAGACACTTATAAGCATTCATGTTGCATGAAAGTTTGTTTAGAGTCCTAGAAACGCGTTGTTTGATGTTTCATAAGTCAAACTTTAACAAAGCTCATTGAGGAACTTATAACCACCTTTGTGTCATGAAACTTGGTTTAGAGACCTAGAAACGCGTTGTTAGATGTTTCATAAGTTCGTGAAACTTGTACAAGCTCATTGGGGAACTTATAAGTACTCATGTTGCATGAAACTTGGTATAGAATCCAAGAAATCACGTTGTTAGATGGTTCATAAGTTCGTCAAACTTGTACAATGCTCATTGATAAACTTATAAGCACTCATTTTGCATGAAGCTTGGTTTAGAGTCCTAGAAACGCGTTGTTAGATGTTTCATAAGTTCTTGAAACTTGTACAAAGCTTATTGAGACACTTATAAGCACTCATGTTGCATGAAACTTGGTTTAGAGTCTTAGAAATAAAAATGTTAGATGTTTCATAAGTTCGTCAACTTGTACAAAGTTCATTAATCTCATTGAGACACTTATAAATTCTCATGTTGCGTGAAGGTTGGTTTAGAGTCCTAGAAACCACGTTCTTAGATTTTTCATAAGTTCTTCAAACTTTAACAAAGCTCATTGAGGAACTTATAAGCACTCATGTTGCATGAAATTTGGTTTAGAGTCCTAGAAACGCGTTGTTAGATGTCTCGTAAATTCGTCAATTTTGTACAAAGCTCATTGAGACGCTTATAAGTACTTATGTTGCATGAAACTTGGTTTAGAGTCCTACAAACGCGTTGTTATATGTTTCATAAGTACGTGAAACTTGTACAAATCTCATTGAGTTACTTATAAGCACTCATGTTGCAAGAAACTTGGTTTTGAGTCCTAGAAACACGTTGTTAGATGTTTCGTAAGTTCGTCAAACTTGTACAAATCTCATGGAGCCACATATATGCACTCATGTTGCATGAAGCTTGGTTTAGAGTCCTAGAAATGCTTTGATAGATATTTCACAAGTTCGTCAAACTTTAACAAAGCTCATTGAGGAAATTATAAGCACTCACGTTGAATGAAATTTAGTTTAGAGTCCTAGAGATGTGTTGTTATATGTTTCATAAGTTCGTCAAACTTGTACAAAGCTCATTGAGACACTTATAAGCACTCATGTTGCATGAAACTTGGTTTAGAGTCCTAGAAACACGTTGTTAGATGTTTCATAAGTTCGTTAAACTTGTACAAAGCTCATTGAGACACTTATAAGCACTTATGTTGCATGAAACTTGGTTAAGAATCCTAGCAACCATGTTGTTAGATGTGTCATAAGTTCGTCAAACTAGTACAAAGCTCATTGAGACACTTATAAGCACTCATGTTGCGTGAAACTTGGTTTAGAGTCCTAGAAACGTGTTGTTAGATGTTTCATAAGTTCGACAAACTTGTAAAAAGCTCATTAAGACATTTATAAGCACTCATGTTGCATGAAACTTGGTTTAGAGTCCTAGAAACGCGTTGTTAGATGTTTCATAAGTTCGTAAAACTTGTACAAAGCCCATTGAATCACTTATAAGCACTCATGTTTCATAAAACTTGGTTTAGAGTCCTAGGCACGCGTTGTGAGATGTTTCATAAGTTCGTCAAACTTGTAAAAAGCTCATTGAGACACTTATAAGCACTCATGTTGCATGAAACTTGTTTCAGAGTCCTAGAAACGCGTTGTTAGATGTTTCATAAGTTCATGGAACTTGTACAAAGCTCATTGAGGAACTTATAAGTATTCATGTTGCATGAAAGTTTGTTTAGAGTCCTAGAAACGCGTTGTTTGATGTGTCATAAGTTCGTCAAAATTGAACAAAGATCATTGAGACACTTATAAGCACTCATGTTGCATGAAGCTTGGTTTAGAGTCCTTGAAATGCGTTGTTATATATTTCATAAGTTCGTCAAACTTTTCCAAATCTCATTAAGAGACTTATAAGCATTAATGTTTCATGAAACTTGGTTTAGAGTCCTTGAAACGCGTTGTTAGATTTTTCATAAGTTCGTCAAACTTGTACAAAGCTCTTTGAGACACTTATAAGAACTCACGTTGCATGAAACTTTGTTTAGAGTCCTAGAAACGCGTAGTTAGATATTTCATTAGTTAGTGAAACTTGTACAAAGCTCATTGAGCAACTTATAAGGACTTATGTTGCATGAAACTTGGTTTCCTAGAACCACGTCCTAGAAACCACGTTTTGAGAAGTTTCATAAGTTCGTCAAACTTTAACAAAGCTCATTGAGGAACTTGGTTTAGAGTCACTTATAAGCCCTCATGAAACTTGGTTTAGAGTCCTAGAAACGCGTTGATAGATGTTTCATAAGTTCTTCAAACTTGTACAAAGGTCATTGAGGAACTTATAAGCACTCATGTTGCATGAAACTTGGTTTAGAGTCCTAGAAACCACGTTGTTAGATGTTTCATAAGTTCGTCAAACTTGTACGAAGCTCATTGAGACACTTAGAAGCATGAAGCTTGGTTTAGAGTCCTAGAAACCACGTTGTTAGATATTTCATAAGTTTGTCAAACTTTAATAAAGCTCATTGAGGAACTTATAAGCACTCATGTTGCATGAAAGTTGGTTTAGAGGCCTCGAAACGCGTTATTATAAGTTTCATAAGTTCGTGAAATTTGTACAAAGCTCATTGAGACACTTATAATCACTCATGTTGCATGAAACTTAGGTTAGAGTCCTAATAACACTTTGTTAGATATTTTATAAGTTCTCGAAACTTGTACAAAGCTCATTGAGGAACTTATAAGGACTTATGTTGCACGAAACCTTGTTTAGAGTCCTACAAACCACGTTGTTAGAAGTTTCATAAGTTCATCAAACTTTAACAAAGCTCATTGAGGAACTTATAACCACCTTTGTGTCATGAAACTTGGTTTAGAGACCTAGAAACGCGTTGTTAGATGTTTCATAAGTTCGTGAAACTTGTACAAGCTCATTGACAAACTTATAAGCCCTCATGTTGCATGAAACTTGGATTAGAGTCATAGAAACACGTTCTTAGATGTTTCATAAGTTTATCAAACTTGTACAAAGCTCATTGAGACACTTATAAGCATTCATGTTTCATGAAAGTTTGTTTAGAGTCCTAGAAACGCGTTGTTTGATGTTTCATAAGTCAAACTTTAACAAAAGCTCATTGAGGAACTTATAACCACCTTTGTGTCATGAAACTTAGTTTAGAGACCTAGAAACGCGTTGTTAGATGTTTCATAAGTTCGTGAAACTTGTACAAGCTCATTGGGGAACTTATAAGTACTCATGTTGCATGAAACTTGGTATAGAGTCCAAGAAATCATGTTGTTAGATGATTCATAAATTCGTCAAACTTGTACAATGCTCATTGAGAAACTTATAAGCACTCATTTTGCATGAAGCTTGGTTTAGAGTCCTAGAAACGCGTTGTTAGATGTTTCATAAGTTCTTGAAAGTTGTACAAAGCTTATTGAGACACTTATAAGCACTCATGTTGCATGAAACTTGGTTTAGAGTCTTAGAAATCAAAATGTTAGATGTTTCATAAGTTCGTCAACTTGTACAAAGTTCATTAAGCTCATTGAGACACTTATAAATTCTCATGTTGCGTGAAGGTTGGTTTAGAGTCCTAGAAACCACGTTCTTAGATTTTTCATAAGTTCTTCAAACTTTAACAAAGCTCATTGAGGAACTTATAAGCACTCATGTTGCATGAAATTTGGTTTACAGTCCTAGAAACGCGTTGTTATATGTTTCATAAGTTCGTGAAACTTGTACAAATCTCATTGAGTCACTTATAAGCACTCATGTTGCAACAAACTTGGTTTTGAGTCCTAGAAACACGTTGTTAGATGTTTCATAAGTTCGGCAAACTTGTACAAATTTCATGGAGCCACTTATATGCACTCATGTTGCATGAAGCTTGGTTTAGAGTCCTAGAAATGCTTTGTTAGATATTTCACAAGTTCGTCAAACTTTAACAAAGCTCATTGTGGAAATTATAAGCACTCACGTTGAATGAAATTTAGTTTAGATTCCTAGAGACGTGTTGTTATATGTTTCATAAGTTCGTCAAACTTGTACAAAGCTCATCGAGACACTTATAAGCACTCATGTTGCATGAAACTTGGTTTAGAGTCCTAGAAACACGTTGTTAGATGTTTCATAAGTTCGTTAAACTTGTACAAAGCTCATTGAGACACTTATAAGCACTTATGTTGCATGAAACTTGGTTAAGAATCCTAGCAACCATGTTGTTAGATGTGTCATAAGTTCGTCAAACTAGTACAAAGCTCATTGAGACACTTATAAGCACTCATGTTGCGTGAAACTTGGTTTAGAGTCCTAGAAACGTGTTGTTAGATGTTTCATAAGTTCGACAAACTTGTAAAAAGCTCATTAAGACATTTATAAGCACTCATGTTGCATGAAACATGGTTTAGAGTCCTAGAAACGCGTTGTTAGATGTTTCATAAGTTCGTATAACTTGTACAAAGCCCATTGAATCACTTATAAGCACTCATGTTTCATGAAACTTGGTTTAGAGTCCTAGGCACGCGTTGTGAGATGTTTCATAAGTTCGTCAAACTTGTACAAAGCTCATTGAGACACTTATAAGCACTCATGTTGCATGAAACTTGTTTCAGAGTCCTAGAAACGCGTTGTTAGATGTTTCATAAGTTCATTGAACTTGTACAAAGCTCATTGAGGAACATATAAGTATTCATGTTGCATGAAAGTTTGTTTAGAGTCCTAGAAACGCGTTGTTTGATGTTTCATAAGTTCGTCAAAATTGAACAAAGATCATTGAGACACTTATAAGCACTCATGTTGCATGAAGCTTGGTTTAGAGTCCTTGAAATGCGTTGTTAGATATTTCATAAGTTCGTCAAACTTGTCCAAATCTCATTAAGAGACTTATAAGCATTAATGTTTCATGAAACTTGGTTTAGAGTCCTTGAAACGCGTTGTTAGATTTTTCATAAGTTCGTCAAACTTGTACAAAGCTCATTGAGACACTTATAAGCACTCACGTTGCATGAAACTTTGTTTAGAGTCCTAGAAACGCGTAGTTAGATATTTCATTAGTTAGTGAAACTTGTACAAAGCTCATTGAGAAACTTATAAGGACTTATGTTGCATGAAACTAGGTTTAGAGTCCTAGAAACCACGTTTTTAGAAGTTTCATAAGTTTGAACTTTAACAAAGCTCATTGAGGAACTTATAAGCACCTTTGTTTCATGAAACTTGGTTTAGAGTCCTAGAAATGCGTTGTTAGGTGTTTCATAAGTTCGTGAAACTTGTACAAAGCTCATTGAGACACTTATAAGCCCTCATGTTGCATGAAACTTGGTTTAGAGTCCTAGAAACGCGTTGTTAGATGTTTCATAAGTTCTTCAAACTTGTACAAAGGTCATTGAGGAACTTATAAGCACTCATGTTGCATGAAACATGGTTTAGAGTCCTAGAAACCACGTTGTTAGATGTTTCATAAGTTCGTCAAACTTGTACGAAGCTCATTGAGACACTTAGAAGCACTTATGTTGCATGAAGCTTGGTTTAGAGTCCTAGAAACCACGTTGTTAGATATTTGATAAGTTTGTCAAACTTTAATAAAGCTTATTGAGGAACTTATAAGCACTCATGTTTCATGAAAGTTGGTTTAGAGGCCTCGAAACGCGTTATTATAAGTTTCATAAGTTCGTGAAATTTGTACAAAGCTCATTGAGACACTTATAATCACTCATGTTGCATGAAACTTAGGTTAGAGTCCTATTAACACTTTGTTAAATATTTTATAAGTTCTAGAAACTTGTACAAAGCTCATTGAGGAACTTATAAGGACTTATGTTGCACGAAACCTTGTTTAGAGTCCTAGAAACCACGTTGTTAGAAGTTTCATAAGTTCATCAAACTTTAACAAAGCTCATTGAGGAACTTATAACCACCTTTGTGTCATGAAACTTGGTTTAGAGACCTAGAAACGCATTGTTAGATGTTTCATAAGTTCGTGAAACTTGTACAAGCTCATTGACAAACTTATAAGCCCTCATGTTGCATGAAACTCTGATTAGAGTCATAGAAACACGTTCTTAGATGTTTCATAAGTTCATCAAACTTGTACAAAACTCATTGAGACACTTATAAGCATTAATGTTGCATGAAAGTTTGTTTAGAGTCCTAGAAACGCGTTGTTTGATGTTTCATAAGTCAAACTTTAACAAAACTCATTGAGGAACTTATAACCACCTTTGTGTCATGAAACTTGGTTTAGAGACCTATAAACGTGTGGTTAGATGTTTCATAAGTTCGTGAAACTTGTACAAGCTCATTGACAAACTTATAAGCCCTCATGTTGCATGAATCTTGGATTAGAGTCATAGAAACAGGTTCTTAGATGTTTCATAAGTTCATCAAACTTGTACAAATCTCATTGAGACACTTATAAGCATTCATGTTGCATGAAAGTTTGTTTAGAGTCCTAGAAACGCGTTGTTTGATGTTTCATAAGTTCGTCAAACTTTTATAAAGATCATTGAGACACTTATAAGCACTCATGTTGCATGAAGCTTGGTTTAGAGTCCTTGAAACGCGTTGTTAGATATTTCATAAGTTTATCAAACTTGTCCAAAGCTCATTAAGAGACTTATAAGCACTAATGTTGCATGAAACTTAGTTTAGAGTCCTTGAAACGCGTTGTTAGATTTTTCATAAGTTCGTCAAACTTGTACAAAGCTCATTGAGACACTTATAAGCACTCATGTTGCATGAAACTTTGTTTAGAGTCCTAGAAACGCGTAGTTAGATATTTCATTAGTTCGTGAAACTTGTACAAAGCTCATTGAGGAACTTATAAGGACTTATGTTGCATGAAACTTGGTTTAAAGTCCTAGAAACCACGTTTTTAGAAGTTTCATAAGTTCGCAAACTTTAACAATGCTCATTGAGGAACTTATAAGCACCTTTGTTTCATGAAACTTGGTTTAAAGTCCAAGAAACGTGTTGTTAGATGTTTCATAAGTTCGTGAAACTTGTACAAAGCTCATTGAGACACTTATAAGCCCTCATGTTGCCTGAAACTTGGATTAGAGTCATAGAAACCACGTTGTTAGATGTTTCATAAGTTCGTCAAACTTGTACAAAGCTCATTGAGACACTTATAAGCACTCATGTTGCATGAAGCTTGGTTTAGAGTCCTAGAAACCACGTTGTTAGATATTTCATAAGTTTGTTAAACTTTAATAAAGTTCATTGAGGAACTTGTAAGCACTCATGTTGCATGAAAGTTGGTTTAGAGGCCTAGAAACGCGTTATTATAAGTTTTATAAGTTCGTGAAATTTGTACAAAGCTCATAGAGACACTTATAATCACTCATGTTGCATGAAACTTAGTTTAGAGTCCTAAAAACGAGTTGTTAGATATTTTATAAGTTCTCGAAACTTGTACAAAGCTCATTGAGGAACTTATAATGACTTATGTTGCATGAAACTTGGTTTAGAGTCCTAGAAACCACGTTGTTAGAAGTTTCATAAGTTCGTCAAACTTTAACAAAGCTCATTGAGGAACTTATATGCACCTTTGTTTCATGAAACTTGGTTTAGAGACCTAGAAACGCGTTGTTAGATGTTTAATAAGTTCGTGAAGTTTGTACAAAGCTCATTGAGACACTTATAAGCCCTCATGTTTCATGAAACTTGGATTAGAGTCATAGAAACGCGTTGTTAGATGTTTCATAATTTCATCAAACTTGTACAAAGCTCTTTTTTTTGAATCGAATGTAAAATTAATTCAAACCAAAAACGTTTTTACAAATTATGCATCTTTAAATTGAAATTTTGAATAGAAAAAATATATATATTTTTCTCTAAAACTGATTTGATCACTTGAATCTATCTTGAATCGAGCCACGCTTCCATTCCTTGATCGTATCTATTGTCTCCTTTATCTCGTATCAAAGTCATCCGGTTCCGAATTTGCTTATCTATAGTTTGGATCAAACTTTTAGCAAGCTTACTCGGTTCACCATGCTTTCTTTTGTTTCTTTCCCCCATATCATGTACATTGTTGTCTGAAAGACATACCGAACCAGCCATAGCTTGATGTATTCTTGCGAGTGATCAACTAGTAGCTCAAGTACTCGGTCCCAATTACTAGAGTAGCTTGTATCAAGGATTTTTCTTGTTAAATTGCTCCAAATTTCCTCCGAGTATTTGCACGCAAAAAATAGGTGACTTGGAGTTTCAATTGGCGATTGGAAAAATACACAAGAAACATTTGCTCCCGAATTCCATTTGAGAATCCGATCTCCTGTTGCAAGTCGGTCATGTACAGATAACCAGGCTATAAAGCTAGTTTTGGGTGTTGAATATGTGAACCAGATCCCCTTCCACCAAACTTTTTCGGGTTGTGTTTGTCTGGTTAGTTGCCATGTACGCTTTGTGCTGAAATGATGCTTGAATTCTTCTCCCTTATGTCTCCAAAGGACCACATCGTCATCATCTACCATTCCTCTTTCTCTTTGAATTTCAACAACATCTTCTATTTTGTTTAGAATTTCGACTCTATGTCGACGTCGACGATGAGTTCTTAGCACTTGTTCCACTGACGAGTCAATCGATATACCTAGATCGATACAGCTCCTTGTACTCGTGAGATCGATAAGTCTGCCAAGGGGTGTCCATGAGTCGAACCAGAACGAAGTTGTCATTCCATTTCTTACTTCTACTTTGACAAAAGGTTTTGCAATCTCCCTATATTTCAACAGTTTTTTCCACATCCAAGAGCCTAAAGTAGAGGTATATTTTGTAGTCCAGAATGATCCTTTTCGAATTAAGAAACGTCTAATCCAGTCCAGAATCACCTTGTTCGCTTCTGAGACTGATGTTAACCACAACCCTCCTTCTTCTTTAGGTTGACAAACTTCACTCCGAGCAATTTTTGCTTTTTTGGGTTCAAATCTGGTCCTAACCAGAGAAAAGTTGAGCATAGTTTATCTATTTCTTGGATGCACGCTTTCGGTAAGCGGAACGCCGAGATCCAAAAATCTGTTAAACTATGAATAACTGATCCAATCAATTGAACACGACCTGCGAAAGATAGATGTCGATTCGTCCAACCACTAATTATTTTCCTAATTTTTTCCAACAGAGGGTTGTAGTCATTGGTGGTCATCTGCTTGGCAAGGAGCGACAGACCAAGATATCGAACTGGTAAAATACCCGAGTCAAAAGGGAAGCGTTCAAGAATGGATTCGAGGACGACTTCCGACGCACCGGCTATATAAAGTGTTGATTTCTCGAGGCTGATGTTTAGTCCTGATACCTTAGCGAACTCGTTAAAAACTCCAAGAATACCTTCAATAGAGCTTTTCTTTCCATCTGTGAATACCAACATGTCATCAGAAAAACATAAATGTGTAAGCTTTAGATTTTGGCAATAGGGATGAAAACCGATCTTGTGTTCCAATGCTGCTCTATCAAGCCACTTTGATAATACATTCATACAAATCACGAAGAGGTAAGGCGATAGCGCACAACCCTGGCGCAGTCCCCACTTACTCTTAAAGAGACCTGCTAGTTCTTCGTTAACCTGAACTGAGAAAGAAGCACTTGTAACACATAACTTGATCCAATGAATGAACCATTCTGGTATTTTCAGAGTCTTTAAAGTGGAAAGCAGAAAAGGCCATTGGACCGTATCAAAAGCTTTGGAGATGTCAATTTTTAATGCACAACGAGAGGATATAGTGTCCTTGTGGTAGTTCTTCACTAACTCCGACGCAAGGAGTACGTTTTCCATTAGTAAGCGACCTTTGACAAAAGCTTATTGATTCGGCGCAATAAACTTAGGCAAGATTTTCTTTAACCTGTTGGCTATAATCGTTGAGATTACCTTGTTTATAACATCGCAACACGATATCGGTCGGTAATCTTTCATCATTTTCGTTTCTAATTTCTTCGGAATGAGAGCCAATATGGTTGTGTTTATTCCTTTGGGCAAGAAGCCTTTATCAAAGAAAGACTGAATAGATACAACAAAATCTTTTCCCAAAACTGACCACGCTTCTTTGAAAAATTCACTAGTATACCCGTCAGGTCCTGGAGCTTTGTTACTTGGCATTGTAAACAAGACTTTCTTGACCTCGTCCTCTATCACCATTTTGGTTAACATCTCTGAGTCTATATCGCTGCATTCATACTCCAATAAATCATGTAAGAATTCTTCAGAGATCCTATTATAAACTTCTTCTTGGTGTGTTAGGAAATCCTTAAAGAATTTTTCTGCTTCTATCTTTATATCGGCTTGCGTTATGGATAGAGTTTCATTGTTTCTTTGTATTTCACGAATAGCATTTTTCACTTCTCTGCTTTTGGCATATTGATGAAAGTATCTATTGTTCCCATCTCCAACTTGTAGCCAGTGTAGCTTAGCCTTTTGACGTAAGAATTTCTCCTCTATCTCCGCTAGTCGCTTCCATTTTTCAAAAGATCTAGCTTCCTCTTCAATCGCAGACCGTGTTGGACTTTCCATCGTCTTCGATTGAGCTTCACATAGTACTTCATGTGCTTTCTTTGTTCTATTAGAAATATCACCTATTTTTTCTTTGCTTCAACGTCTCAATGGTATTTTCAACGTTTTTAGCTTTTTAGATAGACGAAATAAGGCTGATGTCGAGTTGAACAAAGTTTCTTCACCCCAAACTTCTTGTATTAGTGGGAGGAAGCCAGGTAAACTAGTAACAGCGTTGGTGAACTTAAACGGACGTAGAATTTTATTTGTTGATGCTTCTATTTGAATACGACATCTCAAGTGATTTGAACATCCCCCAGGTTCAAAAACACAATATGATTGTGGATATGAATTATTCCATGAATCACTCATGAGGACACGATCGAGTTTTTTACATATCAAGCCTTCTTCTCGTTTATTGCACCAAGTGTATAGCGGACCATGCATTTTCAAATCAACCAGTGAACAATATCTAGAAATGTCTTGGAAATCTCTCATTCCCATTGGTATTGTCGATGTCCGCGTGAAACCAGAGTGTTCCTCAACTTCTAGAATCTCGTTAAAGTCACCAAAAACCAACCAAGGTTTATTTCTAAACAATGGTGAGTCATGATGACTTTTTAAATCTTCCCAAAGCTCCTTTCTCTCTTCTATGAAGTTCGATGCATAAAAGAACGAGCAAAAGAGTTCCTCTGTTGCGTTCTCCAAAAGGAACGTTCAAGTAATCATTTGTCCGCTTTTAAAGAACGGCGTTATGCGGACATGTGGACTCCATATAACCCAAATCCTTCAAAGTGGACTAAATTCATAATTTGATAAGAAAGACCAAACTTGAAAAACCTCGAAGGCAATTCTTAAAGCTTTATTTTCCTTTACTCTTGTTTCTAATATACCTCCAAACTGAAATGAATTTTTCTTCACCCAATTTCGTACAACATAATGTTTTGTAGATTTGTTGAATCCACGCACATTCCAAAAGAAACCTGACATTAATTCGCATTCTTGGACGACCTTTTATTCAAAGTGCTAAGATTTGTATCCTTTGCTCTTTGAGTAATAGATTCCGAGAGAAATTTGTGGTTATCCTTTGAAATGCGAGGTAGAGATTGCCTTAGAGGAACTTGTACAAAGCTCATTGAGACACTTATAAGCACTCATGTTGCATGAAACTTGGTTTAGAGTCCTAGAAACGACGTTGTTAGATGTTTCATAAGTTCGTCAAACTTATACAAATCACATTGAGACACTTATAAGCACTTATGTTGCATGAAACTTGGTTTAGAATCCTAGAAAGGCGTTGTTAGATGTTTCATAAGTTCGACAAACTTGTACAAAGCTCATTGAGACACTTATAAGCACTCATGGTGCATGAAACTTGGTTTAGAGTCCTAGAAACACGTTGTTTGATGTTTCATAAGTTCGTAAAACTTGTACAAAGCTCATTGAGACATTTATAAGCACTCATGTTTCATGAAACTTGATTTAGAGTCCTAGACACGCGTTGTGAGATGTTTCATAAGTTTGTAAAACTTGTACAAAACTCATTGAGACACTTATAAGCACTCATGTTGCATGAAACTTGTTTGAGAGTCCTAGAAATGCGTTGTTAGATGTTTCATAAGTTTATGAAACTTGTACAAAGCTCATTGAGGAACTTATAAGCAATCATGTTGCATGAACTTTTGTTTAGAGTCCTAGAAAGGCGTTGTTTGATGTTTCATAAGTTCGTCAAACTTCTAAAATGCTCATTGAGACACTTATAAGCACTCATGTTGCATGAAGCTTGGTTTAGAGTCCTAGAAACCACGTTTTTAGATATTTCATTAGTTCGTCAAACTTTAACAACGTTTATTGAGGAACTTATAAGCACTCATGTTGCATGAAACTTGGTTTAGAGTCTTAGAAACTCGTTGTTATATGTTTCATAAGTTCGTGAAATTTGTATGAATCTCATAGAGACACTTATAATCACTCATGCTGCATGAAACTTGGTTTAGAGTCCTAGAAACGTGTTGTTATATGTTTCATAAGTTCTTGAAACTTGTACAAAGCTCATTGAGGAACTTATAAAAACTCATGTTGTATGAAACTTGGTTTAGAGTCCTGGAAACACGTTGTTTGATGTTTCATAAGTTCTTTAAACTTGTACAAAGCTCATTGAGACACTTACAAGTGCATATTGCATGAAACTTAGTTTAGAGTCCTAGCAACCACGTTGTTAGAGTTTTCATAAGTTTGTCAAACTAGTACAAAGCTCATTGAAACACTTATATGCACTCATGTTGCATAAAACATGGTTTAGAGTCCTGAAACGCGTTGTTAGATGTTTCATAAGTTCCTCAAACTTTCACAAAGCTCATTGAGACACTTATAAGCACTCATGTTGCTTGAAACTTGGTTTAGAGTCCTAGAAACGCGTTGTTAGATGTTTCATAGGTTCGTCAAACTTGTACAAAGCTCATTGAGACACTTATAAGCACTCATGACGCATGAAACATAGTTTAGAGTCCTAGACAACATGTTGTTAGATGTTTCATAAGTTCGTCAAACAAGTACAAAGTTCATTGAGACACTTATAAGAACTCATGTTGCATGAAACTAGGTTTAAAGTCCTAAAAATGTGTTGGTAGATGTTTCATAAGTTCATGAAACTTGTACAAAGCTCATTGAAGAACTTATAAGCACTCATGTTGCATGAAACTTGGTTTCGAGTCCTAGAAACGCGTTGTTAGATGTTTCATAAGTTCGTGAAATATGTACAAAGCTCATTGGGGAACTTATAAGTACTCATGTTGCATGAGTACTTGGTATAGAGTCCTAGAAACCACGTTGTTAGATGATTCATAACTTCGTCAAACTTGTACAAAGCTCATTGAGAAACTTATAAGCACTCATTTTGCATGAAGCTTGGTTTAGAGTCCTAGAAACTCGTTGTTAGATGTTTCATAAGTTCGTGAAACTTGTACAAAGCTTATTGAGACACTTATAAGCACTCATGTTGCATGAAACTTGGTTTAGAGTCTTAGAAACCAAAGTGTTAGATGTTTCATAAGTTCGTCAAACTTGTACAAAGTTCATTAAGCTCATTGAGACACTTATAAGCACTCATGTTGCATGTAGGTTGGTTTAGAGTCCTAGAAACCACGTTCTTAGATATTTCATAAATTCTTCAAACTTTAACAAAGCTCATTGAGGAACTTATAAGCACTCATGTTGCATGAAATTTTGTTTAGAGTCCTAGAAATGTGTTGTTAGATGTTTCGTAAGTTTGTCAAACTTGTACAAAGGTCATTGTTTCACTTATAAGCACTTATGTTGCATGAAACTTGGTTTAGAGTCCTAGAAACGCGTTGTTATATGTTTCATAAGTTCGTGAAACTTGTACAAAGCTCATTGAGTCACTTATAAGCACTCATGTTGCAAGAAACTTGGTTTTGATTCCTATAAACGCGTTCTTAGATGTTTTGTAAGTTCGTCAAACTTGTACAAAGCTCATTGAGCCACTTATATGCATTCATGTTTCATGAAGCTTGGTTTAGAGTTCTAGAAATGCTTTGTTAGATATTTCACAAGTTCGTCAAACTTTAACAAAGCTCATTGAGGAAATTATAAGCACTCACGTTGCATAAAATTTAGTTTCGAGTTCTAGAGACGTGTTATTATATGTTTCATAAGTTTGTCAAACTTGTTAAAAGCTCATTGAGAAATTTATAAGCACTCATGTTGCATGAAACTTGGTTTAGAGTCCTAGAAATACGTTGTTAGATGTTTCATAAGTTCGTTAAACTTGTACAAAGCTCATTGAGACACTTATAAGCACTTATGTTGCATGAAACTTGGTTTAGAGTCCTAGCAACCACGTTGTTAGATGTTTCATAAGTTCGTCAAACTAGTACAAAGCTCATTGAGATACTTATAAGCACTCATGTTGCGTGAAACTTGGTTTAGAGTCCTAGCAACCACGTTGTTAGATGTTTCATAAGTTCGTCAAACTTGTACAAATCTCATTGAGACACTTATAAGCACTCATGTTGCATGAAACTTGGTTTAGAGTCCTACAAACGCGTTGTTAGATATTTCATAAGTTCGTAAAACTTGTACAAAGCTCATTGAGGAAATTAAAAGCACTGATGTTGCATGATATTTCATAAGTTCGTCAAGCATTAACAAAGCTCATTGAGGAACTCATAAGCACTCATGTTGCATGAAATTTGGTTTAAAGTCCTACAAACGCGGTGTCTGATGTTTCGTAATTTCGTCAAAATTTTACAAAGCTCATTGAGACACTTATAAGCACTCATGTTGCATGAAACTTTGTTTATAGTCCTATAAACGTGTTGTTAGATGTTTCATAAGTACGTCAAACTTGTACAAAGCTCATTGAGACACTTATAAGCACTCATGTTGCATGAAACTTGGTTTAGAGTCCTAGAAACGTGTTGTTAGATGTTTCATTAGTTCATCAAACTTGTACAAAGTTCATTGAGACACTTATAAGCACTCATGTTGCATGAAACCTTGTTTAGAGTCATAGAATCTCGTTCTTATATGTTTCATAAGTTCGTGAAACTTGTAAAAAGCACATTGAAACACTTATAATAAGTCATGTTGCATGAAACTTGTTTTAGAGTCCTAGAAACCCGTTGTTAGATGTTTCATAAGTTCGTAAAACTTGTACAAAGCTCATTGAGGAAATTATAAGCACTCATGTTGCATGAAACTTGGTTTAGATTCCTAGAAACCACATTGTTAGATGTTTAATAAGTTCGTCAAACTTGTACAAAGCTCATTGAGACATTTATAATCACTCATGTTGCATGAAACTTGGTTTAAAGTCCTAGAAACGAGTTGTTAGATGTTTCATAAGTTTGTCAAACTTGTACAAAGTTCATTGAGACACTTATAGGCACTCATGTTGAATGAAACTTAGTTTAGAGTCCTACAAACGCGTTGATAGATTTTTCATAAGTTCGTCAAACTTGTACAAAGCTCATTGAGACACTTATAAGCACTCATGTTGCATGAAACTTGGTTTAGAGTTTTAGAAACGCGTTGTTAGATGTCTAATAAGTTCGTCAAACTTGTAAAAAGCTCATTGAGACACTTATAAGCACTCATGTTGCATGAAACTTTGTTTAGAGTCCTAGAAACGAGTTGTTAGATGTTTCATAAGTTCGTCAAACTCTTATAAAGCTCATTGATTTACTTATATGTACTCATGGTTCTTGAAGATTGGTTTAGAGTCCTAGAAACGCTTTGTTAGATATTTCATAAGTTGGTCATACTTTAACAAAACTCATTAAGGAAATTATAAGCACTCATGAAACTTGGTTTAGAGTCCTAGAAACGCTTTGTTATATGTTTCATATGTTCGTGAAACTTTTACAAAGCTCATTGAAACACTCATAATCACTCATGTTGCATGAAGTTTGGCTTAGAGTTCGTCAAACTTTAACAAAGCTCATTGAGGAACTTACAAGCACTCATGTTGCATGAAACTTGGTTTAGAGTCTTAGAAACGCGTTGTTAGATGTTTCGTAAGTACGTAAAACTTGTACAAAGATCATTGAGACACTTATAACCACTCATGTTACATGAAACTTGGTTTAGAGTCCTATAAACGCGTTGTTAGATGTTTCATAAGTTCTTCAAACTCTTACAAAGCTCATTGAGACACTTATAAGCACTCATATTGCATGAAACTTTGTTTTAAGTCCTAGAAACACGTTGTTAGATGTTTCATAAGTTCGTCAAACTTATTCAAAGCTCATGGAGACACTTATAAGCACTCTTGTTGCATGAAACTTTGTTTATAGTCCTATAAACGCGTTGTTAGATGTTTCATAAGTACGTCAAACTTGTACAAAGCTCGTTGAGACACTTATAAGCACTCATGTTGCATGAAATATGGTTTAGAGTCATAGAAACGCGTTGTTAGATGTTTCATTAGTTCGTCAAACTTGTACAAAGTTCATTGAAACACTTATAAGCACTCTTGTTGCATGAAAGTTGGTTTAGAGTCTTAGAAACTCCTTCTTATATGTTTCATAAGTTCGTGACACTTGTAAAAAGCTCATTGAGACACTTATAATAAGTCATGTTGCATGAAAATTGTTTTAGAGTCCTAGAAACGCGTTGTTAAATGTTTCAGAAGTTTATTAAAACTTGTACAAAGCTCATTGAGAAAATTATAAGCACTCATGGTGCATGAAACTTGGTTTAGAGTCCTAGAAACACGTTGTTATATGTTTCATAAGTTCGTCAAACTTGTAAAAAGCTCACTGAGACACTTATAAGCACTCATGGTGCATGAAACTTGGTTTAGAGTCCTAGCAACCACGTTGTTAGATGTTTCATAAGGTCGTCAAACTAGTACAAAGCTCATGGAGACACTTATAAGCACTCATGTTGCATGAAACTTGGTTTAGAGTCTTAGAATCGCGTTTTTAGATGTTTGATAAGTTCGTCAAACTTGTACAAAGCTCATTGAGACACTTATAATCACTCATGTTGCATGAAACTTGGTTTAGAGTCCTAGAAACGGGTTGTTAGATGTTTCATAAGTTTGTCAAACTTGTACAAATCTCATTGAGACACTTATAAGCACTCATGTTGCATGAAACTTGGTTTAGAGTCCTACAAACGCGTTGTTAGATTTTTCATAAGTTTGTCAAACTTGTACAAAGCTCATGTGGACACGTATAAGCACTCATGTTGCATGAAACTTGGTTTAGAGTTTTAGAAACGCGTTGTTAGATGTTTAATAAGTTCGTCAAACTTGTAAAAAGCACTTTGAGACACTTATAAGCACTCATGTTGCATGAAACTTTGTTTAGAGTCCTAGAAACGCGTTGTTAGATGTTTCATAAGTTCGTCAAACTTGTACAAAGCTCATTGATTCACTTATATGCACTCATGGTTCTTGAAGCTTGGTTTAGAGTCATAGAAACGCGTTGTATGATGTTTCATCAGTTCTTCAAACTTGTACAAAGCTCATTAAGACACTTAGCACTCATGTTTCTTGAAACTTGGTTTAGAGTCCTAGAAACGCGTTTTAAGATGTTTTATAAGTTCGTCAAATTTGTACAAAGCTCATTGAGGAAATTAAAAGCACTCATGTTGCATGAATCTTGGTTTAGAGTCCTATAAACCACGTTGTTAGATATTTCATAAGTTCGTCAAGCATTAACAAAGCTCATTGAGGAACTCATAAGCACTCATGTTGCATGAAATTTGGTTTAAAGTCCTACAAACGCGGTGTCTGATGTTTCGTAATTTTGTCAAAATTTTACAAAGCTCATTGAGACACTTATAAGCACTCATGTTGCATGAAACTTTGTTTATAGTCCTATAAACGTGTTGTTAGATGTTTCATAAGATGTTTCGTCAAACTAAGTACGTCAAAGCTCATGTACAAAGAGACACTTATAAGCACTTGATGTTGCATGAAACTTGGTTTAGAGTCCTAGAGCAACTCATGTTGTTAGATGTTTATTAGTTCATCAAACTTGTACAAAGTTCATTGAGACACTTATAAGCACTCATGTTGCATGAAACCTTGTTTAGAGTCATAGAATCTCGTTCTTATATGTTTCATAGGTTCGTGAAACTTGTAAAAAGCACATTGAAACACTTATAATAAGTCATGTTGCATGAAACTTGTTTTAGAGTCCTAGAAACCCGTTGTTAGATGTTTCATAAGTTCGTAAAACTTGTACAAAGCTCATTGAGGAAATTATAAGCACTCATGTTGCATGAAACTTGGTTTAGATTCCTAGAAACCACATTGTTAGATGTTTAATAAGTTCGTCAAACTTGTACAAAGCTCATTGAGACATTTATAATCACTCATGTTGCATGAAACTTGGTTTAAAGTCCTAGAAACGAGTTGTTAGATGTTTCATAAGTTTGTCAAACTTGTACAAAGCTCATTGAGACACTTATAGGCACTCATGTTGAATGAAACTTAGTTTAGAGTCCTACAAACGCGTTGATAGATTTTTCATAAGTTCGTCAAACTTGTACAAAGCTCATTGAGACACTTATAAGCACTCATGTTGCATGAAACTTGGTTTAGAGTTTTAGAAACGCGTTGTTAGATGTCTAATAAGTTCGTCAAACTTGTAAAAATCTCATTGAGACACTTATAAGCACTCATGTTGCATGAAACTTTGTTTAGAGTCCTAGAAACGAGTTGTTAGATGTTTCATAAGTTCGTCAAACTCTTACAAAGCTCATTGATTTACTTATATGTACTCATGGTTCTTGAAGCTTGGTTTAGAGTCCTAGAAACGCTTTGTTAGATATTTCATAAGTTGGTCATACTTTAACAAAACTCATTAAGGAAATTATAAGCACTCATGTTGCATGAAACTTGGTTTAGAGTCCTAGAAACGCTTTGTTATATGTTTCATAAGTTCGTGAAACTTTTACAAAGCTCATTGAAACACTCATAATCACTCCTGTTGCATGAAGTTTGGCTTAGAGTTCGTCAAACTTTAACAAAGCTCATTGAGGAACTTACAAGCACTCATGTTGCATGAAACTTGGTTTAGAGTCTTAGAAACGCGTTGTTAGATGTTTCGTAAGTACGTAAAACTTGTACAAAGCTCATTGAGACACTTATAACCACTCATGTTACATGAAACTTGGTTTAGAGTCCTATAAACGCGTTGTTAGATGTTTCATAAGTTCTTCAAACTCTTACAAAGCTCATTGAGACACTTATAAGCACTCATATTGCATGAAACTTTGTTTTAAGTCCTAGAAACACGTTGTTAGATGTTTCATAAGTTCGTCAAACTTATTCAAAGCTCATTGAGACACTTATAAGCACTCATGTTGCATGAAACTTTGTTTATAGTCCTATAAACGCGTTGTTAGATGTTTCATAAGTACGTCAAACTTGTACAAAGCTCGTTGAGACACTTATAAGCACTCATGTTGCATGAAATATGGTTTAGAGTCCTAGAAACGCGTTGTTAGATGTTTCATTAGTTCGTCAAACTTGTACAAAGTTCATTGAAACACTTATAAGCACTCATGTTGCATGAAACTTGGTTTAGAGTCTTAGAAACTCCTTCTTATATGTTTCATAAGTTCGTGACACTTGTAAAAAGCTCATTGAGACACTTATAATAAGTCATGTTGCATGAAACTTGTTCTAGAGTCCTAGAAACGCGTTGTTAATTGTTTCATAAGTTCGTAAAACTTGTACAAAGCTCATTGAGAAAATTATAAGCACTCATGGTGCATGAAACTTGGTTTAGAGTCCTAGAAACACGTTGTTATATGTTTCATAAGTTCGTCAAACTTGTAAAAAGCTCACTGAGACACTTATAAGCACTCATGGTGCATGAAACTTGGTTTAGAGTCCTAGCAACCACGTTGTTAGATGTTTCATAAGTTCGTCAAACTAGTACAAAGCTCATGGAGACACTTATAAGCACTCATGTTGCATGAAACTTGGTTTAGAGTCCTAGAATCGCGTTTTTAGATGTTTGATAAGTTCGTCAAACTTGTACAAAGCTCATTGAGACACTTATAATCACTCATGTTGCATGAAACTTGGTTTAGAGTCCTAGAAACGGGTTGTTAGATGTTTCATAAGTTCGTCAAACTTGTACAAATCTCATTGAGACACTTATAAGCACTCATGTTGCATGAAACTTGGTTTAGAGTCCTACAAACGCGTTGTTAGATATTTCTTAAGTTCGTAAAACTTGTACAAAGCTCATGTGGACACGTATAAGCACTCATGTTGCATGAAACTTGGTTTAGAGTTTTAGAAACGCGTTGTTAGATGTTTAATAAGTTCGTCAAACTTGTAAAAAGCACTTTGAGACACTTATAAGCACTCATGTTGCATGAAACTTTGTTTAGAGTCCTAGAAACGCGTTGTTAGATGTTTCATAAGTTCGTCAAACTTGTACAAAGCTCATTGATTCACTTATATGCACTCATGGTTCTTGAAGCTTGGTTTAGAGTCCTAGAAACGCGTTGTATGATGTTTCATCAGTTCTTCAAACTTGTACAAAGCTCATTAAGACACTTAGCACTCATGTTTCTTGAAACTTGGTTTACAGTCCTAGAAACGCGTTTTAAGATGTTTTATAAGTTCGTCAAACTTATACAAATCACATTGAGACACTTATAAGCACTCATGTTGCATGAAATTTGGTTTAGAGTCCTAGAAACGCATTGTTAGATGTTTCATAAGTTTGTAAAACTTGTACAAAGCTCATTGAGACACTTATAAGCACTCATGTTCCATTAAAATTGGTTTAGAGTTCTAGAAACGAGTTGTTAGATGTTTCATAAGTTTGGTAAACTTGTACAAAGCTCATTGAGACACTAATATGCACTCATGCTGCATGAGGATTGGTTTAGAGTTCTTGAAACGCTTTGTTAGATATTTCATAAGTTCGTCAAACTTTAAAAAACCTCATTGAGGAACTTATATGGACTCATGGTGCATGAAACTTTGTTTAGAGTACTAGAAACACGTTGTTATATGTTTCATAAGCTCGTCCAACTTGTAAAAAGCTCACTGAGACACTTATAAGCACTCATGGTGCATGAAACTTTGTTTAGAGTCCTAGAATCGCGTTTTTAGATGTTTGATAAGTACGTCAAACTTGTACAAAGCTCATTAAGACACTTATAATCACTCATGTTGCATGAAACTTGGTTTAGGGTCCTAGAAACGCGTTGTTAGATGTTTCATAAGTTCGTTAAACTTGTACAAAGCTCATTGAGACACTTATAAGCACTCATGTTGCATGAAACTTATTTTAAAGTCCTAGAAACCACGTTGTTATATTTGTCATTAATTGGTCAGACTTATACAAATCACATTGAGACACTTATAAGCACTAATGTTGCATGAAATTTGGTTTAGAGTCCTAGAAACGGGTTGTTTGATGTTTCATAAGTTCGTCAAACTTGTACAAAGCTCATTGAGACACTTATAAGCACTCATGTCGCATGAAAATTGGTTTAGAGTCCTAGAAACGCGTTGTTAGATGTTTCATAAGTTCAGAAAACTTGTACAAAGCTCATTGAGACACTTATAAGCACTCAGGTTGCATGAAACTTGTTCTAGAGTCCTAGAAACGCGTTGTTAGATGTTTCATAAGTTCGTAAAACTTGTACAAAGCTCATTGAGACACTTATAAACACTTATGTTACATTAAACTTGGTTTAGAGTCCTAGAAACACCTTGTTAGGTGTTTCATAAGTTCGTGAAACTTGGACAAAACTCATTGAGGAACTTATAAGCACTCATGTTGCATGAAACTTGGTTTAGAGTCCTAGAAACCTGATTGTTAGATGTTTCATAAGTTCGTCAAACTTGTACAAAGCTCATTGAGACATTTAAAAGCATTCATGTTGCATTAATCTTGGTTTAGAGTCCTATAAACCATGTTGTTAGATATTTCATAAGTTCTTCAAACATTAACTAGGCTCAGTGAGGAACTTATAAGCACTCATGTTGCATGAAACTTGGTCTAAAGTCCTAGAAACGCATTGTTTGATGTTTCGTAAGTTCGTTAAAATTGTACAAAGCTCATTGAGACACTCATAATAACTCATGTTGCATGAAACTTGGTTTAGAGTCCTATAAACCACGTTGTTAGATGTTTAATAAGTTGGTCAAACTTGTACAAGCTCATTGAGACACTTATATTCACTCATGTTGCATGAAACTTGGTTTATTGTCCTAGAAACGCGTTGTTAGGTGTTTCATAAGTTTGTCAAACTTGTACAAAGATCAATGAGACACTTATAAGCACTCCTGTTGCATGAAACTTGGTTTAGAGTCCTGCAAACGCATTGTTAGATTTTTCATAAGTTCGTCAAACTTGTACAAAACACATTGAGACACTTATAAGCACTCATGTTACATGAAAATTGGTTTAGAGTCTTAGAAACGCGTTGTTAGATGTTTCATAAGTTCGTCAAACTTGTAAAAAGCTCATTGAGACACTTATATGCACTCATGTTGCATGAAAGTTGGTTTAGAGTCCTAGAAACGCGTTGTTAAATGTTTCGTAAGTTCGTCAAACTTGTACAAAGCTCATTGAGCCACTTATATGCACTCATGTTGCATGAAGATTTGTTTAGAGTCCTAGAGACGCTTTGTTAGATATTTCATAAGTTTGTCAAACTTTAACAAAGCTCATTAAGGAAATTATATGCAATCGTGTTGCATGAAACTTGGTTTAGAGTCCTAGAAACGCGTTGTTATATGATTCATAAGTTCGTGAAACTTGTAAAAACATCACTGAGACACTTATAGTTAGTCATGTTCCATGAAACTTGGTTTAGAGTCCTAGAAACGCGTTGTTAGATGTTTCATAAGTTCGTGAAACTTGTACAAAGCTCATTCAGACATTTATAAGCTCTCATGTTGCATGAACTTTGATTTAGAGTCCTAGAAACACGTTGTTAGATTTTTCATAAGTTCGTCAAACTTGTACAAAGCTCATTAAGACACTTCTAAACACTCATGTTGCATGAAACCTGGTTTAGAGTCCTAGAAACGCGTTGTTAGATGTTTCATAAGGTCTTCAAACTTGTACATATCTCATTGAGACACTAATAAACACTCATGTTGCATGAAAAACTTGGTTTGGAGTCATAGAAACCACGTTGTTAGCTGTTTCATAAGTTCGTCAAACTTGTACAAAGCTCATTGAGACACTTATAAGCACTCATGTTACATAAAACTTGGTTTAGAGTCCTAGAAACGTGTATTTAGATGTTTCATAAGTTCGTCAAAATTACACAAAGGTCATTGAGACACTTATAAACATTCATGTTACATGAAGCTTGGTTTAGAGTCCTAGAAACCACGTTGTTAGATTTTTCATAAGTTCATCAAACTAGTACAAAGCTCATTGAGACACTCATAATAACTCATGTTGCATGAATCTTGGTTTAGAGTCCTAGAAACCACGTTGTTAGATGTTTAATAAGTTGGTCAAATTTATAAAAAGCTCATTGAGACACTTATATTCAATCATGTTGCATGAAACTTGGTTTATAGTCCTAGAAACGTGTTGTTAGATGTTTCATAAGTTTATAGCCCTTTGTGGTCGCGGCTTGTGGTATCACATTCTCACACAACAAGAAACAGCCGCCGAGTTTACCTTTGGAAACGGCGAGCTCACATCCGATGAAGAGAAGTGGTTTCAACTTGACGAAAAGGTTCTCAGAATCATCCAAGGTTCTCTTAAGCCATCAATTCTAGAGGCCTACTCCTATTTTGAAAGTTCTAAGGAGCTATGGGACACTCTTCAAACCGTGTATAGGAACATATCCAATCTAAGCCGAGTGTATGAAGTAAAAAAGGCTATCAACGATTTAACCAAGAGGACACCGAGTTCACCAAGCACTTTGGAAGGTTTAGATCTCTTTGGGCCGAGCTTGAAATGCTCCAACCGAGTACCGTTGATTCTAAGATCTTAAACGAACGAAGAGAGCAAGACAAAGTCTTTGGATTGCTTCTTACTCTCAACGAGAGCTACAAGGATGTTATCAAGCATTTGCTCCGATCCGACACCTTAACGAATCTTGAAGAGGTGTATGATAAACTCCAAAAGGAACAAGGCTCTCTTGAGTTGTTTGATAGCAAGAATGAGCTAGTAACCGCAAACAATTTGGCGTTCAAACCCTCCTTCAAGATGTATGAAGAAAGGAGAGCCTTGACATGTGACCATTGCAAGAAGAAGGGTCACACAAAGGAGAAGTGTTTGAACTTGCATCCAAACCTCAAAACGGCCAAGTTCAAAGAGGCCAAAGCCAACTACTCCAATGATGACTCGGCCAAGCTTCCAAGCACAAGCGGACCAAACCATGGCAAGGAAGAGGAGTCCTCGGCCATTGTTCCATGCACGGATGAGTTCGTGAGGAAGTCCGACCTTGACGCTCTCATAAAATCCCCTAAGGGCTCAGATATTTATCTCTTTTACTTCCTTAGTGCTCAAATTATAGACAAGAAACCTAAAAAGCTGATTATCATTGATTCGGGTGCTTCTCATCACATGATTAGTAACTTAGACTTGATTAGTAATGTGTAACCAACTCTAGATAATGTCATTATTTCAAATGAGAGTAGGATTCCTATAGCATAATTAGAGAACCTTAAGTTGTTTGATAGAGACTCTCAAGCACTCTATATGCCTAGCTTTACTTCTAATCTAATATCCGTTAAGCGCATTGCTTGTGATTTGAATTACAATGTTATTTTTGGTCCCAATGATGTGATTTTTCAGGATATTAAGAGTAAAGAGGTCATTTGGAAAGGGATCACAAGAGGTGATATTTATGTTCTTGAAGAGAATGATTCTAGTTCCTTATTTTGTCATGCTTTTAAATCGTTATAGCCAAAGCAAACAATGTTATTTGGCATTTTAGACTTGGTCATCCTCATTTGATTGCTTTGAAAACTATTTTACCAAATGTTTTTTATGACCATGAAACTTGTGAAGCTTGCATCTTAAGCAAGCATTGTAGAACCGTGTTTTCAAAATCAATTATGTGTTACAAACTTTTTGAATTAGTACACTCGGATGTGTGGTCCTCTCCTTGTAAATCTAGGGATAATCATGCTTATTTTGTCACATTCAAAGATGAAAGCGCTAAGTACACTTGGGTTACTCTTTTACAAACTAAAGATAGGGTATTATAGGCTTTTAAGAATTTTCAAAACTATGTGACTAACCAATACAACGCTAAGATTAAAATTTTTAGGTCGGATAATGGTGGAGAGTACAGAACCCGAGTATTCAAAGAACACATAGCCAACCATGGGATCCTTCACCAAACCACATGCTCATATACACCATAAACAAATGATGTAGCCGAAAGGAATAATAGGCATCTCATGGAGGTCACACGGTCAATGATGTTTCCCATGAAAATTCCCAAACGGTTTTGGTCGGATGGTGTCTTAACCGCGTGTTATATCATCAACTGAACCCCTACACAAATCTTAAACAGTCAATCCCCTTTTGAAGTTTTTAATAAAAGTAAACATTTTATTAATCATCTAAGAATTTTTGGTTGTGTTGACTTTGAATTTGTGCCTAGTGAGCAAAGGAACAAGCTTGAAGCAAAGAGCATCAAAGCCATGTTCATAGGCTACTCAAACACACAAAAGAATATAAATTCTATGTACCCGATACAAGAAGGGTCTTAGTATCAAGAGATGTCAAGTTCCTAGAAGGCAAGAGCTTCTATGAAGACAAGAATTGGGATAGTGTGAAGGACTTACCCGAGAATGTCACGGATAGAGCTATAAGTATAAGGAAACTAATGAGGAATCTTGGTATGAGTTTTGAAGAAGAACCAAGACGAAAGGTAACAACTCAACAAACCACCAATCTTGATCATGCGGGGGAGAATAACAATGATCAAGCTAATTCCGAACCTCAAGAATCTAATGAGTCCGGGGGAGAATAAAATGTTCAACAAGATCAACAAGCTTCACCCGAGACTCATGACGATCAAATTCATGCTCAAGAAGTCCATGATCAAGAAGTGTCTCAAGAAGAAGAACCACCGGCCCTAAGGAGAAGAACAAGAATAAAGAAGCACCCATCCAATTGGGTGAATACAAGAGTGTACTATAATAGCAATGTGGTGGCTCATCCTACTCAAGATGTGTGCTCTCTAGCAAGTATTCCCGAAGAACACAAAGCCTTCACAACGTCATTGAAACAACAAGTGATACCAAGGACGTATGAAAAAGAAATGAAGCAACAAGTATGGTGTGATGCAGTGAAGGCCGAGAACGAAGCCATGGATGACAATGAGACATACTATGAAGCCTACTTGCCAAAAGGAAAGAGAGTGGTTAGTTCAAGATACATATTCACTATCAAGTACCATAGCAATGGTGAGGTAGAGAGACACAAAGAACGGTTAGTGGCTAGATGATTTACACAAACGTATGGGGAAGACTACGTGGATACTTTTGCACCGGTTGCAAAGCTTCATACCGTGATAGTCATCCTATCATTGGCCACCAATATCTCGTGGAATTTGTTCCAAATGAATGTAAAGAATGCCTTCTTACAAGGAGAACTAGAGGAGGAAGTATACATGACACCACCACCCGACTTAGAAGACTCTATCACACCCGGGAAGGTTCTAAGACTAAGGAAAGCTATCTATGGTCTTAAGCAATCACCAAGGGCATGGTACCACAAACTTAGATCTACATTGATGTCAAAGGGCTTCAAAAGATCTCAATCCGAGCACACGCTCTTCAGTCAACAAAACCAAGAAGGGAGTAGTGGTACTTGTGTACGTGGATGATATCATCATCTCCGAAAACAACAAGGGGGATATCCAAGAAACTAAAACCTTTCTTAAATATTAATTTGATATTAAAGATCTTTGAAAACTCAATACTTCCTTGGGATTGAAGTGTGTAGATCCAAAGAGAGTTTATTTCTTTCCCAAAGGAAGTACACACATGATAAGTGTTGTCAATTTTATAGGAACAAAGGTGGCTAAGACTCCTCTTGAACACGTTACAAGACCATCCAAGAAGGAAGTGAGGAGGACCAACCATACCAAGATCCAAAGCTCTATAGACGGTTAGTACGAAAGCTCATATACTTGACAATCACTAGACCGGACTTGTGCTTTATCTTGAACCAAGTCTCCCAACATATGCAAAATCCGAAGAAACATCATTGGAACATGATCATGAGGATCTTGGGCTATCTCAAAGGAACATCAAGTTTGGGTATTTTGATGGGTTGTAACAAGAGAAGGTGGTTATTGGGTATTGTGATGCGGATTACGCCGGGGACCTAGAGGATAGACGATCAACCACCGACTATTGCACTTTCATTGGAGGCAACCTTGTCACATGGAAGACAAAGAAGCAAAATATTGTATCTTGTTCCACTGCCGAAGCCGAATATAGAGCTATGAGGAAGTTAACTCAAGAACTTATGTGGCTAAAGAACTTACTTAAAGACTTGGGCATTGAATGTGAAGCTCCTATGACTATGCATTGTGACAATGAAGCGGCTATTCACATAGCTTCCAACTCGGTCTTCCATGAGAGAGCCAAGCACATAGAGATTGATCGTCACAAGGTTCGGGAACAAATGATCAAAGGAACTATCCTACCTTGCTACACCAAGAGTCAAGACCAACTCGCAAACATCTTCACCAAGTCCGCAAGCTTGAAGGTTTATGAGTCCATACTACCAAGAATTGGACTCACACGGGCTCCTAACGCTGATGCGATCGTGACCGACTCATCGGACGAGGAAGTGAAGGACAACACGTTGCCGAGCACCCGACCACCCGATAAAAAGATGTCGAGCACCCGACTACTCGACACCGAGAAAACGCCTAGCACCTGAGCACCAAATGCTGAGAAGATGCCGAGAATACCAGAAGGAGTGATCACGAGATCAAGAGCTAAGGAGTTAGCAAAAGAATCCCACGCCATGATCAAGGAGGAAGAGCTTGGAGGAGTAGCAGCTAGGAGCTACTTCAACGTATTCAACACGACTACCTAAGAAGACCAAGCTATGAGAGCTAAGCGGACTAAGTGTCTCGCTTCGTACTCTTTCCGACTGGGTTTTAAGGAGGCCAAGAAGAACACTACGTCGTCCATTAGTGATCATTGCTTGAAGAGTGTGTTAAGCAAGGCACTTCAAGCTACTTGTCGTTCTATCCGCACATGCTATGTCGTTTTTTTGCAATTTCCATTTTTATGTGCGTTTTCCTTTTTTCCTTTTTAGTACTTTTCCTTTTTTCTTGTAAACGCGTGAAGCCCTAAGGGAAGCAACTTATGTTTTCCCCCTTTATAAGCTTCATGCCACCCACCTTTGTTTCTAAGCAAATTTTTTATACTAAAACTTTTACACAAGTTTCGCTCCTTGATCTTGCGAAAAGATCTGTTCTCCACCTTGAGCATCCGCTTGTTTGGAGAACTTCTACACCTTGATAAGCTCCTTCATCGCTTGTCAAGAAACCGTCGCCGCCTCTACCTTCCTCCCCTTTCATATCCGCTGCGTCCTCTCCTTGTTTCCGCCACTTTCGTCTCTTTTACATCCCATCCACTATAGTTCGCAAGTCTGCCTCGTTTGGAGAGTAGTTCCACCAAGGGCCATCGTATCATGTAGTATCATAGCCACCTCTGAACACAGGTTGAGTTCTTTCTTCCCTATTTTCTAACGATTAATCATGTTTGTATTAAGAACCGATTTGCGCTTGCGTAAGATTGCTAGAGTCGTTTGAGTAGATAGCTTTTTTGTTAATCGTTGAATCAAACTTGTTTTAATAATTATGTTTTCGAACCAAAAACTTGTTGAAAACATTGTTAAAACTTGATAGGCACGCATCTAGAACTTGGTTGTGAATCTGTTTGCTTGAATCTTTGTGTAACTTAAAGACGTTCTGTTCCTTGTGTTCTTGCGTGTTCTTGGCATGGAGGCTGCTAGCTAGAATTAGTTTAAACACGAAAACCCTTGTGCAATTTCCTTTTTACTTCTTTTTTAGCGAATTTTCTTTTTTTTGCCAAAGTTTGCGTTTCATTAACAAACCGAAATTTCCTTTATCCCTTTTCACGTCGTACTCTTGATTACCATTTACATAACCTGTGTTTGTGTACCTTAGTTGTTAGAATCTTTCGTGGAACATCTTACTTCGAGTTGTTTGTTGTGTGAAACAGCTACAAAGTGCTTTCCCGGAGATATTAGATGACCTCAAGAAGATCATTGCGGCGCAAGTAGCCTAAGTTATGGCTTAGACTCTGCCTCAGCAAATCTCCCAACACTTGACCTTGAACATGAAAGGAATACCAAGGAGGTGACCTATGAATTTGAGAGTGAACACACTCCAACCCCATCCGAGGCCATGCAAATTGCCAAGGGTAAAGGTCTAGCCGGTACATCCAAGTTTAGAGCCATCCGCAACCTCCGTCCGGTTAATGCTGAGAGAGAGAGACAAGAGAACCAAGACGACCAGCTCGTGTTGAATCTATTGGGAAAGATGAGAGAGCTCCTAGGCAGAAAACACACGGTCCTCTTTGCCGCAGAACCGACACCATTGCCGGCCAAAGCATCTACCTTGACTCTAGTGATAAGTACTACGGTCACAACGCCTTAGATCATAGTAGAAGGAGCCAAAGACGTGATAGAGACGACCCTAGAGACCCGAAGAGACAACATTTGAAACATATCAAGGCCAAGTTCCCTCCTTTCCACGACAAGAATGATCCGGAAGCTTACTTGGATTGGGAGTGGAAAATGGAGTTCAGCTTCCTTTGTCATGACACTTACGCCTCCAACAAAGTGAAGATAGCTATCTCGGATTTTAGTGACTATGCGTTGTTGTGGTGGGATCAACTTTGCACCACTAGGAACCGTCACAATAATCCGCCAATCACCACTTGGAATCAACTCACCACCCATATGAGGAAACGCTTTGTGCCTAGCCACTATCACCGAGAGACTCTCAACAAACTTAGGAAGCTTCCACAAGGCTCCAACTCCGTAAGAGACTACTTCCAAGAGATGGAGACTCTTCTGATCGAGGCTAATCTAGACGAGGATGACGAGGTCACCATGGCACGATTCCTTCGAGGACTTTGCCGAGATGTCCAGGACAAGTTGGAGCTACAATCCTATGAAAACCTTGAGGAGTGGGTACAAAAGGCCGAGCTGAATGAGAGCCAGAACAAGCATAGATACCTCAGACTGAGTTACTCATCCGGTGCCATCAAGTCGAGAGAATCCAAAGACGCAAAGCTGGATTATCGCCGAGACTACAAGCCGACTTCTAGTGGTACTAAGGAAGAACCTACAGTGGCGTTTAAGGAAAAAATTGGGGCACCCTTGAGCAACGTAAGGTGCTACAAGTGCCAGGGCATGGGGCACTACACCAAAGATTGTGTCAACAAAAGGCCTATCTCCTTCTCGACAACGTTGAAGTTTTTCTAAAGGCATCTGATTCAGACAATGAAGAAGAAGAAGATTCCTCGGTTGTTGGTGAGATGCTAGTTGCACGTAGGACCTTGAGTGTTTAGAATCCAGCCGAAGAGCTCCAACAAAGAGAGAACCACTTCCTCACCTGATGCATCATCAAAGAGAAGGTGTGTAGTCTGATTGTAGATGGTGGGAGTTGCTCCAATGCGGCTAGTGATGTGATGGTTGAGAAGCTGAACCTCAAGAATTTTCCCCATCCGCGTACATTCAAGCTTCAATGGCTAAATGAAGGAGGTACCCTAACAGTCACTCATGAGATCAAGGTAGCTTTCACCATTGGCAAGTACGAAGACAAAACACTTTGCGACGTGTTGCCGATGGGATCAATCCACGTTCTGTTGGGTAGGCCATGGCAGTCGGACTGGAGAGTAATACATGACGGCTACACCAACAAGCCCTCCTTTGAGTTCAAAGGCCGCAGAATCACCCTCCTTCCTCTTACACCTAGCGAGATCTACCAAGACCAGCTTTACATCAAGCTAAAGGGTGAGAAAGAGAAAGAGACACCGCCGAGAACCAACCTCCACATCAAATCTAGTGAAGTTCTTAAATATTTAAACTCTGATTTACCTACTCTAATGCTTATATATAGGGAAATTCTTATTAGCCTAACAAAGTTTGCACAAGAGCTTCCTAGTGGTATGTCTAAGCTTTTGCAGGACTTTAAGGATGTATTCCCCGAGGAGGTGCCTGCTAGGATTGCCACCCATCAGAGGCATTGAGCATCAGATAGACCTGGTGCCAGGGGTTGCTCTACCTAACCGACCAGCTTATCGCACTAATTCGGTTGAGACCAAAGAGCTACAAGGCCAAGTAGAGGAGTTGATGAAGAAAGGAAACATCTGCGAGAGTATGAGTCCTTGTGATGTGTCGGTGTTGCTGGTGCCTGAGAAAGATGTAACATGGCGCATGTGTGTTGATTGCCGAGCCATCAACAACATCACGGTGAAGTATCGCCATCCTATTCCTTGATTAGATGTGATTAGATGATATGTTAGATGAATTGTGTGGTTCTAACGTGTTCTCTAAGATCGATCTTAAGAGAGGTTATCATCAGATTAGGACGAAGGAAGGTGAAGAATGGAAGACATCTTTGAAGACCAAACAAGGCTTGTATGAATGGCTTGTAATGCCTTTCGGTTTGACTAATGCGCCTAGTAGTTTTATGAGACTAATGAATCATGTGTTGAAATCTTTTATACACTACAAGAAATCAGGACTTTTACCACGACCATAATCGTTGTAAAATCGTGGTAAAATGCAGTTTACCACGATTTTACGACGATTTCCATTTCGTCGTTAATCGATCGAAGTAAAAGCTAAATCGTCGTAAAATCGTGGTAAATTTTACGACGAATAAAATTCGTTGTAAATTCGTGGTAACATATTCGTTGTAAAATCGTTGTAATTGTTACAACGATTTTACAACGAATATTTGGTTGTAAATTTGTATTTATAATAAATCGAAAATTCTTATAATCGTCGTAAAATCGTCACTAATTAGGGACGATTTTACGACGAATTGTAAAATTTAGATTTCTCACAATCGTGGTAAAATCGTCCCTAATTAGGGACGATTTTACGACGATTGGAAGAAATATAAATTTTACAAATCGTGGTAAAATCGTCCCTAATTAGGGACGATTTTACCACGATTGTAAGAAATATAAATTTTACAATTCGTGGTAAAATCGTCCCTTATTAGGGACGATTTTACCACGATTAATATTATTATAAATAAAAAAAATAATATTTTATAAAATAAAATATTATTTTTTTTAAATATTTTTATTACAATTTCAAAATACAAAATACAAAAATAATTAGTCGTCTAAATTGAAATTAGGCCCGAAATAGTCTGCGTTGCGTTCTCGGGATCTACGTTGCTTGTTCCGGCCCGCTCGGTCGTCGGACGGAGGGGATGTGTCCGCATCGTCCGAAGTAGTTCCGGGTAAGATGCGAAAGCACCGTAAACGGTGTTGTAGAAGCGCATGTTATTCGCCCGAGTCGAATGCGGAGTTCGAATCTCACCGCAACTCGGCTGAGATCGGTAATTGGGAGGAGCAAGTGGGACGTCCTGCATGGATCCCATGCCTAGAACCCGTCCTTTCTTCTTAGGAGCAACCTATAAAATTAAACAATTAATAAATGAATGTTTTAAAAAATAATTTTACAATAAAATTTTACCTCATGATATATTTGATCGAGCTCGGCGGTTGTAAGCGGCTCGCCTGGATATTGAGTGCCTCCCGGGGATCTCTGAGATCGTTGAGTCTCGATCTCCGTCTTCCGAGCTTCAAGATCGTTGAATGTCCGCTCGGAATGGGAGTCAACGAACTCGCCGGTCTTTTTCCTGTGCGTCTTCTCGAAGACGGCACTGACGGCCGATTTGTGACCCAGCTCCTTGGCCTACAAACAAATAATAAAATATATGTGCATTAGTATAATATTAGTAATTTGAAAATAAAAATAATTTGGAAGAGTTAGTAAGAAAGACTTACCATTTCGTGCGCCCGACCCGCGAACGGGATTTGTCCGGACGTGTGAGCCATCCGCTTCGGCGTCCCGTCGGGTAGCTTCGCGTTCCCGGAGGTGGAACACTTCTCGGCTACGGTCGCGTTGTGGCCATCCGTCCAATATTTCTTCAAGCCGTCCCGGACCGCGACCGAGAGATAAACCGGCTTCCCCGCGTCGCCGACGACTCTCCACTTGTCCTTCCGGTCGTCGAGACCGTGTTGACGAGACGGAATTTCGCCGTCTTGTTGAACTCCGTCCTCACGGTCTCGTTGATCGAGACATCCCAATGCCACTTTTGCTGCAAAATATGAGAAATTATAAGTTACTTTACGCGAATAATATATAATAAAAAATTTAAAGTTAAATAAATAAATTTAATTGAAATTAAATTAGAACATTACCGCGAAACATTTGAACCACGTTCTCTTGATGTGCTCGGGTGTCTTGCTCCAATTGGGATGCGACTCGGTGAAGTATCCCTTGATTATGTCCGCGATAGAACGCGAGACCTGGTTGTCGTACTTGAACCCGAAAAAAACATTAATTAATTTATTAATATAATAAAAAATAATAAAAAAAAAATTAAGTTAATTACCGGTAAGTGCCCGGAGACTTGTACGGATCCAACCGGCGGAGATCGTCATGTCCGGGTTGAGCGAGAATATCCTCAACCCGGAGGTTGGAGTACGGCGCGTGTCCCGGTACATCCAACTCTGGATGTACCGGGCCCGGGATATCGTCAGCGGCGGCGGCGGCGGCGGCGGCGGCTGGCACAGAAGGAGGAGGAGGAGGATGCTCGCCATGGACGGACGTCCCGATGTGGACAGGAGATGTCCGGGAAGCTGAACCGGAAGCCGAGCCTTCCCGGGAAGCCGAGCCTTCCGGGGAAGCCCTCCTCTCCGCCAACATCTGCAAGTAGTCCGGCGGTAAGGTCTTCCCTCTCCTAGGAGCCATATATAAGTACCTGCCAAAAAAAACATTAAATATTTAAATAATAAACATTAAGTATTTAAAAACTAAACATTATATAAGTATTTTAATGACATTATATGTCCTAAACATATAATTCTAAAATTTGAATCATAAAACTAAAATCCGAGCCCAAAACTAAATTCTAAATCCTAAAACTAAATTCCAATTCCTAAAACTAATTCTAAAATCCGGTTTTATAACACATATATTAAAAATATTTACCTTTGGGGATGTTGAAGAGTGTGAAAGTTGTAGAGTTTTAGAGAGATAAAGTTTTAGAGAGATAGAGAGATTTAGAGAGAATGAGTGAAAATGAAAAATTTTGGTCCACTATATATAGTATAAGCAATCGTTGTAAAATCGTCGTAAATTTACGACGATTTTACGACGATTGCGTCGTTAAATCGTTGTTAAAAAAATTGAAACGTTTTGGTTCATTTGGTTTGCCGCGTTTTGGGAATGATGAAAATAAAATCGTCGTTAAATCGTGGTAAATTTACCACGATTTAACAACGATGTGATTTAATAAATTCGTTGTTAAATCGTGGTAAATTTACCACGATTTAACAACAATTACCTTATAAGTCGTGGTAAAATCGTGGTAATAGTTGACGTTGACAACCTCGTAAAATAAAACTCCTGAGGATTGGACGTTTAGAGTTTCATTTGTGGACGTAAATTCGTTGTTAACTTACCAGGAATTTCCATCGAATTTGTATGAATCGTCGTAAATTCGTGATAAATTTACCACAAATTTACGACGATTTATTACACTAAATGGATTTTGCTAAAATTCATCTGCCATTTGACTTCATGTTGCATATAATTATGATATTGTATGCATATGAAATCATACTAAGTCGTATGATTACAGAAAAACAAGTTTTGGTAAAATTAGAACATATAGACATATTAACAACAATATATTATAGTACACTTTATCTTAAACTTTATAAATTCTAAGAATATGTAAACAAAACTTATTGATAAGCAATTTTAACATTGTTTGTATAGTTATTCATTAACTTTAGAGGTCTTAAAGAGTGTTTGTACATAATATAAGACATACTTTTAAAAATGTTTGGGGTTTAGGGGTTTATACAAAAAGACGTTGTAAAATAGTGGTAAATTTACCACGATTTTACAACGATTACCTTTTAAATCGTCGTAAAATCGTGGTAACTTTACCACGATTTAACAACGTCTTTTTGAACTTTATAAATCGTTGTAAAATCGTGGTAATAGTTGACGTTGACAACCTCGTACAAACAAAACTCCTGAGGATTTGACGTTTAGAGTTTCAATTTTGGTCGTAACTTCGTTGTTAACTTACCACGAATTTCCATCGATTTTGTGTGAATCGTCGTAAATTCGTGGTAAATTTACCACGAATTTACGACGATTTATTACACTAAATGGATTTCCCTGAGACCAAAGAGCTACAAGGCCAAGTAGAGGAGTTGATGAAGAAAGGACACATCTGCGAGAGTATGAGTCCTTGTGATGTGTCGGTGTTGCTGGTGCCTGAGAAAGATGTAACATGGCGCATGTGTGTTGATTGCCGAGCCATCAACAACATCACGGTGAAGTATCGCCATCCTATTCCTTGATTAGATGTGATTAGATGATATGTTAGATGAATTGTGTGGTTCTAACGTGTTCTCTAAGATCGATCTTAAGAGAGGTTATCATGAGATTAGGACGAAGGAAGGTGAAGAATGGAAGACATCTTTGAAGACCAAACAAGGCTTGTATGAATGGCTTGTAATGCCTTTCGGTTTGACTAATGCGCCTAGTAGTTTTATGAGACTAATGAATCATGTGTTGAAATCTTTTATATATCTTTGTGGTTGTTTACTTTGATGATATACTGATCTATAGCAAGGACATGGAGGATCATCTCACACACATCCACATGGTGCTAGAAGTGCTTAGGAAGGAACATCTATTTGCTAACAAGTGTACTTTTTGCACTAACCAGATTGTATTCCTAGGTTTTGTGGTAAGCGCATATGGCGTGCAGGCTGATGAGGACAAGTTCAAAGCCATCCTAGATTGGTCGAGTTCTTAGAGTGTCTATGAATTTAAGAGCTTTCGTGGCCTAGCCGGATTTTATCGATTGTTCGTCAAGGATTTCAGCACGATTGTCGCGCCACTCACAGAAGTAATCAAGAAGGATGTAGGCTTCAAGTTGGGAGATGCCCAATAACAGGCCTTTAAGGCCCTTAAAGAGAAGCTTATCAATTCTCCTTTACTTGCTTTACCTGATTTTCTTAAAACCTTTGAGATTGAGTGTGATGCGTCTGGTGTAGGCATTGGAGTTGTCTTGATGGAGGACAAGAAACCAATACTTTAGTGAGAAGCTAGGCGACTCAACAATCAACTATCCAACCTATGACAAAGAGCTCTATGCGCTGGTGAGGGCTCTACAGACATGGCAAGACTACTTTTGGCCCAAGGAGTTTGTCATACACGCTGATCATGAGTCCTTGAAACATCTAAAGGGCCAGCAGAAGCTGAACAAGAGACATGGGCGTTGGATAGAGTTCATTGAGACCTTCCCATATGTCATAATGTATAAGAAAGGTAAGGACAATGTAGTCGCTGATGCATTGCCCCGAAGAGAGTTGTTAGTCAGGGAATCACATGGAGGTGGCCTTGCCGGACATTTTGGACTTACCAAGACTATGGACAACCTACAACAACACTTCCATTGGTCGGGCATGAGAAAAGACATTGAGAAAATTTGCTCTAGATGCGCCACATGTAAGCATGCTAAGAGTAGGGTTCAGCCCCACAGTTTGTATCTTTCTTTACCCATTCTTGAACATCCTTGGACAAATATATCCATGGACTTTGTGGTAGGTTTGCCTAGGACTAGGACTGGTAGGGATTCAATATATGTGGTAGTTTATAGATTCTAAAAAATGGCTCACTTTGTTGCTTGTCATCAGATCGATGATGATTTTAATGTTGCTAACCTATTCTTTAGGGAAGTTGTTAGGTTGCATGGTATGCCGCATGGGATTGTTTGTGACAGGGATACAAAGTTCCTTAGCCACTTTTGGAGAACCTTGTGGGCCAAGCTAGGGACCAATCTAACCTTTTCCACCACTTGTCTACCGCAAACTGATGGACAGACCGAGGTAGTCAACAGGTCCTTGAGCATGTTGCTAAGGATGATGGTAAGAAGCAATCTCAGGTCTTGGGAGGACTGTCTACCCCACGTTGAATTTGCTTACAATCATTCTCAACACTCAACTACTTTGTTTTCTGCCTTTGAACTTGTTTATGGGTTTAATCCGTCTTCACCATTAGATTTGATTGCTTTGCCTTTGAGTGAAAGATGCAGCTTAGATGGCAAAAAGAAAGATGAGAAAGTGAAGAAGATCCATGAGAAGGCTCGGATGAACATCGAGCACAAGACCATATTAAACGCCAAGAAAGCCAACAAGGGGCGCAAATAAGTAATCTTTGAAGAAGGCGACCTAGTTTGGATTCATCTAAGAAAGGATAGGTTCTCAGCCGAAAGAAAGTCCAAGCTGATGCCGAGAGTAGATGGCCCCTTCAAAGATCTGAAGCGAATCAACGACAACGTCTACAAGATTGATCTACAAGGGAAGTATACAAATTATGACTCCTTTAATGTCTCTGACTTATCCCGGTTTGTTGCAGATTCTGATTTGATTTTAAATCCTTTTCAAGTGGGGGAGGATGATGCAATCAGGACCGAGTCATTAGAAGAAGAAGTCAAGGACAACACGTTGCCGAGCACCCTACCACCCGATAACAAGATGTCGAGCACCCGACCACTTGATACCGAGAAAACGCCGAGCACCTGAGCACCAAATGACGAGAAAATGTCGAGCATACCAGAAGGAGTGATCACGAGATCAAGAGCTAAGGAGCTAGCAAAAGAAGCCCACACCATGATCAAGGAGGAAGATCTTGGAGGAGATACTTCAATGTATTCAACACGGCTACCTAAGAAGACCAAGCTATGGGAGCTAAGCGGACTAAGTGTCTCGCTTAGTACTCTTTCCCACTAGGTTTTAACATGGCCAAGAAGAACACTACGTCGTCCATTAGTGATCATAGCTTGAAGAGTGTATTAAGCAAGGCACTTCACGCTACTTGACGTTCTATCCGCACATGTTATGTCGTTTTTGTGCAATTTCCATTTTTATGTGCGATTTCCTTTTTTTCCTTTTTAGTACTTTTCCTTTTCTCTTGTACACGCGTGAAGCCCTAAGGGAAGCGACTTGTGCTTTCCCCGTATAAGCTTCACGCCACCCACATTTGTTTCTTAGCAAACTTTTTATACTAAAACTTTTACACAAGTTTCGCTCCTTGATCTTGCGAAGAGATATGTTCTCCACCTTGAGCGTCTGCTTGTTTGGAGAACTTTTTCTTGAAACCAATGTATAAATCTACTAAGGCATTAGTACTTATTGTTAAGTAAAGAACAAGTCAAGCCAAGTGTTAGCCGAGGCCTAAATAAGGAAAACGAAAGGAGAAATGGATTTACCCGGGTAAAATAATGACTATGGGTAAAAGGTAGAAAACCAAGGAAAGGAAGCGGATATTACCGTGCACTGTGTACCGCAGTACATGGAATCATCGGACGCCAGCTGCGCTCCCAGAAAAGAAACATCGGGCTCCCACGTGCAGGTCCGCGACTCCAACGGTCGGATTGACCATAAGCGTGTGGCGCGACCAGCTTTTTCCTCGTCTCTTTCTTATCTCTAAACGGTAACACTTGGTCTATAAAAAGGCTTGTAAAAACATTATTGCAATCTAAGCTTTCTAATGAGAAAATTAATAAAAGTCATTTACACATTTTCTCTCGTTTCTCTCAAGAACATCGAACACTAAATCTTCCATATTCTCACCATAAACATCATTAATACTCTGAAATTCTAACATGGTATCAGAGCAATCTTACTCTTGAAACCATTGTTTGCTTCCGCTTCTCTAAATCTCCTTCAAATCTTCATCAAACCTCATAGTTTTCTTCGTGTTCTTGACAAAAGTTTTCTCCTTTATCAAAAAGTTCATAACTTTTCGTGTTTAGAAGCTTATCTTAGCTAAAGCAACAATCTTTCTTCATATCTAGAACAAAGTTGCCTCTTTTCCTTTGTTTTGAAGAAAGCCCTTTCATAAAGATCAAAACTTTCTCCTTTCGTTTGCCTTTTCTCTCAAAGATCCAAGCTTTCTCGTGTATAAGCTTAGATCTATCATAAAGTCATCTCCTTTTTCTATATTCCTATCAAATCTTTCACAAAGTTTCACTCTTTCTACTGGAAGACAAAGAAGGAAGTAAAAAGGTGATTTGTCGGGTGGTTCTAAAGGGGATTAACTATCTCCTTTGGGCTCGAACCGTAAAAATTTCTCTTTGTGGCCGCGGTTTATGGAGCCACAATTTCAAGACCCAAGATGCCACAGAGAAGACTCTTGAAGTGAGTGACGTGACATCCACGAAAGGGATTTGGTTCCAAGAAGACCAAAAAAGTAGTTAGCATCATTCAAGGGTCTTTAGATCCACCCATTCTTGAAGCGTATTCATATTGTGAAACCGCTAAATCTTTGTGAGATACTCTCCAAGTAGTCTATGGTAATATCTCAAATCTTAGCCGTGTGTTTGAAGTTAAGAAGGCAATTAGTACTCTCACTCAAGAAGATACTGAATTTACCAAACACTTTGGCAAATTCCGAGCCTTATGGGCAGATTTTTAAATGTTAAGGCCAAGCACCATAGATCCGAAGGTCTTTATGGAGAGGAGAGAACAAGATAAAGTCTTTGCCTTGTTATTGTCCTTAAATGGTGGCTACAAATATCTCATCAAGCATCTACTCCGATAGGATACTCTTCCAAATCTTGAGGAAGTATGTGCTCAACTTCAAATGGAGCAAGGATCAATCGAACTCTTTGGAGGGAAGAAAGAACTAGTATCCGCCAACAAAGTCACCTTCAAGCCAACAGAAAAGACATATGAAGATCGGAAATCTCTCATGTGTGATCATTGCAAGAAGCAGGGTAATTCAAAAGAGAGATGTTGGATTCTTCACCCTCACCTTAAACCGGCAAAATTCAAAGATGCAAAGGCACACTTCTCCAACGATGATTCTGCAAGCGGAGCTAGCTCTAGCACTACTAGTCTAAGTGGCAAGGAAAAGGAGGAGGATGCTACGGCCATAGTTCCCTATCATGACGAATACGTGAGGAAATTCGATCTTGATGCGCTTATCAAAGCCCTTAAGGGCTCCGGTATTGAATCTCTTTACTCCCTTAGTGCTAAAATGATTGAAAAACCTATCAAACCTATTATCATTGATTCAAGAGCTTCTCACCATATGATTAGCAATGAAAACTTGATTAGCAATATAAAACCAGCTTTAGGTAATGTGATCATTGCAAATGGTAGTAGAATTCCCGTAAAAGGGTTAGGAAATCTTAGGTTGTTTGATAGAAAATCACAAGCCTTATATATGCCAAATTTCACTTCCAATCTCATTTCTGTAAAACAGATTGCTTGTGATTGGAATTGTAATGTTATATTCAACCCTAATGAAGTGATTTTTCAGGATATTGAAAGTAAATAGATTATCGGAAAAGGTGTTACAAGGGGAGATCTCTACATACTTGACAAAGAAATGTCAAGCTCTCATCATCACTGTGTTTTTAGCTATGTTTTGGCCGAGGCTAATAATGTGTTATGGCACTATAGACTAGGGCATCCACATGTTAAAGCTTTGAAAACTCTTTTGCCAAATGTTTCCTTTGATCATACTACTTGTTAACCTTGCATTTTAGGCAAACATCATAAATCTGTTTTCCCAAACTCTAAAACGCATTATGAAAATTGTTTTGATCTTGTTCATTTTGACGTTTGGTCATCACCTTGCAAATCTAGAGAAAACCAAGCATATTTTTTGACTTTTATAGATGAGAAATTAAAGTATACCTGGCTAACATTGTAACCATCTAAAGATAGGGTTCTAGATGCGTTTAAGAACTTTCAAAATTATATCACTGACCAATACAATGCAAAGATTAAATGTTTCAGATCAGATAATGGTGGGGAATACACAAGTAATGCATTCAAAGAACACATAGCAAAACATGGAATACTACACCAAAACATTTGTCCATACACTCCTCAACAAAACGGTGTAGCCGAGAGGAAGAATAAGCACTTGATGGAAGTAACAAGATCTATGATGTTCCACATGCACGTGCCTAAGAGATTTTGGGCTGATGTCGTATCAACGACTTGCTATCTTATAAACTGAATACCAACACAGATCTTGGAGAACCAATCTCCATACCAGGTATTGAACAAAGCTAAACCTTTTATCAATCATCTTAGAGTGTTTGGTTATTTGTGTTTTGTGTTTGTGCCAGGAGAACCAAGGAATAATTTTGATGCAAAAAGCACAAAGGCTATGTTCATTGGATACTCAAGCACACATAAGGGATATAAGTGTTATGTTCCTGAAACTACAAGGGTCCTTGTCTCAAGAGATGTCAAGTTCATTGAAGGAAAGAGCTACTATGAGGAAAACACATGGGAAAGTGTTAAAGACTTACCGGAAATCGTCATGGATAGAGCTACTAGTCTCATAAACTTGATGAGAAAATTGGGAATGGATATAAGTGAAGAAACAAGTGCAAAAACACCTCATCAAGACTCTCACCTTGATCATGATGGGGGGGGGGGGAACAATGATGATACACAAGAAAGTCAGGAAACAAATGAGGATCAGAGGGATGAACCTGAAACTCAAGAAGAGCATCAAAGAGAACCAGATGATACTCAAGCGACTCAAGAAGTGGTTCATCAAGAGCTACATGATCAAGCTGCTCCTATCACTCTAAGAAGGAGTACCAGAGCTAAGAAGCCAGCTTCAAATTGGAAGAACACTTCAACGTCAATGTCGTCGCTCATCCTATCCAAGCCAAGTGTTCTCTTGCTTCATTTCCTCTGGAACATCAAGCGTTCATTACTAAGATTGACCAACATTAGATTCCAAGAACCTATGAAGAGGCTATTGAGCATGAAGTATGGGTTAATGCAGTAAAGGCTGAGAACAAAGCAATGGAACGCAACCACACATGGGACGAAGCTGATCTACCCAAAGGCAAGAAGCGGTGAGTTCAAGATATGTGTTTACAATCAAGTACTTGAGCAATGGTGATATTGAGAGACACAAGGCTAGACTTCTAGCTAGAGGTTTTACACAAACCTACGGAGAAGATTACTTGGATACCTTTGCTCCGGTGGCCATGTTACATACTGTGAGGGTAATTATGTCCCTATCCATGAACTTGGATTAGGATCTGTGGCATATGGATGTCAAGAATGCCTTCCTCTAAGGAGAGTTAGAGGAAGAAGTATACATGACTCCACCACCAGGCCTAGAAGACTCTGTTACACCGGGAAATGTGTTCAGATTAAGGAAAGCCATCTATGAGCTTAAGCAGTCTCCAAGAGCGTGGTATCACAAGCTTAGTACAACCCTATATCAAAATGGTTCAAGATGAGTAAATCTGAACACACTCTCTTCACCTTGCAGAGCAAAAAAGGTATAGTTGTTATCCTCATCTACGTGGATGACATAGTCATCTCTGGGGATAACAAGGTAGTCATTTCTGAAACCAAAGAGTACCTAAAATCTGTTTTTGACATTAAGGATATAGGAAAAATGAAATACTTTCTTGGAATTGAGATTAGCCGATCCGAAGAGGGGCAATTTCTCTCTCAAAGAAAGTATATTATGGATCTTCTTAATGAAACATGTCACAAGGAGGGAAAGGCTGCAAGAACACCATTGGAGGATGGCTACAAAGTCATACGAGAGGGGGAGCTTGAAGATCAACCTTGCAAACGCCAAAAGCTTTATAGACGTCTTGTTGGTAAGCTAATATACTTGACTATAACAAGACAAAAAATATGTTTTGCTGTGAACTGTGTGAGCCAACACATGCAAAGGCAAAAGATTCATCATTGGAACATGGTAGAGAGGATATTCAAGTACCTTAAAGGAACATCAAGTCAAGGCATATGGATGGGAAGGAATCAGAACACAGAAGTGGTAGGTTATTGTGATGTTGACTATGCCGAAGATGTGGATGATAGGAGATCCACCACAGGATATTGCACATTCATTGGAGGTAATCTAGTCACAAGGAAGACCAAGAATGAAACTTGGTTTAGAGTCCTAGAAACGCGTTGTTAAAGGTTTCATAAAATCTTAAAATTTGTACAAAGCTCATTGAAGAAATTATAATCACTCATGTTGCATGAAACTTGGTTTAGAGTCCTAGAAACCACGTAGTTAGATGTTTCAGAAGTTCGTCAAACTTTAACAAAGCTCATTGAGGAACTTATAAGCACTTTTGTTGCATGAAAGTTAATTTAGAGTCGTAAAAACGCGTTGTGATATGTTTCATAACTTCGTCAAACTTGTACAAAGCTCATTGAGACACTTGGAAGCACTCATGTTGCATGAAATTTGGTTTAGAATCCTAGAAACGCGTTGTTATATGTTTCATAAGTTCGTCAAAGTTGCACAAAGCTTTTTGAGACACTTATTATCACACATGTTGCATGAAACTTGGTTTAGAGTCCTAGCAACGCGTTGTTAGATGTGTCACAAGTTCGTCAAACTTGTACAAACCTCATTGAGACACTTATAAGAACTCAAGTTGCACGAAACTTGGTTTAGAGTCCTAGAAACGCGTTGTTAGATGTTTGATAAGTTCGTGAAACTTGTAAAAAGCTTATTGAGGAACTTATAATCACTAATGTTGCACGAAAATTGGTTTAAAGTCCTAGAAAAGTGTTGTTAGATGTTTCATAAGTTCGTCAAACTTGTACATGCTCATTGAGACACTTATAATCACTCATGTTGCATGAAACTTTGTTTACAGTCCTAGAAACATGTTGTTAGATGTTTCATAAGTTCGTGAAATTTGTACAAAGCTCATTGAGACACTTATAAGCACATATGTTGCATGAGTATTGGTTTAGTTTCCTAGAAAAGCGTTGTTAAATGTTTCATATGTTCGTCAAACTTGTACAAAGCTCATTGAGACACTTATAAACACTCATATTGCGTGAAAGTTTGTTTAGAGTCCAAGAAACCACCTTGTTTGATGTTTCATAAGTTCGTCAAACTTTAACAAAGCTCATTGACGAATTTATAAGCACTCTGGTTGCATGAAACTTGGTTTAGAATCGTAGAAACGTGTTGGCATATGTTTCATAAGTTCGTTAAACTTCTATAAAGCTCATTGAGACATTTATAAGCACTCAAGTTGCATAAAAATTGGTTTAGAGTCCTAGAAACGCGTTGTTAGACGTTTCATAAGTTCGTCAAACTTGTACAAAGCTCATTGAGACACTTATAAGCACTCATGTTGCATGAAACTTGGTTTAGAGTGTTTGAAACACGATGTTAGATGTTTCATAAAATCGTGAAATTTGTACATAGCTCATTGAAGAACTTATAATCACTCATGTAGCATGAAACTTGGTTTAGAGTCCTAGAAACGTGTTGTTAGATGTTTCATAAGTTCGTCAAACTTGTATAGAGCTCATTGAGAAACTTATAAGCACTCATGTTGCATGAAACTTAGTTTAGAGTCTTAGAAACCACGTTCTTATATTTTTAATAAGTTCGTCAAACTTTAAAAAAGCTCATTGAGGAACTTATAAGCACTCTTGTTGCATGAAATTTGGTTTAGAGTCGTAGAAACACGTTGTTATATGTTTCATAAGTTCGTCAAACTTGTATTAAGCTCATTGAGACACTTGTAAGCACTCATGTTGCATGAAACCTGGTTTAGAAACCAAGAAACGCGTTTTTAGATGTTTCATAAGTTCGTAAAACTTGTACAAAGCTAATTGATACACTTATTATCACTCATGTTCCATGAAACATGGTTTAGAGTCCTAGCAATGCGTTGTTAGATGTGTCATAAGTTCGTCAAACTTGTACAAAGCTCATTGAGACACTTATAAGAACTCATGTTGCATGAAACTTGGTTAAGATTCCTAGAAACGCGTTGTTAGATGTTTCATAAGTTCGTGAAACTTGTACAAAGCTCATTGAGGAACTTATAATCACTCATGTTGCATGAAACTGGTTTTAAATTCCTAGAAACGTGTTGTTAGATGTTTCATAAGTTCGTCAAACTTGTACAAAGCTCATTGAGACACTTATAATCACTCATGTTGCATGAAACTTGGTTTAGAGTCTAGAAACGAGTTGTTAGATGTTTCATAAGTTCGTGAAATTTGTACAAAGCTCATTAAGACACTTATATGCACGTATGTTGCATGAAACTTGGTTTAGATTCCTAGAAAAGCGTAGTTAAATGTTTTATATGTTCGTCAAACTTGTACAAAGCTCATTGAGAAACTTATAAGTAATCATGTTGCATGATACTTGGTTTAGAGTCCTAGAAAACACGTTGTTAGATGTTTCATAAATTCGTCAAACTTGTAAAAACCTCATTGAGACACTTTAAAGCACTCATGATGCATGAAACTTGGTTTAGAGTCCTAGAAACCACGTTGTTAGATGTTTCATAAGTTCGTCAAACTTTAACAAAGCTCATTGAGGAACTTATAAGCACTCTTGTTGCTTCAAAGGTTGTTTAGAGTCGTAGAAACGCGTTGTTATATGTTTCATAAGTTCGTCCAACTTGTACGAAGCTCATTGAGACACTTGAAAGCACTCATGTTGCATGAAACTTGGTTTAGAATCCTAGAAACGCGTTGTTAAATGTTTCATAAGTTCGTCAAACTTGTCTGAAGCTCATTAAGACACTTATTATCACTCTTGTTGCATGAAACTTGGTTTAGAGTCATAGCAACGCGTTGTTAGATGTGTCATAAGTTCGTCAAACTTGTACAAAGCTCATTGAGACACTTATAAGCACTTAGAAGCACGCGTTGTTAGATGTTTCATAAGTTCGTGAAACCTTTACAAAGATCATTGAGGAACTTATAATCATTGATGTTGCATGAAACTTGGTTTAGAGTCCTAGAAACTTGTTGTTAGATGTTTCATAAGTTCGTTAAACTTGTAAAAAGCTGATTGAGACACTTATAATCACTCATGTTGCATGAAACTTGGTTTAGAGTACTAGAAACACGTTGTTAGATGTTTCATAAGTTCGTGAAACTTGTAGAAAGCTCATTAAGAAACTTATAAGCACATATGTTGCATGAAACTTGGTTTAGAGTCCTAGAAAAGCATTGTTAAATGTTTCATATGTTTGTCAAACTTGTACAAAGCTCATTGAGACAATTATAAGCAATCATGTTGCATGAAACTTGGTTTAGAGTCCTAGAAAACACGTTGTTAGATGTTTCATAAGTTTGTCAAACTTGTAAAAACCTCATTGAGACACTATAAAGCACTCATGTTGCATGAAAATTGATTTAGAGTCCTAGAAACCACGTTGTTAGATGTTTCATAAGTTCGTCAAACTTGGACAAAGCTCACTGAGACACTTATAAGTACTCATGTTGCATGAAACTTGGTTTAGAGTCCTAGAAACGTGTTGTTAGATGTTTCATAAGGTCTTCTAACTTGTACAAAGCTCATTGAGACAGTTATAAACACTCATGTTGCATGCAACTTGGTTTAGAGTCTTAGAAACCACTTTGTTAGATGTTTCATAAGTTCTTCAAAATTGTACAAATCTCATTGAGACACTTATAAGCACTCATGTTGCATGAAACTTGGTTTACATTCCTAACAACTACGTTGTTAGATGTTTCATAAGTTCGTCAAACTAGTACAAAGCTCATTGAGGCACCTATAAGCACTCATGTTGCATGAAAATTGGTTTAGAGTCCTAGAAACGCGTTGTTAGATGTTTCATAAGTTCGTCAAACTTGTACAAAACACATTTAGACACTATAAGCACTCATGTTGCATGAAACTTGGTTTAGATTCCTAGAAACACGTTGTTAGATGTTTCATAAGTTCGTCAAACTAGTACAAAGCTCATTGAGGAACTTATAAGCACTCATGTTGCATGAAACTCGATTTAGAGTCCTAGAAAAAACATTGTTAGATGTTTCATAAGTTCGTCAAATTTAAACAAAGATCATTCAGGAACTTATAGGCACTCTTGTTGCATGAAACTTGGTTTAGAGTCGTAGAAACGCGTTGTTATATATTTCATAAGTTCATCAAATACAAAGCTCATTGAGACACTTATAAGTACTCATGTTGCATGTAACTTGGTTTAGATTCCTAGATACCACGTTGTTATATGTTTCATAAGTTTGTCAAACTTGTATAAAGCTTATTGAGATACTTATAAGTACTCATATTGCATGAAACTTGGTTTAGAGTCCTAGCAACGCGTTGTTAGATGTTTCATAAGTTCGTCAAACTTGTACAAATCTCATTGAGACACTTATAAGCACTCATGTGCATGAAACTTGGTTTAGAGTCCTAGAAACCACGTTGTTAGATGTTTCATAAGTCGTCAAACTAGTACAAAGCTCATTGAGGCCCTTATAAGCACTCATGTTGCATGAAATTTGGTTTAGAGTCCTAGTAACGCGTTGTTAGATGTTTCATAAGTTCGTCAAACTTGTACAAAGCTCATTGAGGAACTTATAAACACTCAAGTTATATGAAACTTGGTTTAGAGTCCTAGAAACGCGTTGTTAGATGTTTCATAAGTTCGTCAAACTTGTATAAAGCTCATTGAGACACTGATAACCACTCATGTTGCATGAAACTTGGTTTAGATTCTTCGAAACCACGTTGTTAGATGTGTTATAAGTTTTTCAAACTTTAACAAAGTTCATTGAGGAACTTATAAGCACTCATGTTGCATGAAAGTTGGTTTAAAGTCGTAGAAACGCGTTGTTATATGTTTCATAAGTTCGTCAAACTTGTAAAAAAGATCATTGAGACCCTTATAAGCATTCATGTTGCATGAAACTTGGTTTAGTGGCCTAGAAACGTGTTGTTAGATGTTTCTTAAGTTTGTCAAACTTGTACAAAGCTCATTGAGACACTTATAAGCACTAATATTTCATGAAACTTGGTTTAGAGTCCTAGAAACGTGTTTTTAGATGTTTCATAAGTTCGTCAAACTTGTACAAAGCTCATTGAGACACTTATAATCACTCATGTTGCATGAAACTTGTACGTTGTTGTGTTTTTCGAAAAGGTTTCAAAGGCTTGTAGAGATGGAGGTTCTTAAAGCTTTGTTAGATGTTTCTTAAGTTCGTGAAACTTGTACAAAGCTCATTGAGACACTTATAAACACGTATGTTGCATGAAACTTGGTTTAGAGTCCTAGAAACAACGTTGTTAGATGTTTTATAAGTTCATTAAATTTTAAAAAAGCTCATTGAGGAACTTATAAGCACTCTTGTTGCATGGAAGTTGGTTTAGAGTCGTTCAAACGCGTTTTTATATGTTTCATAAGTTCGCCAAACTCATACAAAGCTCATTGAGACACTTGTAAGCACTCATGTTGCATGAAACTTGTTTTAGAGTCCTAGAAACCCGTTGTTAGATGTTTCATAATTTCGTGAAACTTGTACCAAGCTCATTGAGACACTTATAAGCACTCATGTTGCATGAAACTTGGTTTAGAGTCCTAGAAAAGCGTTGTTAAATGTTTCATACATTCGTCAAACTTGTACAAAGCTCACTGAGACACTTATAAGCACTCATGTTGCATGAAACTTGGTTTAGAGTCCTAGAAACCACGTTGTTAGATGTTTCATAAGTTCGTCAAACTTGTACAAATCTCATTGAGACACTTATAAGCACTCATGTTGCATGAAATTTGGTTTAGAGTCCTAGAAATGTGTTGTTAGTTATTTCATAAGTTCGACAATCTTTTACAAAGCTCATTGAGACACTTATAAGCACTCATGTTGCACGAAACTTGATTTAGAGTCCTAACAACGCGTTGTTAGATGTTTCTTAAGATCGTCAAACTTGGACAAAGCTCATTGAGGAACTTATAAGCACTCATGTTGCATGAAACTTGGTTTAGAGTCCTAGAAACGCTTTGTTAGATGTTTCATAAGTTTCTCAAACTTGTACAAAGCACATTGAGACACTTATAAGCACTTATGTTGCATGAAACTTGGTTTAGAGTCCTAGAAACCACGTTGTTAGATGTTTCATAAGTTCTTCAAACTTGTATAAATCTCATTCAGATACTTATTGAAAAGATTAGTGTTATAAGAATCAGAGATTAAGAACACTTAAGGGAAGATTAAAACTTTTGGATTCATGATTTAGTATTGAGAGAATATGTGTTTCATACATACAAAGGAGGATTATACAATGCTTAAATATAGACGAAGAAGACTCTAGAAGGAGAAAGAGTCGTTTATGGATAAGACTGCGTTAAGGTTTCTTTTATACGCTGGCGTCCGTACCGGACTACGTTTATGCGCTGTCTTTTGTCTTGGCACGCGATGGTGCGCGTACCGGATGCGCTGGCGCTCGTGCGCTGGCGCTCGTGCGCTGCTCCTATTGGTTACTTTCGGTCTAAGTTACTTTATATCCATTTTCAAGCTTATCTCTTCTCTTTTTTATCTTCTTTATATCCGTTGGAGACTTTGGCGCCATTGAACGAGCCTTGTAGGTAACGCCATGCCATGGCATTTGAATCCGCCAAGTCTTTTCTTCTTGTGTGTTTCCCCTCAACACTCCCCCTTAAGCTTAGCCTAGTGAAACGGCTAAGCTTGGAACCATAGGTCTTAGCCTCGTTAAAACCTCAATGGGAAAACCCTATGGGATAAAACCACATTGAGGGAAAAGAGTACTTAGCCATACGGTTAGAGGATCTTAGCATTTGATAGCATTTGTGAGTCCAAGTTTTGGATGGATGAACTCACAAACAATAATGCTAGCCTCCTTGGTGAATATGTCTGCTAATTGAGCGGAGCTTTTGGTGAAGCATGGAAGAATGACCCCTTTCACCATTTGCTCTATAACTTTGTGACAATCCACTTCAACATGCTTGGTTCTTTCATGGAAGACATAGTTTGATGTAAGGTTGATTACAACTTTGTTGTCGACATGCATTGTAACCGGCTCCTTTGATTCAATACCCATGTCTTTGAGAAGAGCTTTCAACCAAATGATCTCTTGTGTTAGCTTCCTCATTGCTCGGTATTCATATTTCGTGCTAGAGAGCGATACTATCTTTTGCTTCTTGCTCTTCCAAGTTACAAGGTTTCCTCCGATGAATGTGCAATAGCCGGTTGTTGATCTCCTATCTCCTTGATCACCGGCATAATCAGCATCACAATAGCCGACAAGCTCCGAGCTTCCATTGCATCCCATCCATATACCTTGTCCCGATGCCCCTTTTAGATACTTTAGGATTCTATCCACCATGTTCCAATGATGCACCTTTGGGTTTTTCATGTGTTGAGACACCTGATTCACGACAAAACATATGTCAGGCCGAGTAATTGTTAAGTAAATGAGCTTACCTACAAGACGTCGATATTACTTGACATCCTCATAAGGCTTGTCTTCAATCTCTCCCTTGCGTATAACTTTGTAGTCATTCTCCAAGGGTGTCCTTGCTGGTTTTGCTCCAAGTTTACCCGTCTCCTTTAGGAGATCAAGTGTATACTTACGTTGGGATAAGAATAGTCCTTCCTTGGACCTGTACAGTTCAATACCATGGAAATACTTTAGTTCTCCTAGATCTTTAATATCAAAAATAGATTTAAGGTAGTCTTTAGACTCTTGAACACCTACCTTGTCATTCCCGGTTATGATGATATCATCAACATATATAAGAATGACTATAATACCTCTTTGGCTCTTTTTTGTAAAGAGGGTGTGATCGGCTTCAAATTTCTTGAAGTCTCTCTCAAGAAAGGGTCTTGCTTAACTTGTGATACCAAGCATTTGGAGATTTATTCAAACCGTATATATCCTTCTTTAGTCATAGGACTTTTCCCGGTGTGACCTTCTTCTCGGGATGAGGGGTCATGTACACCTCGTCTTCTAATTCTCCTTGAAGAAATGCATTTATGACATCTATTTGCCAAAGATCCCATTCCAAATTTGTAGCCAGAGAAAAGAGAACGCTTACCGTGTGGAGTTTAGCCACATGCGCAAAGGTGTCCAAGTAGTATTCACCATAGGTTTGTGTAAAACCCCTTTCCACAAGTCTTGCCTTGTATCTTTCTATGTCTCCATTGCTTTTGTATTTGATGGTGAAGAAATATCTTGAGCTTACGGTCTTTTTTCCACGAGGTAACTCTATTTCATACAAAGTATCATTGAGTTCCATAGCTTGATCTTCTTCTCTGACTGCCTCTATCCATACTTCATGTTCCATGGCTTCCTCATATGCTCTAGGTATCCAATGAGAGTCCATCTTAACCAGGAACACTTGATGCTCAAGAGGAAAGCTTGTCATGTTGCAAACGGCTTGTATTGGATGAGCTACAACATTGTTATTGAAGTAGACTCTTGTGTTTACCCAATTGGATGGATCTTTCTTTAGTCTTGGACTTCTTCTTAACACAACCAGAACATCTTGATTATGGTGATCATCTTGACCACTTGATGTTGTTTGTCCTTGAGCTTGAGATTCCGGTTCACCTTGTTCTTCATGAAAATATGGTTCCATTTGCTCATTTTTGATTGGACTTGATTCATCTCTCTCCCCCTCATGATGAAGATGGGTAGGAGATTGTACATGAGTTTCTTGACTAGGTTCTTCACCTAGCGTCATACCAAGTTTTTCCATGAGTTTCCTAAGTATTGCGTCTCTATCCGAGGCTGAATTGGGTAGATCTTTGATACTCTCCCAATTTTTGTCCTCATAATACGCTTTTCCTTCTATGAACTTCACGTAGCTTGATACAAGCACTCTTGTTGTATCTTGAACATAACACTTGTACCCCTTTTGTGTGTTGGAGTAGCCAATGGAAATTGCCTTGATACTCTTTGGTTCAAGCTTGTTCCTCTATTCTCCTGGCAATAAGACAAAGCAAAGACAACCAAAGACCCTTAAGTGAGTAAGATATGGCTTAACTTTGTTTAAAATTTGAAATGGAGATGAGTTTTGGAGGATTTGGGTAGGTGTTCGGTTGAATAGGTAGCATGCGGTCATGACAACATCCGACCAGAAACGCTTAGGCACATTAGTGTAGAACATGATTGATCTAGCTACTTCCATTAAGTGTATATTCTTCCTTTCGGCTACACCATTTTTTAGGTGTATATGGGCAACTTGTGTGGTGAATGATGTCGTGCTTGGCAAGATGTTCTTTAAACGGATGACTTATGTATTCACCACCATTATCCGACCTGAAAAACTTAATCTTGGCATTGTAATGGTTAATGACATAAGTTTGAAAGTTTTTAAATGCATCAAGCACTCTATCCCTAGATGATAACAAGGTAATTCATGTGTATTTTGATTTTTCATTTATAAATGTAACAAAAAAATTATGATTTTCTGTTGAGATGCATGGTGATGTTCATACATCAGAGTGGATCAAATCAAAACATAGTTCATAAACATTTTGATTTTGGAAAAACCGATCAACAATGTTTACGAAGGATGCAAGATTCACAAAAACTATTATCAAAGGAAAAATTCGGAAATAACAATTTCAAAACTCTAGAGTTTGGATGGCCTAGCCTAGCCTATTAGTGTTTAAGAATCGGGGATTAAGAACACTTAAGAGAAGATTATAACTTTCGGTTTCATGATGTTGTATTGAGAAAATATGTGTTTCATACATACAAAGGAGAATTATACAATGCTTAAATAGAGAAGAAGAAGACTCTAGAAGGAGAATGAGTAGTTTATGGATAAGACGGCGTCATGGTTGCTTTTATGCGCTGGCGTCCGTACCGTACTACTTTTATGCGTTGTCTTTTGTCATGGCGCACGATGGTGCGTGTACCGGATGCACTGGCGCTCGCGCGCCACTTCTATTGGTTACTTTTGGGCCAAGTTACTTTATATCCATTTTCAAGCTTATCTCTTCTCTTTCTTATCCTCGTTATATCCGTTTGAGACTTTGGCGCCATTGACCATCATTGACCAAGCCTTGTAGGTCACTCCATGCATGCCATTTGAATCTGCCAAGTCTTTTATCCTTGTATGTTTCTCCTCAACACTTATAAGCACTCATATTGCATGAAACTTGGTTTAGAGTCCTAGAAACCACGTTTTTAGATGTTTCATAAGTTCGTCAAACTTTAACAAAGCTCATTGAGAAATTTATAAGCACTCTTATTGCATGAAAGTTGGTTTAGAGTCGTAGAAACGCGTTGTTATATATTTTATAAGTTCGGAAAACTTGTACAAAGCTCGTTGCGGCACTAACACTCATGTTCATGAAACATTGTTTAAAGTCCTAAAACGCGTTGTTAGATGTTTCATAAGTTCGTCAAACTCTTACAAAGCTCATTGAAGAACTTATAAGCACTCATATTGCATGAAACTTTGTTTAGAGCCCTAGAAACGCGTTGCTAGATGTTTCATACGTTCGTCAAAATTGTGCAAAGCTCTTTGAGGAACTTATAAGCTCTCATGTTGCATGAAACTTGGTTTAGAGTCCTAGAAACGTGTTGTTAGATGTTTCATAAGTTCTTAAAACATGTAAAAAGCTCATTGAGACACTTATAATCACTCATGTTGCATGAAACTTGGTTTACAGTCTTAGAAACACGTTGTTAGATGTTTCATAATTTCTTTGAAACTTGTACAAAGCTCATTGAGACACTTATAAGCACTTAAGTTGCATGAAACTTGGTTTAGAGTCCTAGAAAAGTAGTTGTAAATGTTTCATACGTTCGTCAAACTTGTATAAAGCTCATTGATACACTTATTAGCATTCATGTTGCATGAATCTTGGTTTAGAGTCCTTTACACCAAGTTGTTAAATGTTTCATAAGTTTGTAAAACTTGTATAAAGCTTATTGAGATACTTATAAGCACTCATGTTGAATGAAACTTGGTTTAGAGTCCTAGAAACCACGTTGTTAGATGTTTCATAAATTCGTTAAACTTTAACAAAGCTCACCGAGGAACTTATAAGTACTCTTGTTGCATGAAAGTTAGTTTAGAGTCCTAGAAACCGCATTGTTATATGTTTCATAATTTCGTCAAACTTGTACAAAGCTCATTGAGACACTTGTAAGCAATCATGTTGCATTAAACTTGTTTTAGAGTCCTAGAAACGCGTTTTTAGATGTTTCATAATTTCGTGAAACTTGTACCAAGCTCATTGAGACACTTATTAGCACTTATGTTGCATTAAACTTGGTTTAGAGTCCTAGAAAAGCGTTGTTAAATATTTCATACGTTCGTCAAACTTGTACAAATCTCATTGAGACACTTATAAGCACTCATGCTGCATGAAACTTGGTTTAGATTACTAGAAACATGTTTCATAAGTTCGTCAAACTTGTATAAAGCTCATTGAGACACTTATAAGCACTCATATTTCATGAAACTTGGTTTAGAGTCTCAGAAACCACTTTGTAAGATGTTTCGTAAGTTTGTTAAACTTAAACAAAACTCATCCGGGAACTTTTAAGCACTCTTGTTGCATGAAAGTTGGTTTAGAGTCGTAGAAACACGTTGTTATATGTTTCATAAGTTCGTCAAACTTGTACAAAACTCATTGAGACACTTGTAAGCACTTATGTTGCATGAACCTTGGTTTAGAATCCTAGAAACGCTTTGTTAGATGTTTCATCAGTTCGTAAAACTTGTGAAAAGCTCATTGAGACACTTATTATCAGTCATGTTTGATGAATCTTGGTTTAGAGTCCTAGCAACGCGTTGTTAGATGTGTCATAAGTTCGTCAAACTTGTAGAAACCTCATTGAGACACTTATAAGCACACATGTTGCATGAAACTTGGTTTAGAGTCTTAGAAGCGCGTTGTTAGATGTTTCATAAGTTCGCGAAACTTGTATAAAGCTCATTGAGGAACGTATAATCACTCGTGTTGCATGAAACTTAGTTAAGAGGCCTAGAAACGTGTTGTTAGATGTTTCATAATTTCGTCAAACTTGTGGAAAGCTCATTAAGACACTTATAATCACTCATGTTGCATGAAACTTGGTTTAGAGTCCTAGAAACGCGTTGTTAGATGTTTCATAAGTTCGTGAAATTTGTACAAAGCTCATTGAGACACTTATAAGCACATATGTTGCATGTAACTTGGTTTAGAGTCCTAGAAAAGCGTTGTTAATTGTTTCATATGTTCTTCCAACTTGTACAAAGCCCATTAAGACAATTATAAGCACTCATGTTGCACGAAACTTGGTTTAGAGTCCTGGGAACCACGTTGTTAGATGTTTCACACTACAAGAAAACAGAGATTCTGCGACTACATTTGGCGACTACATATGTAGTCGCCAAATGTAGTGACCATATACCAACTAAAAGACGACTATTTTACGACTATATTTTATTAGTCGTAATTTAGTCACAATCTAGCGACTATATAAATAGTCACGAAATTAGTCGTAAATATGCGACTACGTTGCGATTAATATGCGACAACTTAAATAGTCATAACGTTAGTCGTCAAATTAACGACTACAGTGCGACTAATATGCGACTAAGTTTGTGGGTCGTACGGTAGTCGGAAATAGGTGACTAATATACGACTACTTCCGGCGGGTCGTAAAATAGTTGTAAAATAGTCGCAAACTTTAGACACAAAAAACACGTTTCGGTATTGTTGGGTAGGTACACCAAATTTTAGCGACTACGCCATTTAGTCGCAAAATAGTGACTTATTACTTTCTATATATACTCGATCACTTCTCTTATTATCAAACACACAACACAATCTCTACAAATTTTCTCTTTGATTGATCAAAAGCATTTTAAAAAAACGTTTTCTTTAAAAAAAAAGTAAAGTTTTTAAAAAAAAAAGATTTCAAAAAAAGAAATGGCGGGGAATTATAATTATACTAATTCTCGGGAGTGGATGTATAAAAGGTTTGATGAAGGTACGGGAAATTTTTCGGAAGAGTTTCAATTGGGGGTGGAGCACTTCATGTCCTTTGCAAATAGTCAGTCTCTAACACAAGATAATGGAGGTAAGTTTTATTGTCCTTGTAGTGGTTGCAAAAACGAAAAATTTCTCCCGGGGAAAAGAATTTGGAATCATTTGTTTAGCAAAGGATTTATGCCTGATTATTATATTTGGTATAACCATGGAGAGGAGATCAATATGGGTTTAGGAACGAGTTTCATTGATCCAAATTCCATTAGTGGGAATGAAGAAGTAGAAAATGTAGTAGAAGATAGATATGTAGACATGGTAAATGATGCGTTTCGTTATAACGTTAATGTTGATGATAATTATCATCAGGATGTTAGTTACCAAAATGTAGAAGAACCGATATTTAACCATTCCAAGAAATTCTACGACTTGTTAGAAAGTGCAACAGATCCTATATATGATGGTTGTCGTGAAGGTCACTCGCAGCCTATCATTAGTCGCTCGAGTCATGCAAAATAAGGCCGATTATAACATGAGTGAAAAGTTAGTGGATTCGGTTTGCGAATTACTAACAGATTATTTACCGAAGGAAACAATTCTACTAGTTCACATTACGAGACAGAAAAGTTGATGCGCAACTTAGGTCTCCCGTATCATACAATTGATGTTTGTATTAACAATTGTATGCTCTTCGGAAAGAAGACGAAAAGGAAGATAAATGTCTCTTTTGTGGTGCACAAAGATGGAAGCCTAAAGAGGACCGACGCGAACGAAAGTACCATATAGTCGGATGTGGTATCTTCCAATTGCGGACAGATTGAAGAGAATGTATCGAGCCACAAGATCGCGGCGTCAATGAGATGGCATGCGAGCACCAAAAAAAGAGGGAGAAATGAGTCATCCTTCGATGCGGCGGAATGGATATATTTTCAAGAACAAAATCCTTGTTTTGCCGAAGAACCCCGTAACGTATATCTTGGATTATGTACTGATGGCTTCAATCCATTTGGCATGTCTCGTAATCATTCTTTGTGGCCCGTGATCTTAACTCCATATAATCTACCCCCCGGTATGTGCATGAATGAAGAGTTTTTGTTTCTTACAATTCTGAATTCTGGGCCTAATCATCCGCGATCAAGTCTTGATATCTTTCTCCAACCTCTTATTGCGGAGTTAAAAGAGTTGTGGTACACCGGAGTCGATGCATATGATGTATCCTTGAATCAAAATTTTAATCTAAAGGCGTGCTTCGTGGACAATAAACGACTTTCCAGCCGTATGACATGTTATCGGATGGACAACCCATGGTAAATTGTCTTGTCCGATTTGCATGGAAGATACAAAGTCTTTTTATCTACCTAATGGAAGGAAGACTTGTTGGTTTGATTGTCATCGAAGATTTCTTGCTCCCGGTCATCCAATGAGAAGGAATAAAAAAGACTTCCTCAAAGGAAAAGACGCATCTAGAGAGTATCCACCTCAATCTTTGACCGGTGAGCAAGTTTATTGTGAGCGGTTGGATGTTATAAATCCTCCAAAAACTAAAAACATGGGTGGAAATGGTCACGAAAAGAAGATGCATGGCTATGGAAAGGTACATAACTGGCACAAGAAAAGCATATTTTGGGAGTTGCCTTATTGGAGAGATCTTAATCTCCGGCATAATATTGATGTGATGCATACGGAGAAAATTTTTTTTGACAACATCATGAATACTCTTATGAGTGTGAAGGGAAAATCAAAAGACAACATCATGTCAAGATGGGATATAGAACGATTTTGTTCTCGGCCAAATTTACATGTTGATAGTGGGGGTCGGGCTCCTTTCCCACCCTACACATTGACCAAAGATGCAAAATCAAGTTTATTAGAATGTGTGAAACATTCGATCAAATTCCCGATGGTTATGCATCGATTTATCCAGTTGTGTTGATATGGAGAATGAAAAGTTTTCCGGCATGAAAAGTCATGATTGTCATGTTTTTATGGAGCGACTCCTACCATTTATCTTTGCAGAACTCTTAGACCGGAACGTCCACCTTGCTTTATCAGGTACTAATTTTTTTTTAATTATTCATATACTTTTAATTATTTATTGTATTCTTTATAGTAATTAACCCGATGAAGTTAAAATATCTACATATGTTGTAGGGATTGGAGCATTTTTTCGGGACTTATGTTCAAGAACTTTGCGTACAAGTCACGTCCAAATTCTGAAACGGAACATAGTTTTAATCTTATGCAATTTGGAAAAGATATTTCCACCATCATTTTTCGATGTGATGGAGCACTTGCCTATACATCTCCCCTATGAAGCTGAATTAGGAGGCCCCGTCCAATATAGGTGGATGTATCCTTTTGAAAGATTTTTCAAAAAGCTGAAAGGAAAAGCAAAAAACAAAAGGTATGCGGCGGGATCAATTGTTGAATCATATATCAATGATGAGATTGCATATTTCTCAGAACACTACTTTGCCGCAAATATACAAACAAAATCAAGGTAAATGCTTATATATATAATAATCAAGGTAACTAAAAATAAGGGTATATATTATTTTAATTAATTTGAACTACTTAAAACTCATTTGGCTAGGTTAACAAGATTTGATGAAGGTGAGGCCCCTATATATCATGTCCCTGGAGTGCCTTCTATATTTACTCAAGTCGGTCGTTCAAGTGGGGAAATGCGTGAAATATGGCTTTCAGAGAGAGATTATCAATGCGCACATTCATATGTTTTACGAAATTGTGACTATTTTCAGCCAATTGAGAGGTATATAAACGACATCTCTAAACCCTTATTAGGTTTTTATAATATCATAATTTCTCATATATTTGTGTTTTTGATGTGGTTATGTGTATAGTATGTTCGAGGAATATATTATGTCCAAATATACGGGACATACCGAAAAAGAACTCTCTGCAAAAAGGGCTGATGAATATCATTCATGGGTTAAAGATTATGTAAGGAAAAATATATATATCCATAACTTTATTAATATTATATTTTCTTATTTTATCTATTGATATTGTTTAAGGTTATGCAGTAACTTATTGGAATGCCACAAATCCATTTCCTACTTGGGTTCAAGAAATAGTGCATGGACCTTTGAACAAGGTCAAAACATGGCCAATGTATTTTACAAGAGGTTATTTGTTTCACACGCAAAATCATGGCGCCGGTCGAAAGACATGTAACTATGGGGTATCTCGTTAAAGGTGAAAATTACGCGGATGCATCGGATGCATCGATTTTTATGGGACCTTAACTGACATCATGGAACTTCAATATGAGGGGATATCCAATTTGAGAATCACGCTTTTTAAGTGTCAATGGTACGATCCTGTTATCGGTAGAGGCACTCGGAGGAGCAATGGTGGCGTTGTAGATGTTCTTTCATCGAGACAATACAACAAATACGAACCATTTATTCTAGGTACGTACTTATATTATATATATACATATTTACTAATCTCATTGGATTTATATATATTAAACATATGAAGATATAACTTCTATATGTTTATATTGCAAAAAGCCTCACAAGCCCATCAAGTCTGTTATATTTTATATCCATACATAAGGAAACCGAAGAAAACATGGCTCAATGTCGTAAAAGTCAATCCAAGGAGAAATATAGAAGTAGGATATGCGAATATCCAAGAGACGCTTTTGCAAACAGAAAATGATGATGGTGTATTGGTGACTACAATTGAAGATCTTGTGTTCGAAAATTTGGAAGAGAGAACAAACTCAATAAATATCGATCACGATATCGGAGACGCAGAACCAGAGGATGAGTTCCGGTGTAATTTATCGTCTTCGGATGATAGAATGTATAATATTGTAAGTTTAGAATAAATTAATGTATAATTATTGTAAGTTTAGTAAATTTCAATTTTTCAAGTTTGTAAAATTATTGTAAGTTTAGTAAGTTTAATAGTTAAGTATTTATGTGAGTTTAGTAAGTTTAATAAGTTTAATTTTTGTATAAATATTGTGACTGTAGTAAGTTTAAAAATTAAATAAAATTAATGTGAGTTTAGTCAGTTTAATTTTTGTATAATTATTGTGAGTGTAGTAAGTTTAAAAATTAAATAAAATTAAACTTAAATCCCTTCTAAACTTAAATTCCCCTTCTAAACCTAAATCCCCTTGTTGACAAAATTAAACCTAAATCCCCTTGTTGACAAAATTAAACCTAAATCCCCAAATCCCCCTTGTCTTTCTACGCCGTTCTAGATAATCCCCTTCCTCTTTTCTTCGCCGTTCTTCGCCGTTCCTCCTCCCTCTCCCTCCGATTCGCCATTCATCCTCCCTCTCCCTCCGATTCGCCGTTCATCCTCCCTCCCCCTTGTCTTTCTTCGCCGTTCTCTGATAATCCCCCTTCCTCTTTTCTTCGCCGTTCTTCCATCTCTTCTCTTCGTCGCAATGGGTGGAGCAAAGCCAGGTAGAAAGAGAGCAGCTGTTCCCAATATTGCTCAAAGACCAGTATCATCGAAACGAGCTACCACTCTACCGATTCAGTACGACTTTACACCGGCGGCCCTAATTCCTCCAAGACCAGTGTCACCGCAAGAGCCAATCCGTGTTTTAGCCCAACAAACAACGTCGCCACAACCGCATTTCCGGGACTATGCACCACCACAAGCACTTTTCCAGTGCTCTGCTACTCAACAACGTGAAGAGATTCGTTCACAAGAAGTTCAAAACGATGCCTTGCCTAACTCTCTTGGGGCGCAGAGCAATCCATCTTCTCAAGGCAATAACTTCCAGGAACCTTGTGATGAAGCTTCGCCTGAACTTCATGAGGACTCGCTCAGGGATCTAAATGCCCTATTGACCATGCCAGGTCGTCATCAATTTGTTACGCTTCTCTCTCCAATACCGACGGCTAACACAAAATGGTATGACTCTTCTTCTCCAACTTTTTATTTCTTGTTAGGTTCAGGGACCAGATTAATATTGGATGTTAAATGATGTTGTCTGTTGTTAAGTTTGCTTGTCTCTTGTTAAGTTTGCTTGTATGTGTATGTTAGTTTTATAAATTAAGTTTGCTTGTCTGTGTATGTTAGTTTTATACATTAAGTTTGCTTGTTTGTTGTCTTTTGCTCTCTATTTCTTTTAGTTCATTATATTGTCTTTTGCTTTATAAGTGTATGTTATGGTACTAGTGATGATCAATGTTTGTATTTTTTACACTTGCAGGTTTACTCGCGATAAAAAATCACTTCTGGTTCGGAAGATCGCTAAGGTTTTAAAAAACAAATTCGATGGTCCATTCTACAATTGGACATGTGTTCCCCAGGATAAAAAAGAAAGGATGTTCCTTGAGTTCGCGGTACAATTTATTTCCTCTAGTTTTCTTAAATTTTTGATTTACTTATGTGTTTTCACTAACATTATTCTCTTGTCTTTATTTTCAAGAAAACCCACACTTGGGATCCTTTGATAACAGGGACAGTTCAAAGTTACTTCGAAACTATTTGTCAACGGCGATTGAAAGACATGATAAGCAATGTGAGGACAAGTCGAGAACGTCCTATATGGATCAACAATACCCTTTGGATTTGATGATTGCTTATTGGGATACTGAAGAAGCAAAGGGAAGGAGTATCACCTATTCCAATGTTCGCATGTCTGACCGAAATGGTCTCGGTCCTCACATCCATTTATCAGGTTCGACATCTTATCAACAAGTTCAATCAAATATGGTAAGTAACTTTTGTATATTTCGGTTATTATTCTTCTTTCTCGGCAACATTAATTATCGCATAATACTTGTTGATTTTGTAACGTTGCAGGAAGAAGAATTGGGGAGACCCGTTAATGTTGGTGAGGTTTTCGTGAAGACCCATACAAAGGCAGATGGTACGTTTGTTGACCGGAAAGCTGAGAAAATCGCTCAAACTTATGAGAAGAACTTGCAAGACAAGTTGTCTGAGATCCAGGTAGAGCCATCATGTGTTTCAGATGGCACTTCAAGACTTAAGGAGCTCACAGTAGATGATTATACAAACATCTTTCTTCAGGTAAAAAAACTTTTTTCACAATCCACATTTAATTTAAATATAGTCTGATGTACTTTTGTCCTTTATTTGATGTTTCTATCTTCCTTTTGACAGCCCACAGAGAAGGATTTTTATATTTTTACTTCCCTAGTTTTCTTTATTAGATGTTTCTTTCTTTCTTTTTGACAGTGCATATAGAAAGATTTGATGTTCTTTTGAAACTAATGTTCTTTATTTGATGTTTGTCTCTTTCTTTTGGCAGTCGACTGAGAAGGATTCACGAGGCATTCCGTATGGTGTTGGAAGCATCAGTCTCCAGAATGTTATAGCTACCAATAAACCAGGAGACTATTCGGCGTTTGTGACATTGGAAGAGAAACTTAAGGCAGCTGAAACCAAATTTGAAGAACAAGTTTCTTATAATGCAAAACGTGAAGAAGAGCATTCAAGAGTTGTTGATGACCATAAGAAAAAGCTCGCACACTTATCCTTGGTGGAAGAGTATCTACGCCTGCGGGATCCAGCCTTTCTCGAATTTATGGCGACTCATTCAGTTGGAGGAAGCGCAACGCCTCTCTCAACCTCTCCGACAACAGCTCAAACTTCATCTCCACATGCTTCTTAGGTTATTTATCCCTCTCACCTTCTTAAGTATCATGAACTTATCACTTTTATAATATAAATGTTTGTGTAAGTGTATGTGTTTCTTTTTTGTTGTATGAACCATTTATGTGTTTCTGTGTGTTGTATGAACCATGTTAGTGTTTCTTTTGTGTTGTATGACTTGTGAAAATGATTATGGTTTTATATGTAAATTCGGTTCTAAGATGTGTTTTCTTTAAATTTGTTTTACATTTTCACATTTTTGAGAAACAAAAGCACAATTGAAATCGGAATCTAAATGAATGTTATATATACAAATAATTGAATATGTAGTCGCCAAATAGTCGTTTATCAGTCATAACTTTGTCGTAAATTAATCACAAATTAGTCGCTAAAAGTTACGACTACGTGACGACTACATCGACAATCGTATAATAGTCATTCATTAGTCATACACTAGTCGTAACACAGTCGTAACATAGTCGGTAAATTTTACGACTAATTTTACGGACCTAATTCTCATGGAAATTAATCGTAAATTTGTCGTAAGATAGTCGTAAAATTTACCGACTATGTTACGACTGCATGATGACTATTCGTAATAGTCGTCAACTAGTCGTTTATTGGCGACTAATTTTACGACTATTTTCATTAGCGACTACCGATTTACGACTAGTGAAATTAGTCGCCAAATAGTCGTAACAAAACAAATAGCGACTATACAGCTACTAATGTTGCAGTCGTAAAAACCATGTTTTCTTGTAGTGTCATTGAGACACTTATAAGCCCTCATGTTGCGTCAAACTTGTATAAAGCTCATTGAGACACTTATAAGCCCTCATGTTGCATGAAACTTGGTTTAAAGGCCTAGAAACGTGTTGTTAGATGTGTCATAAGTTCGTCAAACTTGTATAAAGCTCATTGAGGAACGTATAATCACTCATGTTGCATGAAACTTGGTTTAAAGGCCTAGAAACGTGTTGTTAGATGTTTCATAAGTTCGTCAAACTTGTACAAAGCTCATTGAGGAACATATAATCACTCATGTTGCATGAAAATTGGTTTAAAGGCCTAGAAACGTGTTGTTAGATGTTTCATAAGTTCGTCAAACTTGTACAAAGCTCATTAAGACACTTATAATTAGTCATGTTGCATGAAACTTCGTTTAGAATCCTAGAAACGTGTTGTTTGATGTTTCATAAGTTCCTGAAATTTGTACAAAGCTCATTGACACACTTATAAGCACATATCGTCGCTAAATCATTGCTAAATAGGTTTATTAACGTTTTAGCAACGACAGAAATATCAGCGCTATATGCTCGTCGCTAATTACAAATCGTCGATAATTTTAATTCGTCGCTAATATAGACGTTGCTATTTCACCGCTTAATTAGCAACGAATTAGCGTGGAATTAAGGAGACCACATTAGCGACGAATTATGCGAATTGTATTAATTTATATAATTAAAATCTAATTAATTAACTCGGAAACTTGTAGCAAAGTCGTCGCAACATTAGCAACGGATTAACGACGACCGTCTGTAATTTTGCCACAGAATCGTCGCAACATTAGCAACGTAATAGCAACGATTTTGCGACGAAATAAAAATAAAAAATTTCAAAAAAAAAATTAAAAAAACAATAATAAAAAAAAGTATTAAAATTTAAAATATTTATATTACATTAATTAAAAAAAACTACGGTACAAAATCGTTAATTCCGGCTTCCCGACCAAGGTTAGTAGCTGCCTCATCAGCTTCTACGGGGGTCACTTAAACCGACGTTTGATTATGTGCCATTCCTCGTTCACAGAGGGCATTGACGAGGAGCGGACTATCAACGGCGAAAATCTGGAACAGGTCCTTCATTGTCGCCAGTTGAGTCTTCGTCTTATCCAACTCATGTCTCAACCGAGCCGTCTCTTTGTTCTCGACCTACGTAAACCACGACGAGGAGCCATGGACGAAGCCGTCGGAACGTCTTCGATCGAACTGACTCCAAAAGTGCGGTTTTTCTTCTTCGGAGCGACCTACATACAAATTAATATTATTAGAGAATGAATTATAAAAAAATAATACATTGTTTAAATTATTAATTAGAATTAATAAATTACATCATAATAAATTTGGTCTTGCTCTGCGACCGAAAGCCGTTCGGAGGAGTTCACTGAACTCCCTCCCTGCGACAGGCGCTCGGCGAGTCTCGCGACGTAATCTGCCGGGATCTTCTCAGATCGTGGGTTGACAAAAGACTCGTCCTTCCTCTTCTGGGTCTTCTTCAAAACTTCCACAATCGGTGGAAGCTCAATCTCTTGTTCCGCCTATTTACAATAAAAAGTTAGTAATTATTTATTTTAAAATTTAAAAAAGATATTATAAATTTAAAAATTTTACTTACCATTTTGATACGGCGACCGGCATACGAACTCTGGCCCGATGTGTGCACATAGGGACCAACACCGTCTATGTCGTTTATCCAATATCCGACTAACCCCTGCCACACCGCCAAATTCATCTCCCGTTAAGGTCCAGTCTCTCTTCCAGTTGGAGACTGTCCCCACCAAATGTCTCAAGGCTTTCTCTTCGTCAAACTTGTACAAAGCTTATTGAGGAACTTATAAGCACTAGAGTCCTAGAAACGCTTTGTTAGATGTTTCATAAGTTCAACAAACTTGTACGAAGCACATTGAGACACTTATAAACACTCATGTTGCATGAAATTTGGTTTAGAGTCCTAGAAACGATTTGTTAGATGTTTCATAAGTTCGTCAAACTTGTACAAAGCACATTGAGACACTTATAAGCACTCATATTGCATGAAACTTGGCTTAGAGTCCTAGAACTGAGTTGTTAGATGTATCATAGGCTCGTCAAACTTGAACAAAGCACATTAAGGCACTTAAAAGCATTAATGTTGCATTAAACTTGGTTTAGAGTCCTAGAAAACACGTTGTTAGATGTTTCATAAGTTCGTCAAATTTTTTTAAAACTCTCTGAGACACTTATAAGCAGTCATCCTACATGAAACTTGGTTTAGAGTCCTAGAAACAACGTTGTTAGATGTTTCATAAGTTCGTCAAACTTTAACAAAACTCATTGAGGAACTTATAAGCACTGTTTTTGCATGAAACTTGGTTTCGAGTCGTAGAAACGCGTTTTTATATATTTCATCAGTTCGTCAAACTTGTACAAAGCTCATTGAGACGCTTATAAGCATTTTTGTTGCAAGAAACTTGGTTTAGAGTCCTAGCAAAGCGTTGTTAGATGTTTCTTAAGTTCGTCAAACTTGTACAGAGCTCATTGAGACACTTATAAGCACTCATGTTGCATGAAACTTTGTTTAGAGTCCTAGAAACGCGTTGTTAGATGTTTCAGAAGTTCGTCAAACTTGTACAAAGCTCATTGAGGAACTTCTAAGCACTCATGTTGAATGAAACTTGGTTTAGAGTCCTAGAAACGCGTTGTTAGATGTTTCAGAAGTTCGTGAAACTTGTACAAAGCTCATTGAGACACTTATAAGCACTCATGTTGCATGATGCTTTGTATAGAGTCCTAGAAACCATGTTGTTAGATATTTCATAAGTTTGTGAAACTTTAACAAAACTCATTGAGGACCTTGTTGTAGACTTCTTGAAACGGCTTGTTATATGTTTCATAAGTTCGTGAAACATGTACAAATCTCATTGAGGAACTTATAAGAACTCATGTTGCATGAAACTTAGTTTAGAGTCCTAGCAACAACGTTGTTTGATGTTTCATAAGTTGGTCTAACTAGTAGAGAGGTCTTTGAGACACTTATAAGCACTCATGTTGCATGAAACTTGGGTTACAGTGATAGAAACGCGTTGTTAGATGTTTCATAAGTTCGTCAAACTTGAGGAAAGCTCATTAAGACACTTATAATCACTCATGTTGCATGAAACTTTGTTTATAGTCCTAGAAACGCGTTGTTAGATGTTTCATAAATTTTTCAAACTAGTACAAAACTCATTGAGGAACTTATAAGCACTCATGTTGCATGAAACTTGGTTAAGAGTACTAGAAACATGTTTGATAAGTTCGTCAAACTTGTATAAAACTCATTGAAACACTTATAAGCACTCATGTTGCATGAAACTTGGTTTAGAGTCTTAGAAACCACGTTGTTAGATGTTTCGTAAGTTTGTTAAACTTTAACAAAACTCATTCAGGAACTTATAAGCACTCTTGTTGCATGAAATTTGGTTTAGAGTCCTAGAAACGCGTTGTTATATGTTTCAAAAGTTCGTCAAAATTGTACAAAACTCATTGAGACACTTGTAAGCAGTTATGTTGCATGAAACTTGGTTAAGAGTCCTAGAAACCACGTTGTTAGATTTTTCGTAAGTTTGTTAAACTTTAACAAAACTCATTCAGGATTTTATAAGCACTCTTGTTGCATGAAAGTTGGTTTAGAGACGTAGAAACGCGTTGTTAGATGTTTCATAAGTTCGTAAAACTTGTAAAAAGCTCATTGAGACACTTATTATCACTCATGTTGCATGAATTTGATTTAGAGTCCTAACAACGCGTTGTTAGATGTGTCATAAGTTCGTCAAACTTGTAGAAAGCTCACTTATAAGCACACATGTTGCAATAAACTTGGTTTAGAGTCCTAGACGCGCGTTGTTAGATGTTTCAAAAGTTTGTGACACTTGTACAAAGCTCATTGAGGAACGTATAATCACTCATGTTGCATGAAACTTAGTTTAGACGCCTAGAAACGTGTTGTTAGATGTTTCATAAGTTCGTCAAACTTGTAAAAAGCTCATTAAGACACTTATAATCACTCATGTTGCATGAAACTTGGTTTAAGGTCAGAAACGCGTTGTTAGATGTTTCATAAGTTCGTGAAATTTGTACAAAGCTCATTGAGACACTTATAAGCACATATGTTGTATGTAACTTGGTTTAGAGTTCTAGAAAAGCGTTGTTAATTGTTTCATATGTTCGTCCAACTTGTACAAAGACACTTATAAGCACTCATGTTGCATGAAACTTGGTTTAGAGTCCTAGGAACCACGTTGTTAGATGTTTCATATGTTCGTCAAACTTGTATAAAGCTCATTGAGACACTTATAAGCACTCATGTTGCATTAAACATGGTTTAGAGTCCTAGAAAAGCACTTATGTCGCATGAAACTTGGTTTAGAATCCTAGAAAAGTGTTGTTAAATGTTTCAAACGTTCGTCAAACTTGTACAAAGCTCATTGAGACACTTATAAGCACTCATGTTGCATGAAACTTGGTTTAGAGTCCTAGAAATATGTATCATAAGTTCGTCAAACTTGTATAAAGCTCATTGAAACATTTATAAGCACTCATGTTGCATGAAACTTGCTTTAGAGTCCTAGAAACCTCGTTGTTAGTTGTTTCATAAGTTTGTTAAACTTTAACAAAATTCATTGAGGAACTTATAAGCACTATTTTTGCATGAAAGTTGGTTTAGAGTCGTAGAAACGTGTTGTTATATGTTTCATAAGTTCGTCAAACTTACAAAGCTCATTGAGACACTTGTAAGCACCTATGTTGCATGAACCTTGGTTTAGAATCCTAGAAACACGTTGTTAGATGTTTCATAAGTTCGTAAAACTTGTAAAAAGCTCATTCAGACACTTATTATCACTCATGTTGCATGAATCTTGGTTTAGAGTCCTAGCAACGCGTTGTTAGATGTGTCATTAGTTCGTCAAACTTGTACAAAGCTCATTGAGACACTTATAAGCCCTCATGTTGCATGAAACTTGGTTTAGATTCCTAGAAGCGTGTTGTTAGATGTTTCATAAGTTCGTGAAACTTGTACAAAGCTCATTGAGGAACGTATAATCACTTATGTTGCATGAGACTTGGTTTAGAAGCCTAGAAACGTGTTGTTAGATGTTTCATAAGCTCGTCAAACTTGTAAAAAGCTCATTAAGACACTTATAATCACTCATGTTGCATGAAACTTCGTTTAGAATCCTAGAAACGCGTTGTTTGATGTTTCATAAGTTCCTGAAATTTGTACATAGGTACCAGCACCGTCTATGTCGGTTAGACGGGTTTTGGAGCAGCTACCCGACACGTGGACAGAATGCGGGTTTATCCAATACCCGACTAACCCCTGCCACACCGCCAAATCCATTGCCTTAGGCTTGGCATCATCTCCCATTAAGGTCGAGTCTCTCTTCCAGTTGGAGATTGTCTCCACCAAACGTCTCAAGGCTTTCTCTTCGTCAAACTTGTACAAAGCTCATTGAGGAACTTATAAGCACTCATGTTGCATGATATTTTGTTTAGAGTCCTAGAAACGCGTTGTTAGATGTTTCATCAGTTCACCAAACTTGTACAAAGCACATTGAGACACTTATAAACACTCATGTTGCATGAAATTTGGTTTAGAGTCCTAGAAACGATTTGTTAGATGTTTCATAAGTTCGTCAAACTTGTACAAAGCACATTGAGACACTTATAAGCACTCATATTGCAAGAAAATTGGTTTAGAGTCCTAGAAATGCGTTGTTAGATGTATCATAGGCTCGTCAAACTTGAACAAAGCACATTAAGACACTTATAAGCCCTAATGTTGCATGAAACTTTGTTTAGAGTCCTAGAAAACACGTTGTTAGATGTTTCATAAGTTAGTCAAACTTGTATAAAACTCATTGAGACACTTATAAGCCATCCTGCATGAAATTTGGTTTAGAGTGCTAGAAACCACGTTGTTAGATATTTCATAAGTTTGTGAAACTTTAACAAAATTCATTGAGGAACTTATAAGCACTTTTGTTGCATGAAACTTGGTTTAAAGTCGTAGAAACGCTTTTCTATATATTTCATCAGTTCGTCAAACTTGTACAAATCTCATTAACACACTTATAAGCACTCATGTTGCATGAGGCTTGGTTTAGAGTCCTACAAACCATGTTGTTAGATATTTCATAAGTTTGTGAAACTTTAACAAAACTCATTGAGGAATTTGTTTTAGAATTCTTGAAACGGCTTGTTATATGCTTCATAAGTTCGTGAAACGGCTTGTTATATGTTTCATAAGTTTGTGAAACATGTACATATCTCATTGAGGAACTTATAAGCACTGATGTTGCATGAAACTTAGTTTAGAGTCCTAGAAACCACGTTGTTAGATGTTTCATAAGTTGTTCAAACTAGTAGATAGGTCATTGAGACACATATAAGCACTCATGTTGCATGAAACTTGGGTTACAGTCTTAGAAACGCGTTGTTAGATGTTTCATAAGTTCGTCAAACTTGTACAAAGCTCATTAAGACACTTATAATCACTCATGTTGCATGAAACTTTGTTTGTAGTCCTAGAAACACGTTGTTAGATGTTTCATAAGTTCGTCAAACTTTTACAAAGCACATTAAAAAACTTACAAGCACTCATGTTGCATGAAACTTGGTTTAGAGTCCTAGAAACGCGTTGTTAGATGTTTCATTAGTTCGTCAAACTTGTACAAAGCTCATTAAGACACTTATAAGAACTTATGTTGCATGAAACTTGGTTTAGAGTCCTAGAAACACGTTGTTCGATGTTTCATAAGTTCATCAAACTTGTACAAAGCTCATTGAGACACTTATAAGCACTCATGTTGCATGAAACTTGTTTAGTCTTAGAAACGCGTTGTTAGATGTATCATAAGTTTGTCAAACTTGTACCAAGCTCATTGAGACACTTATTAGTACTTATGTTGCATTAAACTTTGTTTAGAGTCCTAGAAAAGCGTTGTTAAATGTTTCATACATTTATCAAACTTGTACAAATCTCATTGAGACACTTATAAGCACTCATGGTGCATGAAACTTGGTTTAGAGTACTTGAAACATGTTTGATAAGTTCGTCAAACTTGTATAAAGCTCATTGAGACACTTATAATCACTCATGTTGCATGAAACTTGGTTTAGAGTCCTAGAAACCACGTTGTTAGATGTTTCGTAAGTTTGTTAAACTTTAACAAAACTCATTCAAGAACTTATAAGCACTGCATGAAAGTTGGTTTAGAGTCGTAGAAACGCGTTGTTATATGTTTCATAAGTTCGTCAAACTTGTACATAACTCATTGAGACACTTGTAAGCACTTATGTTGCATGAAACTTGGTTTAGAGTCCTAGAAACCACATTGTTAGATGTTTTGTAAGTTTGTTAAACTTTAACAAAACTCATTTAGGAACTTATAAGCACTCTTGTTGCATGAAAGTTGGTTTAGAGTCGTATAAACGCGTTGTTAGATGTTTCATAAGTTCGTAAAACTTGTAAAAAACTCATTAAGACACTTATTATCACTCATGTTGCATGAATCTTGGTTTAGATTCCTAGCAACGCGTTGTTAGATGTGTCATAAGTTCGTCAAACTTGTAGAAAGCTCATTGAGACAGTTATAAGCACACATCTTTCATTAAAATTGGTTTAGAGTCCTAGAAGCGCGTTGTTAGATGTTTCATAAGTTCGTGAACCTTGTACAAAGCTCATTGAGGAACGTATAATCACTCATGTTGCATGAAACTTGGTTTAGAGTCCTAGAAACGCGTTGTTAGATGTTTCAAAAGTTCGTCAAACTTGTACAAAGCTCATTGAGACACTTATAAGCACTCATGTTTCATTAAAATTGGTTTAGAGTCCTAGAATGGCGTTGTTAGATGTTTCATAAGTTCGTGAAACTTGTACAAAGCTCATTGAGACACTTATAAGCACTCATCTTGCATGAAACTTGGTTTAGAGTCCTAAAAACGCGTTGTTAGATGTTTCATAAATTCTTGAAACTTGTAAAAGCTCATTGAGACACTTATACGCATTCATGTTGCATGAAACTTGGTTTAGAGTCTTAGAAACGCGTTGTTAGATATTTCATAAGTTCATGAAACATGTACAAAGCTCATTGAGGAACTTATAAGCACTCATTTTGCATGAAACCTTATTTAGACTCCTGGAAACACGTTGTTAGATGTTTCAGAAGTTTGTCAAACTTGTACAAAGCTCATTGAGGAACTTATAAGCACTCATGTTGAATGAAACTTGGTTTAAAGTCCTAGAAATGCGTTGTTAGATGTTTCATAAGTTTGTAAAACTTGTACAAAGCTGATTGAGACACTTTTAATCATTCATGTTGTATGAAACTTTGTTTAGAGAACTAGAAACGCGTTGTTAGATGTTTCATAAGTTTGTAAAACTTGTACAAAGCTCATTGAGACACTTATAAGATCTAATGTTGCATGAAAGTTGGTTTAGAATCCTAGAAACGCGTTGTTAGATGTTTCATAAGTTCGTGAAACCTGTACAAAGATCATTGCGACACTTATAATCACTCATGTTGCATGAAACTTGGTTTAGATTCCTTAAACGCGTTGTTAGATGTTTAATGAGTTCGTAAAACTTGTACAAATCTCATTGAGGAACTTATAAACACTCATGTTGCATGAAACTTGGTTTAGAGTCCTAGAAACGCGTTGTTAGATGTTTCAGAAATTCGTCAAACTTGTTGAAAGCTGATTGAGGAACTTATAAGCACTCATGTTACATGAAACGTTTTTTAGAGTCCTAGAAACGCGTTGTTAGATGATTCATAAGTTCTTCAAACTTTTACAAAGCTTATTGAGACCCTTATAATCACTCATGTTCCGTGAAACTTGGTTTAAAGTCCTAGAAACGCGTTGTTAGATGTTTCATAAGTTCGTCAAACTTTTTCAAAGCTCATTGAGAACTTTATAAGCACTCATGTTGCATGAAAATTTGTTTAGAGTCCTAGAAACGTGTTGTTAGATGTTTCGTAATGATACGATCGCCCCTAAGGTATCTACTCTCCAAACGAGGCTAGTATGATGCAGCGGCGAAGGGGAAGATGATATGGGTGACTTGTGACGGGGAGATGGTCAGGAAAGCAAGAGAAGGACTAGTGGTCGTGGAGATGAGAGTGGAAGAGGGTAGAGATGGTGGAGACGGCTCTAGAAAGAAGGGAGAAACTTGCTAAAGGGTAGAAGATCTCCGAGTAAGCGGCGGCTTAAGGAGGAGATCGGATTTCTTCTCGAAATCAAAGAGGCGACTTATTCTCTAAGTCTAAGGAACAACTCTCGAGTTTCTTTGTAAATTCTTTGCTAAAGATTAAAAGAGGTGCAGTGCAGCCTTATAAGGACAAGCACATGTCGCTTGTTTTTATTAGGTTTGCGCATAAACAAAGAAACAGACTATCCGCAAAAAGGAAAAACGCAAAAACAAAGGAAAAAGGAAATTGTAGCAAAAAGGAAATTTGTAAAAAGTACTAAGGAACTAGATAGATTGGCGAGTGGTTAAGTGTCTCGCCATACAATAAGGTCACGATAGCTACTAAAGTACTTGATGTAAGTGATTAACTTGCCTCGTCAAAATCTTAGTGATAGGAAAACCCAAGATGGGACAAAACCTTCTCAACTAAGAACAAAAGAGTGCAGAATTAATCACTTTGTACTTTAGTATGTTACCTTGCCTTCGTCGGTTTCTTGGAAGAAGTTGTAGACGTCCTGAGCGGCAACTCCTCCTGGTGCGTCCTCATTGAGCATCGTCTTGACTTCACTTTCTAACTCCTTTGTCTTGGCGCGTGTGATCCTTCCCTCAAGTATACGAGCTACAAGCATCTCACCAACAGCGGCGAATTCCTCTTCTTCTTCTTTAAGGTCAGAATCAGACTCTGAATCCGGTGGAAGAATGTCTCCATTGGCAAGCAGCATGTACACATTCTTGTTGACACAATCCCTGGCGTAGTGGCCCATGCATTCACACTTGTAACACTTGACATGGCTTAGGGGTGCTCCATTCCTATCCTTGAAAGCATTCTTGGTCTCCTCTTTCACACCACTAGGTAGCAGCTTGTGCTCTCGGCGATATTCAAGATTGGTGTCCTTGAAGTCTTGTGGTTTGGTTTCACCTAATGGGTAGCTCGGCCTAACGTATATGCGCTTGTTTTGGCTCTCAATTAGCTTGGCCTTGTGCACTAACTCCTCAAGATCTTCATAAGACTGAAGCTCCAATTTATCTTGGACGTCTCGACCAAGTCCTCCGATAAATTGTGCCATGGAGACCTCGTCGTCTTCTTCTAGGCCAGCTCGGATTAGTAGTGTCTCCTTCTCTTGGTAGTAATCTCTCACGAAGCTTGATCCTTAGGTCAATTTTCTGAGCTTGTGGAGAGTTTCACGGTGGTAATGGTTGGGCACGAAACACTTCCTCATGTGCGTGGTAAGTTGCGCCCAAGTGGTGATGGTCGGGTCGTTGTGTGAACTTCTGGTGGTGCATAGTTGATCCCACCACAGGAGAGCGTAGGCATTGAATTCTGACACAACTATCTTCACCTTGTTGACCAGATAAGTGTCGTGGTAGATAAAGCTAGACTCTATCTTTCTTTCCCAATCTAAATAGGCTTCGGGGTCATTCTTGTCTTGGAAGGGAAGAAACTTAGCTTTGATGTGCCTAAGTTGTTGCCTAACAGGGTCTCTGAACTCTCTATCCCGCCTATGACTTCTCCGACTACGATCAGATGCACCTAGATCATAATAGTCTTCATCGAAATGGTTATGGACTCTTTGTCCCCCAATAATTTATGTCCGATGGTTGGACACGTTGTTAGATGTTTCATAAGTTCGTCAAACTTGTACAAAGCTCACTAAGACACTTATAAGCACTCATGTTGCAAGAAAATTGGTTTAGAGTCCTAGAAACCAGTTTTTTAGATGTTCTATAAGTTCGTTAAACTTGTACAAAGCTTATTGAGACACTTATAAGCACTCATGTTGCATGATACTTGGTTTAGAATCCTAGAAACCACGTTGTTAGATATTTCATAAGTTCGTGAAGCTTTTAAAAAGCTCATTGAGGAACTTATAAGCAAACATGTTGCATGAAACTTGGTTTAGAGTACTAGAAATGCGTTGCTATATGTTTCATAAGTCTGTGAAACTTTTACATAAATCATTGAGGAACTTATTAGCACTCATGTTGCATGAAACTTGGTTTCGAGTCCTAGAAACGCGTTGTTAGATGTTTCATAAGTTCGTCAAACTTGTACAAAGCTTATTGAGACACTTATAAGCACTCATGTTGCATGAAACTTGGTTTAGAGTCCTTGCAACCACGTTGTTAGATGTTTCATAAGTTCGTCAAACTAATACAGAGCTCATTCAGACACTTATAAGCACTCATGTTGCATGAAACTTGGTTTAGAGTCCTAGAAACGCGTTGTTAGTTGTTTCATAAGTTCGTCAAACTTGTACCAAGCTCATTAAGACAATTATTAGAACTCATGTTGCATTAAACTTGGTTTAGAGTCCTAGAAACCACGTTGTTAGATGTTTCATAAGTTCGTCAAACTTGTACAAAGCACATTGAGACGTTATAAGCACTAATGTTGCATGAAACTTGGTTTAGAGTCCTAGAAACGCGTTGTTAGATGTTTCATAAGTTCTTCAAACTTGTACAAAGCACATTGAGACACTTATAAGCACTCATGTTGCATTAAACTTGGTTTAGAGTCCAAGAAACGCGTTAATAGATGTTTCAGAAGTTCGTCAAACTTGTTCAAAACTCATTGAGACACTTATCATGTTGTGTGAAACTTGGTTTAGAGTCCTAGAAACGCGTTGTTAGATGTTTCATAAATCGTTAAACTTGTACAAAGCTCATTAAGGAACTTATAAGCACTCATGTTGCATGAAACTTGGTGTAGAGTCCTAGAAACGTGTTATTAGATGTTTTAGAAGTTCATCAAACTTGTACAAAGCTCATTGAGGAATTTATAAGCACTCATGTTGCATGAAACTTAGTTTAAAGTCCTAGAAACGTGTTGTTAGATATTTAATAAATTCGTCAAACTTGTACAAAGCTCATTAAGACACTTATAATCACTCATGTTGCATGAAACCTTGTTTAGAGTCCTAGAAACCACGTTTTTAGATGTTTCTTAAGTTCGTCATACTTGTACAAAGCTCATTGGCAAAATTATAAGCTCATTAGTCATATAAGCCCATTAGGTTATTAATTATGTTATGAGAACCTATTATATAAAGAGGCACAATGACGCTTGATAATATTAACCCTATTCTACATAACCCTAAACATAGTAGACAAATAGTTTGTCTAAGAGATTGAGATTAGATCTCTACGGCACTAGCATCCTGATAGATCCAGTTTGTGTGCGTGTGGATACCGGTATAGGCACGACGTTTGGAGTGCTTCAACACCTCGATTTATCACGATTCATATTTCCGCTACGAACCATCTAGGTAAATCTATAAACTGATGACATAGATTTGATTCAATATTTGCACGTATCCTAGGGAAAGAATTCGCAATTATGATTTATAAATCGTTATAAACCGGTACGAATTCCAACAGTGGTATCAGAGCCTAAGTGTATAATTTTGAATTAAACCTAATTTGATATATATGTATATATATATATATATATATATTAGATATATAAAATATGTATCGTTTATTTTAATTGATTAATAGTTAATCGGTTAAAATTAGATGTTCATAATCTATGGTTGTAGTTTATGTGCATCATTAAAATAATCGTTTTGAGTATACATGATTATAAGGTCAACTCTGTTAATATGCATGATGACGTGAATTTTTATGTTCTATGTCATCCACAACCAAGAGTTATATTGGATATAATTAGCAATGTTGTTGTTTACCTAAATAACTAAACATTCAGACGATGAGCCAAAACTCACTTGAATTTTAGTAAAATAAGGATCTTGGATCACTATACTCATATAAGGAAAATTGTTTTGAGTTTAGTGTGAGTTTACTTAAATGTTGAGACATCTCAAATTTCCATGAACATTAGATTAACTTTTGCTATTCTTTTGACAGTTATGTCAAACCTTCACAACTCGTTTTCACTTCGATCCGTCCTTGAGAAGGACAAGCTGAATGGATCGAATGGTATCGAAATCTGAGAATTGTTCTCAAACAGGAGAAAAAGGACTATGTCCTTGAAAAGGTTTTGCCTGAAACAGGAGAGGAATGCTTATGATAAGCATGTCAATGATAGGGTCGATGTGTGTTGTCTCATGTTGGATACTATGAACTCGGACTTGCAAAAACAGTTTGAGAACGTGGAGTCACCGATTGAGATGATCACCAGCCTGAAAGGAATGTTTCAGGAGCAAGCACGAACTGAGAGATATCAAACCGTTAAATCTCTCATTGAGTGCAAGCTGCCAAAGGATAGTCCAGTTAGCCCACATGTCATTAAGATGATGGGTTATATCGATAACCTGACCAAACTGGATTCCCCTATCAGCCAAGAGTTGGCTACTGACCTCATCCTACAGTCATTGCCGTCAAGTTTTGATCAATTTGTTATGAACTACAACATGAATAACTTGACAAATACTTTGACTGAGCTGCATGGGATGCTCAAAACTGCTGAACCAAACATCAGAAAGGACACTCCAAATGTTCTCATGGTGCAAGGGGGTAAAAGGTTTAAGAAACCTGGTAAGAACAAAGGAAAGGGTAAGATATGCGGGATTGAGAATCCAACTAAGTCTGATCTTTCTCCTAAGTTTAAACCTGGCCCCTCTGGTGAAGACAAGTGCCATTATTGTAATGGTGTTGGGCATTGGAAGAGAAACTGCAAGAAATACTTGGAAGAGCTGAAAAAGAAGAAGACTTTTAAGACTTCTTCGTCAGGTTTCTATGTTATAGAAGTAAATGTTGTTACTTCTAGTTCTACCTCTTGGGTATTAGATACCGGTTGTGGTGCTCATATTTGTGTGAATATGCAGGGTCTAAGCAAGTGGACCTGCGCCTGGGGAATGGAGCAAGAGTTGCTGCATTAGTTGTAGGAACATTTCATTTGTCTTTACCTTCTGGCATGGTTTTAGAACTTAAAAATTGCTACTATGTACATGCTATAAGCAGAAATATTATTTCTATTTCTTGTTTGGATTTGGAAGGATTTCATTTTTCGATTAAAGACAAGTGTTGTTCGTTTAATCTTAATGATATGTTTTATGGTACTGGCCCATTAGAGAATGAACTTTATGTTCTTAACCAAAGTGTGCTTGTCTATAACATTAGAACCAAGAGATTTAAGTCTAACGACTCGAATCCTACTTTTCCTAGGCATTGTCGTTTGGGCCATATAAACGAGAAATGCATTCAAAAGCTTCACAATGATGGACTTTTGAATTCATTTGATTATGAATCATTTGAAAAATGTGAATCTTGCTTATTAGGTAAAATGACTAAGGCTCCTTTTACTAGACAAAATGAAAGGGCCAACGAGTTATTGGGCCTTATACATACAGATGTGTGTGGGCCAATGAGTATAGGTGCTAGAGGAAACTACCAGTACTTCATCACATTTACTGATGATTTCAGTAGATATGGTTATGTTTATCTAATGAAACATAAATCTGAATCTTTCGAAAAGTTCAAAGAATTTCAGAATGAAGTACAAAACCAACTTGGCAAAACAATTAAAGCTCTTCGATCAGATCGCGGAGGAGAATACTTGAGCCAAGTTTTCAGTGATCATCTTAGAGAATGTGGAATTGTTTCACAACTTACTCCTCCCGGAACACCTCAATGGAACGGTGTATCCGAAAGGAGAAATCGAACATTATTAGATATGGTTCGATCTATGATGAGTCACACAGATCTTCCATTATCCTTTTTGGGATATGATTTAGAAACGTCTGCGTTTACGCTAAACAAATGTCCATCAAAATCAGTTGAAAAGACACCATATGAGATATGGACTGGAAAGGTTCCTAATCTGTCTTTTCAGAAAATTTGGGGTTGCGAGGCTTATGTAAAACATTTACTCCCTGATAAGCTTAGACCCAAATCTGATAAGTGCTACTTCAATGGTTATCCCAAAGAAACCAAAGGTTATTACTTTTACAACCCCGTCGAGGGAAAAGTGTTTGTTGCTCGAAACTGTGTCTTTTTAGAAAGAGAATTCTTTCTAAAAGGAACAGTGGGAGTAAAGTACAACTCGAAGAAGTTCGAGATCCACAAGAAGTTGTTCCACCTATTCAGGAAGAACAACTGGATTTACGAAGAGTCGTAAATACCACACCTGTGGAACCTGAGGTGCGTAGGTCACAAAGAGTTATTCATGAACCTGATAGATATGGGGTTTGGGTGACTGACCATCATGAACTATTAATTATAGAAAGTGATGAACCTACGTCCTATGAAGAAGCAATGATGGGCCCCGACTCTGAAAAGTGGGTAGAAGCCACTGAATCCGAAAGGGGATCCATGTTGTTAAACAAAGTATGGACTTTGGTTGATTTACCTGATGGTGTAAAAGCCATTGAGTGTAAATGGGTTTTCAAAAAGAAAATGGACGTGGATGGTAATATACAGATATACAAAGCTAGACTAGTGGCTAAAGGTTATAAGCAAATTCATGGCATTGACTATGATGAGACTTATTCCCCATTCGCGATGTTTAAGTCCATTCGGATTCTTCTAGCAATTGCCGCTCATTATGATTATGAGATTTGGCAGATGGATGTGAAAACAGCTTTCCTTAATGGAAATCTGGAAGAGGATGTGTACAAGACACAACCTGAAGGTTTCACAAGTCCTGAAAATGCTAGGAAAGTATGTAAGCTTCATCGCTCTATATATGGGCTGAAGCAAGCATCTCGGAGTTGGAATCTTCGTTTTAATGAAGCAATCAAAGAGTTTGATTTCATTAGGAACGAAGAAGAACCTTGCCTTTACGAGAAGATTAGTGGGAGCGTTATTGTGTTTTATGTCGATGACATATTACTCCTAGGAAATGACATTCCTTTGCTTCAGTCCGTTAAGACTTGGCTAGGAAGTTGTTTCTCACTGAAAGACATGGGAGAAGCTGCATACATACTTGGAATAAGGATCTATAGAGATAGACCTAACAGGTTGATTGGACTAAGTCATGACACTTATATAGATAAGGTCTTACATAGGTTCAGTATGCATGATTCTAAGAAAGGTTTTCTACCAATGTCTCATGGCATAACCCTCAGCAAGACTCAGTGTCCTTCAACACATGATGAGCGAGAGCGTATGAATAGAATTCCTTATGCTTCTGCTATAGGTTCTACTATGTATGCCATGCTTTGAACTCGTCCTGATGTGGCATGTGCTTTAAGCATGACAAGTAGATACCAATCTGATCCAGGTGAGAGTCACTAGACTGCTGTTAAGAATATCCTTAAGTATTTGAGAAAAACTAAGGATAAGTTCTTGGTCTATGGAGGATGTGATGAGCTTGTTGTGAGTAGTTACACTGATGCCAGCTTTCAGACAGACAAAGATGATTTCCGATCTCAATCCGGTTTTATCTTTTTTTTTAATGGGGGAGCGGTGAGTTGGAAAAGCTCCAAGCAAATCACCGTGGCTGACTCAACAACCGAATCAGAATATATTGCCGCTTTTGAAGCAGCAAAAGAAGTTGTTTTGATTAAGAAGTTCATCACTAAACTTGGTGTAGTTCCTAGCATCTCTGGTCCGGTGGATCTTTATTGTGACAACAATGGAGCCATCGCTCTTGTCTTGTTAAACAAAAGTTATGTGTTTTTAAAATGATACATATCAAATTATAAATATATGATTTGTTGAATAAATATTGGTTTAGGATTATAAAAACATGTGTAACATAAAAAAATGATGCATTCATATATAAATATGACTACTATTTAGTATAATAAAATAATTATTATTTGAAGGAGGATACATGTCATGTTTTTATATTTTGTCAAACAAAATTTATTTAATTATATAAGAAGTTAGTTAAACAAAGTTTTAAGAGGAGGACAAATGACATAAAAGTAAATGAACATGTGTCACCACCACATTAAAAGTTACAAAAACATCTTGTCTTGTTAAACAAAAGTTATGTGTTTTTAAAATGATACATATCCAATTACAAATATATGATTTGTTTAATAAATATTGGTTTAGGATTATAAAAACATGTGTAAAATAAAAAATGATGCATTCATATATAAATATGATTATCTTATATAATATGATAGAAAGTTTTTATAACTTTCAATGTGGTGGTGACACATGATGCTCTACTTTTATGTCATTTGTCATATTTTTAAGAACTTTGTTAACAAAATATTTTTCTATAAACTATTATTCAACAAAATTTAATTGTAATCAATGTTGTAACATAATGGTCACAATTATGTTGAGAATAAATTCTCTTTATACCACTTTGTAACTCCTATAAAGTGAGACTATATAAAATATTCATATTCTTCTTATTTTGATATACATATTTATGAAACCAATATTTATTTCACAAATCATATATTTCTAATTTAATAGTATTATTTTTAAAAACACATAACTTTTGCTTAATAAGTTCTAAGAACTTGACATGTGTCCTCTCTTTAACTAATATTACTATCATTATATTTAAATAATTATAAAAGTTAAGTATATATGCATCATTTTTGTATTACACGATTTTTTATAACTGTTGTCCAATATTTATTTCTTATATAATAAGATAGAATGTATTTTTTAACTTTCATTGTGAGAATGACAAGTGGTAGTCTACTTAGTTGACATGTGTCTATTTTAGTTTTCATAAGTCTCTTCTATATTTTTAACTTATATAATAAAATAGAATGTCTTTTTTAACTTTCATTGTGAGAATGACAAGTGGTAGTCTATTTAGTTGACATGTATCTATTTTAGTTTTCATAAGTCTCTCCTATATTTTTAAAAACAAGTTTTTCTACATAATTTTCATACATTTGGTTTTTTAAATAAATATTGGTTTACTTATAAAAGTTAGATATAATGCATCTATTTTGTTTTAAACAATTTTTATGACTCTAAACCAATATTCATTTGTTGTCAAAAAAAAAACCAATATTCATTTAATAACTTATTTTTTATTTTGATATGTATCACTTTTTATTTTTTAAAGATCTTGTACTAAACCCCACATTATCATAATTTGTATATATTTAAAAATAAATTATGTTTGACTAAAATATTTGTGCTATGGCCTACAAAAGCTTAGTTACTTTTATATTTTTCTAATCAAATGAAAAAAGAAAAAATTACATATTTTTGTGATTAAAAAAGAAATAAATAAATATTTAATTGTTATCTATTTACAAAAAATTGAAATTTGGTCCACGAAATAATAACAAAATTAAATTTTGGTCAAACAAAACTTTTTTTTAAATTGATTTCATAATTGATTTTTATGACTCAATTGTGTAACCACCAACTTTGACATAAAGTATGTGTTAAATGGGAGTAATGGTGATGTTATGCATTACATGGTGAAAACAAAGAGTTTTGCATACATACTTCTCTCTTATATAAGAAGAAAACATTCAACATCTTTTAGATACAGTTATTCACATATTTTGTATAAGTATCATTTTATGTTAAAAGTGAGTAATGATGATATTATAGATTACATGAAAACCAAAGATTCTTGCATCCAAAATATCCAACATCGTCTCTACATCATTCTTCATGTATTTTTTTTATCTTTGCTACACATCATATTTTCTATCTTATCCCTTTAATTCTCATAAGTATCTTCTTTATTTTTAAGACAATTTTTTCATAATTTTCATACATTTGAGGTTTTAAATAAAATTTGGTTTATAATTATCAAACTTAGATAGAATACATCATTTTTATTTAAAACAATTTCTTATAACTCTAAACCAATATTCATTTAATAAATATTTTTTTTTTAATTTTGACATGATTTTTAAAAGATTTTGGGCTAAAACCACATATATCATAATTTGTACATTTTTTAAAGTAAATCAAATGAAAAAGAAAAAATTATGTATTTGGGATTAAAAAAGAAATAAATAAATGTTTAATTGTTTCTATTAACAGAAAAACAAGCTGAAATTTGTAACACATACATAATAATTCTAATGATAAAAAGTAATATTTGGTCAAACAAAACGTTTATTTTTAAATTAAATTCATAATTGAATTTATAACTCAATTGTGTAAACACAAATTTGACATACAATTTATGTTAAATGTGGATAGTGGTGGTTATGCACACATGGTGAAACCAATTGCTTTTGCATCCTTCTCACTTAATATATATCTTTATGTAAAATTTGGTGGTTAGACAATTGAGTAATAAAATCAATTATTAATTCAATTTAAGAAAAAAGTTTAATTTGATCAAAATTTAATTCTCCATTACATGAAAATTATATTATTTTGACCAAAATAAAATATATGTTGTGATGGTAATGTCATTTATTCATAATAATGATACTTATTATATAAAATTTATTTATTGTCTTTTTTGTTTGTTTAGAAATATATTATTGTTTATTTGTTGGGAGAATTACAAAACTACACCATTTGAATTATATTTCACAAAACTACACAATTTCAAAATTATTTCACAAAACTTCACCTAAACACTCAAAATTAAATCTAAATAAACCCTACCCACACAATTCTACCTCCTTAATACTATACCCTAAACACTAATTAGCGAACCCAAATGAAAAGATTTTAATTTTGGTAATTTTTTGAAAGTGTAAATCAAGCTTTTAAAATTTTGAAAGGGTGTAAATATGTGAAAATATTGAATTATGTGTAGTTTTGTGAAGGGAGGGTTGAAATGGTGTAGTTTTGTGAATTTCTCTTATTTGTTTGAACATAAAATTATTATTATTTTTTGGACCAGATTAATTCTCTGTATAATAAGATTGAATGTTTTTTCAACAAGCTCTAATATGTTGACAAGTGTCTTCTTTTTCTTTTGACATGTGTCTTCTCTTTGAATTCAAAATAAAATAATAATTATGATCATTAAAATTAAATATATCATGTAATTAAATTTTAAATCATAAATGACCTTTCTATTTTATAGATAAATTTTTCATAATTTACATACATATTCATAGTTAAATATATATATGCATCATTTTGTGATAAAAAATTTCTTAAAACTCTAAATTGATATTAATAAAAATAGATGTGATGAAATTTTAATGAGTAAACATATGAAGATGGAAGTAGAAATGAAACAATAAAAAATACTGAAAAAGGGATCTAAATAAATATAACTAAAAATATGATATAATGAAAAACTTAAATCATAAGTATCCCCTCTATTTTTAAGATAATCTTTTTAATAATTTTCATACATTTGATTTTTTTAAGAATAATTTTTTTAGAGTCATAAAACTTAGATATAATGCATTATTTTTGTTTTAAATATTTTATGACTCTAAACCGGTATTCATTTAATAATTCATTTTTCATTTGATATCACTTTTTAAAAATCTTGGACTAAAATCCACATATATCATTATTTTTTAATTTTTTTCTTAGAGTAAATTATATTGGAAAAATATTTTTCTTTAGTGAGTTATGAAAGCTTCGTTATCTTTATCTACCATTTTTTTAATCAAATGAAACAATAAAATTGCCTATAAGGATGAAAAATAAAATAAAAAATGTTTAATGTTTTTCTATTCAAAAATAAGCTAATAAAATTTAGTCCAAGAAAAAAATATTATTATGCCAAAAAGAAATAAGTTTTGGTCAAACAAAACATTTATTATTAAATTGAATTAATGATTGAATTTATGACTCAATTGTGTAACCACCAAAAATATTACATAAAGTTATGGGTTAAATGTGAGTAATGATGTTGTTATTGACTACTTGGTGAAACCAAAGAGTCTTGTATACTCCTCTCATGTATATAAAAACATCAAACTAGATACTATTATTTGCATATTTTCTATGTATCATTTTATTTTTCTTATTCATTCTGTGATAATACAATACAAATATATACTTCATCAACCCCTGAATTATGTTTTAGCGTGATGTGAATCATAAAATGATGCGGTTGTATTTTGAGATTCGGAACTTCATGAAACCATCACATTACGGGAATTTTCATAATTACAACAATAATGTTATGTTATTCGTCTCCGCAAACCCATTTCTCTTCCTGATTCATGTATCAGTATTTTTATAATTTTAGTTTAGCTACCAAAAGTTTTATTCTCAAATATTCAGTTTACTCATCTTCTCCATATACATATATATATAATATATGAATATACATATACATGTTCTACCAAAAGTTTTACTCATAATATATATGTATTTTATATCATTAATCTGCGCAACGCGCGGGATCTTCCCCTAGTTATTTAGTATAATAAAATAATTATTATTTGAAGAGAGGATACATGTCAAGTTTTTATATTTTGTCAAACAAAATTTATTTAATATAAGAAGTTAGTTAAACAGAGTTTTTAAGATGAGGACAAATGACATAAAGGTAGATGAACATGTGTCACCACCACATTGAAAGTTACAAAAACATCTTATCTTATTATATAAGATTCTCTTATTTTCATTAATGAAATACAATGTACAAATACAAATATATATATACACAAAAACATTAGCCAAACCAAGCCTATAAATCGGAGTAAACCAGACTAGTATACTAATAGTTTGATCATTAATATACATTAATAATCTTTTAACTTGCAATGCAGGTAACATTATGCATTTGTTGTATTAGGCCGTAGCAAGCGACGATGGAGATAGAGATGGAGAAAGTGATACATGGAGCGATAGTGACACATGACAACGATTATAATTGCAATTTGTTATAGAAGAACATCATATTTCTTTTTTTTTGTGTGTGTGTGATTGATATATTTGTTTTGTCTTAGGTTAATTAATCTATGTATTCTTCAACAAAAAGTAGGTTTTAAAATAAATAACTATAAAAAAGTAAAAGTATAATTGTTTTGTTGTCAATTAGAAAAACTATCTCCAAAGTTTTATTAACATGGCTTTGGAGTAATAGTGTAATACATACAAAATAAGAAAAAAACAAAAAAAAGGAAAATGATAATAGTTTTTTAAATCATATTTTGATATATTACTAGTTATCAAAATAGAAATAATAATGTGTATAGGAGCCATTGTAAAAAAAGGAAATTAGGAATCATAAACTCCTAAAAATTAGGAAAACGAAACTTTTTCAACAATATATATCTATACTATTAAAAGAGAAGATAAAACGCCTATGTGTCGCGACGTGAGAGCTTTTAGGATATTTTATTTTTTGCGTTTTAATCCTTATATTTTTTGAATAATTTTTTTCGGCGAATTCTATAAATTATATTTCAGGCCCAACGAATTCAGGCCCACATATAAAACTTTCAAGAATTAAATATCTCCCACATTGAAAACAATAAGAAACAAAATAAGAAATCTTCTAATATAAATAAGACTTTATCACATGCAAAATCATTAAAGCGGACCTTCATCAAATGGGCCTGCGAATTTCGGTAAACGGATTGCGCCTTCATTTACAGGAGTATGCATAATGCGGGGTTTTTTCTTTGAATAAGTGGATTGGAGCCTAGGGCATTCGGTTTTCAGGTCAAGTTCATTCGAGTTCGGATTTTTCGGGTTAAAAGATATAAGATCCGTTCGGGTTATTTATAAATACAATTCTGTTCGGTTCGAATCTATTCGGGTTCAGGTCGAGTTTCATATATTTAACAAAACCTGACATGAAACCAAATATTATTCGGTTCATGTTTTTTGGTTCGAATTTTCAGGTTTTACATAATTTTGGTAAGAACTTCCAATCTTACTTCGGGTAATTCAGGTTCGGTTCGGATTTTGGTTCGGCTTATTCATATAATTCACAAAAATTGAAATAGTCTACTGAAATCCAATTTATCTTATCAAAGCTATATACATGTGTATATCTCCGGGTTTATTTGAGTACGATTCGGGCCTCGGGTCAGTTCGGATTAGAACGGGAACCCGAATTAGAAAATAATAAACCCGATAGGGTAATATGAGAACCGAAACGGACCAAACCGGATTTTTCATGTTGATTCGGTTTTGGGTTTCGGATCTCGGATTAAATGTTCAACCCTAAATTGATCAATTCATGGTCTTCAATGATATAACTTAATATTATTTATAAATATATTTTCTTGCGCGGTACTTACCTAGTTATATATAAATAACAGGTTCCAAGTTATCAATCTCTACAATTCCCTCAAAGCAAAAGCTCTTTTATATAACTTCCTTTCAAAGCTCCTTAATTAGCCGATAAACCCTAATTGCGTACGCACTAATCGGGTTTTAATTAATTGAAGAAGATGGGAGGTGAAGGAGATAGTCACAGCTGGTTTGATTTGGTATTGGATGAGATCGAAGTTGGATTAACCGAGTTTGAAGAATCCATACAAAAGGTAATTAATTAATTTAAGTAACCCTTTTCTTCTGCTTTAATTTTTAATTATATTGATGTCGCGTAATAATAATTATTATCATTCATCAACTCAAAATTAAAGCGGTTTTTTGTTGTTTAGAATGTCATGATTAGTACTTTGACAAAAAAAACAAGAATAGGATGATATTAGGTTTTCAAGTACTCATATATGATGATCAGGCTTTGTGGACTAATTTTTTTCCTTTTACTCAAGTAAACTTTATTAGGGCTTCACACAAAATAAAAGTTGAGGTTATTAATACCTTTTAATTAATTTTGTTTCTTTTATAATTTTTGCAGAGTATTGAACTCATCACAGACCTAACCAAAGACTTTTTTGACAATCACCCTACACAAGACACCACAGGAAAGGTGTTATGTTTGAGACTAAGAAATGTACTATCAAGAATGATATCAGAGACGCAATCAGCCTTCGTGTCGGGAAGATTGATAACGGATAATATCCTGCTGGCACAGGAGATGGTGCATGGGTTAAGAACAAACAAGGACTGTTGATTTAATTTTATGGCAATAAAGACGGATATGAGTAAAGCATATGATAGAGTTGAATGGTCGTTTCTGGAGGCCGTACTATTGAAACTAGGTTTTAGCATCATTTGGGTTAAGTGGATTATGTGGTGTGTGAGTTCGGTATCCTATCAAGTTCTAGTGAACGGCCACCCCAGAGGGAGAATCCTCCCGGAGAGGGGACTAAGGCAAGGGGACCCGATGTCCCCCTATTTGTTCATATTGTGCACAGAGGTGCTAATATCACTGGTAAAGAAAGCGGAAGGGGAGTCACTAATTACAGGGATTAAAATAGCCAGGAATAGCCCAGCGATATCTCATCTGCTGTTTGCAGATGATAGTCTCTTTTTTGCAAAGCAGAGGAAAGAGAATGCAGAGCTATTCTAGATGTGTTAGAGACATATGGTAAAGCGTCGGGACAAGAAATTAACTTTTCAAAATCCTCGGTTGTGTTTGGTCACGATGTGGATGCGCAGGTTCAAATTGATATGAAAAATACACTCGGGATTCAAAAAGTTGGGGGGATGGGGACTTATCTGGGAATCCCGGAAAGCCTAGGAGGTGCCAAGACAAAAAATTTTAGCTATGTTCAAGAACGGATGAATCAAAGAGTGAACGGTTGGGCGGCAAAATTTTTATCTAGAGGAGGGAAGGAGACACTGATCAAATCGGTAGCATTAGCACTACCGGTATACGTTATGTCATGCTTCGAATTACCCCAGTCGTTAACAAAAAAGTTAACCAGTGCGATAGCTAAATTCTGGTGGTGTTCCAGTGGAAGAAATTGCGGTCTCCATTGGGTTGCATGGGAAAAAATGTGTGAGTCCAAACACAATGGTGGAATGGGCTTTCGATCGTTACAAGATTTCAACAAGGCTTTGTTGGCAAAACAATACTGGCGCTTGTCACAATACCCTGATTCACTTGTGGCGCGGGTATTAAAAGGGAGATACTTTCAGAGGGTACACCCCTTTATGGCAAAAAAACCCTATGCGCCCTCGTTTGGGTGGAGAAGTATTTTTTCGACAAAAGAGATACTAATGAGAGGAATGAGGAAGATCCCAGGGAAACAGAGTCAGATGGCTGTTTGGGAGGATGCATGGGTACCAGACTTGGACCCACGACCAGCTCAGGGTAGGGGAAGCATATTATTTCCAAACTTAAAAGTGAGGGAGCTGATAAATCGAATACGGTCGAGTGGGATTGGGGGGCTTTAACAGCTCTGACAAATGCAAGAGATAGGACGTTGATTGGGAGTATGCCAATTAGCAAGAGAAGGGTGGGAGACATGTGGATATGGCACTACTCGCAATCGGGAAAGTATACGGTTAAATCAGGGTACCACCTCTGGCAGAAATTGAATAAGGAGGTTGATAATGACGCCCGATGGGGGCCAAGTATTAATGATCTGAAAGCACAGGTATGGAAAGTGAAATGTCCACAGAAGTTGCAACACTTTCTGTGGCAAATTGTGTCAGGTACGCTTAGTGTAAGGGAAAGACTCAACGCGAGAGGTATACACTGCGAGATGACGTGTCCGCGGTGCGAGGAAGAGATAGAGACGATTAATCATATGTTCTTCGAGTGTTCTTACTCATTGTTTACTTGGGGAGTATCACCAGTTAGTATTACCCAGGAGTTCCCACAAGGAGGAATTTATACAAATATGGATTACTTGTTATTGAGAATCCATGACATACAAGGGCAACAACAAGGAGCAGATTGTTACCCATGGATTCTGTGGTACCTATGGAAATCAAGGAATCGGAAGGTGTTTGAAGATGTGGATATGGACCCACCGGAGATCGCAGAGCAGGCCATCAAGGAAGCAAGGGCATGGTATGAAGCACAAAACTCAGACGAGGATAATCCGGTCATCAGAAGATTCAACGTAACTGACGTCACACAAACTATGGTGGAAGAGTACAGAAGTACTCGACGGGTCAGGTTGGATTTGTTTAAATGAAGATGGCTCAAATTATCTGATGGGTGTAAGGGGCCATAGACGAAGTCTCTCTCCTCTACACGCGGAGTTCAAGGCATTACTTTGGGCGATGGAAGTTATTAAGGCTCGAAACATTAGCTGTCAATCATTCGAAACAGATAGCTCAACATTGGTGACAATTCTGCAGTCTCCCACAGAGTGGCCTGCGTTTTCCACAATGTTAGAAGAGTTCGAAAGCCTACTCGACTACTTTACACACTTCCGAATAAAGAATATACCGCGAGCTAGGAACATAAAAGCAGACAAGCTGGCACGAGCAGGACGTACCCTACCATATCCACAAGCGTTCGTGAATCATACTCTACCAAGCTGGATTGTCAACATTGAAGAAACGGCTTAATTCTTTTCTTATATATGATGTAACAAAAAAAAAAAAAAAAGACACCACAGGAAAAATAAATAACAATGGTGAATCTAAATCTAGTGAAGAAGAAGCTTTCTCTCCAGTACGTGAAACTGAGGTCAAAGATTGTTCGAGTCCATGTTGGTCTTTGTGTCTTGGTGAGGTCAAAGAAGTACCAAACCAACATTGGTCTATGTCCGGTATGTATCTTATATATGTACATATATTTTTATTATATAGTCTTATTATTGTAAGTTAGGGTTAAAGTAGCGACAACTTCTCTTGATATGGCTTCTTGGCTAACAAGTTTATTTTCATTTATGTGGGCAGCTTCAACAACTCAAGAGAGTTTATTGATTCAAGAACAAGGAGTTAACAAACACATTTATTTTATTTACGACGATGAAGATGAAGAAGAAGAAGAAGTTACGATTTCTAATTTTTGCAAAAACACGTGGGATATGAACTTGGGACCCTCTGGATCATGCGACTTACCTTATGACCATCCTCCATATAGTGAAGAAAATAATGTAAGTTTTGTAGCGTAAGTTATTAAATGTAGGGTAAATTTGCTGAATGGACACTTTTTGTAAAGTAACTAAAATAGTAGACACTTTATTATTTACAATTGGGAAAACAGACCTGTAGGGCCCAGCTGTAGGGACCGGCTGTGTAATACAGAAAAGAGTAAAAAGACGAAAATGCCCTTTGTGCAGAAATATATATATATCGGTGTATTTTAGTAGGTATATTGGTATATGTATAAGTGAATTAAATGAGGGTGCAGATCAATAAATGTATATTTCTTTTTTTTTCTTTTTTCTTTTTTTCTTTTTTCACTTTTTTTCTCTTTCTTCCGTTTTCTTTCTCTTTCTTTCTCTTTCTTCCTCTTTCTTTCTCTCTTCTCTCATATCTTCTCTCTTCTCTCATATCTTCTCTTTTCTTTCTTTTCTTTTCTCTTGATTCAAACTCATATTTTATTTTTTCAAGTTTTCTTTCTCCTTATTCATGTTTCTTTCTCTTAATTGCATTCAATAACATCCATTTGCACAGTTTAGTGGACGGTGTACAATTGTTGGATGCACAGTTTAGTGGACGGTGTACATCCAGTCAGTCAATTATACAGTGTCCATGACTGACTGAGACAACTAGTTTATACAGAAGAAGATTTGCATTGAAGATTGTACAATGTCCAGAAGAACTGTTGATTCGATTACAAATATTTGTACAACATCTTTTATACGATTTAGTGGACAACCGAATATACATTTCAGCTGACATTATTCATATGTATATCCAAAAAGAACAATTTATATGTAGTAATTAGTGAACAATGTACAAACGAAGCTAATTTAGAAAGTGGATTCGGATATTGTACAATGTATCAAATTTATTCGTAGTATTTAGTGGACAGTGTATCAAATTTGTAAGTTCAGATAGTGGATTAAGAGATTGTACATTGTACAATTTTGTTATTACAATTCGTATGTCTAACGAAAAATTGGATAATATGACTGTACAATTGATTTGAATATTCTGTACAATGGATTATGAACTGTACATTATGAACACTTTGTCCAGTGAATATTGAACTACACAGTCTTGATGTACATACGAATATTAAGAAATCATTACCATCTAGTGTATAATTTGTCTATCCACTGTAGTGAACAACATATAAAAGGTGATAAATAATTAAATTGATTTGAATTAAATATATATAACAAATACATGATGGCATCATCGTAATATATAAAAGTTTTATACCCATAAATGTCATGAACAATGTTAGTTGGTGGGGTCATGTTAGGAGGAAAGAGAAAAGTGTCCAAATTGCAATCTTCATCAAAAAAGTGCCTAAATTGACAATTATCCCTTAAATGTATTATCTTTATACGATCAACCCTCATATTATTTAGGAGTTGAGTAATTTTTAATTAGTTACTAATATAATCATTGTCTTTGTTGATTTTTACGACTATAGGATTATATGAGGAGTTATGAGCCTTTAAAGTATGATGATACATCTTCTTATGATACATCTTCCTACGATACATCTTCTTCAGAAGATGATGAATCATGGGATAGTTATGAAGATGAAAGTGACAAGTCATTAGTAGGTCATGATGAAGATCAAGAACAAGATGAAGATCTTCACGAAGACGAAAGTGACAACGAAGAGGAGGATGAAAGCGAAGACGAAGATGAGGATAAAAATGAAGATGAAAGTGGAAGTGAAGTTCAAGATCAAGACGAAAGTGAAAGTGACAACGAAGACGAAGTTCAAGATCAAGATGAAAGTGAAAGTGACAACGAAGACGAAGATGAAAGTGACAACAAAAGTGAAAGTGAGGATGAAGATGAAAGTGACGACGATAGTGAAAGTGAAGACGATGAGGAAGACGAAAGTGAAAGTGACGACGAAGAGGAAGATGAAGACGAAACTGAAAGTGGAGAAGAATATGAAGATAACGTGTGGAAGAAGTCACATGGTTCCGTGGTAGTCAAGGAAGAGGAGATTGTGAACGATAAGGAAGTTGATGAGAGCACTTCCCATGAATGTGACTGGGTTTACGTTACCATGGATAATTAGGTCTCTAATTTCTTGCATATTTATATTTTTGTCATCTTAATTTGAGTTTTATAATACTTTTTATCGGTTTTTATGATTTTTTAAGATACAAATTAGATTGTTTTAGTTTTTGTGGAGTGTTTCATTTGTTTTTTTTCCACTGTCGATGTAACTATTTTTTTTATTATAAATTGTTTTGTTATCTTAATGATTATTGTTACTTGTGCTTTAGTGAGCAGATTTTTAAATAAAACAAAACAGTTTGAAAACGAAGAGGAAAATTAAGATCAAACAATGTTACTATTTTGATCATTCCGTGGGTAGATAAATATTAATACAAAAAGATATTGAAGAAATTTTTTTTTCTTCTGATTATATTTGTTAATAATATTTTTTTTTGTCATCTGGATTAAAAAAATATTTTATAGTATGTTTTAACTTCAAAATGTTCGAGCTTTTTTTTTGTGATCCCTAAATTTTGGATTAGATTTTACGTCTTTCTTCCGCTTTTGTCCTTTGTCATCATCATATGTTTTATACATAACACACTATCTTGATCTCGCCTGTGATTATACGTATTTTGTTAGTATACTGGATCATCATGGGATGAGCTCAAACAGACCAGACAAGCTATCGGATTCTTGGTATATCTGTTTTTGAATTTACTTGAATTTATTAGTAAAAGTTTGCAATTCTCAGATATTTTACTCCTTGAATCTGCATGTACAACAACTCATTCGTAAGAAGTACAAAATCTCGTACGATGAGATTGCGAATATTGATCTGTGTCCTGTAAGTTTATCTCTAACAAACCAACTCTTTGACTGATACCTAATGACATAGTGATGATGGCTCACACAATCTGTTCGCCACTCAGGTCCTTACGATACAACAACATTTCAAACTATGTACTTTGTACAAGGAGTCAAGGATGAAACCTACAACACAAATAGCGTTTATCAAGATGTAAGTAAACATTTCTTTTCTTTATTCTCTGATTGCAAGCATGACAAGAGTTATGGCAGACAGTAGTGACTTCTTGCTAAAAGATGATTCTAGGTAACTAACTAGTATGTATGGCCTTGCATATATATATCTCCTATGAAAATCTCTAAACAACAAAACCGGTCCTTTGTGGCTGTGTGCAGCGACAACATTTCCTTGGGGATAGATGAGCTATGTAGGTCAATGCAAGATAATGACTTTGCACAAGTTAAACCTACTCAAGAACTTGTGGAGAATCCAGCTTTCGCTTTCTTGCAGTTGTAGATTCACAGAAACCATAAAGGAAGGGAAGAAAACTCAGAGATTTGATCGAAGCGAAGTATTATTCAGTTTCACCGATTTGCTTTGTTATTGTATATCTATTTGTCATCCCAGTGATGCTAGAAAATTATATGATGTTTTTGCTATGAGAAGACAAGAAAAGACATGATTTACAAGTTTTTTTTGGCTAACGATTTGTTCTTGTTGGTGTATCCCAGTTTAAATCTAATCAATAATTATTCTTTTAGTGTTTCTAAATTATTGACATATTATTCTCCATTCACAATCAAGAAGATCTATGCAAAAGGACTTTTGACCCCCCCCCCCAAAAAAAATGAAAAAGAAATTTGTACTAGAGTGTCGTTTTTCAGGTTAGACCTACAAGGCCATGTTATATAGCATGCGACCGCACATAATGCATCCCTGTTTTTAAACCCTGGCCACAGAAAAAGATATAAGAGTAAATATACCATTTTATATACTCTTTTTGAAACTCTATAGCTTCTCATAATAGATTTGTAAAGGGTAACCTGACTCCGTGTATAGAAGTGCAAGGCGCGAGTTTTTCGTAGTTGAGATCTTCTATGTATATGTTTAAGCTTTGGCTTTGATCAATGTAGCATCCGCGATCAGCAGCCATGTCGACCAAGGTAATTTGTTTAATCTCCCACAGAGTTCTGTGTTGAGTGAGGTTGCATGAGAAACAAAATCTAGTCAGATCTCTCAGGTTAGGATATAAAATGTAACTTAATAAGGCATTACCTACCTGTAAATCTCTTTTAGGACATCAGGTATCTCTGTGACGTATCCAATAGAACTATTTCCACTAAGGACCTTGTCTTTTAGTGTTGGAGTCCAAAGTCCCATATCAGTTAAATCATGAAGATGTTTATTCACAATCACCTTTTCACCACTGCACAAACCAAAGGAGAGAAAGAGAATATAATATATATATATAAGTAAACCAGTACAAGACGGTTTTACAGAATCATTGAAACGATTTAATCAACACCTCAAGCCTCTGTTGGTGTAGATGATGTTTGATGTATATGGCTCGAAAGATTCATTGTTCCGAGAATCTGACTGGTTGAACCAGTTGACATGAGTGATACAAAACGCGTTTAACAACGATTTAGCGACGACCATATTTTCGTCGCTAATCGCTCGTCGCTATTTCGAAATCGTCGATAATTCGTCGCTAAATTAGCGACGACCAGAATCGTAGCTAATTCGATGTCAATATTTCGTTGCTGATTCGTTGCTATTTTAGCGACGAAATAGCAACGAATTTGTAACGTAAAGTTAGCTTCGAAATAGCGACGATTTAGCGTCGAATTTAAAAAAATTATTTCCGATCTTAAAAATTAGTAAACAAACGTCACTAATTCGTTGCTAAATTGGCAACGAATTAGCGACGATTCCTATACAAATCGTTGCTAATTCGTTGCTATATTAGCGACGATTTGATGAAATCGTGGCTAAATTAGCAACGATCTGTCAACGAAATATATAAAAAAAAATTAAAATAAAATTATTAAAATTAAAATTTATTATTATTAAAATATAAAATTCAAATTACATTTTAAAAAAACTAAACTAGGGATCAAAATCATTAATCCCGAGATCCCTTCCCAGTTCTTGAGCTGCGGCTTCAGCCTCGTCTGGACGAACCTCCAGTTTCGGATCGACCCCTAATCCGCGTTCCCGCATCGCATTAGCCAGGTTTGGACTATCCATAGCAATTATGGAGAATAGATCCGTCATCGTCTTGAAGCGGGCGTTTGTATCTTGGAGTTCCTGTCGCAAGCGAGCATTCTCCGCAGCCTGATCCCGCTGAGAAAGATGAGGTTGCGATGAAGAAGCTGCGGGAACGGTTTCGATAGAATCGACTCCGAAAGTGCGGTTCTTCTTTTTCGGAGCGACCTACGTAGAATTAATATTATATATCCGTTAGTAAAAATAATATAAGTTAAAAAATATTAATTGAATTATTTACCTCGTAGTAGATTTGGTCGCATTCCGCGACCGAAAGTCGTCCCGAGGAGTTCACTGAGCTCCTTTCTTCAGTGGACGACTGACTTACCCGCTCGACGAGTCTAGCCTCATAGTCATTCACGATCTTTTCAGATCGTGAACTGACATATGACCCATTTTCCGCTTCTGGGTCTTCTTCAATATCTCCACAATAGGGGGAAGTTCGCCCTCTTCCTCGGCCTATATTTGATATTTATATTAAATATTTATTTATTTGAAAAATAAACAAAATAAAGTGTTAAAAAATTAAATTTACCATTTTAATTCGACGACCGGCGTATGAACTCGATTCCGAAGTGTGGACATAGGGACCGCTCCCGTCGATAGGAGTGAGGCGGGACTTGGAACAGTTTTCCGCGACGACGAGAGAATGCAGTTATGTCCAGTAGTCGACCAGCCCTTTCCACACTGTCGGGGCCATCGACTCCGGCTTTCCATCATCTCCTTTTAGTTTCCAGTCTTTCTTCCAACTGGAAACAATGCCGGTAAGGCGGTGCATCGCCCTCTCGTTGAACCCCTTACGGACTTTCACCGTATCAACCTCGGTCCAATGCCATTTTTGCTATTAATTAAAACTAAGCTTTAGTATAACTTTTTAAATTAGAATTTTTAAATTAAAATTTTCAAATTAAATATTTTAAATTTATATTTAAATTTAAATTAATTAAATTATTTAAATTAAAATTTAATTTAATTTACCGCGAAAGATTCGAACCAGATGTCCCGTATGTATCCCGACGTTTGGGACCAATTCACGTGCGGCTTGACGAAGTAAGACTTCATTGTGTCCGCGACACTCCGACTCACTTTGTTATCGCATAACCTAACAAAGTACAATTTTTTATTAATATTTAATATTTAATAATTTTTTATTATTTTTTAATATTTTTTAATATAAATTTGATATTACCAAAATGTGTGTGGCCTTCTTGTCGTAGGAGATCCAAGATCCGCATCATGTGGGGTCCTTGATTTGTAGCAACGATTTAACAACGATTTGTACAATTATATTAGTCCAACAAATTTAAACCCCTAAAAGTACTAAACGTTGCTAAATCGTTGCTAAATCGTTGCTTGATCGTTGCTAAATCGTTGCTAAATAACTGATTGGACTAATATGTTACATTCTATGTATCAGAAGTACGAGGTTAATGTCAGAAACATTAGCAACAATTCGTTGTTAAACTCAAACCCTATTTTCAGGGTTTCAACCCCTAAAACGGTTTTCTATGCTATAATACATACTTAATATGTAATTATAGATTATAAGATTGAGAATAACACTTCAAATTATGATATTTACTAAAAAACTGAAAATATTCTGTATTATAAACTTTATGTTATTAAAACATATAAGTTAACGGTAAGTTAATACACGTTAAGTATAATATTGTAATCAATTTTTTTATCGATTTAGACAATTGTTTTCACCTTTGTTTACACTTTTTCAGTTAACACTAATCCTTAAAAACCTTTATTTAGGGGTGGTTTAAGGGTTTGAAGATTTGTATGTTGCAAAAATTAGCAACGAATTAGCGACGAATCGTTGCAAACCCCTAAAAGTACTAAACTTATGAATTTGTTGCTAAATCGTGGCAAACTTTGCAAATTCGTTGCAAATTCGTTGCTAATTCGTTGATAATCTGCAAAAAAATTAAAAAAAAATTAAAATTGCAAATATAAGTTACAAATTTATTCATTATTGTCGGAATCAAATGATTCGATATCGCTAACTTCATCGAATTCTTCATTTTCTTCCGCGGATCCTTCGTTTTCATCATCCACAATATCTTCAGCTACTTGATTATCAGGATGAACAAGAAATACATCTTCGGTCGATTGATTTGTTTGTATAATTGTCCCACCAACGACATCTTGTTGCATAGGAACTTCATCGTTACCCATAATTAAACATCTCGGAACCACTCGAATTACTGCACTCCACGATATACCACTAGTTTTAATGCGAGGATACGGAATGAATGTAACTTGCTCAGCCTGCGATCCGAGGATAAATAGTTCGAACTTCCGATATCGTCGTGATTGGTTGACGTCGATGACACCAACACTACAAGAATCTGCACATTTAGCAACGACCAAAATCGTTGCTAAATCGTTGCTAAACGCGTTTAGCAACGATTTAGCGACGATTACATTTTCGTCGCTAATCTCTCGTCGCTATTTCGAAATCGTCGCTAATTCGTTGCTAAATTAGCGACGACTCAAAATCGTTGCTAATTCGTTGCCAAATATTCGTTGCTAATTCGTTGCTATTTTAGCGACGAATTAGCAACGAATTTGCAAGGTTATTTTAGCTTCGAAATAGCAACGACTTAGCGTCGAATTTAAAAAAATTATTTTCGATTTTCAGAATTTAAAAACTTATGAAATTGCTGCAAACGTCGCTAATTCGTTGCTAATTTAGCAACGAATTGGCAACGATTCTTTATACAAATCGTTGCTAATTCGTCGCTAATTTAGCAACGAATTGGCAACGATTCTTTATACACATCGTTGCTAATTCGTTGCTAATTTTAGCAACGAATTAGCGACGATTTGATTAAATCGTTGCCAAATCGTTGCTAAATTTAGCAACGATTTGGCAACGAAGAACATAACAATCGTCGCTAATTCGTTGCTAAATTAGCAACGAATTAGCAACGATTTTTAAAAAAAAAATTAAAAAAAAATTTAAAAACGAATTTAAAAATAAAATAAAATAAAATTATTATAATTAAAATTTAAAATTCAAATTACATTTTACAAAAACTAAACTAGGGATCAAAATCATTAATCCCGACATTCCGTCCCAGTTCTTGCGCCGCGGCTTCAGCCTCGTCGGAGCAACCTCCGGTTCCGGATCGACCCCTAATCCGCGTTCCCGCATCGCATTAGCCAGGTTTGGACTATCCATCGCAATTATGGAGAATAGATCCGTCATTGTCTTGAAGCGGGCGTTTGTATCTTGGAGTTCCCGTCGCAAACGAGCATTCTCCGCGGCTCGATCCCGCCGAGAAACATGAGGTTGCGTTGAAGAAGCTGCGGGAACGGTCTCGATAGAACCGACTCCGAAAGTGCGGTTCTTCTTTTTCGGAGCGACCTACGTAGAATTAATATTATATATCCGTTAGTAAATATAATATAATTTAAAAAATATAAATTAAATTATTTACCTCGTAGTAGATTTGGTCGCATTCCGCGACCGAAAGTCGTCCCGAGGAGTTCACTGAGCTCCCTTCTGCAGTGGACGACTGACTTACCCGCTCGGAGAGTCTAGCCTCATAGTCATTCACGATCTTTTCAGATCGTGAATCGACATATGACCCATCTTTGCGCTTCGGGTTTTCTTCAATATCTCCACAATAGGGGGCGGTTCACCCTCTTCCTCGGCCTATATTTAATATTTATATTAAATATTTATTTATTTAAAAAATAATTAAAGAAAGTGTTAAAAAATTAAATTTACCATTTTAATACGACGACCGGCGTATGAACTCGGTCCCGAAGTGTGGACGTAGGGACCGATCCCGTCGATAGGAGTGAGGCGGGACTTGGAACAGCTTTGCGCGACGGCGAGAGAATGCGGTTCCGTCCGGTAGTCGATCAGCCCTTTCCACACCGCCGGGTCCATCGACTCCGGCTTTCCACCATCTCCTTTTAGTTTCCAGTCTTTCTTCCAACCGGAAACAATGCCGTAAGGCGGTGCATCGCCTTCTCGTTGAACCCCTTACGGACTTTCACCGTATCGCCTCGGCCCAATGCCATTTTTGCTATTAATTAAAACTAAGTTTTAGTTTAACTTTTTAAATTAGAAATTTTAAATTAAAATTTTCAAATTAAAAATTTTAATTTATATTTAAATATAAATTATTTTAATTAAAATTTAAAATTTAATTTAGTTTACCGCGAAAGATTCGAACCGATATCCCGTATGTATCCCGGCGTTTGGGACCGGTTCACGTGCGGCTCGACGAAGTAAGACTTCATTGTGTCCGCGACACTCCGACTCACTTTGTTATCGCAAAACCTAACAAAGTAAATTTTTTTATTAATATTTAATATTTAATAATTTTTTTTATTATTTTTTAATATTTTTAATATAATATTAAAAAATTACCAAAACGTGTGTCGCGGCCGGTCGGATCTATCAAAGGCAAACGGTCGTGGCCTTCTTGTCGTAGGAGATCCAAGATCCGCATCATGTGGGGTCCTTGATGCGGAGGCGGTGGTAAATCCGCCGGTGGAATGTTGGAAGCAAGCATCTAACCCCACCTCGGGGACCTCATGGATGTCGGGTTGGGTTGGTTCGAAGGTTCTCGGGGAGGATTAGAATCGATCCGCTACCGAACGATTACGGATGAAATTAAAATAATGGTTTGGACGAGGAGGCATTTTTGTAAAAAGGTTTAGTGTTTTGAGAAAAAATTGTGGTGTTTTTATAGAGAGATTGTAGAGAGATAAAATGTAGAGAGAAGGTTGTGTGAAAAAAATGAAAGAATTTGGCCTTATTTATAGATTTTGTGATCGTTGCTAAATCGTTGCTAATTAGCAACGATTTAGCAACGAATAGTTTTTGTAATCTTTTCGTTTTCCCACCGGAGGGAAAACGAAAATTTAGCGACGATTTAGCAACGAATCGTTGCTAAATCGTCGCTAAACTACATATAGCGACGATTTAGCAACGAATCGTTGCTAAATCGTCGCTATTTTTTAAAATATTTTCGGGTTTCCCTTGTTCACACGTTTGGGTTTAGCAACGAATTAGCAACGATTTAGCAACGAATCGTGGCTAATTCGTTGCTAAACCCTAACATGTATTACGCCAAGTACAAGGCCTATGACGGATACAGTGTACGTGTCCGATCAAGTATTTAGAAACTAGTAAACTAATCTAATATTAAAAAAAACATAAATTAAAAAATCAAAAAGTAAAACAAAACAGAGAAAAGCTGGATAATGATGCCATGTGAAGAAGAAGAAGAAGAAGAAAATCTAGAAATCGCAGAATCGCCATTGAAGTTACTTCGGCTTCGCCGATAAGTTTCTGAGAGGAGATAATTTATACCAAAAAGTCAACATTATACTGCTCCTTAAGAGTAGATTTTGCTAGTTTATAGTCATAGGTCTTGTACTTGGCGTAATACATGTTAGGGTTTAGCAACGAATTAGCCACGATTCGTTGCTAAATCGTTGCTAATTCGTTGATAAACCCTAACATGTATTACGCCAAGTACAAGACCTATGACGGATACGTGTACGTGTCCGATCAAGTATTTAGCAACGATTTAGCAACGATTTAGCAACGATTCGTTGCTAAATCGTTGCTAAATTACCGATTAGACTAATATGTTACATTCTATGTATCGAAGTACGAGGTTAAATGTCGAAACATTAGCAACGATTTAGCAACGATTCGTTGTAATCGTTGCTAAATCGTTGCTATTTAATATTTAGCAACGATTTAGCAACGAATCGTTGCTAAATCGTTGCTAAACCCAAACCCTATTTTTAGGGTTTCAACCCCTAAAACGGTTTGCTATGCTATAATACATACTTCATATGTAATTATAGATTATAAGATTGAGAATAACACTTCAAAATATGATATTTACTAAAAACTGAAAATTTTCTCGTATTATAAACTTTATGTTAGTAAAACATATAAGTTAACGGTAAGTTAATACACGTTAAGTATAATATTGTAATCAATTTTTTTTTATTGATTTATACAATTGTTTTCACCTTTGTTTACACTTCTTAAGTTAACACTAATTCTTAAAAACCTTTATTTTGGGGTGGATTTAGGGTTTAAAGATTTGTATATTGCAAAAATTAGCAACGATTTAGCAACGATTCGTCGCTAAATCGTCGCTAAATAGCAACGAATTAGCGACGAATCGTTGCTAAATCGTTGCTAAATATCAAATTGCAACGATTTAGCAACGATATGTAAAACATATTAGTCCAACAAATTTAAACCCCTAAAAGTACTAATCGTTGCTAAATCGTTGCTAAATCGTTGCTAAATTACTGATTAGACTAATATGTTACATTCTATGTATCAGAAGTACGAGGTTAAATGTCGAAACATTAGCAACGATTTAGCAACGATTCGTTGTAATCGTTGCTAAATCGTTGCTATTTAATATTTAGCAACGATTTAGCAACGAATCGTTGCTAAATCGTTGCTAAACCCAAACCCTATTTTTAGGGTTTCAACCCCTAAAACGGTTTGCTATGCTATAATACATACTTCATATGTAATTATAGATTATAAGATTGAGAATAACACTTCAAAATATGATATTTACTAAAAAACTGAAAATTTTCTGTATTATAAACTTTATGTTAGTAAAACATATAAGTTAACGGTAAGTTAATACACGTTAAGTATAATATTGTAATCAATTTTTTTTTATTGATTTATACAATTGTTTTCAGCTTGATACATGAATGTTTGAAGTCCCTCCGTGAACTCTGTTGTCACTATCCCCGATCGATCTTTGTGTCTATACATCCAAGATCGTAACTCGTATACGTTATTACCGTGAGACATTTTGAGTATATATGTTATGAAAGTTTTTGTATAAGTGTTTAGAATATATATAAGAGAGAATGTTTTGATATTGTGTTGTGATTTTGATTTGGTCGAATGAGTTTATATAGGGACATTGTAAATTTTAGCAAGGAATTAGCAAGGAAATTTAGCAACGATTTAGCAACGAAATATTTTTACCAATGAATTACCAACGATTTTGAGAGGAAATTGCAACGAATAATTCGTCGCTAAATACCGGTGGAGCTCAATGAAAACGTGCTCACCTACCTAGCAATATTCCTTGCAAATTCGTCGCTATTTAACAAGGAAATATCTTCGTCGCTAAATCGTCGCTAATTAGCAACGATTTAGCGACGGTATAGGAATTCCTCCTTAAATCGTCGCTATTTCGTCACTAAATAGCAACGAAATAGCGACGAATAGTTTCGTTGCTATTTGGCGACGAATTAGCGACGAAATTTAGTGTCGTCGCTAATTCCTCGCTAATTCCTCACAAATCCGTTGCTAAATAAATTCCTCGCTAATTCCTTGCTAAAATTCGTTGCTATTTGCCCAGTTTCTTGTAGTGCAAATTTGTTGTAACGTACACCACGGCCTAACGTTGGATCAAATCAATCACATTTAAAGAGCGTTGTTCTTAAATTGACTAATCCCGGGTATTGGACTTCAATAATATCCGTGAGAACCCCATAAAAAACCGAATTGCCCTCAACAGTGACACCATAATTTGCGGTTGCTCGATGTTGACCATGACTTACTGTGTGGAAGACGTAACCACGAGTAAAATACATAGGCGAAGTTGTGATCTTTCCAAGCGGTCCTTGTATTAACTCGCGAAACCAAACCGGATATGTGGTGTCACCATATTCAACTTTCGTTTTTAACCAACCCGCAAAATCGCGTTCTTTATAAGCAGTAAGTTCGTCTTTCGAAAGTCCTGAATATACTTCCTCCACTTGTTCCTCAAACATTCTAATTGAAACCACCTCGTTATATATTTAGATCGTTAGGAAAAATATAATAGCTTATATATAAAAACATATAATATATTACCTTTCGAAAGGTCGTGCGTAATCACAATTAATAAGGATGTAAGTATGTGCACTTTGTCGATGTTGATCACTTTCCCACCAAACTTTTTTTTATTTTTCCGCTAGCTCTTCCGATTGGGGAAAATATATCAGGTACCCCATCTACTGCATATACTGCGCCAACGTCGCCGTCATCGTATCGTCGTGTTTTTGTTCTACGTGTTCGTACATTGGAACCGAAATAGTATGATGCGAAATGAGAACAGTCTTCCGTTAAAGATCCAGCAACGATAGATCCTTCAACCCTTGCTAGGTTTTTCGCCTTTCCTTTCAAATGTCCCATAAATCGTTCAAAGGGATACATCCACCGAAACTACACAGGCCCTCCTAGTTGTGCCTCGTGAGGAAGATGTATTGGAAGGTGTTCCATTACATCGAAAAAGGATGGAGGAAAAATCTTTTCCAAGTTGCACAACAAGATAGGGATATTATCACGCAACTAATCAATGACATCTTCTGAAAGTGTACGAGTACATAAACCTCGGAAAAACGCACCGATACCTGAAATTTTTAAAAATTCATGAATATATATACATATATATATTGTAATTAAAAAGATAATTAATTAATTATTAATTAGTACCTGCAATTGCTAAGTGTGCGGGTTCAGGTACAAGCTCGTCGAAGGCAAAAGGTAATAGTCTCTGCATAAATACATGACAATCATGACTTTTCATACCTGAAAACTTTTGTCCATTCTCAACACATGCGGATAGCTTTGAAACATATCCGTCGGGAATTTGACATCTGACGCTACCCAATTAAATAAAGCGTTTTTCGCTTCAGGTTTCAATCTGTAGATCGGGAATGGAGTCTTACCATCGTTCGTGATATGCAACTCACTTCTAAAATATATTTCTGGCAAATCCAATCTTGTCTTCAAAATGTCTTTCGTTCTCCCCTGCACATTCAACAATGTGTACATGATGTTATCAAAGAAAATTTTCTCAATGTGCATAACATCAAGGTTATGTCTCAACAAATGATCTTTCCAGTAAGGGAGTTCCCAAAAGATGATTTTCTTGTGCCAGTTATGGGTTTCCCCGTATCCGTCAGGTAAATTCGAAACATGTCAATTTCCACCTCGTCTACATGTTTCTTGTGCCCCGTAATAATCCAACTCGTTTAGTAACTCTGTCCCCGTCGAATATAGTAGGGGTGGTTATTTAATGACTTTGTTCTTCTTGAACAACCTTCTGTTCTTCCGGTACGGATGATTAATTGGAAGAAATCGTCGGTGATAATCAAACCAACTTGTTTTCCTTCCGTGTGGGAGTTGAAACGCATCAGTCCGATGACGACAATAAGGGCAAGACAATCGTCCATGCGTTGTCCAACCGGTTAACATGGCATAAGCAGGAAAGTCACTAATAGTCCACATAAGCACTACACGCATCATAAAATTTCTTTTGCGCGATATATCGTACGTACGAACACCAGTGTACCATAACTCTTTTAGCTCATGGATTAAAGGTTGCAGAAAAACATCTAGAACTCTCTTTGGATGTTTCGGACCAGGAACCAATATACTTAAGAAGAGAAATTTTCTTTGCATGCACATATATGGAGGAAGATTATAAGTGGTTACGATAACTGGCCACAAGGAGTATTGTCTACCAGACATACCAAATGGACTAAATCCGTCAGTGCATAAACCAAGATATACATTACGAATCTCTCTAGAGAAGTCAGAGTATACCGTGTTAAAGTGCTTCCAAGCCTTTGCATCTGACGGATGAGTTACTTCCCCATCTACGACTGAGTGCTCTGCATGCCATCTCATTGAATCGGATGTCCTTTCCGATTGATACAATCTCTTGAGCATGTCTGTAATGGGTAAGTACCACATCCGTTGATACGGTACCTTACTCCCTTTTCCATGGACCTTATATATCGTCTGACGGCAAAAACGACATTCCTACAACTTATCATCATCTTTCCAATAAATCATACAATTGTTAACATAAACATCAATCATTTCTGAAGGAAATCCAAGACTAGAAACCAACTTTTATATTTCATAATATGAATCAACATCTACATTATCCTCAGACAAATACTCTTTTAGTAATTTCGCCCAGGAGTCCATGCAAAATTCACTCAAATTATGATCCAATTTGATATTCATCATTCTAGATGCTAATGATAGTTTTGACAATCCATCTTTACATCCATCGTAAAATGGTTTATTCGCAGCGTCTAACATATCATAAAAACGTTTAGCATCTTGGTTAGGTTCTTCAACAACATTTTCAGATAAATACTCCCTCGTATCATGAAATGCATCAGCAACCATGTCATGATATCTATTATCATCTACATGCACATTAGACTCACAATCATGATGATCATAACTACTATCAAAATGATGCGGTAAATTAGCTGGTTCGTTAGTTTCAACAACATGAAACGAACTACTTTCTCCAAATTCGGTGTTATTATAATTATATCCTTCCCCATGTTGAAACCAAACAAAATATTGTGGCATAAAACCCCTATTAAAAAGATGTTTCCATACGGTATCAACATGAATGTATTTAGTGTTCACACACTTCTTACATGGTCAATACATTTTACCAGTTTCTTGAGTAGTCTGCATGTTTCCAGCTTGATACATGAATGTTTGAAGTCCCTCCGTGAACTCTGTTGTCACTATCCCCGATCGATCTTTATGTCTATACATCCAAGATCGTAACTCGTATACGTTATTACCGTGAGACATTTTGAGTATATATGTTATGAAAGTTTTTGTATAAGTGTGTAGAATATATATAAGAGAGATTGTTTTGATATTGTGTTGTGATTTTGATTTGGTCGAATGAGTTTATATATGGACATTGTAAATTTTAGCAAGGAATTAGCAAGAAAATTTAGAAACGATTTTGCAACGAAATATTTTTACCAATGAATTAGCAACGATTTTGAGAGGAAATTGCAACGAATAATTCGTCGCCAATTACCGGTGGAGCTTAATGAAAACGTGCTCACCAACTTAGCAATATTCCTTGCAAATTCGTCGTTATTTAACAAGGAAATATCGTTGTCGCCAATTCGTCGCTATTTAGCGACGATATAAGAATTCCTCCTTAAATCGTCGCAATTTCGTCGCTAAATAGCGACGAATTGGCGACGAAAGGTTTCGTTGCTATTTGGCGACGAATTAGCGATAAAATTTAGTGTCGTCGCTAATTCCTCGCTAATTCCTCACAAATTCGTTGCTAAATAAATTTCTCGCTAATTCCTTGCTAAAATTCGTTGCTATTTGCCCAGTTTCTTGTAGTGATATAGTACCTTGCTAATAGGACTTCCTTTGTATGTCTCATAAGCACCATCTCTTGCAGCAAGCTCTGAAGATGTTTTCAGCGTGTGGTAGTATATGGTTTCAAATATATCTTTATTCAATTGAATGGCCTAATGAGTCAACATCAACATTACACAGAGGCATACTTAGAACAACACACAATTTAACTAACTTTCTTATATAAGACAACAAATACTCCTACCTACCACTAGAGAGTCAAATGGCATTTCAAGGAGGATAAATGCATCAACAAGACCTTGTACACTGATACCAATAGGTCTATTACGTTTGTTTGAAGTTCTTGCAGTCTCCAGAGGATAGTAATTCCCATCTATTATCCTATTGAGATCAATAGTAACAACCACAGTTACCTCTGCTAACTTGTCAAAATCAAAGTAACAATTCTTTGACCGCAGGCTACCGGCAAGACCAGATGAATGAGAGTCCAATGGTACATCCTATTGTGAGGAGAACAAGAAGAATGTGAGAGTTATATATATACATGCATACATATATATACTTGAATCACTGAGAAAAAGGCAAACCCAGTTTTTGGAACTAACCTTGTCTCTAACAAATCTAGGCAAAACAATAGATGCAAGATTGCACACGGCGGTTTTAGTGGAGCTAGTGTATTCAATAACTGCATAGCATAAACTAGAGGAGCTTATGGTACCAAGATTCTTCTGATTGCTTTTTTGTTGCATGAATCCTACACATTGTTATGGAATAGTGGTTGTTGTTGTTACACATTGTGCTATAAATAACAAACCATGTATATAAAAAAAAGAATGTTGTACTTGCCTTGAAAGGGCATGCCTGTTTCAATCTGCGATTTCAAGATATCATACCAAAGTTCCATTGCGTGAACAACCTTCTTTGCCTTTCCCTAAACACATATGAACAAATACATTTATAACTTACTTGTTTTTGTTGTTGAACTCAAAAACTTAAATAAGAAGCACATGGGTTCTCCTCAATCACATCTTTTTCATACTTTGTGTATAGTCTCTCAAATTCCTCACCGCAACAATCTGCTAAACCCGGAGCTTCATTAGGACAAAACAGTGACCACTCCCCATCATTCGTGACTCTTTCCATTAAAAGATCTGGAACCCACAGACCATAATATAAGTTCTCCTCTTTCTCTTCCTCCTCCTTTATGTGGCTCTTTCTAAGTTGTAGAAACTCAACTATATTAGCATGCCATGGCTCCATGTATACATCTAAACCTCCTTCACCATTTGCTACAAAACATATACAAAATGAGATTAAGACTAAGACATGATACAGAGAGATCATCATCATCATCATCGTCATATATATAGAACAAAAGTATACCACATTTAGTCCTCTTATTATTACCTCCTCTTTGATCAAAAGTAGATTTGAAATCACTCATCATTTGAGAAATTACATTTGTACAACATATGTTATGAACTGAGATACCAATACTTGCTGAACGTTTGCCTAGAATAGAACACTCATCAAGTGTATTGTATATCCCCTTGATGCTATCATCTTTCATAGAGATAACAAAGCAGCTGCTTAGTTGTGGCCTTGGAGTTCCCGCGTTGAGGAGAGTAGGAGATGAATGGCTAAACCATCTCTGAGACATCATATGGTAAGTTTTGATCACAGAATCAATATCTTCCTTGTGTATACCAACAACAACTCTCATTAGCATGTGTTGAGGCCTTTCAACAACTTTTCCATTGACTTTGGATAAGTACAATCTCTCAAGAGTTTTCAATCCAAAGTAATCATAATCGAAATCACGGTCATGCTTGATTTCACTTTCTAGGGTGAACAGAGTTCTGCAAAAAATATATTCACACAAATTAAATGATACATACAAGAAGATTTTACAAAAGAAAGAAACATAGCTTTTTTTATTTTTAATATTTACCTTGCTAACTATTTCGAGTACGTCTTCATGTATTAGAGAGGCCTCGTTGAACATGTATTCATCACTGAAAATAAACAAAAACAATCCATATGATCAAATAGGAAACATAAACCTCAAAAAAAAAAATTACTACTTAAGTCTTAGAAAACGAATCTTGAGTGTGTTGGGATAACAATTCAAATCCCACATCGAAATATTAGACGAGTAAAGAGAGTCCAACCCCAACTAATATGATGTTTTTTGGGAAGAAGCCCAATAAGAAAAACCGTGAGGACTAGAGACATAAGCCCAAAGCGGACAATATCATATTAAAAAGGAGTTGGACATGGACCTCAACAGTTCTCAACATTGTATCAGAGCCAACGTTGTGGTCATTGGTTTGAGGGGTGATTGTTGGGATAACAATCCAAGTCCTACATCGAAATATTAGACGAGTAATGTCTAATATATAAAGAGAGTCCAACCCCAACTAATATGAGTCCTTTTTGTGAAAAAGCCCAATAAGAAAAACCGTGAGTACTAGAGACATAAGCCCAAAGCGGACAATATCATATTAAAAAGGAGTTGGACATGGATCTCAACAGTTCTCAACAGAGTGTTCTTGTGAAGATTTGAGAGAGCAATCCTACAAGCAAGGGAGTCATAATGAGGATGGTAACAAGTCATTGAAGCACAAGTTTCAGCAGCTAACTCATAGATTTGGTTTATTGTGATTCCATTGTAGAGACAAGAACAGACTTTCTTAGTGACGAGGACATGGTCACAGTGGTAGCTATTAAGACCAGCGCTAAGCTTCTTCAGACTCGAAGTGATCTTATCAAAGTGAAGAGTTTCTAGCCATCCATCACGCTTCACAACGTACATGTTGTTCTTTGTTAATAACGAAATCAATGTTTCAGAAGTATATATATATATATATATATATATATATATATATACAAAGATTTGTTTCAAGTTTGTACCCTAAAAAAAGATACGTGTCATGTTTATCTAAATATACACGCTTAATCAATATCACAAATATCTCAAAGATACAAAAATATATAGAGGAATTCACAAAACTACTTTATTTCTTCCGTTCCTTTACAAAACTCTACCGAATTCAATTTTTTCACATATTTACATCCTTTCAAAAATTTAAAAGTTTGATTTATCCTTTAAAAAATTATCAAAATTAAAATATTTTTATTTGGGTTCGCTAATTAGTGTTTAGTGTATAGTATTAAGGGGTAGGATTGGGTGGATAAATGTTATTTGAATTTAATTTTAGTGTTTAAATGTATTTTTGTGAAATGTAATTCAAATGATGTAGTTTTGTAATTCACCCAAATATATATAATATGGAGGAATTCACAAAACTAAACTTTTTCATCATTTCTTTTACAAAACTCTATCTAATTCAATTTTTCGCTCATAATTACATCCTTTAAAATTTTTTAAAGGTTGATTTACCCTTTAAAACTTTACCAAAACTAAAAAAATTTCATTTGGGTTTGCTAATTAGTGTTTAGTGATTAAGGGGGGTATGATTGTGTGAATATGCTTAATTGAAATTTAATTTTTAGTATTTAGGTGTAGTTTTGTGAAGAAATTTTTAAATGGTGTAGTTTTGTGAAACGTAATTTAAAAGGTGTAGTAATGTGATTCTCCCTATAACTAGGAAGTTACCCGCGCCAAGCGCGGGATAAAAATTTACGTAATAGAAAAAGAAAAAGAAATGTTTATTGGCAAAAACAATGTATAGTATAAAATGAGATAAAAAGAATTTGGATCTCATGTGATCCGCGTAGTTTAAATTTGAAGTATATATACAAAATATATTGTATTTTTGTTTTTATAATGTTATATGTACAAAAATTAGTACTATTACTATTTTAATATTTATCATCGAAAAAGATTATCATTGCAGTTTCGATGTTGAATATTTACCCATTACGTATCATTTACTATTTATCATTCAAAAAAAATATTACATAGTATTTTGAAACCATGATATGACTCGTTTAACAATGAAAAATATGTCAATTCGGTCTATATTTGTCATAAAACTCGGACTATTAAAACCTCGGGTAAAACCACTGAATTTTAGGGGGCTCGAAATTATGTGTTCAAGTTTTATTATTTGACATGAACTTGATGTTTGATACAATTTAAAAAATAATATTGTTATTTATAAATGAACAATATGTTTTATCATTCTTTTGTGCGAGAATATAATATACAAACATTAGGAAAATTAAAATATTGTGTTTTTCGTTGGCTTTTTAAATATTTTAAACATATTGTCTATGAAGGTTTAATCAATCTTTCATGTCTAAACTTATCCGAAAAATTAGTTGCTCAAATTTTGGGAACCGTTGGTTCAACCGATGAGTCGGGTAAATTATGTGTTCAAGTTTTGTCATTTGACATGAATTTTGGCGTTGAATACCATTTTACAAAATAATATTGTTATTTGTAAATGAACAATATGTTTTACCATTTTTTTTAACTCAATGTGATAGAATATAACATATAAATATTAGGGAGAATTACAAAACTACACCATTTGAATTACATTTCACAAAACTACACCATTTCAAAATTACTTCACAAAACTACACCTAAACACTCAAAATTAAATCTAAATAAACCCTACCCACACAATCATACCCCCTTAATATTATACCCTAAACACTAATTAGCGAACCCAAATGAAAAGATTTTAATTTTGGTAATTTTTAAAGGGTAAATCAAGCTTTTAAAATTTTGAAAAGGTGTAAATATGTGAAAATGTTGAATTAGATGTAGTTTTGTGAAGGGGGTTGAAAGGGTGTAGTTTCCTGAATTTCTCTAATATTAAGGAGATGTATTAGAAATTATAAAAATTTATTTCTTATGATTTTTTAATATTAAATTTTATATATTTTATGAGTTTTTCAACATTTTTTAAATATATTATTCATTTATTATGTCAATTTAAGACACTTTTGTGATAAATTTGGGCTTTTGGTTTTGGTATTTAATGAATTTTTAATGGATTTTTAATGAATATTTTAACAGAATTGCTCAGTTGATGACACATGCAATTTTTACACTCATTTTCTCTCTCCGTCTTGTGTATTAATAATATAAGATATGATATTAAATGGGTTTTTTCTTTGGGCTTCGAATTTCAATTTAGGGCTTTTCGACCAGAATTAATCTAGTGATGACACGTAGGATTGTCTAAGTCATTTTCTCTCCCTGTCTCCTGTATTAATAATATAATATATGATATTAAATGGGTTTTTTCATTGGACTTCGAATTTCAATTTAGGGCTTTTCGACCATAATTAATCTGGTGATGACACGTAGGATTGTCTAAGTCTTTTTATCTATCTGTCTCATGTATTAATAATATAAGATATATATGGTATATATTTGGAATTAAGTTTGATTAGATAAACATGAAATAGATATAAAAATATATAACAAACTTAGTCACCAAAAAAAGAGAAATTCCTTAGAATACCATCAAAATAAGATTTTGTTTTGAAAATACCATTAAAATGTTTTATAACAAAAATACTATTAAAATGTTTTTATAACAAAAATACTATCAAAAATTAGTAGTTTACAAAAATACCACAATAAAAAAACGAGTTTTAACACTTTTAGAATTTAATTTTTTCCATTTGGGTTCGTTATATATTGTTTAGGGTATAGTTTTGAAGGGGTAGGGTATAGTTTTGTGGAGGTTTTGGGTGTAATTTTGAAAATTTAAGATTTGTGGCATATATATGAAAAACTTTTTAATGGTATTTGTAAAACTTTCGAAAATATGTGCTAATTGTGTTATAAACTCTTTTTAGTGGTATTCATAAGAATTGCAAAAAAATATATCAAACTTATTCACTCTTGTCGAACAATAATTTTGGGTTAGCTGAGTATCTATACTATTAATTGGGAAGGAAAAAATTTGAGAACCCTTTAAAATTTTCTTTTAATTACATGTAATGTCATTGTATAAATTTTTGTATTTTTGATTAAAAAAAACATTCCTATTTAATAGGAAAACGAAATTACAAAAATATAAATATAAATATAAAAAAATATTCCTAATTAATAGGATTACAATTAAAAAACGAAAATAAAAATAAATAGATAACATAATGAAAATATAAAATATTATAAGTATTTCAATTTTTTGATAATCCATCGTACAATATTAATAATATATTTTCATTATTTAAAAGTTTTTTAGAATATTCAAATTGATGATGTAAATAAAAAACCAAAAGCATCCAAATTTTTTTAAGAAATTTAAATTTTTAATATTTTTAGATACATTTACGTGACGTCCTGCACAATTTTGTGACGGGTCAAAATATATCATACATAATTTATGATATATAAAAAATTATTTTTAATACTAGAACATATATATATATATATATATATATATATATATATGTGTGTGTGTGATTAAAAAAACTTAATTCAACAAGCACTACCAAAAAAATAATTTAAAATTATATCAAATTAATATTTTGTAAATATTACTCTGGACGCACGGGTAAGAATCTAGTTGTATTTTAATTGGGTAAATAATAGACCCAATATTAATTGAATTGGGGATATTAACATTTGACTCTCGCAATTGACTTGTACTAACGGTTACATTTGGTTGTGTTAAAAGTAGATTACAAACCAAAGTTGATCTATTATTTGTACATGTGAAACAATGTTAGGAAGAGAAAGCTAGCAACTGCTTACCAAAAATTAAACCGATAAGCTCCTTTAATATGTGGTCGTCGTTTCTCTATACTTCAATGTCTTCCTCAAAGCTCTAACATAGTTCTTTAGGAAACAAAATGTTAACCATGTGAAACCCACAACCACGTGGTTCATCAAATCTTGAGACAAACACAGTCCATAACCCGCAAAAACGTAGTCGTCTAGTATAGCTAGGACATCTTCCAAGTTGTAGATATAATATATAGCAAGTAAGTAGCCATAGAAGAAGACGGAAGACTGTATGAGGAAGCCATCATTATGGATCATAAGCTTTCCACCGAGCACATCAAAGACGTAGAAGGACCCCAATGAGCCACAAGACCAGCCCCGACCCATTTATTTTGGAAGCCCTAGGGCAAAAAAATTTTTTGGGTCCTCTTATTATTTTTTTCCAAAGGAAACTCATTTATTTGGACGCATATATACTATAAAGAAAAATTTCTTAGAATACCATCAAAATAATTTTTTGTTTTGAAAATACCATTAAAAAGTTTTTTATAACAAAAATACCATTAAAAGGTTTTTTATATCAAAATATCATCAAAAAGTAGTAGTGTACAAAAATACCACAAATACAAAAAATGACTTTTAACACTTTTAGATTTTAAATTTTTTCATTTGGGTTCGCTATATAGTGTTTAGGGTATAGTTTTGAAGGGGGTAGGGTATAGTTTTGAATGTTTTCGGTGTGATTTTGAAAATTTAAGATTTGTGGTATTTATGAGAAAAAACTTTTTAATGGTATTTGTAAAACTTTCGAAAATATGTGATAATTGTGTTAAAAAACTTTTTTTAGTGCTATTTATAAGAATTGGCCTACTATAAATTTTATTTTGGGTCATTTTATATTGTTTTTTATACAATTATGTGATAATTATATTATTAGAAATCCTTTTATTTTTTTATTTCGAAAATGTGGGCCCTTTTGTATATGGGTTTTGTTGAATTTGGTGGTGGTTCCCTGGGCGGAGGCACCTCTGCCCTACCTACTTGGGCAAGAGGAGAGCCATACACACACCGTAAAAACGACTCTTGAGATCCATTGATGATCATCTTGCAGCTTGGCTAAGAATGTGGATAAACCAAAACATATACGTGAAACACAAAACATTGGAATCCCGCAAAGTCTTGCGTAGGTGATAGCAACCGATGGAGCATGAACAATTTTTCTTCTGCGTATATCCCGACTCGCCAACATCTCTTTCACCGAACTAGAGAAGTTTTTCAAGAAGCATAGTAAGAAACGGATGAAGAAGATGACCTTATGCGAAATCTTGTTTTGGTTGAGCATTAGTCCACAACCCGCAAAAAGGTAGGTGTTGAAAAGGTAGGTGTTGCATAACCCAAGAACATCTTCCAAGTTGAAGATCCAATCGATTGCTTAAAGGTAGATGAAGAAGATGACCGAACCATGAACAAGCAATGAATCATCTGCAAAGGGCAACTTTCTACCCAAGAAGTTGAAGCCATAGTAGCAAAGAAAGTCTCCGATACCCTTTAGCCAGATGGATTGACATCATTTTTCTTTGATGGGGAGACTTTGAATAGGCACGAGTAGAGTTAATAAGATGATGAAGGGGACACGTGGAATCCATTGGTCTTGAACTTGGGCGAAGTAGCTCGAGAAGGTAAAGAGAAAGATAGCCAGAGTTAATGCTAGAAGAGCAACAAATCGAGCAATCGTGACATTTTCCATGGTGAAGAGAAAGCTTGCACAACAAGAAACAAGAGAGATGAATGTTGTGACTATCTTCGGTTTAGTTTTTTCCCGCTACATATTAATTTGTGGTAACCCAAATTAAAAAGGCCCAATAATAACTGAACCGACTTTATAGAACCCGACCCGACCCGACTTCGTAAGATGGATAGCTTCTTCTTCGTTCATTGCTCTTGTTTGTTGTGTTGCTCTGTAAAATTTATAATCGCAAAGCTCTTCTTGTTGATGCGCTCAAATTTGATTACCCTTTTACTTGTAACTTCTCTATCTCTCTCTCTCCCTCTATCTATCAAAGTTTTCGTTTTTGATTTGATTTCTACAAACTTTTAGGGTTTTTTTGTGATGCTATATACCTTTTGATGGCTTTTCTCTTCCGAGTTGTTTGGTCTGAGAACTCGTAATCCTCGAAAAATTTGATGATGATATCGTTGTATATTTAAGTATTAAATATGTAGATTTTAAAAGGCATTCTATTTGGTTTGAACTATTGCATGTAAGGTGTTCGACGAAATTACTCTGAGAACAGATAATTTCATTTTCGCCATGAGAAGCTTGTAAAATAATCGTCCTTGCATTGATTTCTTGGTTTGCTTTGGTTTTTTATATCTACTTAGAGAGAAACAAAAAGTCTTTCTCTTTTCGAAGAAACAACAAAGACGATGCATCCTCCAGGACCATCTCTTGCGTCTCTCTGTATCAAATCCCTCACGCTTCAGCTCCTACAAGGTAATCTCATATATATATAGATGTATTCTAAAACCGAGTTTGAGTTTTGTGTGTATTCTCAGGCGATGATCCAATCCAAGACCTATACGAGCTGCTTCATAGTGTTGTTGCCCACTTGCCTGCTTTAGCATCTAAGAAGCACTGGGACGCATATTATGTGCCGTACCGCATACCGGAAACAGTTTGGGGACGCCTCTGAAACATCTTCGAAATGTTTCGGAAAGGTGAGGACACCAACCGTAAACGGGGACATATTTTTGTAAACGTTTCCGAAATTTTTTGGGTTTTAAAATCTATACTAATAAAAGTACAAGTTTGGGCTCCTGGATGCCTCCACGTCAACATACCTTCATGTTCTCAGAGCTTGCCACGTCAACTCAAAATATTGAAAGTTGCAAATACTTGATAACATAACCTACATCAAAACGTATAAATGTAAATACGTGAATCCGTTCGCTAATGAAGATGAATCGATTCCCTAATACAAATTTAATACATGATGAAATCTTCACCTATAAATCAACCATCATTTCCTTGCATTTCAATCTAGCTCACCTATCTTTTGCAATTATCTTTTTCACAAAAAACAAACTCCGCCGTGAACTCCTCCGCAACTCCGAGATCCTTCTCCGTCGACGGTGAGTAGACGCAAAACTTTTATTATTATTATTATCTTCTCTAAAATAATCTTGTGATTTCTCATAAAATTTTCGAATTTAATAAAACCCATTTCTTCGATTTATAGTCTTTCTTCATCTCGATTCATCATTTGGCTATGGTGAAACTAAAGTTATTAACTTTCGTGTTATAACTCTCCTTTGTTCTTACAAAACCTCCTCTGTTTCGACCCATAATCAGTTGTATATGGTCTCGACCCATAATATCTCAAGCTTCCCCTTTCTAGATTCTCTATGCTTTGTGCCAACTCGATCAATAGTTCCGAAGTAGCATGCGATGGAGTGGACGTTTAGAGTCGAGCCGGGTTTCGACTATTTTCTTAGGTTTCGCTTTTGTAATATAATTGTCGATCCTTTCGGTAGCGTGAGAAGGATAAGTTTCGATATTTTCATGGACTCCGAGGAAGTTGAGACCCTTGATATGACCCAAGTAGCTAATGGAACTTTTGGAGCTCTTTATTTCGTCGATGCCGTGTTGTGGAAGGCGAGTAGCCGCGTAGGTGACTTGACGCTATCTATCGGAGTTACCGATGTTTCTTCCTATCCGGTTTCTTTTATAAACGGGTTTGACATAATGAAGCTAAGCAATGATAAGCGTAGTCTCGATGTTTAAGACGTTGTGTTCCCGGGTACGAGTGGCAAGAGTTCGAAGCCGATTATCTTTAGCTTTGTATGTTGCTTTAGTGTTTGTTGGGGTTGTTGTTACCTTGTGTGTCAAGAAATGAAGACAAACGCAGATTAAACCGAATGACACCGGCGAAAATTTAATCTTTACGAGCTCGAAGGTCGGTTATCTATTCCCTTTGGCTTTAATCAAAGAAGCAACAAATGATTTTAATGAAAGCTTGGTGATCGGTGGTGGTGGGTTTGGTAAAGTTTACAAAAGAGACTTGAAGGATAAAACATAGATAGCTGCGGAACGCGGTGCTCCTCGTCTCGACAAGGTTTAGCGGAGTTCAAGACAGAAATCGAAATGCTTTCTCGGTTCGGACATAGACATTTGGTCTCTTTAATAGGTTACTGCGATGAAAACAGCGAAATTATCATTGTCTATGAGTACATGGAGAAAGGAACACTCAAGAATCATTTATATGACAATGATGGTATCAATATGCGTTGGAGACAGAGGCTTGAGATATGCGTTGGCGCAGCCTAGAAGGCAGCATTACCTCCACACGGGCTCCGCGAGAGCCATCATACACCGAGATGTGAAGTCGGCAAACATTCTCTTAGACGATAATCTCTAAAGTCGCGGATTTTGGACTGTCTAAAGCTGATCCGGAACTAGACCAAACACACGTGAGCACCGCGGTTAAAGGAAGCTTCGGATTTCTTGCTCCGGAGTACTCGACAAGGCAACAATTAACCGAGAAATCCGATGTTTACTCTTTCGATATTGTGATGCTTGAAGTGATATGTGGGAGACCGGTGATTGATCCATCGCTTCCTCGAGAGAAAGTGAACTTGATCGAATGGGCGATGAAACTTGTGAAGAAAGGTAAAGTGGAAGAGATTATAGACCCTTTTCTTGAAGGGAAAGTTAACCTTGATAAGAGATCAAGAAGTACTGCAAGGTAACCGATAAATGTTTGGGTACAAACGGTACGGAGAGGCCAACAATGGGAGATTTGTTGTGGAACCTAGAGTTCATGCTTCAAGTCCATGCGAAAGGTGAGAAACAAGCAATGGCTGTTGATAATTTAGAGGCGAGTGTTGGGGCTCGACAGTGCAGTTTAGTATGGAATGGGAGATGTTGTAGGGGTCTCGATGAGCAAAGTTTTCGCACAAATGGTTGTGAAAGAAGATTACCAAGTGTTGGTTTTGTACATTGTTTATAGGAAATTTAAAAAGTGTGTTTGTTGTATTCACTACAACATCCAAAACAGATTTGGCTAAGTTATTAAGTTAGTGGTTTATATATTTGGCTAAGTATAGTCTACATTAATGCTAACAACAACAAAAGATCTTCGGCCTATAACTATTTGAAAATTATTGCTAATTAAACTTTGTAAGAATATTTGTTAGTAATAAACTTTCTCAATATACAAACTTTTTGCACCTCTTTATATTAGATTCTAGAAACAGATTCAACAATATATCAATTTAATCATCGCATATAGTACCAAATAAAGGATGAAAGCATTATCATGGTTTGTCTTGATCAAAAAATTATAAATATTTCTTAAAATTAAGGATGTAAAAATAAATTACAATACTAATCAATTTAGTGGATTATCATAACAAATAATTTTCCTTCACTTACAAGTTACTTAGAATGACAAAAACTGAAATTTTATCTAAAGTTCCTGGAACGATGAGGAATATAATTAGCATAAAACAAGTTTATTTCCCACTTAAATCAAATTCAAAAAAAATAAACTAAACTAATTTAAAATCATATAAAAATCATATACGCGCGGGAACATTTCCTAGTATATATAAAAAAAGAAATAGAAGAAAGGAAATAAATAAGGTTAATTATATTATTAGGGCTTTATTTAATGATCTCCAACACAAGTTTAGCTTCTACTATTATATCTGCCGTCAAAACCAAGCTATACGCATATACCTTTAAGCATCTATACGTTCGATTTCTCTTTGATCTGAGTGCAAACACTATCATCTCCATCAATATTCAAATGTATTTATTTTTTTAGTCTCTTTTTATCGTTAATGGTTGATTTAGTTATGTTTTTGTAACAAAACAATTAATGATATTATGCAGTTGACTAAATAAATATGGCTTCTCAAGAACAAAGTTCTAATATTGGAAGTAACGATGGATCTTCTAGTTCATCAAATCAAGACGGAAAAGCTCCATTATGGAAATATGTGACTAAGTTGGACAATAAAGCAGGTGGGGGAACTTGTGATTTTGAGTGTAGTTTCTGTAGTGAAAAAAGAGTGGTTCTTATTCTAGGGTAAGAGGACATTTGCTTGGAATGAAGAAGACTGGGGTTTCTATTTGTAAAAAGATTACAAGGACCGAGAGAAGTGAATTGCAAAAGCTAGAAGACGAGTTTGAGATGAAGAAATGAGAATCTGGACCTAGAGAAGTTCCTTTGCCTAATGAAACAGAGTAACAGACTTTGGCTTGAAGCAAAATTTCATTGTAATTGATGATTTTTATGTAAAATCTCTAAGCAAGGCTATAATTTTTTTAATAAAAACTCAAACCTATAAAAATATAACAAATTTTGTATTTAAATAATAGAAGTCCACCATAAAACACAAAGCCACAATTTTTACATGTTTGTTCTTTTTCAATTTTTTTTATTTATTATTAATATATTACACTTGGTTTTGGTTTTATTTATCTCATTGTGATGTTAGCATAGTTTAAAAAAATATTATTTTTCATTAATATAACATTTGAATTTGCACATAGTTTTAAAAGAATTTAAAAGGAAAAAAGTTATTGTATTTAAACTGTTTTAGTGCATTTTGTTTGAAATCTTAACCACATATTTAAACAAGTTTTTAGTGTATTTTAATTAAAATAATTAAATTAATATTTTTTTCAAAGAAACAGTCGCTATGTTTGTTGTTTCGTTGTCGCGCGACTAAACGCATACGTAAAAATTCGAGTCGCTAAAAAAAATAGCGATTAAAAATCAGTGTCGCTGATCGCTGGCGATTGGTCGCTGATCCAGCGACTGCGAAACGAACATGAGTTAGTCGCTGGTCACTGGTCGCGGCCGAACGAACAGGGCCATAGAGAGATATGAGATTAATATTATTTTAATATTACAAATTTCAAGATTCAAATTCATACATCACCGCGATTATGGGATGAAAACATATAAATTCACTCATTCAAAAGATTATACCCTTTTAAAGGCTTATAAATTAGTGTAAAATGTATCATATGTTAGGAAGAGGGGGGTAAAGTTTCCATGATCGACCAGATGTGGATGTGAACTGTTTAAATCTACCATAAAACATTACTATTATTAGTATGAATTTCCCGACATTACTCCATCTTCCTGCGAAACCATAACCAGCATCTTTGCAGCCACCATCGTTGTTGTCCAACCGCCGTTTGCAGCTATAGCCGGTCGTGAATCCAGTGTTTCCAAATGCACTGAGTTATATCCAAACAAATAATTTCTTATTTCACTGATAAAAGTATATATCTTTTAAAAGGATTTGAACCTGTGTTAATTATATATATACAGAACCGTGCCACAATGGGAAAAAATAAACATTCGCTTATGGCATCAAATATTGAAAAAAAAAATAAGGGCATTAATTTTATATAGTTTCCCTAATAAAATTAGATAATATTAGATTTTACAAGTATGTTGAAAGCTAATAAATAAAAACAGTATATGAGTTTTTATATTTTTATATTCTAAACATGGTTTTTTTATTACATCCTAAACATGGTTTTCAATATGTTAATTACTTCAAAATGTTAAGATTTTGAAGAAATTTGCAATATTAATTTTTAGTATCGACTTTTGTCACGTATTTCATAGTATTTCGATTGTTAAAGTAAAATCATACTAACAAAGATTTTCTTTCAAAGTTTCTTCTAGCAAATCGTTTTTAGAATTAACATTTTGTCAAATACTTTTTATTGCGTGTTATAAGTTAGTAGTGTTCATTTTGGCAAAAAGTTTTTATTTTCAATGAATTTGGGCATTTTATTTTTATTTGTTTATGATACTTATTCACGTTGGCACGACTCCGTATATATAATACCAAAACTATGCCTTTGATGTTTTGAAATTAGACTGTGTTTTTATATATAAAGCTAGGTTATCTTCTAATCAATGACCCACTTACTTGCGAGATGTGCAAGTTTATTCAATATTTACACACTGCTTAATCCATAAATTACTACATGCATAATCAAAGTACTTCAATGTAAAGAAGATGAGTAAAATAAACCAAAATGAAATATTCATCAAAAAGTAACCGAAAAAAACATCAAAGAATCTAATTTAAAATATTCAAGAAATTTACAACTACATATTTTTAAACACGATTTTTAAAATATAATGTAAATTCAATCTAATATAAAACTACACATATTTAAACAAAATTCTAATATAGATTTTTTTGAGAAATTTAAAAAACTATACATTTTTAAACACTATTTTACAAAACTAAATATATTTCAAATTTCCTTTTCAAATCAAGTTTTTCAAATGATTAATGTACCCTTTAAAATCCGGTATTTAATGTATAGGAAATAGTTTTGAAGGGTTTATTTTGAATTTAATATTTAGGTGTCTTTATAAAAACAGACTTTAAATGAGTGTATTTTATAAAATGTAACTCTAAAGTTGTACTTTTGCTATTTTCCCAAAAGTATCCGATAATATAATCGGGAGATATAATTATCTTGGTGAATCTATGCATGATGCATCAATATCTACAATTATATAAATATATATTTTTGGTCACATAAATATATAGTTGTAATCTAAATATATTAGAGATATATAAAAAGCACATGTACCTAATAACTTCGAAGGTAATGTTAAAGACATTGAAATTGAGTGGATCTTGTCGAAGTTTTTCCCTTTCGGTGATGGAAATTAGAAAAACGCATATAGCCAAAAAGGTAAGTTGTGACATGAAGAGAACATTCTTTGTTCTTTTATCTCCATTTTCAGAATAATCATAATTGTCTTCTCCTTCTTTCTTAGTCTTTTGTTCGGTCAACGGCATAAAGAATGTGTATGGAGGAAGATACCTATGTTCACACAATTATAAATTTATTTAATATAATTACATATAATTTTTTATTTAATAATAATAAAATGAAATAGTTCTTTGTGAATATATTGAATTGAAGCATGGGACATTAATATCCATTGCTTTGAAAGGACATATTCTGAGTCATTTCATCAAGTATTGTCTGCAATATTCTCTTGTAAGTTCATTTTCGATAAATATATTGTCAACTTTCTTTTTCTTAAAACATATTTTTTTCTATAATTATATATAACATATTATGTTCCAAATATTCAAGTAAATATTTTCAGTTTGGGGGAGTTTTTAAATAATGTGCGACTGGTTGTTAAAGATGTACTTAAGTTTCCTAATAAAAAGTTGGCAAACTTGTGTTTTGTTTTACCCAAAAAGAAAATAAAAACTTATATTTCTCTTTGATATCTTGTTCTTTATCTGTATTTAATAACATATAAATTTATGTTACAACCAAAGAAAACAAAAAGTGTTTATCAGGGGGAAGAATAAACAATAGTTATATTTTTTTTTTTTTTAACAATAATTATATTTTTGTCCTGATAAAAGCCTTTGAACTCAAAATAATTGTTAGAAAATGTTTTAAATTATTGCCAAAATCAGAATCTATGTTAAGATAATATACACATCCGAACCAGAATATAATTGATGTTATATGATTAACTTCCACTACATGTGTTTAATTTACTAAAGCTAAATGTACTAAACAAAAAAAAAAATTCATATATGTTTTTAAGGTTTAGTTATAAGAAAGCAGTAAGAACATCGGCTTAAACGCATTATATTGTAGATTACTACATGATTTAAACTTGGGTTTAAACATTCATTACAAAACATTGTAGAACGATTTTATTTTTAAAAATATATATGATCTTCATATTATGAATAAAAACAGAGAAAAAATAAATATATAAGAATTAGTATAATGTTAAATTTAAAATATACAATAACCTTAAAATGTGTTACAATTTTTTTATCAATAGTTTTTGGGTCACAATATGTGATATAGTAATTTTTGACACAATTCAAATTATTATGGATTGTAGTAGCATGTGTTGATGACGTTACATATTAATTATATAAAAGCATATGCGTTGTTTGATGTAGGGGTGGATTTAAAAATTAACTTTTATTATTTTAAAAAAGCATAGAAAAAACTTAAATATTTATCAAACTATAGAAGATATGGTTTATAAATATTTTAGTAATATCATATTACAGTTATTATCTTTAAATGCCAGAAAATACCGAACCAATCATTGTTATTTTTTCATTCCATGACAAGAAATGTCTAATTTTCTAGATATACAATAAAACCAATTGATTTCATTCCACGTGGTACGCATATGTATATGTTTCTATGCATGTCTAAATCAATGCATTTATTGGCCCGGACTAGGCCATATGTGACTCACATTAATTAGATCCAATTTTTTTTTGTCTCCAATGATATAGGAGCAATCCTAAATATAAATTGTTAAAATTATATTTTGCAAAAGTATATTTGATTTTATAAATTTATTTAAAAATTAAATACTAATCCAAATTACTTTTAAAAACTAAACTATAAACACTAAATATTAAAATTAATAAAAAGAAATTAAACCCAATATTTTTAAAGGGTTCTCCATCATTTAATTCTTTTTTTTTAAAATCTAAATTTAATTACAACATTTGAAAAGAATTTTGTTTTATAAAGCACTGGTTTTAAAAAGTGTAGTTTTGTCAATTTCCGAAATATATATGAGAAAATATAGAGAGAAATGAATAAACTCACATCATGACGAGGAAGAGTATCAAGATAGCCGGTGAAAGTGTAGATAGATCAACAATGGTTTCTCCCGAGTGTCTTGTATTGGTCACTTGAAACAACGATCCAATTAATTTCTCGTACCAACTCAAACCTTCTAGAGACTTTGAGTTCCATTCAAATGTGCAAAAGAGCAAAAGCTCTATCATTACAAACCCTAAAACCGTTACACCAACAAGAACACAAAGACGAACCGAGAGTAGATGTGTGTAACCCATATTCTTGTGGTTCTTGAGAATGTAACCAAACTCTTCACGTTTTGTTGTTTTAGAGAGTACCCATATGGTCAAAACCAAGAAGCAAGGGAAAAGAGTGTTACCCATAAACACTTGAGGGATTAAAAGCAAGAGTAGACCCGAGTTCTTGCTAAATATGATCATGTTCTCGTTCGTTGGCACGAATCCGCAGTTTGAGAACGTTGAGACGGTTGTGAAGATAGAGAAAGTGAGTGGTGAGATATTCTTTGAGCTAAGAACATCTCTTACGGATGTAACAAAGTTTACGTACACAACAAGCAACAAAGAGCCGGCTAAGTTTGTTATAAGGTGGTAACATAGAACCAGTGAGTACAAGCACTTAGATGCCCTTTCATCGATCTGGCTAGGACCATTAAGATGATGATGATTAGTAACATTCTCAAGGTCCCTACCGCGATCATCGATCATTGAGGACAAGTTGAAAGAGCTCATGAGGTGTTTAATCTTGCTTTGAGGGAAGCCAAACTTTTTGAAATGAGAGAGGTAAAGGATGAGAAAAGAAGTGAAGATTTCGCCACCTATGAACATGAGGATAGTGAGGAATATAAGTTGAGTATTAGAGAAGACTTCCATGTCGACTGTGGACATGGAAGAGGCAGTGATGGCGGAGACAGAAGTGAAGAAAAGGTCCAAGTCATGAAGACGCGAAGTAGTTCTTGGCTTTGAAAACTTGAGTGCCAAGAAACCTAAATAAGAGAAGAACAAGTAATATATGAAGTAGAGGAAGAATATTGAACGGGGTTTAGAGAATTGTGAACGAACTTTAGCTAATTTTGCCACGAGTTTCTCCATATTATATTTTTTTTAGTGGGGTTTGATCATTGTTATTGGCTTAGAGTGTTGTTTATATATTACACATGAACATTCTTAGCCACATATATATTAATTACTATTACTATAAAGATGCTATTATGATTCACACGGAAACCGTGTTTTAGTAAATGCAAATGGAGCGGTCGAGTACGGCGACGACTCAAAATAACAATATTTAGTAAAGTTTTTATAAGTTTTTAGGCTATTAAATTGTTGGTAATTTTTACCCTATTAATTATATCTATAATAATTTTTTAACGAAATCTATAAATAAACACATTTTTACTCAAGTTTAACAATATGAGGGAGCTAGTGAGAGAAGGAAGAGACGAAAGTGGTAATATAAGGTGGAGAAAAGGATTCGTTCAAGCTTTTGATTGGTTCAATTTTAATAATGTGAATATGATTCTGTTTTCTGATTGGTTGTAATTGATGATGTGGGCTCATTGATTGATTTTTTTTGTTAGATCATATATATTTTATCATATGCTCTTTCTTTTATGTGGACAAGCTTTTACCTATACACTTGATAGAAGAATCCGAAATATATCAATTGTTATATTTTATCCACAATCTTTCACAACCCTTAGTAGGGAATGTTTTGCAATAAATAACTCATGAGTCATGACACACATGGCCAGTTCAACATAAATAATTGGACCATGTGGACATATTAAAATGGACCCTTCGTAAAAAAAAAATTAACCATGTTATGTGAACATAACAAATTTCAATAGTAAAAAAATATATCGGGAAAGTTCGACACCAACTACTTTTTAATAATATTGAAGAATATGTTTTCCTTGTGAATTATTAGAAATTTGTTTGACAAACTTTTATTTATGATTTTTTCTTCATCATATTATATTAATACAAATTTATCAAACATTTATTATAAAATAAATGTAGAAAATGTTTAATCATTATATTTGAAAATATTAATTTCTTGTAAGTTATGAGGGTAAGTTCAAGGAAGTGGACGACAATGTTGATGCTGCGAAGAAGGAGATGGTGGATTTGAAGGTTGAGGTCAAAGGAGAGGTGGTTCGACATAAGGAACTCAATCATTGCATTGTTGAGGCATCTCGGCATTCATCATCTTGTGGATCAGCCCATGTGTCCTTCTTTCGTGACAACTCCAGACGTGATACGAGTTCCTTCTCCTCCTAATCAGAATGAAAACTTCAGCAAACGGTGTGCTAATCTAGGGATATATATTAGTTTTATTTAAGACTTTTGTTGTGTTTAGTACAAAAGCATGTTATGTACTTTTAATACTTTAAATTTTTTGTTGTGTAGCATTACATTATTTGGAATGCTACAGTTAATGAATGTACCACAACTAAAAACGGTGGCAAAAATCGTGGGTAGCGCACGAAACACCACGGTATGAAAAAGCCACGCAACTATAGTCACAATTTTTCAAAGCCTAGTCCAACCGTGGCTTTATTCTCTATAGCCACGAAAACAACCGTTTTTATTCGGAGTGATTTTACTATTGATTATTCAATAAACTTTAGTCTAAATGATTTCTATCTCATCGTATTAAATAAAAAACATATAAAGGTTTATGAAAAATAAATGTAGAAAATGTTTGATATAGTTTTCTTTAGATGTGACATAACAAAATGGTTTTCTTTAGAAACGAAAAGTTTGTGTAATGAAAACATTTGTTGTTTTATACAATACATTCATGAATAAAACATAAAAACTAAAGATAAAAATGGAAATGAAAATAAGATACCGAAAAGAATGTAAATAAGTATAACTACAATTAAATGATAAAATATCTTACAAACTTTTCTGAACATACAATATAATTGAAATACATAATACCCATTTTAAGTAAGATAAACAAATGTTACATATATTTCTAACTATTTTAAATATCGCATCATTGTTCTAATTGTTTTTACAAACTTAGCTTTCAGTTCAAATATATAAATAATATTAAATAAAATGATATATAGATTATATTGATATATAAGTACATATGTCTTTTACTATTTTTATATCACTTGCATATAGTAAATAATAAACTAGAAACAAAAACAGCTCAACACCCATGTCCTCTCCCTAGTGTTTAATAAGCTAAGTATTTGGTTGCCAAAATAATACAAAAACTTTTTTTATTTGTTTAATTTAATTACATATTGCTTTATTTGCTCATGCCAAATAACAAACTATTAACTATATACTCATTTACTCAAATGGCCGTTAACTAATTGTTACTTATGTTTTTAATTTAAAATATTATTATGTTTTCGTAAGAAATGACTTCGAGAGGAGGAAATAAAACAATTTGTAATTTAAACGAACAAATAAAATAGTTCATATATTATTTTGGACAACAAAATACTTAATGTATTACAAAGCTAATAATAATCAGTGGCGGATCTAGGAAATATTTTTACCAGGGTCAAAAAACATAATACATGAAATTTAGGTGGTTCAATGAAAACAATTTTATACTATTAGGCATAACTTCTAAATAAATATAAAGAAATTTATATATTTTAGGTGGGTCAATTGACTTCTCACCCTTCACTACCTCCGCCACTGATAATAATTAAGTTATAGTATATATGAAACTTATATGCATGTAAAATTTGAAACGATGACTTATTATTTCTAAAGCCACGTGAGAGTTTCACGTATATGATTTATCTGTCGTCTAATATAATCTATTTTGAAATTGAGTCTTACAAAAATTAAAAGCAATATTTTTGGACCGTGAGCTTATTGCACCCCTTACACTCCTGGCAACGCCTGTCGCGATGACACGCTAAGGACCATTTTTGTCTTCTTGTTGTTATTTGAGAGATGGAATGAAATTAGGAGGACAAGTTTTGTATGTGTCAAAGAAGCTAGTATGACTGACTTATTGTAAAACCCCGATATATTGAATATAAATTGTTAATTGTATATGATGAAAATTAAAAGAATTAATTTGACTATCTATGTTATCAAAGTAAATTTATTTTTCGGTCACTTATCTTGAGAGAACTCCATAGATTAGCATGTTTCTGCTCAAACAATTTCAAGACGGGTGACCTATCGAGAAGTAATTCACGACGTTATGCAAATGAAGATAAAACACGTCGAAAAACCATCGGGTGATATCAAGTGTTAATTTTCATGATATCTTTATTGTCAAATCGAAATAATTTGAACTCTAATGATTGTGGTCGTAAATTGTAAGAGATAGTGTTTGATACGGATATGTTTCTGACCATTCGTGGTAGGTCCCTTTAGGTTGCTAATAAAAATTGGGTGAATTGGCTATATAGACCATTTTAGAAATATACCTAAAATTTGGACCATATACTATTTATTATTGTAAAATAGCCATGTATGAACCACCAACACTAATAGAAAATATGTCTAATAGAGAGAGCGAGAAAAATGTTGTGTAATAGAATTTGAGTGAGATTGAAAAATTACAAGTCAAATGAAAGCATTGATGTAGACAGTTTTGGAAAGTGTGAACATTTAAATATGTATATTTTCAAAGAGTTAGTTGTGAGAGTGTATATATATATATATATTTGTCTTTTTCCCTTTCTCTCTTTTTTTTACTTTTCTTTAATTTTACAATTTTTTTCTTTCTCTCTTTTACCTTTTTGTCTATATGTTATTTGTAAATATAACTATATTGTCTACCGGATTGATTGTATAAACAAGTTGTAAAATCAGATCATCAATTAAATTGTACAGTGGATGTTACTCGTCTGTATAATGGAACTGACATATTACTTTCATTAAATTGTACAAATAAATATTATTTGTAACTCTGTCCACTAAATTCCACTTCTGTAACAATCTCTTCCGCCCTTGGATCGACAAATGTCCCATCCTTTTGTGTGTGAGTCTTTCAGACAAGTTGAGTGAAAGCTGGTGGTTCATCAGTACCTGCCTCAACCATCTGCAAAACTAAAACTTTTAAAAGAAAGAATCAAACATATTAGCTGAGGATAAACAAGAAGGTTACCATGTCAAACTCATGCTTTAGGAAAGACTTGGGACCTCCACTATGCTTGTGCACCCCTAGGCCATCTGGATCAGATGTCCTAGACGCAGAAGCTTTCTTGCTCTTCTTTGCAGCTTCCTCGGTGTCCCAATACTCTAACATAAGCGTCCAATCTTGTTCACCAATGTACTTTGGTTTCTTCTTGTTTCTCCACGTCTTGCTGATACGTTCACAAATACTTGTCGTTGTCTCATGCTTCCAGTGAAAGTAGATAATAGCATGAATCCTTGGTTCCCAATAGTAGTTTTACTACAAGAAAACAAAAGCGTATTAGAAATGCATCAAACAAAAGGTATTAAATAAAAAACAAAACAGAAACAGATTTGACATTACCACAAAAGTGTGCCACCAAGTAGCTCTCCTATCCTCAGGGACATGTAGCCTTGCCATGTCTTTCTAACAAATCTGTTGACACATGGGTCCACACCAAACCTGAAACAAAAAATAAAAGCATCAGAGGGGAATTGATGAGGTTTAAGTAAGTGAGAGAAGAGAACATACCAAAGAGCCCATTAGCTTTCCTTGGATGGAGATGTGGTTGAGATTATCTCTGTGGAGCAGCTAACAATTGCTCCTCTGTCACTTGATTGAAGTTGTTGTTAGCAGCCGAGGCTGACGCGTTAAATCCAGTAGTCCCTGGTGGCATCTTTGGAAAGACAAGAGAGGGCAATGAAGTAAAATAAACTCAAAGTGCCACACACATACCCACACACACACAAACACAAACACATGCAACTACACACACAACCACATATATATCCACACACACAAACACATGCAACTACACACACAAACACAGAGATATCCACACACACACAAACAGAGGGACAAAAACAAACAATTAGCAACAAACATACGCTGAATCTCAAAGTATGTGTCAAACTTAAGCAATGAATACTTAGCAAGATATAGAGACCTAAACACAAAGACCTAAACCGACAGATACGTAAACACATAGATATCCACACACAAACATACACAAACAGAATGACAAGAACAAACAATTAGCAACACACATACGTTGAAACTCAAAGTTTCTCACAAACACAAGCAATTAACACTTACCAACCTACATACGGCGAAACTCAAATACCTAAACAGACAGAGACATTAACAAGACCTAAACCTCAAAGACCTAAACTGACAGAGACATAACGAAGACCTAAACTCAAACACAAACACAAGCACAAACAATTAGCAATTAGCTAGACACGGAGATGAAGGAGAAGGGCATAACCTGATGGATTCGAACGAAGAACTGTAAGATGAGCTCCTCCGGGATTGGATTGACCACGACCTCCTCCGGAAAGAGCACGACCACGACCTCTACCGGAACTCATTGACGAAGAAAGGATAGAGGCATAGAAGGAGAAATCGAAGGAAAGAAGAAGAAAAAGAAGAAGGATAAGGAGAAGAAGAAATCAGCGACGAAGAAGAAGGAGAAAAAGAAGAAGAAGAAGACAGAGAAGAAGGAGAAGGAGAAATTGGCGAAGAGAAGGAGGAGAAGGAGAAATCGGCGAAGAGAAGGAGGAGAAGGAGAAATCGGCGAAGAGAAGGAGGAGAAGGAGAAATCGGCGAAGAAAGAAGTTTCTAAGTGTGGAAGGAGATTTGTTTGACGCCCTAATATAAAGCCACGGTTTAAAACCGTGGCTTTTCCGTGGCTATTTTAAATAAAGCCACAAATTCAAATAGTGGCTTATCCGTGGCTTTGTCTTTTTTTCTTTAGTGTTTAGAGCTAAGGGTTTATGTTTAGGGTTTAGGTTTTAGTTTATAAGGGTTTAGGTTTAAGTTTATAATTTTGTTTATTTTAGGGTATAGGTTATACAAAATCATCATTAGAATTTAAACTAAATGCTTAAATATCTTACAAAATCATTAATATCATACAAAATGTATAAATATATTACAAATTCATTCCATATCATACAAAATGTATAAATATCTTAAAAAGTCATTATTGAATATCATACGAAATGCATAAATATATTACAAAATCATTAATATCATACAAAATACAAAATATCTTACAATAACCTCTATAAGGGTAACTCTGAATCTGAATCTCCGCTAGAATCTTCCAATTCGTCTTCTGTTATGTATTCATCATTAGGAGGCTCGACATGTATTGAATCGAAATCTAAATCATCTTCCACGACATGTGATTCTACACGAATAATGCCACTCGGGACGACATTCTAATTGTGTGTGTCATCTTGTAAAGCAGTCAGAGCATCTTCAGATGTTTCACGAACCCCACGAGCCATAACTTTAGTAAAAACCCACCATTCATTTGCCGCATATCGACCCTCACGAGGATAAGGAACAAAACAAACTTGATCACAATTACTAGATAGTATGAAAGGATCATATTTCTCGTATCTTCTAGGTGCGATTTCGATAATACATGATGGGTGTTTTCGAATGCCCCGACCTAAAGTTGTATCAAACCACTTGCATTTGAAAATCATTGCATTGAGACCAACAGATCCAGGGTACTCGATCATCATTATGTCTTCTATCAACCCGTAATAATCTATATCAGAGGTTCCGGTGACGTAGACACCATAGTTTTGACTTTTCCTATCTTTGCCATATTTTTCTGTGCGGAAAGAATAATCTCGTGATCGATACATAAGCCAGGAAGTGTAACTACGTTTACACTACAAGAAAACAAGCAATTTACGACTGCTAAATTAGTCGTTTATTAGTCGTGAATGAACATGAAGCGACTGTTTTACGACTAAACCAGGTAGTCGGAAATCCTTAGTCGCTAAACTGAGTAGTCGTATTGTAGTCGCCATTTGGCGACTACAATACGACTACTACAAGTTGTCGTCAAACAGTCGCAATATAGTCACTGTATAGTAAGACTATTTAACGACTAAACAACGACTAAAAGAAACGAATAAGCGAACCATTTGATAGTCGTAACGTAGTCGTCAAATATAGTGACTATTTGGCGACTGATTTAAGATTAAAATGTGTTTCTTAAGGTGGTCGGTAAATAGTCGTATACTTTTAGTGACTAAATTACGACCATGTAACGACTAATTTGCTCGAAGAAAATTATTGTATTTAGTCGCAAAATAGACGTTAATAGTTTGCGACTACTCAACGATTGTTTTGCGACTACATAACGACTGAATAATGACTATTTAGCGACTTCATTTAGTTAAAAACTGTACATTTGGTATTTGTTTTGTTTGTTATTGCCATTTTAATTTATTCACTAACCTGCTGTAATCAAAATGATAATGTTATCATAACTTATAATTAACATCAAACAACATACATAAAAGAGAATTCACATACAATAAAATTAACATTAACTTCCAAAAATTAAAGTGTTTTGTTCATGAAAAAGAGATTAAGTAACCTAAGAAGAAGGGGAACTTGATCGAGGTGTGGTGGTGTCTTGAGCTGTTTCATTCTCCATGAAGTCAAAAAAATGCCGGATCGTTTTGCGCAAATACTTCTCCACCAAGGACAATTGTGCGACCTTCGCTCGTTGTTCTTCCAAAGCTTTTTGATGCTCTTCTTCCTGCCTTTTATTAGTAAGAGCTTGTTCTTCGATTTGTTGTTGTGCTCTCTTCAGCTGCTCTTGCATAGACATAAACATTGAAGAATCCCCTTGTGTGTTGCTCATGCCGAGACCTGTCCCTTGAGGCTTCCAAGTCCATAGATATTGCCACGTGAATCCTTTTCGGTAGATCGTGAATAGAAAGAGCAAAACAATAGACAAAACCAATAAAAATTAAAGTGTATGAATGTTGGTTATGAAAAAATGTTTTATTTTACCTCAAGAAAGATGGCGGTATAGTCATCATGTGTGAGCTCACGAGGTCGCGAAGCACCGTCTGAAATGGCAGAGTTCTCTTCTTCGAGGCGAGACAATTTATCTTGCAAGTTCTTCTCATAGTTTGACGCAATCTTCTCCGCTTTCTTATCCACATATGTACCATACGGCTTTGTGTGTGTGTCTTAATGAAAACCTCACCAATAGACACCGGCCTTCCTAATTTCTCTTCCTACAATGTTACAAAACAAAGTTAAAGTTAAAGAGGTGAATAATAATTAAAGGACACATCTATTTTTGTTACTAACCATTCCATATTGGATTTGTTGGTACGAGGTCGGTCCCGATAAGTGGATGTGATGACCGAGACCACCACATTGAGACATACGAGCCTGAGAATAAGTCAAACTCTTATCTTTTGCTTCGTTTGAATCCCAATATGTCGTCATATCTTTCCAGAGAGTTTCGCCGATCCATGTTGGGCGTTGTCGACTAGTCCTCACAGCAGAAACCATGTCTTTCATACGACGTTGACAGATATTCACAAAATTTTGTTGAACTGTCCCGGTTATCAATGGATCCCAAGTGTGAGTTTTCTACAAAACAAAGAGTATACATTTATGTTAGGTAAAAAAATGTAGAGAAAGCTATGAGAAAGCTAAATTTACCGCGAACTCGAGAAAGTATCTCTCTTGTCTATCCCGAGGCACACAAGTCCAGCTATAGAAGGGACCATCAAACTTGTTCGTAAAAACTTTAGTTATCTTACGAACAAGCTTAGAACCCTTGTCGCGAGTAAACCTGTAAAAGTACAAAAGCAATGCAAAACAAGAGAACAAAAGACAATGAATCATGTATCAATGAACAAGACAAATGAACATATCATTCAACAAGTACTCTCAGCCATATGATTAGCAACAAAACACAACAAAACATGAATCAATGAGACAATACAAAACGAATCATTGAAGAAAAGAGTCATACCAAGTAGTGTTTGGCATCAGCGCGGGAGAGAGAACTGTCACAAAGCTCTCACGTCCTGGCATTGTCAACAAAGAGTTTAATGTCGTTAGCGTATCCAGCTGAAGCTCCGGGACAATGTCCGTAGCGTCGTGGAAGTTATTTTCTTCTGAAGACGGACGACTATGGGTTCCGAATGATGATTTCCCGAGTTCTCTTGATTGGGCGAGTCCTGGAATAGGGTGATAGGCGGTGGATAATCACGGACTCCCGGTGGTGGCGGCTTTGAAGGTCCAGCGTGTTCTTCAGTCGAGTGATTAACCACGGGATTGGCTTGGGCTGGCGTGAAGTTGTACTGAGCAGGAAGAGATGGTCTTTTAGGCAACGCCGGAGTCAACGCAGCGTTGGGGACAATTTTCCTCTTTCGGCCTCCATTCATCGTGACGACAGAGAGGAGAAGACGCGGCGAGGAGAGGAGAAGACACGACGAGGAGAGGAGAAGACGCGGCGAGGAGAGGAGAATCGCGGCGAGGAGAGGAGAATCGCGGCGAGGAGAAGACGAATCGCGGCGAGGAGAGGAGAAGACGCGGCGAGTAGAGGAGAAGACGCGACAAGGAGAGGAGAAGACACGGCGAGGAGAGGAGAAGACGCGGAGAGGAGAGGAGAATCGCGGCGAGGAGAGGGCGGCGAGGAGAAGACGAATCGCGGCGAGGAGAGGAGAAGACGCGGCGAGGAGAGGAGAAGCGCTGCGATTAAAGAAATGTCGAAGAAATTAGGTTTAGTAATTGGGAAAAAATTCAGTCGCTTAACAGTCGCTAAATATGTAGTCGCTAAACAGTCGCTATACTCTAGTCGCTAAACAGTCGCTAAACATGTAGTCGCTAACTAGTAACTAAATTAAATGATTTTACAACAAATTTTACTTAGTATTTACTACTATGTATTACAAAAAAATTAGGAAAACTAATATTTATTTCAATTTTATTTTAATACATTAATAATAATACATTATTTCGAATTTTACAAATACATTAATAATACATTATTTCGAATTTTACAAATACATTATACGACAAATTAATCTTCGTCTTCTGTTTCATCATCAGAAGAAGATAAATTACATTGAAACTCATCTTCTGGTTCTGCATCTCCGACATTGTAATCAAGATTTATTCGGTTAACTCCTTCTTCAAAATTGTCGAGTTCGAGATCTTCAATTGTAGTCAACATTACACCATCGTCATTTTCTGTTTGCAAAAGTGTTGGTCGTTGTTCACATATTGCACCTCTATGTTTTTCCTCGGATTGAAATTTACAACATTCAACCACGCTTTTTTCGGCTTCTTTACGTACGGGTACGGAATATAACAAACCTGATGCGCTTGAGAGGCTTTTTGCAAGATTAAAAAGTTTAAGTTACATATAAGATATATATGATAATAATATTATTTAACGTGTATATATATATGTATATATGTATACGTACCTAAAATAAATGGTTCATACTTATTGTATTTTCTCGATGAAAGAACGTCTACAACACCACCATTGCTCCTAAGAGTGCCTCTACCAATAACAAGATCATACCACTGACACTTAAATAGTGTGATTCTTAAATTGACCATCCCCTCGTACTCAAGTTCCATTATATCGCTAGAGTTCCATAGAAATCCGCTACATCGATGCATCCGTGTAATTTTCACCTTTAACACTGACCCCGTAGTTACATGTCCTTCGTCCAGCGCCGTGATTTTCCGTATGAAACAAATAGCCTCTTGTAAAATACATTGGCCATGTTTTGACCTTGTTCAAAGGTCCATGGACTAGGTCTTGAACCCATGCAGGAAATGGATTTGTGGCATTCCAATAAGTAACCTGCATATATATATATATGTATGGAAACTAATCAGAAAAACTTGTGTAAAATAGACGTAAATAACATTAACATACATATGACTATATTATTTACTTACATAATCTTTCACCCATAAATGATATTCGTCACTCTTTCTTTTTATAGAGAGTTCTTTTTCGGTAAGTCCTGTATATTTGTCTGTGATAAAATCCTCGAACATGCTATATATTCAACAATTATATAAATATGTGTTGAGAAATTGTGTATTTATTTACATGAAAAGGTGAAGAAGTTTATGTACCGCTCAATAGGCTGAAAATAATCACAATTTCTCAGCACATATGAGTGTGCGCATTGATAGTCTCTCTCGAAAGCCAAAGCTCATGCATTTCCCCACTTGGGCGACCTGGTTGAGTAAATATCAAAGGAACTCCGGGGGGGACATTATATACAGGGACATCACCTTCATCAAATCTAGTTAACCTGCATAATAAATCACTTTTAAGTAATTCATATTAATTAATATATTCCGCAAAGTATATATTGTTCATTTACCTTGACTTTGTTTGTATATTCGCGGCAAAGTATTGTTCAGAAAAATATGTCATCTCGTCATTGATATATGATTGAACAATTGATCCCGCTGCATACCTTTTGTTCTTCGCTTTGGCTTTCAACTTTTTGAAAAACCTTTCGAAAGGATACATCCACCTATACTGGACATGACCTCCCAATTCAGCTTCGTATGGGAGATGTATAGATAGGTGTTCCATCACATCGAAAAACGATGGCGGGAAGATCTTCTCCAAATTGCATAGGATTATAATTATGTTATGTTTTAGAATTTGAACGCGAGTTGTGTGCAAAGTTCTTGAACATAAATCTCGAAAAATTGCTCTAACCCCTGCATTATATATATAGGTAATTGCATCGAACTGTTAATTATTCAAAAATTAATATATTAGAACGTAAATGAATTCGTACCTGATATCGCTTGGTGGACATTGCGGTGTAAGAGTTCTGCAAAGATAAATGGAAGTAGTCGCTCCATAAACACATGAAAATCATGGCTCTTCATGCCTGAAAGCTTTCCATTCTCTATATCAACACAATTAGCCAAGTCTGAAGCATAACCATCTGGAAATTTAACCGAATGTTTCAAACATTCGAGTAAACTTGTTCTCGCAACTTCTGTCAATGTATAGGGTGGAAAAGGACACTACAAGAATGCAGGCTATTTCCGACCGTAGGTTTGGTCGGAAATCGGTCGGAAATGTCTATTTCCGACGGATTTTCGACCAAAATTGCCTCGTCGGTTTCAGATCGTCGGAAACCGGTTTTGGTCGGAAAGTGGTCGGAAATTTCCGACCATAATTGTGGTCGGAAATTTCCGACCACTCTCCTACCAAAATGTGGTCGGAAATTTCCGACCACTATCCTACGGAAATGTGGTCGGAAATTTCCGACCACCTTTCCGACCACATTTTCCGACCACATTTCCGACCACATTTTCCGACCACATTTCCGACCACATTTTCCGACGGATTTCCAACGGAAATAAATTTATTTTAAAAAATTAAATTAAATTTCCTACGGATTTCCGACGGAAATAAATAAATTTAAAAAAAAATTAATTTACATTTCCGACGGATTTCCGACGGAAACAAATAATTGTTTTTTAAAAAATATATTACATTTCCGACGGAAATCCGACGGAAATAAATATTACATTTCCGACGGATTTCCGACGGAAATGAATATTTTTTTTAAAAAAATAAATAAATATTTCCGACGGAAGTAAATTTTAAAATAAAAAAAAATTTATTAAAAATACGAATATTAAAAAAAAAATTACAAAAAACGAAAATTAAAAAAAAACGAAAATTAAAAAACGAAAATTAAAAAAAATTACAAAAAAGAGAAAAAAACAAATAATGAAAATAAAAACTAAATTCCCGTTCCCGACCCCGAACCGATCCCGGAGGATAATCGGGGAAACGGTTTCATCAAATACTCATTCATCTTCCGGATTTGAGCGCTTGTTTCTTGCCGGATCTCGCTCAATTGCTTCATCTTTTTCTTTATTCGCATTTCGAAGCGCATCTTTCAGCTCGCAGATCTCGAGAAGAAGCGATGGATCGGTGTTTGGTACGTAAGGCAAAGACGTCTCTTGGGATTCGGGAAGGGTCCCTAAACCGTAAGGTTTACCTCGATACATAGGAGTCTCCTACGATCGGAAATTTAAATTATTAATATAATTATATTATTTTAAAAAAAATATTTAAATATAAAATATTACCTCGAGAACCAACCGGTTTATTTCCGAATTGGTTAGGGTGTTGGAACCGGTTGATTCGTCGGAAGATTGAGTTAACCGGGTGACTTTCGTTTGCACCCGTTCGACGACGTTACGAACCTTAGGTATAATTTCACCCGTCTTTTTGTTGGTATGGGTGGTCTCCATAACCTTCAACCAATGAGGTTCGTGACCACCCTCTCGGACTCTCTATTACGGAATTAAAATTTAAATGTTAGTATGATTAATCATAATTATTATAATTTGTATATATTTAGTTGGTTTAAAATATACCATGACATCCGAGATTTGTTCGAAAGTGTTTGCGCCGGCATTGTGAGTTGGAGGCGCCTTCTCGATGGACCCGTCCCCACCTCTGCGGTTTGTGGCGTTTCGCTTGGCTTTTTTTCCGGCCGCTTCCGTCGTCCAATAGTTTTTAAACCCGTCCCAAACGAAGGGTTTAGGAACGAAGGTTTTTTCCCCACCCAAACGCCATTTTTCCTTCCACTCGAACATATGATTCGAGTAGGAAGTCGCACAAGCCTTGTCAAATTCTTCTTGAATTTGACTAGTGAGTTGTGGTTCCCAATTAAACTCTTGCTGGAAATTTAAAGTTTATAAATAAATTTCATAAGTTTTTTTTTATTTATTTAATAATTTTTTGAGTAAATAAAAAAATTTATTTACTAACCGCAAAAGAACGGAACCATATTTCCCGAAGTTCGGCTGGGAAATCTCGGTATTTTGGATACGGAGCGGGTAACATTCCGTGGATGCATTTAAGAATAGCTTTTGGGATTTTTCCCTCATGTCTAAACCTTAAATTATTTTATAACTAATAATTAATATTTTTAGGTATTATTTTTTTGTAAATTTAAATGTTTGTAAATATTTACCAAGTGACTCGGTTACTGGGAAAGGCTTCAAAGTTGGGATCGAGCCGAATCAGTCTCTCCCGTCCTTCCTGCTGGACCAAATCTTCAACAGACATTCTCACGGATTGTGAGGATCCAATACCATCATTAGACCTAAAACATTAAAAACATATAAAAAAAACAAATTAGTATTAATTAAAAAAACAAATATAAATAATATTTTTAAAAAATGATTTATAAGAATAAAATTACATTTTTTGGAGAGATTTTGGAGAGAATTTGGAAAATTTTCGTAAGTGTTTTAGAGAGATTTTTAGAGAGATGTTTAGAGAGATGTTTGAGTTGTGAAAAAAAATGAAAGGGAAGGGGGGTATATATATACTAAAATTTCCGACCGAAATTTCGGTCGGAAAACGGTAGGAAATGCAAAATTGACCGCCAAAGTGAAAAATTTGGCGGAAAAAGAGCGGTCAAATTCATTGTGGTCGGGAAATCGGTAGGAATTTCCTACCGATTTCCGACCACAATAATTAATTATTTTAATTATTTAATTGTGGTCGGAAATTGGTAGGAAATTACTACCAATTTTCGACCACAATAAATTAGTTATTTTAAAATTTAATTTCCTACCATGCGAACACTTAGCAGTTTCGGGTAAATTTCAAGAACTACGGTCGAATAAAAACGTATTTCGAATAGGTTTAATGGAGTGTTTATATAAGATTTCTTGAACATAACAATATATAAGTATAATATGTTTCACGTTTTCAAATGTTTTTATGAAAATACCAAAATTTTGAAAAAACATATGAAAGTTACATAACTAACTTGTAATGAAACATATATTGATAAAAATTAAAACTATTTTGCATTTTATGATCATTTTAGACATTTTGTAGAGTTTATTTTATTTCTAAAACGTATTATATAAAGGTATTTCATTGATTCGACAAAAAAAAACATCATTTTGAAATGAAACCCTATAATGGTCGGAACGCTAGTGTTCGGATGGATTAAATTAAATGACATGCATTTTCCGTTTTCGGAAATTCGGTCGAAATTCCTACCGAATTCCGACCACAATAAATTAATTATGTTAAAATGTAATTGTGGTCGGAAATTGGTCGGAAATTTCTACCAATTTCCGACCACAATTAATTAATTATATAAAAATTTAAATGTGGTCGGAATTCGGTAGGAATTTCCGACCGAATTCCGACGGAAAATGCATGTCATTTAATCCATCCGAACACTTAGCAGTTTCGGGTAAATTTCAAGAACTACGGTCGGAAATCGGTAGGAAATTCCTACCGATTTCCGACCGAAGTTCGTGATTTAGGGTATATTTAGTGTTTCGCATAAAAACGAATTTCGAATAGGTTTAATGGAGTGTTTATATAAGATTTCTTGAACATAACAATATATAAGTATAATATGTTTCACGTTTTCAAATATTTTTATAAAAATACCAAAATTTTGAAAAAACATATGAAAGTTACTTAACTAAGTTGTAATGAAACATATATTTATAAAAATTAAAACTATTTTGCATTTTATGATCATTTTAGACATTTGTAGAGTTTATTTTATTTCTAAAACGTATTGTATAAATGTATTTTTTATTGATTCGACAAAAAAAAAACATCATTTTGAAATGAAACCCTATAACGGTCGGAATTCGGTCGGAAATTTCCTACCGATTTCCGACCACAAATCAAAAACGGTAGGAATTCGGTCGTAAATTTCCTACCGAATTCCGACCGAATTTGGGGTTTCGATTTAGTACGAGGTAATTTAGTTTTGGCGGCTATCGACGGATTTCCGACCGATTTCCGACCGTTTTTTTAAAAATTAAAAAAAAATAATAATTTTTTTAAAATTACTCGATTTGGTACGAGGTAATCGAGTTTCGACCGATTTCCGACCGAATTCCCGACCCGCAGTGTAAAAAAATAAAAAAAAATTTAAAAATTTGAAAACGTGTAAAATTTTTGAAAACTCGTTGAAACCTATTTAATTGAAAAGTCTTTGAAAACTCTTTCAAAAAGTGTAAAAGAATTTAAAACTCTTTGAAAACTTTTTTTTTAAAACTCTTTGAAAACTCTTTGAAAAATTGTAAAATATTTGAAAATTCGTTGAAAACTATTTGATAAATCTTTGAAAACTCTTTGAAAAAGTGTTAAAGAATTTAAAACTCTTTAAAAAACTTGTTGAAAACTTATTGTAAAATCTTTAAAAACTATTTCAAAACTCTTAATTTGAAAAGTCTTTGAAAAGTGTTTTAAAAATATTTTCAAAAAAATTTGAACTTTTTTTCAAACATTTCATTCGGATTCGGTTGAGTCTTCGGTGCGAATCAAATCCCTCCTCAAATTCTCCAACCTCTTCTTCGGATTCTTCATGTACAACAAAATCAGCATCTTCTCGTTAAATCTACAACCAAATCCACTTGTAATGAAACATCCACTTCTCCCAAATGCCCAACCGTTGTCGCTTGCAAAGGAGGATCGACCTCGAAGAACTACCATGAACTCTTCCCCTCGGGTTTATTTCGTAACAACTATCCAAGGATCCCGTCTGCCGTGTGGTCGCGGATAAGTCATGTATGATACTTGGTTGGCCTCGCGATCCAAGAATGAACGGATAATATTTTTGTAACCTCCTCCGAGAATGTATTGTAGTAACACCAAACTCGTCTGTACGTACACCATGTCCTGCAACGGGGCTATACCAATCACAATATAACGTAACACATCTTAAATCGAGCATCCCGCTATAATGCACTTCTAATATCTCATGTAATACCCCGTAGTAAACCAAATCTCCGGCTACCGCTGACACCCCATGGTTTGTCGTCGACCTTGAATTTCCCTCACGAAATATTTTAAAAGCGTATCCACGCGTGCAGTACATCGGGTGTGAAACAACAATATATTGTGGACCGTTCACCACCTCTTCTAACCATGTTGGAATTAACTCTCCTTCGCGCCGCTCGCCGTAAACATATAACTTTAACCATTCTCGCAAATTCTCTTTCTTTGACTTCATTTAATTCATTGTCCGTTGCTTCCGAATGTTCAAATCGTTTTTGCGCCATGTAAATCTCCTCGTACGGCACCAAATCTTCGCAGTTGGTCAAAATATACATGTGCACATTAGCATGCTCAACCTCGCCGAGTCTTCGCCTTTTACCCTTTCCACTTAAACGCCCAACCTGTCTAAAAAGTTCGGTACATATACAGGATAACAAGCATGCACTCCTCCATCATCATGTCGTTTTTGTTTTCCACTCTTTGTTTGGGTTTGTGGTGGAAAGTAGTATCCAAACTAAGTTAGATCTCTCTTCGTTTATGCTTTGGGCAATAATTGAACCTTCAACCCTCGCTAAATTCTTCACTTTTTTCTTCAAATGGTACATGTAGCGCTCGAAAGGGATACATCCACCGATATTGAACAGACCACCAAGTTCTACTTCCCGAGGCAAGTGAATTGGCAAATGTTCCATAACGTCGAAGAAAGAAGGCGAAAATATCTTCTCTAGGTTGCACAATATCACAGGGATCTTCTCGTTAAGATTTCGGATTTCTTCGGCGGAAAGGGATCTCGCAGAAATGTCTCTGAAAAAAGCTCATATTCCTGCAATCGCTTCATGGACTTTTTGCGGAAGAAGCCCGTCGAATGCAAATGGAAGAATACGTAGCATAAAAACATGACAATCATGACTCTTCATCCCTGAAAACTTACCTTCTCCACGATCAACACAGTTTCTAAGGTTAGAAGAGTAACCATCCGGAAACTTAACACTGTCCATTATCCAGCCTAAAGAATTCATGCTTTGCCGAAGCGTTTAACCGAAATTCCTACCGATTTCCGACCACAATGAATTTTGACCGCCAAACTGAAAAAATTTGGCGAAAAAAAGAGCGGTCAAAATTATTGTGGTCGAAATTCGGTAGGAATTTCCGACCGATTTCCGACCACAATAATTAATTATATTATTATCATAATATTGTACATTACTACTACTAGGATAATTTACCATCAAATCATTTTTCCCATGAGAATACCATATTTTATACCCCGGCGTAAAACCAACATTATATAAATGCTTCCATACTACTTTTACCAAAACATTTCTACGATTATCGCTATTTTTACAAGGACAATACATTTTACCTGTTGCTACGGTTCTTTCTTGAATTGCGGCAAACTCCATAAATTGTTTAAGCCCCTCCGCAAATTCTTCCGAAAGTAATCCCGTCGCCGGATCTTTATGATTTCCATCCATCCACGATCTAAAATAACTCATTATAATAATTTTTATTGAATTTTGTGGTAAATGGAGATTGATAAGAGAAATTGTTAATTTGTATTGAATTTTGTGGTAAATGGAGATTGATAAGAGAAATTGTGAGAAAGAAGAAGTGAGGATGTGATATATATAAGAAAAATTTCCTACCGATTTCCGACCGATTTCCTACCACAATTGATCCGTTGCACAACGGTAACGAAACGTTAAAATATCGGTCGGAAATCGGTCGGAAATTATTTCCGTCGGAAATTGGACTTTTTGCGGAAGAAGCCCGTCGAATGCAAATGGAAGAATACGTTGCATAACAACATGACAATCATGACTCTTCATCCCTGAAAACTTACCTTCTCCACGATCAACACAGTTTCTAAGGTTAGAAGAGTAACCATCCGGAAACTTAACACTGTCCATTATCCAGCTAAAGAATTCATGCTTTGCTGAAGCGTTTAACCGAAATTCCTACCGATTTCCGACCACAATGAATTTTGACCGCCAAACTGAAAAAATTTGGCGAAAAAAAGAGCGGTCAAAATTATTGTGGTCGGAATTCGGTAGGAATTTCCGACCGATTTCCGACCACAATAATTAATTATATTATTATCATAATATTGTACATTACTACTACTAGGATAATTTACCATCAAATCATTTTCCCCATGAGAATACCATATTTTATACCCCGGCGTAAAACCAACATTATATAAATGCTTCCATACTACTTTTACCAAAACATTTCTACGATTATCGCAATTTTTACAAGGACAATACATTTTACCTGTGCTACGGTTCTTTCTTGAATTGCGGCAAACTCCATAAATTGTTTAAGCCCCTCCGCAAATTCTTCCGAAAGTAATCCCGTCGCGCGGATCTTTATGATTTCCATCCATCCACGATCTAAAATAACTCATTATAATAATTTTTATTGAATTTTGTGGTAAATGGAGATTGATAAGAGAAATTGTTAATTTGTATTGAATTTTGTGGTAAATGGAGATTGATAAGAGAAATTGTGAGAAAGAAGAAGTGAGGATGTGATATATATAAGAAAAATTTCCTACCGATTTCCGACCGATTTCCTACCACAATTGATCTGTTGCACAACGGTAACGAAACGTTAAAATATCGGTCGGGAAATCGGTCGGAAATTATTTCCGTCGGAATTGGTCGGAAATTGGTAGGAAATTTCCTACCAATTTCCGACGGATTACATTTCCGACCGATTTCCGACCGATATTTTAACGTTTCGTTTCCGTTGTGCAACGGATCAATTGTGGTAGGAAATCGGTCGGAAATCGGTAGAAAATTTTTCGACGGAATTCCGACCAAATAAATTCCGACGGAAATCCGACCGGATTTCCTACCAAATTCCGACCAAATTTTTGTGTCGGATTTCCGTCGGAAATTTCCGACCGATTTCCGACCAATATCCATGTAGTCGGAAATCGGTCGGAAAGTGGTCGGAAATTTCCGACCACGTTTTTACGGTCGGAAATGTGGTAGGAAATTACCCTGTTTTCTTGTAGTGGGAGCCCTGCCTTCACTATCAATGTGTAAGTGTGGCCGAGCACAAAATCGTTCAATATCCCATCTTGACATGATGTTGTCTTTTGTTTTGCCCTTCACACTCATAAGAGTATTCATGATGTTATCAAAAAAAAATTTTTCCGTATGCATCACATCAATATTATGTCGAAGATTAAGGTCCCTCCAATACGGCAGCTCCCAAAATATACTTTCCTTGTGCCAATTATGTTCCTTCCCATAGCCACGTATCTTTTTGTCGTGACCATTTCCACCCACGATCTTAGTTCTCGGAGGATTTACACCTTCTACCCGCACACAATAAACTTGCTCACCGGTCAAAGACTGAGGTGGGTACTCTCTTGATGCGTCTTTTCCTTTCAAAAAGTCTTTTTTATTCCTTCTTAGTGGATGTCCATAAGGAAGAAATCTTCGATAACAATCAAACCAACATGTCTTCTTTCCATTTGGTAGATAAAAAGACTTTGTATCTTCCATGCAAACCGACAAGACAATTTACCATGGGTTGTCCATCCCGATAACATGCCATATGCCGGAAAGTCGCTTATCGTCCACATAAGCACTGCTTTTAAATTAAAATTTTGATTTAACGACACATCGTATGGATCGACTCCAGTAGACCACAACTCTTTTAACTCAACAATAAGAGGTTGGAGAAAGACATCAAGACTAGCTCGCGGATGATTAGGCCCAGAATTCAGAATAGTAAGAAACAAGTACTCTTCATTCATGCACATACCAGAGGGTAGATTATATGGTGTCAAGATCACATGCCACAATGAATGATTACGAGACATGCCAAATGGATTAAACCCATCTGTACACAATCCAAGGTAAACATTTCGTGGTTCAAGAAGAACCGAGGATGTTGATTTTGAAAATATTTCCATTCCGCCGCATCGGAAGGATGACTCATTACTCCCTCATTTGCTTCGTGCTCGGCATGCCATCTCATTGCCGCTTGCAGTTTTGTGGCTCTGATACATTTTCTTCAATCTGTCAGCAACTGGTAAATACCACATACGACTATATGGAACTTTCGTTCTACGTTTGTCGTTCTTAGGTTTCCATCTTTGTGCACCACAAAAATACATTTTTCTTCGTTTTCGTATTCTTTCCAGAATATCATACAATTGTTAAGACAAACATCAATTGTATGATACGGAAGACCTAAATTGCGCATCAACTTCTCAGTTTCGTATTGAGAATCGGTAGACTTGTTTCCTTCTGGTAAATAATCTGTCAGTAAATCGCAAACCGAATCTACTAACTTTTCACTCATATTATATTCAGCCTTATTTTGCATGACTCGAGCAACTAAAGATAACTGCGAGTGACCTTCACGACAACCATCATATAATGGATCTTTTGCACCTTCTAACAAGTTGTAAAATTTCTTTGAATGGTTAAATATTGGTTCTTCTACATTTGCATAACTACCTTCTTGATGATAATTTTCATCAAAGCCCATGTTTTCACGAAATGCATCATTAACCATATCCACATACCTATCTTCAACTACATGGCTCCCACTTATATATGTAGGATCAATGTAGCTAGTTCCTAAATCGATATTGATTTCTTCCCCATGCTTATACCAAACAAAATAATCTGGCATAAACCCTCTACTATAAAGATGGTTCCAAATTCTTGTCCCGGGGAGAAATTTTTCGTTTTTGCAAACACTACAAGGGCAGAAAAACTTACCCCCGTTATCTTGTGTTAGAGACTGACTATTTGCAAACGTCATGAACTGCTCCACTCCTAATCTGAACTCTTCTGAAAAATTTCCGGTATCTTCATCGATCCGCCGATACATCCACTCCCGAGAATTGTTATAATGACTCGACATTATACAATCATATGAAAAAGAGAATTTGAGATATCAAATTATATGATAAGAACCGTTTTCTTTTATGTTGGAGAAGGAGATGTTTGTGGGTTGTTGAGGAAGGGAAGTGGTTGAGCTTTCTTTATAAAGAAACTAATAAGCGACTACATAGCGACTAAAACTATGTAGTCGCCAAAAACCAGTATACCTACCAACAAAACACGTGTTTTTTGCACCTAACAAAGACGACTGATTTCCGACTATATAATGACCCGCCGGAAAAGTAGTTATATAGTCGCTAAAAACCGACTATTTTACGACTTTTCGACATAGTCACAAATTAGCGACTAATTACCGACTTCATTCAAAAATATTTTTCTCATAAAGATATTAGTCATATATCAGTCGTTAAATTACGACTACATTACCGATTACTGTTTGTAGTCGTTAAATAACGACTGATATATGACTATATCTCTGTAGTCGTTATACAATCGTATAATAGTCGTTAAATAGTCATCAAAGTTGGCGACTAATTGTTTAGTCGCTATATGTAGTCGGAAAATCGTTGTTTTCTTGTAGTGTTAGGACCTTGTACGAAATTCAACATCCAAAAAGGAAATGTATAGGAAGAAGAGGCTTCATTAATATGCAAAATGAATAAAGTCCACATAACTAAGCAAGTATAGTATGATTAATAATGACTTTATAAATGTTACACTTACATAGTCTTTACACCATTGAGCAAAGTGTTGGTCTTTCGCATTTTGCATGATGTTACTGCTTATTCCAGGGTTGGATTCCATCACGAATTGTTCGAACATCCTGTAAAATATTTAAAGATAGAATGTAATTGAGGTTGCATGGTCATAAACAATTTATATAATTTAATGAATATTGTACCTTTCATAAGGCTCAAACTGGTCACAGTTTAGCAACATAAACGTTTGGAGAACGGTGTAGTCATCATCTGTAAACCAACCATCTTTTGCTTTTCCACTTACTCGACCTTCATGGTGAAACAAGTCAAGCACTTCTGGATCTAAATAAGTAAATCAAATTTCTCTGTTTACAGATTCTTGCACCACTTCGGGATGTACAAAATAACTTGACGCTGCATGAGTAATTTCCTCCATTATACACTGAGCAACAATCGAGCCTCCAACGTGTGCCTTGTTCTTAACTTTTTTCTTCAGGTGATACATTTATCTTTCGAAAGGATACATCCATCGATACTGAACCGGACCACCTAAAGTTGCTTCATCGGGTAAATGCACATGTAGATGTTCCATAACATCAAAGAACGAAGGTGGAAAGAGCTTTTCTAAATTGCAAATATTCAAAGCAATATTTGATTTCAAAATAGCAACATCTTCGTTTCGTAAGGTCTTCGAAGATAGGTCCCGGAAAAAATTGCAATATCTGCATATATTTCACAAAAAAATCAATGTCAGAGTATTCATTATGGTTCCAGTCATTTGACAAATTGTGTAATGTAATAGTTTACATGTTATATAAGTGTGCATCCGTGGGCTTGAAAGTATAAACTTGTTTAAGGGTAAAAGTTTACCTGAGATAGCAACATGAACGGGTTTTGGAAGAAGCTCTTCAAATGCAAAAGGAAGAAGTCGTTGCATTATGACGTGGCAGTCATGACTTTTTAAACCCGATAACTTAGAATGGTTGTCATCTACACAACGGCCAAACGTTGATGAATATCCATCAGGAAATTTAATCTCATTTTTCATCCACCGAAGAATAATCTTCTTCCTCTCATGCGATAACCAAAATATCGGTGCGATCATCTTACCACTCTCGGTAATATGAGCTTCAGGTCAGTTACATATTTCCGGGAGATCCAATCTCGATTTAAAGTTGTCTTTTGATTTTTCAATAACATTTATCACAGTGTTGCTCACATTATCAAAGAAGTTCTTCTCAATGTGCATAAAGTCCAAGTTATGTCGAAGCAGAAGGTTTTCCCAATAAGGTAGATCCCAAAATATACTCTTCTTCACCCAGTTATGATGAACTCCATAATCTTCAATTGTACGGGACGCCTTATCGTGACCATTTCCACCATAATCCACTGTTCTTCTTATCCCCGTAATGCTCTCTATTCTTTCAGTAAGTACTTCTTGACCAGTCAACCACGCTGGAGGATGTTCAGTCACTTTTATCCCCTTTTTAAAAGCTTTCACATTCCTTCTATAAGGATGGTCAAGTGGTAAAAACTTTATGTCGCAATCAAACCAGCTATGCTTCCTTCCATTTGGTAACCAAAACGTTTCAGACTCATCCATACAATACGGACATGATAAACGCCCATGAGTCATCCAACCAGAGAGCATGTCATACGCTGGGAAGTCGCTAATTGTCAACATCAACGCAGCTCGCATTGTAAATCTTTCTTTTCTGGATACATCAAAAGCTTCCACCCCATGATTCCACAAACTTTGCAACTCCTCGATCAATGGTTGAAGATAGATATCAAGGCTTTTTTCGGATGTTTTGGTCCGGGTATTAGTACCGACAAAAAGAAGAATTCTCTTTTCATGCACATCCCTGGTGGTAGATTGTAAGGCATGAGTAATACAAGCCAAACTGATTAAATCCATCTGTTGACAAGCCAATATATATATTACGAGGTTCAGCGGCGAAATGTGGATATACCTGATTGAAATGCTTCCACGCTGCTCCGTCAGAAGGATGCTGCATTTCTCATTATGGAGAAATATTCTCTGCGTGCCATCGAATATGAGATGCAGTCGCCTCTAATTGGTGTAACCGCTTCAACCGATCTGTTATCGGCATATAAAAAATCCTCTGTTTTGCCCGATTCTTCCCCTTTCCGTTGTTTGTATGATATCTATTTTTACCACAAAAACGACAACTTATCAAATCTCTATCTACCTTCCAAAAGAGCATACAATTATCCTCACAAACATCAATCTTTTGTACAGGTAGTCCAAGAGACCGTGTCAACTTCTTTATTTCGTAGTATGATGCAGGAGCATTTTTCGGCTTAGGGAGAACATCTTTGAACGTTTTTGCTATCTCATCAACATGCGCCTCGGCTAAATTGTAATCCGTTTTTGCTTTCAAAATTCGCGATGCCAAATACAATTGAGTAATACCTTTGGGAGAACCTTCGTAGATAGGTTTGGTAGCAACATCAAAAGCTTCAAATACACTATCTTGATACGGCTCTTCATTGAACATTGTTTCCATATGTGGAGATGTTGTGTAATGAGGATATTCGCTTGTATTCATAGGAACTTGAAAATTTGAAGGACTTTGTGGCCATATCGTTTCTTCGGTGCCAGTAAAATGATTTATTCTCGAAGATTCTCCGATTTATTCATAAGCATTTTCTCCATGGTTGAACCACACATAATAATTTCCTTTGAATCCATATAGAAATAGATGTCTTGACACCATTTTTGGATCACGGTGTTTCTCATTTTTACATCGGGCACACGAACACAAAATGGTGTTTAGCTCTTGGAAGTATGGTTGATTACAAACAAATAAAAGAAACTCTTGAGTGCTCGTTGTAAATTTTTCACTCACACAATTAGTCTCCGGATCAATACGTCTATCCATCCATCCTCCTAATTATGAATAATTAGCCATTGCATTACAATCGAGAAGAATAGAAAAGAAGAAGAAGAGAAGATAGGAGAAGAGGATAAGATGAGGATAGGAGGAGAAGAGAATAAGAAAAATGATAGAAAGATAATGTTTGGTACGTCTATTAAACAAAGCCACGGAAAGCCACGGTTGAAAATCGTGACTTATTTTCAAATTATAACCGGAAAGACAGTTTTTCAGCGGAAAAGCCACGAAAAAGCCACAAAGATATCGTGGTTTTTTTAACTTTTATAAATATCTCCAACACATTTCTGACACAGCAGAAAAAGTAAGAAGCCACGCATTCATTATAGCTTATTCGTGGCTTTTTTTTCCACCGTTAAACGGTCGTGGTAAAGTCGTGGCTTTAATATGCCACAAATAGATGTTTGTGGCCTTACCGTGGCTTTTAATTGCCACGATTTTCATATCGTGGTTTATTCGTGGTTTAAAATTGCCACGATTCGTAAAATGTGGCTTTGTCCTGGTTCTTTTAAAAAAGCCATGTTTGTCCGTGACTATGCCTAGTTATGTCTGTTTTATTTAATAGTGAACTTTGAAAAAACTTTAACCAGAATCTTTTTTTTGCTAGATGGGATTTAAATTTTTTGAAACTTTTCAATTTGATATGTATTAAATGACCGTTTTTAATCTTATTAAACAAATTAGTTAGTTTAAAAACGTTATGCATATACACGTGTAGTGCGATATAGATATACGCTTGTCGTGAAATATAAATATATGTTAACTTGTGTCTATATAACATATATTGAAATTCTATGTTGTCTAGATTTCTATATAACACGTAATGAAATTTGGTGTTAGTTTTGTCATGTATAACACGTAACGAAATTTTGTGTTGAATTTATGTTAGTTAACTTTAATCAAAGATGAGATTTAAGAATTTTACAACTTAAAAATTTGATATGTATTAAATGACCATTTTAATTTTATTAAATAAATTAGTTAGTGATCTCGTTTATTTGAATTTATGTGGGACTATTTTACGATAACGGAAAGTATTTGTTAGTTAGAAAACTAATTCTGAATATTGTTGTACATCATCGGAAATCGGAATATATATATTGGAACGCATGTTGTTTCAATATAGCGGTGAGTTTCAATAATTATGTAAAATTTAGAAGAAATATTTGAGAATGAATTCCAAAGATGTAAGTTTGAAGGTGAAAGCATAATAAAAAAAATTATAAAAATACGCATATTAATTAAGACTTAAACAAAACCATGAATTGTTGGAAAATAAGTAAGAAAGAGGACCTTTAAAATATGAAATTAAGATTGCCCAAAAAATGAAGAGAAGGAAACTACATAAAAGTGAAGAGGTTTTCTGGTTGTAGTCATCTATTTTAGATCTCGTTTTCTAATTCTGCATTTTATTTTTCCTGTTTTGATGAACGAAAGAGTTGTTAAACGAATAGCATAAATTTTTTTGTTAAAATAAAGGTCATTGTCACAAGTGAAGTTAACTATATACTAACATATTATAATAACTAAGTATCACCTGCTTCACTGGATTCACATGCGGCACATCCCTGTGATATTGAAATTAAAATAAGCCAAGTATGAAATTTATATTATTATTTTTGGAGTACTAATTTGAACATGTCCAAAAAATTATTCAATATTATACATTATGTCATTGAGTATAAAAGGAAATAATTTTGAATATTTAATTACGAAAAGCCAAATAAGAAAATATTACAATCCTCTCCAAAAATAAACTCAAAAATATTAAGGAAATTATGTAAAAGTCATTTGGAAAACAAAATAAGACATATGCAATTCACATAAATACACCATTACATATTTTTTTTTATAAAAGAATACAATTAAAATTTGAGGAATTCACAAAACTACACCATTTCATCCCATCCTTTACAAAACTATACCTAATTTATTTTTTTCACATAATTACACCCTTTTAAAATTTGAAAAGGTTGATTTACACTTTGAAACTTCACCAAAGTTAAATTTTTTCATTTGGGTTCGCTAATTAGTGTTTAGGGTATAGTGATTAAGGGGTAGGGTTGTATGGGTAGGCTTAATTTGAATTTGATTTTTGGTGTTTAGGTGTAGTTTTGTAAAGAAATTTTTAAAAGGTGTAGTTTTGTAAAACGTAATTCAAAAGGTGTAGTTTTGTAATTCTCCCTTAAAATTTAACTTAAATCAAAATACCATTAGAAAAAGTTTTTTAAAAACCATAACATTTTTTTAACAAAAATAACACACAAATTAAAAAGGAGTTTAATTAATATTATTAAGAGTTTTAAAACGAGTTGAAACATATTTTTGTTAAAAATATCAACCAATAAAAAAAAATAGTTTGTAAACGGGTTCGGTTTCCGGTTCGATTCTAAAAAAAAAAAATTGAAATTATATTAAAATTTAAATCTTATATTACATATTCAAAATAATTATAATTTTAAATAAATTTGGGTAAATCGCATAGTTCAATTTGTGTATTTCGATTAGGTTTCGGTTTGTATTTTGAATCCGGTTTTTTTTCCAAATAAATAATAAATTATAATTATTGGTCAAATCAACTTACAAATTATATTAAAAATTTTTTATATGAAATATATAATAAATATATTAAATAGTAATTAAAAACATCTCATTTCAACAATATTAATTGATCCTATTTTGTTT